>OY735876.1:2494453-3741680 GCA_963506565.1 Tachystola acroxantha | reverse complement strand
CACGAAAAAAACAGTGAACTGACGGGCTGATAATAAGACATTCAAATAGAGTTTTATTTAAACGTAGAGATCATCATATAATTACTATAAGTGTCTCTACTTATGTGACAAAAAACATCCGGCCTTCCAAAACCCTTCCTATAATTTAGAAGCAAGTCCAGGGCCGGTAATTACGCTACTTAGATAAAGATCTCAAAACATGGACATCTAAAAACGCGTCGTTAAACGAAATGGCGTCAAGATCATTGAAATGACAACGATACCTTGAGAATCAGACTCACGTACGGAACTCTGTTAAGGTGCGTTCACATTAGTATGCCGAAGTGGTACGACTAAATAAGCGTAAATTGTTTTGTAGATACAGCGGCATAGATAAAAGAATAATTAGGAGCCAGTGTTAGTTTCAGAAACGCTAATGTGGCATCTAAACCAAATTAGAAGAACAATTGAATTACATCACAGACACGACAAAAATGAAAAAAGATAACATGATTTTTTAATAGGTTTACCTTTGCAAGAATGTGTTACCTACTTTTCTGATATTATAACGTAATATGTCTCTGGAGGAAAGAAGGTAGGTACACTATAATATGAACGACATACTTACCTAATATGAATTACTCGTAACATGATATTGGCAAGTGGGAAACTGCAGTCTACTAATAAAAAATACCTAAAACCTTTTTAAAATGTTGGTAACATTCGTTAAATATTTTTAAGGCCGTTGAAATGATTTTGAGTTAAATAAACATAAGCTTAATCAAATGTAGATGGTGTCCCTTCATTTGATAAAAAACAAATTACAAACAATTCATTTCACAAACAACGTTTGGCAAAATTATGATTCATAAGTTCATCTTTGTACAAAGTAATGGTTCTATAAATAATTCATTTGACAAAACAATTACGAGACAAAGTTTCTTTCTTCAAAACATCACTTAACAAACTATTCACTTATTATATACGTTAATAGATAAAACAACGCAAGGCATAAAAACCTTTGACAAAATGCATTGTTTGGTAATTGTAATTTGTTTTTTATCAAATGAAGGGACACCCCGACCAACTCTCTAACCAGATCCGACACGGATGTTTAGGTTCAGAAGGCTCTGGCTTGGAGCGAAGCGCAGCTTCGCTCCAAGCCAGAGACTTCGATGTTAGGTTTTTTTTTTTTGGATTCAAAAAGCAAGTTCATTTATTAACAATTATACATAAATTTGTAATTTGTTTTTTATCAAATGAAGGGACACCCCGACCAACTCTCTAACCAGATCCGACACGGATGTTTAGGTTCAGAAGGCTCTGGCTTGGAGCGAAGCGCAGCTTCGCTCCAAGCCAGAGACTTCGATGTTAGGTTTTTTTTTTTTTGTATTCAAAAAGCAAGTTCATTTATTAACATATAAAATACCCACTTATTTACCCAATATTTTGTCTAATGGCGACCTTGCAAAAGGAATACTTTGGTCATTTAATCAATTGCAAAATGACGGTTTAGCATTCACAACATTTGCTATGTTAAATATTTATAAAATGGATTTTTGTCAAATGATCACTTTTAAAACGATCACTTTAGTAAATGATAAGTTTGTCAAATGATTACTTTTTCAAAAATAATTTGTAAAATGATCATTTGTCATACGTTTTTTGTCAAACATTAGTGAACCAATGTAGATACATAAAATACAAATCGCTTCAACAACTGAGGTGAAAATTATGGACCAATTAAAAAAATACTCTTTTGCATGTTTATAAACAAAGCCGATCCAGTTTTGCTTAAAAACCGTTTGATCTCTTTCGAAGGAGGCCAGAGAGAAACGAGGCTAAGTAAAGGCAAAAAAAGCAATGGTAATTAAATCATGTTAATGCATTTTAATTTAGGTAAGAGATTATGCATCTTTCTCTCGATTCCAACATTTGTGAATACAGTCGACATCATATTATCGAGTGTACAAAGGCACTTTACGTCATGGAAATACAACCTACATTGCAATGGTTTTGTGTAGTTGATGTTGTTTCGACTAGTACGAGTATCCTGCCTATCATAGACAATACGAATAAAGTCCCGCTTACATTTACATACATAGATGCCAGACATGTGCCGTCGCAGATAAAATAATCGCGCTCAATGTCTGTACCTATAAACGGAGCCTAACCCTTTCGACAGGGTTTTGTAGGAAAAATAAGTGGAATATAGGCTTTTTGAAAATGGCGGGAAACGACGGTTGCGAAATTATTTAATAATTTTCAGTTTAATGTCTACAGTGAGTGTTTTGTGTTTAATATCACGTTAAATTAATCAGAAAATGTTCGCGAATGACAGTATGGTGAAGTTATTGGAGAATTCAAGCAGGATCTGAAGTTTGGCGCCATGGTCAAGATTCCCACTACGAGCTCGGGAGTGAACGTGACTGTCGAGCTGCTTCGTCCACAGTGATTGACGCTACGGCGTCTCCTGTGGATGAAGACATGAAGACGCGGCTACCCAGGGTGATGAAGCTACGGCGACTCCCCTGGAGGAAGATAGAAAACTGTTATACATTGAATTTTCTGTAGCATGACATTGGCAAATGGCGAGCTGTCGAGTCCATTGATAAAATAAATAAATAAAGTGGAATATATGTTTACGAGTACAGGGTGACTAATGTAAGAACGAGGGACACATTAAAGGAGGATTTATTTTATATTATTAATAACATTATACTTATTTATTATTATATATT
Organism: Tachystola acroxantha; assembly: GCA_963506565.1. NCBI lineage: Eukaryota > Metazoa > Arthropoda > Insecta > Lepidoptera > Oecophoridae > Tachystola > Tachystola acroxantha. The sequence continues at coordinate 3,738,960 of OY735876.1, read as the reverse complement.
ATGTATATTATAGACTGTAGTCATCATTATTTATCATATAACATTATTTACATTATATTGTAGTATGTAAGTATTATTTTTATTTTCGCCCGTATTTTTAGCGGGGTTATTTATTAAAAAAAAAACATTAAAGGAGGTGAATAGGAAGACGATACCTATTCCATTAAGTGTGAAAAACATCTTAATTTGTCAACTTTTAAAAACATAAACTGTTTACTTATGCGTCCAACCAGTCACGCTGTGTTAAGAAATATGTAATTTCGAAATGAAAAGCCTGTTGTTCTAAACTAATTTTCAAGAGCGAATTCAGCTGATACACTCTCAAGACGTGATCACCATCTCAAGTATCTCATTTATTAATAAACCAATGTTGACACGTGATGTCTTTCTCAAGTCGCGGTTCGCCTGCAATCAGCAAATACGTTCTCAAGTGTGAGTTTGACAGTTCTCTTGAGAACTGAGTTTTGTTTATTAATACGGTGTTACTCACGTGATACCCGATTCCTAAACGCGCACCTAAGTCACGTTTATTAATAGGAACGCCATCTTGAGGTCGTTCTCAAGATTGACTTTTGAACTGAGAGTGATTTTTGTAATACGGGCCTTAGAACCATACAGACCACTGCCATTTATGTGTACCAACCCTAACAATAACTAGGAACACCTAACACCGGCACAACAAGGGTTGACAAGGCCACGTCGGCTGTCAAGTTATGTCAACTCCTCACCGCTGGTTGTCAATTACGTGCGGTTTTGACGTTTACTTATTATTTTATTACCTCGGTCAGCCTTGGTTTTGGTTCTGCTAGAATGACTTTACGAGTGTTTGCTAACGAGATGTCAAACTTAAGTTACGATTCGAGAAAATCTTGATTGAAATCTATATACCTGGGAGTCGAAATATACGAATACGATAAGTTACGAAAACCTCAAAAAATACTTACATTTTATCCTTGCACTATTTAGAGAAACAAAATTATTGCAGACATTATATTAACTCTAAAAGAATCAGACATGGTATTATGTTCGAATTAGATCTACATATTTATCTAACTAAGGAATGAACTCTCCTTAAAATTAGGTGAGATAATCATTGATCTCCTATAAACAACTAGATACACAAAGGTCTTACTAAAACAATTTAAAAAAAAACGTCCAAATAAGGGTCCATTGTTAACGTCCAAATAATGTCTAATAAAGCAAATGAGGGTCCATTCATCCGTTTGGACCTACTTTGCGCTCGGACATTTTTAGAAGGCAGACTGTGTATATAGTTTATAGGAGGACAATGGAGATAATTTATAGATTTATGACCGAAAATAAATTTAATTACTTCCAAATCTAATAGGTCTGTTTGACATTTCGTTCCCTTTGCCTACCAGCTATTGCTTGTTTTATAGACTCCACAACTGCATAAGTACTAGCGAAATAACCAGGGTACATTATGCTAATTCTGGAATTTGAATTCAGTCCCTGTGTACTGCTGAAATAACCCCGCCGCCGCCGCAGGTGGGATTTAAATTCGATTTACTGTCCAGACGGGTTTTTCTATGGCTGGCTATGGTGCATGATTCCATCGTTGGTTGAGTTGCAGTCGGGCGGAAAATAATAAAAAATCTGCTGCATAGAAAATACCAATACATTTCCTCTTATTTATTGGAATAAGGCAAGCAATCATATTCATTTATTAGTAACTAGCTGTACCCCGCAACTTCGTTTGCGTAGAAGAGGAGGATGGAGGAGATCAGGAGGCAGAACTTCCCCTCTGGATCCTTGTTTCCATCTCACATACCGCCATGGCGTATATCCTATGAGCTGTCCGGATATTTCAGCTATCTCCTAGTGAAACTCCCATCAAAATCCCTTCAGTAGTTATGGCGTGATACTTGCACAAAGCACAATAAATTAATTACTTAGTCAAATGATAATACATGGTAGTATGTCAATTTAAGATGGACTGTCTTCGACCAAAAACTCGACTACAGAGTTATAGGCCTTCTGGACTAACCATAATTTTAACTTAGCAACAAAACCATTAGTAGTTTCGGCTACTTTTATACTTATTGGAATTTTATTGTAAATACGAGGGCCCATGACGTGTGTGGAGTTTATTTATTTATTTTATTTATTTAATCTTTGTTACATTTTATGTATCGGGCGAACTTAATGCGTTGCGGCATTTTCTTCCAGTTTACCTTGGGGCATGCAGAGATTGTTTGGGCTGGTGTAACACTAAGATATTATAATAAAAGAAGAACAACAATGAACAGTAAATAAAATCATACCTATATACAATACACATATACGTTTAAACCCAATTACATATATTATATACATGAATATACCTATAATACATACCTAGTTGCCGGTCATAAACTCTCTCGTTCTCAAGATGGATTTTGAGCTGAGAGTGATTTCTTAATACGAGACCTAGTCCTTCCAGCGGTATCTAGGACGCCCAACGGCCCTCAGTTGACATGCTCTCGTCGCAGCACGATCTTCTCCCATTCTCAGTTCTCTGAAGAAATGTACACTGTGCTAATTATCATGTCACCTGTCGAGCCATATTACGTAAACACTCGTCAAAAAGTCGCATACAATGAGTCACGCGACTCGACGGAAGCGTCGATTGTCAAGGTCGCCTAATCGCGGCCGGCGACGCGCGACGTCGACGGTGACCATTGTTTTACGCCATTGTCAGTTTTTACACCATTTTCCTATTTACGGCAACAAATTACAAGCCTATTGACGTTCTAGATAAGTAGTTACGTTGCGAGGTAAAAAAGTGTTAAAAAAATTGATGACAATAGCAAGTTCTCATGGGATGGAACGTATAATGTTAAAACGTACTATTTTGTTTTAATTATTGAGCTTACTAATAATTAACAGTTAACTGTAGTTAGAAACGTTGATATCATTGACTTTACTTATTTATTCGTTATTTTGGAGCAGATATAGTTCGAGTTACATAACAGTTGGACTAAGAATAAAACTAAACTTCTCCATCGACAGTTTCACAATAAAATTAAATGTGCTTTATAATGTTCGTAGAAAAAAATCCGCACTTGGTTAGTTTTTTTATATAATAGTCACAGACGACAGCTCATCAATTGTGTTTTCAACACAGGGGCACTCTACGCAATGGTAATGCGTCTCAGTTTGCAATGATTTTTGACTGATGATGACTAGAGAATACGTGTAGTTGAAGATAGGCATCTTCAACTTCACGTGATCTCTAGTAATTTGACGAGAAACACCAAGATTAGATACTCTTTTATTAACTTGTGATCTCAAGTATGGTCAAAGACTGCGCCAACGACCGTTTTGTTTTTCCACAAAAATCTGTCTTTGACAGGACTTTAAATAGTGCTAATAAAAATCATTGATGCTAACCCTCCAGGCTGTATATTTTAGTCAGGAAGCTTTGCCTTCCCTCTATAAAGAATTTAAAAAATGTTTCGTATATCTATGTATCGAGTGCAAGGTCAGCCCGCAGTGCAGGGCCGTGCAGACGCGCATATCGATCGCATCCCACGCCGTGTCTGCACTGTGTGGAGGGGCTTTTATACCGCACGACACGCTTTAGCGAGTGACGTAATGGCGCTAAAAGCTCTATAAAGCTTAGCTGCTTAGTGCTGGCATTTTGATGTGAAACTAAAGTGCACCGAGGCATGTCAAATACTTTAAGGTCCATAATGTTACGTTTTAGGTTCTTCCTGTGCATTTATTGTGTCAAATATGTATTCATATTATCAAAAATAAGTAGGGTATTATTGGGCATTTCAAAACACATTCCATTCCTTCGCAAACGTTCGTTGACACTCACGTTGCTCGGATGATCATGCGTTTCGAAAAACCCAAAAATACGCTACCGTAGTGTGACAATTTTCACGTTGAAAACGCTAATGCACAGTATCGCAACATGTCATGACTGTCTGCAGGTTAACGTAACACAATAAGACAATAAAAATACAAGTACATAACGGATTCGTTATGATTTATAAACACAAAATTCTTATCTAATGTATAAAAACATTCGGAAATTTACACTCCCATCATTTTGCGTAGATCATCAAGCTGTTACGTACTTAATTCACGTAAGCTATCTGTTTAAATGCAAACATGAAATTTGTGAAACAACCTCATTCTTTGAAGCTGGAGAAAATTTGTGTTCAAGCCAACAGAAGCATAGCCCGTCATGGAAAACTTTTACCTAATTCAATTCGGTGTATTATTTCTGGACCTTCTAACTGCGGTAAAACTAATTTAATGCTTGGACTACTTTTACATGAAAATGGATTACATTTTCGAAACGTGTACCTGTATTCCAAGACTTTATTTCAACCAAAGTACGTGTTTTTAGAAAAGGTGTTCCAAAATGTATCAGAGATATCTTTTATAAAATATCGTGATAACGAGGAAGTTTTGAGTCCTCATGAAGCCGCTCCTAATTCAGTTATAATTTTTGACGATGTTGCATGTGAAAATCAAAACAACATACGTGATTATTTTGCTATGGGCAGACATAAAAATATAGACTGTTTTTACTTAAACCAAACCTATTCAAAAATTCCGAAGCAGTTAATTCGTGACAATGCTAACCTCGTTATTCTTTTCAAGCAAGATGATGTTAACCTTCATCATGTATACGATGAACATGTTAATACAGATATGACATGGACTCAGTTCCGAGATATGTGTTCGGAAATATGGAGCAACCCTTACAGTTACTTAGTAATAAACAAGGACTGTGAGAAGAATAAAGGCTATTATAGAAAGACTTTTGATACATTCATAAATTTTCAATAGATGTTTATAATAAACATGTTATGGTTTTTACGGTCATTGATAATTTCAACGCTGTAAAGTATAGTGCTAAAGTATAAAGTATGAACGAAGAGAAGGAGTTGAAAAAACAGGTTCTGAAATCTACCCAATCACTTAAAAAGAAAATTCAAATAATGCGCGACATCAAAACTAATAATGATATAGTCATGGAGTCCGTTTTAAAACCGATAACAGATCCATTAAAACAGTTATCAATTAAGAATTCTAAGACATGCGATGAAATAGTAACTCCAAAAATAAATAAAATTATGAAGAGAAAGGTCAGTCGTACCCCTACACATACAGTAAAAAAAGGTGTTCGCTATCATGTATCAGAAGATGATGATTATCCTTATGATGGAAATAGTAGTTCTAATGACAGCAATTATTATGATGCTCCTGTAAAAGGTAATACGTCTGATCTTCAAACTGAGGAGGATGACGAGTTAAGTGATAGTGATGATTCCAAACATGATACAAGCGGTACATCTTTCAAAACTAGCAAAAGTATTAGTCCACGTCCTTCATCATGGTCAATGTCAGATATCGTCGATGAAAATATTCCTTTCGGTGTCAGAAGAGAAAGAGGAAAACTTATGATGGGAATGTCATCAGTGTCTTTAAATGATTACCATATTATAGTTGGTGGAAAACCATACGTTAAAACTTTAGGGCTAATGGAACTGTTATTTAAAAAATCACCAGATTTAAGTTTAATAAAAGAAGATGACAGACTTAACTATAAGAAAATGTTAATAGTTACTAATGCTCATCGTCGTGATTACGATCCCTCAAAACCAATTAAAAGTAACAAGGGAAGAAAGTATACGCAGATAATTAGACCTCTATTCATAAAATTAGCTAAAAATTGTGTTAGCACGGAAAGCATGTCGCAAGGATCCGGATTGTCTGTAATTAAGAAACTTAATCCAAACGTGGATTATGTTTATTGGGATGATCCCAATGAATTGGTTAATCGGTTAAAGTTATTGGTAGCTTCTCGAGATGCTGGTAACACTGGATTAGATAATGAAATAATATCCATCATTGAAGAATTACGTGAAAGTGGTTTAATTAAATAAATATTTATATGTCGGATTTTTCTATATTAAGACAGTCAACTATCAACTATCGGTTAATGCAGTTCTGAGGGGAATGAATATCGATAAATTCGGTCATCACGTTCATAAGCGTTTGCGTACATCAGTACAATTGAAAACTGATGATTTATTAAAAATCGAAGATGGCGAAATTAATATAAATTCAGTGAGATTAAAAGGAGTTAGCATCCCATTAGAAGCTGACGATGCTGTGAATAAGGAATATGTTGATAAATTTATTAATCAATTTTGGACAAGTCAGAAAATAGTAGACGAACTGAACAAATTAACATTTACAATCAAAAAATATCTGCAGACTTACTATTATACGAAATCTGATATAGATTCAATCATTAAGATCCCAAAAGTGTAGGTAATGAAATGAGTAAACAACAAGTTGTAGATGAAATTCATAGAGCAGCAAGAAAAAACTTCATTCGACGGTATGTGTGTTTAAAAGGTATTGATGATTTATGGCAAGCTGATTTAATTGATATGCAAAGTTTAGCAAAGGATAACAAAGGTTATAAATACATTTTAGTTATAATAGATGCCTTCTCTAAATTTGTTTGGGCAATGCCATCTAAAACGAAAACTAAGTCGGAAATTTCGAATTTATTTAATATAATACTTGTTTCTTCTGGTCGAATACCTGTTAATTTGCAGACTGATTTAGGTAAAGAATTTTATAATAATATATTTCAAAATCTGATGGCTTCAAACAAAATTAATCATTATTCTACATACTCAACTAAAAAAGCTTCCATTGTGGAAAGAGTGATTAGGACTTTGAAAGGCAGGCTTTATAAGTATTTTAGTTATATTGGTAATTATAATTGGTTTAGAAAACCTTTAGAAAACATTGTTAACTCCTATAATAATACTGTACATCGAATAACTCACTATAAACCTATAGACGTAAACTACAACAATGAATCTACTATCATGAGTAACATTAAACTGTCACAGAAGATGTCTATCATAAAAAAATGTAGTAAATTCAATGTTGGAGATCATGTTCGTATTAGCAAATATAAAGGAGATTTTCAAAAAGGATATACTCCAAATTGGTCCGCTGAAATATTTACAATTACAAAAGTAAACAATACTAATCCGATTACTTACCGAATTGAAGATCAGCGAAAACAAATGATTTTGGGTACATTTTATGAACAGGAGCTTCAAAAAACGATGAATGGTGACATATACTTGGTGGAAAAGGTTTTAAAAAGGAAGGGTAATCAATTGTTTGTAAAATGGTTGGGTCTTAATGATACTGAAAATAGTTGGATTAATAAAAAATCTATTGTATGAAACCTATATAACGTGTATGTATTTATTGTAAGATCATTATATTTGATGGTTATTGAAGGAGGAGGACTTCTCAATAGTGTAATTAATAATTTGCCATTTGAATTACATTTACCTGGATACAATTATTGTGGACCTGGTACTAGACTAAAAGAAAGATTGTTACGGGGTGATAAAGGTATTAATCCGTTAGATAACGCTTGTATGCAACACGATATAGCATATTCCAAGTATTCGAATTTAGAAGACCGTCATAAGGCGGATTTAGAACTACTAAACATGGCTAAACAAAGGGTTAAGTCGAAAGACTCACGCACAGGAGAAAAAATTGCCTCGTGGTTAGTAAACAAAGTAATGAAAACTAAATTAAAAGCAGGTGCAGGTATTACGGGATTTAAAACCGCCGTATCAAAAATACGTAAACAATTACGAAAGCAGAAACCTAAGAATCACAGATCTGCTATAAAATATGCATATCTTGCAGCTAAAAAACTACTTTCAAAAACATCAAGAGTGAGGTTACCTCGTGTAATACCCATTCCAAAAACTGGAGGTATACTACCTTTAATCCCCATATTTGCTGGTTTGTCGGCTTTAGGTGCGCTAGCGGGAGGTGCGGCAGGTGTTGCGAAAGCTGTTAATGATTATAAGTCATCTAAACAGAACCTAAGGGAATCGGAACGCCATAATAAAATGATGGAATCTATTGCCTTAGGAAAAGGTCTATATATCAAACCATATAAAAAAGGAAGTGGATTATTTCTAAACAATTTAAAAAAAAACTGAATCATAGGCTACCTAGGCGTGCTCTTACTAATATAGATATTATTGAACATGCTACAAAAATCCCATACTTTAGAGGTGTTTATATGAGAGATAAGTTGCCGCATAAACCAAAGAAAGTAGAGTGTGCTATCATCAATTTAGATGATCATAACAATAATGGAACGCACTGGGTAGCCTATGTTAAACTAAATAATTATTGCGAGTACTTTGATAGTTTTGGGGATTTGAAACCTCCGTTGGAACTTGTTAAGTATTTAGAAAATATTAGTGACATCTTTTATAATTACAATAATTACCAAAGTTTCGATTCCGTCAACTGTGGTCATCTATGTCTAAATTTTTTAAAAAACTTTTGGAAAAGACATTTAAAATGAAGTTATCATATTTATAGTTATCATTACAAAAATGAACTTCACGCTATCAATATCTGACACCAAGTCATCTTTGACAACTAATTATTCCCCTGCTTTACAACTCGATGGTGATTATGAGTGCGGTCTTTTATATTTTTCGGCATTCAACTCAATACCAAATATAGATAGCAGAAATAATAAAGTATGGTATGGTGAAAACGGAGTCGTAGAAATTCCAGAAGGTTCGTACGAACTTCAAGATATTAGTGACTACTTAAAGGAACATATTAAGGATTGTGTATTTAAATTGAAATGCAATAACAACACATTAAAAACAACTATTTTTTGTTCAAAAGATATACATTTTGAAAAGGAAGGATCGTTAAATAAAATATTAGGTTTTGGAAAAGAAACTCTAAAAGCTAATATAATACACGAATCTAGTTATCCGGTATGCATTCTGTCGACAACCGTGCTGAGGATTGATTGTGATATAGTTAGTGGATCTTATGTGAATGGAAAAACTAGCCATATTATTCACGAATTTGCACCAAATGTTCCTCCAGGTTATAGAATTATCGAAGTACCTAAAAATATAATATATTTTCCTGTAAATCGTAAAAACATAAGCTCTATCAATATTAGAATATTGGATGTAAACAATAACTTAGTTAATTTACGAAACGAAGAAATTCAACTCTATTTACATCTCAAAAAAAACAATGATCGATTTTCTTAAATACTCGCGATCTGTCATTAAAAAATATAGTACAAATAGTGCTGTTGAGGGAATAACACCTTCTAAACAAATTAAGAAAAATATAAAACCTAAAAAAGGTCTTACAAAAGAAAACGTGAAATTTCTCAAACTTATTGGTTTAAAATGAGTATCCTAAATATAACAGAGCAGCCAACTTATGACAATTCCATCGAAAGTTATGAGTTTCATTCGTATAATCCATACGTCACCAGTTTTAATATTAACGATGAGATCCGCATACCCATTAATCAGCAGGACTTATATGTTTTACCTTCTGCCAGTACATTATACATAGAAGGAAATGTACAGGCTTATAACAGAGAATCCAAAGCAAAATTAAGTCATATTAATTTTACAAACAATCATGTACTTTTTCTTTTTCAATCGATTTCATACCAAATCAATGGAGTTGTAATTGACACAGTTCGCCAACCTGGAGTTACTACGACTATGAAAGCTCTATTGTCAATGAGCGAAGGGGAATCTAAAATATCTAAATGTTGGGGGTGGAATATCGATGGATCATCAAACTCGGGAAATAAATTTGCGGTATCATTACCTCTTAACAAAGTTTTAGGTTTCGCTGAGGACTATAATAAAATAATTATGAATTGTAAACATGAACTCATCCTAATTCGTAGTAATACTAATTTGAATTGTTTAAAATTAGGCGCTGGAGAATATGTTCATGATATTGAGATTACTAAATTAGTATGGCGTGTTCCTCACATAAAAGTTTCCGACCGTGAAAGAATTAACCTGCTTAGACATTTAGAAAAGGACCGTGCAATTAATTTAGTATTCAGAAATTGGGATTTGTACGAATATCCTTTATTACCTCAAACTTCAAAACATACTTGGTCGATAAAAACATCTTCACAGATTGAGAAACCTAGGTTTGTAATTTTAGGCTTACAAACTGATCGTAAAAATCAGATACTTAAAGATATGTCTCAATTTGACCATTGTAATTTACGTAACGTTAAAGTATTTCTGAATTCAACTTATTTTCCATATGAAAACTTAAACATTGATTATGCTAATAATAATTATGCTTTAATATATGAGCAATACGCAAAATTTCAACAGTTCTATTATGGACGTCGACCTGATCCGTTGCTAAGTTATAACGATTTCAAAACTAAGGCACCCTTATATCTAATAGATTGTAGTCGACAATCTGAAATAATACAAACAGGAAGTGTGGATATACGGTTGGAATTGGAAACAGATACTCCCTTACCAGATCAAACTACAGCTTACTGTCTTATATTAAACGATTGTATTATTGAATATAAACCCTTAAGTAATATTGTAAAAAAGATATCATGAATCAAGATTGCATAATTGTTGATATACAAGGTTTTTCTGATTGCAATAATAATTTTATAATTAAAGAACTGGCTCTGGCTACACAAGAATATACCCAGGTATTTCTAGTTAAACCTCCTTATTCTTTTTGTAACTTATCTTGTGAAGAAAAAAAGGGTATTCTCTGGTTAGAAAGAAACAGAGGTATTTTATGGAGAGAAGGTTACATCGACTATCGTGAGTTTAAAAGAATAATTTCACCTGTATTAGCTTATAAAAAGATAATAGTTAAGGGTGAAGAGAAAATTAAATGGATTGCTGATTTATGTCAAAATTGCTCAATAATTACAGACGTGGGTGAAAATGGATGTCCTAATTTATTAACGTTGCATAAAAAATACTGTAATTCTACAACTTACTTAAACTGCTTAACTCATAAAAAATATTGTGCTTTAAAAAATGCAATATGTATAAAAAAATGGTGTATTGATAACAATTATCTTTGGTAAATACCAATATTGCATATTATTATGTTTAATGTAGCGTAAGTTTAACTTTGTATGTTTTCCTATATTAAGTTAAGTATAGATAATAAAACCAATTTTTTAACAACATTTTATTTCATTTAAGTGAACTAAGAAATTACAATTACCTCTTACATTTTTTACTAATTAGTTACTACAGAATATCACTTCATATTAATGCTAATGTCGAACTATTTTTTTTCACACTGCTGTTCGTAGACTGTGGCTACCTGAAACAAGAGATATTAACAATTACTATATAAAACATTACAACCCACATCGCTTCATATAAAAAACCTGCAATAGCATCTATAACAATACTTCCGTTATTAAAACAAGTTAAGTTTAGAAATAGGATACTTACATAGTTGCTGTCTGCACGTTCTCCCAATTCCCTTGTTATTAAAAATAACGTATGCGTGGCGGACTGCATTACTTGGTCTTCGTTATCGTAGACGAGGTAGTTGGCTCGGGTTACGGTGCGGTCTTCAATAACTGTTTCCTTCTCCGTGAATTTGCACACTTCAATCTTTATAGAGAACTTAGGTAGTCTTGTATCTGACAGTGTTGTTATATAGTTTGCTTTTGGATAATAGTTGCGAGTTGAGTTAGCCGACATTATTAATTATCGTCTCTCTGTATCGTCTCTTCGAGTGTTAAATATTGACTACTTAAATTAATTTATTAGCACACACCAATCGCGCGAATGAGCTTCGTCATCAAAAACTTGTCTAGACATGCCAAGGTACTCGCAGCGAGGCTCTTCGCAAAGCGTCAGTGATTTTATTTTGATGTGGTTTGCAAATTATTGTTGTGTGTGATTATATTACTGAATGTCATGAATGGTTTAGAATAGGTTTATATAACGAAAAAAAATACTGAGTACCCTTTAAAATAATATATTTATCAACCATATTTTACATTATTTAAGTAATACTTATAGAAATCTTATCGTTAAATTAAGTACTTATAATTATTATAGTCAATTGAATACAAATTTTGTGAACCAATCAATTGCTAGAATAGCCATTTCTTTTTCAACCAGTGAATAATCGTTAGTGTAATAATCCAATAACGTCTCAATATTGGATGGCGATAAATACGTATTCGTAAGCACAGATTGAATTTTGTTCACAGTTGGCTTTACCTTTAGGTATTCTATTTCTAGACTTTTCAATCTTATATCTATACAGTGACCATACATATTAATAGCAGAAAATACTTGGTGTACATAATAATCAGGACATCGTTTATCACAATACATGAGTCTATACAACTTATACTGACATGAGTCATAGTTACTTTTATATTGTCCGATCATTTTAAACTCATTATAAATAGTTTCCCATTCTTCTGGAGACCAAAATATACAGTAATTTTCAAGCTTCACATAAATTTGTGGTAAGAAGTCATTAATTGGCCAGAGTCCGCTTGTTATTTCAATATTAGAGTAATAATAAGAATGTTTCAGAATTATAATATCGGCTAAATATCCCTCGGCCATCTTAGATAATTATAATACAATTTTATTAGTGAAATACGTTAAGCGAATTCAAAATGTGCTCTGATAATGACCCCAAGAACGGGTCGACGTTTTGTTTTTTAATATAATGCGTTTATCATCGTTAGCTGAAAGCGCTATTTTATTTAATTCCTGTGTGAATACTTCATGCTTCAACGATTTAAAATAAATGTTTTTTCTTCTAATGACATCGTTGGTTTTTAAAACTTTATTATAGTCATTGTGTGTTAAACCTTTAACAACACATTTTTTTACACCCTTTGCTTTCTTAATCTCGGAATTTTCGGTTTTTATAGAATATAATTTGGATCGTAAGCCTACGAATTCAGCTATATTTTCTCCGCCGAACTCATCTTTAAATAAACCAGGAATTTTGTTGTTGTCACATTTGATTCCGTACAAATTATTAACCGAGTAATTACTGGTATCAAAATATGGTTTGAATTTCATGTTAATATCCTTATATATATCTTCTGTCTCTATAGAATATAGAAAGCTATCTGTATCTGTATAACATAATTTAATATTGTCTTTGTAGTATGGTTTCATAACAGTGTAATGGAAATCAAACATATGGCTTTTGGATAACTCTAGAACGGTGAAACCGATGTAAATCGGTTTGTCTAAAACCACTCGTTCAGGTTTCATTTGAACAGCTACGAAATTTTCTGAGAAAATTGTCACACTATGAAAATTCGGTCTCGATATGTATCTATTGGCTGTATATTGTTTTTTGGTGATATTGGTACTGTCCTGCCATTGATTGACTAACTTTACATCAACCCGATGTTCTACATTTTCCAAAGTTTTGCCAAAGATACTATTATTCAATAATTTAAAAAAGTCTTGTTCGAAAGCCGAGCGTGCACTTTGCCTTAATTTTGTATTTAGATCAATATATTCCTTCAAATATGGACTTTGCTTGAATTTTATTACCCTGTGTATTTTTTTTAATATTAATCCATTTGCTATACACGTTTTTAAATGAATATAATGAATTACGTATCTATATTTATCGTATAAATTTGGAATAAGTTTAGAAGAGTTTGAGCCTGGAGGTTTGAATTTTTGTGGGCAAAAAGGAAAATCATTATGTAAATTATGGAGGTATTCTGGATATTCTAAGTCCACTTCTAAAATATAACCATGCATGGAATCATTTGGCACTGTTAGAATGTTGAGGTTATTAATGTCTAACTGGTTCATTAAAACAAAATCAGAATGTGGTAAATAACCACACATAGCAAATCCATATAAATTATTGCAGTCTATGTATATTAAGTAGCTACTACGACTGTCCGGGTCATAGTGAGATAAATATTTGTTATTTGCCTTAGCATACCGAGTTGAACATAAACAAACTCCTCCGCGTATACCGCTCTGTATCATACGAATTATCTCTAAATCATCAATAAGATGTAATTGAACTTTAGTTTTAAGTAACATAGCATCAAAACTTAAACTTGGAGCTGTTAAGTAAAACGATGGGTCCAATTTATAATTTTTTGTGCAAGTTTTCCTGAAACTTTCGAAGATATCTGTTAGTAATAATACGTCACTTTTTAAGTACAAATCGGTATATTCGCCTAAATTGCGTAAACCAAATATGTTCCATACATTCAAGGCGTGTTTATAGTCAGACTCAGGTATATCTTCATTCATTAACTTATTAAAGAAACGTTTTCGCGGTGGTAGAGAAGTTTCTTTGTATATGTTCCAGCCAGTTATATATTCATACGGATACACCCCTTTACATCGCATTAAATCAAATTGCAGTGGATCTGAAAAAAATCGTGATAGATGTATAAAATCCTCTTTGTTTAAATTTTCTGCGAGTTTTTGTAAACTAGTAGCTAAAAAATTGAATGAATCAACGAAACGAACAGGTACTAGCCCTCCGTCCTCTGTAATGAATAGTTTTGTAAACGATATGTACTTTTCTTTATTTTTAGCTACCACTTTCAATGGACCTTTCATATCACCTAGTTCCTTTATAAATAAATGACAGTCGTAGCCTGATAGGTTATGAAAATAGACCGGGATGAATTTAGGTAAAGCAAATCGAATGTTACAGTAGGTGTGCGTTGCGCCTCTGTACACCCCTGTCAGGTGACAGTGATCGCGGACTCGTTCGTCAAAAAGCATTTGCGAACATATATGACAGACTTTTGCGTTATTAAAATTTTGTAAATCGATGTCGGTAAATACAATTGGTTTGTTAGTGTTCAATATCTTATGAATCTTTATAATATCGATTTGAAGATACTCAGTGAATTTTTCGGCACAATTAAGACCTCTGTATGATCTGTATCGGTTGAGGGTATTGTCATATGAGCACACAATGTAATAACCAAAAGCTGCTGGAACATGTTTTTGAGTTGTAGTTGTGAATGTAGAGGTGGAAGTGTCGCTCGTACAAGGCTCTAAAAATGACTCGAAGTCAGCGTAAATAACAAAAGGTATATGCTGCATCCTTTCAAAATGCTTAAATTGAATTATGGTCCCCTTGTTCGGAAGAACTGTCGCGACACTACCACATACATGTGAATTTAATTTACATTCGCTGTCAAAAAACATCAGACAGTCATCGCAAAAGTATATTTTACCATGATGTTTAGTTAACTGTGTTCTCAATAAAATGTTCAAATGTTTAATTAAACAATAATGTGAACGAGATCCGTTTTCTAGCAGTAATAAATTAACATGATGATTTTGCCGACAGTGCGTTTTGTAAAGCGGTCCGACAATATGTTTGTTATTACTAATACCATACACGTTCACACTCACATTACGATTATTTTTTTCGAAAGTTTTTATATCAGAAAGGGAAACCGGAAAACTCATATTTTGCACATTTAGTATATCCTTAAAATGAGGATAAGAGGATACTCTATTCGGGTTATTTTTTGCAGGAAAAAGAGATGCTATCACACTCCATAAGAAGCAGAAATTATCATAATTTTTTATATTGACACATGATCGCTTATGTTTTAAAAATTTCGGCAAAGCGATAAAACTAGAAGCCCTCAGCGGAGTGTATTTGTTAATATTTACTTCAAGATACAGATTTCTTAGAAAAGTCCAACCGCTATCTCGTTGTTGAAACTCATCCATTTTTTTACAAATAATATTTTTCATGTTCCGAAATACTTCTTTAAAATCATAATTTCGACATAGAACTATATTTTCCGTATTGAAAGACTTTGTTTCCTTTGAATCATTTTTTGGTAAAGCGTATTCAGAAAACAGCTCTAAATTTACCTTTATCGCATTGTAAGAGCTGATTCTAGCGTCGAATAGCTGACGTACTAACGAACTGAGTTTATTTAGATATTCAACTGGCAAACAACTAGTTGTCTCGTTCTCACTCCCACGTCTAGTAGGTGATGGATGTCGCAAACGGTATGATGCAATGCGATTTCTAAATGCAGATTGAATTTTATCAATGTTTTCATTTATTTGTACAGCATTATTGTTCTTATGTTGTATGCTTTTTAGATGACCTGAAAAAGCCTTGCTTTTAATTGATTGATCACAAACCGTACAATAAACGGATTTGTGGGCCATAATGGTATAGGTTTAATATAATGATATTATAATGTACAAATAGTATGAAGTAATATTTATTTGAATTTTAATTTATAAATACTTGTACGGAAATATAAATTATAGTAATTTTAGAGTTCTTCATCTATTTTCGATCTGCAAAAAATTTTCCTTCTTCCGTAAACTTTTTCTTCACTTCCTTCAAAAAGTTTCTTAGTGATTCCAACTCTGGGCTGTCATCACTTACGCGATATTTTAGGCTTACGCTCGCTTTTTCGTGTCGGTTCCTAGGGTCCACTTTCGCAATATCCGCGGTGTTGTACACCCGAACCTCGACAAACAAATTGCCCTCCAGTTGCTGGTATCTCCGCAGAACCCCGTCGGCAACCCTCCGCGACAGCGCTGACGTAAGGTTCGCTCTCTCCAACGCGATACTTCTCGCACTCCTCGCCTCACTTTCGTCACCGCTGTCAAAGACCTCGGTGAAGGCTTGTCTTTCGTTGTCAAGGGTAGCACGTTTAGGAGCAGGAGCAGGAGCGTTGCTTGCTTTTGATTTCCGCTTCGGAGCAGCAGCGATCTTCTTTGTCACCGATTTAGACTTGGGTGTTCCGCGAATGCTTCTGAAAGGGGTAACAATAAATTAATTAGACATAATGGATTCGAATAGAGCATATCGAAATGATGATCACGTAATGTTTACATTAACATAGCACCTAATATATTTAATGTAAACTTACACTCGTTCATCGTCATCGGAGTCGAGGGTTGCGAACCGATGTGCAGGTTCTTCGTGGCTTGACTTCGCTGTGTTCACGTTCTTGCGCACGTAATATTCAGAGTCAGACCTGTAAAATGAAATAAAATGTAAAATAAATAATTTAATCTCTACATTCAGAGAGGTGCTGTGTTTTATTAGGAATATCAGTGTTCGATCCATGAGTTATCCCTGATTGTTCGTCAGCGACATATTTACAAGAAATAAAAAAATAAATCAGTAACAGTAGTAGGATTTACGTACTTACATGATTTAGATGCACCGGATTCTGAGTTTCACAAAAAATACTTAGTTAGGTAGGTACTAGGTCGAGCACTTCTTCACTTTAGGGTAGAGTAACCTTGCTGAAGTTCACTTGAAGACAATTTGGATGAGCTAATTCGTTAGCACCATTTAAACACGAATTTCGGGTGACGCTGACAGGGGTCGTCAACATTTTATTGATCATACTTTTTTTAAGTGTAACACTTTGGACTTTACATCGTTCTTATTATACGCGTAATTTTTTCTGCGTTTGAATGGTTAATTAACTCAGGGCAGATATTACATACGAGTTTGCTAGCTAGAGATTTATTAGGATCTTTTATAATTCTAAAGGGATGATCCACTTTGTAAAAAGTCCAACCCTATTTTGCACGCACACAAGAATATGCTGTGTTTTGTTGGTTTCCTCACGATGTTTCCTTATGTCGCAATAACTTATTGATACAATATTCATTTATAGGTCAACATAGAGCTCATTAATAATATTAAGAACAAGTAATGAACAGATAAACGTGTTATGTTACAACCGTATATCGTAACCAGTCGAGTAATCTTATTCATTCGTTTCTACTTCTTAATAATTCATTTCTAATATTTTAATTATTTTGACTTTGACTTTGACTTTGACTGAATTCATTTTTATGAATAAAAGGTTTACTACACCTTACATGGTGCTAAATAAGCATAATTTATATTTTAAATATATTTAAGGAAAATGTGTCGCAATGACCTAATTAATTTGAAACCGTACACTAAACGCACATCGTATTGCACTTCCGTCAGCGTTTTCTTTGAGGATACAGTCGAGCACATAATTATGTATGTATAAAATATTAAAATAATATATTATTTATTTATTTATTTATTTAATCTTTGTTACATTTTATGTATCGAGCGAACTTAATGCCTTGCGGCATTTTCTTCCAGTTTACCTTAAGGCATGCAGAAATTGTATATTACCTATTATAGATCTATTAGAGAATTCGTGAAATGTATTTTATACTTTTATCGTCACTAATCAATCTTCACAAATGTTTCAAACATGACTGTGTTATTACCGAAAAATTATATACAGTCCTTTGAAAGACTTTATGAAACAAACATTATTGATAGGTAATTAATTATAGAAGAATTTGTGTCTGCATTTGAATAACCTGAATAACAATAAAAAAAATTATTTTGCAAGAATGCTATAAAAAGATTTTATGTTTGACTGTACTTATAATATGTTGCAATGATTAAACCGTTTACATATCATAACATGAATACCTAAGGGATATCGCACATGGTGATGCTATAATATTTTATGTTACGATAATATATTAAGAAATCAGAAACAGATAATATAAGATAACAGGTATGAAATCTTATCAGTCTCTTGAAAGCCTGCTCTAATACGCTTTTTGTTTGATTTATAGTATACAGGTATACCGCTTTACTATTAGATGCATTAGACAGCTCATCAGATGATGATTCTGTTCAGCAAGATGAAAATGTACATTGTCTTCACCATTTATGCGATGATTCATGTGGATTGTATAGTAAGCGATATTTTATCTTAAGGTAAAAATAATTATAACATCCGCTGTACAACATGCTTTATGCATAACCTTTTACTTAGCAAAAATGGTTTGCGCAACATGCGTGGCAAAAGGTTGTCGCACATGGTGATGCTATAATATTTCTGTTACTATATATTTTAAGTATCACAAACAGGTAAGATTATGTTAATGTATTATGAAATCATTTCAGTCTCATAAAAGCAAATACTACTAGTACAAACTTTTTGATCGATTTATATAAATACAGGTAATACGACTTCACTATTAGATTTATTAGACAGCTCATCAGAAGATGGTTACTTACTTTCTGTAAGATGAAAATGTACAATTGTTTTCACCTTTTATGATCTATTTAAATCCTATAGTAAGCTATGTATCGTATATAAGTATATTATCTTAATGTAGACATATATTATAGCACCCACTGCACGACATGATTTACACGTACCTAACACGAGGTGCGCCAATGTTGATGCAGCAAAAATAGTATAGGCAGCTTACTTATTATAATGTCTGTCAGCAATTTTGATCTAAGGATGTACAGTCAATTGGGAAAATATGTAACCTTGTAATAAAAACTCAATGTTTTTATTTAACTTTTTGATTCATTTTGATTATTATTATTATCACACTTTAAATGTCAAGCATAAAAAATACTTTCTCTGTGGGAATCGCGCTCAAGACGTTCAGCTTATGCGCAGCCCAACCTACCGCACATTTGGTTAGGATAGGTCTGATGTTATGAATCTAATTGAGTTTACTACTTCATAGTTAACTCTTTGCTTTATATAATCTAGTGGTGAATGGGTGAATTGTAATTAATTAAGTTACCATCGTCGACTTGGGTGAAAACCTGTAAAGGCGCTGGGATTTTGATCTTTAATGAAATAAATAAATAAATATTATTATTACAAGTATTATTGCAAATATACATAATACATTTATAATGATTTTAAAATGTAGTCAAATAAATTGTTGTATGTAGTATATACTCGTATTCAATTGAAAATGTATTCAACAATATACCTTGTTTATACATTTTTACGTTTGACTGTACTTAGAACAATCGCTGACAAATTGTTGTTGTCAGTGACAATGCTTACATTAACTATAGATGTAATGTTAGGGAGCTGGGGATAGTATAACAAAAATTGCACTCCAAACTCTGATAGTGCAATCTACTTGTCCTAGTACATATCAATGTGATGCTTGTTACAGCTTTTCAACATTCATTTTTGCAGATTTTCGCATTAATGTCGATGGCATACAATTTGAGGACCCTCACATATACACAGTAATATTTTACCATATGTTTTAGTGCAATGTTCAGTGTGCTAATATCTATAGTGTTTTTAGACAAATATTGTATAAAACGTTCACGCAACCAAACTGGTTATTGAATCGTATTTTTAATTTTTCAGTGTATAGTCCGCTTACAAAGTGCAGTTAACTCAGGATGAAGAACTTAAAATAATAATTAGATAATTTGAAATGTTTGTGTTGTATGACTAGAGTCGACGGTCTAATCATAACCAATTCAAGAAGGTGATTGTATTTGAGGTTGAGTAGTTCGATGGAAGTCTAGATATCGGCAGATCGAGTCCGTGATGGAATGATCCTTTATTATATCTAGACTATCCGTATTCTAACGAAAAACTAATAAAATAATCATCGACTTGGGTCTCGGTCACATTATAGACATTGTGAAAGATCTAGTGAAACAAAACAGTTATGTTATACGAATAAGACTATAAAAGTGTGTGTTATGTGATTAGAGTATAGGTCTAACTCTTCCCAACTCGAGAAGGTGGTTGTCTTTGAGGTAGTCAGATGGAGTTCTAGACATTAACAGATCGAGTCCGTGATGGAATGATCCTTTATTATTTCTAGACTATCCGCATTCTGACGAAAAACTAATAAGATAATCATGGACTTGGGTCTCGGTGACTTTATAGACATTCTGAAAGATCTAGTGAAACAAAACAGTTACTTTATAGAACTCTAAACTTTGTGTTGTGTGACAAGAGCAGAGTTCTAAAACCAACCAACTCGAGAAGATGACCGTCCTTGAGGTTGAGTAGTCAGATGGCGTTTTAGACATTGGCATATCGAGTCCATGATGGAATGATCCTTTGTTATTTCTAGACTATTCGCATTCTGACGAAAAAACTAATATGGTAATCATCGACTTGGGTCTCGGTGACTTTATAGACACTCCATCTAGATCGGGGAGTTTTTAGTCCGTAGGTCACTGAGTCACCTTCTCAGTGAAGTCGGGCATGCTATCGCGTACGGGCGCGGTGTATCCATGAGGATTTTCTCCTCGCACGGAAAGCAAAAAAAAAAAAGATCTAGATGTTGTAGTTATGAACTTGTGAATCAATCAGCAGAGAAATTTGGGTATGTTAACATTTTATTTATTTCTATCACCTATATCCTACAACCAACACGTCTGTTAACAGTGTTACGTTAACGAACATGTTCCATAATAGCGTATGCAACGCAAACGATATCCGTTAATCTGCAGACATTCGTAACATTTTTACGATCCCATGAAAATTGTCATACTACGGTAGCGTGTTTTTGGGTTTTTCGAAACGCATGATCATCCGAGCAACGTGAGTGTCAACGAACGTTTGCGAAGGAATGGAATGTGTTTTGAAATGCCCAATAATACCCTACTACCAGCATAGTTTAGCAGGGGTTGTCTCCACCGATCCCGGGATCCGTTTGGATTGGAAACGGATCCCGGCAGTTTGTCTCCACCGATACCGGGATCCGTTTCTAACACAAAAACCAATTAATGTTTTTACCCACCGATCCCGCGGCTACAATAAATAAATTATATTAATTTTGGAAACGGATCAGTACAGAAAGGAATTATACAATATAAGAACGGCCACTGCTCGGTCCCTAAATGCTTTTAGCGATATTTTCCCATGTGAATCGTGCCATGCTTCATGAATGAATGACAGAGCATATAGAGCGAATGAAATGTAATAGTCGGCTCAAAAAAAAAGACAAAAGTTCAAAAGAGCAGAGTTCACTCAAACACGAGTAGTGAAGCCGGACTGGAATGGATCGATACCATGTTATTAATATTCAGGATCGGTACCCAAACAGACGGGAGTTCGATGGGTTTTCTTTGGCCAAGAGTAACACTAACTTTTCTCTTAAAGAACAAGAAAATAAACGCACTTTTCTGTCTAAAAGTGACTTCTGATTGAAGGCTAGTTTCCGAACGTAACTTCGCCTTATTTGATCAGTCGACTGGGCGTTGTTTTGCGATCTGTTATTGAATTCGTATAACGGTTATTTATTGAGAACATTAGTTAATGAATTTAAACAGTATTAAACAATCGATAAAATCATCTTTCAACCAAACAAAAAATAAATGTATTTATACGTTTGGGAGCTACGATGCCACAGACAGACACACAGATACAGACGTTCAACTTATTACATGTTATAACGATATAATATATCGTTATCGTCAGGGGTTTAAAAAGAGATGAAGTATAATATCTCTGGTATTATTCGTTGAAATATCGGTAAACGGATTTTAGATTTATCACCGTTAATGTTGCTTGGTTTATGTAACTTAAGTTGCATAAGCGTTCACGTTTTTAAGAGATATTTTAACACATTTTTTTTTTTTAAATTACCAAATTGTTTTCTAAATTTGATAGATTTTATTTTTATTGTTAAGATCGCTATGTAACCTAATCCTTGGATTTCGAAGCATGCTGTTGTTGCCTATAATTGGGGTGACACGTAGCATAATAATTTTGTGGACTGTTACACTGTACTTGTTTTGGTGTACACCCTGTGGGTAACCTATTGCATAAAATAAAATAAGTCCAGGTTTAATAAACATGCCGGATAAAACTATTGCAGTTCTTATTGTAGGCATTCATCTCCCAAGGTTTCACGAGTTTCAAAAACGGGACATGGATACAACGCCTCTACGTCCCTTAGATAGCATTAATTTAAAGCGATATGTGCTGCATCTAGCAGGACCCGTCTGTAGGCATTCATTATGGTTCTTATTAATATTGTTGTTGAAACTCCACCATCCAAAACCCATTATTTTGATAGCCCAATAAAGACGCTATTCAGTTCCCCTGTAATCAAACCCGACCTCTGCTATCGGTCACGGTGTGTTAACAATGTGCCGCCCCGCTGCGTCGGAGCGACCTAGGGGACTCGCGTCGCATTACCTATAAATAAACATCGTTAGACAAATTGGAAGACTTACTGCCGACCGGCTACAGTAACGCCTGGGATATATTAACTACTTGGTGAGGTCGTAGAACAAATAGTTCGTCCGGACAGATAGGAGAACATAATGAATGAGTAACAACAGTCCTGACATTTGGTTATAACGTAATTGTAGCGATTCCAGATTGCGTATACCGAAGCCCAAATCAAATGTCTTATTTTGTAAACAAATATGATCGTCTAATGATCTGTTGTGATGTAACACTGAAGGTACTGATTGATTGAACCTCATCATCAACCTTAGTTCATCATTGTAAATATAAAGTCATCCGATCTAATAATGTGAAAATAACTATGTAATAATCACAGAAAAGCTTTAAATGTAGTAGTTAGTTAAAATGTAGTACTTAGTAGTTTTTGTTTACAAAATAAGACACTTGGTTTCGATATACGCTAATATTAATCACCTTGTATTTCTTCTGTGGCGAGGCGTTCCGATTTTCGATACTTTTATTTATTTATTTTATTAATGGACTCGACCGTTCGTCATTTGCCAATGTCATGTTACAGAAAATTCAAATACTTGCCAATTGCACTTTTAGAGTGGTACAGTCGACGACAGAGATAAGTATACAGGGGGCATCAATAAGGTTGAGATTTTCTCAAGAACTACTGGACCTATTTTAATAATTCTTTTACAGTACATAGTTTTAACTTTCATCTATCCAACAGTGAAATAATTATTGCAATAGTACAAGTAGTTTTTGAGAAAATCTCAGCCTTAAAAACTCTCCTGTACACCTTTCTCTGTGCTCCATTGTACCTATATAAAATTGTTATATCATACCTTAAAAACTGAAATACTATGTAAGTTATTATCATCTGCGTCATACATAACTTTGGTATCTAATAAGCGGTGCCTTAGAAGGCCAGGTTCTACAATCATTCTAACCAAGTCAATAAAATCTTAAATCTACTGACCAGTGACCATGGTTGGTCCGACCACTGGTTTACTACCGTGGGTGGCTGATATGGTTCGAATTGATTACACCACGCCTAACCAATTTAAGCAATCTTTTGTTGCGCCGTCCGTCTCTATTAAACTAGGTATAATGTCGAAATAAACACACTGATATAATAGATTGGATCACTCAATTTGATGTGGTATTCAATATTGATCTTTAGGAATCAGAATTAGGGAAGATAACAAACGAGAATTGAATAGACATTAAAGGTCAACTATGTAACAAATTGAAATCAGTTAAAATGCAATAATAGAAATATAAAATTGATGCAATATAAAATATTTAACATAAATAACATCAATCTTTTCATGTACTCTCGGTTGGTAGTAGACTGCACTTGAACATTTCTTAAAACCTCGCAAAAGACATTGCCACATTTCAATGGAGCTTTGCCCCACCTACAAAACTACGTGACCATTTAAGCTGTACCTATCATTTTGTTAGGGACTTATTACAGGTTTCATATTGCATAATCATAATCAGTATCATTTTCTACTACTCTCGCAACTCCTATAGAAGAATAACAAAATCAATGAATAAATCGCTTCGATTTCTTACTATTTTCTGAATTCTTAATTAACCTGTTTTTTTCGAATCGCAACTTGTACAAAACTTTATTTTAAACCATAAAAATAATATTAATAAAAAACGGTGATATTTTTACATTTATTCGTTATCTTGTACAACTTGCGGTTGATGGTGGGGCAGAATCTGGCAGTGTCATTTGGTCGACGTATGCCCTAGATCTACCTCTACCGACCATTGCACTAACATTATCTCTATGTATTTCTTTCGTGACCCTTCTAGACGGAAATTAAGACGTTTATTACCTGTTTATTAAAAATAATATGAAGGCTGACCCGAATAAAAAATTCTTAATAAGAATAAGCTATTGGTTAGGTATATCTAAGATGATTTTCGTGTAAGACAGTTAATAATACAGTTATATGACCAACTTATTTCTTGTATTACTAAAAGAGCATGACTTCACAACACAGGAATCTCTAGTGTAGGGTCATAGGAACTTTTTCCTGAATGAATTGTTGCTCTTTCTTTTATTTCACCCATTCGCTCATAATGCAACTTTCACGGTATAATACGTTATAGTATAGTCAGTTAGTTTACCTCGGGACCTAGTTCACGTATGCCAGCCTCGAGGCACCGTGTGTGCATTTTAAATCGTTTTGCATGTCCCTGCCGCATGCCGCGGGCACAACGGAATGTATTCCTGTTGGCGACAGCTGTGCCTGGTGGCGCGTGCGAACGGGGCATACTCGAATGTTGCTTGTGAAATGCATATCACAAAACGTGAGGTAGTAGGAAATCATACAATATTAAGATAAGATAAATATACTTAGAATTTGTTTTATGCGTTATGCCATGCTCGGCGAACAAATTCATATGATGAAAAAATTCTAGCCGTGGGCAGGACTTGAACCTGCCACGGAATGACAAGGTCGCAGGTTCAAGTCCTGCCCACGGCTAATATTTCATCATCATGTTAATAAAGATACTTTATTGCAGAAAATTAATATAGGGGTGATTCTGGCATGCTTTTTTTAAAACGAAACTAAATCTGACTGGTTTTAAAATGCTGATGCAGCTTTTCCTGTTCTAAAGTTATGGAAAGATGGCATCACCTTTATAATGCCAAAACAGCGTAATTGAAGGATCTGAGCTCGCTGCGCCCAAATTAGAAAATGCAAGATATAATTTTCATTTGCAATCATTGTTTGCAATAAAGAGTATTTTATTTATATTATCATAAAGTTACAATATGCGGTCTAATCGCGATTTTCTAGATAACCGTTAGTGATACAGTCTAAGTATATCCTCTGTAGTTCAGGCTCGCTTCTGACTTTCTTTGGGCACATGTCTCGGCGTGGAGTTGAATCGATTGGGCGGTTCAGGGCAAGGTTGACAGTACCCGAGCACGCAGCAGGTCGCCAATGCGATGGACGGACCAGATCAGGGCAGGCTTGGCCGATCCCTTGCACGTCTGCACCAGGAGGGCAGCCGTCAGAGACGAGTGGCGACGTGTTGGGAGGCAATGCGACTGAAGTGACGACCACGACCACTACCAACAGTGTAAGGACTAAGAAGAAGAAGATACAGTCAAACACAGCGTTAAAGTCTCATATTAATTTGAGAGTTTCTCAAAAATTATATTATAATCAGTTTTTGAGAAAATATTAACAATTAGTCACCTAGTATACTTTACTCAGTCTGTACCTATTCTAAAATACAAAGGAACGAATGCGATGCATCATATATACTAGTATGGAGGCTGTAGCATCATTAGAATTAGTCACGGTTCGTTCATAGTTTCAATTGTGTCGAGTGGAACAATAATACACTTGGGAACATACTGCAGCTAACCAGATAACTGCATTGAAAACTTGTAGAGAGTGTTTGTTGTTCTACAAATTCTATTAATATATTCAATACAATTACAGTTGGGTAGGTGACGAATGCTGAAAATTAAACTATTTAGGCCAAATGACAATGCCAGATTCTGCCCCACCATCAACCGCTAGATGTACAATATAGCGAATAAATGTAAAAATATCTCGGTTTTTTAATAAAATTATTGGTTTAAAATAAAGTTTTGTACATCTAGCGAGTCGAAAAAAACAGCTTAATTAGGAATTCAGAAAATAGTAAGAAATCGAAGCGAATTATTCATTGTTTTTGTTATTCTTCTATAGGAGTTGCGAGAGTAGTAGAAAATGATACTGATTATGATTATGCTGCAATATGAAACCTGTAATAATTCCTAAACAAAATGATAGGTACAGCTTAAATGGTCACGTTGTTTTGTATGTGGGGCAAAGCTCCATTGAAATGTGGCAATGTCATTTTACAATATATAGGTATCAACCCGTGGAAGTTGCTAACATCCCCATCAACTAGATAACTCCCATTTCACTTGGCTATTCGTATTCGCTATTGGATGTATGTCGAATTGGTCAAATACTTGACGTACATACAAATAAGACGAATATTTTGTCAATCACACCAACCACACATGATAGATAGATATATAGATAATCATTTATTCGTTAAACATATTGTAGATAAGTACAAAAAAGATGTATCACTATACGCCAAGTCCAACTAGGCAATAGTTTACATTCGTATGTAAGTTTGGAAACAGAGACAATTTTCATTCTATACAAAGACAATGGTTATACAAAGACAATAATACACAATGACAAAAATATGATACTAACTTAATTGGTTCTCTTGAAAATGGCGGGAAACGACGGTTGCGAAATTATTTAATAATTTTCCCTTTAATGTCTACAGGGACTATTTTGTGTTTAATATCACGTTAAATTAATCAGAAAATGTTCGCGAATGACAGTACGGTGAAGTTATTGGATTATTTATGCAAGATCTGAAGTTTCAAGCTTTTATCAAGAGTTCCCGCTACAAGCTCGGGAGTGAACGTGACTGTCGAGCTGCTTCGTCCAGAGTGACGACGCTACGGCGTCTCCTCTGGATGAAGACATGAAGACGCGGCTACCCACGGTGAAGACGCTACGGCGACTCCCCTGGAGGAGGAAGATAGAAGACTATTGAATATATTGAATTTTCTGTAACGTGACATTGGCAAATGACGAACAGTCGAGTCCATAAATAAATAAAACTAAACTAACTACTAACTTAATTGACATAATTATAGTAATATAATAAAATTATATTAGGGTTGATTGGCGCGCTTTGGGAGAGGCCTACGTCCAGCAGTGGACTGATACGGGCTGATGATGATGATGAATAAAATTATAAGTATATAAGTAAAATAACATGATACCTTAGATACTACTTATTTATCACAGATATTGTATGGCTGTAAAGGGGCCATGTTATTCTGACCAAAATCAAACCATTCACCACCCATTTCACACACAATCACTCATCTCTATTTCATTCCGACCATTGGCAATGACAATTACGGAAACGACATGGCAATTATGACAATTACGGAAATACGAATAGCCAAGTGAAGTGCCACCATAAGAGTGAGTACGATAGAGTGAACGTGTTACTATTGAATTGAATATTTTATGTTGTCTTGTTAGTTCACTTAATTATTCTAAAAATGTAATCGCAGGTAAAAAGTAGGTCAACTAATTGAAAACCGGTGTTAATGACAAAAATACCTCGTGTATGTTTAACTTACATCACGACGTTCTACTTGAAGTGTTATCTCCTCACCATATCACGTCCGTGTCGACACTACAGATTATCACTTCACCTGCTCATTGTGACACGCGCTCGCACTTACTTTCGTATAGTAAGTGCCCAACCCAGACTTGCATAGTCGTTGGGAACTTACTATAGGTACAGGGGTCGAGAAGGGTCCCCCCGGACACACGCCGGCGGAGTCGCGGAAGTAATTCGCAAGTCTCCCCGTGACTCCGCCATAAGGCGGCGAGACGGAACACCGAGGGGTTTTTAGTCGGTAAGAGTCCGGCATAACCTTCCTCGCCTCCCCGTGGCAAGGAGGTATCATGATATCTAGATGATTTTCCCCCCGAAAAAAAAAGGTACAGGGGGTCTAATTGTGTAACTGACAGGACAGTTTTCATCTGTTTATCCTCGGTTTATGTGAAGGAAAGGAAAAACTTACATAAATATACTGAATAGTAGAGGAAAATGAAGGAAAATGTCGCAAGGAAAAGGCATGGTGTAATCCAACGAACAACAAAACGAAACAACTTATTGTCTAATTATTAATTTTCACAAAGGTTTAACGTGCTTTTTAAGTATACATTTTTTTCGAACTTTCATTTCAGCAATATTAATTTTTGAAAGTGACCGGCACCCATCACCGTCCTATGCAAATAGTCACAGCACGTCACACACGTTGAAATCCAACCGATATCATCTCAATTGCCGATAGTGAACACCCTTTATTCAAATTACTCACCCTGTATAGGTACAATAACTATTCATAATTGTGGATTCCGCTAAATAAACAACAAAATAAAGCAAATATATGTTGATCGACGAGCGGTATTGATTAAACGACTAGCGGAATCTGGAATAAGGTCGAATTACTCGACTATCAATCTTTGTCGAGCGAAAACTGACGATTTTATCATAATCGACATTTGGCTTCCGTTTTGCCAATCAATTACACCCGTATCTATTCAAATATTAGCGATCCTTATGAATACTAAATGTGCTTGAAGACGGCGATGAGGTTCGCCACCCATAACGTCATGGTCCACGTAGTGGCGAAAAGCTGGCGATGGATACTTCGCTGCATTGAATGTACATGAGGGATGTTAGATAAATTGGATGAGGTGTTATTGTATGCCAGGATATGTGTGCTATTGTATGCCAGGATATGTGTGCTATTGTATGCCAGATCGCATGTGTGCTATTATATGCCAGGATATGTGTGCAGTATGCCAGATCGCATGTGTGCTATTATTATGCAACGAAGGAACTAGTGGTTCACCCGGCGCATTGCCCGTGCCCACCTACGTAGTTCACCTGGGTGGACTACGGGCATTTTTTTTGCCCGTGGTACACTAGAAGGTCCATAACATTAACCATTGTAACATTACCTACTAAAGAAAATTAAGAAATAGTCGCCGATCGATTGTCGTAATAAAACCGAATGAGGCGTTTAAAAAAATGACAAACAGAGAACAAAACGGTCGTTCATCTTTATAAACCAGACAGTAATTTTTACAAGCGCCGTATTAAGGCGTGTTTACACGGGTCGTTCCCGCTTACTCCAAAATTCTTTCCCATCGTCTCCAAAAGTAAATTACAAATAAACAGATTTATTCCCAATGTCTCCAAAACAGTCGATAGACATCAAAATTTAATCAATTTCTGATATTTTAAATTTCATACATTAATTCCCAGCGGCTCCAAGAGTTCGTAAAGTGATAATCCTTAATTTCACATGTCGTTTAATATTGTTTATTTTGTTGCAGTCCAAGGCGTTGGGTCGCGTGCTGTTTGACCAGGTGTGCCGCCAGTTGCATCTGCTCGAGGCGGACTACTTCGGGCTGGAGTATCACGACGCGAATGGGACTAAGGTAGGCTTTTGGTCGTATAAAGGGATTGACTAAATCCTATCTTTCTTGTTGTGCGGCTTAGTGACTGAACCTCTTGTCAGAGTTGTTCAGGCCGCTCATAGGCCGCAACAACTAAACCTCTTTCGAGGACGTTCTTCACAACATAGCTTGTAATTTCAGTATTGCATTGCCGCTGGCAGCATTTTCATGTGTCTAGCACACAATTATATTCATATATTTATTTGGTAAATATTTCATTTACATGTCATAAAATAATTTTAAAATATTTTGACCTATTGCAAAAATTCTTTCACTGTTTGATAGATAAAAGTGAAAACTACGTAAATATAAAAAAAAATCGATCCAGTAGTTTTTGAGAAAATCTCAACCTTATTGAGGCCCCCTGTATACTTATCTCTGTCTTCGACTGTACACAACAAAGCTAAAATTAAACAGAAATTGAAATTACAATTACGTGAATTACAATAATAATATAATATTACCATTTATCATTTTTTTACGTATTTGTGTAAGTAATTAACTATTAATTAATTAAATTGTAATTAGGTAGATAACCTAATGAATGATGTTGTTATAAATAAGTATTTAATCACCCTAATTGATATAACAAATCAAATTTCATTATAGTTGTAAAAGACCTTTCGCACCCAAAAGCGAACAAATAATTATAAATATTATAAACTTTTTTAATAAAATCGATTGTATTAGAACAGTGTTTCTCAAAGTGGGGTGCGCGAACCCCATTCGACGATAAGATTTACGCATTAGTGGCTGTATGACTGGTCCAAAATTGACTCGATTTGCGGCGACAAGAAACAAACCCATTTTTTTGGCATTGTATTCATTGCGTTTTATTGAAATAAAAAACCTTACTTTCTTATTTTACTTTCCTTATTATTTTCATTGGGCCCCAAAGTTTGGGGGGATCGCCGTCACCTGGAAATTTTAACAGGGGTACGTGGAGCCATAAGTTTGAGAAACTCTGTATTTGAAGATATCATTTTTGTAAGATTGGGGGCGCTAGTTAGTTCAGGTATAATATATATTAAGGCCTTAAATGTTCGTTATAATAATTTTGAATATTTTATTATTATTCCTTCGTCCCACAGTACTGGCTAGACGTAGAGAAGGCAATGTGCCGTCAAATCGGCCTGTCTATGCTCGAGCCCACCCTTCGGTTTTGCGTGAAGTTCTACACACCCGACCCCGCACGACTGGAGGAGGAGTTCACTCGGTACCTGTTCTGTCTGCAAGTGAAGAGGGACCTGGCACAGGGATGTATTCAGTGCAACGAGAATACGGCCGCGCTAATGGCCAGCTACATCGTGCAAGGTGAGACTCAGGGAAGGTGTGTGGGTAGACTCAGGGAAGGTGTGTGGTGAGACTCAGGGAAGGTGTGTGGGTAGACTCAGGGAAGGTGTGTGGTGAGATTCAGGGAAGTAGTGTGGTGAGACTCAGAGAATGAGTGTGGTGAGGCTGAGGTAAGGTGTATGGTGAGACCACATACCACTTACTCCATAGACATGAAATCGGTACAAATTTGCAAGCGAAAAATTCTGTCACACGATGAGTGCAATAGGCGAAGCGGGGGGCAGGGGCGCCATATTAAATCCGTGTTGATATCTCAAGGTTAGACGTGTCGCGAATCAATTTTGCGCTCATGTGCGGACACAAACGGGCGCCCTCCTGTTACAGGTCTATGGGGTAAGTGGTCTGTGGCTGAGACTCAGGGAAGGTGTATTAAGGAAACCGAAGGGGGTGAGACTCAGTAGTAGGGAAGGTGTATGATAAGAGTTCGGTGGCATAATGGTTGGGTCACTGGACTCATGATACGGAGGTCCCAGGTCCCTGATCAGAGCAGTTATATAATGAGTTTTACCTGACGATACGGAGGTCACAGGTTCAATGTATCATTGCGTTTTTCTTGATTCTGTCAAAGCAAAAACTTATAACCATATTTCTAACACTTAACAACCGTATACCTATTTCTTGGTCTTTCGGTGTATGGACAAACAACAGATCAATTGTAACACTTGTAGTACTATTTCAAATCCTATGACACAGGTAATAAGAACGGTCCAAAGTACAACTTGATGTGTATTACCCTAGCCAACATCACAAACAACTGCAAGTTATTAAAAATACAGAAGTTAATTCCAACGCCACGTGACCTCTAGTATCCTCCACGACTCACGCGCTAACTAATTCACAGCCGAGTGCGGCGACTTCGTCCCGGAGGACTACCCGGACCACACGTACCTCAGCGGGTACAAGTTCTTCCCCGGACAGGACGCGGAGAGCGAACGACGGATCATGGAGAACCATAAGAAACATATGTGAGTATGAGGACTTTTGACAGTATTAAAAAAAGAGCATTTATTTGCCACATTATTCATACATAAATAATTATAAACTTAAATATATCGCACACTGTGGCAAAAATGCTGAGGTGGCTCAGTCCTAAATGTAGCAAGTAATGCAATCATATCAAATCAAATACATTTATTTGTTAGAATACACAAAATATGAGATGTTATAAAATTAAATTAAAATGTCATGGTATTCAGCCTATTACGAGGCATACAAATGTTATCATAATTCATATTATATTGAATATAAAATAATTCAGCTAATATTATGACATGTAATATATACAAGTACCTAATACTTATATTTTAATTATTTTACATTTTTAATATATTTATTTATTTCCACATTATTATTATATTGTCATATTCATTATATACAAATAGTATGATTTTCAGGCACCGCCTGATAGATAACAATGATTATTAAATCGGTGGAACGAACCACATAACTTTTATCGTGTTATAATTGGTATTATAAACTAAGTAGATATATTTATTACTGGATTTAATTTGGGTAACGTTTTGGGGAAGCTCTAAGAATCTATGTCGGTTTCTTCGTGGTCTACTGGAGCGTAAATATATATTACCAATCACAAATTTGACGCCAAAATTTTGGTTTCTTGGCGATTTAGTCTTGATCACGGGACTTCTATACATTTTATGCCAATAATAGTATATTTTGGTTTTCGTAATAGTTATATGTATTATACTTATTCAATGGAAGTAAATAGTCTCTGCCTGCCGCTACGGGAAACGGGTTTATGGTGACGATGCTCAACGATTTTTATTTTATTTTACATTTTCGTAATACCAACAGCTGTAAAGTACAGTCGATGATTTACAAAAACAATTTTCGACGCAGCCAGTAATAGGTATTCGCAAATAAATACTTGATATGAAAACCTTATAAGCTAGAGAGTAAAAATAACAAACAAACATACAAATAAACAAAACAAAAAACAAAAAAAGATTGAGCGTTATTGTCCGGTACCATAAGTTGTCGCACCCGCTCGCGCTATTATTATTATGACAATAGAATGTTTATAAATGGTAATATTTGTTACAGTGGCCAAAGTCCGGCGGAAGCCGATTTGAATTTACTAGAGACTGCGAGAAGATGCGAACTGTACGGTAAGTTTAACTTCAACTGACCAAAACAAAACTCGACATTTCACTTCTTTAAGTGGTTATTGTACATATTTGTTGTCGCAGTAAAATCAAAAAATGCTCCCGAATGTTGAAGTTTTTAAGTTGTTTCGAGAAAACATTGCAGTGCTATCGGATCGAGATGATTTAAGGTTGAAATTTAATGATAAATGTGCTGATATTTAAGTAACGTCAGTATAACATCACAATTAAAGCGTGTGTGTGGAAACACACAGCCGCGATCTGCACGCGGCCAGTTGAAATGCATGCCCCAACCCATTTTCTCCCGTCGTTAACGTCCAGTCGGTAGCGGATTGCGGCCTAGACATCAGATCGCTACCTACTGGACGTTAAAATGCCCAGAAAATGGGACGGGGCATGCGTTTCAACTGGCCGCGTGCAGATCGCGGCTGTGTGTGGAACGCTTTAATTGTGATGTTATACTGACGTTACTTGAATATCAGCACAAATATCATTCAACAAACGCAAGCCGCGTGCAGATCGCGCCTGTGTGTGTCAGGCTTTATTGCAGTGCATATGGGTTTAAAAAAAGTTGACAGGCGACGTGTTCTGCGTGAGTTTATGTCGACATAGTTTTGTATGCAGTACGGGACGTGACGTACCCCCTTCGGGCTTACAACCTTAAGAGCCTTCCATGAGCCAACTAGCGCCGCCAATCTTAAAAAAAATAATATCTTCCATTATAATAAATTTTATTACAAAAGCTACGTTCACATTGTTTATTGCTATAAATATTATTTTTTAAATGCTTATTTGTAACATGAGGCAATGTAGGTAAGTTGTAGTTCACATAATTGCGAAAAACGGCCGTTTCTGGCACATTTGTGGCAATCACGTTACAAATAAGCATTTAAAAAAAATATTTATAGCAATAAACAATGTGAACGTAGCTTTTTTAA
Organism: Tachystola acroxantha; assembly: GCA_963506565.1. NCBI lineage: Eukaryota > Metazoa > Arthropoda > Insecta > Lepidoptera > Oecophoridae > Tachystola > Tachystola acroxantha. The sequence goes on along the minus strand of OY735876.1, from coordinate 3,704,573 downwards.
TAAAATTGATTATATTGGAAGATATGATTTTTTTAAGATTGGCGGCGCTAGTTGGCTCATGTCAGCGCCTTAACAGCTAAAATCAAAACGTATGTTTCAGGTGTGAAAATGCATCCGGCGAAAGACCACGAGAACGTGCCGCTAAACCTGGCCGTGGCGCACATGGGCATCGTCGTGTTCCAGCACTGCACCAAGATCAACACATTCAGCTGGGCCAAGATACGCAAGATATCGTTTAAGCGGAAAAAGTTCCTCATCAAGCTACACCCAGAGGGATATGTGAGTTATTTCACCTTGTATTAAGCTGCCTTTCATTGCTGCATAATTTTTTAAATTTAAGGTTTGTTAATACATGTAGCAGTGCCAGTGCGTCCTGCCAGTGATGACCTACGGAGCCGAAACGTGGACATTGACGGTGAGACTGGCCCACAAGTTCAAAGTCGCTCAGTGAGCTATAAAGAGAGCTATGCTTGGAATTTCTCTGTTAGATAGAATAAGAAACGAGTATATCCGCCAGAAGACAAAAGTGGTTGACTTTGCTCATAGAATCAGTAAACTGGAGTGGCAGTGGGCTGGTCACAACCAGCCCACTGCCACTGTCGTAGAACCGATAACCGATGGGGTAGACGAGTTCTCGAATGGAGGCCACGAACGGGTAAACGTAGTGTGGGACGCCCCCCGGCAGATGGAGGGATGACCTTCGCAAGATGGCTGGCAGGGACTGGATGCAAAGGGCCGAGAGTAGGGTTGAGTGGCGCGCTTTGGGAAAGGCCTACGTCCAGCAGTGGACTGGACGGGCTAATTTGATGATGAATACATGTAAATGGTTGTTACAGGGTTATTTCCGGGAAGTAGTGGAATTCTTCTTCGAGGGGCGCAACGAATGCAAGAACTTCTGGAAGAAATGTGTGGAGAACCACGGCTTTTTCCGCTGTTCCACCGTGCCGCGCCTGCCGAGGCACAAGACACGGGTCATATCCAGAGGGTCGTCGTTTAGGTAATTACGCAATACAAAACATATATAATTATTATTTTTGATTATTACTTTTCATTATGTATACTTACATATTATTTATATGTCATTAATACACAGAACACTGCACATTTGTATCGCCAGCCCAACTTCTCAATTTTTTCTGCCCAATCAGTTAACTACGACCATTCATTAGGTAACAGGTTCAATCCAGGTTTAGAAATCTATACTGGTTCTACTCGGTCTCCCGCGATACAGGTGTTACCTAGTGCGGGGCCATTGTACAAACAATATTATGTATGTAAACATATTGGAAATAAATGATTTGATTTGATATACATAAACTCACGTCCGTCTCAAAAGGGGCGGGCAGACTCGATGGATTTCCATCTGCTGTGATCCCGAGACACCTATTCCAAACTCATCGAATCTCGCATCCCTCCACATACATTGCAGTAAAACGGCTTTTCCGAAACTATATGTGGCGCGAACTAGGATTCCCTATGCTATAGGTCCAGCGACATATACAGAAACAATCACATATTACACCCAGACTATGAAAAGTGGTGGTTCCGTAGGTACAGACAACAGCAGATCAAGTGTAACACTTTGGACCGTTCTTATTATCTGCGTCGTAAGATTTAAAATCGTACTGCAAGTGTAACACTTGACAGCTGCTTCATCCAGAATGATGACGCTACGGCGGCTCCTCTGGATGAAGAGAAGACGATATGATATTTTGAATATTCTGTAACATGACATTGGCAAATGACGAACTGTCGAGTCCATTAATAGAATAAATAAATAAATAAGAGTATAACAATGTTATTTTAGCATACATTGCTTACCTTACCTTTTCGAAATATCACAACTAACCATATCATAACCATGGATTTTGGTTGCAGGTATAGCGGTAAAACGCAGAAGCAAATCGTGGAGTTCGTCCGAGACAACTACGTGAAACGACAAACATTCCAAAGGTGCGTTTACACTAGACTAGCTAACCGTACGCTTAGCTACGTGGCAGACTGTATAAGTAGACTATATACATTTTGTTGCATGAATACATTATTTTACAGCTTTAGCGCTATAGAGATTATAGCTTTTTTAATGTTACTACTTTAGAGCCTTTTCCACTGACGTATGCGTTTAACGGTATATTATTGGTACTTTAATCTATCGCAATTATACTTAAATTGTTTATAATGAAGTTCTGCCGACTGTAGTTTCAGTCTTAGCAAAAAAGCGATACATTTTCTTCTTTGATTCTCGATATATTGACATTAACTGTCAAATTTTTTATCGTTCGTCTTACTACTTGGCAATTCCAACCATAGCAATGAGAATGATTATCGCAAGGTAGGTATATTAATCCTAATTTAATACCTACTGAATCACTCCTTAGTCCACTCAGAATAGCTAATCTAATTTAAATTTTCGGGGGAGCGTGATACCGCATCGATCCCACAAAAACAGATTTTTCCTTATATTTCGTGCATATTGCGATAATTTCAAATTAAATGGTGGTACTGTGCATTTTCCCGGTCAGTCACCCCAGAACAACTTAGCAGGGTTGCCTAATAATTACTTTAAATTACTAGTCATTTGCTACGCCTATAATACGCCTACGCCTAGCATACGTCAGTGTAAAGGGACCTTTAGGTGTAGTTAGTACGCTTATAGATGTAATTTAGTTAACAAATCTTTTAAATTCTCAACAATAGTTTTATAAATTAATGTTTTTATTTGATAATTGAAATCAACTAACGAATAGGGATTAGGTATTGTTAACTGAAATAATGTTTGAATTTTGGATGAAATAATATATTTGTGTTCTATTTAATGGAGTCGGGATTATTATCATTCCGTGATGGAATATTTTTAAATAATCGATGGAAAAACTCATCATTTCCTCTCAGATTTTCTCATCCTAGTAAACCAAATATATGTACTGATGCTATGGTAGGAAATGCGAAAGGAAATGGTGCGGACCTTCTACGAATTATTAAAAAATAAAAATAGGATACTTTTACTACTTTTAATAGCATAAGTTCTATAAATAAAAGGTGAGTGGTTAGCATGGGCTGGGCGACACTAGCTTTTGGTTTTGTCTTGTGGGCGTTTGTGTGAATTAAAAAAAGAAAGCAAACTTAACAATATAATCTAAAAACGAAACGACAATTATATTAGTAGTGAATCTTGCGTGCGTTTTTTTAAACTAACTTAAGGCAGTTGTCCCACCGCCGGCGAGTAAAGCGAGTAACTATCGGCTATTTACTCGCTCAAGAAACGTACAAAAGATAATACATTCCGTGTAAAAAAAAAGAGACGCAGCTATACTTGCTCAGCGATGAACTCTTCTTCTTTGCCCCCTACCCAGTTTATCTGGGGTCGGGCCTTCTCGTACTTCGGCACCAAGACAATCTGTCCTGAGTTGTCTGTGGGAGTTATCGAGCCTTCATCTCTCTCTCTCGATACTGGACCACCACGTAGCAGGTGGTCTGCCTATGCCCCTTGGCTTAGCTCAGCGATCAACTATAAAATGTATTATCTATTGCACGTTTCTTTAGCTAGAAAACAGCCGATAGTTACTCGCTTACTCGCCGGCGGTGTGACAACTGCCTAATTCTGACAGCTTTAAAAACGCTGCCTCTCTTTCCTTCACCAAAGTTATAAAAAGGTTGGCACTACTTTTAGAACTGTCAAAGTTAGCTTAAAATTAGAAAACACAACAGAATCGCTACCATTGCATGGTTTAAAATTAAAAGTCCCTAAAACAGTAAATGAGAACCAAACTGGTTAGCGAGGCTTCGGATATGTTCCAGCTATTTTTACAAATGAGCTATTGGTGTTTGGTAGCAATGTTTTGTCTCTTTCTGTCGCAGATGATAGTGATATGTTCGAAAGGGATAAATATTTTGGGTGTAGTGATGATGAAAATATGAAGAAATAATTGTTCCTGTTTTTTTTATCTGATTAATTACTGCGTGCATTTGCCTCCGAGGGAGGTAGATGCTTGATTTTTTAAATGTTATCAATAAATAAGGAAACATTTGTGTCAAATTATAACAAATACAAATGTTTGCATTGCTTTCAATGGTAGGCGACTAATTTTCTGTAGTTTTCAGTATTTCTAAACTCATAACATCAATATAATATGCAACATATTTGACAAAAGCGATATTTCTATATCTTATAAGCTTCACTCATGAGTTAGTGCGTTTATATATGTATGTCTGTACAGACTCCTGATATAAGGAAATTAAATAGTATGGTATGCGATGTGAAACCAAATAACCAGAGAGGAAGAGCTGCCTCCCAGTAGATTGAAAGTGTTTCGTGGAGGTCTATAGTAACCAGCGACTTGTACACATACGAAGTTACTAGTAAAGAAATTAAACGTTAAATAGAGAAATTATTGCATGTAATAAAACTAGCTTTCTGTCCCGCGAAATTGTCCTTAGCTTTCCGAGATTTTCCTATAGTATAATTCGCTCCGGTACCTATCAAAGTGCATAATTGTTATCAGTCAAACTGTTTGAGCTCGAGTTACATATATCCAGCCAAACCTTTGTATTTATAATATGTAATATTAGCTTTTGTTTCCACGTTTCCCGTGTTCGGGAACTCGTTGCTTTCCTATGTTAAAAGATAGCCTATGTAATACTCTGGGAACCTATCTACATGTGTGCAAAATTTGATGTCGATCTAGGTAAAAATTTATGAAAATTAAATTTTTTTTGGGGGATTATTGTAAGAGGATTAGCCAAATGTTGGTGCCAATAGCTCATTGGTCAAGGTAGTTGGAGCCAATAGTTTGTATTGTCGATGGTGACTAGTAATCTCTAGCATGCGCTGTATCCGTTGAGACTTTCGCTTCTTCCGAAGAGATTTCATACTAGAAAGGACCTTCGCCCAAATGGCGCTGTGACAATCGGTCGGAGGATGGTGCTCGTTACGTTTTAGGGATTTTTTTTATCGATAAATGGCATAGATATGTTACGGTAAATGTATTATTATTATCAAACCGATTTTTGCCTCGATCATGCGTCCATCTCGGGAAATGTCGATCCGGTGCTATATTTCTCATCTAAAGTGCGCTTACTTGGCTTAGCGATTGTTAAACGAGAAATAGCAAATTTTTCTTTGGAGCAAAAGAGATATCGCCAGATCTTGGATTGGCGGGTCGAGTTTTTATTCGGTTAATTTTTTCTATTTACATTAATACTCTAAATAACTTGACATTGGCAAAAATTTCTCTTAAATAAGAGTAGAAGCCATTCAAATAAAAATAGAATAGAATAATAGAGATATATCGTAGCGGGGCGACATTTACCGGACGAGTAACTAAATGTCGAATAGTACTGTTATAAACCAAAGATATACATTTGCCGTAATCAGAAATATTATTAAAAGTAATGCCTACTCTTTCCTCGAAAGCGGCTACAGCTAGAGACACAACTTTGGCAATATTCTCATCTCTTTTTGATATGTTCCTATTAAAAAGAGATGATAAATATTAACATACGACCGTCGTAATGACAGTAAATGCTGTTAAATAGTAAGCAGAAAATTATTTCAAGAAACAAAAACCCGACTGCATAAAACTATCCCCTTTTGATTATTTTTTTATACCCTATGACACTCTCGTAATCAAGACGAATCTAACGATACCTCATACACCAAAATCCATCAAGCTGTTTAGGCTACAGGATGGCAGGAAGGAATGGACATACTTACACCCGAAAAACATTACCCTACTTCTGGGGTAGTCGGGTAAAAAGACGAGAGGTGTCACTAAAGTTACTTCTGTTCGTCTCTAGTTGAAGCCGCCATCGTTGAAGGTCAGCACTCCCTATAATATATTTCTATGACAAAGGGTCTGCGCTCCTAAGCTTGAAACCTTCTTGATCTCTAACCAAGTTATTGGTTGAGAAGTTATCTTAATGTTAGTAAACACAGCGCCACCTAGTTGAATCTTCCGTGACGCTTCGTCTTATTCTCAATCTTTATTATTGTTATTTCACCTAAACCCATTTGTAATCAAATGATACATTAGTCTTTAATAATATAATATCGTGCAAATTCAATATAGTTTAATATAAGAAAACGCGTGTCAATTTTGTTAGTGCTGCCCCGATTTGACCGTTTTTCGTATTTTCCCTTGGTGATCCCCAGGTGGATTTCTAAAGTATTGTACATCATTGAACCATTTTGTACAACATAAAGTAATAAATGCATTTTTTTAAGTTTTTTTATTGTCAGGTTTGATCTTCAACGATGGCACCTTTTCCATGCAAAATGGGGTAAAAGTAAATTCCTAAAAAATATACACAATATTCAATTTACTGGCAATAATCGATATGAATCTGAACAATCGCTTGTTGTAATATTGTAAAACGTAACAAAACAAAGGGAATTTTCGGGCCGGGAAATTGCTTGTGAAACTTTCCGATCGTCACAATACTTTGTCGATCTCGATAGAATCGCGTGACAGAAAGAAACTGTAAGCTAGGAGCGCAGGCCCGTCAATTGCCAAATCGCGTTGTGTTGTCGGCCCATGTCATTCGTAACCAAAAGCTGGTGTTGTGTAACTGGTGCCATCCTCTCGCCGACTGTCGGCAGGTCGGGCTCGTTCCGCGCGTCGCGCTCGGCGGGCGGGTCGCGCGGCAACGTGTCCGCGCACGCGTCCACGCCCACCACGCTCAACCAGAGCGTCTCGGCGCACCCGCTGCTGCCGCTGCCGCCGGGCTCAGATGGTACGTACGGACAGCAGATCAATGGTAACACTTGCAGTACGATTTCAACTCTTACGACGCAGATAATAAGAACGATCCAAAGTGTTACACTTGATCTGCTTTGATGTGTACATGCCATACCATACAATAGGGTATTTGACAGTATCGAAATTGATGATCAAGTGTGAAAACCAATTTGAAATTGGTTGAAAAATAAAAGCGCTTAGTTAGAAAGAGACAGAAACAGTGCACGATGTACTGTGGCCGTGACGTGACGCAAGTAACGTCATATAAACTATATACTAAAGACTATTTTCCCAAAAAGAGATGAAGCATCCCCGCACCACTTGGCTTAATATCTGCGGTATTAATATAAACTCTTCAGCATGTCTATGTCTACTGATGCAACAAAAATGAGTCAAATACCCTATTATTATAGGGCTGCACTGCACGTTTATGAAACTAAGAACCGAAGATATTATAATAGAAAGCTGGTCCCTCGCCCTTAGCTTAGTATTGTTATAGATATAGTATGTTTCAAAGACAAGCGGATAAACCTTTATTACCATTGACATTGAAATAAAATGATACGTATCGCTTTCCATACATTTTGTTATCGCTTACGTATCTTACCGCGTTTCATAGTACGGGGGGGGGGAGGCTCACCCGTGTTATGAATCGCGATATGAAGCACTGCCTTTGATACAGACTATAGTACGATTTGCTGGGGTTGTGCCACGCGCCATTACGACTATAGTCATAGGAGATCTATGCAAATTACTATTAATTATCTCTGTTATCTTAAAATATGATTCCGATACAGACCCGGGGTTTTCATTTTGACACTTGAACGATATACATTGTTGCGTTTCGCTGTCGTTTGTTAAAACTTGCAAAAACATAGCAGCAATATGTATGTATACATTGTATAGCGTCCATGTGTCAAATTGAAAGCAATTACGATAACGATAGAAGTCGCGGTCACCCTACTGGTTGCCTACATTGGTCAATGTTCTATATAAATTCCCACGAAACTTCGGGTTGGTGACATCGGAATCATGCCTTAACATTGACAGCCAATCGCGTACTTACTATCGTATGAAACTCTATAAGAATCAGTTACTGTTTTTACAATGTTGTGTTTCTCTTTCTATATATTTGTTTTAATTTTTGTAGACGACATTATTATTAGCAAGTAGTACACTAGCTCACTATGCCTTTGCTGTACATTTAATTTGATCTGTCAAAATAATTACTTACAATTGGTGCCGTGACCAGGATCATGAATTCAATGATATAAGAAATATCGTTCACATTATGATGACGAATTATTAGTTGCATAGTAGTATTTTTATTAAATTGTAATTGTGTTTATTTGACTTTCATACTCTATGGAACATTTTGGAACACTATGGAACGTTACGTTACGTATTTTACAGAACTAAATGATCTTTTTACATACTTGTTAATAATATTTCATATCATATGGCTGGGTGATGTGAGAGCAAAATGCTGCATGCACCCATCTAAGCCACAGAACTGTTCATGTTCTCAAATTACTTTCCCTGTGGAATTACTTATCTCTATATCAAATATATTTATTTGTAGCAACGGGTTCCAATGAATAGATCTTGGTAATGTTATAAGTGTCTCCGAATCTTGCCCATTTAGAGCATACAAAAATTTCATTGAGAATATTAATTTATCGTGATGTCAACATACAAATGCCATAAAAGATGCATATAAATTAAAAATAATAAAGAAGGCTACTAAATTATAATAACATTTATGTATTACCATTGTGCGCAATTTAACATCAATCAATCATCATCGTCAATTTGTGCGCAAGTTAATAATCATTAACGAACGAAGTCTTTGCGTTGATGTTCCCTTTCTATTTCCCCTACGAGAGAGTGAGAGGTTCTATCTATGAAAATAGTAGTAGTGCATGATGACATCTTCACTCAGGCCCGTATTAATAGTCTGAGCGCAAACCCGCTCAAGAGCGAATTCAGCTGATACATTCTCAAGACGTGATCACCATATCAAGTAAGTCATTTATTAATAAACCAATCTTGAGGGCGTATCATGTGATGTCTTTCTCAAGTCGCGGTTCGCCTGCAATCAGCAAATACGTTCTCAAGTGTGAGTTTGACAGTTTTCTTGAGAACTGAGTCTAAGTTTCGTTTATTAATAGGAACGCCATCTTGAGGTCGTGCTCAAGATTGACTGTTGAGCTGAGAGTGATTTATTAATACGGGCCTTAATTTTTAAACGGTCTTAAGTTACTTAACCATTCACTGCACCATTCTCTTTACCACTCTCATTAGATGTAATTATGTATCCGTTTGCGCAGCGATTTCCCTGGAGTGGGACAAGCAACCTCACTACCTGGAGGCTTCTCTGATGATGAGGGGCTACAGCGCGGAGGAGGCGCGCGCGGCGGCGGCGGCGCGGGCACGCCGCACCTCGGAGGGCGCGAGTCGCCCGCCGCTCGCAGCTACCGCCTTTGCCAACACGAGGGACAAGGTAAGCAATACATACTCCAACATAAACTCACTTCTATCACAATAGAATAGACCTAGTCCAAAAATGTTTTGGGTCAACTGACCCAAAAAAAATTTGGTCTTAAATAGTTAATAATCGTTATATTACACCGTACCAAAAATTACAAAATTTTTTGAGACCTTTAAACCACCAAAAACTATAATTTAAAATGCAACATTCCAAACTCGATCAAGAACACCGCCCGCCATGATTATCTATGACATGACGTCATTTGGGCCCCGATAGACCAGGGATGCTCGATATTGAGACAACTCGATGTTAAAACATCGATGTTTTGCTCTTAACATAGATTATCATTGAAATACCTGGTTACATCTAGCTATAAGCCTTCAAATGTATTCATATCCATTTATTTAATAAATATTTCATTTACATGTCATTAAAAATTGAATTATTATGTATAATTCAATGCATCTACCAAAAATTAGATCGATAAATCAAAAAATACGGGCATCCCTAAAAGTGCAGTGACGTCACGAGTCTCGCGAGCATGGCCGACTAGCGTTTTTGACGTGTGGGAAAAACGGCAAATATTTTATTTTTAAATTAATTTTTTACACTTTTATGCAATAAAATATATTTGGGATCCTAATGTGAAATACTACATGAAGTAAATATTGTTTTATTGAATGTCGATATGAGTCAACTAGCGTATTTATTATTTATTTATTTTATGGAAGATTTACAGCTACAATAACTTTAGGTTACTTAATAATGTCTAGAAGCTAATAACAAATCTCCACCTATAGATAGCAAGATGTGTGTCTATTGTAGTATTGTTTTATTCTATTGGCTCAGTCGGGCCTCCGAAACGAAAGGACTTGAATAAGGTTTGATTAGCGATTAAATTAGTAGATCTTCGCTTATAAATACTATTCCGCATAGAAAACTGTTATGTTTGTTTCTTTCAGCTGACAAAACTGTACGGCAACGAAATCGTAAGGGCCTTTCCGACAATTGGCTTGTCTATGATGTTATCTAATCGATCTCTTTCCAAATTCATTTCTAACTATTGTCTTCGTTGCATTGTGTCGTTGTATATTGTGCTGGTCTAATGTGGTTGCAAAATTAATTTAAATTACTTTGTATACCGCAACCTAAATCAAGTGTCTTATTTTGTAAACAAATATGATCGTCTAATTACCTGTTGTGATGTAACACTGAAGGAACTGATTGATCGAACTTGTTCATCAATGTGAAAATAAAGTGATCCGATACTGTGATACTTTAGTTTGGTTTTTAATGTTATACTACCTAAATACTGCATTCCGACTAATAAATAAAATGAAGTGATCCGATCTAATAATGTGAAAATAACTATGCAATAATCACAACAGCTTAACATGTTAGTAAGGTAGTTTTTGTTTACAAAATAGGACACTTGATTTGGGCTCCGGTATCTATCTAATAATAATTACTAAGAGTTGATACATGGTCACGCTTATTCAATATCAATTATTTTAAATATTCTCCGGTTATATGACGCAGTATCTGTAATCGCGGATTTTGTGCACTGGAATTAAATTATATTAATTTATAACGTTTGTCTTACTTCCCTTTGGTTCCTGGACAAAATTGTAGTTTTTTTTCCTCTCTTGCAGTCAGTTCATACGACAAAACGTTTATGACAGTTAGATCGTTGGTTAACGTTAACAGTATCGAAGTGTACCGCGATCGATTAACTAACATAAGTAGTCGACTGCACATCACTTGAAGTATGATTTCAACTCTTATGGCGCAGACAATAAGAATTCTACAAATGAAAGTGTTACCTCGTTATCCTCGGTTTTCCGACGGAAAAAATTACGTACATTTACCGAATGCTTTCAAAACGGTAAAGGTAGAAGAAAAAATCTAAGGCATGTGAAATCCGCCAAACCGCAGTGGGCCAGCGTGGCCCGAGCTCCCTTGATGTAAGGGAGGGTCTGTGCCCGAGCAGTGGGGCGATATAAATATACTGATGATTATGATGAACGTGTTACAGTTGGTGGTGTGCTTTCGACTGAAATACTTCCGTTGTGATACAAATCGGGTATAAAATATGATACTTAAAGAATGAAAAGAAAAATACATTTGTTTAACTTTGTAACCATATCATTTGAACTTTGTAACCATATCATTTGAACTTTGTAACCATATCATTTGAACTTTGTAACCATATCATTTAAACTTTGTAACCATATCATTTAAACTTTGTAACCATATTAGACCAAATAGCATGGATGGTTAAGGGTATGTTTATAATTAATTGAACGTCTCCCGAGCACACTCATCTACGACATCAATACAATTCCTACCCTACATTCTAACTAAGAGTTATAAAGGGTCGATTCTGTATCGAATTCTCTAAACTACACTGAATAAATATGGACATGTATAAAAGGTGTGGCTTAGACTTAAACCACCTAAAGTTTTGCTCCAAAAATATATATTTAAACCAGTCTGACCGTATTAATAGCAAACTTTTAAAGTTATGTTGTCATAACTATGTTTTAGCATTAAAAATATAGTGAGCCATTACTACAAATTATTATATATAAACGGATATCACTCACTTATGTTGTTGAATTCGGCAATTAGACCTACAGTTTCGACCGATTTCGACGGTCTTTCTCAAGGTAATTAATCGGTCTAATTGCCGACTTCAACAATATAAGTGAGTGATATCCGTTTATATATAATAACTTATAACTATGTTAGTTATAGAAAATACATACATAATAAGATTACTGTGATAATATTATATGTCATACGGATGACATACGCGGTTAGCCATGAACGTGATTTAAAGTTAGCCCACGCTTTAAGCTGCCCATTTCTTATTTAACTTTTTAACGAATTGTGAAAGAAACAAAACACAGTTTAACACGGAGCAAAAGCAGTCTAGTATCAGATAATTCGTCTTCAGAATCGACCCTAATGTCAGCAATACAATTACTCATATCAAACCAACCGGCACTCATATTTTGGTCATCTAGCACTGTTTCTGATGCGCACTCGGCACTGGGTATCATATCAACGTGTCATTGACTAAGTCGTGGTTGAAATGAACGCTTTGTCCCTGCAGGCGGGTCCCGAGCTAGTGACCCATGCAGAGGTCAATCATCATCCTACGGAGGATTCGCCTCTGCCTCATCGGACGATGACACCATTGGTGAGCATAGCGTAATAGATAAAGTGACCGAATGTATGTTAATATAAAGGTCCGAGCATATTTTGCCGGGCCACAGCGTGTCGGGGCGGAGCGCAATAATCCGCTCAAATCGCTTTAATACAATTTGTATGAACTACCTATCGCAAACTGTGTCGGGCCGCAGCGGCTCGCATTATTGCGAGGCAGATTTGCGTCCGTGCGATGCGGCCTGCCCCGCCCCGACACAGTGTGCTATAGCAAGCGGATTGGAGTGCACGCGCGTCCGTGTTCATTTTACGATATCTGGCAATACACTGTACTCAAAATCCGTCAATGCACTGCGACCCGGCCCGTCACGCTGCGGCCCGGCATAATGTGCGCGAAGCATAATAAGTAACTAATTTTTTTCTTAACTTTGACACAATGTGATTATGACAGGTATCTAAAGTCTTGCTCTATAGCCCAGACTGACCCACCGACACCCCTAACCAATAATCCCAACTGAGTTATAATTTCTAATCATTCCAATAGTTTATGCACCCCATTGGGTACATAAACTAACAACAAACCCCGTCGTTTGTGATTGGGTGCATTCAGATTTCCCGCTATATTACGGCAGATGAGCGAGTAGAGCTATCAACTATAAAACGAGTGGGCGAGCAGTGAGTGGCGAGTATAGTTTCGTAGTTCGGCTCTTGGCCGCCGTCGAGTCATACCATAACCATAGTCTATTTTTCGCGCAAGAAACGTATAATAGACAGTACATTCCGTGCAAACAAAAGAGACGCATATATTATTAGTTCATCGCCGACTGTACTGTACTATCTTTTGTACGTTTCTTGGGCGAGAAGATAGCCGAGAGTTACTCGCTTACTTGCCGGTGGTGGGACAACTGACTTAAACTTTCTAAGGGACATCTACGCGTTGCATCCATGATTTAATTAGACCAATATCGCATTGACATTCCAGACGGTCTGTTGCCAGGTTTCTCCGGAGAGTACATGGAGCCAGGCGAGCTTGCCCCGCGGCAGTGGCCGCGCGCGCGCGCCCACTCCACCGCCGCGTGCCCCGCCGGCGCATGCGCCAGGTCAGACCACTCCCCCCACACACATACACACGTACACACAGCACACGCACACACACCACACGCACACACCGCGCACGCACACACCGCCCACATACACGCACATTGCCACGCGCCCTGTCGTCGAATCCCCTAGCGTCTACCCGGACTTTGTTCTTGCGAAACAGTCTTCCAGCTTTAAGAAGTCGTCGGAGCGACTCGAGTACGAGCTGTCGCAGTGTCACATATACTCCGCATGCGCGTCCACTCGCTCCAGCCGCTCGGGCGGCTCGCTCCTACTCGAGGAGGTGGAGGATTTCCCGCGAGCGCCCCTTATATGGCGACGCAGCGCCAGTTGTAGGAATCTCCGCGATTACAGCTTCGACGACGCCGGTAGGTCGAAACGCAGAGGCAAGCGCGACACGCGAAGCATGTACGCCGATTTGGACTCGTACTATCCGATGGGCGACGTCACCGATAGACGCGTCGATTCTCCCATCACGAGATACGACGATGCGCGAACTTTAGCATTCGTTCTTGGCAATCAGAGCTCGATCGATTCGCAGAGGGAGATGATAGGTAGGACGTACTCCTCTAGCTTCCCAGGCGCGATCAGTGAGCCCAGACTTGACGTGCCGACATTCGTTCGCAGCGGCTCTCAAGACGATTTATCACACGATAGCTACGAAGTTATCGAACGTTCAGACGATGAGTGCTCAGAGAATCGTCGATACGCGACAATTCAGCCGCGATCCGCGGTTCATACTCGTTCGTGCTCATTGGACTCTGGCAACGATTTGCCTTCAGACGACGATCAATCTCTTTCTCATCTCTCCGAATGTGAAGACCAGGAGACTAACCTAGCTATTGTAGGAGTGAAATATAAAAGCGACAATGATATACCGCTCGATCCGTTCCTTTTGGATGATCCGAGGGTTCTGCCTCGGGAGAAACTCTCGGTTAGATCCGATGGTAGCTTCTATAAGGAGATTAAACGAGCACTCGGTTCGCGGACGTCAAGTCAGGAGTCTAAAAGCGATTTCTATGACTCAAAACTATCTAAAAGTAGCGCCGAGTCCAGCAAGAAATCGCGAGATAGTGTTTATCATACTGATAGCAAGAAGTCTCGCGAAACCCTGAAGAGTAAGAGCTCTGACAGATCAGGTTCGAGGACATCTAGCCAGGATTCTAAGTCTGATTACTACGATTGCAAAAAGAATTTGTATGAACCCGATGAAATAAGTATTAGGCGACGCAGTGTCACCAGCATACAGAACGCTTATATTGATCCGTTTGAGCCCATATCACCATCGTCTAGCCCTGATTCTGGTAAAGATTTCTACGATACTCATACTTCGTTCATCGGAATGGAAAAGCCGGAGTATAGAGAGAAAACTCTGTTCGATAAGTCTCACGAGGACTTGATTGCGAATCTTGCTACTTCTCCGAACTTTTATCATATACCGACTCCGTACTCCACGTTCCCGAGCAATAGTAGCAGGCATAAGGAGCCTAGTCCAATGCATTCTGCAAGTTTGCAGAACGTCGAACTTGAGCTTTACGGTCAGTACTCAGATTCAAGCCCTCCAAAGAAATGTGACGAACTATCCACGGAAGAGGAAGATATGCTTCCACAGACTACTCACATTTGGCCGGAGAAAATCACTGGTCTTGATACAGAAGTAGATACTCGAGCGGCTAAAATACACAGCTACCAACGACGTCGTTCTTCTGACACGGTGTTTAGTTTTGACAAGGAAAAGATTGAATCTCTTACGCGTTCAACTAGCAAGGAAAACGCGTCTCCTTCACACCTTATGAAGGAGTCGTCCAACGAATCTGATGTTAATATACGTGTGCTACCGGCAATGGACAGTATTGAATACGCCAAAATCAAGGCCAGTAAAGCCGCCGTCTTAACAGGAACCTCATCAATTCTTCAGTCAGATTTCGACAAAAACATGCGCGGTAAAGTGCACACTCAGTTTGTCAGGAAAGAAAGCTTGAAAGAAGAGTTAATAGCTAAAACACACTTTGATGAGTACAATCCTAAGTTGATATTGGAGACGAGTTCAAGCAGCCGTCTTGCAGACGTCGCTGTTCCATATACTCATCCGACTGTCGAAAGAACTAAGAGTGATCCCAACAGTCTCGCAAATAGACCTCGATTCAGCAGTGTTAACTCACGAAGGCACGTACTAATGCATCAGAAATCAATCGACCTGACTCCAGCTGAATCTAGCGATGAAGATTACATATTCCGTCAGATACCCAGTGCGCCGCCTATAGCGACAAAACGATCTCATTTCGAATTACCTTCGAGGCACCAAGACCTTGATCGGTCGCCTTTTGATCTACCAAAGAATTATTTCAAAGAATTCGATGCTTTTAAAGCCGGTTTCAAAGATAACAAGAACGTCGTGGATGATGGATACGACATTCCATATGTACTGCATAAAAGACATGTCATGAATGGAACTGCACCGTCGCCTATGGACGACAAGAGGCAGCCCCCGGATATCATTATGCTTCCACCGCAAAATGGTCGGCATATTGTCAGCGCTCATCCTAGATGCAAGTATCACGATCATCCTAAATCGCCGCGATCACCAAAATCGCCAAAATCTCCAAAGTCACCGAAGTCACCCAAATCGCCAAAATCTCCCAAATCACCGAAGTCTCCCAAATCTCCCAAGTCACCAAGAAATAGCATTCACGTAGATCACAGTTCTAAATTTTTGGAAGTCGAAGGTCGTGACTTCTTATTCACACAGAACATTGACTTGTCAAAGATAGATCCAATCACATTGGAAGTGGATAAAAGTAGTCAGCTGCAACATATGCCCAGTCCAAAGAGAGACATTACGAAGAATTTGGATCCGGTACTGCTTGAAACCTTAAACTCTAAATTGAGTCAGATAGAAAGTGATTCTGCAACGAGTTCTAAAACTGACAGCATTCATCAGGATCCTCAATATCCCCATGATATAAAATTCACTATAAACGGTCGTAATGTTCAACAACCACCCATCATCAAAGAACCAAAAGCCATGACAGCTGCTGAGAAATTACGTGCAGATATCAAATCTAAATCTGAGAAATTGCCACAGAAGAGAGGACCTAAAGCTCGGGGCGCAGGGAAAAAAGGTGCAAGTGGAAAAATAAAAGCGAAAAATAGCAATAAGATCAGAATTACATCGTTCTCTTCCGATGATGAAAGTGTGGATTCAGATGACGTATTTGGTACTACAGAAGCAGCACCAAAGTTAGAATTTTCACCTCCACAATCGCGCAAGGAATTAGAACCTATATTGCAACTGGAATATGACAAAATTACTTCTGGCGCGTGGCATAGAGGACAAACTATGAGTTCCACGGAAATTGAAGGTTCGCCACCACAATGTCGTAAGTTAGTTGAACTCGAAGCTAAATACAATCCTCAGATTTTGGAAAGTATTGGAGGAAACGCGACTGAATTGAGACGAATTTCTGAAAGGTCAATTTCTATCCCAAGTTCTGAAGATGACGTCGCTATAAAAGTACCAGAAGTTAAACAGCTGAGCAAAGAAAGCTCAACATGGGAATATAACGAAAACATTCCTTCTCCGATATTGGAAAGTTTAGAATTTCTGAAATCAGAAGAAGAACATTTAGCAGACATGGAGATTCAGAAAGTAACTGGTATGCATGCCCTGTCGGAAGACAGGAGTGACGCCAAAGACGAGAAGAAAGATTTCCATAGACTCGACGTGAAGAAAAGTTTGCGCGATGAATTGATTTCACCAATGCTACGTAAAGCCGGTGGCACTCCTATTCTCTTCGCTCACGCCAGGTTAAATCTTTCCGAGGGATCCGTATTTTCGTTACAGCGTCAAAAGGCTACACAAGATTCGCCAACGGCTAGCCGTAGAGCTAAAAGCCTAGATACTCCTGTAATTCAACTACATAGGCTTCCGCCAATGAATGCATTTTCGTCTAAAGATGATACCGTTGAAGATATCAACGAAGAAGGAGAAATATTAGAAGAAAAACCGTTAATTGAGGACAAATCAAAAACAGGTGTGCTCAAGAAAGATGTGATTGATAAAATAGAAGAGGTAGAGGAAGACCAAGTAGGTGAACCCCCTGAAGAACTAAAAACGATTATGATTGACAATGAGGAGATGCAGCTTTTAGCAGACCTTGTGGAACAGAGACGTCCCAGATCATTTAAACGTCGATATGATTTGACTAAATTGAACTCGCAGGCCAAATCGCCTTCTCGCTCTCCTCTGAGTAGATCACCGTTGTCTAGATCTCCTATTTCGAAATCACCTTCGAGATCACCGACCTCGTCCCTAAACTCGCCAAGAGGTAGTATTAGGAAATTGTCCGACTTAAGTGAGGATCAGATAGTACCAGATATTGAGAGAATAAAACGTAAAGAAAAGAAGAAACTGACTCTGAAAACGAAGCCTGATGAAAAGGAAAAGCTTACCAGCAAATTGAATAAGGGTGGTTCCTTGGATACTAATGCGACTAAATTTAAAGCTCTGCAAACTCAGAAATCGTTGCCGTCGTCTCTAAAAGAGCGACCGGACTTTTTGACAGTACCCCCGCTTGAAATAGCGCGCGCCAAGAGCCAAGAATTGGAGCAAAATATTAAGAAAATGGCTAAAGAGAAATCTAAATCACTAGAGAAAATGGAGATTAAACGTGGTAGTAGTAAAGAGAGAACCAAATCTCAAGAGGACAGCGACACAGAAATTGCTAAGCGTAAAGAGAAACAGCAAATGCTGTTTGAGGCAGCTTTGAAGCAAACGAAGACTCTTATTAGCCCAGTAAAGGATACAATGCCGCCTTTCCCACCACCGGAAGACAAGATTATGGTTAAAACCGAAGGCGATAAAATCATTATTGAGACTAAAATAAACAGCAAAGCGGAGGACCATGTTTTTATTGCGAAATCCCCTAAAAAACTGGATAATAAATTAACCGGTAAAATGAGTAGGAGTTTTGAGGACCAAAAATCCTCAAATACTAATAACAAAATGAATAAGAGCATGGATGACAAATCAAGTCAATCATTGGAAGAAAAGTTTGATGATCTATCTGCTTTACAAAAATCACCAAAAACTTTATCAAAGAAACAAGAGATTAAACAACAAATTGAAGGCAAAGTTGTTTACCAGAAAGTTCACCCTAGTGTTAAATCGAAGAGTTTAGAAAGAAATGTTGACATCCATCTAGATTCGAAGGCAAAATCTAAAAGCCTTGATAGAAATTACGTCACTCCTCCAACTTTCGACACCAGTGAAAGGCATTTCAAGCAGGAAGTTGTCAAAGTTGACGTCCACCCAAGTGTGGAAGAAGAACCGGAAATTACGGAACCAACTAAAGAGTCGGAGGTAGTTTCACCAAAGGTAGTTTCGCCTTCTCAAAGTTACAAAGAAAAGGCGGAAGATGACTCTTCTATCGAATGGATGACAAATTCTCCAAATACTATCATAGAAAATGATACCCAAACAGTGATAAGGGAACGTCGAAAAATTGACATTTATAATAAACAGCGGCAGACTGAGCTACAAGAAAGTAAAAGTAACCAAGACATACATAGTTTGGTAGCACCAGAAAGGAAGCCAGAAGTGGCCCGCTTAACGAGTGAGGAGGAATCTTTGACTGAAGTAAGTGAACTGAAAGTGTCAGATGAAAGTCACATGCTAGGCATTTCTTTGCCATATATTGATGCCGATAGTTCATCGGATCAGGATCAAGGTTCTAGAAAGGATAAGAAAACAAAACTTTCTCGCGGCAAAAGTGATGATACTGGATCTTGGGTTGATTTTGATGAAAACACAGGAGATACTGAATTACTGTTATCTGATACAAGTATCAAGATCACAACAACCAAAAGCAAGAAATCTTTGGATCCACAAAGCACATTTGACGAATCTTCGGCGAGTCTTGTTGAATTCTTGAGACATGAATCTTTGTCGCAATTGGTATCGGAAACCGAAATTATTGGTGATTCCAAACCATCTAGACAACCTCCGAAAACTATCGACTTCAGTACTCTTAAACGGAAGAATAAAAACAAGATCATCGTCACTCCGCCACAGGAAAACAGTCCTACTGTTGAAAATATACCATTTACTGATTTGAATGCTTCCAAACCTGCGAATAAATCTGAATCTGGAGAGCAGACGGGCAGCTCTGGAAGTGCCAATGATATTTCCCCAACTGAAAATAAAAATGATCAGAAAGCCTTATTGACAGCTAAATCAAGACGTAGTGAGTTACTGAAGCTTAGCGCTGAACGTTCACGTAGTTCAGAATCAACATCTTGGACGAGCATTGAGAAGGATGTGAGTCCATCGAGTGCACATATAAAAGGAAGTTCCATCGATGATGAGTCCAGTTTGAGTTGCTCTATTGCTAGACCATTGGGCATATCTCAAGATATTGAAAAACTAAACAAAAAGGACAGAGAGTGTCTTGAAGAGTTAAAACAGGCCATGGAATATGGGGAGGAGCATTTGCTATCCCAATATAATTTATCGAGCGAACAATCAAAATCGAATTCAAAGTCTCCATCGCCTGTACCAGATAGAATTGAAAGCCCTCGCAGTCCTTCGAAGTACGGCGCTAGAAAATCTCCTACGCCCACATTAGAAAAACAAGGTCCAGTGGATTCTCAAAAGGCCCCGACTGATTCAGATTCTAGTTCCGAAAGTATTGATAAAACTGTCGAGCGACTCTCCAGGCCCAATGTGAGGAAGAGTGGTCTGGACAAAATTGGAAAATGTGTCATCGAAGAATCCGAGTCGAGTCAATCAGCGGCATCTAAAACATCGGACGCCAAGAAAGATACTCACAGACCCGTTAAGAAAACTAAAATTGCTATAACGATATCCCAAGAAGACCAAAATACAACTATAGACTTTGACGACGATGGTAATGTCATTACTTCCTCATTTGAAAGGGAATTAATGAAAAAGAGATCGCTTAAGGATACTGATAATAAAAGTTCGTCAAAATCTAGTATGGATACTACAACAACTACCACTACTTCGAAAGGATCTCTCAGTGTAGATGATTCTTCTTCTAGAAGGAGACGTCTTGATGATCAGAAGAGCTCGTCAAAGTCGAGCATGGACTCCAGGGGGTCACTCAGTGTGGAATCGAGAGGATCATTTGAAACGACAGAATCTACTTCAGGATCTTTAGGTGAAGCTTACCGCCGCGGTGAGGAGTTAAAACCAACATGGCGCCCGTTCTTCGGAGCATCAGGCAGTGAAAACAGCACTAGTATCGAGGAAGCATGGATACCGCAGGACCACGAAGGGTACGAAAGCCTAAACGTCCCTAAAGATGTCTTCGAATTCAATACTCAAAGAATGGCAGATGATTTCCAAACGTTCTCGAAAAATCCACCTTTATCGACGACTACTTCAAAAGATTCTACTGATGCTGATTTCACGGATGATTTGAACGATTTTCCGGTGAATTTATTATATCCGGGAGCATCATCGTCTGCGCCTGCTGATGTAGTTATCGGATATGGACAGAACTTCGGTCGGACTCTGTCTCGAATTTCTGAACGTAGTACTGCGTCCGAAAAAACGAGTGCTGACGAAGATTCTACTAAAGCTTGTTCTCGATCGGAAAGCATTAATGAGGAATCTTTAAATTCCAGCGATCATCAAGCTAGTCTCAGTTCAGATCCACCGAGTAATGCCAATGTCGCATACATATCCGACACAGACAGACGAACGTCAGCAGAGATGCCTGATATACCGATAGATCAAACCAAAATTAGCGAAATGTATTCCGAGGCTAGGAAAGAATCTTTAGACCGTAAGAAATCAGCTGACAGCCCAAAACCAAGGATTACTATCAAAGAGCCGTCCAAACAGTCGTCTGGTGAAAGCCTGGATTCTGAAGATTGGCCGTTACCGGAATTACCTCCCCAAGCGGTGATCAAAGTATCAGATTCTGAGGATAATAGGAGAAGAAAGTCTAGTGACGAATGGCCTTCGCTTCCTTCAAGTCTACTCGAGACGCCCATTGTCGAAAAAGTACATATTTACTATATGAGCAACGAACCGGAACAGGCCACACAAGTTACTATTAAATCCGAAAGTTCCAAAGATCACTTAGATGGGTCAGACGATAGCGACAGCGATACCCTAAACAACGACGATTACTTTGAAAAAGATATTCAAGAATCTAAGTCTGAAAACACACTTGAACGAAGCGATGATACACTTCAGAAAAATGTCAATGTCATACCTTACGATAAGTCAGGTTACATGGTTGAACCTTTAGATAACAAAGGTGTCGTTCCAAATTATGATAAATCGTGTTTGAGCGGGACGTTCAGTAAGGCCACTTGTCTTATGGGTGATATGGGTGCATGTTGCTCTCGATCAGAAAATAAATCGTTCAATACCAAAAGCAATATAGAAGATAAAGTTATTATAAGCCAGCCTCAAAAGTCTCCGAAGTCTCCTACTAATAATAGTCCTATATTCGATGATGCCTTATACGCTGATGATGTGTTTGGTGGTGATAATAGTAAATCATTATCTCCTGAATTCGATAAAATGTCACAGGCTGGCACACAAAAGTTTTCTTGCGGATCGAATAATTCTGATACTTCCATCGATGATCTTTTATCTCAAACCTATGCTGATGAGACCGTTCGCGCAGCAACTAAGCTCAGCACCGGTAGTGCAGGCACATGTAAGAGATGTAGCCATAGCAGTCATTCGGAAGAAGAAACGAGTTCTTTCGGCACTGATTTAGATGGCACGGTGAAAATAGGGTTGCCTCAAAAGAAATGTACCCACAGCTCCCACTCCGAAGATACTTCCATTTGTTTGAGCATTTCGGAGTGGTCAACGGGAACTAATACAGTTCGTCAGTACGCAAATTTATCGGCGTCTGAAAGTATCTCGGCTGTATCGGTGCATAAGAGTGAGAAATCGGATAACGCGTCCGCTAAAGCATATTCTTCCTCTCACGCGAGTAAGAAATCTGAACATAAACCAAAGATGAGTTCTCAAGCTGAACAGAGCTCTAAAAGTAGTAGCTTGGATAGAAGCTCTGACAACGTAAAGTATGACAAGCTGTGCAGTTCAGAAACAACTGTATCACGAAAGGGCGTCGATAGCAGCTCCGGTACTAAAAGCGACAGTACGTTGACATTAGCTCAGTCTATATCAGAGTGGTCGGCTAGCACGAGTCATACCCTTGTCGGCACAGCTCGGGCAGACGAACAAGAGGCCGAAAATACGAAGTCAGATGATACTATCGTAAAGGAATTAGCACCACGAGCAGAAAAGAAGGAAGATGCACGTATATCGCCTCCAAAGAGACTGTCTCCATCCAAAGAAAGTACAAAAGAACCAGTACTTAGATTGACAGCATCGTACACAGGTAAAACAGATAAATCTTCATCCATAAGCTACAGTGATAAATCAGATAAATCGAGCTCAAGTTCTTTGAGTAGCTTGCAAAAGCATACAAACGGGGTGATGAGGTTTGAGCAGAGGCTAAAAGGCTTTCCACCTCAAGATACACATGAGCGATACCAAAAAGCTCCCCCAAAGAGTTTGAGCTATGAAGAACAGTCCCAGAGATACTCTAAACCAACCACTCGCTGTCAGAGTGAAGATAGCGGCTTCAAACCGTACTTTGTAACTCCACAACCTGAGTTAGATATCGATATGCCGTCTAAGCTTTACAGCCAGGAAGAAAAACACAGTGAACGCTATCAAAGCCAAGAATTCTCTAACATAATCCGCGAGGAAGGTAGTAATCAATTCATAAGATCTGATTACAAACCATTGGCGAAGCACGCTAGTTACGATGACAAGACTTTATCAAAAAATCAGATAAAGGAATACAAGATATCTCAGCAGTATCGCAGCAAACCCAAGAGCTGGTCTTTCCATGAACACTACTTGGCCTCACCAGATTTGCCAGTAATATCGGTGCCAGAAATACCTTCAGTTCACAGAGAGTTGCAAGAGAAGAAATCGGCGGAAAGGACTCCACTGTCCAGATGCTCTCCTTATTACTCTAGCAGTTTAAGCTCTGAATCGCCACCTATTCAACCGCTGAAGGCGCCCGTTAAGAAATCGATTCTAGTTAGAAATATTTCTCTCAAGAGTCCTCCCAGTGGAAATGACACCGACAGTTCGTTGGACGTCATCAGGGACCCGAGGGAGAGAATGAGAACTTTTAGACGTAAGAAGCAAGTCACAAGCGCACGAAAACGCCAGGAGAAAATTCAAGACGTCTTAGAAGAAGACTCCACGAAAAGTCAATGTTCTTCAGAAAGTGAAAAATTGCAAGGTGCCAAATACCTCGGCGTAGAAGATACTCTACGTCGAATGGAAAGCTCGGAATGCTCCGATAGTTATCTACCTGAAGTAGAATCGGGCTCCTCTGAAATGTCTAAAGGCGATTCCAAACATTATGAGCAAGAAGCAGCCAGTTATTCCGAGGATGAAGGACAGGAAGATTACGCGCCGTATAAAAGCAATACTTATGAGGCGCAACAGTTTCCAGTCAGCATTACTCCTGTGCAGTTCCAAGGATTCGGGTCGTCAGCCGACGAAGATGAAATGGGCTTTCCACGATTTGACAGATTAGGACGATTGCGGCATCCTTACCTCGATTCTCAGGAACCGCCTTACGTGCCCGAGAACAGTCCTCCCCGAGTGTCGTACTCGAATAAGAGCAGCCGTCAGTCATCATTGAAGAGGGCGAAATCTACTTCACAATATCGTTCGGAGGACAAGTCTCTAGGCGAGCCTTCCGGCCAGCACCAACCACGACCGGTATTCTACGACGAGCAAAGCGACAGAGATGATTCAGATGACTACGCTTACCCGATCGATACCATAAAGCGAGCTCCGAAAATGCCGAAATCCGGTAGCGGTTACTTATTCGAGCGCACGGAGTCGGTTGTCTATTCCGACACTGAGTTGCCACATGATAAAGACGAATACGAAGAATACAGAAGTAGTCCATATCCGGAACATTACGAGGACTTAGGCATGTTCCAAACTCAGCCATGTTATCCGCAATATGAACAAGATATAGACGAAAGCAGGGATATCAACGACGAGCGTTACTCTCGAGATCTCGACCAACGATTTAGTCTGAATAACGTGGAGAGGTTTTACTCCAGTCACTATGTAGACTCGCAGGCGTCTAGTGACAGCCCTGAGCAGAAGTTTGATGTTTCCACACTTCCCCCGCCTTTGTGCTCTGATGACGAAAATGAGTAAATGCACATTTTAATATACATTAGTTAATTTAGTTGTCGTCTCCCCTCGTGAATGGATGTTCGTTATTCGGCATGCGAGCGTGCTATTTTGCTCTGCGTTTCGTAATTTTAAATTCTAACGCAATTAATTATTGTTATTTGATATATGATAGGGTATTTTATTGTATTGAATATTTACATTGTCACTTTGAATACCTATTTAGTGAAATTGATATATCTAGTGCCAATCCCGAATAGTGCGACCCCTTATCGTGTAAACTTTATGCAGACTCTGGCTTACTAAGATTAGGTATAGTTACGTGTACTGATCGAAAAATTATTCATCTTTAAAATTATACTCACGAAAATTAAAGTATCGACTATTTCTAAATTATCGTGTTATTTAGATTGATTTAGAAGACCAAGAGCTAACGCGTTCGGGTAATTCAATACAGGTGTAATACGCGCAGTGCCAAAATATTTCTAAAAATTAAATGTTAAACGCCCGGTTTCTGGAAACTCTGAAGCAATAATAAGAACCTGAGGAATATTGCAAAAAGGCACGATCTTAAAGCATTAGACTCCGAACTTTTGAAACGAACGAATTTGAGAATTTTTTCTTGTCAGAAACCGGGCTTGCACTATTACTCTTTATATTTATGACGTGAGAAACTGGGGAAAAAATAGTATTATGCGTAAAGGCTGTGATTTTATTTGTGTGGTTGAGATCCGAGATCTTAGTTGTTTTGTTTAGATGTTTAATGCTCAAAATTACAATGTTTAAGACTATCGTTTATCGCACAGCACTTGTTGTGACTTGGCATTTTAACAGATAGCGTGCTTTTGTTAGGTAAATGAAGGAAGTTAGGTTGCCTTAGCCGGGGAGCAGTCTCTGTTAAGGCAAGAGGAGAGGACACCAAAAATGGCCACTGTGAGCCAGATGGCGATTTAGAAAAAAAAGGAAAACAATTTATTTCTCAATTATTGCAATTTGCACCAATGAAATGCCTCAAAATATGAATAAAACGATCAGAAATAAGTTAGAACCTAAATCCAATGAGATCCAAAGATTTACGGGTTTCGTCACCTCAACGCTATCTAATACAGTCGAAAACAAAAAATACTTTTAAACGAAGAAACGTCACCGGCGACGCGGTCGTGGCGCGCTCACCTTGAAAAGACCGTCGAAATCGGTCGAAACTGTCGGTCTAATTGCCGACTTCAACAATGTAAGTGACTGATATCCGTTTATATATAATAAATACAGGGACCTCCATAATGTTGAGATTTTCTCAATAACTACAGGACCGATTTTAATCATTCTTTTACAGTTACATAGTTTTAACTTTTGTCTATAGCGGACCCTGCTTTAGGGTTCGCTGCGCCGTGTTTCTAAACACGGTATCATATTTTGGGAATCGATTTAACAAAGAAAAGTTAAGCCACGCACCTAAATCGCATGTTTCCGTGTTTAGAAACCTTACAAACTCCTGTTACACATTTCTCTGTGTTAGACCGTACTGATGGCATTTTTGGTATCCTCTTCATCGGCCTTAAGGTGCTAAGTTATGATTATTACATTCGTTACCGGCACACTCATACACAACTCACTCTACATCACTCAAACAAAACTGACTGGTAACACGAAATGGGATCTGTAATCGTGCCAAAACTGCTCAATTTTATCCACACTTTATTAATTTATATTAAAACAATTTTTTAAATAAATTTTTGTCTTACTCGTTAAGGTATGTAATAGTTGGGATAGATATTCGAAATTTCGTGTCGTGTGATTGGATAAATAGCGATGTATCTATAGTTTATCATCGAAAGTTGAAGAATCAATAATTTTATTGGTCGAAATTGTAATTGTGTAGTTCGCCAAGGATTTATCAATGGAACTAACAAAATTATTATGCAATAAATTTGATTGTCACGCATTCGTGACGTCGTCATCCTTGTCGGTCTACTAGACTGCCATATCACAGTATTAATATTCTTTCAGTATGGCAACAATAGTGTTTACTATGAGGCATGTGAGAGGAATGATTTTTTCTCATTATTTGTCGCGCCCACGTTGCCATACTGAATGATTTATTATCTGTGGTCACACTGTCTATTTAGAAAATGTAATACAATTGAAGCAAAGACCAATTGATTTGGATCATTATTAGTAATATATATTACGCGTAAAAGCAGTATTGCATCGATCTTTTAAATTTGGCTTAAAAAGTATCGAAAATTTTGTTATCCTAATAATTAACCATCTTTCTGAAGATTTTACCTGTAACGTTTTGTATACGCTTAGATTATTATGTTATAAAGTTATATTGTAGTTAAATTATTTTAAAAAATTCTAGTTGTTTGAATATCTGTTAATTGATTCGATTTGAAATGACTTTCATGTTTTTAAAAAGGTTTTCCTAGTTTTGTTAAAAGGTAAATCTACAAAATAACTCTCACACTAGCGACGACGTGACGCGACTAGCAGTTACAATAGCAATGAAATATATACCTTAGGCGCTACTTCATGATTCACATTAAAAAAGCTGAAAATTTGTTGTAACTTTTACGCCAGCCAATGAGATGACAGAGCAACATTCTCTGATTGGTTGATATTGCGTTTTCAGCCAAAAATCGGACGCAAATGTGAGACCTCTCTACTGAATTGACCATGAGAAAACGTACGATATTGACAAAAGTGTCGCCAGGTTAAAAATTTACGGAGCTTGCCAAATTAAGCATTTTCATACGATACTATGCCCGGCAACAATTTTGTCGCTATCGTATAATAGTCACGTGGTCTGAATAGAGCATAACGCCTCTATATTGTTATTCGTTGATTTTTTTGCTATTATTCTATTGATTATTGAAACATTTCCTACTTTAGAGTCACTATAAGTAGGTACCCAATACTCATACTGTTCCATATAACTAGATAGGACTAGATAAAAACGAAAATAGACGAATTATTTATTGAAATAGATAATGACATAAATACTGAATATTGTAGAACTTGTAGGGCCAAAAAATCTGTTTATTAATTTTATTACGATTGAGATTATTTCATTCCCTTCGTTCCGAGTGTAATGGTAGAAATAATTGTGTTCTGGGAGTGTTTCTTTTTTTAAACTAATTAATAATCCATATGTCGTATAAATCATCGACTGGTTTCTAATTTACTAATACTTGAATATATCTCTAGTTAAGTCCTAACTTGAGTAAATTAGACCAAGTAATAGTTTAAAGAGCACTTCCAATATTAAACCAATCATCTAATTAGATGACTCGTTTTAACACGAAAGAAATTTAATAATCAAACTAAAATGAATTACTCTTTCTATGGTCATACATAACTCTATAGTATATACTGTAATAGTGTAGTTAGTAATAGAATGAATGTGCTATATCCCTTGTGATCCTTTTAAAAGTACTTTATTTCATTGCAATAAAGACAATTATAAAATAACTGTGATTATTACGAAAGCAAAAAGAAACCCGATTGGTTATTTTGCAAAAAAATCCGATGTCAGTCCCATAATTAAGACGAATCTAGCAATAACTACTCATACATCAAAAACTGTCAAGTAGTTAAGGCTACAAAGGAACCGTCATACATACACTTGATAAACATTACTCTCAAATTATTATAATGTACACGGATTAAAATCACTTGTTTGGTTGAAACTGGCGCGGTCTAAACAACGACTTTAAGCCATATAATTATGAGCCAACTAGCGCCGCCAATCTTGAAAAAATAATGTCTTCCAATTTAATCAATTTTATTTAAAAAAGCTATTTACAAAATGTTTATTAGGATGAATACTATTTTTCAATATACAATACATGGCATAATTGCGACAAGCTAAACGGCTGTTTTTCGCAATTATGCGAACTACAACTTACCGAAATTGAATCACGTTATAAATGAGCATTTAAAAAATAGTATTTATCGTAATAAACATTTTGTAAATAGCTTTTTTAATAAAATTGATTATATTGGAAGATATTATTTTTTAAAGATTGGCGGCGCTAGTTGGCTCATATCAGGCCCTTAACCAAGCAAGTTATTTTAATATACAATAATAATTTGAAGTAATGACTCACTATGTTTGTCGGATGCCGAGCGACTTGTGGGCAAAAATCGCCACCGAGTGGACCCCAAACAACGCGAAAAGGCCACGTGGCCCCCGCAAACGATGTCGAGACGAACTTGACGTTTTTATGAGAGAGTGGTCTGAGTCTGCGCAGAATAGAGATGAGTGGAAGGGTTGGGGGGAGGCCTTTGCTCAGCAGTGGGACATTGCAGGCTATTAATAACAATAATAATAAATGAGTCACCACCGCCTGCCAATTTTTTCATAACTTCGAGACAATGTGATCATGGCAGGTGTCCGACGTCTCGCTCTATAGACCAGACTGACTGACCCACCAACACCCCAAACCAATAGCCCCAATTAAGTTGTAATTTCCAATCACTGCAATAGTTTATGCACCTGACGGGGTCTGTCATTGAGTGCAGTCAGATGCGCTCAGAGACGGGTCCCGCTAGGTGCATCACATATCTCTTCAAATTAAAGTTCTCTAAGTGGCCTCTACGCGTTGGACCTATGTCTCCGTGCAAGCCTTTCAAAGGACCGGGTTTTCTTAAACCCGTGAAACCTAGAATGACTCACTATATTTTAATTCTAAAACATTACTCTCCTCCTACCAAACAGTCGGGTATCTGCAATACACGGGTAACACTCACTTTTTAATAAGCCCGCTATGAGGACCCCTGTACTATCTCTATTTTCATTTGTAACTAGTTTCGACCGAATTCGCAAGGAGCATTCGCAAGTCTCACTCTCCTTGATAAACGCCATCATAATTAGTCGAAACTGTAACTAAATACCTACTTGCCCCAAAAAGTTGGTGTTTTCCGTGCGTTGTATACAATTTTAAGCAATGACTCGCTATAGTTTTAATTATAAAGTCAATTCTTTTAGATCTACCGTTTTCAATGAATGTGTATTAGTTTCAAATCGCAATCAAATATTTATAAGCCAAGTGTTCTTAAAAATTACATACAGTCTAAATAGCGCCCCGATACCACCAATCATAGCTTTTATTATTATATTCGATATCATCACATTACATTTTGTTTTATATTTAACAATTAAAGTATGCAATATTTTTAATTAACTACACCGCGAGGGTTATTATGTACGGACATATATTCCGCATTAGTATAAATAATTTGATACAATTATGTTTATACTTATAATACTGAGACTGAGGCCGATAGTCATAGACAGTTTCGAGTATGAGTTCGGTCTTACAACTGTCACTTTTCATACTAAATTGACACACGTAAGTGCGAGCTCACGCTGAGTTCGTGCTCAGCATTGTCTATGAATCTCGACCTTGGCCACTTTATGGATGATTATTATTAACTAAACTTACCCAGCCTTGTATACAAAGTTAGATCGATCGGGACGCTTTTTAGACTTCAGTGTTAGTATAGAATCCTCAAATGATCGTTAACTGCCATGCATACCTTAATAGTTGTCGCTAAGTTAAAATTACTGTAATAATGTGCAAATATGCAGTGGTGTTTTGGTATATCTGCAATTTAAACGGCCTAGCTATGCGTAATTCACCATAAAGTACAACGGACGTTGAAATTATTATTGGTACCATGCATGTACAATGGAAGGAAGGAATTACCCAGATTCGATGAACGCTGATCGAAAGGGATACCCTTTGAAATAGAAAAGGAACCATCTGAATCCGTTCACAGCAGATGTAGTTATGAAGTAACACACATTAAAAGTTACATAAATACGTATTACGAACCTCCTCAGTCCTCCTGGTAGCACTTGAGTACTTGATGTTTGGTTTTACATATACAATAGCTTTTAATGAATTCATAAATATTAATCAGGTTTTAAAATGTGTAGGGTAAAAGTTTTTGACGGCTTCGTACGCCTTGGATTTGGTCAAATAAATATTGCAGATATATCGAATAGCCCATGTATATTAGTCGAACAACGCTCGTACAGTCGACGGCACGTCAGTACACAAAATCATTGTAAACTAAGCCGCATTACCGCAGCATAGAGTGCCCATGTGTTACATACAATTGATGTGCCGTTAACTTTGCCATAGCTGTGTAATAACTAACCCACTGCATAGTGTTCAATTGAAATGAAAATGACGTGTGGTCGTGTGTGCACGAAACAATTTTTAGGTTATTTAGTGGTAATGGTGTGCTCAAATCTGAGGCAAAACTAGTCTTGTTCCGAGGTACCGTTTAGACGCGAATGTAAGCAAGAGGTCAAACGTTAAATAAACGTCTAAGCCCTAAAATTTCAATTTCTTTTTAAAGTTTAAATAAATTAGTTGTTAAAATATAATCGAACGATGAAAATATCGACAGATTTCGGTAGATACGATAATTACTCACTTTTTCATTACTTACGATAAAAAAATTAGACATTTTATGAATTGGACGTTTCGAGGACATTTGACCTTTTTGTAACTAAACAGATTTATCCATATCTCATAATTTTAAGATTTCTCTATCACGAACAAACGTCGTGCACTTTTTTGCCAAAAACTAAATTTGATGTGACTTAATTTTGCCTTTTGATAGAAAAGGACAACAATATTCAGAATTTGTTTGTTTTATGCATGTACAGTCGAAGACAGAGATGAGTATACAGGGGGCCTCAGTTAGGTTGAGATTTTCTCAAGAACTACTGGACCGATTTTAATAATTCTTTTACAGTACATAGTTTTAACTTTTGTCTATATAACAGTGAAAGAATTATTGCTATAGCTCAAGTAGTTTTTGAAAAAATCACAACCTTAAAAACTCTACTGTACACCTTTCTCTGTCTTCGACCGTACAAATAACAATATTTGTACTTTTACATGTCAATTTTAATTTAACTTGGAAAAACATCAGAATTCAAATTCAAACGATTTATTGCAGTCACAAAGACCATGTGTTACTAGTACTTAAAATGTTAGTGTTTACAGGAGATGTATTACGCGCTATGCGACTTAGGCCCGACTCTGAGACCCCGGGACATGTAAGTGTACCCAGTGGCTCAGATTCGGACTGTCCATGGTATCCGCAATGCCCTTCAGGAATAGAATGGTCGATTCTATATTTTTGCCTCAGAATTGTGCGCACCTGATAAAGGTTGTAGGCGGTTTCGATTTGCCTGTCTAATAGGTAATGACGTCACGAAAATCGATAGACCCTTCCATACAAACACCAGCCCCCTTACCATGAAGTCTTATAGCAGGATTACTTCAATAATACTTTGTTATTTCGTACCACGACGTTCTTAATAAGCTTACTTTAAGGTCGTCATGGTACGAAATAAGAAAGTATTATTGAAGTAATCCTGCTATAAGAGTTCTTGGTAAGAGGGTAGTAGTCGAAAGCATATCAATTGTAACAATTTGGACAAACCGTTCTATAATTCCCAACTATAAGACATGAAATCGTACATCAAGTGTTACCATTGATGTGCTATCGAATATACATGTTAATTTATCGAAATTTTACCTCTTAGCACACCAAACGAGAGATAAAACGTGATCTAAGTGTATAATCCCGCTTTACATAACCTTTATATCACGTTATTGGTGGTTCAGAGTATTTTGTGACGTCATTATTTATTTTCAAGTGGACGATATCGACCGGAACTGTCTACAGCCAGTAGCTCAGGATAGAGAACAAACTAAATTGAAATAACTTTTACTAATACGGCATTGATCAGACCACAGAACAATAATAGAGATTAGAAATGCCAAGTGATCAATGTAACTGACTTCTGAGTAAAATGATGCAATGCAAGTATGAGCGGCTTAATCACACTATTGTATGAGATTTAAGTATGAAAGGCTACACAGCCCAGCGCACATGTAACTTCTACACACACAAAATACAGTTCTTAGTTCTCTTGTTTCCGATATAAGGATGAATTTCGCTTAAGTGGGAATTAAACCAACATTTGATTTATTTATGGAAGTCTACTCGACTACATCAAACAGATGTCTTGTATTAATCTAAGAAGTTTTTTTTTGGGTAGGTGTGTAGTGTACCTACTATTCTTCTGTGGATCGGACCCTGTGGATAGTAGGTATGGGCGGATATACCAACAATCGCGATGAGTGTTTCTTTTGTGGTTTGTTCTGAATTCTGAGCCTTAAAGAGGTCATTGACCTCGCTAGTTAGTGCAATAACGATCGATATTAAATTCGTAGCGATAAGTAACTTTTGACTTTTGAACGTGTACAATCCGAATAGACTGTAATTGTTCGATTTTATTTCATAGTCCCGTCAAATTGTTTCGATTGGGATTATATTGTCTGTCAGAGTCGGTCGGAGCTTATTGGAATATTGAACAACTAATTAGGAGGGAAATCGTCACACTAAAACGACTTCTGCAAATGATAGAGATTTAAAAAAAATGTTATTTATTTATGTTTGCCTCATGAGGCAACTTAAACTGAGATAATTGATATTAAGAAGAACTGTAGGTAAAGTGAAATGCAGGAAAAATATACTGCCATATTAAAATTTTACAAGTACATATTTAATGTACTCCTTGAAATTTTTAGTGTAGACTAAATAAGTACTGTAACACTGATTACATTCATTTAGACTCTCAACTAAACTATCTACCAGGGTAAAAAGTTCAAGTATTTTTTTAAACCTTAACTGAGTTCCTGTCTGCATACTTTTTTGGTCTTTTACTGTACCAAAACAGCATTTCGCTGTACCTAATTTACCTTTGTCGATAGTAAAAAATACGCGTTAAACCATTTCACATGATCATACACATAACATAGTTGCATCGCGAGCCAAGAATCCAAGGCATTCCCTTTTGGCTTAGACAGCTTAAAGTACTTGAATTGATTCGATAACTTAAGCGTTGCCGCACACGTACCCGCCCGGCAACGCCTCGTCTCGCCCCAAGCTGTCAATCAGTTGTCAAAATAATGCGAGGCGATGCCGTTACGTAGACTATTAGTATGCGTTGCAGTATGGAGTTTCATACAAAGAATACTGAAGGACTCGAGTTGAGGCGGCGGCGCTTATCCCGTGCTTTGGCGATCAGTCGATTTATAGTAATATCAAAGCTAGTTATTTCGACGATCTGACAGACAATTCCTTTTTGAATTTATATGTATGTAAGTGTAAGGTATCCCCTGCAATACACGACACTACCCCTCGGTTGGGGTTAGTTAAACAATAATAAATAAAATTAACGAAGCGACGATGTTTTCAATGTTTCGTTCAGTTATTTTGAGTTTGGCCCTGAGGTTTTATTCAAATAAAGCTGCGAGGATGTGAAATGTAAGTTCTAAGATATAACGGCATGTTTAAGTTGTAAATGTGTAATTAGATTTTATACGGGGTGTAACAGAAAGGGTAATGTAAGGCATACACGCTACGGTCTTCCGGAGAGGTTACCTGTGCAGGTTTGCCTGCGCAGGTCAACCGCGTGTATGGGGACGTTCCGGTGTACCGGAGCGGTCTTCAGGTACACCGTACGGTGTCACTCGAAAGAATTGATTTTCGATCTTGCGCCGGTCGCCTGCGCAGGTTCAAAAAACTGCACAGGTCTATTCCCACACACGTTCCGGTCTACCTGCGCAGGCATATCTGTGCAGTATACCTCTCCGGTAGACCGTAGCGTGTGTGGCCTCCCGGTGTTTAGTATCCGTAACTGAACATCTACACAAAAAAAAAATTCGACTTTTCATACATATTGTACCGATCAAATAGTCTATTTTTATTTTTATTATAAAGGTCTGGGAACAAAAGTTGTATACTAAACACTGTTCCTTCGGCTTACTACCCTTTCAGTTACACCCTGTTTAGTACACGTCTGCTGTATTCGTGTTTTCTTTACAGTATTTATTTTATTAATAAAAATGTAATGTTATAAAGTTAAGTTTTATGCAGTTATGTTTTTAAATTGTTACACATATTATTTTTACCCGACTTAAAAAGAAGGGTTGTTTAATAATAGCTACATTTAATTTTTATATTGTTTTTGTATGTCGGTGCACCATTTGTTTATTTTTGTATTTACCTACTTTAGTATGATTTGCATGACTTTATGTGTAATATTAAGGGCGCCATATACGTTACGATTCGTGGCTTCGAACAATCGTGACGGACGACCGATCGCTTCAACAATACCGCTCGCACACGTAAAGATTGATCGTTGCGATTGACATCACAGACCACTTACCCAATAGTCATGAAATCGGTACAAATTTTCAAGCGTAACATTCTGTCAACGATGAGCGCATAGAGACGAAGCGGTGCCGTATTAAAGATGCGTCCATGTCGATAATATCTCTAAGTCACACGTGTAGCGAAGCAATTTTGCGCTCATATGCGGGCAGACACGGGCGCCGCCGTCCTTACAGGTCTATGGGGTAAGTGGTCCGTGGATTGACATACACTGTAAATTTTGGGTTACGGTATCCAAGATTGGATGGATTTTTGTTGCTATCTACAATATAGTCATAAGTAAATCGTTAACGGTATTGAAATACAGACGGATCGTAACGAGGAATCGTACCGTATGTTGGCCACTTAATTTAGATGAAGGTTACGTTGTTAATTTTCAATTTGATCTTTAAATTTATAGACATTTTAAATCAATAGACTTAGGGCAGCTTGTGTCGTAAATGCATTTATGTCGCTAGACATGTTTAACCCAAACACAATTACAATATTGTACTTTTACAGTTTGGTAAACTCGTTTAAGGGGATTTCAGACCAGCGTTTTATAGGCTCGTTTTTGGAAACGCGGGTAGGCGCGTCTTTTACTACACGTGAAACTTGTACGAGCGTTGACGTGCTTATGAGCTCGTACGAGGGCTGCTAATTATGTAGCCGAAATAACAAAAAGAAACATACATCATTTATAAAATGGCATTTTAAAATAGTCGCCATGAGGATTGATGCACTTTTGCATACGTTGAAACCAATTTTCATAGCACTTTTTCCATTCTGATTGACGTACTCGTATAAGTCTGCTACGGACAGACAAGGTTCGAGCGATCGCGCCGGTGTAAGCCCGTGTACGCGAGTCCGGCTTTTTGCAGCGCGAAATGTAACGCGCGTATAACAACCGTATATGCGCAGAAAATAGCTAATATGAATCCGCTCCAAGAACTTTTGACGTGAAAGATGTTAAACATGTTTAGGGGTAACTTTAAATGCATTTAGGCTACTGCTAAACAATATCTAAGAACGTTACGCAAGTCGCCGTTAGCTTGACACACACAGACGCGACCCAGCCGCGGCATGTCCCGCCTCATTTTCTGCCGTCGTTACCTACTGGACGTAGATCGCAGGCCTGGACATTAAAATGCCCAGAAAATGAGTCAAGGCATGCGTTTTAACTGATCGCAGGACGCAAGGCGCAGCTAGGTCGCGGCCATGTGTGGAGGGCATTAAACGTCATTTTAAACATTTTTAAGTGAAAGACGTCTAACGAATCAATTAATTTGCCAGACGAAACGTCTCCCGAGGATGAGAACACGATATCCTCCGCCAGCCTGTGCATGTCTCCGTCTGCCGACCGCGTCGCCGCCGCCCCCGCCGGGCCGCTGTTCGCCTCCACGCCACTCACCAAGCCCAGCCAGTGGACGAACGGACACGATTCAGTGGACAATCGCGTGCAGAGCTGCGATTCTGTCAATGGCAATGTTCATGGTAAGTTTTGGAAATAAACATAAATGCTGTAATGTTTAATCATCATCAGTCTAATTATATTGTCCCACTGCTCGAGCACAGACCTTCCCTTACATCGAGGGAGCTGGGGCCATGATGCATCACGCGGGTCCAGTGCAGATTGACAGATTTCACATGCCTGAAATTTTTCTTCTAAAGAAAAAGTATCCGGGGCCTCAATAAGGTTGAGATTTTCTCAAAAACTACTGGAAAGAATTTTGTATTTCTGTAACAGGTATATAGTTTTACCTTTAATCTATCTAACAGTGAAATCATTCTTGCAATAGGTCAAGTAGCTTTTGAAATAATTTCAACCTTATAAACTCGTGACTTTTCTCTGTGTCTAACCGTACCTATAATAACTTTGTTCGTTCATAACACAAACCACTTACCCCATAGACCTGTAACAGGAGGGCCCCGTGTGTGCCCGCACATGAGCGCAACATTGCTTCGCGACACGTGTAACCTAGAGATATTATCGACATGGACGTATCTCTTTAATACGGCACCCCTGGCCCCCGCTTCGTCACTATCCTTGACAGAATTTTTCACTTGCTGTACCTATTTCATGTCTATTGGGACAGTGGTATGTGGTTCATAATATATCTAGTGATAAGATGCAATATGAATAATTAATTTTCTCAGTGAACGTAGTGTCCGAGTCGACAACCAGTATGGACGTGTTGAGTGGCGGGGAGAGCGACGCCGGCGATACGTTGAATAGGCGGAATAACAACAGGTATACTGCATTCTTAATAAACTTCTAATATAGCCGTAGTAAGGCCCGTATTAATAAATCACTCTCAGCTCAAAAGTCAATCTTGAGAACGACCTCAAGATGGCGTTCCTATTAATAAACGTAACTTAGGTGTGGATTTAGGTATCGGGTATCACGTGAGTAACGCCGTTATTAATAAACATTTAATAAACAAAACTCAGTTATCGACATGGACGCATCTCTTTAATACGGCACCCCTGTCCCCCGCTTCGTCTCGATGCGCTCATCGTTGACATAATTTTTCGCTTGCAAATTTGTACCGATTTCATGTCTATTAGGTAAGCTGTGGGGAGCGGTAAAGAAATGACAATGCCAGATTATGCCCCACCATCAACCGCAAGTTGTACAAGATAACGAATAAATGTAAAAATATCTCCGATTTTTATTAAAATTATTGGTTTAAAATAAAGTTTTGTACAAGTTGCGATTCGAAAAAAACAGCTTAATTAAGAATTCCGAAAATAGTAAGAAATCTAAGCGATTTATTCATTGTTTTTGTTATTCTTCTATAGGAGTTGCGAGAGTAGTAGAAAATGATACTGATTATGATTATGCATTATGAAACCTGTAATAAGTCCCCAACAAAATGATAGGTACAGCTTAGATGGTCACGTAGTTTTGTAGGTGGGGCAAAGCTCCATTGAAATGCGGCAATGTCTTTTAAAGCTACTTTGGTTTCAATTTGTCAGCATATCGTCGACGCTGACCGGCGCGTTGCGCGAGGCCGCGAGCGACGCGCCGCGCAAGCGCACGGGCCGCGACCACACGTACTTCATCGCCGACGAGCTGCTCATGACCGAGCGCACGTACAAGCGGGACCTGGAGCTCATCACTGTCGTGAGTACCGGCCTTAATTTAATACTGTTAGGTGCAGCTGTAATTTAATGCTGTTATTCATAAACTTAGTTAAACCTCACTTTCCTTAAATCGTGTTGCTATCCCTTTCAAACTTCGTCAAAAAAAGTTAAGATAGACCCCTCTAGCTGGGTGCTTAACCGGTCGCGTAACTTTAAGTTACGTTTATGAATAACAGCCTGTTTCCAGACGTGGTCCAACCGCGTGTCTGCGCTAAGCGCGGCCGGCGCGGACGTGGTGTCTGCGCTAGCGCGCGCCTGTCTGGCGCTAGAGCCGCTGGCGCTACCTAGCGGCGCGCTGCTCGCACGCCTGGAGAAGTGCCTAGCTGCGACGAGTGAAGGTAATAAGCTGGGCTGTCGTTCAGTATAAAGACTGAGGCTGATTCTCAAGATCTTGTATCATGCTTGTGGCAAATAAATGTCATTTCATTACACCCGAGTACACTTCAAAACACATGAAGTGTAACACTTTGGACCATTCTTATTATCTGCATCGTAACAGTTGAAATCGTACTGCAAGTGTTACCATTGATATGCTGTTGTCCGTATAAGATGTTCGCATTTATGTATGTTACAGCCTTGATATGCTGTAATTGTAATGTACACAAAACAAATATTGTTTTGTTAATAAGTGTTATTGTGTTTCAGATAATCACGAACCAGAGTACAAAAAGATAGCGGAATTACTTTACGACTACTTGTCCGGAACGTTCGAGGTAAGGAGATAAAACATTACATAGACTCAGAATTTGTTTTATGCAGTATGCCATGCTCGGCGGGCACGGACTTGAACCTGCGACCTTATCACGGTATTTTTTTTTATTTGGTACACAAAACAGATTACAATCATTGTATAATTGAAATATCAGAGTCTTAAATGTATGGTCTAGACAGTAATCCAAAAATATGTGTACACATTGAGATTTGTATATCGTGGAACATAAGAGTGAATGCAGGCAATGTTACCGCCGACAACACATCAGTGGTAACACGTTGAACTTGAATAGAGTTCTTAATATATGTACTTATGGAGGCATGAGATAGTCAACGTGACACCACCGATACGACACCGACCGCACAGTACCCACATTTTTAGAAAAGCAATCAGTAAAGTATGAAAAGGTCGCAGGTCCAACGGCAAGAAATTTTGAAATTTTTCATCATGTTTAAATTACATAGACAGTAAAAATTATGAGGTTCGCCACCCATCCGGCACGCACGTAGTGGCGAAAGGCGGGCTGCGGCAACCATACATCATACATTTTCAACCTACTTTTGAATGTTAATAAACGATTCTGATTATAAGATAAAATAAATACACTTTATTGCACCATAATACAGTATTAATTACATGATTGAGAAGCATGTACAATTTTGGCGGTCTTATCGCTAAAAGCGATTTCTTCCAGACAACCAACTGCAGAGGATATTATAAAAATATATCAGAAAGAGGTAGAAGTGCATAGTATGTAAATATAATAAATAGTAATATGTAACACAATTATATTCACAATCCCATTATTATATTCACAATCCCATTATTTCTACCCCACTAGCCTCGACTAGGTACAGGAGAAACTCTTTCTGACTGCGGGCGGGCGATGACTTCAACCATTTATCCGAAGATCTTGATATGGATCTATTTAATACCGATTGTAACAAAGCGAAGCGACTTTTAAGTAATCTGTTTTTTTGAAGACTGATTATTTGTGTTTTTTTAGTTATAGTTAGTATTAGTCTCTTATTGTGTCAGCTCTTAAGACGCCGTGTTACAGTGCCTCATGTAAACTTATACCATATTTATTAGTGAGGACCTATCACTGGCTCTCCGATACTATCCTATCACATATTCATGTATGTAGCTGTTAGTCTTCCAAAAATTGTAAAAAAAATCCTATGTCCATTGTTACAGGCGTACTCCACGTACACCGAGTGCGCGGGCACCGTCGTGGGTCTCGTGGAGAGCGTGCGCCGGCGCAGCGACGCGGTCGACCGCGAGCTGGGCGCGTTCGAGGCGAGCGCGCCGCTGCCGCTAGCCTGTCTGCTGCTTAGGCCGCTGCACAGGCTGCTGCACCTGGAACGGCTGGCTTTAGGTGAATAAACAACAAATACAATGCAATACAATACAAACTATAAAAATATAATAAAACTAAACTACTTAAAAATACATTAAAAACTAAACTAAAAATCTACCTAACTAAAAACATTCTAAAAAAGCCCAAATCAAGTGTCTTATTTTGTAAACAAATATGATCGTCTAATTACCTGTGATGTAACACTGAAGGAACTGATTCGTCGAACCTGTTCATCATTAGTGATCCGATCTAATGATGTGAAAATAACTATGTGATAATCACAGAACAGCTGAAAATGTTAGTGGGGTAGTTTTTGTTTACAAAATAAGACACTTGATTTGGGCTTCAGTATAAGTGAAACATTGCAGAAATATGGTTAATGATCCTAAGGGCCAAGGCCAAAGACTTGCACAACCTGGAAAAGCACCAAAGAGCTGAAATACTACAAACTCTTCATTGACGAAACAGACAGGCTGCTGCGGGAAAATCTGGAAATATAACAGAATTCACATGCGACTCATAATTAATAAAATATTTCTGTTATCGACTACCAGAGCTGTCGGACGCAACCAACAGCGCCACGTCGCTGATGGCGTTGGACCTGTCTCGGGCGAGCGCGCGCGCGGCCGCGGAGCAGCTGCGACACGTAGAGAACCACGCCGTACTCTGCCAGCTGCAGAGGGATATCATTGGTGAGCACTTACTTACATAAGAGAGAGCGCATTGCGCCACTTCATCATCATCAGTCTATTATTGTAAAGTAAAGTAAAAAGTAAAATTCATTTATTCGCAAGAATATAAGTTATATGGTTCTTAAAAATAGTTTACAGTTCCACTATACTCTACTACAAGGTGGTGTGCAAATATTTTGTTGAGTTTAATTTTATGTACTTGTATAGTCATTATGTTATAAGATAAAAGTCATTTCTCTGATATAATATGAAGAATAATGTTATGTCAAACTTTGTACTCCAAAAATTCCTTAACGCTATAGAAACATCGATTCAGAAGCCACACATTATATATAATAATAAATAACAAAATATCGATTTCACGCCAATACCGTGGCAATTTCAACGTTGTTTGTGATACCGAATCCATTTAACCAATTTAGGTAAAGCTAATCATAGTGGTGGAATCAGAATCTCAAAAACGTTGAAATTGCCCCGATATTGGCGTGAAATCGTTTTTTTGTTGATAATTTTGAACGCACCCTTCGGATCGCGATACATATTGATGGGTAAATGTCGCCTAATGCTTTGTTGTGTAGGTTACGACAAGCTGTTGGTCGCTGAGCGTGAGTTCGTGCGCCTCGGCTGCCTCTACAAGCACTCCTCGAAGGGGCTGCAGCAACGGATGCTCTTCCTGGTACGTCGGCATACTCAAAATGTTAAATGTTGAAATATTTCCAGCCGTGGACAAGACTTGTACAGTCGAAGAGATAAGTATACAGGGGGCCTCAATAAGGTTGAGATTTTCTCAAAACTACTGGACCGAATCTAATAATTATTTTACAGTTACATAGTTTTAACTTTTATCTATCAAACAGTGAAAGAATTTTTTTGTTCGCCAAGCATGGCATGATGCATAAAAACAAATTCTGAGCTGCAATACACTAAGTAGAGAAGCACGTTTGTTTGAATATAATTACTATGTCATGTTTCAGTTCAGCGACGTGCTGTTGATATCGTCCAAGGCGGGCAGCAGTCAGTTCCGCGCGCACGCCGCGCTCCCGCTGCGCGACATGCACGTCACGCCCACTGAGTTGCCGCACTCGTTCACACTCACAGGTAATAGACGGATTATTACTCCACAGTTTGGCCTCCACACTTGTGACTCCACAGTTTGGCCTCCACACTTGTGACTCCACAGTTTGGCCTCCACACTTGTGACTCCACAGTTTGGCCTCCACACTTGTGACTCCACAGTTTGGCCTTTAGCTAGTATTATGTTTATTGCGATCCTATAAATTACACAATTTGCGATATATCAATTTAGGTACGGACAACAGCAGATCAATGGTACTCGTAACACTTGCAGTACGAATTCAACCTTTATGACGCAGATAACAAGAACGATCCAAAGTCCCAAGTGTTACACTTGATCTGCTGTTAGCTGTACTACTTACAAATGGCGTTAATAATATTGTATAAGAAAAATGGAAAGTCAAAATTCAAATAAATGAGATCGTACCGTACTATCATGGATCTCATAATCATCCGATAACATCTCATAGACCCCCATTTTTTCCGCTCACATGCACCCCCTTGTAGGGGATTATTCCTGTATATCCCCCCGTCAATCATTGGGGGACAGATCGAACTTTTTATTCATGTCTGTCCCCCAATATATTGTCGTCATCGACCCCGTCATAGACCACTTGTAGGTCGATATAGATAGACTACTTGTAGGTCAATATATAGTAGGTCGATATAGTAGTAACACTTTGGGTATCACTGATCTAAAGGTACCTATTGTTCCCAAGGCGCCGGCGTGGACGTGTTGCTGAGCGCGCCCAACGAGCACGAGTACTCTGGGTGGGTGCGCGCCCTGGAGCTGGCCGCCGAGCGCGCGCGCGACGCGGACACGCAAGTAGACACGGAACTCACGCCGTACGAACAGGACGCGGGTAAGCGAGACATCGGCGCGTTACCTCAGCAAGATATAATAACTATTTGATAAGGGACTGCCATCCACTACTAGGCACTAGCCTCAGTAGTGGCTCATGACTCTAGCGACCTACATGAAAGGAAAAGGACTGTACCAACGATGGGGGCATAAATAGGTTGCCGATGATGATGCGCTGCCGACCGTGGTCCAGGTCTCAGCGGAAGACCAGCGCTCCGCGCTCGGGCAGAGCACATGCTGAGCTGGGACCTGTTTGGTACTGCTACACGCACCGTAGTTATATATTTAATTATTTTAAAAGTTTTTCTGTACAATATGTATGTATGTGTGCTGTATTGTGTCAAATAAATGGTCATTCATTCATGCAGAAACGCGTGGACGGATCAATTTGAAATTAATACCAAATACTCAGGTCTGCAACCTTATGCAGCCGTAAAAATGTTGTTTATGTCGCATTTTCTCGCATAGTTGTATGAAAATGCAATAACCTATAGGGTACTTCTCGTTGACCTAGAATCATAAAATTTGGCAAGAAGCTAGGTCATATAGCGCAAGTAAAGGAAAAAATCCGAGAACTATATTTGAAATTCCATCTCCCCAAAAATATTTTTTGTTATTACAAACTTATATTTGCAGAACTAATCAGGAGTATATCGATGTATGGACATAAAGTTTTGATAATGGCAAAGATAAGTTGGTTTCTAAATCTCCTTTATCTTTTCGTTAGAGCAACGTTACGGTTAAGTTGGCTCGAAAGCCTCGGTGCGCGAGTCCCAGTCTGAGACTCTCACTTGGCCGTTTTTTTTATTTGTATTTAACGTATTTTTGTGAGTTGTAATCATTGCTCTCCTATAAACAACTAGATACACAGTCTGTCTTCTAAAAATGTCCGAGCGCAAAGAAGGTCCAAACGGATGAATGATCATTTGCTTTATTGGACATTATCTGAACGTTAACAATGGATATTAATTAGATAAAACGGGAATTACCGTGTTAAACATTTATTATTGATGTATCGATATTTCGACAGCATTGCAGCCATCATGGTCTACTCGTGACCATGTATACAAACCGTGAAAGTTTAAAAAGTTAACAACGGAGCCTTATTTGGACGTTTTTTTAAATTGTTTTAGTAAGACCTTTGTGTATCAATTATTTGTAAGAAATCAATGGTTGTAATGTTATTTGTTGTTGCTAGGCCTGTCGAGTAGTTCGTACAGCGTGTGCGGTGCGGGCGGCGCGGGTGGTGGGGGCGGCGCGCTCACGCACGTGTGCTGGCACCGCGTGACGGCGCTGGACAGGGAACACCTGCACATAGCCATGAGGGTACGTGGGCTTTTAAAACTATACCACATAATAAGTAATAATGTACACAAAAATACAGAGAAAAGTATACAGGGAGCCCCGGTTGACTTTTCTCAAAAACTACTGAACCGACTGTCAAATAGTTTTTTGAGAAAATTAATATCTTCCAATTTAATCAATTTTATTAAAAAAGCTATTTACAAAATATTTATTACGATAAATACTATTTTTAAATGCCTATTTATAACGTGATTCAATTTCGGTAAGTTGTACTCCGCATAATTGCGAAAAACGGCCGTTTTTGGCATATTTGTGAACTACTACTTAGCTTGTCGCAATTATGCCATGTATTGTATATTATAAAATAGTATTTATCCTAATAAGGATAGCGTACACAGCTTTTTTAATAAAATTGATTAAATTGGAAGATATAATTTTTTTAAGATTGTCGGCGCTAGTTGGCTCATGTAAGGCCCTTAAAACATATTGGTTCTATTATCTTTGGTCCCCAGACGCAGCTGTCGGGTTGTCTGCTGCGCAAGTTCAAGAACTCCATCGGCTGGCAGAAGCTGTGGGTGGTGTACGCGGCGTTCACGCTGTTCTTCTACAAGAGCTGGCAGGACGAGAGCCCGCTCGCTTCGTTACCGCTACTAGGGTGAGATACATACATTTTATAGAGTTTAGATTGCTAATAATAGGAATAATTATGTAATTACCAATTTAATAATAAGTGTATTGTTATTATTTAACTGTTATTTCATTTTTTATTATTTGATATCAGGGTGTTGGTACGGTGGAACACAGAGATGTGTACAGGTGTACAGGAGAGTT
The DNA here is from genome assembly GCA_963506565.1 of Tachystola acroxantha. NCBI lineage: Eukaryota > Metazoa > Arthropoda > Insecta > Lepidoptera > Oecophoridae > Tachystola > Tachystola acroxantha. The sequence goes on along the minus strand of OY735876.1, from coordinate 3,659,606 downwards.
GAGATCTTCTCAAAAACTACTTGACCTATTGCAAAAATTATTTCACTGTTTGATAGATAAATGTTAAAACTATGTAACTGTAAAAAAAATTATTAAGGTCGGTCCAGTAGCTTTTGAGACTACTGTAGTTTTTAAGAAAACTACTGGACCGAATTTAATAATAATTTTACAGTTACATAGTTTTAACTTTTATCTATGAAACAGTGAAAGAATTTTTGCAATAGGTCAAGTAGTTTTTAAGAATCAACCTTAATAACTCCTGTACACCTTTCTCTGTGTTCCACCGTACAAACCCAAGGGTCACTGCGAGCTCATTAGACCTTCTATTGTGGCCGCGCACCTTGTTATTATATCTCGCTCCCAACGTCCTTCAGGTATCGTATGATGAACTTGGGCGAGAGAGTTTAAGGCCCGTATTAATAGTCTGAGCTCAACCCCGCCCTCAAGAGCGAATGCAGCTGATACACTCTCAAGACGTGATCACCATGTCAAGTATGTAAACCAATTGAGGGCGTGTCACGTGATGTCTTTCCCAAGTCGTGGTTCGCCTGCAATCAGCAAATACGTTCTCAAGTGTGAGTTTGACAGTTCTCTTGAGAACTGAGTTTTGTTTATTAAAACGGCGTTACTCACGTGATACCAGAACGAGCACCTAAGTTACGTTTATTAATAGGAACGCCATCTTGAGGTTGTTCTCAAGATTGACTTTTTTGAGCTGAAAGTTATTTATTAATACGGGCTTTAATATCCTCGAGTGGCATTATTTGTGCATCTAAGGCTCGGCTTCCGGCTTCCGGCTTCTGGCCCTTTTTATTTACTCCTCCGTGTCGTGCGCAGGTACCGCGTGTGCGCGCCGAGCGAGAGCGACGCCATCCGCAAGGACTACGTGTTCAAGCTGCAGTACAAGAACCACGTGTACTTCTTCCGCGCGAACAGCCAGTTCACGTACAACAGGTGAGTGATAGTATAATCTATAGACAGTTATATGTAGGTAGAAATAATAACAATCATTCAACAATCATTTGTACTCCAGGGACTAGTCTCCCACAACACAGGGACTCCTAGTGTGGGAGCTAGCGCTCACGAATATAGTTTAACTCTAGCCCTAGCACCTATAATTTAAGCTGTACGGTGGAAATGCTTAAGTGAAAATAAACAAATTTATTAAAATTTATTATTATTATTAGACCGCATAAACTCAAAAATAAAAAAATTCAGACACAAGAATAGTTCCTCGAGCTCGTTCAGGCATGAATATCATGCGAGTATATTAGTGCATGCCTAGTGTGACGGTGTAAAGTACGTGCGTAGATTTTTTTATGTTATTATTTGTTAATTTTATTGTATACAGTATTTTTAGGGTTCCGTGCCACATAAGGAAAAAAAAGGAACCCTTGGTCTATCTGTTTGTCAAGACCTATATCTCATATTTATGTCACGTAAAATTGATCAGTAATCGCGAATATAAATATGTTTGACTTTTCGAACAATTATATGCAAGATCTGCAGTTTCGAGCTAGCGAACCTACGCGACTGCTGAGCTGCTGCACCCAATTGCAGTCACTTTAGGGTGACTCCTCTGAAGGAAGAGATAGACTACGATAAAGGATTAATTACTCTTGACATTGTAAATCACAAAAACTGTCAAGTCCATTATTAAACTTATAAAAAATGATAATGGAGGTGAAATAATTCATTTAATCTAAATGTAACGATCCATTGCTTGTCTCCGCTAGGCATTAATATAATTTGTTGTCCCCAGGTGGACTGAGGTGCTGCAGACGGCGATGGTGCGCTCGCATCACGATTGACGGCTTGTCTAATAGACATTAGTGCGCGCTGTGGTCGAAATTCATAGACATTTTGCGTTCGGTATCACAACTGTCAGATTTCATACAATTTTGACAGTTGTAAGAGCAACACACCAAGGTCGTTCTCGAAACTGTGTATTCTTGTCATTTTGGCAACGGTGTGTCTATCAAAAGTTATAGAATCCAACATTTGGGCGACATTACTATTGTAATTTTCGCCCGTAAGCAACTCGCCCAGTATCATTAAAGCATGTGGGCCAGTTTACTACGTGAAAATTTACAAAAGGGAAACTCGCCCACAGACCAGTTATTTTGTGGGCGAGTTTGCGACTAAGCCGAATATCGACCATAGAGTTGCAAGGGATGTGTTATCTCACGGTTTAATTTATTGGTTCGTTTGGAAAGAACGGTCTGTTGTTACTGTGACAGATTCCGGATTACTAGATTATTTACCGATACCATATTTATTTCATATTCATCGAAGTCATGAAATACAGTCTCGTCGGCCGTCTTCTGTATTATGTCGGTGTACATTTTTTATATTTTTGAGCCAATGCCGAGTTTATTTTTCATTTGAACAATATTTGAGATATTGAAAAGTTGCTGTGACGTTTCAATAATTTCTAGAGATATTGGTTGAATAATACCAACTCGGACTGTCTGAGTAGAATTTGGTATATTATATACATTTATATCGATTGTGGGGGCTGATTTTTGTAATTCTTACAATACTTCCAAACGAAGATATATCGTTACATTACAATTTGGTGCCATAATGATATTATTTTATCCAATAAAAAGAAATATATTTTTTCTACAAATTTATATGAAAGTACATTATAATCAATGATCGTGAGATCGTAACGAAGCAATAAGAATCTTGCCTTTTATTGTAATTGGTTGTTGCCTTGCTCAGATACTGGACTTTAATCGTGTATTTGTGCCTTGAATGATATGGGGTGATATTTAGTGGCTATCGGAAGCATTGCTGATTATGTATGGAGTAAATTGATGGGAATTTATTTAATGTCAGGGTGTTGGTACAGTCGAAGACAAATATAAGTATACAGAGGGTCCCAATATGGTTGATATTTTGTCAAGAGCTACTGGACGGATTTTAATAATTCTTTTACAGTTACGTAGTTTTCACTTTTATCTAACAGTGAAATAATTTTTACAATCGGCCAAGTAGTTTTTGAGAAAATCTCAACCTTAAAAGCTCTCCTGTACACCTTTCTTTGTCTTCGACCGTACAAGCCCAAGGGTCACTGCGACCTCAAAGGTATATTGTGACCAAAGTAGACAAGATGGAGTAAACTAGACAGGATGGAGTGGTGTGATCCCCCCATTCTGCTAAGATATTTGGATCGAACGAAATTAACTGAGGCCGGGCCAGCTTTTCTTCCTCAGCATACTGCAACTCCTGGGCATATGCCACTCCATGAATCCTCCATGTGGTCCGATCCCAAGGTTGTCTGGTCCACACCGAGCCAGCAACTATCTTGATGTTGTCGGACCATCTGGCAGGTGGTCTGCCCACGCTCCTACCGGCAGCTTATACTGGTTACGTAATTATTCCATTAAAATATCTTAGCAGAATTGTATAGCCAATAAATAGTCGCCCCATATTTTACTTTAACCATAAAGGGACCTAAGTATTAGCAATGTAGGTGTAGGATATTTATTGTTGTTAGGTTTGTGATAATTACGTACCTAGGTAGTCTAATATTAAGCTAACGTAGATATTTATAGTTAAAAATGTGACGTCACACATATTATTAGGAATTTATTATTGTATTAATCCTTTGTGAAAGGAATTAGCTGGTTAGGTAAGCAACAATTCTGTAACTGATATTTCTGTAAATCTCATAGTAATTGTTAACATTTTGTCGGCTGTGTCATTTTAACTGAATTTAAAGTTATATCATAAATAAGTATCAATAAAATAATCATAAAAGACAATTCTTCCATTTTATAAGTATTATTGGCATTTTTAAAAATAAAATCATCAACGTTTAATAAAGCTCAGGGTTTAAGGCTTGTAGTGGTAAAGGTGGTATACGGATTTTCGCTTTATTGCGCCATACAAAATCGGCGGATCAGGAATTGGTAAATTTTGTGCAGTTTTTATTGCTAAGAGCCTAAGGCCCGTAATTCCAGGAACATCACATATTGCAGTCATAATATATATCAATATCATATCAATTGATTATTATCGTATTTACATCATCATCATCATCAGTCTATTTATATTGCCCCACTGCTCGGGCACAGACCTTCCCTTACATCGAGGGAGCTCGGGCCATAATCCACCACGCGGGCCCAGTGCGGGTTGGCGGATTTCACATGCCTTAGATTTTTTCTTCTTCTTCTTCTACGACATGCAGGTTTCATCACGATGTTTTCCTTCACCGTTTTGAGAGCACTCGGTAAATGTACATAAGTTTTTCCGTCGAAAAAACCGAGGATAACTCATTGGTACATGGCTGCCCTGGCTGGGAATCGAACCCGGGACCTCGTATTTACATCCTATATTATAATCGGAGCATATCACTCCATACTACATACATACTTAAATATATAGAAACTTACATAATAAAAATCTTGATATTTTAATTTTTTAAAGATTCATGAGGCTTTTCTTTAAATTAAGCAGATCATATGCATTATACAAATTATATGTTTATATTTTTAGAAAATCTATCGTACTTGTTTTCCACCATACATAGTTTTATTTATTTCGCTTTGTCCAAGATTGAATTAAATATTATAATGTTTCGTTGACATAAACGATCTAGCTACTAAGAGTGTCTCTTTCCAAAAGTAATTTCCACTTAGGAAATAAATAAAATCAATGATATTTGTATAGAATTTTATGAAAGTTTACAAAATATTCTACTGTACCGAGTTTAAAAAGATAATATGCGAAATGTTATTTTTATTTTGTGAAAATTTACAAAAAAAAATTAAAGTTGACGCTAGAAAAGTGGATTGTCAATGAAAATCAAAATAAATGTATTCAAATAGAATATGCTTTTATTTAATAATTAATAATTTCAGAAATAGATCATCGATTTGCTACAAAAAATTCTTCGTAATAATTTGGCATTTTACATTTTATACTGATATGACTACATACAAAAATTACACAGTATAATGCAATGTAACAACAAACACATCGATTTAATATTTTTGTAAAACTTACGTATTTATAAATTCAGATCTCTTACTAACGAAAATAAGTTATTTATTATTTACACAATAATATTAAAAATGCACTCTGAGATCAATTATTTTTATCTTTGGCTAATACAGAATTAAATTACTGTTCATACTTTCTTGAATATAATATTAGATTAAAATACTGAATTGGTGTGCCTTATTCGAAAAGAAACCTTTTTACGTATTAGCTATCTAATCTAATAATAAAAATATACAATTATATACAATATCTTCTCGTGGAAGACTTCCAAACTTTAGCGTTTTCTTTTCATCCCCTTATAAATGTTTATAAAATAACTATTTACATGGAAACGTAAACATTAATAGACAATAAATACATAAATAATAATAAATTCACACCAATTAAATTCGATCCCAGAAACGTGCTTTCCGGACGTGGTCAGGTGAAAATGTCACAATACGCAGCATGTGAAAATGAGCACAACTCGCAAAATGTACGGTGAAACACAGAAAAAGGTGTACAGGAGAGTTTTTAAGGTTGAATATTTCTCAAAAACTACTTGACCTATTGCAAAAATTCTTTCACTGTTAGATAGATAAAAGTTAAAACTATGTAACTGTAAAATAATTATTAAATTTGGTCCAGCAGTCTTAGATAATCTCAACCTTATTGAGGACCCCTGTCTACTTATCTCTGTCTTCGACTGTACAAATTGTCGCCGCCCCTGTAGGCTCGCGATTTAAAACAGCTATTTTCAAAGGAAACTAGAGACAATTATTCCTTATTATTTACTTAAAGCATAATATCTTCCTTACATACATTTTACTTATGACCAAGTCTGTTATATCGTCTGATCTCTAGCGTTAAATAAAAACTATTATTCTCTAATACAAACTGATTCTTTTTGGAATTTTCACTTGATATTATGTTAAGGCAATCGAAACCTAGAATCCTCGGAAAGCACGTTAAGCAGCCCCCGTGAACAAAAATGTGTCAAAATGAAAGCGATATAAATGAAATGATGAAAAATTTCTAGTCGTGGACAGAACTTGAACCTGTGTCCTTGTCATTCCGTGACAAGTCATGGTTCAAGTTCCACACAGGACAGGTCCACGGCTAGAAATTATTCATAATTTAATTTGTTCGCCGAGCAATGGCACAATGCTTAAAAATTTAATCTGGCGAAAGCGATATTCGACTTTCGCGGAGGGTAGCGTTCGTCTTACATCCTCGTGGTGACCACGTCTCCGTTCTCGCATCCCTCCGGCGCGGCGTTGAGCTGCTGGCGCCGCTTGTCGCGGCTGCGGCTCCGGAAGAACGAGCCGGTCGTCACCGAGCGGAACCGGAACGAACCAGCCGCGCCGTTCGCTAACGAAGTGCCAGAACCTGCGAAGATTTTAACATTCATACTCATAATTATGCTTTTTGGTAGGTATATTTTCATGTTGATAATACAAAGATGATATTTTATGATAGTTTTAATGACGAGGCGAGCAGAAATCTCTACACTTATAGGCATGGGCGTACCCAGGTTCTTGGCCAGGGGGGGCAAATCAGATTTTTTATAAGCTAGGTGCTTATAGAAAGAACGAACGCGCCGCGTAATTTTTAGTTGTAAAAATATTGTATTGCAAACAAATGGCAAAAAAATCGTTTTCTTAATTTTTATCGATAAAAATAGTAGATAAGATACTTAGTAGGGACGTCAACATTGTCCAGGGTGCCCCTACTTGGGTACGCCCATGCTTAGGGCTGAATGAAACACAAAACCGCGTAGCGGCGCCGTCGCCCCGCCAAAATCGGCGTTGCCGAGCGTTGGAATTCCAAAGGCGGCAACGAAGATCGCGGTTTTGTGTTTTAGCCCTTATTACTTTTTGAAATCTGCCCACCGACCCACAGGCAGTATATATGACATCATGTATCGGTAATTTAATAACTTCTGTTCTGTATTATTTATACGTAAAGAAAGGGTAAGTAACCTTTGTTCTACAATTTGTCTAATGAAAATTAAACATGACGTATCGTACAAATAGGTTAGTTATAATTTAGAGAAGTATGGAAAATACAGAATAATTACTGGAAAAATTGTTCAAGGTATGCGTAGAATATTTCAGCAACGTATTCAAGTACTCTATGCTAATACACAAAATCATCAACGTATTCAAATCGCATTCTCTAAACAAACTATTTGCTTCTATAATATACCATAATTTTAATTATTTAGGATTTCGCGTTTTTCGATAAGTACTAATCTCTTTTCTCACAAGACATATCGATATCATATAATTTGAAAACACGTTTGCCTTACTTTGCGAGCTATTAGCGATGAATTTAACTATATTTAAAGGATACTTCCGTTTACACGGTTGGTATTAACAATTAATTTCCACATATTTAATTTAATAGCTATAGATTTACCCTGATTCGTCTGCTCCCGTATCTTGGGAGACTTGTCCCTCGGCCGCGACCGGTACGAGAAGCTGGCTGCCTTCAGCCTCGCGCCGATGCCGAGCTTGTGTTCCGTGTGCAGGGCCGGCGGCAGGGGGAGGGGCGGGTCGGGCGAGACGTGCGGCGCGGTGGGCGTGTGCGGCGCAGACACGCTGCCCAGCAGGGACGGAGCCATGTCGGGGCGACGGACCACCATGCTGGCTGCGTGAGGTCGCATGCCGGAGTCCAGGTCGTGGTTGCTAGTGGCGTTTTGGGTAAGACTGTTGTTTACTGATTGCTACTAAATACGGCCCACACAACTATTCGGCAAGTAGACAGTACGATGCACACACAGAGAAAGGTGTACAGGAGAGTTTTTAAGGTTGAGATTTTCTCAAAAACTACTTGACCTATTGTAAAAATTCTTTCACGGTTTGATAGATAAAAGTTAAAACTATGTAACTGTAAAAGAATTATTAAATTCGGTCCAGTAGTTTTTGAGAAAATCTCAACCTTATTGAGGCCCCCTGTATACTTATCTCGTCTTCGACTGTACATAATTACGGCACATAGATTGCGGTCCGGACATTTTCCATCGAATTTGCATTCTTAATGTGCAAAGTTGAATCTCCTAACTGCAAAGATTGTCGGACCAAGAAAGACTTGCAACATATTTTGATGGAATGTGTCCGATTCGCGTTTAGGTTTATGTAAATTAGATGTAGGTATATTCCACAGTATTTTAGCTGAGCCAACTTCAGGCCCAGCTAAAATGTTGTTCTCGCTTTTTTAAATAGATAGCTCACGCGTACAAACACACACACGTGTGCAAGTTTGGCGATTTTTTTATAAATAAATTACGTTCGATCGATTTACTGCCGATCCTTCCGATATATTCGCTGTATGTATTTCTTTCGTGACTCTTCTTTCATTCATCCACTCTAAATGCAGCACATTTTCAATCCTATTTACTACATTTTCTTTCCAAAAGTTCACATCATTTCGTTGTGGTTCCCCTAAGTTACGTACTTGTTGTCTGTCCGTCGCGACCTCGTCCGCAGCTCAACGGAGCGGTGCCGTGACGTCATCGCGCTGTGCATGCTGCCGCCGCGTTTAGCTGCAACATTAGTGCAACGTAACATAACTCTAGGGACGATGATAATTTGAGATCTTAAAAAATCTGAAACGCCATAATATTGACACGTAAGAATTAATGTAAGATGCCGTGCACTGATTGGCTGGCTTTTCAACCAATCAGCGGACGGCATTGCCGACATTTCACGCCAATCACGCAAGGATTGTGAATTGGTGGTAAGATGGATTCAAAACACTGCGCAGACCACCACAATTCATTTATTATGTGGTAACATAGGGCGTTGTAGTATTTTTGCGCTCACATAAACCCTGTGCCCTTACAGGGCAATATTAGTTTTAGAAATCAATTAAAATTCAATTTAGTCAAGTTTTCAATACAAATAAATCTAATAATTAACCACAATCTTTTACCAAAACATGAAGTTCCCATGGAAGACTTGAAAAGAGATGACATTAATAGATCAAATATTTCCAAACTCACGTTGAGCATTCTTCGTGTCCAGCGTGTGCGTGTATATCCGTTTGCGCGCCTGCAGCATGGTGTACACGACGGCTGCCAGCGAGCGCGGCGGCGCGTACGCGGGCGGCGGCGCGCGTCCGCCGGCGCCGCGCTGCCGAGACACCCACCACGTCTCCATGCGGCCCTTGCCCTTCACCTCCACGGCGCCGCGCGCGTCCAGCTCGTAGCCGCGACGCTCCAGCAGCTAACGAGGTCACACGATCACACACCATTTTTATTTTGAAAAACAACAACAACATTCAAATGACTTATTGCAGTCACAAATACCATAAATGGTTCTCTTAAAAATCCGGAAGGCCGCCGCCTCCAGAGGGAGTTGCTGCGCTCCCGTTTTGAGCCGTGCACCAAACGGACGTACCGACCCGCCCAACTCCCCATATCCCGCATACCAAACGGGTCCAATCTCACCGTCGGATCCGGCGAGCTCATACCCGGGTAGAGAGGGTATACCTCAAGGCGCACACTTCTCCCCCGAGGTTGGGGGTGAAAATACCCGGTCATCGTCATGAAAAAGGCTGGAAACGACGGTTGCGAAATTATTTGATAATTTTCATTTTAACTACAGTGGTTCTTTTGTGTTTAATATCACGTTAAATTAATAAAAAAATGTTCGCGAATAACAGTATGGTGAATTTATTGGATATTCATGCAAGATCTCAAGTTTCAAGCAATTATGAAGAGTCCCACTACGAGCTCGGGAGTGAACGTGACTGTCGAGCTGCTTCGTCCAGAGGGTATGAGGGTATACTCACCGTGACTTAGGTCATTGAATGATGAAAATGACAATGCCAGATTCTGCCCCACCATCAACCAAAGTTGTACAAGATACCGAATAAATGTAAAAATATCTCCGTATTTTTAATAAAATTATTGGATTGTACCTACAAGTTGCGATTCGAAAAAAACAGCTTAATTAAGAATTCAGAAAATAGTAAGAAATCGAAGCCATTTATTTATTGTTTTTGTTATTCTTCTATAGGAGTTGCGAGAGTAGTAGAAAATGATACTGATTATGATTATGCAATATGAAACCTGTAATAAGTCCCCAACAAAATGATAGGTACAGCTTAAATGCCGTAGTTTTGTAGGTGGGGCAAAGCTCCATTGAAATGTGGCAATGTCTTTTTTTAGTCATGGACAGGACTTGAAGAGCAAGAGGTGCAGTGCCAGACGTGTGCGAATTCCCGCAATCGCCTGTAGTTCGCCTCTGAGCTTACGAGATCGGTGTAAACCGGACCGTTTCCCAATCGACCGCCTACTGTGAATAAAATGATTTACCATCAAGTCGTACCTGCTTAGTATACTTGGTGACCTGTATCCGTCCCATGGCGCCGGTGCTCTCCATCCGCGAGGCCTCGTTCACCGTGTTCCCCCAGATGTCGAACACCGGCTTGCGCGCGCCAATCACACCGCCCACCAACGGGCCACAGCTGATGCCTTAACAAAGAATGCCAACGATAACTTATTGGGGATAGGCATGAAGCGGGCTGATATAGTCATTATTAGAAACCAATATTGTGATAGGGTCCACACATTTCATTTAATATGCTACTAGTGGCAGGCGCCCTGAGATATTCTATTAAATTGTTTATTAAAATTTCAATACAGCGTGATTGGAAATTCGATACATTCCTTGAAAAGGGTGATACTAGAGGTGGTTTGCAACAAATTAGGCCCGAAATTGAGTGGCGAAACCGAGGGGTCGAAATTGAGTGGCTTCTGAGTTTATTTAAACATAACATTGATAAAAAATTCAAACCTCGTGATTTATGACCTTTTATTTTGGAGTTAATGGGAATTTTAGGTATGCATTTTTTTAAGGTAATCTCTACTTTATCAGCTTTCAGAAAAGTATTATTTCCATGCTCACAGTAGAGCAGTTTTTGAACATTATTTTTTTTTTGTGAACAAGTCTGAAAACTCATAAATAAAATTAAAACTACCGTAACTCAGAAACCACCCATTTTCGACCCCTCGTTAATAGGGCCTAATTTGTTGCAAACCACCTCTAGTATCACCCCTTTCAAGGATGTATCCAATTTACAATCACACTGTATACTTACATATAATAGTTTCATGTTCAGCGATTGCAGCCTAGTTGGATACACACTCTAAAATATATGTTACAAATAGCAAATATAAGACAATGATATGTAACTCACCAATCCTCAGTTTAAACTTGTTAAAGCTGTGCTTGTTGATATCTTCCAACGCGTCTCGTAATGCAAAAGCGTAGTCCACTAGTGCGCACAAATGTTCGCTGTCATCATCTCCAGCCTAAAACATCGCATTTATTAAGTTATCATTGTTTTAAGTTACATGAGCATGTCCCCCCCCCCCCCATTAATTACCGTTCTCAAAACGATGAAATCATACCATGTCATAGCGAGCCGAAAAGAGACGCCGCTATACCAACGCAATAGCTCTGTCCCTGTCACGCACGATATGACATGGTATGATTCGATCGTTTTCAGAACCGTAATAACGTATCTCAAAAATTGGTGGAAACTAAGATTATCTGACCAAATAGGTCTCAAGGTTCGTAATATAACCTAATTTTAATGTAAGGTGATTTTATTGGACAGGTACGGTGGAACACAGAGAAAGGTGTACAGGAGAGTTTTTAAGGTTGAGATTTTCTCAACAACTACTTGACCTATTGCAAAAATTCTTTCACTGTTTGATAGATAAAAGTCAAAACTATGTAACTGTAAAAGAATTAATTAATTCGGTCCAGTGGTTTTTACGAAAATATTTATTTAATTATTATCTATTTATTTATTTATTTATTTACAGGTTGTTATACAGCATGTTACATTTGAAAAAAATAGATGTATAAAAATATATAATGCCAATTACATAACAACGCAAAATGAATCTGATGAATATCAACTATATTGAGGCCCCCTGTATACTTATCTCTGTCTTCGACTGTACATCTAATGACCAAGCCTTAAAGGATGTCCCTAACTCCCTACCTTATGATTTGGGTTAAGTCCTGAAGCAGCCATGTATGTAGCACCAATAGTCTTAATTTTCTCTATCGCTTTGAAACGTGGTTGCATCAGTAGCTTGTCGAAGTCAACTGGAAGATAGGATATCATCATCAAACATGGAACAAAGTCATACATCGGTAGATAGCCAGATTAAAGATGAATAAGCAGTAAGCCCACCGTATTGACAAGGAAATATCGCCGCGGGCCCTTACCATGAAGTCTTATAGCAGGATTACTTCAATAATACTTTCTTATTTCGTACCACGACGTCCTTAATAAGCTTACTTTAAGGTCGTCAAAAGACAGCTATAAGACTTCATGGTAAGGCCCCTGGTCGAGACATCCCGTGACCAAAGGGCTGGCACCTACATCACCCTACGCGTTAGCCTCGCCATACAGCGGGCCAGCCTTTTGGACACGCTGCTTAGCTGGGGCAAGTTTTTTTTATCTTTTAATTTATTTATTATTTAGTTTAATTGTTATTACAGTTTCTTTAAAAATAAGGAGTTAACCATTTAAGTGTTGATTGGTACATTACAAATGATCTCGTTGAGTAGCCTCATGCAGTCGACAGCCTTCTGTTCGGAGTAGAATTCATGGAAATTCGGGATCCCTGCGAACATCACACCTACTTCGTCTCGCCATTGAGAGTATAATTCCTGGGGACAAACATGTCAAAATAATTCCGATCCTTGCATACTTCAGAACTTGCTGCATTCGCAACTTTGTATGCGCAGAAAAATATATATGGTTCGTTTTATAGATGATATAGATATGCTCATAGACTGCAGACATGTGGAGCATTTCGAACACAAAGTTATTAAAAAGGATGAAAATTTTCTAGCCGTGGGCAGGACTTGAACCTGCGACCTTGTCATACCGTGACATTCATTTTAAATATTTTCGCCGAGCATGACATGATGCATAAAAAAAATTCTGACAAAGTTATTTGTTACCGAATAAATTAACTTGAACTTGCATCCGTCTTCAAAAGTACATAATTCTGAAGTTTAGTTTTATTCTATTTGTGTAAGATTTATTGAATAAAGTTAATTTAATAATTCTGAAGATATATTCATATAGATATCGCGAAACCCTTTTAGTTTACGATATTTCACAGATTCCCACTCCCAGGTTGTCTTAGTAAACCTGTGACGTTGGTTCAAAACAAAGATTATCGGCCCTCTCCCGGAAAAACATGAAAGAACATAATGTTTCAGAAAACGATTGACGTCGAATATAAGGCGAATCTGACTTTTTGTTTGTTGTTCAGTTATAAAATGTGTTTCCCTATTGAAACGGCAAAGCGCGGTATACTGCGACAATTCTAGGTAATATCTAACTTACATCAGGACATCGGTCTTTGCTCAAGAAATGGTTAACAACGTGGTCAGGCAGTATGTGTTTGAGCAGATGCCTGTTCGTTTTCTGCGTGTCCTTCATCTCATCCAGGTCAGTCTCAGCCTGCAGCTTCCACAGGAAGTCCAGTCGGGCAGTTACTTCCACCAGCCGAGCGTGGTACACCACCACGATCAGGAAGATGATCATTAGAATTAACATTTGCACGTAGAATGGAAGTTGTCTGAAAGAAAATGTCAGGCTTCATGTTCGCATATTAATCATTTTGCTATCTTCAAATTATTCACTGTTACGAATTTGTGACATTGTTTTGTTGTGACTGGATAACGACTGCAACCGAGATCTAACTGCTTACAAAGGCAAGGAGGGGTTGAAATAAAAAAATTCCATCGATTTTCGTACTAAAATTGTATGATAATCGCTGACTGGAATTTTTGGTACCTATTCTAAACTCAACTTAACGACGCTTTTTGACTGCTATTCCAATTCAAAAATATAGTATTTTAGCCATAAACATAGTTTAACCTCATTTCCCTTAAACGGGTGTTTTATCCCTGTCACATTTCGTTAAAAATCATTAAAATAGATTGGGACCGAATGCTTAAACTACTTATGGAATAACTCTTATGTTATAGTGAATAATACTCACGTGTTAGAATTAGTCCAATTATAATAATAGACATCGTAGTACGACAGAAGCAATCCCGCATACATGCACACATTGAGTATAGCCAGCATTGTCTTGATTAAGTAATACAACTTGAGAATGGACGTGAGAGCGATGAGGCACAGGATCCAAGTGAACACCACGTACTCAGGAGTGTAGCATTCGCCTTGTAATTCAGTTGACGTCTGATCTGTAGTTCTTGTCGTAAAGGTAGTATTGAATTGCGGCTCGGGAAAAGACGCTGGGCAGATGTATAGTTTTATCGTGCTGAAAGTTAACATAAGGTAATTAATTACAATTTTTAATATAATTGTGACGATACCAGAGTGTTGCATGCTAAATTATCGTCGCTAAGTAATGCTTCTCGCTTGTTCTTACACGATGTAGCATATGTATGACAGACACTTGCGCTTACGTTAAGTATTCGATTTTGCGACCTCTACATATCACACCTATAATTGTACCTTTAAGCACTGTATCCATTTTTTATAGTGTAGTTTTAAGCGTAGCTCTGACTCATAGTCTTAACTAAATCTGTTTAAATATTATGATATTTGGTTGGAGTCAGAGCAAGACTTTCATCAATTGCCATTAATTGAAAGGCATGAGTTATATACTTGATTTTCTACTCCTTTTCTATTTCTATTTTATACAAACGGGTAATTTTGGGTAAATATCTGTATCTAGATATTTATTGGTATAACGAACATTGAAACAAAAATACAGATTTTGACTTTTTTAAATTACATACTTAGATGATATGCTCATTAAAAAATTTATACAAATTATACAATTTAATTAATTTAATATTTGTCATCTTTTTCCAATGAATGATATAGATAGATACGTTACTAAAAGTAAATAACACATCATACTCTATGGCCCAAACTAGGATTCCCTGTCCCTAGGGTCCAGAGACAAAGAAAAGATCACAAATTACACCCGGTCTTGGGAAAAGTGTAGCTTGTACCTTCCTGACTGGGTAATATAGGTTAGGATTGCAACCGCCTAGACTAGGTCAGGTTATCAGATAAAATTAAATAACTGGAGGGTGCGCCTTCGCTTCAATGATTTTTGATTGACTGTCAAAGTCTGATTATAGCCGATAAATATACCAAGACCGAGGAGTACGTACGTCGACCAAATTGGCGATGTCTTGATGAAGGGCCAAGTACGGTCTACTACAAACTGACGAGCTTGCATGAAGAGATTGATGAATGTGGAGTAGGCAAGGGTTGTGTGTCAGAATCGCAGCAGATGGAAGCCCATCGTCTCTGCCTACCCCTACGGGAATCAGGCGTGAGTTTATACAAATATACCAAAAGTTCGTTGCCGTAGACTTTGACAGGGCTTGAGCAATGATAAAAAACGTTGATGCTCGGGGAGCCTTTAAAGATGCTTTACGCAACCTGTAGACTCTTACCTAGATATCGACATAATGGTAACGAAGCAACATATGTGAATATTCCTTCGTCTCCGACTGCCACTGACCCAGGCCGAAAGCATGCTCAGCCGCGGCAGGATGCCCGGGAACTCCTCGATCATGACCATCACGAATGAAAGCGTCAAGATTAACGTCATCACCATTAATACTAAGACTAGATACCAGCAACTGAAACAATAAAATTGAGAAAGGTTTAACTTGATTTTGTTATGGTGCCGTTTTCCTTGAAGGTTGGCGAGCATTATGGCAATCTGCACTCTCGACAACAGAGGCCAGCCCAGCCAGCCCTCCACGGATTTGGATCGAACAGAGACGAATCGTAGCGTAACGGTAACGCTAACGGTCGTCACGTCTCGATTAACTTCGTCATGTTTGTCGGGCCAGGTTATACGGATTATGCAATGATTTGATTTTGTTTAATCCAAACGTCTTGCTGTAATTGGGGGGTTGGTAATCTTGCCGTGCCATTGGTGTAAGTTCCAAGCCACAATATTTCAGCTTGTCATTTGTCTTCTGACTACTTACTTATATTTCCCGTACGTTCGTGTGTTTTGTTCAATCTAACCTAACCTTTATCATTATTACTTTGAAGATTATGTGTGCGTATAGCTGTGCGTACTTGTGGTTGAATTTTATTATAATCAGATTGAATTTTATGCATTATGCCATGCTCAGCGCAAAAATGAAATGATGAAAAATTTCTAGCCGTGGACAGCACTTGAACCTACGACATGTCACGGATGACAAGCAGCAGTTGCAGGTTCAAGTCCAAAATTAAATACATTACATACTCACTTAAAATGTATGACATATTGCACAGCGACAATGAAGATCCATAGTACGAGGCAGCACATGACATTTGACTTGAAGGTACGCTCGTCCAGTCTGCCAAAGCGCTGCTCCAGCGTCGGGCGCCGGAACCGCAGCGACCAGTGGCGCATGTTGTCCAGACGCATGCGTCGGTTGCTACGCACCTCGATCGAGTGGTTTATTATGTCGTCTTCCTGGGGATTTGGGAAGACTTCAATGGGTAAGTAGGTAATCTAACCAGATATAATGTTAATCTGTGCCTCGATGGCTTCATCAAAGATTTGAATCGTTAGATGGGCCCAGGCTTTACCAGGGCCAGTGAATTTCAAACATCAGTCATTATCCGTCCGTCAACCGATGTTTAATTCACTGCGTGCGGCTGATGTATGGTACGGATGCGTCCAAAGATTTAAATCGTTGCCTGAGATATATGTTCTGTTCTGAAGTGATAGAAAATGTTTCCTTCAAAGACATCGGGCAGACAGCGAACCATTAACACCTCTAGCATTGTAGGTGTCAGGAGACGACTAAGAGAATCAACCCTGATGACTGTTAAAGGGCTGTTTTAATGCAGACTGAAGTCTATCACGCAACTTTAGATTTTTAGAATAGAATAGAATAGAATAGAAAATATGTTTATTGCCATACACCAATTACATAAGCTTACAAAAACAATCAATCAGTAGTAAGTTATAATCTAATATAGTTATGCTAAGTGGTGTGGCAAAAGGTGCATGTTTCAGCTGAGCTGACACCGAGGTGTGCAGCGCTGTTTTTCGACATGCACCTCTTCCCTGCCATGTATACCTGATATTCGCATTTTGAAGCAGAGATTTAGAAACCATTATACGACATCATCATACCTCGTTACCAGATATAGATGGGACTTCATCGTCGTGAGCTTGCTCCAAGTCTGCTTGGCTCTGCGCCCGGCGACACCGCGCCGCGGCTATTCCGCCGCCGTGGAAGAAGTACTGCCATAGAAAAGAAATAATTAACCTAAACATGAAATAGCTAACGATATTAAAGTGAGAAAATTTTCATCGGGAATACTATTCAAACCAGGGAATTCGCCATTCTGTGGCACTCTCTTTTCCAAAAAAGCAACTCTAACTCCAAATTCGTCTTAGGGTTTTGTTGCATACAAATATCGGTCGTGACGAAACAATTTATCCATAGACTCTTGATTGACATAGCGTGTATGCAAGAAAAAAATCATTATCCGTTTCTGTCCACTTCTGGATATGTCTCTTCCAAGGATCTCCACTCAACCTTTTTGCATCCAGTCCCAGACCCCTAGCGCAGGTCATCCTTCCAACCGGTCGGGGAGCGCCACACCTCTCACAACTCCTACCAAGATGCTTACATTTTGAAAAGGCATCTCCGGTGTCCAGTCGACAGTCATTTCATCATCGATGCTGCTGCTGGAGCGGCGAGCAGTCGCGTCCATGTTCTGTTGTGGAAATTCCAGCCTGAAACCAATTATATATTTTTATTGACGACGGATCAGCGGTAAGTTCTGATCGATAGCTCTCATTGTGAGATGAGATAACTTTAAGGAAGGCGTACGTAAGTATATGTCGAAAGACCTGACACCGGTGGAATTACCGTATTATGGAGCTCCATTATTATAATAGAATAATTAAGGATCTACCTGAGAAAAAGAGTGTCACTAGATAATTTCCAGACGCATGTCATCGAAACTGAATGTAGTGAAAAAGTCCTCCTAAATGCACAGTGGATCTGGTGAATGGATCTAGTGAGAATGATCGCATTGTACTTTGTGTCTTCGGAATATGTAAGACAGCTATTCAACTTACGTGGTCTTAGACGTAAATCTTGTCCGTCTCGGCTGTTCCGTGATCCGAATGAGATATGTGGTCAAGTTGTGCTCCTTTATGTACGGGTCCCGCGTGCCGCCCTCCCCAGGCTCCACCTCAAACGCGCTGTTCAGATAGTTCAGGGTTGCAGACGATATGTGCACGCGACTGAAAGGAGAGACGATTTTCACAAACCTCTTTTCGAATAAGCAAATATTTCATGGTTCTTCTCATGAAGCAAGAAACCGGCCATTTTTTCTCCTTCATGGTTCTTCTAATGTGATAAAATAATTATGCACAATGTTTTTTTAGCTTGCTATTATTATGTTTGATTGGTTATATGAGCGATACATAGATATCTGTAATATCCCTCCGGCCCTCACCAAGTTTCAAAAAACATTAGCATTGATAAAAAAAACACCTTTTAACTATTCAATTAAGCTTCATCAAATTAGAAAATGTATTGGTTTTCAAGACGGTCTTGAAACGTCTTGAAATACCTGGGTTATTGAAGCTATAGTAATTGCCTGACAAACGTAGATACTGAACATACCCTGGCAATCCGCCGCTCTCCATGTGGTTGGCGACGGTGACGTCGTGCGACCACAAGTCGAACTGCCACTTGAGCAGGCCGAGCACGCCGCACAGCACTGTGCCGCTGTGGATGCCGATTCGCATGTCCAAGTCTACCTGGAATTGGACGGGCTTAGTTCTACACCTTAACTTGGCCATGGCATGTTTCATCAGTTCTAGTCAAATTGTCGGAATAGACATCGGTTGCGTAGACTATCATTTACATACGATCTAAATACAAAACTCATAGTTGTGGCTATTCCAGAATAAGGCATACGAGGTGTCCCTCTTCAACATATATATAGCTGCTTTCAGAGCAACATACGGATGGGCTATGGCCGACCATGGTATTGACGCCACCTACCTGCGCGTTGTATCGCACGTCCCGTATAGCGCGAATCATGTGCAAGCCCATGTTGACGCAGCAGTGCGCGTGGTCGTCGCGTCGCTGCGGCAGGCCGCTCACGCAAAAGTAGCAGTCGCCTAGCAGTTTGATTCGCAAGCAGTGGTTTTCCTAGACAATAAAGTATTTTTCAGTTTAGAAATACAAGGGATTTGATATTATTATTACAGACAATGCACAACCCCCCATTCGGATCGGATTTGGGTTGATCAGAATTGAATTACTCAGAAAATAATCCTCGGTTCACTTCATCATATTATTTGTCAGGCCAGCTTTTACTGGTTACGCAACGACTCGACTCTTTCGACCCAAATATTTAAGCGAAATTGGGGGAGCTACTCCGCCAACTTCCTGCTAACTAAGACATGGTAAGCAGAGCTGACTGACTATCAACCAACATCCAACCCCATTAATTGAGCAATAGCTACGATTTTAGCATCGCTGTACTTCACCCTGTTGAATATTTTGCCCTATATCTTATGTCTGACTCCTACTTAAGAAAAATAACGATATTAATATGATCCAACTCACCGATGCCAGTCGATCAAAGCGCGCAAACAATTCGTTCAGTAATTTCACCAACTCCTGCGCACTGCACTTGCTTGATAACTCTGCAACAACATAGAAGATCCTAGATACATTGAGTCTTTCAATGGTCTTCCCTAATGTAGGAACTTCCTTACCTGTAAACCCCTTAATATCCGCGTAGAGTATCGACACGTCTTGATGCCTCTGAATATACAGGTTATTGAACTGCTGTTCTTGGAATTCACCCCTCACCTTCGACACATGGTTGTAGATCTCTTTGGCCAGAAAGTCTGGTATCACTGCAAACAACCAAGTTAATAAGAAAATAAGTATATCATTTTATCTCGCAGAAGCTCTGTGGCGATGTGGTTGGGACACTCGACTGGCGTTTCGGTGGTTCAAACACCGTCAGCCATGTACCAATGAGTTTTCCTCGTTGTTTTTATCACTCTCCTGCTTAATGTTCTCAAAAATGGGAATGTGTTCATCCAATCCCCACTGGGCCCGCGTGGTGGATCGAGCTCTCTCAGTGTAAGGCAAGGTCTGTGCCTCAACAGATAACATTATTATTTTTATAAGTTGTGCTCTAGATATGTGAGATCACATATCTGTTACTTATAACTGTGTCGGCCTAATTGCCGGCTTCAACAATATAAGTGAATGATATCCGTTTATATATAACACCTTCAGTTCTACTTACCGCTCTGAAACAGCTTCCACTGCCGATCGCTTTCTCGTTTCGTTCTCTGTCGCGTGACCATGGACCGGTGCGTCTCCAGGAAAGCCTTCCTCTGCCCCCAGTCGGCCAGGTACTTGGCGTACATGCCCACGAAGTTCACAGCCGTGTACAACAAGGCGTTGCTTATCAGAACTCGCATCCCACATGACCTGGCCTGGAATATTAGTTACGGGTTATAGGTATTTTGTGTTTCATTGCAGGCCAATAATGACGAAACTGCATTTTACTGAAATATTCTCGGAACTATCTACTTTTTTAGGAACTTGCTTTCGTCTTGACACGTTGATAAATAAGTATTAAGGTATATTTATATAGACATGCCTCCCTAGCTAAGTCGCATTGACTTTCGTTACCAAATGTCAACCCCATACATTTTTCTTTAAATTCTACTAGCGCTTAGATTAGACGAATTAACCAAAGGACGCGACATGATCGAAAAAGTATGAGAACCGCGTCAACTCTGAGAGGTTCATCAAAACGCTGTCTTTGCGGCGGATACAACGACTTAATTTGTTTCTACTTCAGAAATTACCTAATTTACTTGAAATACTCAGAAAATTATCAGAACATTCCGAGTATTTCATGTAACTACAAACCGTCGTGTACATTGGTTAATTCGTCCAAGGTGGAGCCTCTGCAACAACTTTAACTACTTGGTTCAATTTACTTTGCTATTTAATCACACCATAAACTACTCACAGCCCCCGGATTAAGCTTCATAATGTCCTGAATGTTAACGGCCGTGGCGAGCAGGTGTGAGCAGGACGACAGGATGCCGATGATGATGCACCAGCCGAGAGAGAGCGGGAGCATCGCGTACGGCACGAACACGATGAACAGCATGTACCACACCTGGTTCTCGGCGTTTTGGAAGCCAATGCCTTGCCCGCTCAGACCTGGGTATACTTGAGCGATTTCAAATAGGAAGGATTTTTAAATGATGAAAAATTTCTAGCCGTGGATATGACTTGAACCTGTGAACTTGTCATTCCGGTTCAAGGTTCAAGTCCATGTCACGGAATGACAAGGTCGCAGGTTCAAGTCATGTTAAAGGCTAGAAAATTTTCTTCATTTAATTTGTTCGTCGGGCATGGCTTAATGCTTTAAAAATTAAATCTGAGGAAGACTTTGTTTCATAGGTTGGTTCTAGCCAGAGGTTTGGAAAATAACGTAGCTCGTTATTAGTAAAATTACTAGGTGACAGAAATAGTTGAACCAAGTTTTCAATCCGCATATTTATTAAATTATAATTTTCTATTTTAGAGGCAAGTATGTACAGTCTAAAACAGAGATAAATATACAGGGGGCCTCATTAAAGTTGAGATTTTCTGAAATTAATAGTTTCGAGTACCTAACTTAGTTAAGTAAATAAGTAATATTAAAAATCAGTCAAGTATCTGTCTTTCAAACTAGATCTGTCATCGAGGAAATAAATGATTGGAAAGGGTATAGTCGGAATACCTAAGCGAATTTTTCTTTTATCTCCTTTTGTTTTAATTTTCTCCTCTCTTTACTTCGCTTTCAGCCTCAATATGCCCGTCTTTCTTTCCATTGGTTCCACTTACGACTTTTTAGCTGGAGGTCTAACAGAGAAAAATATATAAGAGTCATTCTCTTGTAAGCTCTGACTGAGCAAAATATGACAAAAGCAAAAATATGACATTGCTCATAGAATCAGTAATGGGCTGGTCTGTCGTAGAACCGATAACCGATGGAGTAGACGAGTTCTCGAATGGAGGCCACGAACGGGTAAACGTAGTGTGGGACGCCCCCCGACCAGATGGTGGGATGACCTTCGCAAGATGGCTGGCAGGGACTGGACGCAGAGGGAGAGTAGGGTTAAGTGGCGTGCTTTGGGAGAGGCCTACGTCCAGCAGTGGACTGATACGGGCTGATGATGATGAGCAAAAGTAAATAAAGTATCGAATAGTTGGGTACATGACATGGGTACTTACATTTATAGGGGTAGTGTGGCTGAAGCCTACCTTGGGCTATGAGGATGATCCAGGTGGTGGCTGCAGCCCAATGCAGGTAGTTGTTGGCGAAGCAGGGCCAGCAGCCCAGCAAACTGACGCCGACGTTGAGCGAGGCGAACGCGACTGTAGACGCTATTTGATACGGGTCCGAATGGTTCTCTCCTAGAAACATACGTTTATGTTGTACATGGTAACACAGATAAATGTGTACAGGAGAGTTTTTAAGATTGAGATTTTCTCAAAAACTACTTGACCGTTCGTAAAAATTCTTTCACTATTAGATATACAAAAGTTAAAACTATGTAACTGTAAAGGAATTATTAAATTCGGTCCAGTAGTTTTTGAGCAAATCTCAACCTTATCTTAGATAGTATACACTTATCTCTGTCTTCCTGTGTACGAGTAGGAAACAGACATAGACATAGACATCTTTATTGGTAATATTAAATTACACGTCATTATAAATATAAATTATTATTATTATAAATTTACAATTTCGTTATTGTACATACATAATGTATGTTAGTTGTTAATTTATATTAGGTATAGTATAATATATTAGTATTTCAATTATAATTATTCATTATATTATCAGCAATTTCATATAATATTTGTATTTCATTCATTGGTTTCATTTATAAATTCGTTGTAACTGAGAGAAATGTATACCTACTGGGAGCCTCAATAAGGTAGAGATTTTCCTTACATCGAGTGACTGAGCTTTCATAATGAATGTGTAGGTATAAGTAAGTAAATATGTAGATACTCACTATTACTAGTTAATGTATAAGTCAGCGATAAACACACCTGCAAATAAAATAGTATTTAATTAATTCGTTATTTGCCAAATACATGCTACAGAATAATTCATATTGCATTCTATAGTCATAAAATAATATTGTAAGGCAGAATTTAGCATAATTTAGAATCCAAACAAATTAATATATAAAAATGAATATCACTCACTTAATTGTTGAAGCCGGCATAAGTCAGTGATATCCGTTTATAAATTTATAGCAAGAGTGTTAATTTTGTGAAAAGCTCGAAAGAAAGACATGATTATCGCCCTATTACCGTTCTCAAAATGATGAAATCATACCATGTCATGTCGCGCCAAACAGAGACGCCGCTATACCAACGCAATAGCACTGTCCCTGTCACGCACGATATGACATGGTATGATTTGATCGTTTTGGGAACCGTAATAGCCACAATGATATCTATTGACATGTAGCTCTTCTCTGTTTTAGCTTGAAATGGAGGCGTGTACTCACTTTGAGTCCCAAATCCACTACGTTGACCATAATCAGTGATTTCTGACGCTGTCTCCGCGAATATCTCTGGTACGATGACTCAACCGTTTCGTCCTACAACGCAATCATTATCGTAGCATTACTCACCAATCGCTCGTTATCAATTTCAAATAGTCATTGACAGATTTTGTCACTAATAAAAAGCTTTATTTTGTGTCTGTTCAGCCTCCAAGTACATTACAAGTAGGTACTATTATATAGTCAAAGTCAAATGACATTGCCACATTTCAAAGGAGCTTTGCCCCACCTACAAAACTACGTGCACATTTAAGCTGTACCCTATCATTTTGTTGGGGACTTATTACAGGTTTCATATTGCATAATCAGTATCATTTTCTACTATTCTCGCAACTCCTATAGAAGAATAACAAAAACAATGAATAAATCGCTTCTTACTATTTACTGAATTCTGAATTAAGCTGGTTTTTTTTCGAATCGCAACTTGTACAACAAAACTTTATTTTAAACCAATAATTTTAATAAAAACGGAGATATTTTTACATTTATTCGTTATCTTGTACAACTTGCGGTTGATGGTGGGGCAGAATCTGGCATTGGCATTTCCTCTGTGCCAACGTCGTGATAGCTATTATGTAATTTTATACCCACAGGGGGTTTAAAGAAAAGAATAAGTTGTTCTCACTCACTGAGGTGAGCTATGAGCCGTAGATTAACGAAGTATAATGTCCTAATGCAGTTCTTATTCGGGGCGGTATACTTAATTCTCCAGGGGTACACTACTTAGCAGACTTGATTCACCCAGGTCATTTCCGGGTGCATTAACACATTATCCTTTAATCACTCAGGTGATATACATTAAGTCCACTACATTAGTGGACTTAATTCATTCCAGGTTTTTAGGGTTACGTAACAAATTGATCTAGAATTGGTCGTTTCTTACCTTAAAACTATTAGTGATGGAAGGCCAATATATTCCCTTGTAGTATCGACCCGTCCTGAGTATGCCTTCTGTGGACACTGAGAAACGAATAACATTTTGATATAGTTAAAGTAAAAATATTTATTGTAATAATACATATAATATAGATATTTCTAAGATTGTGTTGTTATTTGAGTAAACGTCTACCACGATAAAGTAAACGAGTAACATCACTTTAGAAACTAAATAATAAAATACTAAGTACTACAGTGCGCGAGGCGTAAGCTCAGGTTTACATTTGTGTGAGTGATCGCTAAGCTGCTAGCGGTACAAGAGGTGAAGTGCGGTGCGTGCGCGGCAGGGTGGCGTCCCGCTGGGGACGCGCCGCGCCTCAGGCCGAATATCACTCTACACTATCTGTGTGCACTCACACAAATGCAAACCTGAGCTTACGCCTCGCGCACTGTACTTTGAAATGTCTGTAACTCTTGCTCTAAACCTGTAACTGTGGTAAGTATTTTTCAACCGATTTCAATTATGTTTCCACAGTTGATCTCCAAATTATGTCTATTTGGTAATTAGCAGTAGGTATCCTAATACCCTATTGTAATCTGCCTCCTAAAATACTACTAAACAAACCTTCGCTTTCTTCTCTAAATGGTCCAATTGTGCTTTCTGTCGATGCGTCATCTTCACTTAGTCGAGTCTGTAACAATTTGATGATTTATTTAAGTTAGGTACTATCATAGGGATTTAATTAAAACCAGACTGGTTTACTTGAAAATACGTTTCTAAAAGTATAATTTTTATAAGTTTAGTGTAGAAAAGTGGTGCTATCTAACTTAACTTTTTTTTACCCAGGTATAACATGTAACCATGTACCACCACGCCCGGGGGAGCGTGTTGATTATGTCGGGCTCGCCGCCCTGCAGGGGCGGAATACCGATTAAACCTTCTGGGGTGTTCCACCTCCTGCCATTGTTGCCGAGCTACGGGAACTGCGATACATCCGCGACCCGACTAGCGCGATCACACTGGTTAAATATTGGTCCCTTTAAATTGTTAAAATCTCAACTTTGATGAGACGGCTATACAATAAATACTATATCATCTCTGTCTATTTATTGTAGAGTCTAACAAGACTACAGTGAAACAAATTGTATATTTCTAAGTGATTCTACAATAAATATTTTTTTTATAATTATATCTAATTCAAAACCGTATTCCACACCCACCTGCCGCTTCTTAGGCAGAGTGCCCTGGTCTTCAGGGGCGGAGCAGCTGGATCCATCCCCCGGGAGCCTCTCCCCAACCGGCGTGACAGCCTCCTCGCCCTCCGCCTCGCGCGTGATCTCACCGCAACATTGGCCCTGCAGGCAACGATATTTTTGAGATGATTTGTGTTTTGAGATGGCTTGTGTGTTTTAAGATGGCTTGTGTGTTTTAAGATGATTTGTGTGGTTAACAACTGCACTAAGGGCCTTCAAAGAGCCAACTAGCGCCGCCAATCTTAAAAAAATAATATTTTCCAATATAATCAATTTTATTAAAAAAGCTATTTACAAAATGTTTATTACGATAAATACTATTTTTTAAATGCTTATTTATAACGTGATTTAATGTCGGTAAGTTGTAGTTCGCATAATTGCGAAAAACAGCCGTTTTTGGCACATTTGTGAACTACAACTTAGCTTGTCGCAATTATGCCATGTATTGTATATTGAAAAATAGTACTAACGTCGATTGTATGAATCACAGTAGAGTTGAAAAATAAAATGGTTACAGGTGTTTGGAAATCTGTTACGCGTCTTCTCTTTTCGGAGGCCTAGAGGCCTTCTTTTGTTTCGTTAACGAAAAAGCAAATATGTCAATACTCATACATCTTTATATTCTACTAGCGCTAACGAAACAATAAGTTACTTGCTGGGGGCTGATTGATAGGCGTGGCGTCACTCTTACAAATTCCATACAAACTCCATATTAAATTCGTTTCAATTTACATTTCCGGCAATTTACATGTTTATTATGCCACGTGTACATGTTAGCCGTTATTCATAAACCTAGTTAAACCTCACTTTGCTTAAATCGTGTTGCTATCGCTTTCACACTTCCTTAAAAAAGGTTAAGAACACAAAAGTTAAAGTTAAGACAGGGTGGCTAAACGGCGCTCCACGTGTTCCGGAGCACCTTCAGCGGAGATGGGGGAGGCACGAGGCCCCCCGGAGTCGGGCCCGAAAGGGCACCCGCCGACAGGGCTGCGGTAGTTTTCGAAAGATGTCCCCGTGGTCCAGTCCATGGTGGCGGAGGCGGAACACCCCAGGAGTTTTAGTTGGTGCGAGTCCAACATAATCACCCGTTCCCCCGGACGGGTGGTATACATTATGTATTTCTCCTGGGCAAAAAAAAAAAGGTGGCTAAACGGTGGCGTAAATTTATATCACGTTTGTGAATAACAGCCGTTTTGTGTAATGAAAAGGCATTATAATCCTCTCCGCGTGGTTTGCATACAGCCTCGTTAGCACAACACCGTCCCGTGGACACGGGGTCACGCTCTGCCGGCGCATGGGATCAGATCGATGGGATTACCAGGAACGTGCCTGATGCCATGTTACCTTGTGTAACTGATGGATAGCTTTAGATATCTGTATTTCATTTTTACACAATAAATGCTATACGATAATAAAATTATGTCAAATATGTATATGTCGTGGTCAGATCGTTAAATTGAGCATTTCATGAAATCGTCAGTCATTTCATGAAATGGTGGCATTTCATGAAATCGTCATGTTGCGCTGGGCATATCGTTTAAACGTCAACGTTCGTCGATTTGTCCAACGACGTTTGGTCAGATCATTAATGTAGGGTGCCCATTAAGGATGTAAGTAATAATAATTCAAAATATACTTATTACGATCTTATTTATTGTTCTAGTCAGTACCAAATTAAAAAAAATATATATGTTACAAAATTCTTACAAGCATTTCAAACCAATTGTCCACTGGAATTAAATATACGAAATATTCATATTGAACACATTAAAAGGACAATAAAGATATTTTTATTAAATGTTTTTTATTATTATTATTATATTTATTACCTAATAAAATAAGTACAAAATTGTATTATAATATTATAGAACGTTAAAACGTTTCGTTTCACATACGGTATACCTTTATGAAATTCCGTTAGTATTTCAAAATATTTCTCCATCGTAATTATACGAATAGTAGGATCATCAATGCATTTCTTCTTGTATATTAAAAACTTGTAATTCCAGTTTTTCCATGATGTAATATTTTGTAATCCAGTAAATTATAGTCCGTCTACTTTCGTTGCCTGGTCACCCTACTTTCCTTTATTTGTTGTATAACCTAAAAATGAAAATTATGTATGTTAAATTTCTAGGATTCAATTATTAAAAGTAAATAAGTACATTTTAGATACTTAGATGAGATTTTAATAGGATATAAACTAAATATTATCATTTAAATAAGTACTAACCTGTGAAATGTATTCCAAGTTGTTTTTTGTAAATTGAGGTTGGTTTTTTGCGTGACTGTCATAAAATTCACACCGTTTCGTATAGTAACACTTATTCAAGTTTCCAACACACTTTCTTATATAATTTGCACATTTTTATTCACTTTTCAACATGAATCCGCATTATTTACTTACGCACACAAACATAAACAATGACAAAGCGCGCTCTCAGCGCCTCTAGCGGTAGTTTTTGCCATTTTTCTACGATATGGTCAATTGTGTTTGGTCATATCATGAAATAGCCGTGCGTTTGTTGGACATATCGTAAAACGTTTTCTATTCATTGATCTGGCCAAGCTATTTCATGAAATGACCAATAGACATTTGACGATTTCGTGAAATGCCACCATTTCATGAAATGGTCGACTATTTCATGAAATGTTCAATTTAACGATATGACCACGACATATATATTCTTTGGAAAAAAGTTGGAAAATATGTAAACAATGGCGAGCTTAACCATATGAGAAGAGTTTTCTTATATGTCTTATTTGCCAAAAATAGCGTCAAGTATAATTATTTTAAAGAAATATGCGTTATTAAAATAATTAATGAAATAATAACAATATAAATTAAGAGAATGTCAAAAAGTTTATGAGATGAAATTATTTAATAATTTATCGAAACAATAACTTGTCAGCTCATGTTACATTATGTAGCACATGAGTAAGTAAAGTAAGTACTTAATCTCTTTATTTCGCAACAACACATAGAAGGTACAACACATGTAAATATAACGAAGGTATAACACATATGAGTGACTTACATTTTTTTTATAAATAAATAAATCCGAACAAAAATACCATCCTCGGGTCCATAGTCGGGTACAGTGCGCGAGGCATAAGCTCAAGTTTGCATTTGTCTGAGTGCACACAGATAGTGTAGAGTGATATTCGGCCTGAGGCGCGACGCGTCCTACGGGGGGGTGGCGGGACGCCATGCCACCCTGCCGCGCACGCACCGCACTTCACCTCTTGTACCGCTAGCAGCTTGGCGATCACTCACACAAATGTAAACCTGAGCTTACGCCTCGCGCACTGTAAAAATAGACTGTTGTGCATGATTGCACAAATCGTAGCACTTATTTGTGTCGCAATGCTGCGTATCACAGATAAAGCCGGCAATGCTACGGTTCGTAGCACCGCGTAGCAAATGCTACGGATTAGTGCGCGTTGTTTTAAAAACTGTACCAACAGATACAATTGTAATTTTTTAGAGTTCCGTGCCTCAAAAGGAAAAAAAAGGAACCCTTAAAGAACCTCTTAATATTGCCCAGACATTCTTGCTACATCATTGGAATGATACACAACGAGATATCCCGAAACTCCCTAGAGCTTCATAGAGACGAAGTCGCGTTCGGAACTAGTTATTTGATATGCAAAGGAACTCGCCGCGTTTCCCTCTCATATTACATTTGTTATGGCAACCGCGTCAATTCAAATAATATGCGACATGCGGTGGGTTATTACGAAGCCTTATACACGATTTTTTTGCGAAATTTCATCGCCTTGGAGCAGTAGGTACAGCCCAAAGCAAAGTACATCAAATGACAATGCCAGATTCTGCCCCACCATCAACCGCAAGTTGTACAGGATAACGAATAAATGTAAAAATATCTCCGTTTTTTATTAAAATTATTGGTTTAAAATAAAGTTTTGTACAAGTTGCGAGTCGAAAAAAACAGCTTAATTAAGAATTCACAAAATAGTAAGAAATTGAAGCGATTTATTCATTGTTTTTGTTATTCTTCTATAGGAGTTGCGAGAGTAGTAGAAAATGATACTGATTATGATTATGCAATATGAAACCTGTAATAAGTCCTCAACAAAATGATAGGTACATCTTCAATGGTCACGTAGTTTTGTAAGCTCCATTGAAATGTGGCAATGTCTTTTAACACTTTGGACCGTTCTTATTATCTGCGACGTAAGAGTTGAAATTGTACTGCAACTGTACTGTATTACCATTGATATGCTGTTATTAGTACCATTACCATTTTAGCGGCTATAGTAAATTCATCTTCATATTAGTCCACTGCTAGTCATAGGCATAGGCATCTCCCAAAACACGTCATTCAACCCTATTCTCGTCCTTTTGCATCCAGTCTCTGCCAGCCACCTCGCGCAGGTTATCCCTCCATCAGGTCAAGCCACCCTCGTCTGGGCGTCGGGGTCTACGTTTACCCGATCGTGGCCTCCACTCGAGAATTCGTCTACCCCAACGTTCCAACCTTGGAGTCACGTTATTACCTTTTGGAGGATTTTAGGGATTGGCGGGATTTTAGTTCCGCTACTAGCCGTTAGGGGTGCAACGAGCATGGCGGCAGACAGTTCCAGTATTAAGTATACCAAAGCGTGTCTTTGTAAATAAATATGATTCTACGTCTAATTACCTGTTGTGGTGTAACAGGAACTAATTGATTGAACCTGTTTATCATTGTGAAAATAAAGTGATCCGATCTAATAATTGTAAAATATAACTATGCGATAATCACAGAAAAACTTTTGTAATTTTTTGTTTACAAAATAAGATACTTGATTCGGGCTTCGGTATTATGTAGATGTACTTACTTAATTTTGGGATAAAAAAAGGTACGTTTACATTAGGTAAGGTAGGGGAGGGACATTTACACACAGTGGATCCTAATAGTCTTGAAGATCCTAATAGAATTTCTGTGTTAATTGCAAGAGCATAAGTGTGCCGTGATTCTAAACATACCGTTAATGTACTAAGACTTGCGAGAAATCACAAGAATAATATCCTGTTTACTCAATAAAGTAGGTTTACTTACAGCTTTGCTGGAATTTACAGCAAATACCAATTTTCCCACATCCTCGGGCGATTGGAAATACCGAGCGAAAGAGGTTTCATTGATGAAATTGCCTTGCAGTCAAAAATAATCGAAATGCTACAAAGTATTGAATAGCTACAAGATTATATTAGAAAGTTGGTTGGATATTATATTTGTTTGAGTAAAGTGCTATAGGTATTCGAAAGCATGGAAGGGATTATACATGGGATCTCATTCAGACTAGGATATTATTAAAATTTATTCGATTGGTTTTTATATACTAGTGCGGGAATTTAAAAAAATTATATAGTGGTTTTTGAGGAAATACATTAAACTTTTTTCTGAGTAGGTACAGCCGAAGACAGACAGGTGTACAGGAGAGTTTTTAAGGTTGAGATTATCTCAAAAACTACTTGACCTATTGCAATAATTATTTCACTGTTAGATAGATAAAAATTAATACTTTAAATTGTATAAGAAATATTAAATTCGGTCCAGTAGTTTTTGAAAAAATCTCAACCTTATTAAACCCCCTGTATACTTATCTCTGTCTTCGAGTGTACTACACGTAATTTTAAGAATACGATTTTCTGAGAACAACACCGCAAATCACTATAGAGCAACGATTATTACCCATTTGCCCTGGCAGCAAATATAAGAACCTACCTATCACAAAAATTACCTCAGATTTAGAAACAATGCCTTAGAAAATAGATATACTTAATTGAATCATAGAAGTTTTATTTTGTCAATGTTTTAGTTTTAATAGAGATTTAATGAAAAAAATGTCTATAGATCTGGGCAATGACTCTACAGAGATCTCACAATTTTAAGTATTTCAACAATAAGAAAACGTTACAAAGCGTTCCACACAACATGCCTTTGACCTAAAATACCGACGCTTGCAAAGTACTTAGAGTGCTTCGCATAAAAGTTAACGACAGGTTCCGAACCAAGTTCATTGATTGAAGTTTGTTGTCAAATAGAGCATGTGTCGTAACTTGTAACGTAGGTGGAGTGGGCCGTATCGCTGTGTAAACGCATTAGCGCGAGCCGCTGTCGATACGTTATCGTCGAGATACGATACGACATCGGCTTGCTTTACGTACCTACCGGCTGACGACGCGCCGGGTCACTGCGGTATTTAGATTCTCCAGTTGTAGAAGGGTGGACTCAGAATGTCAACCAAAAACACAGAATGTCAGAATGTCAACCACAATTTTTACCCCAGCCAAGCGAGCCAAGCATGCATTTTCACGCAAGAAAAGCCAAAAATTTGGCGTTGAATCTGTCTATCTGTCTAATACACGTGGATTCAGAATGTCAATAAATGCTGAAAAAATATTGGCGTGGAAATTAAAATTGGGAGTTGTACTCTTGATACATAAATTGGTAAGGTTTTGTAGTAAATCACAACAGCAAAACAAATTGAACTAAGTACGTCATCCTTAGAAATGATAATAATTACCATTACGTCAATTTCCAGTGAAAGGAATCATTGCCAAAAAATAAAAAAAAAAAAATACAAAATATACAAACTCCAAAGCACATCAAATTAATATTTTTTTACAGTTGATTAATTTATTGTAAATATTTTATTTTTATTTTCCCTCAAATTGTTTAATTTACTTAAACGCTGTGCAGAATTAATATATGTCACAAGCCTAACCATCCACTTAATTTTGTCGAATGAATTCAACCACCCTGTATATGTATTTTGTAATCCTAGCGACAAACATATAATTTTGAACCCTTTTAAAATACGCTAAAGACAGATTATTGAATTACTGTGATCAGATCAACAAACATTAACCACACTTCTATTGTTATTATTACCAAAAGACCGACGTAAAATTGCAAATTAGGGTATCTAACAACTTAGGCACACCAAAAAGAAAAGGCAGCGACGCAATAAAAAGCTCGATCAATCATGTACGTACGCGGTGGCCGAAATACGGGATAAATCGACAATTTATTGCCCACTGGCCCGACACTGGGTCGCTTACCCGAAGTTATATTGTGCAGTATTCAATAAGGCGGTTTTTAGAAAAGAATGTCACTTAGATTTTTCGTCATCCATCTTCTTTTCTCTGCGATAACTTAATAAAGGATAACAGTTTTTATTATGGCGCATTGTGTCAGAGTACTTAGGGCCTAAGCCAGACACACAACTTGCGGTCTGCGGCCTGTTGAATTGAAACGCATGCCCAGGTTCCTTTTCTCCCGTCGTTAACGTTCAGTAGGTAGCGATCTGCCTTCTAGGCCTCAGATACCTACTGACGGAAGAAAAGGGGCCGGAGCATGCGTTTCAACTGGCCGCAGTTGGATCGCAGCTGGATCGCGCCTGTGTGTGAAAGATTTACTCAGACAAAAAGCATGTCTCAAAAATTACTTGTATGATTTTTAAAATGATTTCATTATCAGTCCGGTCAAGTAAGTTTGGAGAAAATCCCAACCTAATTGAATAACCTTTGAACCAATTTCGCTTTGAATAAAACTTGTACGATGTAGAGTTTGGAGATACCTGGTAGGTACGGGCAACAGCAGATCAATGGTAACCCTTGCAGTATCACTTATCATCTGCGTCGTAAGTTTTAAATCTTACCACGCAGATAATAAGAACGGTCCAAAGTATTATATATAAACGGATATCATTCACTTATATTGTTGAAGTCGGCAATTAGACCGACAGTTTCGACCGATTTCGACGGTATTTTTCAAGGAGAGCGCGCCGCGCCCGCGTCGCCGGTGACGTTTCTTCACGCCCTCTGTGCGCGCTCCGACATAACTTGTCCCGCCGACGACGACGCGGTGCGTTCGATGGCTGTAGCTGGATTCGTTGATCGATCTAACTTGTCGGGGAGTTACCGCCACTCACATTAGGTCCTGTCACGCAGTATGTACTCACTGCGTCGACTTCAACAATGTAAGTGAGTGATATCCGTTTATACATAATAATTTGTAGTAATGGCTCACTAGGTATAGTTTTAATTCTAAAACGGTCCAAAGTGTTAAAAATAATATAGTAATAATTGTATGTAATATAAACATGGTAGTAAGTCAAAGAAAATTAAGAAAATGTATCAACTAGAAATGCACGCATTCAATATTCACTCCCGCACGAATCCCTTTATGAAATGAGTAAAACGAAACTAAGAATTGCGGCTATTTGTGCCATTTATTGAATTGCAGAAACAGTGGCTGTGTGCTGACGGCATAGAAACGACCTTATTCCTATTCGGAGGGTCGCGAGTTCGACCCCGATCTTTATCGAATAGAAAGAATGCGAGATTCGTGTCATATCTTTGAATCGTTTGAAGATCTCGTATTGCTAGTCGCGAGAAAGAAGTCTCTAGAGATTTCGGATTCGATTCAATATTGGTCTGGAAAGTGAGGTAATAATTGAGGTATTTTGGATAAAGAGACATGTCCTACGATAGGTTACACGAATCTGCAAAAAAACCTGAAAGAAAAAAATCCCCGTAGTACGTCGCCCTATGGAGAAAAGTCTGAAGTATTTTTTGTATTAGAATTTTCAGTAGAAGTCAATCAGATGTATTTTTTTGATTTATGAGATTGAAAGTGACAGAGGCGGACGGAACCTGTCTCCGTACGAAATATAATTTAGACTCTCTCAATCGGGCGCGCGACGCAGAGATTCTTTCCTTCATGACATTAACAGATAATGATTTTTTTATATCCTAGTAAGGCTTTAGTCTCGACTATGGATCACAAAGCGTAAGGATAATAAAATAATGAATACAGAAAATACTTGGCAATTAGTATGATGACTTTCTTCATAATACAATTAGGATTTGTCTCACGTAAAAACCTCATTTACCTACCTACTCACTGAAACAGTAATCAACTTAGGAATTTTAGGAACGCCGCTTCGGAGTAATTATTTTCGGCGATATAATTAAGGAATATTTATTTTTATGGGGTAGTTTTCGGTTGATGCAGTGCCGCCTCCGCGTGTACAGTCAAAACAGAGATAATTTATTTATTTATTTATTCTTAGGAAGATTTACAGCTATTTCATACTAATATAGATAACAACTATGAGTAACTATAAGCCATTTACATGTATAAAGGGGGTCTCAATAAGAATGAGATTTTCACAAAAACTACCGGACCGAATTTAATAATTCTTTTACAGTTACATAGTTTTAACAGTGAAATAATTTTTGCAATAGGTCAAGTAGTTTTTGAGAAAATCTCAACCTTTACACCTTTCTCTGTGTTCCACCGTACACTCAACAACTTTAATTACGATTTCAACTCGTATTATGGCAACAATAAGAACGGTCTAGCCCAAAGAATACTGACGTGCGTTCCAATGTATACCAGGGCATCCATCCATTGCTCGTTTGCTGTGACAAGATTTTTATGTTACTATTGAAAGCCAGCAATGGAGTATAGAAATGGGATTGCTGTGACTGTCACACGGGGCGGGGGGGGGGGGGGGGGGGGGGGGACTACCTTAAGGCCTCGTATGCGCGTATTTTCAGTTTTTCGATGAAGGCTACGGCACTAACTACTAAAATTAGGCGTCTGAAAAAAAAATATAGCAATCTAGGGGTGCATATTTAGGGACTGATGAATACCGATACACGATTGGACAAACTTCGCTCGATATAAAAAAATCGCAAACATACCCCTTCCATGTCATTTAAAATTAAAATTATGTCTAAACCGAAATAGTTATTCATACGAAATATATATCAAAATGTAGTGTATTATAATTACGAGAGCTTGTTTTAAAAAAATCTGATTTTTATTGGCGTATTTTAATTTCCCTGCCAAAATTCATCCAAAATCAATAAAAATACAAATATTGAGTCACTGTGCCGTGCTCTTCACTCCGCCGCTGCGGGACATCTTCTGTCTCGCGCTCGAGTTTGACAGCTCGCCGCCCCTTAAGCCTAGCGTACAACAGAACGAATGGCCGACATCGTGCGCCGGTAGACGCCGCGCCGTGACGTTGTACGCCGGCCCTTAGGTAAGTCGAGAACGGTGTTGTTGGCGGGCTTTGCTGAAGATGAGCAGCGATACCATATAGAACAAGTAATAATGGCTAGAAATGCCTAAATGACATTCCTATATACTCTATTAACTATTCTGTGTTCCATCACAATTTATAGTCAAGTGGTGGAGCTCGCATATGCGATGCTTAACATATTGGATAGACATAATTAAAGATTTAAATAAACAAAAGGGTCCGTGACATGCATCGTGATGTGCATGGCGCAGGCCCATCTGACGATTTAAATCTTTGGGCCTATTTTTAGGTAAAATCTATCTAGAATTTAACCCCACAATCCCTTTTCAATTTTCCTACTCCAAGGACAGTACTATACAGCGAAAGGGAGGGTCAACTGCTAGTATGAGAACGCAAGATACATGGCTCTGTTTATTTTGGACCACCCCCGCACACTCTAGCTAAGCTGTTGACTTATTTGTACACCGGATATTGTGGTAGCAGGTTCGAGTACCTACTGAGAAAGAGTCTATAAACTCAGTACGGCCATTTGTTTGCGATTTCAATACCGCATAAACTTTGTGGGCTGGTCGGGGTAGACGAGTTCTCGAATGGAGGCCACGAACGGGTACACCCCCGACCAGATGGAGGGATGACTTTCGCAAGATGGCTGGCAGGAACTGGATGCAGAGGGCCGAGAGTAGGGTGGAGTGGCGTGCTTTGGGAGAGGCCTACGTCCAGCAGTGGACTGATACGGGCTGATAATGATGATGACTTTGGCCTACACTACGCAAATAATATTAACTATTACACGGGGCTTATATTGAGACTGTCTCAAAAAATGCTCAAATGGTTTTTCAAATTCTTTTATTTAATATGGACTGTAAGTGTAAACTACCGGTGAAAGATTTTTTGTACATACGTCAAGTATGTTTATATATATATTTTGGCGTCATATTATTCGATATTTCGAATATATCGGTATCTTGTTTAGTCCGCCTGTATAGAACCTAATTCGAAAAAATTAATATACCTACCATTTTATACCCTTTTTTTAATTCTTTATTTTGTATATAATTGTAAAAAAAATTATAATTGCGCTAAAAAAAATATTACAGCGGGGCAATGCGGCCAGTGCGCTAAGCGCGGGACGGGCCTTGACGACGAAGTGCATAGAATTAGGTAGATAATTATTATGTACTTATATTAAATATGTAATAGTTTGTTTTTGTAAATAAATAAATAAGATTGAGATTTTCTGAAAAACTACTGGACCGAATTTAATAATTCAATAATAATAATAATTTAATAGTTTTAACTTTTATCTATCAAACAGCGAAATAATTTTTG
This sequence comes from Tachystola acroxantha, assembly GCA_963506565.1. NCBI lineage: Eukaryota > Metazoa > Arthropoda > Insecta > Lepidoptera > Oecophoridae > Tachystola > Tachystola acroxantha. The sequence goes on along the minus strand of OY735876.1, from coordinate 3,622,399 downwards.
CAATATGTCAAGTAATTTTTGAGATAATCTCAACCTTAAAAACTCTCCTGTACACCTTTCTCTGTGTTCCGCCGTACGTATATTTTTTCCGATATTGATTACGCAAAAGTTAGACATTGTTATAGGTAGGCTTAGCTTCGAAAACTCGACAAGGTAAAGTTTACCCAATTATAATACCATACTCGTATACCTGAACAATACATCACTGTTATTTCAATATGTTAGCTTAATACATATTTACCTACATATGTAATTTTTCTCTCCACGTTTCTTTGTTTCTAGTAAGTAGGACCTACTGTACAAATAATTACAATACCCGTGAGTTTTTATTCAATGCTATTGAAGAGAATTGTTTTAATGTTGTTAGGGTTCCGTACCTCAAAAGGAACCTTAAGAATCACTTCGTTGTCCGCATTGTAGGTATGTCTGTCAAGACGTTTTTCTCAGAAACGCGTACGCTTAATACGAAATAATCAGGTCTGAAATCTCATGTTTAATTAGGTACCTAGTAATCTTTCCATATTATTGCTAATTCAACTACCTATAAGATAAAATCTTTTGCTAGGATAGCCGCCATAGTAGCCCAGCGGGGCTAGCACAAGTTGAGTTAGCGATCGACGCAACGCCGCGGAGCTGTCAAACTAATGTCAAACGCCTTGTAACTGTCACTTTGACAACTCCGCGGCGTTGCGTCGATCGCTAACGCTGACTCGTGCTACAAAGACTAATGTGAGGTTAGAACCTGCAACATACCGTTGTGTTCTTTCCATTATCCCGTCATTTGTTCCACACATACTACAAGTAATTACGAGTAAGTACCTTTGTAAATGTACCTGGGCGATGCGACATTTTCGCGGCCGTTTCGCGACTGATTGAGCACTGGACAAGGCAAATGACCGGAAATTAGTCGCCCTTTCGGAGGGGTCGCGACTTAACTATACCGACCGGTGCGAAAAAACCTTTAAAGGCTGAACCTTACGTATATTTAGATGGACCTAGGAGACCTAAATTAACCTATCCCGCTGTAATCGACGACCTGCTAGCCTATTAGTCGGTATTGTGCCTGCCTTCTACATATATGCAACTTTTCTACTTCTCGTGCAGTTTAGTGACCTTAAGTTATTCAGACCACCCGTAGGCCACAGACATGACATAACGACTGCTGCCGAGCGACATCAACCGGAACCAACTGCTTAACGAGGCTTTCCGAGACACGGAGGGGTTCAGATGAAAATGTCGCTAACGGTCTCCCCTCAAGGCTCAGAGCTCGTCTAGTGATATACGCACTACGTACGTAGCTACGAACTACGCTATCACGTTAGCTCGCAACTGGACTCGGGCCCCTCCTGTGCAAGGGATCCTAGGTTCAATATCGATTCGGGAAGGTGATTTTACCGAAGGCATAACAACGAGTATGGGGTAGCAAAGCGAGCAGAGCTCGGTGACGCAGTGGTTGGGTCAATGAACTTGCGATACGGAGGTCGGAGGTCCCAAGTTCGATTCCCAGCCAGGGCAGCCATGTACCAATGAGTTATTCTCGGTTTGTTCGACGGAAAAACTTACGTACATTTACAGAGTGCTCTCAAAACGGTGAAGGAAAACATCGTGATGAAACCTGCCTGCCGTAGAAAAAAATCTAAGGCATGTGAAATCTGCCAATCCGCACTGGGCCCGCGTGGTGGATCATGGCCCGAACTCCCTCGATGTAAGGGAAGGGCAAAATAAATAGACTGATGATGATGAAGCGAGTGGAGTATTATCTACCTTACGCGTGTTAATTGATGATATAAAACTAGTGTCAAGTATTTCAGACATGTCTTCCTTATAAGAGCAAAACAAAAATTATTAGGCCGCCCTTAAGGTTTCCTTCTGGCCCTACGCTAACATCCATCGTTTCACGTAACTCTTACCGAGCAATAAAGTGAATTTATGTACCAGCCGCGGTGGTGCTTAATGAATGTAAATACGAAGGAACTTGTACATTTTTCGTACTACGGACGAATTCACCTCATAGGGTCGAATGCTCTCAAAATGGAGGGAGATACTACCTGTGCCTGACATTAATAATAAAAAGACCATTTCTTTTTTTTAACAATTCACACAGTAGGTACCTGACTGGTGGATCTTGGCCCTACAGTAGGGACATACAAACAGTGGGGTGACCGCGACTCCAATCGTTATCGCTTTCATTTTGACATATGGACGCTGTACATTGCTGCTATGTTTTTGCAAGTTTTAACAAACGACAACGAAACGCAGCAATGTATATCGTTCAAGTGTCAAAATGAAAACCACAACGATTGAAGTCGCGGTCGCCCCCCTGGCTGATGATAATACCCCGCTGCATTTATTAAGAGGCGACTGAAAGGGTCATCAGTAATCACCGTCAGCCAAACAGAGGCTGCTTAGTATCAAGATTTTCTTTTGAGTTGCATTTAAATGAGGAATGGGAAACCAGCTGCAGCTCCATACTAAGTTCATTTTGCCAAAAGAGGGGATTGAAGTATCTTGTGTCAATTGGAATATCGACAACATAATATTTTCAGTTTCAGAGGTAGGCACCCTCAGCTTAATGCCATACTCCTTTGTACCGTTCGGGGTAGAGACGCTGGGTCCTTGGGGGCAGCTCGGCAGCTGGTGAAGGAGCTGTCGTCACGCCTGCGTGAGGCTTCCGGGGACAGGTGGGCTGGCGCGTTCCTCGGCCAGCGCATAAGCCTAGCCATTCAACGAGGGAACATCGCCAATATTCTAGGCACACTCCCACATTAATTACTTATTATATTATAATTATTATTGATTACTCCTTGTAAAACCTTAAAATAGTTTGTAATAAAATTTATACATGATCTAAAATAAATGTACCTATGCCATAAACAGTCAACTACTTACCCTATTCTGATGAATAGCTATTTTATGGCAAAAAATACGTATTGAGGGTGAAATTTCCCAAGACACGACACGGGATCCTATACCATAACGTAAAGCGGACTAATTAGCGCAAACTAGTTTAGTTGTTAGCAGCCTAAATAGGTTTAACCCGAACTGAAACTGACCACGCTTTGTTAGGGATAATTGCTTAGAACCAGCTTAGGGCGCCTAGGGACACATTTGTAGCATCACACTCACTCAATAGACAAATTGGTTCGGTAGCTTTGTATAAGCCCATTATAGGCCTCACACCTACACGCCTACGCGATGCCTATTGGACGTGTTACATTGTGCCACTGGTGGTAAATGTATACAGGTTTACAAGTTAAGGATAATCTTGCAATAGATAGGCCAGATATGTCCTATCTATAAGTATAATATTATACAAAAGTTACGGGTCACGAAAAAAAATAAAAAGAGCAAATGTTGGTGGAAGGCTCGGCAGAGGTAGACCGAGGAGGACGTATGTCGACTAGATTGACGATGATTTAAAAATAAACCGGCCTAATGCGAGTCGGACTCGCGCACCAAGGCTTCCGTGCAACGCAACTTTAGATCTAACAAAAAGATAAACTAGATTTAGAAACAAACTTATCTTTGCCATTGTCAAAATTTTATGTACATACATCGATATACTCCTGATTGTTCATCATGTGCAAATATAAGTTTGTAATAAGAAATGTAATGTAAGAGATGTAATTTCATCAGTTTTCGGATTTTTTCCTTTACTTGTCCTATAAAACCTAGCTTCTTGCCAAGTTTCATGATACTGGAAGTAGGTACCCTATAGGTTTTGGGTTTTCTGCATTTTCATACAAATATGCCACGGCCACATCTTTTGATTGCGTTGTCGTAGAAGTTTGATTTTTTCACGGCTGCATGAGGTTGCAGACCTGAGTGTTTCGTATTAATTATAACTTGATCCGTAAACGCGTTTCTGAGATATAGGTCTTGACAGACAGACAGACGGATAACAAAGTGATCCTATAAGGGTTCCTTTTTTCCTTTTGAGGCACGGTACCCTAAAAAGGGTCAAATGCGGTCTACTATAAAACCGACGAGCGTGTTGAATATTGATGGATGTGGAGATAGCGAGAGACTCCACGATCGCGGAAGTTGGAAGTCCATCGTCTCTACCTACCCCTACGGGAAACAGCCGTGTTTATGTATGATTTTGTTTTGGTTTGTAAAAGTTCCACACTAGATATTGTTTTTGGTGAAAAATATACGATATTTCGTAGACTATAGAGTTTGTTGCTCCTGTTTGTGTTGCATAAGTATTACCTACCTCCTATTTATATTATTTTGTAGCTGTGCACGTCCATGTCGGTTGAAATTAAACTTTATGTTAGCTTTGTTGTTCATCCTTTGACTACCACTAAATGAAAATCCAGCTCAAAATCCAGCTGCGAGTAAGTAAATTGTACAAATAGTTCTCTTTTTTCCGAAACGAAATGAAAGCGTACGTGAAACGCTACAATGAAATTGTAAATCCTTATTCTGGTTACTAAAACAAATGAAATGTTAGCAGTTTTTATACTAAAAATTTATAATAATTATTTAGCGACTTTAGTAGGTAAATAGTACGAGTGTAAATGGGTTCACTAATGTTTGACAAAAAACGTATGACAAATGATCATTTTACAAATTATTTTTGAAAAAGTAATCATTTGACAAACTTATCATTTACTAAAGTGATCGTTTTAAAAGTGATCATTTGACAAAAATCCATTTTATAAATATTTAACATAGCAAATGTTGTGAATGCTAAACCGTCATTTTGCAATTGATTAAATGACCAAAGTATTCCTTTTGCAAGGTCGCCATTAGACAAAATATTGGGTAAATAAGTGGGTATTTTATATGTATAATTGTTAATAAATGAACTTGCTTTTTGAATACAAAAAAAAAACCTAACATCGAAGTCTCTGGCTTGGAGCGAAGCTGCGCTTCGCTCCAAGCCAGAGCCTTCTGAACCTAAACATCCGTGTCGGATCTGGTTAGAGAGTTGTCGGAGTGTCCCTTCATTTGATAAAAAACAAATTACAATTGCCAAACAATGCATTTTGTCAAAGGTTTTTATGCCTTGCGTTGTTTTATCTATTAACGTATATAATAAGTGAATAGTTTGTTAAGTGATGTTTTAAAGAAAGAAACTTTGTCTCGTAATTGTTTTGTCAAATGAATTATTTATAGAACCATTACTTTGTACAAAGATGAACTTATGAATCATAATTTTTCCAAACGTTGTTTGTGAAATGAAATGTTTGTAATTTGTTTTTTATCAAATGAAGGGACACCGTGTAAATGACAATGCCAGATTCTGCCCCACCATCAACCGCAAGTTGTACAAGATAACGAATAAATGTAAAAATATCCCCGTTTTTTATTAAAATTATTGGTTTAAAATAAAGTTTTGTACAAGTTGCGAGTCGAAAAAAACAGCCTAATTAAGAATTCAGAAAATAGTGAGAAATCGAAGCGAATTATTCATTGTTTTTGTTATTCTTCTATAGGAGTTGCGAGAGTAGTAGAAAATGATACTGATTATGATTATGCAATATGAAACCTGTAATAATGTCCCCAACAAAATGATAGGTACAGCTTAAGTTGTCACGTAGTTTTGTAGGTGTGGCAAAGCTCCATTGAATTGTGGCAATGCCATTTAAATGGGTTTTATATTCGATGAAAACATTTGACCATTCGTTGTTATTCAAATTTTTTCGCGCCTTAAACTTTTTTCCAAAAGTCGGCGAGCCGCGCTTATAGGCGCCATAGAGTTAAAATCGCGTTTATGTTTTCGTTAGACAAACATTACGGGGATAGTTGCGTTGCACGGAGCCCTTGGTGCGCGAATCCGACAGCCGACTCGCATTACCGGTTTTTTGCCCTAGGGACACTTTAAATAATTCTTATTATATTTTTATATAATTTACGCACCCTAAACGGACAACGCACTTTACGACTTTGAGAAGTTAAAAATTATTTTATTGTAATACTACCGCGTAGGGAGTCCGGATGTTACACTTGCCCATTCACAAAACGGTGAAATCATACCAAACAGAGACACCGCTATACCATCGCAATAGCATTGTATGTCACGCACGCTATTGTACAGTCCAAGACAGAGATAAGTATACAGGGGGCCTCAATAAGGTTAAGATTTTGTCAAAAACTAATGGACAGAATTTAATAATTATTGTACAGTTACATAGTTTTAACTTTTATCTATCAAACAGTGAAATAATTTTTGCAATAGGTTAAGTAGTTTTTGAGAAAATCTCAACCTTAAAAACTCTCCTGTAACCCTTTCTCTGTGTTCCACCGTACGATTTGATCGTTTTGAGAACCGTAACACAGCCCCAGGTATCGACTGCCGTGTTTAAATCCCTTACCAGAATACGTCTCGCGTGTCAACAAACCGGACAACGGATAGCTGTGTATCCGTTAGTGGCATCGTAACTGTTTCGTCGAATCCCCCATTATAGTGAACGGTAAATAAGATCACCCTTCGGTGTTGTGTTGACCTCTCGTCCTTCGTAGCCAGGTCGGGCACACGGTATTACGAGTTGAAATCACATCTACGTGCTAGGGCTCAGACAGACGAGTGACAGTGCGTCGCGGAGTGTCGCAGAGGGTCGCGGAGGGTTGCGACAGCTTACATCCCTTCGCGAAAGGTGTCGCTGTCGCTCGTCTGTCTGAGCCACAGACCACTTACCCCATAGACCTGTAACAGGAGGGCGCCCGTTTCTGCCCGCACATGAGCGCAAAATTGCTTCGCGACACGCGTGACTTTGAGATATCGAAACGGGTTTAATATGGCACCCCTGCCCGCTTCGTCTAATAGCGCTTATCGCTTGACATAATTTTTCGTTTGCAAATTTGTACCGATTTCATGTCTATGGGGTAAGTGGTCTGTGGTCTGAGCCCTCACTCTTTGGACATATTATTGGCGCGTATTCATAAAAGTGATTTAAAATTACGCCCATCCTTTAGGCCCTTTTTTAATGAAGTGTGAAAGAGATAGCAACACAATTTAAAGAATGTGAGGTTTAACTAGGTTTATGAATAACAGCAAATGTCGCTAGAGGGTGAGCCGAAACGATTTTTACTAGCGCTCAAGTCCTGTTAATGTCAGATTTTTGGCGAAAAACAGTACAAAAATTTCGTTCGCGTAGACATTGACAGGACCTGAGCACCTAAAAAGGCCTTCCCTTCTGACTGTGCCAGTACGAGCTGCGAGTGACTGCGAACGCTTAATGTGAGCTGTCAAACTAATGCCAAAGGCGTTGTAATAACGTTTGACAGCTCCGCGGCGTTACGCCAATCGCTAACACAGGCGCGTGCTACTAGGGCTTATCTGAGTCGCTCGTCGTTGATGAAAACAACGTCCTGTATACCAAAAAAGCTCGCTCTTAGGCAGATATTCATAGACAGTTATGAGTACTGACTGTAGTAGCGCAGCGTGAACTCAACTGTCAAAATCGTACTAAATCTGACAGTTGTAAAACCGAACTCAAACTCAGCTCGCACTCAAGACATTATTACTGTAAATATTTTATATATTTGTCATTGTAGCTGGAAGGTACACTTAATATTGATTAAATGAAGTCATTAAGTGCCCGTTACGCTACGTTAATGATGGCATTAGTCCCGCGTGCGTGTGTGAGCGCCTTAAGGGAGCGTTTAATTTGCGTAATTAGAAGAAAGGGAAGCCCTTAATAAGAAAAGAGTCATTTTACTGGCAGACATTAAGTTGCCGTAATTGTAAGTGACATTGCCACATTTCAATGGAGCTTTGCCCCACCTATAAAACTACGTAACCATTTAAGCTGTATCATTTTGTTGGGGACATTATTACGGGTTTCATATTGCATAATCATAATCAGTATCATTTTCTACTACTCTCTCAACTCCTATAGAAGAATAACAATAACAATGAATAATTCGCTTCGATTTCTTACTATTTTCTGAATTCTTAATTAAGCTGTTTTTTTCTACTCGCTTAATGTACAAAACTTTATTTTAAACCAATAATTTTAATAAAAAAAACGGAGATATTTTTACATTTATTCGTTATCTTGTACATCATGCGGTTGATTGTGGGGCAGAATCTGGCATTGTCATTTAGCTTTCAAGGAAATATCCAGTGATAACTATGAAAAAGAAATCACGAATGACCTAGCCCATAGATTACATACATGACAGAAGGTAATTAGGCGATCATATTTGTTTACAAAATAAGACACTTGATTTGGACTTCGGTTTTAGAGTCTCTCACCCAAGAATAAGAATGTGATGATGTATACCGCAGCCCAAATCAAGGCTCTTATTTTGTAAACAAATATGATCTTCCCATTACCTGTTGTGATGTAACACTGAAGGAACTGATTGATTGAACCTGTTCATCATTGTGAAAACAAAGTGACCCGATCTAATAATGTGAAAATAACTATGCAATAATCACAGAACAGCTTAAAATGTAAGTAGGGTAGGGTAGTTTTTGTTTAGAAAATAAAACACTTGATTTGGGCTTTGGTTTAGTTGACTTACGTTGTCTGTGGGGCCGTCTTCAATCCCTGAGGGCAGCTCCACCATGGTCTCCAGACGGTTGCGGCCTGAGAATTTAAATAATTCAATTAACATCTCTTACTTAATGTAAAAAAACGGAGAAGACGCTTTGAACTTAATTATAATAATTTTATTTATTTGTTTTTATTCGGAACATTTTTTTTTTTTTTGTTAACCTATATATTGTCCCACTGCTGGGCAAAGGTCTCCCCCCTCCTCTTCCATCCGGACATCTTCATTTCGGACCGTGTCCGAAACACAACCCTGCGATCGATAACTGGCGTAGCAGACGTGGCCCGCAAAGCAGCCACATTAAAGTGGAACTGGGCGGGCCCCGTGTGCCGCATGCAGCCGGACCGATGGGCCCGGGCTGTCACAGAATGGGTGCCATCGGACGGTCGCCGGCGTCGGGGCAGACCTCGGCGTAGGTGGAGAGACGATATCGTTAGATACAGGGATGGGTGGCTGGAAGAGGCTCAGGACAGGGATTCGGAACATTATTTCCTTTTATTTAAGATTACCTGTACCTGTAACTTCGTTTACATAGAAGTCACTAGTCCCTATAGACCTCCACGAAGTACTTTCAATGTACAGGTAGGCAGCTCTTCCTCTCGGTTATCTGGTTCTACATTATATACCGCCAATGGCTTAGGTATAGCATATATACTGCCTAGATATTTGAGCTATCTCCTAGCGAATGTCACATCAAAATCCTTCCAGTAGACAGACGGACTCTTACAACTGTTAAAATTGTATGAAATCTGCTAGTTATAAGGAATAATTCGCGGAGCATCGCATTCTCTCTACGTCAACTCTCGCAGCGTCGCGTTACCGTTGCATCATCTCTCGCTACGTGGAGTCTCTCTATCTAGCAACTTCTAGCAACTTCTCTTTACGTGCAGTTAGCAAGAGGAATAATCTTTCACGAAAGGTGAACTATGAATTGAAATATCGTAATTGGATTAAAATTATAATAAGTAATAATACTATTAATACCTAATTTATATTCAAGAAAAAAATTATTTACAAAATTGATTAAAACTAAGTACCTACCGTTGCCGGACAACGGGGATCGGTTGAACTATCTGTAATGCTAAGCCATTCAGATAGTTCAACCGACCTATTGTACATATAGTTTTTAGTTTAGTTTATATTTTCTAGGTTAATATTATAATAGTTTTTATTTTTTAGTACCTACCTAAAAATAAATTAAAAACTACCTAAAAATACTTTAAAACTATACCTAAAAACTAAGACCGAGCTCAAACTCGTCTCGCACTCAAAAGTGTCCATAAATATCGGCATTAGTATCCATGGAAATGCAAGCGACTATTGAATCGTGTGGGAAAGCGGACATCTATTCTTCTGCAATCCATTCACATCACATAAGCCGCTCTGTGGGCACATATATATAGTCTCACAAAGATAATATAAGTATATGGTACGGTGGTAAGTAGGTGGATACGGTCTAATGCTAGCTCTATGCATTGACAGACCGTCCGAAAGTGTTGCCAAACTATCGATAGTATTACTATAGATAGTTATCATCTGAAAAAGCCAATGCTTCCAATAGGCCTATCGATAGTATTGTTACCAAGAACTTCGATAGTATCGATACTATCGATAGTTTGTTATTTACGAGCAACGATAGTATCGATAGTATTGCATTCGGTATTGCACGTTCCGAGCTATCTATAGTATCGATACTATCAATAGTTTGGCAACACTAATCTGCTGACGGTCTGTCGATGTGTAGTGCCTACTGGCATCACACAATTTATTTTGTATAGAAAATTGTACAAAATAAGTTGAGGAGGTTCTTTTCAAAACTATTCAAAACTTTCCACTTTCGACAGAACAAGATTTTTTGGGTTGGTAACATTGAAATTAACACGCAACGAAAACAAAAGTTCGTCTAAACGTGATAGATCCACCAGAAAAAACTCCATGATTTCGTCATAAGTAGCGCTTTCAGGACCAACCAAGCAGACCCACCGGTGGGTCTCTGAATACTAGTATGTCTCCTAGACCCACTATTAGGTCCTCTGAGACGTGACTGTTTTAATAGACCCATTTACTGTTTGTGTGTTTTTAAAAATAATTTATTGCCAGAATAACATTAAAACTTATAACCTAGTGTACATTAGATCCTAGATACAAGCATCTTAAAAAAACGGTTTTTCAGGCTAAGCGTATTTAAAAACTTTGGCAGAATGATAACTATAAGCAAACATCGTAACATAAATTCATTGACTTCAATAAAAAGTTATGATAATATTCACTTCCACTATGATAATAGTCCACTTCGAATAGCTGACATTTTTCACCTGTAGCTAAGTAAAGTTGATGAAAAACCCACATTCACTGTTAATTAATTTATTCCAACCCAAAAGGCATTGCCCAAAACTACGTGCAAAAATGTACACAACATGATTACTTGCAATAAAGAGATTTGTCTTATATTTTCTCAAATTCTGCAAAAACATAAAAAATGGAATAATCAAGTTTTGAAAATATCCTCAGTTGTTTATAAAATAAGACACGTTGTATGTTCGATCAAGGTAGGCTTATTATACTATCCTCAGAAACAATGTGTGCTGTGTTACACCACAAAACAAAGATTTAAATCGATTCAAATCTTTGCCACAAAAGGTAATTAAGCAATCATATTTGTTTACAAAATAAGACACTTGTTATGGGCAGGGCTTAATACATATCTTCAGGAACAATGTGTACTTTGACTCGTTGCGTCGATGTACACATTGACCTTAAAGTAAGCTTGTTAAGGATGTCATGGTACGAAATAACAAAATATTATTGAAGTAATCCTGCTATAAGAGTTCATGGTAAGGGCCCTGTACACTGTTCTCTTTGTTTGGCCATATATAACATAATATTATGAAATTACCTACCTTGAACTTGATAAAATTTTAAATAAACGGCCTAACTTTGTTTTGTTGAAATATGGGTAAGTATGTTAATATTATAATGTAGGCAAAATGTTCATTAATGTACCTAAGTTTTGCAGATAGGTACAGTCAACAGCACTTCAAGTGTGGGAGGAGTTATTGCGAGAGCAATAGGTACGGATTAAATTGCAAATTGGTAGTCTGTTGGTTTGTATGTTGCCGACTGTACAGTGTACATAAACATGTAACGTATTTTGCGTTCGCACTTTGAAATTACTGAAATGAAATGAAATTTACAATTTTTATAAGTGGTTCACTAGTGAAAACAATTCGTAGTGATAGTGCGCGAATGTAAGACACGTGAACAAAGTGATCGCCCTTAATAGACTCTAAGTAATGTCGTTGGACTAACTCTTAGATATAAGTGACAATTCATAGAAATTTAGGTCAAAATCAAATTACTTATTAGTCTTATCGTATAAGCTAGATCGTAATGTGAATAAAATGTCATAATATTATGGCATTTTATTTAATAAAAAATAAGTGGTTAATTTCGATCGTAAAAACCGTATACTGATTGAAGGTACAGTCGACAGCAGATCAATGGTAACACTTGTAGTACGATTTCAAGTCTTACGACGCAAATAATAAGAACTGTCAAAAGTAAAAAGTGTTACCATTGCTCTGCTGTCGACTGTACCATCATTTTAATGAGTTGCTATTGTAAATTATATTAAATTCATTTAATAAGTAATAAACATACAGCGTCAAATTCAATCACATATCATAAAATAATCTTATTACATTTTATAAACAATGTCAATGTTAATTCTGTATACAAGATAATATCTCACAGAAATAGGTGGCGGAAGAGGGGAGAGGCCTTTGCCCAGCAGTGGGACGACTTATCGGGTATTTAAAATAATTATCACTTACTGCAATGACCTTAACCTGAACGACTATTCATCACAACTCGGCTGAACTCCCCCGAACTGCCCACAATACCTACTATACCTTTAACAAATGATCCCCTAAAGGCCGAGGTCACAAAAGAATTCATTTCGCATTCAGACTTCAGTTTCTATAAAGAAACGTGGTGGGAGGAAATGTATGTCGGTATCGACCGATATAATCGTGATATCACCACAATTTGAATTAGTGTTGCCCAAATTCAGTCTTGGTCTTGCAGTCTTGGTCTTGTTCTTGCGTTTTTGCAAGACCAAGACCAAGAACAAGACCGCGTATTTTTAGCAAGACCAAGACCAAGACTGACCGTGCAAGACTTGAGCAAGAACAAGACTAAGCCTGCAAGACTCTTGCGTCTTGCAGCTAGGACTTAGCGCTATTTCACGGAGTAGTTAGGTGTAACAGTTCGGTGTATAGGTACGCTTAGGAATTCTATGAGACGCAAAAAACTGTATCAAAGAATATGAAAAACTGGACCTATGCGCATTACGACTAATACCATAAACATACCTACATAGCGAATAAAAAAATATCCATTAAAATCAAACTGAGTGCATGCATAGTTATGTTTTAACCATCGGCACTTTGATAATGCGGCATCAAAGGTTTTGTACTTACTTCTCAAAGAAATTTGCCGCTTTTCGGAAGTACATGGTTATAATACACGCGCCGGCGGCTTCTTTTGAAATCATATACAACAATCGTTGCCGCCGCGCCGAAATCACAACATTTGACACTATTAGATTGCCGCCACAGGGCGTAGGTATACTCATGCAAAATATGACTGATTGATCTTTACTATGGCTATGTTAATTCAAGCTCACAATGTTCCAATTCTAATACGTTTTTCTAAGATTTAAAGTAAACTTTAATAAATAGCAATAGACTAATAGGTAATTGCAAGACTTGCAAGACTCTTGCTGCAAGACCAAGACCAAGACCAAGACTGGGAGCGCAAGACCAAGACCAAGACCAAGACTGGCTAAGTCTCGTCTTGTTCTTGCATTTGGGCAACACTAATTTGAATGCGTTTGAACCCGGCTGATTATTAGAATAAAATTGAATCCTATAGGTAGATTTTATTATTTATTTATTTTAGTAATGGACTCGACAGTTCGTCATTTGCCAATGTCATGTTATAGAAAATTCAATATATAATAGTCTTCTATCTTCCTCCAAAAGAGTCGCAGTAGCATCTTCACCCTGGGTAGCCACGTCTTCATATTGTCTTCATCCAGAGGAGACGCCGTAGCGTCATCACTCTAGACGAAGCAGCTCGACAGTCACGTTCACTCCTGAGCTTGTAGCGGGAACTCTTGATAGAAGCTTGAAACTCCAGATCTTGCTCAAATTATCCAATAAATTCATCATACAGTCATTCGCGAACATTTTCTGATTAATTTAACGTGATATTAAACACAATATAACCACTGTAGACATTATAATAAAAATTATCAAATAATTTTGCAACCGTCGTTTCCCGCCATTTTCAAGAGAACCTTAGGTTAGGTTACCTATCACAACAAATAATTTCTAGCCACAGATTATACATTCTTCAAAATACATCAAGCCGCGTTTAGGACCTGTGCCACAATGGAACCGTACATACATTCGAAAAACATTATCCTCCTCCTTTCGGCAGTCGGGTAAAAATAACATCAATATGTCGGTACCGAAAAAATGACGAATTGCAGTTGTATTTCTGTCCACGCTTTCCGATCATAGATTTTAGAATATTTATGCGTTCATTGCCATTTTCGCTTCTTTTCTCGAAAGCTCTTTGAAGCCTCGTCATCGCTCAATAGGCTAAGAGCTTTATCGACCGAAAACATAATAAGTCTCGGCCATAAATCCAGGCGCGCGCGCCGCTATACGCTCCGAAATAATATTGGCACGGTTCCGTAATATTTACGGTGTTGGTCCGTCACTTTGTTTACACAAAAAGCTATAATAGAGGCTCGTAAAACAGAAAAAAAACAAGGTTTTGTTCATGTTATACAGTACAGGCATTGTTTTTAATCGATACCCAGGGCCGTAGTAGAGTTAAATTGAAGGGCCCTTATGTCTTACTCAATCAAATCGCAAGACTTTGTTGGATAGAGTTGAGGTGTTGACAAATGTCAAAAATTAAATGCTTTAATTAAAATCAAATGGATGGTCAACTGTAAAACCGAATTGAAATTAGTTGATGTAAGAATAGTTACCTATACACACCATACAAACAACGTAGCCATCGAATTCGTTTTGCTAACAACTTTAACCCTTTATATGAGCACCCGTGTGAGTTGACACAATAAAAAAACCTACACGAATGACGGATAACACTTAACAGTAAATAAAAATATGGTAACACTTGAAGAAGGATTTCAACTTTTGTGCCACAGAAAATATTAATCTCGTTCTTATGTGCGATGTAAGTATTATTTTTATCGGTCTTACGTATAGGTACATTATAAAAGTAAGTACCAGAAGGCCCTAAGATTTTTGGGCCCAATATTTAGCGGTCCACATGACCCTGAGTACAATATTTCTATACTTACGTCCACGTGCAAAAATATACACTGTAATAAACTGTATGAATCTGAATCTCATAAATACATTGTTATAATTTATATTTTATAAACAAAATACCGCAAAATCGTGTTCCGTATAAATATCCTTCCGTTTGCTGATTTCATTTAGGCCATTTGGCATGAATGGTGAAAATGAACTCATTCATTCAGCTGGATCGTAATCGACTTTATGGCTGTTTTGTTTCTAAATTGTGCCTAAATTGCTACCTACCTTATCCCCGGGAGTTAAATGAGAAAAATGTTTGGAGTTTTCATTTCCGCCAGTCGATACAGTAACCCCCGTGTTAGGTCACCGTGTTAAGTTTTTGTTTAAACCCGCGATTGGTTTGGTACAATGAGAAGTTTATGTATTTTATATCTAATTTTATCCTGTTTGTTTACTTACAACTCTTCTTACTTCTTATAACTTACATGTCTGACTGAACCATGATCGATATTCATCTGATATCCATCCATCCCCTGTATACTTTTTTGTCTTCGTGGTACCTGACTAAAGTGCGTGGCACCTTTTTATAATAATAAATGCACTTTGCATGAATGAACCGTTTAATGTTCGTGTCGACTCTTTAGTATTTAATTGCCTTTCTTGTAATGTTTTCATGACCTTCGTTTAGGGTTGCTTTAAGGGGGTTCTGCGACCTTCACCGGCCTTGACCGAACTCGCGTTTGACTTGCTTGCACGTTTTAAGATAGCGATCAAATTACACCTCTGGCTCTAGGCGTATTAACACTGGCATGCGGCCATCGAGTGGCATACAAGTTGACCCTGAATTTATAGGCGTTTTCCGGTAGGCCACCTTCAAAATTATATTCTGCACCCTTCGAGGTGAACAAAATCATATTAAAAAGAACATTGCCACTTCTATCGCGACAGACAGCAACCGAAATACAAGTCGTTGTTGTTTCATGACACAATGCTGCCTGCCTAGAGACACACTTGAACGAAGGAGTAAAAACAATTATTTAGTCCAATCGTAAAGGAAAAAAATCACCGCGATCTATGTAGACATTCCAAAGTACATTTTGGATGGGGACACTATCTTTTAAAAACAGCCCTTATAGCACGAGTCAGCGTTAACGATCGACGCAACGCCGCGGAGCTGTCAGAATGAGATTATTACAAGACGTTTGACATTAGTTTGACAGCTCCGCGGCGTTGCGTCGATCGCTAACGCGGCTCGTGCTAGCCCCGCAGTTTGTCTTCGCCCTTGTTGTTGTCACTTGCACTCTCATATGTCAGAGAGAGTTTTTATATGTCGCACATATTGATTTAAACAATGGAAAACAAATGAGTGGCAGATACGCTAAAAGTCATGCAAGAGCGGTGTCTGCGATGTGCATGGCTCTCCACAGGGCGTTCTTTGCTTCACGAGTCCAATAGTTCTTTATAATAGAGTTGTTTTTAGAAGGACATAATTAACGGCACGTTGCGGGTACAAAATGGACTTTCCATGCAAATTGCACCGCTATGGGACGCGAACATATTTGATATTCATGGATATTCAAATTTTGTAGAGCTTGATTAGGTTCGGTTATCGATACAAAAATCAAAACTGTAACCGTATTTATTGCAAGTATGCCAGAAGTAAACATGTTGAGTAAAATTTTGCATTTTTTAAATTTACATTTACAAGAACTTTCATTTACAAGAAAGATTACACTATTTATATCTAATTACTATATTATGTTGACTGACACTCTACGTGACGGCTAAATAGCCAGTGTCAGGAACTAGGAAAGATGAATAGATGCACCTTTTGCTATGTATAAAACAAATATTATTATAGTATTTAAATTATTTATCTAATAATTGTTATAGTATTTAAGTTATTTATCTAAGTATATAAAAGTATTGTTTTATATAGACTTTTCAAGTATGCTGCGTACATTACCTAACTGTAGTATCTATGTATCTCATTGGTGTAAATACATGAATTTCGAATTTTTAAAGAAAAAGGTGAACAGCCAACGCTGAGGAGAGGAGTGGCAAAAATCTTTCAGCAGCACATCCTTTAAAATAATTACAATTAGATTACCTAATAACTAGGTAATTAATTACATAATTATTCTTATTATTAACAAACTAAACTTGATCCTTTATGCGGAACCAGTGTCACACACCATTCATACGACGAGGCATTATTAGATCTCACCTGGTTGTCGGTCTGGAGACGGCATGATGGATTCCCTTGCCAGATTTCAATTGTCTGAAACAAGAAAATAACTATTTATTTAAATGGTTTAAAGTGGTTTTTAACATTGTTTTAGCGGGGCTGTCTATAGCCGGGGGCGTAAGGGGTGCAGTAGCAACCGGGCGTAAAGTCGTAGGGGGCGCAAACCGACCACTACGAGTATAAATCTCGATAACACACGAAGACCAATTAGGTGTCAGTTTGTTACATCTAGGTACTGACGCCCAGTATTATTTATTTTATTAATGGACTCGACAGTTCGTCATTTGCCACTGTCATGTTACAGAAAATTCAATGTATAATAGTTTTCTATCTTCCTCCAGGGGAGTCGCCGTAGCGTCATCATCCTGGGTAGCCGCGTCTTCTTGTCTTCATCCAGGGGAGTCGCCGTAGCGTCAATCACTGTGGACGAAGCAGCTCGACAGTCACGTTCACTCCCGAGCTCGTAGTGATCTTGACCATGGCGCCAAACTTCAGATCCTGCTTGAATTCTCCAATAACTTCACCATACTGTCATTCGCGAACATTTTCTGATTAATTTAACGTGATATTAAACACAAAACACCCACTGTAGACATTGAACTGAAAATTATTAAATAATTTCGCAACCGTCGTTTCCCGCCATTTTCAAAAAGCCCTGACGCCCAGTAAGTGTCGGATGATATTATTAGAAGAACTATGAAATTTTGAGTCTTAATGCTGGGACCTTAAAGTTTTTAACTATGAAAATTACATTGTGTTTTTTTTTGGTTCATAAGAGCGCAAATGACAATGCCAGATTCTGCCCCACTATCAACCATATGATGAACAAGATAATGAATAAATGTAAAAATATCTCCGTTTTTTATTAAAATTATTGGTTTAAAGTAAAGTTTTGTACATCAAACGAGTCGCAAAAACAGCTTAATTAAGAATTCAGAAAATAGTAAGAAATCGAAGCGAATTATTCATTGTCTTTGTTATCATTTTCTACTACTATCGCAACTCCTACTGATTATGATTATGCAATATGAAACCTGTAATAAGTCCCCAACAAAATGATAGGTAGTGTAGCATAAATGGTCACGTAGTTTTGAAGGTAAAAGCTCCATTGAAATGTGGCAATGTCATTTACCTTGACACCCCGGCGTTGTATATGCTTAAAAGACGGCCCTGATAAGTAGTATACACCGAAGCCCAAATCAAGTGTCTTATTTTGTAAACAAAAACTACCCTACCCTGCTAACATTTTAAGCTGTTCTGTGGTTATTGCATATTTATTTTCACATTATTGATTCGGATTACTTTATTTTCACACTAATGAAGAGGTTCGATCAATCAGTTCCTTCAGTGTTACATCACAACAGGTAATTAGATGATCCTATTTGTTTACAAAATAAGACATTTTATTTGGGCTGCGGTATACTTGTATAGCTTAAAACGCCACACGGTGGCTCTGTTGAACTTTAATTTAGGAATAGTATGAATTATGGAGTCAATTACTTCCGGCAAGATGTCTTGGGGCCATATTTCTCAGTCTGAATTGATTAAATAAATATAATTGGGCACCAGATGGCTGCCATAATGGATCGCTTAGGTTTCTTCGCCGATTTAAAAAAAAAAGGTATTTCATTTTCTTTTCGCTATTGCAGATCAAGGGATTTTGGTCAGATTTGTGAAAGAGTTATTACTGCGTTGATACTGCGGACAAAGTCGCGGGTTTTTAAAAAAAATTTGTTTTTAACACTATTGGTGGCTTAAATCAAACATCCCTTCGTAAATTAATAGCATTCTCCTCAATTAATAATTTAGGATGAATTAGTGCTTCTATTTTATTAAATTCATGAATATTTTATTTGTTATATATTCATTTTTTATTACAATAAATTTATAATTTTAATTAATAAAATGATAGATGACTCTGCATCGTTACTGTGCTTTGGAGTTTTTTTTTTACATTTTAAGGTATTTTTATTTTTTTGCAACGATCACTGGAATTTGACCTAATGGCCATTGTGTGACTGGTGACATACTTAGTTAAAAAAAAATTGCAGTTTTGATTCACTAAGTAACGTTACTTTTAATGTTTATCATGAGTACAACTCCCAATTTCAATTTGTCGAATGATTTCAAAGCCACCCACCCTCTATAGGTAGGCATAAGAGCGAGCTCATGCTAAGCACGCGCTCAAAATTGTCGCTGAAATTGTATAAAGAGTGTTTATTTAATCCGCAATGTGGCAGCTAACGCGCCTGTAATTATGATGATTGTACCCAATTTGCATAATCGCTTTAGAGATACGCAACGATTATTTGTCACTGCTTTTTAGCACTCCGTGTTTTTGACATTCTGAGGGAGCGGTGGCGTAGTTAAGTCAGGATATTAGATTTAAGGCGCTGACATGAGCCAACTAGCGCCGCCATACTTTGAAAAATAATATCTTCCAATTTAATCAATTTTATTAAAAAAAACTATATACATAATGTTTATTACAATAAATACTATTTTTTAAATGCTTATTTATAACGTGATTCAATGTTGGTCAGTTGTAGTTCGCACAATTGCGAAAAACGGCCGTTTTTGGCACATTTGAGAACTACAACTTTGCTTGTCGCAATTATGCCATGTATTGTATATTAAAAAATAACACTATTTTTTAATATACAATACATGGCATAATTCTATAAAAGATTGTGTACATAGCTTTTTTAATAAAAAAATAATAATTTGTAAGACATTATTTTTTTAAGATTGGCGGCGCTAGTTGGTTGGAAGGCGGGGCCAATTCATTTCAAGAAAACTTAATTTCCCCAATTGCCGTATTTAGTAATATGGTAGTGCAAGTCCTGCCGTATGTCTAGTTTCGACCTCAAAGGTGCCTGAAACCCGTATATTACGGCAATTGCCGTATCAGGAACAACACTGGACCAGCGATTAGAGTTTTAATTTTACAAGCGCGGCGCTCAATAGTGAAATGTATGGAAGATTTGCGCGTAAAAAGAAAGAATGTTTGATTGAAGACAAATATAGATAAAATAGATTTTGGCTTTGAATGATATAAAACTAATACGGCTAAATAGTTCTAGACTATTATGGTAGAGGCCATTCACAGCTAGAATACCTACCGCGTCCAAGTACGAGTAGGTATATTTTTATAAATTGATTTTGATTTTAAAGTATATTATTTTTCCATTTTTATATTCTTTTTCATTTATGTAAATATGTTAATGACTTGTTATAAATAAATAAAATACAGACCACCTGTAAAATCTGGGAACTCCCAAATTCTGTAGCTACGCTTTTTACGCTAGCGAGCGAACTTACCTACATAGCTTAGGTAATGGTATGTATTATATTAACCAATAAAATATAGAATGTTCTAAAAAGGTTTTCGCGTGAATTTCTTTCACAAAATCTCCAATACGCCGTGATTATCTATCAGTCTATCACACAAGGATAAATCCCAATTTTTCGTCCAGCAACAATCTGGTCTACCTTTTCCCAAGCAGTGTAAACCTCCAATCTGTTGCGGTATGAAACAAGAAACGCCCTATGGAGTAAGCCTTATTACATCGCAGAATATCGACCTAAGATTTTTTCCCGAGCGAATTTAATCATTTGACGTCTCGTATTTTCGCTCACTTCCATATAAGAATCTTGTCAAGAAATAATTTTGACGCAGAAATGTAAGGTATTGGTACGGACAACAGCAGATCAATGGTAACACTTGCAGTACGAATTCAATTCTTATGACGCAGAGAATAAGAACAGTCCAAAGTCCAAGTTACTTGATCTGCTGTTAGCTGTACGTTGCATTTCTACGACAAAATTATCGCGCGACAAAAAAAACGTAGTGCGCGCCTTGACAAGACTTGGACGCTAGTAAGAATCGTTGCTGCTCCCACAGCTCCATCCCTGTCCCCTATACAAAATATACTTTATGCTCTCTCTCTATGGAGAGAATATTTTTCCTTCATGTTTGTCGGTAACCGGGCGGCTAAGTTTCCAAGCGAGCGACGGACCCTCTCCGATTTCACGTTTCAGTTAGCCCTATCGCCTTATTTTTTTCACCAATTCATTTTCTACATGGCAACGACGATGAAAAGATATGAGGCTGAAATACTTTCTCATGTATTGAAACCATAAAAAGATATGAAAAGGGACATGAGGGCTGAGACTTCTTTTCAAAATCAGTTTGCCTTTAAAAAAATATTTTATAATTAATTGCATAGTCGAAAATGCATGGTTTGTCTAAGTATATATTGCCAGTTTTGCATGATTGATTAAGTTTCAATTGTTATAATAAAAATTATGTAGATAGTAATATCTAATCAATTATTTAAGAAAAAAACAATTCTTATTTTTTCAAGATGGTCCTTTTTTATTTAACAGGCTCTCCACAAACTCCTTAATGCCATAATTTAAACTATTGTAATTATTAACTGTCATGTATCGTATTAATTAACTGTCATCGTATTTAACAATTAATACAAATAACTCCAATATTAGCAATTAGCGTTGATACGATAAGCAACAATTAGTCCCGCAGTCTGCGGGCGGTCTTGTCTCGGCTCGACATTGTGTCACCAGGTAGGGACGTGCCGGGTCCGTATCCGCAATAATGGATCCATGCGGATTGCGGATTCATACAGACCAATTGAGCTGATACAGACACGCATATTCCTACAGGCGTGTACTGTGATCCATATGGATGAAATTTTTTAGCGAAGATGGATGACCAAAGCTTTATACATAATGTGTAACTGACAGTGACACTGATTGTGATCGGCAGGCCTGTTGTGTTACTGACAGATGATGATAGCAATGAACATTATTTATGACAAACAGCGGGTTAAACATAGTAACGGCACTTTTTTGCACAGAAACCCAGCATTGCAATGCATAATGGTTTTCATTCCCATGTGTCAGTTACACAATAAAATAAATATACCTGCCGAATGATGTCATGTCATATATTTCTCATACATCATACCTCACGCAGCATTATGCTGAAACGGTGGTAATGTCGCTCTCTGATTGGTCTAGCGATAAAATTTATATTTGTCTGGTTGTTAAAGCAGATTTAATAAGACTCCACCACTTTAAATCTAGACAGCAATATTCCGACCATTATTAGACGATATTCGTATTAAGAGAGATAACCATGCGGATTCGCTCCGTATCGATATCGACATTCATGACATCACATCACTAGTCGCCATGCTTTACTGGGGGGTTTCGTGTGGTGGTGGTAACTCGGCGTGCCTCCATTTGAAGATTAAGTGCGCAGCGGGAAAGCGCCTGTTGTCATTCGAAACTACGAGGAAATATTGTGTAGTTATGTAGTTGTTTGATCGGTGTTAGATAATACGTTTAATAGAGTATGTAACTAGACTAAAATGTATCGAAAATTTTACACTTAGACCGTAATTCCATCACTAAAATCATTACCCGTCCTCCGGCAGTCGCGTTAAAAACAATCTGGCCAGAACTTTGATCAGAGGCCACTGAGACTTTATGAAATATTCATGTCATTTCGTCGAGATAGTTTGTGGGCGCAACCACAATGAATATAAATTAATGACAATTACAATAGTTTGGACAGTTATCGGCATTGAATAATAGTTTGTAGATTAAGAAAGGGTATGTTTGGAACAATGGCCCGAATATTTAGCTTACACTGCTGCTCTAGTTGTAGCAAATACAGGATGAAGTTAAAAGCCGAGATTTATAGACAGTTTCGAACGCAATTAAGCTTAGCGTTAACTCGCTCTTACTAACGCCAAATTCCATAGACGTTCGTGACCAAAACTGTATATGTATCTTGGCCTAAGCAGTGCCGTATTAAGCCAGCGTGGGGCTCGTAGCAAATTATATCAAGAGGCCCTTGGTTTCGATTCTTAAGTTTAGGCTGTTCAAAAAACTGTTACAAATAAACTTTTCTCTGAATATACTACGGACAAAGATAAAACTATCCATTATTAATACTTTATTGTATACACACTGGATATTTACATTGTAACATAGATAAGAAAAGACATATACAAAGGGCGTAACTTATCTCTATCAGAGATTTCTTCCAGCAAACCCCATGAAGCGACAATTTGAAATGAAAGGTAGACATAGTGTGTACCGTTATAATAATAAATAAATACTCATACATACTTACAAATATAAAACTATACCTACAATATAACATAATACTATATTATGTCCATATCAATTTCTCTGAGCAATTCATGTTCTATGATCATAAAGGTGAGATTTAGACGTTCTTGGCCCATTTTTATGGTCAAACAGGCATAGATGCTCGGGCCCCCCATGATGTAGGCGGGGCCCGTAGCATTTGTTACTCTAGCTGCGCTCCCAATACAGAGTAACATTTGCTATTCTAGCTACAACACTAATCTGGACCTGTGAAGCGCCTGAGGGCGATCCAACGGGGCAATAGAGCCAGCCATAACTGACAATAGCAGATCAATGGTACCTATCACTTGCAATACGATTTTAACTCTTACGACGCAGATAATAAGAACGGTCCAAAGTCCAAAATGTTACACTTGATTGTTAGCTGTACAACTGGGATTGCTTTATCGCACTGTTGACAGTTGACAGTTGTTGGACATTGACGGTGAGACTGGCCCACAAGTTCAAAGTCGCTCAGCGAGCTATGGAAAGAGCTATGCTTGGAATTTCTCTGTTAGATAGAATAAGAAACGAGTATATCCGTCAGAAGACAAAAGTGGTTGACATTGCTCATAGAATCAGTAAACTGAAGTGGCAGTGGGCTGGTCACATCTGTCGTAGAACCGATGGGGTCGACGAGTTCTCGAATGGAGGCCACGAATGGGTAAACGTAGTGTGGGACGCCCCCCAGATAGAGGGATGACCTTCGCAATATGGCTGGCAGGGACTGGATGCAGAGGGCCGAGAGTAGGGTTGATTGGCGCGCTTTGGGAGAGGCCTACGTCCAGCAGTGGACTGATACGGGCTGATGATGATGATGACAGTTGTCTTGTTTGTTTGTTGCATAGGTTTGGTAGGCAATTACCTTGGAAGAAAAAAAACACATCGACTGGCGTTCGATCGTCTTTTCTTTTTGTTTATCGAAATTGGCTACTATCGTAATTGTAAATTAAAAGTTACTCACATTTTAAGTTAATTTTCGTCGCCGTTGCGAACTCATGGTGCTAGTTTTCTGAAACAAACAAATTAAAAGTTTAAATTGTGTTGCGTTCACTTCATGACTTCCTAGTCCAGTCAGTAGCGCCTGACTTCTGTGTATGAAAGTCTGAGTTTTATTCCTGAAGTCGAAAAGAGAACAAGGGGCCGCATTTAGCTTAAGATTTTCTCAAGAGCTACTTGACCGATTCTAAAAATTATTTTACCACCACGTAATTATAGTGAATTTTCAAAAATCAGTCAAGTAGGTACTTTTTGAGATAATAATAACTGTCATGTATTCCTGTCTCTGTGTTACTGTTAGTCCGTCCTAAGGTAAAAGAAACTGTAGCCTTCTGGATTTGTAATAATAAAAAATATAATTGACATAAGCACGCAGCCCAGAGGTCGCGTCAGACCCCGTCTCACATGGATGTCAATAATAAGCAAAAACTTGAAGGACCACAACATCACACCACAAATGACCCAGGACAGACCGTCCTGGAGAAAAATGACCAGAAGGGCCGACCCCAAATAAATTGGAAAAGGCGAGGCAGAAGATGATTACCTACTTAAATAAATATTATAACTTATAAATTTTATAAATTATAATATTAACACAGAGAATGGTGGGTTTTTAAGGTTGATATTATCTCAAAAACTACTTGACCTATTGCAAGAATTCTACCACTGTTAGATAGATGAAAGTTAAAACTATGTAACTACGAAAGAATTATTAAATGCGGTTCAGTAGTTTTTGAGAAAATCTCAACCTTATTGAGGCCCCCTGTATACTTTTCTCAACCTTCGTGTGTACCTAACTGTGTCTATTTCTGAAATATTTGTTTTGTCCAGTCGACAGCACATCAAGTGTAACACTTTGGACTTGGGACCGTTCTTATTGTCTGGGTCATAAAAGTTGACATCGTACAGCAAGTGTTATCATTGATCTGCTTTCGATTGTACTATAAAAGCTTTCGGTTTAAAATTCTGGAAAATCATATTTCATGTATTTTTGTATGTAAATTAAAATTACTAAAATGTAAAATAAACATCCCTCAGTAAGTTTCTGAGAAAATGGATGTAGGTGAAAATCTAATAATAATATGAATATATTTTATGGGTGGCTGGTGGTTAAATAACTTTCACTTCTAGAAAGAAACGACATAAGCTTCTGATAGAGAAAATAATGTGTTTCGTGGAATCGAAATAAAATCGCCCGATGTTTTCGTAGCAAATGCTACGAATTCGGCTACAACTACTCTACACACGTAGCAAGCACTTCCCTGATTTCGATCCGGTTCAGAAATGTATAATTTATCCCACCTACAACATAAATGTTGAAAAGGGGCCAAATTCTCTATTGCGGTAGGTACAGTAGAAGACAGAGTATACAGGGGGCCTCAATAAGGTTGAGATTTTCTCAAAAACTACTGGACCGAAACCGTACCAAACAATAAAATTAAATTCACAATCTTGTACCAAAGAGAAGACAAATATAAAACTACGTTTTGGACAGCCGTAACCAGCTGTTTCTTTGCGGCTAGAATCCACATGGTTGAGTACAGTATACCAAAGAGGTTTCATGCTCTAGTAAATAAATAAGGATAATTTGTTACCACATTTATTTATTATTCACATACGAACCGCATATTTGCTTAGGTTTCCTTATACGGCCGTCAATAAAAGTAAGACATGGCATGAGCATCGGATGACTATGTGGAAACATGACGTCATAATAATCGTATCAATAGAGGTTCGTCAAGTCCATTTCTAAGTCCCCAATACTCGGACACAGATCTTCCGTTCACATCGAGGGAGCTCAGGACATGGTCCACTATGCGGGCCCAGTGCAGATTACATATGCCCATGATTTTTTTTCTTCTTCTACCACATGCAGGTTTGATCACGATGTTTTCCTTCACCGTTTTGAGAGCACTCGGTAAATGTACGTAAGTTTTTCCGTCGAAAAAACCGAGGATAACCCAGGGCAGCCTGTACCAATGTACAGGCTGCCCTGGCTGGGAATCGCACCTGGGACCTCCGAATCGCAAGTCCATTGACCCAACCACTGAGCAACCGAGCTCTAACATTGTATTACAGCACAATTAAATAGGACGAATGGGTAGGGGCTTCAGCATGGATGCTGTTTTTCAGGCTCCGACACAGTCTTGCTTGGTTGTCACAAACGCTCAATTTTCGATAGCAACTAGTATTGAGCGACAATTCTTCCTCCCACAGAGTAAACTCGTTCAAGCACTATACGATATGAATCCATTACGCGATGCGGCAAGTGGCATTACACTTACATTGCCTGCTACAGCCTTCCTTGTCAACTGGGTGGGCATGAATAGGGGTAATGATAATAAGCCCCCCCTCCCTTCCTCGGCTATAAATGAATCTTTTTTTAGTTAAATTTTATTAATATAATATGTACCTACTTAATACCAATGACAATAACAGAAACTTATAAAATAATAGACATAAAAAGTAATTAAATATAATATAAACTCTAATAATAATAAAACCCAATGCATTACAATCACACAAACATACCAGCTCCATCTTCACATTCCATCCCTCGCACTCTTCGTCTTCCCATGCTAGTCGAAACAGCCCTAATTATTGAAGGAGTCTTGACTCTGAGGCAGCCAAGCACTTGTGATAAATGAATTATATTGTATCAAATATTGATGTTTTATTTATTTAATGGTATCAATAGCAAATAGGATAGAGTCTGGCGTGGTTATTCTAATTTTAAGCTTTTGATGTTACTTTAAGAATATAGTATAAGTACTATATAATTATTATTATCAGCCTATTTGTATGCATACTATTAGGGAACAAAACCTCTCCTTACGTCGAGGGAGCTCTGGCCATGATTCACCACGTGAGCCCTGTTCTGATTGATTTTTTGTTTTGTTTTTGTAATAATTCACTTTTCCATCTATTATTCAAAAATATGTTTATAAAAGTCAAATCACAATATAAATAGTCGTTGAATTCACCTGTCCAAACAGAGGTGACGCGAACCGATTCGATGTTAGCAAGAAGTAACTCCCTGTGGAGTAAGCCACACTTACCTACTACGCAGACACTGTTCCATGTCACATTTTACCGACTCTATTCATTTGTTTTTCCTTATTTGATTGTTCAATAGAAGGCGTACATATGAAAACATATGTCTCTTTATGAGAGTGAAAGTGATAGATAGATACGTCTTTATCTTTCGCTCTCATACAACCTGTCCCCATACAAAATATACTTTATGCTCTCTCCCTATGGATTTTTTGCTCCTTCATGGATGTTAGTGAGTACGAAATACACGAACGAATTACCGACCTTGAGCCTTTCGGCTCTTGCCGAATACCCAAGCTATGGATATTACGTCAAACATGCTTAAGACGAGTTACGAGCTATAAACATTCGGAAGCCCGCTAGTTTTCTTATCGTAACATAAAATTACTGAAGTTTAACTGGGGAATTAGGGAAATGTACTCATTTTTGTTTTGACGAAAAGCGCCTTTGAGCATCCCGCTGAATTCGAACATCCTTATCTTATCGGGTGCCAGCGTGGCGGCTCTTCGACCCATTGGGATCTTTTATACGCTTCTATTTCCTTTATACTCATTCCTCCTCCCTAAAGGTAATTAATTAAGTCCGCTATGCAGCCCATCGGAAGGAATCTGTAATTTTTCAGTTCTGGACAAGATAACCCCAAAAAACAGATCCGCTTTCTAGACAGAAAGTCACATTCACATAGCAAGTGTTTCATGGAGTCATGTTTATCACCACATAAGGGGCTCCAAAGCCAGTTGCGAGTACACGTTGAAAACTATCGTAAGTTAAGCAACGTTGGGCGAGGTCAGTACCCGAATGGGTGACCGCTAGTGACACTTTCATCTGAGCCCCTTCGTGCCTCGGAAACGCTCGGAAAGTTAAGCAATTGGTCCCGGTTGTTGTCGCTTGACAGCAGTCGTTAAGCCACGTCAAAGGCCTACGGGCGGCCTGAATAACTTTGACAAATAGGTTTGGTCACTAAACCACACGAGAAAAGAAAGATGTTTATCACCACAGGTCGAGCGTCCTTATTACGTTTCGCTGAAAGCACCCTTCATCGATAAAATATTTCGCCAAAAGCACTGCCGCTGCCACTTTCAGGATATTCGTATTTTTATGAATTTTGGATGAATTTTAGCAAGGAAATAAAAATACGCCAACAAACATTAGATGTTTTTAAACAATCTCTCGTATTTATAGTACCCTAAATTTAGATATATATATTTTTAGATATAATTTTCATTTTAAAAGACATTTAAGGGGTATGTTTGCGATTTTTCTATCGAGCGATGTTTGTCCAATCGTGTATCGGTATTCATCAGTCTTTAAATAGACACCTCAAGATTGCTATAAATATTTTTAAGACGTTTAATTTTAGTAGATAGTGCCGTAGCCTTCGTAGAAAAACTGAAAATACGCGCATACGAAGCCGCGCTCAAAATTGTTTGGTTCTCAGGCCGATGCTGACTCAATTTCAGTATTGCAGGAATTCCCTCAATGGGTCACTCAGGGAACTAGGTCACCCAAAAACAAATTTCTATTAAACCCTTTGAGCGATGGTGTACCCCATCAAATCAACTAGATGCTCATGTATGTGGAATAATTCTACCCGACCTCGATAGGTCGAATATTTCGAGTGTTCCCAGGGGAAGACACGCGTTGAAGTATTGTTGAAGGTAACACCTTAAATCAGTCTAACAATGTATAAGGCACATCAAGTGTAACATTTTGGACTTTGGGCCGTTCTTATTGTCTGCGTCGTAAGAGTTGAAATCGTCCTGCAAGTGTTACCATTGATCTGCTGTCGTTCGTACAATGTAAATTAAAGAAAAGTAAGAGGTCTCATCATCAGCTTGTTTTTGTGTCCCCACTATGGAGGCAAGTACGGTGGAACACAGAGAAAGGTGTACAGGAGAGTTTTTAAGGTTGAGATTATCTCAAAAACTACTTGACCTATTGCAAAAATTCTTCCACTGTTTGATAGATAAAAGTTAAAACTATGTAACTGTAAAACTATTATTAAATTCGGTCCAGTAGTTTTTGAGAAAATCTCAACCTTATTGAGGCTCTCTGTATACTTATCTCTGTCGTCGACTGTACTAACAGCAGATCAAGTGTAACACTTTGGACTTTGGACCGTTCTTATTATCTGCGTCGTAAGATTTAAAATCGTACTGCAAGTGTTACCATTGATCTGCTGTTGTCCGTACCTACGGTTGAACACATAGAAATGTTGTATAGGAGAGTTAAATAGGGTATATATTTTTTATTTAATATTTGAATTTTTTAAATTATTGACGCGTAGCCATAAATGTTATTTAAATTTATTCCACCGTTTAGATGTTCTGCCCCTTTCTACCTTAATGTTTTAACGAAGTGTGAAAGGGACAACAACACGGTCTAGGAAGTGACGTTTAACATGGTTTATGAATAAGCAATAGTGTGTACACACGAAGACAGAGATAAGTATACAGGGGGCCTCAATAAGGTTGAGATTTTCTCAAGAACTACTGGACCGATTATAATCATACTTTTACAGTTACATAGTTCTAACTTTTATCTATTCAATGGTGGAAGAATTATTGCAATAGGTCAAGTAGTTTTTGATATAATCTCAACCTTAAATACTCTCCTGTACACTTTTATCTGTGTTAGACCGTACCTAAAGATAAATCTGTCATAGATACTTAACTAACTGACGACATTATTGCGTACGAGTGATAAGGACGGAGATAATAATCATAACTAACGGTCAGATTGTTTACATATTTTATCTCGCTGTTGGCCCTACTTTACTTTAAACTATCTACTGTTAAAAAAAATCGGTCAAATAGTTCTTGTAAAAATTTCAACCTTATTGAAGACCCCCTGTATCTTACCTTATCCTGATTGGGTGCCAATGTGGCGGCACTTCGACCCATTGGGATCTTTTGTGCTCTCCCCTTTCCTTTATGCCCCTTCCTTCTCCTTAAAGATATAAGTCAATAGGTCCACTATGCAGTTCATGGGAAGGAGCCTGTAGTTTTCTAGTTCCGGATAGGCCGACCCCAGGAGACTCATTCGCTTTCTAGCCAGTGAGTGACATTCACACAGTAGGTGTTTCATGGACTCCGTTTGGACCCCCTGTATACTTCTTTCTGTTTAACATCGAGGGAGCTTGATCCATGCAGACCCAATGCGCATTGGTTAATTACACAATAACATGCCATAGATAGGTACTGTTTCTATCGCTCTCAAGCATGCAGGTGTCCTCATGTTGTTTTCGCGAACATTTTCTGATTAATTTAACGTGTTATAATATCCAAAACAACCACTTTAGACAATAAAATCAAAATTATCAAATAATTTTGTAACCACCACGCTCCCGACCATTTTCAAATGTCCATTAAGTAAGTATACATTGCGACAATTAAGTCCATGACACCATAAATGAGAGACACGCGTTTTTTTTCTGCCAGGATTCAGCTATGTATAGGTACGTAACTTGTAACCGCTAGTTTACTAAAAGAAACTTGAAAAACGTATGTCAACGGAGCAGAATAGCTATTCCCTAAAACATGTTACAATATACAGGGTGGCCTTGAATTCATTCTACAAAACTAAATGGATGGTTAGTCTTGTGACATACATTAATCCTGCACAGCGTTTAAGTAAATTAAACAATTTGGGGAAATATAACAAAATATTTACAATAAAGTCAACTATCAAATTATTAATTTGATGTGCATCATTACTGTGCTTTGGAGATTTTACATTTTAAGATAATATTTTTAATTTTTTGCAACGATTTCTTTCACTGCTATTTGACCTAATAGTCATTTCTAAGGTAATTGTGTGACTTGTGACGTACTTAGTTCAATTTTGTTTGCAGTTTGATTTACTAAAAAAAACAGTTTCAATTGGTCGAATAAATTAAAGGACACCATGTATAGGCCCAGAATACTTTAGTAATAGTACAAGGTAATATAGGTATGTTTTATACAAAACAAGATTAGCAATGTTTTCACATTATCTACTAAATATTCTCAACAACGCCAACTAAGCTAACAGATTAACTAGGATCGGCAACCACAGTACGTAGTACCTACCTATAAGCATAGAGTTGTAAATAGTTTCTTAGTAACCAATTATGAGTAAATCATTATTCAAATGAGTGAATCCATTTAGTACATATAATGACAATAGGAACTTACGATAGAAGACGTCCAAAAATTACAACAATATCACCATTTTGAATCCGCGTAAAAGCACTATAAAAATAAAAACAACACAATTTTAAAAACTTTCCTTCGAATAAAAAGTCAAAACGCTCACAAAACTTTTCAACTTTTCAATTTCCGAACGTAATTTCGCGCGCGAATCGAGACGTTCGTTCTGAAACTCGGCGCTCGCTTTACTGAAATTCAGCCAGTAACAATTGTACACAGCTTTCAAGCGAAAACTCGCTTTAGAGATATGTTTGGTTAAACGGGTGAAGGTAGATAGTATAGAAACAGCCGCTGAAATGCTGTGTTACTGAAACAC
Organism: Tachystola acroxantha; assembly: GCA_963506565.1. Taxonomy (NCBI): domain Eukaryota; kingdom Metazoa; phylum Arthropoda; class Insecta; order Lepidoptera; family Oecophoridae; genus Tachystola; species Tachystola acroxantha. The sequence goes on along the minus strand of OY735876.1, from coordinate 3,590,536 downwards.
ATTGCAAACATCGTCATTGGCATTGGACATGTGTTATTCATTGTAGAGATAACACGAGGAAGTTGTGCTTGTTTTTTCGAGAGATCAGAGAGCTTTGACTGGACAATACACACAAAGAGTCAGGAAGTTAGCCTAAACAGTGTTTGGACAGGAAGCACCTGTGATATAAATTGTTATTTAGTATTATGTATCTATAACGTTGGAAATTAGTAGTTGATAATAAAAATATATCACTTTTATTACATACTAGCTGTACCCCGCAACTTCGTTTGTGTATAGGAGGAGGATGGAGGAGATCAGGAGGCAGATCTTCCTCTCTGGATCCTTGTTTCCAAAACACATACCGCCATGGCTTATAGCCTATGAGCTGTCCGGATATTTCCTAGTGAAACTCCCATCAAAATCCCTTCAGTAGTTATGGCGTGATACTTGCACAAAGTCACAGACAAAAATTCTATAAATTATTGTTTTGGCATCAGTATCGATCCTGAAACACATTACAATTATTATTTTCAAAAAATATCCAATGTACAGACACAACTTTTTTACAGTCTTATTATATGTATAGATAATATAAATAATATAAATCACGTTTATGAATAGTTAAGCGGTGCTTTAAACCATGCTATAAAGATTTTGGCGGGATTTCGCAATATAAAATCAGTGGTTCAAATCTTAGACCACCATTTACTATTACGGGTTATTTAAACTAGTAGTGATGCTATCGTTTCCACATTCTTGAAACAAATGTTATATTTTAATATATTGAAAAAATGTATACTTACCTATTTTCAAGAAGCATCGTACATTATTTTGTGTCAATAAAAATCTTTTTTTTAGCAGCTGTTATCGTTACGAGCCTCGGCTGTCAAAAGACATTGCCACATTTCAATGGATCTTTGCCCCACCTACAAAACTACGTGACCATTTAAGCTGTACCTATCATTTTGTTGGGGACTTATTACAGGTTTCATATTGCATAATCATAATCAGTATCATTTTCTACTACTCTCGCAACTCCTCTAGAAGAATAACAAAAATAATGAATAATTCGCTTCGATTTCTTACTATTTTCTGAATTCTTAATTAAGCTGTTTTGTTCGACGCGCAACTTGTACAAAACTTTATTTTAAACCAATAATTTTAATAAAAAACGGAGATATTTTTACATCTATTCGTTATCTTGTCCATCATGCTGTTGATGGTGGGGCAGAATCTGGCATTGTCATTTAGCTTTCAAGGAAATTGTCCAGTGATCACTATGAAAAATAAATTATGAATGACCTAGCCCATAGATTACATACATCACATTAGGCGATCATATTTGTTTACAAAATGAGACACTTGATTTGGACTTCGGTTTTAGAGTCTCTTACCCAAGAATAAGAATGTGATGATGTATACCGCAGCCCAAATCAAGTGTTTTATTTTGTAAACAAATATGATCTTCCCATTACCTGTTCGTTATCTTGTACAACTTGCGATTGATGGTGGGGCAGAATCGGGTATTGTCATTTAGTAGGTGCAAAAGAACCCTTTGGTTTGAAAAGAAGAACTAATTAGCTATGGCATCCTTCCTAGCTTGGCTCTTGTCTGACGCACAAGAGAACCAGGCCACAGCATTTATCTCAAACGCGGCTTCTGCGGTTTCCATCGTATTATTCCTCGAATTGCTGGCCCTACAATGAGTTTCTGTAGTAAGTTCAATCGCTAACGAGTACGTAACAACGTAGCTATAAAGTTCGTGATTTATGGGATTTTCCAGCGGCCAGTAGCGGGAATAAAATCGTACCAATCACCAACCTTATAACTACCGTTTCTACATACTTGCCAAGTGAACTTTACTGAAGCAACTCATGAGATTTTTGTTCAATTACAATTTTTATAAGTGGTTCACTAGTGAAAACAATTCGTAGTGATAGTGCGCGAATGTAAGACACGTGAACAAAGTGATCGCCCTTAATAGACTCTAAATAATGTCGTTGGACTAACTCTTAGATATAAGTGTCAATTTATAGAATTTTAGGTCAAAATCAAATTACTTATTAGTCTTATTGTATTTAGGCTAGATCGTAATGTGAATAAAATGTCATAATATGGCATTTTATTAAAAAAAAATCGCTCTCTAGAAAGTACGTACAACATGTTAGCTAGTGTTCAGGATTGGTGGGATTTTTGTTGCAGGTAGCTAGAGGCACGTAACAGAAAAAAAATCATGAACCTTGGAGTTACCGTAATGGTAACTACAAGATTCATGTTACTCGCTAGCGAGCGGACTTACAATGAACTCATGAGTCTAGCGAGTTACGTATTAACGATAGCTACAAGGTTCGTGATTTCTTTTCCTGGAACTTTGTTGCACTAGCGGTACTTAGCGGAACCAAAATTCACAGTGCACTTACCCAATAGACATGAAATCGGTACAAATGACAATGCCAGATTCTGCCCCACCATCAACCCCAAGTTGTACAAGATAACGAATAATGTAAAAATATATCCCTTTTTTATTAAAATTATTGGTTTATAATAAAATTTTGTACAAGTTGCGATTCGAAAAAAACAGCTTAATTAAGAATTCAGAAAATAGTAAGAAATCGAAGCGATTTATTCATTGTGTTATTCTTCTATAGGAGTTGCGAGAGTAGTAGAAAATGACACTGATTATGATTATGCAATATGAAACTTGTAATAAGTCCCCAACAAAATGATAGGTATAGCTTAAATGGTCACGTAGTTTTGTAGGTGGGGCAAAGCTCCATTGAAATGTGGCAATGTATTTTGCAAGCGAATCATTCTGTCAACCATGAGCGCATATAGACAAAGCGGGGGACAGGGGTGCCGTAGGTATTGAAGAGATGCATCCATGTCGATAATATCTTGACTAACCCAAGTTTATACGTACTCGCTAGAGAGTAAAAATAACAACTCATGGTAAGGGCAGTACTGTATCAAGCTTTGTAGCGGTTAAAGAAAAGCCTAGTGATGACGTCACGTTCGCCGAGATTGCCTTTTATGTGCTCATTGTGTATGCAAGAAAGAATACTGAGGTTCAGTCGACAGCACACTAAACCATTGCAATATATGCTGTATTAACAGTGCTTAGAGTAGCCACGTGCTAAATTTTAGTGTGATGTCGACTGTACTGGCACGAGTAGATTTAGTATCTAGGTTTGTACAGGTACCGTAAAATGTGGCACGCTTAGATCAGGGTTATTATTATAATAATGGATAGACCCTGTACCCAAACGCGATTAGTGTCTTTCAACTGTAAAAGTATTAAACGATCTGTAGATTACATACGAACTCTTTGTAAGACCGTAGATATTATTGCACTCCAGGAGACATGGCTTCTTCAGCATGACCTGGACTTTGCGCATCAAATAGATGAAAACTTTGGCTCGTTCTCTAAGTCATCCGTTGATTCTTCGGCTGGAGTACTGCGCGGGCGTCCCTATGGCGGACTTACTGTTATGTGGCGAAAAAGTACATGCACCAACGTAACAGTCATAGATTGCGCATGCGACAGATTGGCGGCCATCCGGATTGAGTTCGGTGGGCGGCAATTGTTAGTGCTGAATGTCTACATGCCTGTGGATGCCGAAGATAACCTGCCGGAGTTCACAGATGTACTGGGGAGGATGAGTGCCATTGTGGAGGAGTGCGAGGTGGAAACTGTCTTTATGCTGGGGGACTACAACGCGCACCCCGGAACCAGATTTGGTAATGAAATGTTATCATTTTGTGCTGACCAGAACTGGGTCTGTGCTGACTTCGATATCTTGCAACCTGAATCGGGTGTATTTACTTACGTTAGTGAAGCACATGGATCAGTAAGGTGGCTCGATCACTGCCTGACTACCAGGGCAGCCCGGAATGCTACTGTGCGTATTACTGTAAACTGTGATGTAAGTTGGTCTGATCACTTACCTCTATTCGTTGACTGTGATATCCAACTAGTTTGTAAGAAAATCTGTGATACAGCTGAGACTGATAATTGTGATAGGAAATACGTACGCTGGGGTGTGAGAGATCTAGAACTTATTAATGAATATGGCAAATATTGCTTTGAAAATTTATCTAAATTAAGTACAGCTAGTCAATGTGTATGTGATAATCATGTGAATATGTGTAAATGCATTTTTAATTTTATAGATACTCTTTATAATGAGACAACTAATATCTTAAGATCCGCTGCCATACACAGCGCGCCTTCCGTCTCCGGTGCACGTGTCAGGAATAGGAAAAGGCAGGTCGCTGGCTGGAACTACCACGTGCAGGCGAGTCACAAAAACGCAAGAAAATACTTTCAACGCTGGGTAGAATGTGGTAAGCCCAGTACCGGTGAGGTGTATAAAAATATGACTGAAAGTCGTAGAATTTTCAAAAGTAAATTGAAGTGGTGCCAGAACAATCAGGATAGTATCAAAATGAATATACTAGCGATTCACAGAGCCAACAACAACTTTGTCAAATTCTGGAAATCAACCAAAGCCATGAACCTCAAACAAAGTAGGCGAGTGTGAATGAAGTACATGATCCGAAGTTAATCGCTGAAATGTTCTCGCACCACTTCAAAGTGGACCCGCTCAGCGTGGAGGATGTGCCCGATAACGTAGAGACGAGTGCTCCTGTAGACATATTGGAGTTTGCACCTCACGATATTGAAAAAGTAGTTAGAAGAATGACTCGAGGTAAATCTCCGGGACACGACGACTTGAGTGTCGAACACATTCTCTATGCGAGTGATGAAGTGTACAAGGTGTTATCCGTGTTGTTTAACATGTGTCTTAAGCACAGCTATCTCCCCGTTGCGCTAATGAAGGCCGTGGTAGTTCCAGTGGCGAAAAATAAAACTGGGGACCTATCGAACATGTCTAACTATAGACCTATATCTCTGGGGACTATTGTTGGAAAAATACTTGAACGGCTTCTGCAGCCCGAACTGATGAAAAATGTAATGATCAGTGATGCTCAGTTTGGTTTTCGTCCCGGTCTCTCGACAGACTCGGCCATACTGTGTTTGAAGCATGCCGTCAGTTATTACACCAAAAGAGATACTTCTGTGTACGCATGCTTCTTAGACTTGAGCCGCGCTTTTGATCTCGTTAATTATGATATATTATGGAGCAAAATGCGCGGTTTGAGTGTGCCACCCAGTGTGGTCGGTCTGTTGAGGTACTGGTACGAGAACCAAACTAACAATGTTAGATGGGGCGACGCAACCTCTAGTGACTATAGACTAGAATGTGGGGTTCGCCAGGGCGGGTTAACCTCTCCGGATCTCTTCAACCTGTACGTGAATGACCTGATTGTGGAGCTGAGGAGCACCGGTATCGGATGTCATGTAGATAATGTATGTTTTAACAACTTGAGTTACGCAGACGATATGGTGCTTCTCAGTCCCTCAATCAGCGGTCTGAGAAAACTACTCTCTGTGTGTGAAGATTTCGCTCTGAAACATGGGATGAAATACAATGTCACAAAAACAGAGTCCATGATCTTTCGTGCAGGTAGAGGTCCGGATAGGGTGCCCCCTGTTTTCCTGAACGGTTCAGCGGTTCGGGTTGTAAGGCAGTTCAAGTATTTAGGTCATATTCTGACAGAAGACCTACGCGACGACCTAGACATCGAGCGCGAGCGCAGGGCCATGGCGGTGCGCTGCAATATGCTCGCGCGCAGGTTTGCTCGGTGCTCTAAGGATGTGAAAGTAACGCTGTTCAAAGCATACTGCATGTGCTTTTATACATGCCAGCTTTGGGTAAACTACACCAGAAGATCCTATAGCATCCTTAGAGTCCAGTATAACAATGCTTTTCGAATACTTCTGAGACTGCCGCGATATTGCAGCGCATCGACCATGTTCGCGGAGGCCGGCGTGCCGGATTACTTCGCAGTATTGAGGAGTAGGGTAGCGGGCTTCTGGGAAAGGGTTCGCCGTTCCAGTAATGAACTGATGGACGTCCTAAACGGAAACTATCATGAGAACATGTTTTTTCAACACTGGTTGACCGTGCACCGGAGTCAGAACAAAAAGTGAAGTTAGTGTGTTGTATTGTGTTTATTTTATTTTCTATTAATTTCACTTTATTTTTATAATATTTTTACATTTTACATTTCTGTGCTAGTTGTAGATAATATGGAACTCTGTTTCTGAAATAAATGATTTTATTATTATTATTATTATTATTATTAAAATCGTGGTTTAATTTAACACGATTTTGTATGGCGAAAAACCACAGCTTTTTTTGTAAACCTATATCAATTGTCCCACTGCTGGGCAAAGGTCTCCCCCCTCATCCATCCATCCCTGTCGTGAGCCTCTTCCAGCCACCCATCCCTGTATCTAACGATATCGTCTCTCCACCTACGCCGAGGTCTGCCCCGACGCTTTGTGTGTGGTTTAGGGCCCAAACCTATTTGTCAGAGTTATTACCACAGTGTAACTTTTAAATATCGTTTATTAATACGACCGATCCCTTAATTGTAACTTAACATAACCTAACTAAAACTTTAATAAATAGTTATGTGCCTGCCAATGTTTATGACGTAAGTACTTATCTGAATATATCCATTCGCGGCTTTCGCGGCGCGAGTGTAGAGCGCCCATTAGGGCTGACGTACAGGCGACAGCAGATCATTGTTAACACTTGCAGTACGATTTCAAGTCTTACGACGCAAATAATAAGAACTGTCAAAAGTAAAAAGTGTTGTACGCTAGCCCTTAGAGATTCTGAAACCACCCTTAAACTGCATTCAATCACAGCCAAAACTCGCGTTTTCACGCAACAGTTTTCACGCTAGCCATCAGCACTACCACGATTTTACGCGAATATTGTGTCAATGAGGTTACATTTAAAAAATAAAGTACTGATATCCCCGCAAGATGGCACTGACCGGTCTGATGTCATCATTAAATGCGTTGTTATTGCTTGTTACTTCGACTTTTCGTATTTCATACCTAGTAATAATTTGTAGTGTATTGTTTAAATTACACAAACTAACCATAATAATAAATTATTCAGCTGACATTCATTTTTTTTAATGGTGCTGTGTTTTTTTACAATGATATCGCACTTCGGTGCAACGCCATCTATTAATAACTTAAAAAGCTTGTTTTTTCCTTAGAACTGTCACTTTGAAAACTTCTTATTACAGTGATTTTAATTAACGGTTCTGAATGCACCTAGGCCTCGTTGCTTCGTTAGTTCGTGGTTACACGATTACTTCATGTTGTTGCATTCTGTAATCGATCGACTTAGCCTAGAAACAATCAAACGAGCGTTTTATCTCTCTCGATTATCAGTTGGAGTGGCTTCGTGCCACACACGATGAGGTGAATCTTTTTCCCACTCGACGATGACTAGAAAATTATGGTGCCTGTCAGTAGACAACAAGGTGGGTAGATAACGGGCTTTTATACTGGTTGTAATCGAACTAGAATAGGAAGTCGAAGAGTGGTTCGTTCAATTCAATAATTAGACCATTTTTAATGGTTTACTTAAGAGTAAGTGTAAGTATAATAATAATTTATTGATGGAACAGATGTTACATGTATAAAAAGCACATGGTTACATAGTGGCGTAGGCTTATATATAAGTTAGGTTATCCAGTTTAGCAAGTCGTGCTATTGAAGTACACTAGCTCCCACACTAGGATTCCCTGTGTTGTGGGGGATAGTAGTGAAGGTAATACCTTCATAAGGTGTGCTTAACTTATACTTACATCTCGAAAGCTCGGTGGCGCAGTGATTAGGTCACTGGACTTACAATTACCTATATCTTGATCACGCGACTAATTAGGATATATTTTATACTTATCAATAAATAAATCGATTTTATTGTTTTTTGTTATAATAATTCACTTGTAATCGAAGTTCACAGGAAACTCGAGAGAGTTATTGAGTATAGAGTATATTTATATAAGCACAGTGCACAGTTATATGAGTTAATGTCATAGTAAAGTCGTACGCGCTAGCGAGCGACTGTACTACCTAAAGCAGAATCATAGTAGTGGTATTGCTGTCTAAACTAAACCCACTTATAATAACAGTTGGTATAATAGAAATAGTCTGCCGAACTCAGGGTCACCTTATGAAATGATATTCCGAGAAAAATGTGTGTTCAAGTTATAACAAAACAAGTAAACAAGCCATAAGTTAAGAAAATAGACGTTGGAATGACAGGTGTTTTCGCTAACTCTATAGAAATAGGAGGGGAGGGGTCAACCTACCCACTTCCCCCAGAGAAAGTAATTGTAATATAGTGACTATCGTTGTCTGGAGAAAGTAAACACTTAGTACAGTCAATAACACATTAATGTAGTGAGTGTCGAGTAGTTCCGGTTATTATGTTCTTGACTGTACATAATATTTGTTCAATGTAAATATTATCGGCAGTGTCTATTTTTATGTCCCCACTGTTGAGGCACAGACATTTCCTTACTTCAAGGGAGCTGGGGCCAAGATCCACAACGTTGGCCCAGTGCGGCTTGGTGGATTACACACGCCTTACATTTTTGTATTGTTCTAAGGAATGTAGGTTTCTTTACGGTATTATCCTTCGCTGTTTTTGAGCATTCCGTATTTCAAATGTACGTAAATGTTACTTTTTTCGAAGAAAACTCATTGGACATGATCCACCATGCATGATGACGGATGAGTTTGGAACACACATGACCTCACGGTTCTAACTCATCCGTAGATACTTAGAGCCCAATCAAATCATCAGCACGTATCAGTCCACTGCTGAACGTAGGCCTCTCCCAAAGCATGCCACTCAACACGATTTTGCGACTCTGCTCGCCACCTTGCGAAGGTCATCCCTCCATCTGGTCGGGGGGCGACCCACGCTACGTTTACCCGTTTACCCCAGAACTCGTCTTCATCGGTCGAATAGCAATATAATGTGAGTAGGTACGGTGGAACACAGAAAAAGATATACAAGAGAGTTTTTAAGGTTGAGATTTTCTCAAAAACTACTCGACCTATTACAAAAATTATTTCACTGTTTGATATATAAAAGTTAAGAAGATGTAACTGTAAAAGAATTATGAAATTCGGTCAGTAGTTTTTGAGAAAATCTCAACCTTATTGAGGCCCCTTGTATACTTATCTCTGTCTTCGACTGTACATAACTGAACATAACTCTATTTAAGTCTGTGTCTAGGCAGGATAAATAGTAAAAGTTTCCTGTAGTAAGTAAAACTATTTAGCCCTAGACGTGATGGAGGTCGGGCGAGACAGCCTTTACTCGGCTTGTTATTACTGAATGTGGACGAAGGGACGCCCAATATAAATTGTTATCGCAATGCACGTTGAAACCTGAGCGATATCGGCAATCAAAACTTTATTCTTCTTCTCGTGTAGATTAGTGATATGATGTACTGTCGATGTAGCGTACCGTGGATATTATGTACCTACTGTCTATTCTATTTTTTGTGCATACACAAACCAGTGTGTACATGAACGAGGATTCAACTGGCGGGCTGGTATACATTCGATCTAAATTCTATACCTAACAATAATCCTAACAAATCGTTAGTTTAACTAGTTAAAACTGTATATAATTGGCTTAGTCCGTAAACTAATCAATTGGGGCGTACGCCTACACAAACCGGTGTCGGCGGCGGCGCGACAAACGAACTCGCTAATTGAACAAGCCTTGAACCAACTTCGCTTTTGAACAAAACTTGTACGATGTAGAGTTTGCAGATACCTAGTAGGTACAATGAATTATGTCACATAGGGCATGGAAAACGTAAAATAATGCGCAAAGTTAAGTCTATTGTCTGATCACTTGCGGTTACACCCGCACATAAAGTCTCCTTCGTTCTTCTGGGTGCGTGCCGAAAAGAAAAGTAACTATACAAAATGGCGGCTTTTAAAACATGGAAAATGGCGGGAACGTCATGGTTGTAAAATTATTCCTGAATTTTTTTTTCATTTTCACCTACCTACTTATAGTTTTTCGACTTAATAATAATCAGAAAATATTCGGAGTTAACGAAATTAGGTAAGTTTTTTATAAGTACTTTATTTTTCTGTTGAAAAAATAAATTGTTAGACAAAAACAACTAAAACTACAAACAAATAGGTAAATAATTATAAATAGAGTCTTCCGCGCGTTCTACAACTTGTATTGGTAATACTTCGCTTTATGTAAGTAATAAGATTATGCATTTGCATACGTCTATAATGCTATACAAGAAAGGGTAAGTCCCTATTAAAAAATAATAAAGAGAGCTTTCATTGAAAAGGATCCTCTCCATTATGACCCTGGAACGTGATTATTTGAATACTTAGATAGATATTTTTATATAAGTAATGTGCAATTGCCCGTAAGTATTGTATTTTTCAACTGAATTCAATTCGCTTTTCGCAGTTATTTTCCGATAATTCTAGTACCAGTCGAAAAGTACCTACTTAGGTTGTTGAGATTTTCTCAAGAACTAGGTAAGTACTTGACCGATTGTAAAACTCTTGTAGGGACGACATCAGATGAATGGTAACACTTGCAGTACAATTTCAACTCTTACAAAAGCAGATAATAAGAACGGTCCAAAGTTCAAAGTGTTACCATTGATCTGCTGTTGACTGTACTAGTAGAGTACACTAAACAGTTTTTTTAAATCTGTATTGAAGCCTCCATATGAATACATAACATGGAGTATTATATAAGTATACTAACACTAAACTAGCTTAAATCTAAGTCTTACTAACCTAGAATTTGAATTACGCATTATCCATGCTCGGTGAATAAATTAGAACATGATGAAAAAATTCTTGCCGTGGGCAGGACTTGAACTTGCGACTTTGTCATTCCGTGACACGCTCTTACCAACTGAACCACCACAGGCCAAGCCACGCCCACCGAAAGCCACCGTGGGCAGGTTCAAGTCCTGCCCACGGCAAGAATTCTTTCATCATGTTCTAATCTTACTAACCTGTACAGTGCCTGGGATTCCTCATATCATTTCATATTTTTTGTGGCTATATTCATACACTACATACTGCTTACCTACAGGTAGAAATAGGGATTCGAATATGACCATATAATCGACCATATAATGGACCATGACAGACGAACTTTTAAAATTACATGCTGTAAACAAAACAGGCGAAACGTGGCGTGTAAAACACTCGTGAGCTCTTTATTTTATTGTCGGCCATCGAGACACGACCTGCCACAACGTTATTTGACCTTCACAAGAACTTACGGCTAGTCTAGGGCTTTCAACCAAGGAGTTTGCGGACGTTAAGGGACGAAGGTGAAGTCACAGAAATTAAGATATAGATGGTGTCCAATGGCGCCTAATCCTAGTTTTAGTTGGTACATGGGGAATTAAGTCCAATTAAAAGTTGGTCTTGTAACGACCCCCTTGTTCTAACGACAGCAGATCAATGGGTTACCATTGATTGACTTGCAGTACGATTTCAACTCATACTACACAGGTAATAAGAGCAGTCCAAAGTATTATACATACAAAGTGTTATACATATACACTTGTTGTGCTTTGGGTTGGACAACCAGTTGGACATTGCTGTCGGTCCACGAGTAAATAGTATACTCCGAATTTGTGTTAATTGTGCGACTCTCATAAAATAGGTTTAAAAAGGCGAGATAATAATTCAAATTAATCGTTCATCAGCGTATTCAAGGTTTTATATGCTTATAACATTGAACCCCAAATTCTAAAGAATCCTTCACTTAAGTATTATATGCACGAAAGATTAAGAGTATGTACCTAACCTACCTAAGAAAAAGACACTTGGTGAGATATTTAATTCTAATCAGGCATCATCATCATCATCAGCCCGTATCAGTCCACTACTGGACGTATGCCTCTCCCAAAGCGCGCCACTCAACCCGACTCTCGGCCCTCTGCATCCAGTCCCTGCCAGCCATCTTGCGAAGGTATTCCTTTCATCTGGTCGGGGGGCGTCCCACACTACGTTTACCCGTTCGTGGCCTCCATTCGAGAACTCGTATACCTCATCGGTTATCGCTTCTACGACAGATGTGACCAGCCCACTGCCACTTCAGTTTACTAATTTCTCTGTCATTTCAGTTTCTTTTCTTTTTATATATTAAATTAAAAATATTTTCTGGCTCCGCTACTAAAGTAAGGAACATGAATGTGCTATGAACGTTGGTGCTACTGTACTTTCTACTTTCGGTAATTCGTTAAGGGGTAACCCTGTCACAAACAACTGCACATTGTTTCAAGTTTAAGGTCATTCCTGAAAGTAGCTCTTAGCTCTCTGTGGCATTCTAAAAAGTAACGTCGTCGTTGTTCGGAGTCCCTGCTGCAATAACTGCAGTGGCTAATACCCTACAACATTAAAGGACATTGTTCAAAGCGCCATAGATCGCAGGCTCAATTTTTTTTTTGAGGTAGCTCAAATTAAACACTAAATAGGAGAATATCGTACTTACAAAGGATTAAAAAACCAATAAACGTTTTATGTATATGGGATTCTTGTAAATTTGCATTTTAATTTTGAAGATTTAGATTAGTTTACCCATCACAACAAATAATTCCCCATGAGGTAGAAAATTATGTGATGAATATTGAATATTGTCTCAATAACATTACAGCTACTACAGGCTGTCATTATTTATTTATTATTTAAAACATTATACAATATTTTGATTGGCCACCAGCTTCTTAAGCTGGGCCTTAGACGGTCTTTCTCCTTTTAGTGGTGGCAGCGCGATATCAGGAAATCAAAGCTCTCCAATCGCACAATACTAATGAGTATGGTTATCGCCCTTTTCAGGTAAACTCCCGATTATAATCTCACGATTATTCATCTGTGTCCACTGATGATACAACATGGTTGTGATATGATAACAATCGACGCTAAAATATTAGTCAATAAGCTCTAATCTAAGTCATGTTGCATTCTTTCCTTCATAGTTAAAGTTTTAGTTCATCCCTTTGTGACAAAACGAACTTAGTATGAAGTTAGGAATTAGAAGATGTACCTATACCGAAGCCCAAATCAAGTGTCTTATTTTGTAAACAAAAACTACCCTAGTAGGGTACTAACATTTTAAGCTGTTCTGTGATTCTTGTATAGTTATTTTCACATTTATTTTAGATCCATTACTTAATTACGATCGAGATCGGATCACTTTATTTTCACAATGATGAACAGGTTCAATCAATCAGTTACTTCAGTGTTACATCACAACAGGTAATTTAGGCGATCATATTTGTTTACAAAATAAGACACTTGATTCGGGCTGCGGTATAGGTAACGTCACTTCTTACTATCTCATTTCTGATTTTAAAATGTCTGCAACTAGGTATTTTTATGTTTCCCCAGTTGACAAGTACCAATTTATGTATAGTTTATAAAATTAAGTTTAAACTATAACTTGTTAATTACTACATTCTTTACCTACTTACCACATTTTTTAAAGTCTTGTAAGAGCTATTTTATTTATTTATTTTATTTTATTTTTGTTTTACATGTTCGGATTACCAACAGGTAAAAAATTTACAAAACATATTTTCAACGCAGCCTATAACAATAATTATTACAATACTACTACAATAATTTTCAATTATCAATATCGGGTTTCATTTCGACGTAGTTTCGACAAATGTTCTGTGACATCATCGCAGGCTCCGTAAAGTTTACTAGAACTATGTGTGTTATTTGGCGAAGAAACTGAACACACGTCTATAAATTTCCCAAGAACACTTATGTGTTGCAAAGTCACTCATATAGCTCCCAATGGAATACCCTAAAAGTGGAGGTGATAAGATAGAATATCTCACGGATAGCCACAGCAAATAATAAACAGTGGACCAACATAACACTTTACACAGAAATTCTTAAGATTGAATAAAACTTTCTTAAAATACCAGGGTTGCCAATCGGCAGGTTGTATCAGAGTTTTGAACTTTAAACAGACTGACAGACGGACTATAAAATATACAGAGCTCAATTCGGCGACACAGAATTAAAATCAATGATTTTCATAATCGAAATTTTTATATGAAAATTCCGGGACAGTATAATGATAATTATTTTTCTATCTAAACTTTTATCATATTTTACTACATTTTACGCAATTTTAGGCGAATGCCGACTAATTTAAACCTGTACTTAACAGGAGAACCCTAATAACATTGTATCTCTAGGCTAAGATTAGAAAGAAAATAAATATCTTTTTTTCACTTTCATTTTATGTCTCGCCAGAACTCTACAATCTACTCTACTGACAATATTTATACTGTGGCAAAACTATGCGTGGGCACCATATATCAAAAGCTGACTTAACTGCGAGAGTTAGCTCGTAAATTAACCAAAGCTTTAAGTTGAATTTAAGCTGCTTTGCGTCAAAATAAAAATGATAAATGATGCATGTAAGCAAGTTCAGCAAATATTTGTATGGAAGATACAAATGTACCCTACATAGATATCACATGAACATATTATTTTCTACGCAAGGATGTTGGGCCACAGATCCACGACGCACGAAATAAATCTAGAAACCTAAGTAAATTGACTTGACGAAAAAAGTGAATATGTGTGGATTGACCGAGGATCGTACAAACCAAAGCACATTGGATTTTGGACCGAGTTTAACTGTAAGTGTTTACCACTGATCTGCTGTCGTACGTAATGTTCACGTTAAGCCCTTTGAAATAAATCCAGATCTATTTTTTAAAAGTCCCATTTCAGACTTATTTTCCCGTTAACAAAGGCAGAGCAACTGGAGCGCACCAGGCATTTTTAGTTTCTTTTCTACCCGCCTAATAGTCGAGTGAGAGCTGTGAGGGCTAAGCCGAAGAAATTGCGGGGATTACAGAAAATACCGCCAAGCTTTCTTCTAAAAATTTTAATCCCCACAAGTCGACTAGAGCTGGGATGACAGAATATACGGTATAAAACCGAAACTGTAGCTAGTCTCTGCTCATTTCAGGCCATAATCGGGTCGGGATCAAAATTCTTAATAAGAATTATAATTTTACTTAAATAACCTAAACATCAAAAAGTTAAAAACTTAAACTACATATAAATAAAATATATCCTCTAGAATGGGTCACGGTACTCACGGTGCCCAGAAGGCTGGCAGCATTCCCTCTCTGTATTGCCAACGCAATACGTTGGCAGATGTAGCTGCCAGCCCTCTGGTCGCCGGACTCCTCGACCAACCGAATTTTATATTTAATAATAAAGAAAAATCTTCATCATACATAACCACAATTCGAACCTCATCTTTTGCATATGCTAGTGAGCTGTTGCTTTCCCTAGTGAGTATGAAACTGACAGATGATAGTGGAACAGGTAAAAATGAACTCATTTATGATAGAATTTGAATTACGCATTATCCATGCTCGGTGAATAAATTAGGACTTGAACCTGCGACCTTGTCATTCCGTGACACGGAATGACAAGGTCGCAGGTTCAAGTCCTGCCCACGGCAATAATTTTTTCATCATGTTCTAATTCATTTATGATAATTGACAAATAAATAACCATTGCAAAGTTAATGTGCAAAAAAATTAATATTTCTAATGAAACCTAGCAATAAACAGTAAATAGTGTGTCTCTGTCAAGTTATACCTATTTAATTAAAATAATAACAGAAATACACAAATAAAGTTTGCAATTTTATAACATAACTATTCGATCGCTCCAATTAAGGTGCATATTTAGCGGAGTACTCTAGAATTGGGGATTGAACCAACCAAAACACTGGGCCACAGTCTCACGTCATTGGGCTATTGCAACTTAAGTTAGTGGCCAACCAAATGATTACGCTGTACAGTGGTTGAATGAAACCGAGGCCATACTTTTACCGTTCCCTACTCTAGTTATGAGGAACATTTCTGTCTTACGCCACTCTCCCTGACTTTTCCACTGAATATTGTAAGAGCGATGGCCTCAAACTGGCTTTTTTCTACCCCTTGCTTTGTATTTTTTATTTGAATTGAAATGCAAGGACTGTCTTTGTGAAATTTTATTTAAAAGAGCCGAGAAATCGTTCGATTTATTTTATATAGACGTTTTCAAGGTTCATGTCCAGATTTATATCGTTTACTGTCTTAACTTGTGTACTATATTTTTTCAGGTCAGCATTTTTTGGGAATTTACATTTAACAGCTCCTTGCAAAAGATTAAAGATGCCAACGCTGGGGAGAAATAGTGGCAAAAACACTTTCACATCTTTAAAGAAAATAAGAATTTTATTTTTTTAATAACCTCAAATAGTCCAATGTTCTCCAAACCTATCTTATTTGTACTTTTTTAAAGTGCGGAAGCATCTCTAATATATTTTTAGAATATATGATAGATATATTTTTATAAATATCTAAATGGGTAAAAAAATCATCTAAGTTGAAAAATATTGTAAGAAAACTTTTAAAAGGTACACCAATTTTTAGGTTTATTAAGGCCAATATTCATAGACAGGTCGGTCTTACAACTGTCAGA
The DNA here is from genome assembly GCA_963506565.1 of Tachystola acroxantha. Taxonomy (NCBI): domain Eukaryota; kingdom Metazoa; phylum Arthropoda; class Insecta; order Lepidoptera; family Oecophoridae; genus Tachystola; species Tachystola acroxantha. The sequence goes on along the minus strand of OY735876.1, from coordinate 3,574,083 downwards.
TTACATACAAATTTGACAGTCGTATGTGCTCAAAACTGTTTATGATCTAAGTGCCTCTCGCAATATGGAGATAACCCTGGGTTAAGTAGATAAACCCGAGAAAACTCCATACATTTTGATCAAGTTAAGTCGCTAACTCTAGATTTATCTTAGGTATATTGCAAGTTGGGGTTAGATAAATAAGGCCAGTGTATGTAAGAATTACTCCAGGTCGCTGACCCCGAAGTGACATTTGAAGCAGATAGGGTTGTGCCAATGATTGATGGTCCGTAATGTCAGCGCTGTACGGTTTGCATAGATAACATAAGCGTGGGCGGGATATTGCCAATGTAGGGGTGAAATATGATGTTTTCATTTTAGTAAAATAATTGTATTTAGCGGTTCCAAAATGCGCACGCTAATTTTAATCGTTGCTAAGAGAGGCTAATGACTATGGATATGAGTGACTGTGACATTACTACAAACTCACCTAAGTATGTAATTTACTAGGTAGGTAAGTTCGTTTCGCCAAAAATGGACGAATCACGACTTTAACCATCAATATACCTATCTCTATATGGTAATTGGAGTAGAATATCGAAAAACTAATTAGGTAACTACCTACCTGCTTTATCAAAGTCAAATTTATTCATTGCAAGTAAGCACGTTGTGTACATTTTTGCACGTCAACATATTTTTAGAATTTACATTTTACTTTGCAAGGAAAAGGTGCCAACGCTGAGGAAAAGTGGCAAAAAATTCTCAGCAGCACATCTTTTTAAAATAATGATAACACATTACTTAATAACTAGGTATTCTATTACACAACTATTACTATTATTAGTAATCTAAACTTTATCATGCACACCGTGCATATTCATCGTTTAAATAGTCTTCGGCATGATCGGTTTGTCGAAGCAATTTTCTAGTAGTTTCGTCACAAAAAAATTAGAATTTCTGAAAGTACTGATATTAGTAAATTGTACATACACAATACATATACACAACTTAAACATTTCCGATCATCTATCACGAATAATCTTCACAAGAACACTCGTATTTTAAGCAAATAGTTGAAATTAGTGTCCGACCGAACTTTCGGTTTCGGCCTAGTTTCGGCCAAATAACGGGTTTCGGCTTAGTTGCGGTTTCGGCTGCCATCCGGCCGAAACTACGTTCGAAACCGAAACTGTGTTCGAGAGTCTATAATAAGCATATAACGTTATAATATTAAAAACGTAAATAATTCAATGTATTAATATATATATAATGAAATAAGGGAGTTATAATACGTAGTGCTTAAGAATCACTTCAATAATATCAGATACTGAATTGTTTAATATGATCTCTGAGTGTGATTTGTAAATAAAAAATAAACAGGCAATTATAATAATTGCCTATATGGAAGTTTCGGTTTCGGCCGAAACTAAGACCGTGGCCGAAATTCGGTTTCGGCCCTGAAACCTAGTTTCGGTCGGACACTAGTGAAATAGACGTTATTTAAACGCAGAATGAGTTCAGCACGGACGATTGTGAAGTTAGATGGAGTTTGCAGAACGACAAAGTTTCGTCTGAATTTCACACTGGAATGGGCGTGAAAAGATTTTCATTAGCCTGCGAAGATAATTTAGATTGTGATTACCTAGAACTAATGTACTTATTTATATACAGGGCGGCCTTGAATTCATTCGACAAAATTAAATGCATGGTTAGGCTTGTGACATACATTAATTTTGCACAGCGTTTAAGCAAACTAGACAATTTGGAGAAAAATAAAAATATTTACAATAAATTCAACTATTATCAATAAAATTAATAATTTGATGTGCATCATCACTGTGCTTTGGAGTTTTTTTTTTTTTAATTTATAGTTTTATTTTTTGCAACGATTTCTTTCACTGGAAATTGACCTAATGGTCATTTCTACGGTCATTGTGTGACTTATGACGTAATTAGTTTATTTATTTTTTGAATTACTAAAAAACCTTACCAATTTAATATTTATCATGATACCAACCCCCAGTTGCAATTTGTCGAATGAATTCAAGAACAACCTGTAGACTATTCTACAATAATCTAATTTCTATAAATTATTAAAATTATTCCTAAGTATCACAAACTTAAAAACAATGTACCTACACACTTAAAAAAAATTGTACCTACTTCGTTTAAGAACGAAGCGTTTTCCTTTCATTTGCGAACTTCACAAGCAGGTTATCGGCCGAATTAACGACTGATGTAAATGAGCCCTAACTGCCGTCGTCAAATAACTATTTTCGTCATAATCGGCAGTTTTATTGTCAGTAAGCAAAAACGTATTAATGTTTTGAGCTCGTCACTAAAAGAACAAGCCATAAAAACAGGCAAATGACCGCCTTAATAGGCTATCAAGTATCAACACTATCATTAGGTATTAAGGGGAATCATTTATTTACATTTCTCACACACCTTTTTTACAAATAGCTTTCAATACCCGGTATGCACAGCGATCATTGATCTCCTATAAACAACTAGATACACAAAGGTCCAAATAAGGGTCAATTGTTAACGTCCAAATAATGTCAAAAATAAAGCAAATGAAGGTCCATTCATCCGTTTGGACCTTCTTTGCGCTCGGACATTTTTAGAAGGCAGACTGTGTATCTAGTTGTTTATAGGAGACCAATGACAGCGATGAACAATCATGTCGTGTAAAGGCCGAAATATTAAAAAAGCAGCGGGAGTGGTTGTAATGTATGAAACTCTATGAAAGATGACAGACTGATCGCAGCAACGGAGCGTCAGCGGCAAGGCAAGGGAGCGGCAGCCGCGCGGCATTCAGTCTGTCATCTTTCATAGAGTTTCAATTCAAACCATTACAACCACTGCTGCAGTTTCGCAATTATTAAAATTAGCGTGCAACTTCTGGAAATGCCACCTGGGCTGTGCGTAATGTCAATTTGTTTACGCACATCTTTTTAGGCAGTTGTCCCACCGCCGGCGATGAGGGAAGTAGCGATTCATTCCCGTAACCTCGCTTTCCCGTAAGCGCAACTCTCTTTACGTCGCTTTCCCATTACCGCAACTCTCGTTACCGCAACTCCCGTAACAGCGCGTTCCCGAGTAGCTAGAAACGAGTTAGTGTCGCCGCACACGGGCCACACGCGACAGCCACAAACGCCGCCACGAGAAGCTAGAAGCTTGTAGCGTGTGGCCGCCACCGGCGCCAACCGTGTGCGGCGAGTCCATATAAAATGTATGAAAATTACAGGAAATATGCCAGTGGCGGCGTTTTGTGGTTGTGGCCGGTGGCCCGTGTGCGGGAGCACTTAGGGAGCAGCGAGTGAGTGATAGTTTTGTAGCTCGGCTATACACCGCCGGCGAGTAAGCGAGTGATGGGATGTCGAGTACATCCCATCGCTCGGCGACAAAATAGCCGAGCGAGTAGATACTCGCCGGCGGTGTGAACAGTCGGCGATAAACTATTAATATATGCGTCTCTATTGTTTACACGGAATGTACTATCTTTTGTACGTTTCTTGGGCGAGTAAATAGCCGAGAGTTACTCGCTTACTCGCCGGTGGTGGAACAACTGCCTTATTGTGTGAGTTGATGTACTGCGGCCTTTCATTTATTTCAACCCCATCAGCTGCCCACACACGAGTCTCTACCTTTAAGAACCTACTTTATTACCTAAAGCGGTGATTCCATTAAGTAGGTACGGTCCTTAAGAGTTACCTACCTGTCTAAGGTTGTTCCACAACTTGAACGTTCGTATATATAGTTACTACTCTGCGAGAAATAGCGCAAACGTTAGCCGTAAACTTGGTATCTCATCGAGTACCCATCATCATTACACTATTGTAGAGTGTTTACAGGATCTTACTTTAATACCTCTAATAATGAACGGGTAGTATTTAAACGCAAATCAAAAAATATCCTTTTTCTATGCAATAAGATTCCGAATTCCCATCAAAATTACTGATTGCACAGCAAAATATTCAACTCAAAATATCACTAAACACACTACAATTTATTTTCGCAGCGTACAGCGATTTTTCCTAAAGCAAAAGCTTTTTCGTCAATGCATAGCTAATAATCTTAATGCACATTATACATGTTAACTCTTTTTCTTTTAAATATAGCTTCTATTTTTATATTATTTACAGCAGTTTTTCTAAAGAAAACAGCATTTTATTAGTCACAGTCTATTATTTATTAATTACAACATAATGAGATCAGCAAAAAAAATATAAAATTGTATTGTGTTGTGAATAAATGAACTTGCTTTTTGAATACAAAAAAAACATAAGTTTTGTTAAACATTTAGTTTATTTGTAGTGAAGTGAGTTATTTGATGAAAAAAAGAATATAAATGATGAGTATGTATTGATAGGCGATTATATTTATTTGATATGCAATTTATAATATCCCATAATGAACTTGTTCCGACATACCTACTTAGTAACTAGTTTAATAGCCATATAAAAAACCGGCCAAGTGCGAGTCGGACTCGCCCACCGAGGCTTCCGTACACAACTTAACTTTGCCATTATCAAAATATATCAAAATAGGAGATGTAATTTCATATTTACAGTTTTCGGAGTTTTTCCTTTACTTGTGCTATAAGACCTAGCTTCTTGCCAAATTTCATGATTCTATCTCAACGGAAAGTACCCTATAGGTTTCGGTTTTCTTGCATTTTCATACAAATCTGCGAGAAAATGCGATATAAACGGCCATATCTTTTGATTGCGTTGACGTAGAAGTTTGATTTTTTCACGGCAGCATGAGGTTGCAGACCTGAGTATTTGGTATTACTTTCAACTTAATCAGTCCACGCGTTTCTGATATTATAGGTCTTGACAGACAGACAGACGGACAACAAAGTGATCCTTAATAGGATTAAAGAACCCTAATGGGTTCTTCTTTTTTTCATTTTGAGGCGCGGAACCCTAAAAATAATTAATACCTATTTAATGACATTGTGTTTTGAGGCATTCACAGAATTACTTCAGTCAAAAAAATGTTATGTACCAGCTACGTTTTTTTTAAACCAATATCGCCAAGTCGAAGGTTGCCTGGAAGAAATCGCTTAAAGCGATAACGCCGCCTGTCTGTACACTGGCTAATTTTGGTTTTATATGTAACCGAAGTTTTCATATTTGTGTGCAAATAAAGTATATTTGATTTGAAAATGTTGTATGGAACAGCAATTTGGATTTAGGTGTGGGCTAACCTGTCGTTGCGTAACATATGCGAGCTCTTTTGTCTCAAAGAGTCGCGTCCCTGATCATGATGCGCCGGGTTCGCGGCAGCCCTAACAGCTGCCTTTCAGGATGCTGTTAGTGTCGCCGCACACGGGCCACACGCGACAGCCACAAACGCCGCCACGAGAAGCTAGAAGCTTGTAGCGTGTGGCCGCCACCGGCGCCAACCGTGTGCGGCGAGTCCATATAAAATGTATGAAAATTACAGGAAATATGCCAGTGGCGGCGTTTTGTGGTTGTGGCCGGTGGCCCGTGTGCGGGAGCACTTAGGGCTGCCGCGAACCCGGCGCATCAGGCATTGCGGATACCATGGACAGTCCGATTCTGAGACACTGGCTACACTTACATGTCCCGGGGCCTCAGAGTCGGACCTAAGTCGCATGTCATAGCGCGTAACACACCTCATGTAAACACTAACATAGTTTTAAGTACTTACTTTGTGACGAATATACAACAACCCCTTACTAACACTTATATGGTATTTGTGACTGCAATAAATCGTTTGAATTTTCTTTGCATCGCATGGGAGAATTTTGGGGTAGTCTAAAGAACCTCCAATGTCGTCCGCGCCGCGCGCCGCAGCACATGCTGAGCTGGCCTCTGTTGTCACTGCACTGCCGCACCAAACGATTCTTGTTTATGTATTGTACCTATACCTATATTCAACTGGTGTTATGTGCATGATGAATAAATTTCTTTTCTTTCTTCTTCTTTCTTTACCATTGATAGATCTTTCTTTCTTTCAATGGTACTCGATGATGGGTGAATTTACTGTAAACGCCCAGTTATATTTCTTCATATCCAATATTGCTGCCACCCTTGACGGTATGAAAAGTAATACACTAAGTGGCAAGTCTTGTGGCTTTCTGTATGATTAAATGTTTGTTCGAGTACTTACTTAGTTATTACTTATTTTATTACATTATTTTTACCTACACGCTACGTTTCAGACTATTTGGTAGGGTAGAAGCTTTCTTAGGAATTGATATAATAGTATGATATACAACGGGGATCGGTTGAACTATCTGTAATGCAAGCCATTCAGATAGTTCAACCGACCTATTTTGTACATATAGTTTTATTTTACTTTAGTTATATTTTAGTAAGTACTTTTATTTTTAGTTTAATATTGTAAGTTTAGTAAGTTAGTTTATATTTTTAGTTATTTTAATAAACAGTGTCTACAGTCATATTCAATTATAGTATGGGGAGTAATATAATCTTAACTTTGACTAAATTAGTTTATTTCAAAAAGGTACAAATATATAAAAAAAGAACCATTCAATATTTAAAACACCGTAAACTATTTTAAAAAAATTTAGTTACAGGAAGAGTACCCAAGACACTGGCAGCGTTACCTCACTGGATCGCGATGCTAATCCGTTGCGCGAGGTAGCTGCCAGCTCTTGGGTCACCAGTGGCATCTACTACTCGTTTGCTAAGCTCTTTATAAAGCGACCAAGCGCCGGGACCCCACGGGCCGAGGGTCTCGACACCAAAAGCAACAAAGTTGTAAAAGGTGAATTGATGATTTGCTATTTTACTACTTTACGAATTAGAAAAAATAGAAATACTTACCTTAAAATGTAAAAACTTCAAAGCACAATAACGATGCACATCAAATTAATAAAAAAAATTGGAGTTGAATTTATAGTATAAATATTTTTTATTTATTTTTCCCCAAATTGTTTATTTTACTTAAACGCAGTGCAGAATTAATGTATGCCACAAGCTCGATTGAATTCAAGGCCACCCTGTGTAATTCAATGAGGAAAATCTGTCTCATCTCTTCGCAGAGCATAGGTTAATGTGCTCATTTCTCAACTCGGTCAGTCTCGGATTCATTCCGCGGTGGACATATCTCATGGTCGGGCGGGCGGGCCCAGCCAGTGTGCAACATTGGCTTACAAACGGCTGGACAGACAATTAATATATCTACTGTAATCAGATCAATGGGATTTTATAGGTCGACAAGTTACTACATACATAGGGTAATGGGTAATAGTACCTTACAGTGCAGTCCATGTACAGTCGAAGACAGAGATAAGTATACAGGAGGCCTCAATAAGGTTGAGATTTTCTCAAAAACTACTGAACCGAATTTAATAATTCTTTTACAGTTACATAGTGTTCACTTTTATCTATCAAACAGTGAAAGAATTTTTGCAATAGGTCAAGTAGTTTTTGAGAAAATCTCAACCTTAAAAACTCTCCTGTACACCTTTCTCTGTGTTCCACCGTACGTAAACCGAAGCCCAAATCAAGTGTCTCTTTTGTAAGGGGCTCGTAGTCCAGTTGCGAGTACACGTTGAAAACGATCGTACAAGTTAAACAACGTTGGACAAGGTCAGTACCTGGATGGGCGACCGCTAGTGTCACTTTCATCTGAGCCCCTTCGTGCCTCGGAAAGCACGTTGGTCCCGGTTGTTGTCGTTTGACAGCAGTCGTTAGGCCAGGTCAGAGGCCTACGGGCGGCCTGAATACTCTGACAAATAGGTTTGTCACTAAACCACACGAGAAAAGAAGGGGAAAAAGAAGATTTTGTAAATAAAAACTACCCTACTCTACCTACTAACATTCCAAGCTGTTCTGTGATTATTGCATAGTTATTTTCACATTTTTATATCGGATTATTTACATCTACACTTGGAGTAGGATTTCAACTCTTACGACACAGGTAATAAGAACGGTTCAAAGTCCAAAGTGTTACACTTGATGTCCTTTGCTTGTACTATGTTTTTCCTTCCAAAAACATAAGGAAATTGATAGGTAGCTATGATGGCTGACTGTGGATCGAACTTGGAACCTGCGTATCGTGAGTCCAATATCCCAACCACTGCGCCATCAAGCTCTGTCTTTCTCAGATTTATTTATGAAAGAAAATATGTAATTTATCTACTCCTTTCATCAGAATTTATGTCAACTCATTCAATCAATACTGTAAACAGTGCTCGAAGGCGGAAGGAATTATTCCTGGTTTTACATCTCTAGCCATAAGCGTAACTAGGAACTACTTTGGGGGGAGACGAGAAAGGGGGCGAGCCCCACACCCACATTTTTAGGGGGATATTGGAGCAAGTTAAGTTAGGTACTACATCTCATTCATCTGGCCTGTTTTCGTAGAACTTAACGATAGACTAAGTAATTTTCGAGGTTGTTTCTTCTAATTTATACAGGCTTTTTCATTAACTTCATAAGGACAATAATACCTAGCCCTATCTATCTAGTTAAAAAACTAACAGGTTATCCTCAAGAAAAATGTATATTGACATGCTGACGAAAAAGCAATGTTAATCCCACTTTTTTTCGAAATTAGGGGTCATCTGTGTGGATGGGTCGTTCCCAGCAGGTCCACGATCCTATTGTTTACAAAAAGTTCATACATTGTTTCCCAAGAGGTTCACGACATTTTATAATAATAATAAAAATATTTATCAATAGGTCCATGGATTATTTAGTACAGTCAGCAATGATGAATAGATATAATGATGAGACTATTATGAGAATAGATGACAAAATATGATAAAATTTGAAAATTAAATTAAGTACTTACCTACTTTCGATATTTGAATGTCGAAAAACGAATTTCATGATCACATGTGTCGATTTAGGCAATAAAAATAAGTAACTAAAATACTAATACCTTTTTTAGGGGGGCCTGAGCCCCCTCTAGTGCGTCCCTAGTGGTTCGAAACTCCATAGGCTTATCGGAGCGCCCAGTTATACAGCGTATTTTATTTTATTGTTGCCAGTAATAGACGCGGTTAGCCGAAATAACTGTTACGCGAGTTTATGGGGCTAGTAATTGATAAACAATGCTGGGCCGTACTTTGCAGTTATGAGGCCCCAAGAAAAATAATATTATAATCAAAATTCTTGCCGTGGGCAGGACTTGAACCTGCGACCTTGTCATTCCGTGACACGCTCTTACCAATTGAGCCATATTTTCATCATGTTCTAATTTATTCACCGAGCATGGATAATGCGTAATTCAAATTCTGAATATTGTAATACTTAACATATTTTCCCCCGTTTAAAAAATACCTTGTATCGAAGTCCAATCCCAGTATCCAAGTAAACCCCGGTAATTAATAGGCCCCAGTAACCCCGATACCCCGTAATCAAGAGACCCCAATAATCAAAAGACTCTAAGAACCAAGATACCTCAAGAATCAAGACACTCCAGTAATCAAGATCCCCAATTAAGCCTGAGTAAGCAAAGACCTCCTGAAACCTCCCAACGCCACTACACTGTTGATAAGACCATTGATTTATGGGTTACGAATGTTGTCTGTGAAGACGAACGATGACAGTTAACAACGCTCGTAAAGCTGTTGTTTATTTATACATGGTTTTAATTAGGTAATAGTATTCAAACTGTTTTACTGTAGGTTATTTAATGGTTTCTAAAAAGTCTATTGCTGAGTTTTCTGTTCCTAAACTGCGCAAAAAATTACGAAATGAGTTCAACGATATTTTATCAAATCTCACTAGATGCTAGAGGCAGGTATTTTGCAGTTTCAAGAATTCAAGTGTCCACTAAAGTTCGGGAGTGAACGTAAATGCTGAGCTGATTAGTCCAGAGTCGATGACAGTTTCAGGGGAGGAGTCTCCTAATGCTTCTCCTCTGGAGGAAGAAATGATAACGTGCCTTGATTCTTCAAGGTAACTCCGGCGGCGACTCCTCTTGAAATGAAATTCGAGATAAAATTCGAGACAAACTTTCGAGATCAAGTTTTAAAAATGCCCTAAAAAAATAATAATAATAAATGCCAAAGGGGCTTTTCAGAATTTGTTCAGATTGGGAACCTATTCGCTAGCTAGAGCATTGCATCTACCGCAGTACAGTAATTAAAGGCAAAATTGCTCCCATAATGGACATTGACCGCACATACACCTATTTTCTATCACCACTCCGATGTATCTACAGAAATAGTAGGACGAGAAAACAGACTAGGATTCTACAGCTTCATTAATTAAGGTTTAAATTACTTTGGCAATTGGACTATGGAACTTAAGCCCATTTACCCGCTATTAAAGCAGATAGGGGTCCAGTTCTAATGAAGTGTACGGGTCTATTTATCGATTTTAAAGATGCCTCTTTATCAAAGAGTCGTATGCAAAAAAACATGGTATTTTGACGAGCTTCTGAAAATGGTAGAATTAAAAAACATATGTCATTATGAAGGGAGAACTTTTAACTGCATTTACATCCAACAAAGGCTGTAGAACCATAGTTTGTGAACTGACTGTTTGTCTCCGATATGTTTTGCGTTGCAGGTAGTAGGTGGAGCGGTCATACAAATACAATGCGTAGGTACCGTTTTTGACAGTACTTTTTTGATAGTCAGCTGCAAACTATTTGTCTAATAGACCTACAGTCTTTATCAGTCTACGTTTCATTGTGACATAGTTGTTAATTGCTTTAAAATGAGTCCTATAAACTGAAATTGTTGACTATAACACTAAAAGTCCGATTTGTATCTCTTATGGTCCTGACAATAAAAACAATACAACGTCTAAAATTACCTACGTGTGATAACTTTCGACTGTAGGTATACAGCTGTTTCATTGGAACATACCTTCTACACATTTTTGAACAATACAAGACGCATCTATATCGCCGCTGGTGTTAATAGAGTTTGCGGTAAATTCAAACAATGTTGGTCATTTCGTTAGTTTGTACGACACGTTCGAGTGCCTGCAACTTAGATTAAAAATACTATAGATGCCAGGTCAGTGTGCAGGAAAAGTACGTCAAAATTGCACTATACCATCATCATCATCATCTTTGTTACGTGTGTGATTCAGGCTTAGAACGCAACGAAACCTTGATATTTACTTTATAACTGGTGATTTAAGTTTGTTACTAAGGAAAATGGCGGATCTCGGAGGGAGAATATCGAGCCTAGTATCGATATAGTTATTTCAGTATCGATAACTATTATCGATTATCTATGTAACAATCTTCATCATACCGTGTTATTCCACTGATGGACGTAGGCCTCTCTCAAAACAATTCTCGCCTTTTTGCATCCAGTCCCTGCCAGCCTTCATCTGGTCATGGAGCGACCCACACTACGTTTAGTTTAGGTTAGCCATTCATAGCCTCCATTCGAGAACCCAATAATTTAGTCTCAATTAGCACCGATCACAATAATTAAAAAGTTGTTGAACGTTAGTCGAACAAATGTTTTTCACAATTAGGCCTACGACCTTATATGAAATAAATTATTTGACAATCATCAGAATACCTACTCACGATGTTCACCGTTTTGAGAGTACTCCGGTACACATCTATCCGATATTTCGTGTAAATCGAAGAGTAGAAGTGGGCAATTTTCGGTGACTGGCCTTGCATCTATAGTGTTTTTAATATAAGGCCTGCATTGGCTATTGAGGTCGCAGTGATGTTGACCTGACATCGAATTTCCGAACAATAGAGGTTTTAATTTCCTTTACTCGTAGCGAATTGGCGAGCCTTTAGCTTGGCACATTTGTGTCAGGAATTTATCAATGAAGGCGGATGTTTAATCGAGTTCCTTACTTCCGGAATTATTTAAAATTTAAAACTAGCCAAGTTAAGAGTCAATTGCGTCAACCGCAGGCTAAAGTTAACCTTGAGTTAAATTACAAAAATGTTAACTCTTCTATTTCATAAGTTTAGTGATGTGATGAATGAAATTGGTTAATGATATATTGCCTATTTATGTATCTGCTAGGAAAAGCTCTATACTTACAGGGTGTAACGGAAAGTCTAGAGGAAGCCGAAAGGAGGGTATTCTGTATCGATAACTGAACAACCTTTTTTCTACGACATTTCTATTTTCGAGAATTTATTTTTATACATTTTGGTCCAGTTAGCCGATCGATTTCTACGAGACATTAATTTATTTTCATTCGTAAAGTCGTTAAACAAAAGTTGTTCCGTTACCGATACTAAACACTGTCCCTACGGCTTACTAACCCTTTTTATTACACCCTGTATTATACTATAAATTCTTCATAATTATACAACAATTTTCCAATTGAAATTAATACCCAATACTCAGGTCAGCAACCTCATGCATCTGTGGAAAAATTAAACTTCTGCGTCAACCCAGTCAAAAGATATAGCCGCTTATGTCGTCTTTTCCTGCATATTTGTATGAAAACGAGAGAAACTACTACTACTACTAAACTACTACTACGGGGTACTTCCCGTTGACCTAGAATCATGAAATTTGGCAAGAAGCTGCTAGGTCTTCCACCACAAGTGAAGGAAAAAAATCCTAAAACTGTAAATTTGGGGTTCCGTCACAAAATATATTATTTTGTAATTACAAACTTATATACAAATATTATATTTGCAGTTGACGCCTGGTATGTCGATGTATGACGTTATCAGTTTCGAAAATGCACAGATGTTTATCCCTAAATTGTTAAACCCTCGGAGTCCGACAGTCGACTCGCACTTGGGCGGTTTTTTATTATTATTATTTATTTAACGCGAGCGCATAGCCATTTACTTTTAATTACCAAAACCGATGAGCTTTCAACAACTTACATAACGACTCTCGTGTTAAGACCTGACACATCCTATCAGCTCACGCACGTGTGAAGACGTTACGTCGGGGATTTGCAAGTAATTCAATAAGACCCAGTCTAGAGTGTTACCCGCGAAGGTTCATTATTAATTCGGGATTACTAACGAGCGCTGTTGGTTCAACAAATACAAACATTTCGTGTCTAAGTTATTGGATACCTTGCTGTAGGTATGTAAAATAGGTAAAACTATCGGTTGAAAACAGAGAACCACATAGCAGATTATTGAGATAAATGACAATGCCAGATTCTGCCCCACCATCAACCGCAAGTTGTACAAGATAACGAATAAATGTAAAAATATCTCCGTTTTTTATTAAAATTATTGGTTTAAAATAAAGTTTTGTACAAGTTGCGATTCGAAACAAACAGCTTAATTAAGAATTCAGAATATAGTAAGAAATCGAAGCGATTTATTCATTGTTTTTGTTATTCTTCTATAGGAGTTGCGAGAGTAGTAGAAAATTATACTGATTATGATTATGCAATATGAAACCTGTAAAGTCCCCAACAAAATGATAGGTACAGCTTAAATGGTCACGTAGTTTTCTAGGTGGGGTAACGCTCCATTGCAATGTGGCAATGTCTTTTTATAAATCGGTCTAGTAGTAGTCTCAACAATTATTCCATACCTATTTTTAACTTTAATCTATCTAACAGTGAACTACTTAAGCTAATGATGATATAATAATTTAATCTATCTAACACCACTAATGATGACCAATTAATTTACTAATAATTACTAACCCTATAACTGTAGAATTTTATTATTATTATTATATCACGAAATGGATATTTATTCATATAGGCCAATAATAAAAATTTGAAATAACTATTATAATATTAACCTTTATAAGATTTTTTATATTACAAGAAACTAAATATTAAACTACTAACAACAACAATAATAAAAAATACTTATAAATAAAAAATTGAAGCCAATTCGTGGGAGTGTCCAAACGACTAATGCTTCCGGGCGGCGGGCGGCGCCGCGGAAAGCCTCAAGCGGCGCAAATATACGGCTCTCCGCGAGAGCTACATATTTGCGCCGTTTGGTGTAGAGACCATGTTGCCATGGGGACCAGAGGCGCAGCGACTGTTCAAGGAACTGTCGTCGCGCCTAATTGACTCGTCGGGTGACCAAAGGGCTTACCTCGGCCAGCGTATATCGCTGGCTATAACAACGAGGTAATGCCGCCAGCCTTTTTTTTTTTTTTTTTTTCGGGGGGAAAATCATCCAGATATTATGATACCTCCTTGCCACGGGGAGGCGAGGATGGTTATGTCGGACTCTTACCGACTAAAAACCCCTCGGTGTTCCGTCTCGCCGCCCTATGACGGAGTCACGGGGAGACTTGCGAATTACTTCCGCGACTACGCCGGCTGTGTGTCCGGGGGGACCCTTCTCGGGGGTCTTTGACCCCATCCGACTGTTAGCGGTGTGCTGGAACACATGCACGCCAACCAACTCGAGGACCTGTTACCGAGCGTTGGACTACCCCGTGTCCACTCGCCCGGAAGCCCTCATTATGGGGGGAGGTTACGGGCATACGCCAGCCTCCTCCGCCCGACTCTCCTGCGGCGGATTCGTTCGGACAATGGATCAACCTCTCTTGCCCTCTCCGCCGCCTCCTTCTGCGAAATTACTTGTTCACAGAAGGCGACCACCGCGTCCAGTCTATATTCTATAATGTCGCCAGCCTATATTAACCTATATATATATATTTGCGGTACCTAGTAAAAGTGCAGAAATCCAAATCAATGCCAATGTCAAATTAAAAAGAACTTTTCCAGCAGTACCTAACATCCAATTTAAACATGATTACGGTGATGTTTTGAGGGCTGGCTACTACCGTGCGCTGAGATCTCGTAAACCAGAGTCGCATTTACTTATCGTGATGACATCACTCGTATCAAGGGTAACATCTACTGTATACTTTATTAAGTTAATCCTGCAATAAAAACTTCTCCTGTTTCCTTCCCCCCATGTGCGAACGTTCACCTCTACTCCCCAGGGAAGGGGGAACCCCCTGTTATCGACGAAACAACGCATTTTGTCTATTGTCGGCCCATAACCCTTTATTTACTTGTAGGCGATTGCTGGGTATGAATATTTAGGTCATAAATGATAACTCTAGACTTAGCAACTTAGCCGAAAACTCTACATTATTCGCAACGGCAGCGATCAATATCCATTGCAATAAAACTGCTTTTGGACATGATTGGACCTTATTTATTATTATTTATTTTATTAATGGACTCGACAGTTCGTCATTTGCCAATGTCATGTTACAGAAAATTCAATATATTCAATAGTCTTCTATCTTCCTCCAGTAGCGTCTTCACTCTGGGTAGCCGCATCTTCATGTCTTCATCCAGAGGAGATGCCGCAGCGTCATCACGCTGGACGAAGCAGCTCGACAGTCACGTTCACTCCCGAGCTTGTAGCGGGAACTCTTGATAAAAGCTTGAAACTTCAGATCTTGCATAAATAATCCTTCTTACTATACTGTGTGTATAACTTCACTGTACTGTCATTCTCGAACATTTTCTGATTAATTTAACATGATATTAAACACAAAATAGCCATTAAAACATTAAAAGTGTAGACATTAAAAGGAAAATTATGAAATAATTTCGCAACCGTCGTTTCCCGCCATTTTCAAGAGAACCTTCATTATACTTACTTATTAAATTAAAAACTCTAATATTTAGATAGGGTTCCTTACACCTTTCTGTCGAAAGTTGTTTCGTCGGTGACCGTCAATGTACAGTTTATTACGGCGAAACATTGTTATAGAAGGTTCGTTTCACAAAACATTTTGTCGACATTTTGATCGACCAATTTTTAATCGAAATATGTTTAGTGTTTAGTTAGTCGACTTTTCATTTCAGGGGCTGCCAGCTGTTAAACTCGAGCGCGAGACAAAAGATGTCCCGCAGCGGCGGAGTGAAGAGCACGGCACAATGACTCCATATTTGTATTTTTTTTATAATTTTGGATGCTTTTTGGCAGGGAAATGAAAATACGCCAATATATATTTTTTTAAACAAGCGCTCGTATTTATATTACCCTACATTTTGATACATATTTTGTATGAATAACTATTGCGGTTTAGACATAATTTTCATTTTAAAAGACTGCGATTTTTTTCTATCGAGCGAAGTTTGTCCAATCGTGTATCGGTATTCATCAGTCCCTAAATAGACACGCCAAGATTGGTATATATTTTTTTCAGACGTTTAATTTTAGCTGTTAGTGCCGTAGCATTGATAGAAAAACTGTAAATCCGCGCATACGTCTTAAGAGTCTTCATAGAGCCAACTAGCGCCGCCAATCTTAAAAAAATAATATCTTCCAATATAATCAATTTTGTTAAAAAAGCTATTTACAAAATGTTTATTACGATAAATACTATTTTTCAATATACAATACATGGCATAATTGCGACAAGCTAAGTTGTAGTTCACAAATGTGCCAAAAACGGCCGTTTTTCGCAATTATGCGAACTATAACTTAAAGACTGAATCACGTTATAAATAAGCATTTAAAAAATAGTATTTATCGTAATAAACATTTCGTAAATAGCTTTTTTTAATCAAATTGATTATATTGGAAGATATTATTTTTTTAAGATTGGCGGCGCTAGTTGGCTCTATGAAGGCCCTTAAATCAATATTTTATTGTGATCCATTAGCATGGTTTTTTATGTCAATAAAAACAAATTACAAAGTTGCCTCTGGCATAGCCTAGCCGTATTCTCCACTAATTGGACCGTCTGCCTGCACAGTGCACACAATATTGCAACATCGGCACTGGAATTTAAATCAATGCAGCAGACAATGGCGGCGAACGAGAAATATTTGCATAACGAGAAAACCATTGTTCATTTTCCATAATTCTATTGTCAGCATGAACCCATGAAAGAAAGAAAAATCCGCAATTAAGTAAGTATATTTGGTATGGGGGCAGTACGAATGACTTCATCAGATTAACACGTTCATGGACAGTGGCGGCATATGCCGTACTTTGAGTATTCGGAAAATGACAGTACGGCGTATGACGTATATTTTGATGCATTTAAAAAGACACAACGGCATCTCCCGCGGCGTTCGTAGGCGGTTTTCTTTGTAGAGCGGTCCCACTGTCATTCTGTGTAGAAAATAGGTATGTGTACTGTCAAAATAAAGGTTGTAGGTACATTTTTGTGGTCTTGACACGCACATACTTAGAATCCCCCACGGTTATGACAGTAGTTGAGAATTTTCACTGTCATTTCGTAATTTCTACTGTCCATGAACGTGTTAATGTTACACATGCAGTACGATTTCAACTCTTACAACGCAGATAATAAGAACGGTCCAAAGTACAAAGTGTTACACTTAATGTCCTTTGTGCTGTAACATTAACATGAGTTGCCAATGTAAATACCCTCGCTAGCTAATACGTAATACCTTCGCTGAGACGAGCTGCCCCCGTACCATTAAACCTTATAGCAGAATTACTTCAATTTTAACTTACGTTGGCAACTCATGGTCACACACTTATTGTAAGGACTTGTAACACAACTTTTGAATAACGACAACATAGTTACTTATAGGGATCTTTATGTAAGTGGTTCGTGACTGTAGTCTATAGTATGATCTCGTCCACCCAACTTAACGATATTTACTTTCAATTTGGCGATAGTGAAAATTGAAACATGTCGCTACGTTGCCTTCACTACGCCAACATTATTCTACGCGACCCTCCACTTAACGCGAAATGGTTTGCTGAAAGCTGCATTGCATAATATCAGATAATATTCAGTACCTATACTATAGTACCTTTTTCCTCCCTAAACGTTAACTTAAAGTTGTAAAGGAGTTTCACCTTAATAGCCTCATCATCACCATTATCAGTTTATTAGCGCTTATAGGGACTGGCATCATGACAGGTCACTTGCTCTTTAAACAAACATCTCTTTACAATTGGGATTACAGATGGTCCTCTGTGCAGGGGCTGCATGAAGGAGGAAACAGCCGCACATGTGCTTCTAGAGTGCAGTGGTGTCGTGCCACGCAGCAGGCTACAATCCTCGGGTCACCGAAGACGCTCCCGGAGGCCTGCAGGGTCATTAAGAACCTGTTGGCCGTCCTGGCTGAGCTCGGCTGGCTAGAGTAGCGCCAGCCGCCTTGTGCTCAATGGGCCTTGCGGCCAAAGTGTGAACATGCCCAGTTTTAAAGATGCAGTCTATTTTTATGTCCCCCACTGCTGGGGCACAGACTGTCCTATCTATAGGTGGGGGTGAGAGACTCTGCACTGACTCCACGAAGGTGTTAGTTTGTAGCGCCTTCTTGCTGTGTATACTCCGCGGAGGCTTCGCGCTACGCGTCGTGTCGAAGACGTCACAGCGTTAAAACAAGTGCCGACCGTTATTCCCTCTTGTCATTGTCATCCTGATCTCCAAGCAGCACACCACAAGTTTTATGCATTTTCCCCACGCTGTCAGCTTACCACCCCAGCTCACTGAAGAGCGCAGCAGGGTGACCGGCTGACACCTACACTGTTGAAGGCTTTCTGATACCGACAGGCTTGTACCCGTCTTCATACACATCTCCGGTTTTCGTTTAGACCGTTCCTATGTAAAACAGAAAGAAAGAAACTCGGACTGTTGAGGAGTTGATCTCAATGCAAGATTGTGTACTTTAAACTAGGTTTTTAATAAAATATAATACTTAGATAAGTTTGATACAGTGTTAATTCGTCGGTGCCAAGGAAACGAGTGGTAAGTAACAAAATTGTCCGCAGCGGCGCGGGAGTCGCCGCAACTTCACATGTAATTTATAGTTTGAATGCATTTTGAATGCAATAGCGCGTAAGTTGCGTAAATACGGACCATGATCCATCACGCAGCCCAGTGCATATTGGATTACACGTGCCTTAGATTTTTTTCTTCAGTATGCAAGTTTCCTTGCGATATTTTTCTTGACCGTTTTTGAGAGCATTCGGTAAATTAGTGAACGTAAGATTTCCTTCGAAAAAAAATAGAGGAAAACCTAATTGGTACTAAAACTACTTGGGTACCCAATAAGTCCAGTCCCAATAGAATCATTAAGTCCAGTGACCTGCCCCCCTATTACCGTTCTCAAAACGATGAAATTATACCATGTCATAGCGCGCCAAACAGAGACGCCGCTACACCGACGCAATAGCACTGTCTCTTTCACGGCCGCTATGACATGGTATGATTTGATCGTTTTGAGAACCGTAATAGCCCCACTGACTACGCCACCGAAATCTCATTATACATTTAAAACAAATTATAAACAAGTAACAAATAATTAACACCGGAAATCAAGACGATATATGGGCAAGAGTTGCCTACCACACAGTGAAATTAATAACTTTATAATTGTAATTTAATATTGTGTAGCAAGCAAGTTCTAACAAAGTAAAGCGATCGTAATTAAAAGTTATGTCTTGTCTACGGAATTTCTTAAACCTAGACTTAATGGTTAATGAAATTCTTAGGTAGGTAAGTATATAATATTGACTAAGTAGCTACCTAGGTACCTACCTAGGTATTACCCTCTACGTATTATAGAAACGGGAATAAAAACCAAAATCAACGTGCAATTTAGGCGTAATTTAGGGTATTCAAATTAACCAAAATACCTATTAAAAGGCTGCTAAGATATAAGAAAGAAATTTTATTTATACCACCGTCCACCATACCTAATTACAAGAAAACTCTTTTTAGAATGCCATGGCCATTGAATTTTAAATAGAAACAAGGTTTTCTTTTTAATGGCATTTATTTTAATTTTTTCAAGTTGAAGTACCTACCTAGCTACAAACTCCTTACTCAGTATTGGTTGATCAAAAATCGACCTATATTTCTCCCCTGCGAAGTCAAGGTATAGGAAAGGGGAAAACGCTCACGTGTCTTGAATATGAACTTACACGTGACATAAGCTACATTAACAATTGAATAATGCCACGATAACACCGTCGCAATTTTAGCGACGATCCAATCAGCGGCAGATCCATCAGATTGGTGTGAAAATTGTAATTATTGATTAACAACAATAACATAGACATACTGACATTTAACGACACAATTTTTTTCGTTTCTTGGCAATATTTTAATTATAAAATAACCCCACGATAACATAGACTTAACGGCTTAACCCGAGAATAATGTATGGAGTCTTTCGCGGGTTAAGCGTTAACTCTAGAGTGATATCTGTTATTGCAAGGGTTAGTGTCGCAAACGCGCAGAATATACACAAGGACCAATCAGAAAATAAGTAATAAGCATGTTCAAAACAGGCGCACCTCATTTCATTGTGGCGGGCGGTCGCAACGCAATCTAGTTTTCCATATGAGCTGGGAAACCAAATACGTAGGTATCTTCGCAGACAGGCGTCTTTATTCTCTATTATTAGACTATTGTATGGGGACCGAGGCAATATCTCCAGAATCCAATTATTTATGTTAATTCAGTCATTAGCGTTCGAGAAAGGCCCTCGTTAGCTTGTTCAATCTCTAGGCTTTTGTGCGATTTAAGTAGTTATAGTCCGCATTGGGACCACGTGGTGGATCATGGCCCGAGCTCCCTCGATGTTAGGGAATGTATGTGCCCGAGCAGTGGGGACATAAAAATAGACTTAGAAGTTACTTTACTAAGCGGTCTTTGTAACATTTATAACTACGTTCTTGAATTCATTCGACCATTTGAAACTGGAAGTTGTACTCATGATAAATATTAATAAAAAATTACAAATAAAAAAATTAATTCAAACTTTGCCCACCCTGTGGTAGTGTGCCTAGAATGCTGGCGACGTTCCCCCGCTGAATAGCCAGGCTTATGCGCTGGCCGAGGAACGCGCCAGCCCGCCTGTCCCCGGAAGCCTCACGCAGGCGCGACGACAATTCTTTCACCATGATAAATATTAAATTGGTAAGGTATACTATACACCAAGACCAATCTAAAAATATACACCCTGTGAAGTATTTTTATAAAAGTGCAAAAGGCGATATAAATAAAATACTTGAAGTTTTCATTACGTATTCAAAAAGTAGTGACAAACCCTCAAACCATAGCTCTAGTTTTAGAACACAACTTTATCATCATCATCAGCCCGTATCAATCTACTGCTGGACGTAGGCCTCTGCCGAAGCACGCCACTCAACCCGATTCTCGGCCCTCTGCATCCAGTCCCTGCTAGCCATCTTGCGGAGGTCATTCCTCCACCTCCCCGAACATAACTTCAATAGGGTAAAATATCTAGTATTATGTAAATGAAGTCCGTAATAAAATATTGTCTCACAAAGAGCCAATCTCACAGGCGGCGAGTGAAAAGTTTCAGTCCACTGATTCTCAGTTTTATACTGAGTTACAAGTTTTCAACTGGAAGAGCTAAGTTACCTAGTCGCTGAATTTTCTAGTTTAACCAGAGGGCAGTGGCGTATTTAGGTTAAGCCGCCCCGGGCTACTTAAATATCCCCCAGATTGACCGCGACTTTAATCGTTATCGTTTTCATTTTGACACTTGAACGATATACATTGCTGCGTTTCGTTGTCGTTTGTTAAATCTTGCAAAAACATAGCAGCAATGTATAGCGTCCGTGTGCGAAATTGAAAGCGATTACGATAACGATGAAAGGCGCGGTCACCCCACTGGTCGCCCCTCACCCACCTTGATAGTTTTTATCTACATGTTTTCTATTAATTACCTATAGAAATAATTGGAAAAAAAATTAAATGCATGCTTATACAATACACATTATTGGAGTAAAAAGGAGCATTCACACGTTGTTTTGTCGAGTATTGTATGTCTCCACATCCATCCCGGTCGCCCCTAGAGCTCCATGGCCATGGCCTAATTTGCCCCTATACCGCAGCCCAAATCAAGTGTCTTATGTTGTAAACAAATATGATCGTCTAATTACCTGTTGTGAAGGAACTGATTGATCGAACGTGTTCATCACTTCGAAAATAAAGTAATCCGATCTAATAATGTGAAAATACCTATGCAATAATCACAGAACAGCTTAAAATGTTAGTCGGGTAGGGTAGTTTATGTTTACAAAAGAAGACACTTGATGATTGGGCTTCGGTTTACGTAAATACGGCACTGCCAGAGGCGCATGTAAACATCTAAACCTAGCTAAGTGGCATTACTTTCTTTAACGCTAGTACCTAGAATCGAAATAAAATGCGATTGTGTTTCGTAGGCAACACCGTAATACGTCGCATCGGACGCGGCAAGTACTTACACAAACAGCCACAAAAACCCCGAAAACATACAGCCTACATTCCAAAGAGGTTTTATGCGCAGGCGAAAATATACTGTTAGTTAACTCGACCATGTCCTTAATTATTTTAGTTAACATTATCAATACCACTACTAGGTTAACAATTTACGGGATTTTCCTTCCTGTTTGACTAAATCTGACAGTCCAGTACAGTCTACAGTCCACATCCACAATACATCGACACAATATAACCCTTATGCGCTTGCAATAAGCTGCACCGGATTGTGAGTACAAGTAAGTACTTATATTTAGGTGTTATCTCGCACCATTTCCCGGTGTTTAACATGAAAGCTGTGCCTTATCAGCTGTCAAACTCTTATCGTTACATTGATAATGATGATACGACACTATTTTGAAAGCTTTTGGTGCTCAGTAAGTACCTCAGTACATACATTTGTTATACATATACTTATCTATACTTGGGAATCAAATCACAAAAATATGCGGCGTTTTTCTGAGTTAACCCGGGGTTAAGAAACTTAAATATTGTTATTTGTTGGTGCAAGAAGAGTTAAGTTTCTCAGGCATTGTGA
Organism: Tachystola acroxantha; assembly: GCA_963506565.1. NCBI lineage: Eukaryota > Metazoa > Arthropoda > Insecta > Lepidoptera > Oecophoridae > Tachystola > Tachystola acroxantha. The sequence continues at coordinate 3,551,434 of OY735876.1, read as the reverse complement.
CACAGATAAAAGCAGATACTTATGTATAGGAGTGTCACTAAGATTGAGATTTTCTCAGATGGATACCTACTTACCTATTTTAAATTAGGTATTTTACATACTCTGCCCCCTTAACTAAGCAAATAGTACGTAAATAGTGAAAAATTGTTAATAATGAATACTCCAAAAAAGCCTTATTTACAACAGACAAAACCTGTACTTCTTCTCAATCTAATAATCTAAAACAAGCACTTAAGGATATTACTCACCTAAATACAATACTTTGAATCAACTTTTATCACTCACTATGTACATCCGACAGCACATCAATGGTAACACTTGTTGAAGTGCGATTTCCACTCTTATGGTGCAGACAATTAAAACGGTTCGAAGTTAATTGATATGTTGCGACTGTAAAACACCATACTTAAGTCACAAAACACTGAATCAGTCGTCACCTATTTAGGTATTAAAAAAGTCGACGATAATCAAAAATTACGACTTCGTTTAATTTAAAAGTTGTTTGACCGATTTAAAACTATCTTTGTATGGCAAAATATAATCCAAAAAGTTTTACACTGCCGCGTAACTTTTTAAAAAGTTATCAAAGAAATTTTTAGTAACTTCTAACGTAATTTACAATAAAAACGATTAGTGTCGTATGTACAACCATTCGCGGACGCTGTAACCGTGTAACTGAAAGTCTATTGAATGAATTTCAATAACATGACGTGGCGAGAGATTTTCCTGCAATAAATTATAGGATTAGTGGATAGGATTGTGTGTAGGCTGTATATTTGCGTATTCTTTGATCTCGTGATTTATGTCTTTCCTTCCAGTGGAATAGGTAGATTAAACATTAGTTGCTACTCGTAGTATAAGTATAGAAAAAACTCATTATTCGTCATCTAAAGCACTCAAATGTAAATATGCATTTCGGACCCCGGCCGTCCGAGGGTTACATCAACAATTTTTATTATAGATCAAGTCCTGTCAAAGTCCATCTTTTTACTGAAAAATACTAAAATACTCGTGCACGCCTGACAGAAATATGGATAAGGGACAAGTGTGGCCCTTTGCAAGTGTGGTCTCGACGAAGGGTCGCCTGACCATATTTTCTTCGACTGTCCTAAACTAACCTTTTCATTATACGACGTTCTCCCTCCCAATATGCGTCCTACTGATTTTAAATCTCTTCTATGTTATGTGTTCACGCCTTTTATAAATATATTCTATGTGATTTTATTTGTATTAACAAAATTAAATTATAAAAGTGTTTACGTTCTTACTAAGTAAGTGGTGGTTTTTATTGTATTTGTGTTAATTTTTATTGTAGGTACATTGTTTTATGTTCTAGAATCAGCATGAAATTACCCATTCGGACCGATCACCTGCCTCGTCTCTCCCATAACCGACTCGACATTGGCAGAATTCTACGAAGAGACACCAACCCAATAATAATAATAAAAATACTTCTAGCACAAAAAGGTCGTTGATTGATGCTGACTTCAGCGCTAATAAAAATAGTTGATGCTAACTTTCCAGCCATAATTTGGACTTGCGTAATTGGCGTGAAATGTGACAACCACACAAAATCGCCGACATCGCCACAATGTTCGAGTCAGCGCTCATGGATATTAATTAACGAATTTTAATCGTAAGGGGTAAAATCCAATTTTAGCGTCGACCATACAGACCCGTTTTAAGCCAAATAAGCCCAGCTTTAGCTAGTTGTGAATTTATATTTAAACACTGCAGAATTTTAAAATTAAGAACTATATGGGTTTTTTAAAATGACGGGAAACGACGGTTGCGAAATTGTTTGATAATTTTCAGTTTGTGTACAGTGGGTGTTTTGTGTTTAATATCACGTTATATTAATCAGAAAATGTTCGCGAATGACAGTATGGTGAAATTATTGGAGGATTCATGCAGGATCTGAAGTTTGGCGCTATAGTCAAGAGTCCCACTACGAGCTCGGGAGTGAACGTGACTGTCGGTAGAGCTGCTTCGTCCAGAGTGATGACGCTACGGCGGCTCCTCTGGATGAAGACAAGAAGACGCGGCTACCCAGGGTAACGACGCTACGGCGACTCCCCTGGATGAAGAGAAGACGATATGATATTTTGAATATTCTGTAACATGACATTGGCAAATGACGAACTATCGAGTGCATTTAGTATCTTAGGGTAGTATTATATTATATACCTACGATAGCCTTTTCAATGCGTTGACTTTCGTATCCAATTTGCAGAGACAATTTAATACTGTTACATAAAGCAGGACGCTCGAGGCGCGGCGACAGATCTAATTAGATAATAATGGGCTACAGGAGAAAATTATACAGGGGGTCTCATTGGCGATACTTTTTTTTTTTAATGTAAAGTAAGGCTACCTATGGTTACGAAACTTAAATCAGGATGGCGGCTGGTTTCGAGTAGAGAAAAAAATATCTTCCTTCGAAACCGGTTACGTACTTTCCAAAATGCTTTGCGATAACATCTAGTATTGGGTGACAAGCCTCAGTCCCCCTTAAGTCTGGCCACACCACAGGATTTATTCAATTTGTCAATTCGGAGACGAAGTTAACCAAACGAAAATGGATCTACAGGGGTTAGAGACAATAGGGTATTTCCGAAGTCCCACATAATGTGTTGTCTTACTGGTATGTCTCAGGAATCCGATTTTCTTGTTAGACATTGGAAAAGTCGAAGACAGAGATAAGTATACAGGGGGCCTCAATAAGGTTGAGATTTTCTCAAAAACTACTAGACCGAATTTAATAATTATAGGGTTCGGTATAAGTCCGGGGTTGGTAATGAAACCAATTATTTGTATTTCACCAGTTTTATTCCAGGTTGAGAGGAGAGACAATAAGTTTATAAACTTCACCAAATGCGCGCGCTGTCATCACACAAAACTTCTACACCACAGACTATCTATATCTCGCGGGCAGACGGCCGCGAGAGGTCCGTTCCGAAACTGGGCGCTGGTTTACTATATAATTCTTTTACAGTTAGATAGTTTTAACTTTTATCTATCAAACAGCGAAATAATTTTTGCAATAGGTCAAGTAGTTTTTGAGAAAATCTCAACCCTTAAAACTCTCCTGTACCTACACCTTTCTGTGTTCCACCGTACCTACCGGCTTCCAAGGTTTTATGCGAGTGGTGAAAGAATATAGGCATACTTCTTCAACCATACAAGGTGGCCTTAAATTCAATCGACAAAATTAAATGGATGGTTAGGCTTGTGACAAACATTAATTCTGCACAGCGTTTAAGTAACTTAAACAATTTGGAGAAAAATAAAAATATTTACAATTAAGGCGCTGACATGAGCCAACTAGCGCCGCCAATCTTAAAAAAATAATATGTGCCAGAAATGGCCGTTTTTCGCAATTATGTGAACTACAACTTACCTACATTGAATCACGTTACAAATAAGCATTTAAAAAATTATATTTATAGCAATGAACAATGTGAACGTAGCTTTTTTAATAAAATTGATTATATTGGAAGATATTATTTTTTTAAGATTGGCGGCTAGTTGGCTCTAGGAAGGCTCTTAAACTATCAAATAGTTATTAATTTGATGTGCATCGTTACTGTGCTTTGTAGTTTTTACATTTTAAGGAATTTTTAATATTTTGCAACCATTTATTTCACTGGAATTTGACCTAATGGTCATTTCTAAGGTCATTGTGTGACTTGTGACGTACTCAGTTCAAATTTTTTTGCAGTTTTAAAAAAACAACTTACCAACTTAATATTTATCATGAGGTAAATACAACCTCAGTTTCAATTAGTCGAATGAATTCAAGGACACTCTGTATATATTTTAAGGTTGTATCTGAATGCATAGACAAGTGAATACTGAGAGTATTCTCTCAAATCGATTAATATAACTCTTGACCGATCACTGGTCAATTTATTACTTTTTATTACTGATTTTTTTTTTCGATCAGTACATCATTCTGCGGGAACTGTATTTTTTTCTATAGACCCTGAACAACCTCCCTTATGTTCATAATTTTGCTACTGCTATCATTAGGGGTAAGTATTCACTTACTTATATAAAACGTGCTTTAAAACGTTACTTATATAAACGCAGAGAGCTCGGTGGCTCAGTGGTTGGGTCAATGGACTTGCAATATGGAGGTCCCAGGTTCGATTCCCAGCCAGGGCAGAAATGTACCAATGAGTTATCCTCGGTTTTTTCGACGGAAAAACTTACGTACCTACATTTACCGAGTGCTCTCAAAACGGTGAAGGAAAACAGCGTGATGAAACCTGCATGTCGTAGAAAAAAAATCTACAGCATGTGAAATCCGCCAACCCGCACTGGGCCCGCGTGGTGGATTATGGCCCGAGCTCCCTCGATGTAAGGGAAGGTCTGTGCCCGAGCAGTGGGGCAATATAAATAGACTGATGATGATTCACTTATATAAAACGTGCATAAAAATTAATAAAAGAGATTATTAAATTAAAAATTCATCAACTACCTAACCAGCGAGCTTTACGAACTAAATATAAGCTTGAAATCCCCAATTTATTTAGGATCGGCTTAAGGGCTTCCAATAAGCGAGGAATGTCTGAAAATCCTAGACTAATAAGCTTCATGAGGGACGGATGATCCGTAGGTCGATGCGGCTTTCGTATTTTATAATTAAACTTTACAAAGCTAAGGGTGAACAGCAAGCTTTTTAATAACATGCTAACTTATCGGTCTACCCACGTAAAAATATAAATACCTATACCGCAGCCCAAATCAAGTGTCTTATTTTGTAAACAAATATGATCGTCTAATTACGTGTTGTGATCATTGATCTCCTATAAACTAGATACACCCTCTGCCTTCTAAAAATGTCCGAGCGCAAAGAAGGTCCAAATAAGGGTCCTTTGTTAACGTCCAAATAATGTCCAATAAAGCAAATGAGCCATTCATCCGTTTGGACCTTCTTTGCGCTCGGACATTTTTAGAAGGCAGAGGGTATATCTAGTTGTTTATAGGAAATCAATGATCACAACACGTAATTAGACGATCATATTTGTTTACAAAATAAGACACTTGATTTTGAAGACGATTGACTTTAAATTGTTTTAGTAAGACCTTTGTGTATCTAGTTATTTATAGGAGATCAATGGTTGTGATGTAACACTAAAATAACAGTTTAATCCAACCTGTTCATCATTGTGAAAATAAAGTGATCCGATCTAATAATGTGAAAATAACTATGCAATAATCACAGAACAGCTTAAAATGTTAGTAGGGTAGGGTAGTTTTTGTTTACAAAATAAGACACTTGATTTGGGCTTCGGTATAGTTGCTGGTGTCAGAGGAACATACAGGTGTCCCACGGTTAAATAAGAAAAACCGTCCAAGTGCGAGTCGGCTGCCGGACTCGCGTACCGAGGGTTCCGTACAACTTCACCATAACATTTGCTCTAGCGAAAAGATAAATAGATTTAGGGACAAACTTATCTTTGCGTTTTCGAAACTAATGACGTCATACATCGCCCCCTTACCTTGAAGTCTTATAGCAGTATTACTTTCATAATACTTTGTTACTTCGTATAATGACGACCTTAAAGTAAGCTCATTAAGGTCGTCATTGTACGAAGCAACAAAGTATTATGAAAGTAATACTGCTATAAGACTTCAAGGTAAGGGGGCAGGCGTCAACTGCAAATATAAGTATGTATATAATTACAAAAAAAATATTATTTCGTGATAGAACTTCTTTACAGTTTTCGGATTTTTTCCTTTACGATTTTTTATAAGACCTAGCTTCTTGCCAAATTTCATGATTCTAGGTCAACGGGACCCTATAGGTTTTGGTTTTCTTGCATTTTCATACAAAAATGCGACACAAACAGCGATATCTTTTGATTGCAATGACGTAAAAGGTTGATTCTTTTACGGCTGCATGAGGTTGCAGACCTGAGTATTTGGTAGTAATTTCAACTTGATCCGCCCACTCATTTCTGAGATATAGGTCTTGACAGACGGACAACAAAGTGATCCTATAAGGGTTCCTTTTTTCCTCTTGAGGTTCGGAACCTTAAAAATGTATGGCGTTTTCTTGGGGTTAAATCGCGGGATGTTTGGTGCAAGACTATAGGAAAAAAATTGCTAAAAAAACAATTAAATTCGTTATATAATAAACTTTATTCAAATAGAAATGGATTTATACATCTTTTCATCGATAATGTTCATTTTATACAATGACTCTTATACACATTATATTATTTACTTAATAAAAATCTAGGGCATCTCATATCAAGAATTGCTTTTCAATAATTCATTACTTGTTGGAAAGAGACAAAATATACATACTACTTAATTAATTTGTGCGTTTATTTTGTATTTCTACGTTGAAACTACACGGTGTAACAAACTACTCATATCAACAGTTTGCAAGGGAAATTTGACACCATTTTAGCTTTCAATCAATTTAAAAAAAATTCGTGAAATCAACCGTCGGCGAAGTGTGATTTTAGACGAAACATTCTATCGGTGAATGGTAATTCGATATACCACACGGAGTTCATTCGCGCAAAAAAGCCTGGCTGTTTGTTAATGCAGCTTAACGCGAAATGTCGTCATTCTGAATTCACATTCTATTAGCTACAAAAGTCAATTAAAACGGAGAATACACTTTGTTACACCTTGCATTCACTCTTTATGTGCGAAATTGAATAATAGAGACGCAAGTCGACAGCACATCAAAAGCTACACACTAAATGATAATATGGAGAACGACGAATGGACAGTAGCGACATCTATCCAGTAATTGTGCAATTACTCAAATTCATGTCTAACATCAGACCTCCGTCCCTCGAGACGAGAATATGGAGACAAAATTCACGATCTGGATACGAATCACGATGGCTCTGTTGGAATAGAGCGTGCCACGGAATGGCGAGGTTCGAACCCGGTGGTGATGAAAAATTTTCTCCATTTTATCATTTAGATTTTCGTTTCGCATAGCGGATATGCAAGAAAATATCAAGCTACACACTAGCACTCTACGCAATGGAAATACAGCCTAGATTGCAATGGTCTTGAATACGTTGATGTACGGTCGACTGTACCATGCAGTTACAGGAAAAAAACACATTTAAAATAAATACAAACTTTATGAACAACTTTTCAGTCTCTTCCGTCAAAGCGAAACCAAGTATGTTTTATACAAACCGACGACTGACGTAGAAACTTTGTGACACCGCGAACTTTTATTACAAAACTTTTTAAATGCACATTGTCTAGGTATCTTTCAAACAAGTTTACTGGTATAAGGGCCACTTGAACCAAAAGATAACCCGAGGCTTAGCGTTTCCGTGAAAATATTATAGATTTGTATTATTTAACTCCGGGTTAAGCCCTAGATATCCTTAGCGCAAGTGACCCCAATTTTGTCAACCGAACTAACATTTGACGGCCATCTTCGTTTACTTTATAAATGGTATACTGTAGTTGTTTTGCCCGAAATACTTCCTGATAGGCTGAAAATTTCTTAGTCGAAACAGAGAAATGTATACAGGGACCTCGAATAAGGTTGAGATTTTCTCAATAACTATTTGACCTATTGTGTAACTATCTATATATATACCTCGGCCCAAATCAAGTGTCTTATTTCGTAAAGAAAAACTACCCTACCTTACTAACATTTGAAGCTGTTCTGTGATTATTGCACAGTTATTTTCACATTATTAGATCGGATCACTTTATTTTCACAATGAACAGGTTCGATCAATCAGTTCCTTAAATGTTACATCACAACAGGTAATTAAACGATCATATTTGTTTACAAAATAAGACACCTGATTTGGGCTGCGGTATAGTTTAGTACACTTAATGCTACACTCACTAGTAGTAGTAAAGAATTTTCAAAAATCAGTCAAGATCTTTTTGAGAAAATCTCAACCTTAAAACTCGCCTGTACACGTATGTCTGTGTTCAGAATCAGTTACACAATAATAGTTTCTCGAACGCGTTCAGACGTGAATATCGGGCAAGTATATTCTTGCGATAGTGTAAACCAACGTCGAACGAACGAATCGTATGGAGCGTACTCGCAAACGAGAATGGCGTACGATATTCTCGCCAAATCGTTCGAGAAACTATTCCTGTGCAAATGGCGCTTAAGACTGTACTTATTCTCAGAATGTGAGTTGATTTGGGCAATAAATAAACAGCCGACTACCCCGTTAAAACACCACTAAACTTGTTCAATGTCATGATATTATAATGAAGGTTTTTCAAAGTGACATTTAAGAAACAAAAATAGTACCGATAGCTCGGGTAGATGGCACTGATTTTTCGACTTCGCACCTCAAAATTAAAGAGCATCAATGCACGGGCTAACCTTGTTTATTAATTGAATGTCTATTTTTGTGTGGCACAGTCGAAGACAGAGATAAGTATACAGGGGACCTCAATAAGGTTGAGATTTTCTCAAGAACTACTGGACCGAATTTAATAATTATTTTACAGTTACATAGTTTTAACTTTTATCTATCAAACAGTGAAAGAATTTTTGCAATAGGTCAAGTAGATTTTGAGATAATCTCAACCTTAAAACCTCTCCTGTACACCTTTCTCTGTGTTCCACTATACCTATTAAAATTATTAAATTGTATTGTTTAAAATTAGTCAAACCAAAACATAAATTATTCAGCTAATATTAAAAATATTTCTTTCATGGTCCCTGTGTATTTCTTAGTGACCGGAAATCACGCTATCTATTATCAACTTGAAAAGCTAGTTTTTTCCTTTGAAATGACACTTTGAAAACCCCTCATTACAAGTAGATAGCTAAGTAAGCTAAGTAAGAGGGCAATATTGCACCCATTTGCGACCTCACAGCATAGATTAAAAACACTATAGATCCAAGGTCGCTAGAGCCTGGCAAAAGTTAAAATGTAGCTATCAAGTGGTTAAATAAAAATATGAAACAAGCGATGTTTAAATTGGACGCACCACGTCAGACCCGCCATAGATAACGCGCCAAGTTAAGGCAGATTCTCTTCTTGTTTCACCATTTAGGTTGTTATTCATAAACGGGATTTATAATTACGCCACCGTATACGCCCCCTGTCCCTTTCTATCTCGACCTTTTTTAACTAAGTGTGAAAGGGATAGCAACACGATTTAAGGAAAGTGAGGTTTAACTAGGTTTATGAATAACAGCTTAGTGTGTTTGTGTTGAGTTAAAACATAAAGTAAGAAAAATATACCAAACAAGTATTTTTACAACGCGTGAATATCGACGAGATACGACTGGTAGATAAATTAATATTCTATGTATCAGTGCAATTCTTAGTGACCTTGCATCTATAGTATTTTAAACTAAGCCTCACACACAATGTGAGTTTTAAATAACTAGACCTCAACTTTAACATTCAATCTCAACACATTCTTATTAAATTCTATAAAATTATAAAACTTACGAGTTCATGACATACTAAAACTGGTGTCATCATCATCATGTCCATTTATATTGCCCCACTGCTCGGGCACAGACCTTCCCTTACATCGAGGGAGCTGTGGCCATGATCCGCGGGCCCAGTGCGGGTTGGCGGATTTCACGTGCCTGAGATTTTTTCTTCTATTACGGCATGCAGGTTTCATCACGATGTTTACAAAACTGGTGTAATTATTGGAAATTAATTTAATATTTTATTTTATGAAATAGGTTACCCACAGGGTGTACACCAAAACAATTACAGTGTAACAGTCCACAAAATAATTATGCTAAGTGTCGCCCCAATTATAGGCAACAACGGCATGCTTAGAAATCCAAGGATAAGGTAAAAGTAACCCGTTGATGTAACCTATCAATTCTGCTAAGATATTTGGATCAAACACAGCCGAACGATTACATAACCAGTATAAGCGTCATGCTAACGAAGTTACCTAGGGCCGGGCCAAGCTCCACGTGGTGGTGTAAGAATTTTTATTTTGCATGTCCAAGCTTAATAGATGATTTGTTATATAGCACTGTGGCAGTTCACTGAGCTACCGGAGTAATTTAGTCCATATATTTATTTTAATCATCTTCAGTCAAACTTTTTTTTAAATAAGAACCTTATTGAACTCTATAGACTATGCCAACTGTGGTGTTAAAATTCGCAAGATATAAAAATTTAATATGAATATTAAATAATGTATGGAGAAAATGTTGATCACAGGCAATGTCGAACCGAAGACCTCGCCATTCCGTAGCACGCTCTATTCCTACAGAGCCACCGTGATATCGTTCTTTCCCATGAACACTTTGGAGTGTAACTATGTTCTTTGGACCGTTCTTATTATCTGCGTCGTAAGAATTGAAATCGTACTGCAAGCGTTACCATTGATCTGCTGTTGTCCGTACTATAGATACATGGACATTGAATCTATCGGGTTAATATCCTAAATATCCCAATCAGTTTTAATATGTCATGAACTTACTGTTTGATGTACAGGTGCAAAAAACTGGAATAATTTTCAATCACACTTTTCATACTGAAAAAGATTTCTATAGTCTGACTGGGCTATCCCGCGCCTTGTGTGACAGCCGTACGTGGTGCGGGCCGCGCGCGTTGCGAAAGAGAGCGCACGACGCAATGACAGAGTGAGCGAGCGGCGTCTCGGCGCGCAGCTACATAAGGCGCGGTACAGCGCGCCCGGTCATACTCTAATTTACTATAATATAACTAACTACCATTATATACAGTTAAGGCTTGTGACAGGGTAACCTGTCACATAAAATTATTGCAACGCTTTTTATCTCAGTGTGTTACGGATGTCAAATAGATCAAATCATGTCATGTCATAGCGGGCGTGAGAGGGACAGTGCTATTGTGTTGGTGTAGCGGCGTCTCTGTTTGGCGCGCCATGACATGGTATGATATCGTTTTGAGAACTGCAATAAGGTGATCGATATGATAATCAAAAGTTATTGTAAATTATGAGTTGTTTAATATCCGAATTAGAAAGGACCAGAAAAGCTGTTTTGGATGAAAATTATTTTATATCTAGTATTAAAAATATATCGCTTACTATAAATATTTTTTTAAAATTGATTTTTTAATTAGTCATAGTCTGGCCTGGATTTTTTTAGCCACCGCTCGACTTGACGTATGTACTCGCGAAATATTTTTTACATACTAAATTCGATATAAAATAATTAGGGTTTTTGCTCAATTTACTAACATTTCGTTACCAATATCGATTGAATTAAAACGATTAATCGTAATAGCAGTATTTATCATTTGCTGAAGCTAACTAACGTTCTACGACGAATGGTATAAAAAATAGAAACTCTTTAATTGAATAATCTTCTAATTGTATTATGCTGTGACTTCTTACAATGCTGTAATAAAACGTTCTTTGTCTTACAATTCCCATATTAATTGTCGCTCGACGACAGTTTAATTAGTAACAGATATTTCATTACGCATTTTATGTTACATTGTATACGGAATATAGCTGATGTAACATTCTACAGCTACAGAAATGATGGCAAGTTCAAGAGATTGATGAGGAAGCGAGAGTGGTGTACCAGATCGCAGCAGATAAGATTCTATCGGCCGTCATATGCGGCCTTCTATGCCATAATTCCAGTCAGCGATTTTAATTCACAAATTGCAATTTTCGTATGAAAACCGTTGTTAAAATCTGGACCTTATCTCCGACTTTTGCATTAAAATACCAAAAAATTACAATGTCAATCTTATATTTATTTTTCCTTCTATCCTACTAATGTTAATGAAAGGCGATAGAGCGATTGTATTACCACGACTCTCTTAGGTCCTTTTCAATAGAGACGTTTTGTGTCGGACCGGTGCCGCAAGTTTACTGTGCCGCTTGTTCATCATATGCGTTGCTTGGGATCATATTTACTCGCATAATTGTTTTGCCCTAATTTTGTTTGTCATAATGTATGTCGCATAATGTTTTCTTTCATAATGATAGTTTTGCATAATAGTATCTTTGGTATAATGAATCTTAAGCATAATGGTCTGTAGTACTAAATTCATTTAGACTATTTTTGATAGGCATAAAAATTTTAGGCATATTTTTTTATACCCTAATGTTAATTTACCATAACCACATATGGCATAATTAATATCTAACCAGATCCGACACGGATGTTTAGGTTCAGAAGGATCTGGTTTGCTTCGCTCCAGATCTGGTCGCCTTCGATGTTAGGTTTTTTTTATTGTGTTGTGCGTAGTGTTTACGGCGTTCGATAAGTATGCCAATAAACATTATGCTATGATAACGTTATGCTTTTATAAATTTATGCCTTAGAACATTATTCTAAGCAATCATTATGCCAAATAATTTTAGGCCTATATAAATTATGCGTATACGGTTATGCCTTAAGTTATTATGCGAAAAAATCATTATTCTAATAAACGTTATGCCAAATAAAATTATTACAAAAGTTGTTATGCGAGCCAATATAGAACCCTTGTTATATCCCCAACAGGACCGCAGCAGGACGACATCAGCCGCCGACATTGATAGCGTATTAGGCTGTAGTGCATTCGTAACTAAATAAAAATAGCTGTCTATTCTAGTCAATAACTAAAAGAGCACGTGGCAGTTGCGACGTTGCCGTCCTGCTATCGTGCGTGTGCGGCACCGGCGCAGTACCGTTGCCGATCCGTGCGCTTTGTATGAAAAAACACTACAGTCACTTTTTAAACTTACACGGTTTGTGTACATAGTAATTAGATAAAAACGGTAATTATCGTGTTAAACATTCATTTATTTATCACGAGTAGACTGTAGACCAGTCTACTCGTGACCTTGATGGCTGCAATGCTGTCGAAATATCGAGACATCAATAAATGAATGATTAACACGGTAATTCCCGTTTTTATCTAATTCAGTGTTTTACAATCTTTTTGAATACGCGACCCCTTCACAGGTTAAAAAATTCGGACGACCCCCTTACCATACCAAAAGTTAGTATAATTTTAAAAAGACTATGTTTACTTATGATTATCTCTAAGTATAATAAATCTCTATACATAATAAGACTTACCTACAGTCTGCAAGAAGCCGCGAGAGTTTTGAAAGTAAGTACAAGGTAAGTTAAGAAGGCACCACGATTTCGAAAAAAATTGAAAAATAAACAAGGCCATACTACTCACTATAGTATGACCGTCTAAATCAGTCTTCGCCTGCGCGGTACAGGGACGCGGGGGTATGACGACAAGGGGGACCGAGAGAGGTGCGGGGGCGGGCGCGCGAACAGAAATGTATTGTAACAGAAATGCGCCTGCCGCCCGCACCTCTCTCGGTCCCCGTTGTCGTCATACCCCCGCGTCCCTGTACCGCGCAGGCGAAGACTGATTTAGACGGTCATACTATAATTGTATGGGGGGGGGGGGCAGTAAGGCTTCGCGACCCCCCTACGGGTCACACGACCCACAGATTGAAAAACACTGATATAATTAATATAAAATAGTAATAGTTCGTGCGCAGTACGACTACCACACCGCTCCAGAACTGCAGCACACCGACCACAAATGTCTAAATTGAAACAGCTCTTATTCCGTACTCCGTAATGCTCACTCATCAAATAACAATCATAACAATTTGCACCTACATATCAAACAGTCTCACTAGTACAGTCCGCCACTCAGACGCCGCGGTTGGGCAGCGGCTTCACCTTGTAGATGCGGACCAACCAGTGTTCCGTGGTGTACGCCTCCTCTAGGACATCGAGATTGAAATCTTTGTTGCCTATTTCGGCGCCACGGACGCGGTCGAAGCCTGGAGGGCGACCTGTGGGGAGAAAGTTTGTAACCTTATTGATTACTTAAATCAATTGAGTTATGGCACACGAACGATAGTTCACCAATTAAACTATTCAGTCGGTGAGCTAAACGCCACGGACGCTTATGGAGTCTCACACGACAGCCAATACAACTTAATTTTAAAAGGAGTCAATCGAGACCGACTGTGATTAAAAAGTTGGCCAATTGACCTAAACGCCACAGCGCTATATGGGAGCTATCACACGGACGACTTCCAGTTGGTGGCCGTGTTGCCAATTTTTGCGGATTATATGTAAAATCAAGCGTATTTCTATTAGGTGGAAAGGATTTTCGAACGTTAAGACAGCTTGTTACAAGTAAAAAAAAAATTGCTTACGAAATAATGTTGCTAAATAATGAATCTGTTCTTAATTTTGTACTCTGTCGAAATATTTGAGCAAAATTCCAAAATTATAGTTGGCAGTTGCAGACAGATATTTGACAGATGTCGCTAGTTTCTTCGGAGAAACAGTCCAAGGCCACCAACTAAAAGTTGAGTTGTTGCCGTGTGAGACCCTAGTCAATTAAACTATTTAATTGAATACAATCGGTGAGCGCCCAATTGAAATTAAATAGTCAAGTTGACTATCGTTCTGCTCCGTTTATAAGACTTACCGCCTTCTGTATAGACGAGTCCAAACTTGTAGTAGCTCATCTTGTACATGAGGCAGTTGAGTAGCGTGGCCGAGCCCGCGTTGTCTACGCGGAACTCGCCGGACGGCGTGTAGTAGTCCGCCTCGCGAATGTGCGCGCCGCGGTCGGTGCTCCCGCCGATACGGACCATCCAGAGGAACTTGTTGATGTCTGTTGGAGACGTCATCATCATCATCATCAGTCTATTTATATGTCCCCACTGCTCGGGCACAGACCTTCCCTTACATCGAGGGAGATCGGGCCATGATCCACCACGCGGGCCCAGTGGGGGTTGGAGACGTAGTTTTGTTTTATTCGGGATGAAACCATTGCTTTTTCGCTTTGATTATTAGGGATAGATAATAATCTTTTTATGTTTGATATTTTCTTGCATATGCGCTATGCGAAAAGAAAATCTAAATGATAAATGGAGAAAAAATTTCATTACCACCGGGATTAGAACCAGGGACCTCGCCATTCCGTGGCACGCCACCGTGATACCACCAACAGAGCCACCGTGATATCGTACCCAGGTCGTGAATTTTGTCATCATATTCGTCTTAGGGACGGTAGCGACACCTATCCAGTGCAATTACTCAAATTAATGTCTAACATTGCAGTTAGAAATCATGTTTTTAATTGATGACGCGTTCCTTTTTCATATGTTTGATCAAACATTCACGACTTGGGTATGGTATCACGGTGGCTCTGTTAGTTAGATTCCCTTTGCCTACTACGTCATAGCCACAGTACTTCCGGAATGCCTAACTTTACAGAAAACAATATTTTTTCTCGGAATTTACCTAAGAAACATTTCTTAAAAAAATTCGACGTATTCAGAGAGACAAAATCTTGAAATGGTATTTTTCTTTTAGGATGTTAATAATTTTTAGACCTTGTCAATTGTACAAAGACGTCCTTATTGCTAAGAGCGATTGCAAAACTACACTGAAATAAAAGATCAACTTACCATCAGAAGAGTAGCCAACAAGCCCGCCAAATATCACCAAGACATAATCCACGTCCAATTCCTGCATAATCTCGTACGCTTTGTCCTCAGTAGACGCCATGGCTTGTCCGACGCGCGATATATGCGTATTATTCCAAGTATTGTTATCCACTATAACCGTTCGATTCGCCATCGCTGTTATCTGATAGCCGTAGTCCCACCACGACATAACTTTTGAGTCCTGAAGAAGATTGGGGTGTTACATTATGGTGCCGTGTGACCAGGATTGATGTGGAAGTTGATATTTAAACACAATAATATTATGTTGCAATGCCCTGACAGGATTCATGTTGTTGTCTTTTATGTAACACCTAGAATTAACCACATGATTGCAATAAAACATATTGACTTTGACAGTACACACCACTATCAGGGGATCCCTTTTTTTCGAATATTTTTTTTTGTCCTAATTTAATTTAGCATAATGAGTTAGGCATAATGTTTTTTGTCATAATCATATTTTGTCATAATTGTTTTTGGGCATACAATCTAACTAAGCATAATTCTAGTTTGGGCTAATAGTTTTTGCCCTAATTTTGATTTCCATATTGTTTTCTGGCATATTGTTTATTCGTCTAATAGATATTATACATAAATAACAAAAGGCATAATTGAAACACACTTTTATAATTTAAATGTATTTATTCATAATGTTTGTTTGAAATGAATGTATTTTTTTTTTTACTATAATTTTCATGCAATATAATTCCTTTCATTTTAAATGTAAATTTTTAGCAATAGCTTGTAAATAGGCAAGTTTTGAAGTGTATTCATTTTTATTGTTGATAATTTTGTCAAGGCGGTTATGTTTGTCTGTGTATTTCTTCTTTTTTGTTGGTATTGGTGTTGTATGTATGGTGTATTAGGTAATAGTATGTTACGGTGCGGCGGGGGTGGCCCTTGGGCCACCCGTAAGCCGCTAACATGTTTATTTTATATACAATGAAAAAGTAGGTATTAGGTAGGTATATCAGATATAACTTAGGTACCATAGTGTAATAGTAGGTTACGGTGCGGCGGGGGTGGCCCTTGGGCCACCCGTAAGCCGCCAACATGTTTATTTTATATACAATCAAAAAGTAGGTATTAGGTATATCAGATATAGCTTAGGTACCATAGTGTAATAGTAGGTTACGGTGCGGCGGGGGTGGCCCTTGGTTTAATTTTTGTTTTTAAAACTTCAGGAGTATATTTTTCGGCGAGTAATTAATATGATTATAACAATTATGCTTCAATATCATTATGACAAAGTTTATTTAGGCTTTATAATATTATTCTTAACAATCTTTATGCTGTTTGTAGTTATGCTTAATAATATTATGCCTATAAAGTTATGCCTAATGACTATTATGCGTAGTTATTACTAGGACAATTTAAAGTATGCCATGTTATATTATGACATTAAAATTTATGCACAAAAATAGGGAACCGGGGCAAAGCTCCATTGAAATGTGGCAATGTCTTTTCATGCCATAAAGAGCTGCCTCGCTCATTTATTTCATGCAATATTCTCATCTCACTTTCCATATACATTAATAAAATATATCAACAAAATACCTCAGCGGTGTTCATCTTGAGCCAAGTGTACGCTTCACGGAAATCGTCGAATATGATTCGTGCGCCGTCGTGCGAGCGAGCCGACAGCACAATAGAGGGAGAGGAGTAAGCCTCTGACGTCACCCACGTGCAGTGAAACACGTAGGATATTAGTAGACTGCCGAGAACACCGACGAATAAAGCTCCTACCTGTGGAAGTAGTATAGGGCTTTTTTAATGAGGGTTTTTGAAAGTGTCAGTTTAACAGGTACAAATTATTTAAAAAAAACGAATGCATCATTACTTGGATTCAATTATTATAGCCTATGTCACTCCTCGGAAAACGACGAAAATGACGACCGAAAACCCGCTGGTTAGACGATATTCAAAGGGTCTCTAAAAACTGGACGGAAGATGCCGAAAATGGAGCAAATTGGAAACGCTGGAAGAGGCCATTACCCGAGAAGGGTAACTAGCTAATAACACAAACAGTATCAATACTTGAACTGCGGAAATTATATATCATTAATATTATTATGTTAATTATTTATTTATTTATTTATTTATTCAACTATATATAAATTGACAGGATAACACCTTATAGATCTAAGCACTCGACAGAATACCGACTGTGGTGTATAATTATAGCAGCCCAAATAGGCCGGAGCCTGTGCCTGGGCTAACTACGTAATTAAAGACCTTGAAATGATGTCAGGCGGTCATTGATTGCGCAAGAACGTTCAACCGACCTATTATTAGAGACACGGTCTTGTGCTCTTCTCACAGCCTCTTCAAAAGGCACGCCGAGGATTCTGCCAACCACATCAGTCCAGCGGGCTGGTCCCCGGCCACGTGTTTAGGTAGTTGGTATTATGGTTAATCAATTTTTTTTCTAATTAGCTAGTGAATAAAAGGCTTTTTTTTATGTCACTCCTACAATCAACCAATCTAACGACACTCATATGTTAAAAAAACAAGCCGGTTAGGCTTCAGGGCGTGCCGAAGAATTAGACATGCATACTCATATATATATATATACTCGAAAAACATAACGCACCTTCTTGCGCAGTCGGATTAAATAAAAAACAAGCTTTCTTAAGTTGATAGGCGTTGCACCGTAGTCAAGTGACATTAAAAAAACACTACCATGAAAAAATTGTTGCCAAATTTATTGGTTTGTGTAATTTTAAATAATACGTACTTAGTAGTAAGTAGGTACAGCCCAAAGCAGAAGTATAACACTTTGGACCGTTCTTATTATCTGCGTCTTAAGAGTTGAAATGTACTGCTAGTGTTGCCATTAATCTACTGTCGTTCGTACATACCTCCGAACGGAAAACTAAATTATTTTCATGTTTCTTCTTTTTATCGTGCTTTTCGACTTTAGGCTCTATATCCTTGACGTGAAGGCTCAGCAGACTGGACGCTGCGACCCCAGACAATATACACATGACTGGCGCGAGCACAAGCATAAGACGGACCATGACGCCCTGTAATAAACAAATGACGAGAGTTTTAAGTATGGTGGTGAGTTCGGGTGCCTTATATGGAGGATAGAAGGAGGATCAGCGATCAAAGTGTATGGATCACGGCGCGGAGTCAATGGAGGTACTCGACATCGCTTCTACGCGCTCAGGCTTCGCTTTGTCATCATTTTTATTGTATATTTCTATTCTATAGTGTAAATGGAACAACTCATTGCGACATACACTACTACGCAGTAGTAGGACTCAATGAGATGTAGAAGGCAATTTGATGTAGAACTCACGGAGATGTAGAACTCACTGCGATGTAGAACTCATTGCGATGTAGAACTCACTGTGATATAGAATTCAATCAGACGTAGAATTCAATCAGACGTAGAATTCAATCAGACGTAGAATTCAATCAGATGCAGAACTCACTGCGATGCAGATCCCTGCAAAATACAACCCACCGCACTGACAGTCGAAGTAGAATTCACTGTGGTGTAAAACTCACTGAGATGCAGAACTCATCGCAAAGTAAATGCTGAAGACTCCATATATTATGATGAAGCTTCAGTGAGCTTGCTAAAGCAGAAGTACAGTCCGGCAGAGAAGAGGAACTCCAACCCTTGAAGATCGAAGTAAAACTAAGATGTAGGACTCACTACGGTATACTCACTGAGATGTAGAACTCTGTGAGATACAAAACTCAGTGAGATGTAGAACTCACAGAGATGTAGGACTCACTGAGATGTAGAACTCACTGAGATGTAGAACTCACTGAGATACAGAACTCACCGCGATGTAGAACTCGCTGAGACATAACTCGCTGCATTATAGAACTAACTGCGATGTAGAACTCGGTGAGATTTAGAACTCACTGAGATACACAACTCACCGCAAAGTAAATGCTGAGGACTCCGTACAGTATGATGAATATATTGGCATCAGTGAGCTTGCTGAAGCAGAAGTACAGTCCAGCGGGGAAGAGAAACACCAGCACTTGAAGGTCGAAGTAGAATGAGGACCATGACGTCGGCTGATGCTCAGATACCGATGCTGTTGAGGGAAAACATATAATTTTAATAACATCAACTTATTTATGTAATACAGGATGGCCTTGAATTCGTTCAACAAAATTAAATGGATGGTTAGGCTTGTGACATACATTAATTCTGCACAGCGTCTTAAGAGCCTTCCTAGAGCCAACTAGCGCCGCCAATCTTAAAAAAATCATATTAAATTCAATGTAGGTAAGTTGTAGTTCACATAATTGCGAAAAACGGCCGTTTCTGGCACATTTGTGAACTACAACTTACCTACATTGAATCACGTTACAAATAAGCATTTAAAAAATAATATTTATAGCAATAAACAATGTGAACGTAGCTTTTTTAATAAAATTGATTATATTGGAAGATTAAGATTGGCGGCGCTAGTTGGCTCATGTCAGCGCCTTAAGTAAATTAAACAATTTTGGGAAAAAATGTTTACAATAAACTAGATTATCTTAAAAAGAATTAATTTGTTGTGCATCTTTACTGTGCTTTGGAGGGGTCTGACGCAGAATGTGCACTTCGCAAAATGTACACTCGACAAAAAATGCGTATTTCGCATTTGGTGCACTTCTCAAAATGAGCACTTCGCAGAATGCGCACTTCGCAAAATGTGCATTTCGCAAAATGAGCACTTCGCAGATTGAGCACTTCGCAGAATGAGCACTTTTTGTGGAAGTTGTTAATTAATAAAAAATATATAGGTACTGGGTATTTAAAATAAAATAAACACTTTTACGAAGTAATCATTTCTTTAAAAAGTTATCCACTAAGTTTTGACTGCCAATTAAATATTTTTATGTATATTCTATGTAAGGAAATATTTAATTGACAGTCAAAACTTAGTGGATAACTTTTTAAAGAAATGATTACTTCGTAAAAGTGTTTATTTTATTTTAAATACCCAGTACCTATATATTTTTTATTAATTAACAACTTCCACAAAAAGGGCTCATTCTGCGAAGTGCTCAATCTGCGAAGTGCTCATTTTGCGAAATGCACATTTTGCGAAGTGCGCATTCTGCGAAGTGCTCATTTTGAGAAGTGCACCAAATGCGAAATGCGCATTTTTTGTCGAGTGTACATTTTGCGAAGTGCACATTCTGCGTCAGACCCCTTTGGAGGTTTTTTTTTTACATATTAAAGTATTTTTAATTTGTTGCAACGATTTTTTTCACTGGAACTTGACCTAATGGTCATTTCTAAGGTCATTGTATGACTTGTGACGTTTATTTTTTTTGCAGTTTTGATTTACTAAAAAACCTTGCAAATTTGATATTTATAATGAGGACAACCCCCAGTTTCAATTTGTCGAATTAACTTTTCACCCCTAAATTTGGGGAAAGGGGGGTCTTGAAATACTTTTTAACCAGTACATGGGCTAACTGGATAATTGTAGCCATAAGTCGAGTTTATGACTAAAACGTAAGTAGTAACTTTCAAAATGGAATAGTAACTCACCAATTATTGGAATGTGGTTCTTAGCATACGAGGGATCAAGCAGAGAGTAGAATCGTCCGGTCCACGGCGAGATTTTGCCTGCAACATTAAACTCGGTTACTCGAAAATCAGAACCGGCGAATAACTTAAATATGTACACAAACAAAAGGACAATGTCGAGATACATAAATATGTACGGTGGAACACAGAGAAAGGTGTACAGGAGACTTTTTAAGGTTGAGATTTACTCAAAAACTACTTGACCTATTGCAAAAATTCTTTCACTGTTTGATAGATAAAGGTTAAAACTATGTAACTGTAAAATATTATTAAAATCCGTCCAGTAGTTTCTGAGAAAATCTCAACCTTATTGAGGTCCCCTGTATACTTATCTCTGTCTTCGACTGTACGATATACCACAGACAAAATCAAGTGTCTTATTTTGTAAACAAATATGATTGTCTAATTACCTGATGTGATGTAACACTTAAGGAACTGATTGATTGAACCTGTTCATAATTGTAAAAATAAAGTGATCCGATCTAATAATGTGAAAATAACTATGCAATAACCACAGAAAAGCTTAAAATGTTAGTAGTTTCTGTTTACAAAATAAGACACTTGATTTGGATTTCGGTATAGGTACATATATCTTTATAGTTTATTACAACTCTGCACTGTGGACATAAGGGGCGGTTACATATGTCTGATATTTCGCGCACGCCGCCGCAACCATGCTAGGCTCGCCAGTATGACCCAGGCCTTACAGTAAAATAAAAATAATTTTTTTTCATATAATTATTTTCTCACCACAAACAATAATTATATGATAGCTCTTACAACTTTGCACTTAAGTCTGGAGCCTAAACAAGAGTACCTCCTCCTCCCTAATTGTTGCCTCAATGCTGAGGATCGTGACCCTCAAAAGCAGGTACCGTCTTGACATGTATGAACTGGCGCCAGGAGACTCGGTCTTGTGCTCTTCTCACAGCCTCTTCAAAGGGCACGCCGAGGATTCTGCCAACCACATCAGTCCAGCGGGCTGGTCTCCGGCCACGTGGTCTAGACCCCTCAACTTTGCCGAGCAGTATAGTTCTCTCCAAGTTGGAAGGAAAGAGTACCTAAGGTATAGAAAAAGAGCATGTCTCTTTGTTTACTAACCAGTGATGGTGAGTACGACCAGTGCTGTCCCGAGCGTGGCAAGCAGAGTAGTGAGTAGCGCCTTGAACAGCAGCTCAAAGTTGGGCGGCGACAGGCGCTCGCGCAGGTACTGAGTGAACGCGTACAGTTGACACAGACCGAATGTGCCCAGGGCCTGCGTAACGAAGGGTTATAAATGTATATGTTTATGCAGGTTTCACAGCTGTCCGGGAGACACGTACGGGCTCCCGGAACAGAACACGTGGGGCGCTATTATAACATCGTAAAAAGCAAATTGCAATTAACTGTGAAGCTTGTATTTTTATAGATGGAAGTGAACGTATACTTTTAATTTACTTTTACCTTCTTCTCATGTAAGTGACTTGTAATTGTCTTTAAGGGACTTCAGGGCGCCAAACCACAGTCTTTGAAGGCTATCTACTCTTTTGTAGCAGCACCTAGAGCTTTGCAATAAATATATGTGATTTAGCGACATTTCGTCTATAATGTGAACGTATATTTTCTTTCTAGCCTTTACCAAACTCACATAAAAAAAATCCGAAGTGGCCTCTATTTCAACACATTTTATGTATAAAGTCTTTATTTGGAAGCATACTTTACAAAAGTCCTGTACCTAAAAATTGGGGCAGAGGCGCTCTAAAATTCTGAAGTAAAACTTTTCGAAAATTCAATGTTAACAAGAAGATATCGATTAAAAATCAATTTCTCATTCGCGGGTCCGCGCGAGAGACGCGGGACGCAGTCGGCCGACGGCCCTCAGACGGGGAACCCGTGTCGCTTTTTGCTCCGCAGCGACTCGCGAGCGCGTCGTGCGTAATTTTTGGTTATGGCACGCGGTTGAGATTTTGATCAGCTGACAGTTTGAAATCAAGCAATCGCTTATTTCACCGCGACGCCGCATAGCCGGGGTGGCTGAGCGTGAGCGTACGGGTTGTATTTAGCGAAGAAACCCTGGTTCAAATCCGCAATTTCGACAACTTCATTTTTACTTTTTTTTTCTTCATTTATTAATTTTTAATTTTATTTTCAACATATATTGACCAAACTGGAAATTATAGACAAATATAAAAACAAAACGAGCACAATATTTTTTATTTCCATAATTTCTCGACATCGAATAAGCAAAGAGTACCTAGTTCAAATCCGCTTTTTCGAGAACTTCTTGGTTTTACCTTTTTTTCTTCGTTTATTAATTTTTGATTTTATTTTCAATATATTGTATTAACTAAACCGGAAATTATAGACAGAAAGATAAAAAAAAACAGAGCACAATAGGTTTAGGTTAGGTTATCTTCGTATATGTGTATGTATTTATAAGAATTCAGACATTCTAATAACATCAGACCAGGCTGCATGCCCTAGTTGGCTTTGCCTTTCCCTCTGGGAAGAATTTTACAAAAAATATATATATGTAATTTTTATTTTCGTCATTTCTTCATATCGAATAGGGTAATGTGTCCTAAGTTTGGCCAGTTTATCCAGTGATTTTTATTTTTCTCCATTATGATCTGTCTTTTGCTGCTGTGTGTGCAAATAAGCAGATATTAGACCCGTTTTCCCCCCGAAGGGTAAAAAACGGATAGTTAGGTTTTAGCATTTCATTTACAATATTTAGAACCTTCATGGACACCACGTTCATGGACAGTGGCGGCATATGCCGTACTTTGAGTATTCGGAAAATGACAGTACGGCGTATGACGTAGTATTTTGATGCATTTACATGCATTGCATGTAGGTGATAATTTCTAATTATGATTTTAATTGAAATCCGAAAATCTGATGTAAGTCTGTGGCAATAAAATAGCTAAAACTTTTTGAATATTGAATTAAATTTTAATGTGTTTTTTCTTAAATTTTTTCACTTCACTATACAGTTCGGGGTCAGCAGCAAGAATTTTCACTAAAAGGCTGATTTCTGGGTCCTTTACCCTACCTAGGTCTTTTCATTCTATAAATAGGGGGTTCCTCTAATGTTGTCACTTCGATCATATTCCGCTAGATGGCGTGCGCGGAAAGGTCATAAGTAAACCCGGTCGGCGGGCGGTAATCTGAGTAGTTTACACATTATACCGCTGAGTGGCGCTCATCGTGCTCGCGTATTTATGCTGAGGGGAACGGAGGGGAACGGGGGTAGTGGGCGGTGCCATTCGCCAAGGTCATTCGCTGGTAGAACGACCTTAATGAGAATAAACAATCTTTAAACCCATAACTTATTCGTGTACTCTCCTCTGAAATCAGATTTCGACGGTCTTTATTATGGTCAGAGCAGACGGAGTGGAGTGGCGGCTAAGAGCATTAGCCGGTCGTAAGGTACACCAACCGGCTTCCACAGCCGCCTAGCGAATTGAGATCCTCCGCGCGATTCCGAGCGCCGTCACGCGCAGCTCTCAGTGGCGTTTTACTACGCTATACCGATTACAAAGTCAAAGTTATTTATTGCAAGTAAACACGTTGTGTACTATTTGCACGTCAACTTATTTTTGAATTTACATTTACACCACTTTGCAAGGAAAAGGTGCCAACGCTGAGGAGAAAAAAATGGCAAAAAACTCTCAGCAGCACATCTTTTAAAATAATAATAACACAATTAATTAATAACTATTACTATTGTTAGTAATCTACACTTTATCCCTCATGCGGAACCGGCAACACACACCATGCATACAGTCGCATGTTGAAGTAAATAAAGTTGAATTCAAATTGTTACTAAATTAATCGTTTCGCCGCCAGTCCGTAGGTCTGCGCTGACCCTTAAGGTGAATGCGACACGCCCTCATCGCCATTGGCGTCCAGCCTATCCCTAGGGAATCTTAGTAACTAATTATCTCAACAAAAAGATTAAACACATACCAGCATATGTTCCGAGCTCTGCACGGGCTGGAATCCGACGAACGATATCTGCATGGACAGTATGGTGCCGACGCAATACAGCGTGCTGTATGCGACGTACACGCGCGCGGAGAAGCGGCCGAGACACATGAGCGCGAGCACGTGCAGCGGGATCAGATTGATGAGGAACACGTAGCCGCCCCATGACGACACCTAGGGTACAGGGATATACATGACGAGAATTCACATGACGATATAAATGGGACTTTACGGACTGATGCAAGTCGAGATTGATCTTTCCAGGTTGTCGCCACTCTTACTGGCAATGTGACCGAAGTATTCAAGAATCCTTTTGAGACATATGGTTGATAGCCTGCCTTATCATGAACTCTTATAGCAGAATTACTTCAATTATACTTTGTTATTTCGTACCGTGACGACCTTAAAGTAAGCTTATTAAGAGCCAACTAGCGCCGCCAATCTTAAATAAATAATATCTTCAAATATAATAAATTTTATTAAAAAAGCTATTTACAAAATGTTTATTACGATAAATACTATTTTTGATTCAATTTCGGTAAGTTGTAGTTCGCATAATTGCGAAAAACGGCCGTTTTTGGCACATTTATGAACTACAACTTAGCTTGTCGCAATTATGCCATGTATTGTATATTGAAAAATAGTATTCATCCTAATAAACATTTTGTAAATAGCTTTTTTAATAAAATTGATTATATTGGAAGATATTATTTTTTCAAGATTGGCGGCGCTAGTTAGCTCATGGAAGGACGTCATGGTACGAAATAAGAAAGTATTATTGAAGTAATCCTGCTATAAGAGTTCATGGTAAGGGGCCTGTCGTTATCCTAAGCCGCGGGCCGGACTTGAAACTGCGATCTGTCACGGAATGACAAGGTCGCAGGTTCAAGTCCTACCCACGGCTAAAAGATATTCTTTGATTTTCAACAGTATTGTTTGCTATTGTAAATATTACTCCTACATCGATAAGTAAACTTTTTTATAGATCCTTAAAACTTAACTAGACTTCCGTTATGGAGGCCCGGGAGACCTAAGGTCGACTAAGATTTCCTGTTATTTTTCCATGGTAAAAAATGTACAGTCGAAGACAGAGATAAGTACACAGGGGGCCTCAATAAGGTTGTGATTTTCTCAAAAACTACTGGACCGAATTTAATAATTATTTTACAGTTACATAGTTTTAACTTTTATCTATCAAACAGTGAAAGAATTAATGCAATAGGTCAAGTAGTTTTTGAGATAATTTCGACCTTAAAAGCTCTCCTGTACACCTTTCTCTGTGTTCCACCGTACGGTCAGTTTACCCGAATTACCTGAAATAAGTTGAAGATAAGTATCCAAGGAGCTTCAATAAGGTTGCGATTTTCTCAAAAAGTATTTGACTGGTTTTTTAACCTCTTTACAAGTACATAGTGTGAACAATCAACTAGAAGAAATATTTTTTTACAATCGGTCAAGTAGTTTTTGAAAAAATCTCAACCTTATTGAGGCCCCCTGGATACTTATCTCGGGAAATAGACTGTACTACATGGTACAGTCGACAGCAGATCAATGGTAACACTTTTTACTTTTGACAGTTCTCATTATTTGCGTCGTAAGACTTGAAATCGTACTGCAAGTGTTACCATTGATCTGCTGTCGACTGTACAAGTACATTGATCTTATATATCGAGACATCAATAATAAATGTTTAACACGGTAATTCCCGTTTTATCTAATTAATATAAAATACGGTATGTATGAAAGCGCAAAAGCAAACAGATTATGAAAATACACGTCGGCGTGAATCTTTCATCAAGATAATCTATGATTGAATAAGAGATTACAACATAGGAATGTTGCAACCATTTTAAGTTGTACATACAACTAACTTCAATCAAGCGTAGTTTTTAGATAAAAATAGTTACTCAAACAGATATATGTTTATAGATATAGAATTTATCCCAACAGGACTTTTTTTCTCGAATATATGTTTGTATGTCAGCCCCCTTACCATGAACATGAATAGCAGGATTACCCGTATGAGAGAGGTGCTTGAATTTGTATTTAAGTACATAGAAATAAAAAATAAAATAAAAGAAATAAATAATAATAATAAAAAACGTGTGACCCAAAGAAAGAACGCATGACGATTCATTTCATTCATTCAATGCAACAAACTTCACACGAATGAAGTATGCTGCAACTTCAGTACATTGGCTCTCACGAGGGGTATTTGTATGGGTTCCAGATTGCATATGGTCTTTCTTTATAAAGGGTGTTATACCATAAATCTGGAGTTATTTCTTAATCTTAGTACTCACCATGTAAAAGTACGCCAAAGCCGTCAACGTAGCCCACAGGATAGTGCCAGTGTTAACCGCTTTAATCCAGAAGTAGTATGTGAGTAGCATGCAGAATATCGCTATGCCTTCGTTGTCGTAGCTCCCGGCCACTGAGCGACTGATATAGCCCGGAACGATGGCTATCATAGCTGCTGCGACCAGACCGGCGCCTTCGTCCTGCGAACAGGGGGCGAGATTTACAAAACATTATCGACCAGGCGTAAACTGCAAATATAAGTTTGTAATTACAAAAAAAAAAAAATATTTCGTGATGGAACCCCAAATTTACAGTTTTCGGATTTTTTTTCTTTACTTGTGCTATAATACCTAGCTTCTTGCCAAATTTCATGATTCTAGGTCTACGGGAAGTACCCTATTGGTTTTGGTTTTCTTGCATTTTCATACAAATATGCGAGAAAATGCGTGCGATACCTTTTGATTGTGTTGACGTAGAAGGTTGTTTATTTCACGGCTGCATGAGGTTGCAGGCCTGAGTAATTGGTATTAATTTCAACTTGATCCGTCCACGCGTTTCTGAGATATAGGTCTTGACAGACGAATAGACAGATGGACAACAAAGTGATCCTATAAGGGTTCCTTTTTTTCCTCTTGTGGTTCGGAACCTTAAGAAATGCTGATGTTCAAAAATAGACATAATTACATACTTGCAATAAAGAGATATGATTCTGATTTGTTAGTTAATAGAAATGTTTAAACTTTACCTTCAATTCCTTAGTGAGCAAATAAGTGACGATGGTTGTGAGTGATGAGAAGAACGGAGCGAGGAACACACAGACGTTCCTGATGTCGATGGTGATGTTCAGGAACTGCATTATATTGTACAACGTGGCCGACGTCACCATCAGGCCCGGGTAAATGGTTCCTGTGCAATCACAAATTCACAATAGACTATTTGACAAGTATCAAAATAGACTGTTTTTCTTTGCCGCATATCGACTAGGCAACAATTGACGCACAGCACGTGACGCTCGACAAGATAGGCAACATTGCACAACAACGCGCGACATAAATCGTTACTAAACAAAAGTTCCTCATTGCCGTTCAACATTCTGAGCGATATGTTGTGCAACAAGTCGCGCGTCAAATGTTGCCTAATGGATACAAGGCTTTCTCGTTACAAAATAGAGATAAATTGATGATCAACTGTAAAAACAAAATTGAAATTAGTGGAAAAATTCATAGATTGTCAGGTTGTCCTTACAATGATGTCATAACTTTTTTTAAATTAACATTCCTATTATGTAAAAGTACGAATTGTGAGAAAATAAACGATGGACCCATAAACATCCAATTTTTATTTTATTTATTCTCCATTGTTTTGTCGATGATTCTGCCAATGTCAGGGTTGAGAATGACACAGTATGTATGTACCTATAGTATGATCGTCTAAATCAGTCTTCGCCTGCGCGGTACAGGGACGCGGGGGTATGACGACAACGGGGACCGAGAGAGGTGCGGGGGCGGGCGCGCGAACAGAAATGTATTGTAACAGAAATGCGCCTGCCGCCCGCACCTCTCTCGGTCCCCGTTGTCGTCATACCCCCGCGTCCCTGTACCGCGCAGGCGAAGACTGATTTAGACGGTCATACTACAATTGCTTTTAATTAGTGGGGAGTGTGCTAGAGTTAACAAGAAATTGACATTTACTGGGCGAGGAAACTTTTGGGCGAGTATATATTGGACACGCTTGGACTATTAAAGAATATATGTTCCAAGGTACCTTCATCTAGTTTATTGTATTTTATAAAAGAACATAAAGTTACCTCCTATAATACGCCCAAGAGGATACCATGCTCGGTCGTCAAACCAGTTGTGGAAGTTATAGAACCCTTCCTCGGTTAGATAACGGGTGGTCCTGTAGTTGAAGTACGGGTCAAACTCATGGATAACACTCTCGAAGCGGAGGACGGAGAACAGGCGTGTTGCGAATGCTGAAAAATAATAATTGGGAAATGTTACAATATCAGAAAAAATTCCCATTATTTTATTTCTTGGCTGTTGTATAACTGGTTATATCTCTACCTCTAAGTAGTATATTCTTGTGTTGAACCTACTGATAGATTTTTCCTAGTACAAGAATGTTTCTAGGAAAAGTATCGATGCCGAAACCCAAATATTGTGTCTTAATTTGTAATATGCCGTCTAATTACCTGTTGTGATGTAACACTGAAGGAACTGATTGATTGAACCTGTTCATAACTATGAAAATAAAGAGACCCGATCTAATAATGTGAAAATAACTATGCAATAATCACAGAACAGCTTAAAATGTTAGTAGAGTAGGGTAGTTTTTGTTTACAAAATAAGACACATGATTTGGGCTGCGGTATAGGTAGTTTCGTTACTAATTTTCTAATCTACTATTGGAACTAAGAATTAGGTACGCCACTATTTTTAAGAGTCTCTACTTTTACTTGAGAACCTCTTAAAAGTATAACCTAGTAGGTAGTTACTTAGATTGATTGGTAGGAGAAAATTAATTAGTAATAGGTTGAATGAACATACTACATGCTTTCCTAAATTATTTATTTTAAATCAGTGATTAATTGGGAGAGCCGGTTACAGTTTTATACGCCGAAATACATGAAAAGGGCCGACTCCCCAATCTGCATTATTTCTTCTACACCCTGCATCAACATTGTACACGTATATGTTGATGTACAATGAAAAATAAGCATTATTGTGTAGTAAATAGTAGGCATTTTGGGAAGATTGTTATCGCCACGCTTATCGCTTTAGGACCACGTAAGTACAAAAACAAATGTACAAGAACTTGTATACAGTACATGGATACTGGATGTACGACTCCCAGAGGCACCGGAGAAGCCTATAATACGTAAATAATACTTACATAAAATCGCTGCCATTGATAAAACAGCCAATTTTATAAACGTAAGTTGTTTATCAGACGAGAGCTGTGGCACCCTCGCCTTACTTTGTACGTCCGCAGTCATCTTAGGTTCGTATTATTTATCAATTCTAGAAGGGATTTTACATAAAATACAAGACAAAATGAACCCGAAACAGAAGAAAATTCTGCCGGCAACCTATTTCCAATTTTCAGCCACCGCACCGACGCGATTTGACAATTTTGACAGTTCACAAAAGCGTGGCAGAAATTGTTGCCAATACAAATAAAATAAACCTACTAAAACCGGGGTTCAATTCTAGTCATTCTAGTCAATCATTCCACTCATATCGACACTTAGGAATAAATTCAAGAAACTTCCCTAGAAAGCGCAAGAAATGCATTTTCTGTTTTTTGTTACTAGGTAGCAAATGGGGCGTGATCTCATTTCAATCCAACTCGATAATCGAATAGCAAATTAGCAATGACTAACAAAATCGATTATTTGACTGATTGACAATGACAGCGCAATTGATTGATATCCACAACACTATTCATTTTCTACCACAATTTATTTTGTGAGATTTTTTCGTGGTCGTGAATTTTGCTAAAATAAAATCGTATATATTTTATTTATTTTCGTAATTATCGCAAATGTGCTAGTTATTTTGAGTCATTACTCAAATCTCTGCTTTCGCATACATTATTTAAGTCACAAAGGAAGGAAACGTGCAGCAATAATACCATCAAAACAAGTATTTTTATTGTCTTGCCGACGAGGTGACTAAACGCCAAAGTCCGGCCAGATGACTGGTTTGATGATATAAAGAGTGGTTTTGTGATGTCCGACGGTGACCCATCTCTCGAAGAAGATATCCCGAAGCCGTTGCTCGAGAAAGTGGAGGAGAATGTGTTTACGCCTAAGATAACGACTCCGATATTCGCTGGTGCCGTGAAGCTGCAGCACAAGAGATCTGACGCCGGGGAGACTGAGGCCTTCCTGTCCGACGCACATCGCAATGACATCGCGGTCCAACAGCTATTCGAGAATGGAGATGGGTCGTTACAAGAGGTAAGTGGGTTTCATTCATTGATACATAACTGTAACTGGTGCTAGAATGCTGTGAAGTGCACAAACACTCACAGGAAACTATTGAGTCAGGCTGTGGTCGTTATAAGGAAACCTAACCCACTATTATAGTTAGTGCCCATTCTGTAAAGCTAAATTTTTAGTGAGTCAGAAACATAAGAGTAATAGGTCTTCAGAAAAAGTAGAATATGTAAAGCTGGCTAATGGCTCGCGCACCAGCCGCTGAACTAACTGGAAAAAGCTCATGTTTAAGACTGTTCCCTTTGTTGACATATTCTCCGCAAGATCTGACTTTCGACCACTTAACTCGGGACATAACTGGTTTTACAACCATGTAAATTATAGGCCTTACTCTCAATCAAACTTCCTACCAATAAAGAAAATGCATCCAACTGCTTAACCTTTCTCAAAGCAACTTTCTCCAAGCTTGGATTAGTATTCTTTGAATCTGAGTCATTCTTTCCTAATTAGGTGTTTGTTACTACAATACTTGCTTGGTCTTAATATAAAGCTTTGAATGAGAGCTTTTTAGTAACGTTCTTGAGCTTTGGGGATTTTTGGAGCTATTGTGATATATTTTTGCCCTAAAATAACTTTTAGGGCCTTTTACGCTTAAATATAACTTCCTACTTGAAATAATATTTATCTCGTTGCATGGTGTACAGGCGAGACAAAGAGAAATTGTATTTTTACTAAGATTTAGTACTAAACACTTTATTTGTATTGTGAAATATATCGAAGCCCAAATCAAGTGTCTTATTTTGTAAACAAAAACTACCCTACTAACATTTTAAGCTGCATTGTGATTATTGCATAGTTTCGCATTATTAGATTGGATCACTTTATTTTCACGATGATGAACAGGTTCTATCAATCTGTTCCTTCAGTGTTACATCACAACAGGTAATTAGACGATCATATTTGTTTACAAAATAAGACACTTCATTTGGCCTGTGATATAGTTAAGTTTATGTTACAATGACCCATTTACCTACAAATCGTTAACTAATTAGGTCCTTAGTCATATGCATTACCTAATTATCACAAACATAATATTAATTATCGATTATTTTAATGAAACGAGCAATCATGAAAAACACTGAGTCACAGGCTCATACACAGGTATAATACCACATCTAGGTAAAAAATAAGTAATTTATGTAAGATACAATTGCACAGTACCTAGTAACCTGATATTTTATTTAATATGCCTTTACTAAGTGCCAATATCAATACAATACCGTACCATACACCTGCTAAATAGGGATTAATTGAAAGAACCATGTATTTTTACACCCTAATGGTGCTTATAAAGAAAAATTGCTTAAAGTGTGACTTATTCAGTGGTTTAACTAAATATGGTTTAACATGCTAAACCACGTGACATAATTTAGTGATCCAATTTACTGTTAAACTATTCAAATCGTCACTTAACACTAAATCACGTTTGTTAATACAGATTTACATAAACCTTAGCTTAACCGAGTCAGTTTTAAATTACATTTATCTTTATGAGCTAGCTGTAATAATATTACACAACTCATCTAGTTGAAAGAATTCTTAGCATGAATGTGAAAATAAATATTTTTGGCTCACAGCCAATAGTTGGAATCTGTTTATTTGGAAACAAGTTATTTAATTCACACAATACATTAGCTTACTGCGAGAATTGACAAACAATGACATCAAGTACTCAACACACACATATGCATTCTAAAGCTTGTATTAATACATGCAATATGGGGATGTGTTTGTTTATTTTCAGTAGAGTTATGTTTACCAGAATCTCAATTGTAGTTTATATCATTTGTAGTTCTATTTTGATTCAGTTACAGAATAGAGTTATTACATTATGTGATAGTGTGTTACATGCTGATGCCTGGGGCGCACTAATGTCGCTTCCTCCACATTGAAAGCGTGTGAATGAACACTACCTATCACTTTCTGTAGTATGCAAATAATTATTTATGTAGTTTATGTAATTATAAGTGTATGTATTATTTTTAATATATTTATTTATTTGATTTAGTAATTAAGAATTGTAGGTAATTTGATATTCATTTATATTATAGCTTATATTGTACATGTACGTATGTCTATGCTGCATTATTATATACTCATTCTCGATCCCGAACAGGCCAGGCTGGAAGAAATCTCTTTATTAGAGATAAGCTCCGCCCGGCGAAAGTACTTATTGTTACAGAAATAGATTTTATATTAACATTAATCTAGAATCGCAAGATATAGAACCTCCATCTCTATCTACCCCTACAGGAAACAGGCATTGTTTTATTTATGTATATTTAACTGTAAATCTTTTCTTATCTGCTTGTTGTATTATGTTTGTAGGTATATTTGTAGGATATATTCATGTGATGACCTCATGGGGTTTACAAATATACTCTGTCTCGATTTAACAAGATCCTGCTGTGAAACTGAAACACATTCAGTGTAATCTAATATTCCTCTTAGTAGGGTTGACACAGACCGGCGCGGTATGCGGCAGGACCACAGGGCATGACACTAAGGCCCGTATTAATAAATCACTCTCAGCTCAAAAGTCGAGGGGTTAGTAGTCCAGTTGCGTGTACACGTTGAAAACGATCGTACAAGTTAAGCGACGCTGGGCGAGGTCATTATCTGGATGGGTGACCGATAGTGACATTTTCATCTGAGCCCCTCTGTGCCTCGGAAAGCACGTTAAGCAGTTGGTCCCGGTTGTTGTCGCTCGGCAGCAGTCGTTAGGCCACGTCAGAGGCCTACGGGCGGCCTGAATGACTCTGACAAATAAGTTTGGTCACTAAACCATACGGGAAAAAAGAAAAAGAAAAAAAAAAAAAGCTCAAGAGAACGACCTCAAGATGGCGTTCCTATTAATAAACGTAACTTAGGTGCGCATTTAGGAATCGGGTATCACATGAGTAACGCCGTAATAATAAACAAAAATCAATTCTCAAGAGAACGCAATCGGGAATGCAATCTCGTTAAACTCGCGAGATCTTACCCATTTCTGGGCTGAGATCAATTTCGCTAAAAAAGGCCGAGATCTCGCGAGCATAGATTGCATTCCCTAGCGCCAAGGAGGTCTACCGCTTAATCTCGGGATTAATAAGAAAAGAGTATGGAGTTCTTATCGGTTTTCGCTCTTGGTGCATGTGGCTGTAGTAAAATAAAATAACCAATAGCGAAATAATTTTTGAAACTGTGGTATTAGGTGTTAAACGTCGCGCCCGTGTTCCTCCGGCATGGTCTGAGTTGACCCTAACTAACTTATCCATTAGCCACTATACTTTACATTATTTCACTGTAGTCAGAGAATACTAAGTTTAGTATTCATCGCGAATTCTAGGCAGCAAATAATACCTACTAGTGTTTAAGAATTTAGGAAAAACAAACCCGCCTTCACTCTTTGTTTAAAATTATTCATTGAAACGGTTGAGTGAGTATTTGGCCTTCACTCAGTTCAGTATCTTACTGTGTTGTTTAGAACTAGTGAATTATTACTGTTCGTAACTACAAATTATTATAATATATAAACGGATATCACTCACTTATATTGTTGAAGTCGGCAATTAGACCGACAGTCACCGGCGACGCGGGCGTGGCGCGCTCACCTTGAAAAAGACCGTCGAAATCGGTCGAAACTGTCGGTCTAATTGCCGACTTCAATAATATAAGTGATTGATATCTGTTTATATATAATAATTAATAATAATTCCAACGAAAAATCCGGTCTCTTTTTTCACATTTAAATGTACCTTTGAAGAGGCTGTGAGAAGATCACAAGACCGTGCCTCCTGGCGCCAGTTCATGCATGCCAAGACAGCCTGCTGTTAAGAGTCACGATCCTCAGCATTGAGGCAACAATTAGGGAGGAGGAGGTACTTTTGTTTAGGCACCAGTCTCTTTACAAGCAATTATTAGACTTAAGTTGTAAGAGCTATCATATAATTATTGTTTGTGGTGAGAAAATAATTATATGAAAAAAATAACATCCAAGACGGCATCTGCTGTTGAGGGTCACGATCCTCAGCACTGAGGCAACGATTAGGGAGGGAAAGGAAATGTACATACCCTGCTGCTATTCATAAACCTAGTTAAACCTCACTTGGCTTAAACCGTGTTTTTGTCACTTTCATACTTCGCTAAAAACATTAGGGTAGAAACAGAAGGTCTAAACGGTGTAATAATAAATCACGTTTAGGTATCTTTTAAACACGCATCAAATAGCTGCAAAACCCGAACAGTGGGCTCAGTTGAAGTTGACGGCATAATGCGGTCCGTGTGAATTGAACTAGCCATTTCCATACAAATTAGCACCCGACCACATTATTGTAACAGTCGTGGTACACATTAAAGCATCAAGTGTAACACTTTGGACCGTTCTTATTATCTGCGTCGTAAGAGTTGAAATCGTACTGCAAGTGTTACTATTGATCTGCTGTTGTCCGTACATGTGAATCAAGTCTAAGTCAGTCCTATGATTTATCGTGAGACAAATCTAACGACCGCTACCCCAAACTCGAATCAAAATGAATGAAAGAGGGGTTCGTAGTCCAGTTGCGAGTACACACAGGGCCGTCTTAGGCCTTTCCGGGGCCCTTGGGCACACAAGAATACGGGGCCCTATTGGAAAATAAAAAATGGATGACAAAAAAATTTAAATTTTCGCAGTTTAGAAAAAAAAATATCTGGAGTTCGATTAGCATTTTGACTTAGAAATGTTGGCTTTAATTCTTAGTGCAGCTCAAATATAAATGGTTCAACATAGAAAATAAATTGTAAAGGTGTAATATCGGTCTTTCGGGACCCCCGTGAGGATGGGCACGGGCCACGTGTGCCCTTATGGTAAAGACCGTACTGAGTACACATTTTAAACGATCGTACAAGTTAAGCAACTTTGGGCGAGGTCAGTACCTGGATGGGTTATCGTGACATTTATACACAACTGGTCAAATACTTTAGAAAATCTCAATGTAACCTGTATGCTTTTCTCTGTTTTCAACTGTACAAGACACACCTATTTGTAGACAATAAGGGGTTTTCAAAGTGACAGTTGTAAGAAAAAACAAGCTTTTTAAGTTGATAATAGATGGCGTTGCACCGAAGTGCGATATCATCGTAAAAAAAACACAGCACCATGAAAAAAGATTCAATGTCAGCTGAATAATTTATTATTATTGGTTTGTTTGTGTAATTTAAACAATACTGTACAAATTAATACTAGGTATGAAATACGAAAAGCCCAAGTTACGAGCAATAACAACGCATTTAATATTGACATGATGACATCAGACCAGTCAGTGCCATCTACCGGGGCTATCGGTACTTTTTTTAAATGTTACATTTAAAAAAAGTACCGATAGCCCCGGTAGATGGCACTGACTTGAAATTCTTGAAAACCCCCTTATTGCATGAAACGTCAATAGCTCATCCATTTGTCACGCTAATCCCCCGGGTGTACTCTGTTAGGTAATTAAAGGCAAGTCGTAATTATCGTATTGGGTTAAGACTGTGTACACACTATAATATTCATTTTCATCATCATAAATCACTTTATTGCAAGTTCTTTTCTTTTCTCGTACTTCACTTGGCTATTCGTACTCGCTATTGGATGTTTGTCGTATTTTTCAAATACTTGACGTACATACAAAAAATGCTTCGCCGCAAATGGGCCAAAATGGGCCGCAGCGTGTCGGGGCGGGCCGCAGCGCAGCGCAAAATGCTTACTTAGCACATTAGTGTCGGGCCGGGTCGCAGCGCATTGACGAATTTTGAGTCCAGTGTACTGCCAGATATCGTAAAAAGAACGGGCGCGCGCGCACTCAAATCCGCTTGCTATAGCACACTGTCGGGGCGCAGCGGGGCGGGGCGGGCCCATCAAACGGACGCAAATCCGCCTCGCAAAAATGCGAGCCGCTGCGGCCCGACACAGTGTGCGATAGTTCATACAAATTGTATTAAAGCGATTTGAGCGGATTTTTGCGGACACGCTGCGGCCCGGCAAAATGTGCTCGGACCTTAAGACGAATATTTTGTCAAGAATACCAACCACATGGCAATTATGATAAATACGCAAATACGAATAGCCAAGTGAAGTGCCACGATCAGAATTATTCAGACCCCCCGTAGGCCTCTGACGTGGCCTAACGACTGCTGTCAAGCGACAACAACCGGGACCAACTGCTTAACGTGCTTTCCGAGGCACGAAGGGGCTCCGATGAAAGTGTCACCAGCGGTCACCCATCCAAGTACTGACCTCGCCCAACCTTCAAACCTTGCCACTTCACCACCACTCTTTCCAACTCTTTCTAAACGCAACTGTCTATCACTATCGTTCATATGCTACATCGCGTAAGAGCGAGCGGGACGACAATATTAGCGTACGCAATCAACTAATTGCTACAAATGTGTACTCGAAACCATCTACTAGTAAAATAATTTTTACAATCGCTCAAGTAGACCTTGAGAAAATCTCAACCTTAATGAGACCCCCTGTAGGTATACTTTTCTCTGTGTTCTATTGTACATGTAACCACATTTTTATTGAAACAAATTAGGTTGCCGATAACTACATTTATAAACACATTCAGTTTTTATTGCAATCTTTAAATTACACCATTTCCTCTCATACCGCCATAACTCGCGGCCCACTGTATTCTATACCTTACTTGTAATTATACTAAGTGCGTACTCCTATGTGTCTTGTATACTCATGTGACACTACGTAATTCAGTTTCAGTATTGTGAAGGATAACTTGTAACACGACAGTACTTTCTTTTTTCTAATTTATTTTACACGGTTTATCAAATTGCACGAATATAAAAAATCCTAGATCAAATCCCTGTTTTCTATATACAAGGATAACTATCACACGTGCTAATATAGGTAATTACTCTTATTAATAAAAATAAACTGCCTAAAGTTCGTATAAACATTTTATACTTTATATATTTAAGGGCCTGATATGAGCCTACTAGCGCCGCCAATCTTGAAAAAACAATATCTTCCAATTTAATAAATTTTATTAAAAAAACTATTTACAAAATGTTTATTACGATAAATACTATTTTTTAAATGCTTATTTATATCGTGATTCAATTTCGGTAAATTGTAGTTCGCATAACTGCGAAAAACGGCCGTTTTTGGCACATTTGTGAACTACAACTTAGCTTGTCGCAATTATGCCATGTATTGTATATTGAAAAATAGTATTTATCCTAATAAACATTTTGTAAATAGCTTTTTTAATAAAATTGATTAAATTGGACGATATTATTTTTTCAAGATTGGCGGCGCTAGTTGGCTCATATCAGGCTCTTAAAGTTAAACTATCATTTGTGGCGATTCTAGAACGCGCGCGATTTTAATTACTACTAAGCAATGTTGGCAACGCGCTTACTCTTACGCGAATTAGCATATGAGTGACAGTGATAAGGCCATGTTAGAATCTCACCTGTATTATAAATAAATTAATATACAACCGGGCGTAAATTTTACATCTACCATCGTCGCCTGATCTAAAGTCTAAGTGCAGTTTTTATCTCATGTATTCTACGTAAAACTTATGTAAGTAACTGAGACAGATATATCTGTGACATAGTGTTGTTCGTTTAGTATTATCAGCATTCTTAAAACCTAATCAAATACAGATGATTCAGTCTAGCTGTGAAACTGTACGCTAACCAAGGTCAGGTACAGTCTAACTTTGATAACAGTATCATTTACTTCCGTTAACGCTAGTACGGACAACAGCAGATCAATGGTAACACTTGCAGTACGATTTTAACTCTTACGACGCAGATAATAAGATAATAAGACGGTCCAAAGTGTTACACTTGATCTGCTGTTAGCTGTACAATAGAAAGTAAAATGTTTATGTTAAATAAAATATTTTTATACACTGGAGGACAGACTCCCCCTATTGCCGACGGGGGGACAGACGGAACTCTTTATTCCTGCCTGTCCCCTGAGGGGACAGATGGGGGGACAGACAGGAATGATCCAATTTATCTAACATCTCTCCCCGTAGATACATTCAACGCTGCAAAAGTGCTTTCCACCGCCCACTTTTCTTTCACCACTACGGCTGTTATTCATAAACGTGATTTAAAGTTACGCCACCGTTTAGCCACCCTGTCCCTTTCTATCTTAACATTTTTAACGAAGTGTGAAAGGGATAGCAACACGATTTAAAGGAAGTGAGGTAACTAGGTTTATGAATAGCAGCATACGTTTTCTATGTATAATTTTGTAAAATCAACGAAATTAATATAGGTCATATGCAAAACATATGAATTAATTTTAATAGATAGATAGATTCATTTATTTCAGATTACAATGTCATTTTTACAGTTATGTCAATACTTAAAAAACACATTAGTAATTTGATCGTCAATTTAAAATAATAATAATTATGTATGAAAACATTATGCATTGCATAAATTATGATTTTAACATTAATAAGTCAAATTCTTTAAATGAATACAATTCGCTATCCAATAAATATTCGTTTAAGTGGTTCCTTTTGACTTAAACTGTACTTGTTCAGTGTTTTTTGTCTGCTCAATGCATCCTTTTAGTGAGTCAATCGCGGAAAATGATTGCGAGGTGGTTATTTCAAGTGGTGTTTTATTTTATATACGATGCTGTGCTAATTAGAGTTTATAGCAATGTGACACACCAGAAACGCAATGTATGATGACTTGATTATGTTTGTTTACGGAAAGATTAGTATCGTTCACGGTTAACCTGAAAAATGTCTTGATTTTCGAGTAATTTTTTGACTGACAGTGTTTTGTTCTAAAAAGTAATTTCTATTTTGTTTTTTAAATTAACATAAAGATCACAGATAAGTGTATATATAATAATAATAGAGAATGGAATGACATCGAAAATCTGGGTATTTTTAGATTCTAGTTACCTCGGAGTTTGTGTGAATATATTTTATCTTGTGATATGTCTATTGATAATAGTGTAATGAATTCCCACAGCTACAAGGTCTACGCAGTAAGTACTTAGTAAGTCGTAGACAGTTTTGAGTATAGGTGTTTGAGTTCGGTTTTACATCTGTCAGTTTTCATACGATTTTGACAGTTTTAAGTGCGAGCTCACTCTGATTTCGTGCTCAAAACTGTCTATGACTATCGGCATAAGGCCCTTTTCACACGCATACGTTCGCGACACAAAGTATAAACGTATGAGCTGCAATGAGACCTCTCACAAGGCCACGGCGACCGTGCCGCGACCGTGTGCATGTGAAAAGGGGCTAAGACAGTTTTACCACCGCGCCGGCGATGAGCGAGTAGCGGGTGAAGCTAGAAACTGGAAACGAGTTGGCAAGCAGCGAGTGATAGTCTTGTAGCTCGACTATAGGCTGGCGAGTAAGCGAGTAAGCATGGGCTATTTTTTCGCCCAAGAAACTTACGACAGATAGTACATTCCGTGTAAACAAAAGATACGCAGCGATCGCTCGGCGCCATAATATTTATAGTTCATCGCCGGGCGAGTGTCGCCGAGCGAGTACATCCCATCGACAAAATAGCTGAGCGAGTACTCGCCCGCGGTGTGAACAATCGGCGATGAACTATTAATATATGCGTCTCTTTTGTTTACACGTAATGTACTGTCTTTTATACGTTTCATAAGCGAAAAAATAGCCGAGAAATACTCGCTTACTCGCCGGCAGTGGGACAACTGCCTTAGCTATAAAAGTACTTCGTAGGCAACTTCGACCGAGAATGTGTAACATTTTAAATTGTCATCTTCAATACCTTTCCTGACAGCCTATAGTGTAATAAACGGAATTGATGGTATTGATAGGATTGACGTTCTTTTGTTTATGCACCATTACTGGGTTTCGTTAGTAAGATTACAATTTTTACACAGCAACCCAGCAATGTTTATCAATATGTCAAATCATTGACTTTAATACCATCATAATTCATATATGGTGTGTCGCCGGTTCCGTATGAGGGATAGATTACCTAATAATAGTAATAGTTATGTACCTAGTTATTAAGTAATTGTGTTATCATTATTTTAAAAGACGAGAGTTGAGAGCTTTTTGCCACTTTCCTCCTCAGCGTTGGCACCTTTTCCTTGCAAAGTGGTGTAAATGTAAATTCAAAAAATATGTTGACGTGCAAAAATGTACACAGCTTACTTGCAATAAAGAAACTTGACTTTATGTCTCAGTTACACAATAAAGGGACTAATACTTTCGGGTACTGTTTCGGGTCTTCCTACATGTTCTATCTCTTTCTTTCGGCCAGACGGAGAGGGAGAAGGAAGAGAAGATGGCCGACCTGCAAGCCATGTCGGTGCTGAGTATGTTCCACGACAATCTGTCTCAGGATATGAATACTGAACGGTGAGTGTTTGGCTTGTGTGTCACTATTGTTGGGTTGCACTGTGTGTTTAGCTTAGCCAGTGGCGGATTATCCTTAAGGTACCATCAGCAACAGCTCCGTCTGCTCACTTTTCAAATGTTATTCTTTGTACCCGCGCGCGGGCTTCGTCGGGCCCCCTGGTGAGACTACCTAACCTATTGAGCAATCAGGGACAGTGACCCTTTTTTATGTGTCTAAGATAATTGTTTTGTTTGTGTAAACTCTTATTGAAAAAATCTAGGAGTCCAATGATAAAAACATGTGTGCCAAAAAAATCTTTTGTTGTTAACTGTCGTAAATCACATAGCCGGTTTGCTATTGGTTGATGAAAAAAGGAGGCGCTGTAGGGCCGCCGGTAAGTGCAAATGAATTGCAACCTAAAGGTGATCAGGCGGAACTGTTGCTGACTGTACAACGCTAGGGGCCGCTCTGCATACAAAATTCTGACTAGGAAAACTAGGGACGTGAGGTTACAAAGGGGCGCGCGCGGAAAAGACATTGCCACATTTCAATGGAGCTTTGCCCCACCCACAAAACTACGTGACCATTTAGGCTGTACCTATCATTTTGTTGGGGACTTATTACAGGTTTCATATTGCATAATCAAATCATAATCAGTAGGAGTTGCGAGAGTAGTAGAAAATGATAACAAAGACAATGAATAATTCGCTTCGATTTCTTACTATTTTCTGAATTCTTAAATAAGCTGTTTTTTCGACTCGCATGTTGTACAAAACTTTATTTTAAACCAATAATTAAATCAATATTTTTTAATTACGCAAGCAAACTGTCTACACTACGCTAGCCGACAGTCAGCAGCAAACTATTTGCCTATTGGGTCAGCCTTATCGTGAATTCTCCATTCCTCGTCATCATCAGTCTCTTTATATGTCCCCACTGCTCGGGCACAGACCTTCCATAACATCGAGGGAGCTCGCGGGCTGTGGCCATATCATTCCTTGTCAAATGCCCATAATACATATCCCATCCACATTTTGGGTCTAATTTCATTACTCTAGCCATTGAGAACACTACCTCTGGAGGCATAAACATGATTTAAACGTTAATCCTCGGTTTAAGCCACTGCCCCTTTCTAACTTAACCATTTTTAAGTGACTAAACACGGTTTAAGTCAAGTGTTTGCTAACAGAAATACTCTGTTACCAAACCGTGGCTTAAACCGTAGAATAAATCTTTAAGTCACGTTTATCGCTAACAAGAAAGTGCTATATATAAACCCATATGTATCTAATCATGGTTTGCATCTTAGTACTACTTATGTTCGTATATTTGTGATGTACTACAATGGTACCTATTGTTTTGTAGCTGCACAGTCGGCAACATAACAAGTATAACACAATTACTTAGTGCAATATCAATTCGACCTAGATATCTTAGGTTTTGTGTACTACTGTGTTGTCGACTGTACTTGCTAAATGCTCGTGTCAGTCCTTGTTCCGTGTTTTGTGTCGTTGAACTTTGTGCCTTGTTTATTTTGCATGTAACAACCAATTTTGAATGTTAACTAAGAGTGTTTTATTACTTTATTACATTACGTTTGTATGAATTGGGTACGCAAAAAACTAGAGGTAATTTAATTTAACGTGTTCATTAATTTACCGTTTATTGTTAATAATGTTTGTTTCCGGAGATATTTTGTATTGAGTCCGGGGTATACACACAACGACAGAGATAAGTAGACAGCCTCAATAAGGTTGAGATTTTTTGAATAACTACTGGACCGAATTTAATAATTCATTCACAGTACATAGTTTTAACTTCTATCTATCTAACAGTGAAATAATTATTGTAATAGGTCAAGTAGTTTTTGAGAAAATCCTATCCTTAAAAACTACTGTACACCTTTCTCTCTTCGATCGCACTTTCGTCGAGTTGACTTTGATTTTTTAAATTCTATCAAATATGTACACCCATTTCATGCCTTCTTCGTCCTCCATGTAATATCAACCAGCAACGCCCTTGAAAATACAATCGATTTTTGTTCTATTTTTATACTTTGTCGTATTTCAAATAAATTCTATCATAAATCAACTGCCTGATTTAATCAGAAGCTCGATCATCCAGCAACGATAGGATATCATAATATTATCAATCATATATCAGCGAGTGTTTTGTTTTTGTTATCAAAAAAATACCTCGTAGATAGGACCCTAATCCCCTACGCCTACATTCGATCGATTTATTCATCACACCATGTAAAATTGATTTGCCAGTTCACAGAGTACTAAATTCACAGGCACTTTTAATAATTTGACGACCTATAGCCTAGTCTGTGCCTGGCCTTCTGTGCAAAGGGTTCTGGGTTCGATTCGCGATGACTTATTTTTAAACAATGCCCGCCCATATTATGATATCGAGAGCCCAGTCACAACAGACCTTTGAGGTCACACTGCCCCTTAGTTTTGGTACGGTCGTAACGACGTCATCGCTCGTAGGCTGAGGTTGAAGCGGTCACTATTTGACCGCGCCGACAACAGCAGGCACGCTCATCTACGCAGCCTTTCACGCGCGCCTTTCGAAAGGCCACGGCCTCCAGAGAGAGTTGTTGCGCTCCCGGTTTGAGCTGTGCACCAAACGGACGTACCGACCCGCCCAACTCCCGCATCCCAAGCGGGTCCAATCTTACCGTCGGATCATTATCCGGCGAGCTCATGCCCGGGTAGAGAGGGTATACCCGCTAGGGTAGCCCCCCCGTTC
Organism: Tachystola acroxantha; assembly: GCA_963506565.1. Taxonomy (NCBI): domain Eukaryota; kingdom Metazoa; phylum Arthropoda; class Insecta; order Lepidoptera; family Oecophoridae; genus Tachystola; species Tachystola acroxantha. Next base: position 3,507,071 of record OY735876.1, on the reverse strand, counting down.
TCCCCCGAAGTTAGGGGTGAAAAGACCCGGTCGTCGTCGACCCTTAGTCTTGTACCAACACTCTGAATACCATGATATTAATAATATCGAGGGCCCTAAAGGTACCATTCCGTAGCCGACCGCATACAGCAGCAGACGACGTTTCGCAGCGATGCTGATCGCTATGTAGTTCTGTTTTTCGAGTGTATGCATGTCTAATTGTTTGTCCCGCCCTGCAGCCTAAACGGCTTGATGGATTTTAATAAATGAGGTGTCGTTAGATTCGTCTTGATTGTAGGAGTGACATACGCTATAAAAAATCAAAATAGGTAATATGCATTATTAATTCAAACAAAAAATACAAGAGCACAGTATATCCAGTACAGACTGGCACAAGTCCATGTAACAGCATGTTAGGAAACGGGCTTTCAGAGACAACGGTAGCGAGGCGTCAACGCAAGCCGCCGGGGACTGCGGATGTGCGCCGCCCCCCGGGCTTACCGAGGCCAGCAATGGCAAACCTAAGGCCAACCATTGCGCGTGAGTATACAGGACTATAGTTGAGGGTATGTTGGACTATATGACCGGGTGACATGGTAGAAATGTTGACTATACCACCGATGAACGCGTTTGATCATCTGAAGTAGTCAATATGTAATTTTTATATATTTAATACAACAAAGGATAGCAGTCGCTACCTAGATACGATAAGAAATTATATTTTCTGAAAATATGGTGCTCACCGTCGTCGCCTGTAGACCCCACAACTCCAGAAGAATTACCAGTTCCAGACAGGGGGGTGACCGCGACTTCAATCGTTATGGTTATCGTTTTCATTTTGACACTTGAACGATATACATTGCTGCGTTTCGTTGTCGTTTGTTAAAACTTGCAAAAACATAGCAGCAATGTATAGCGTCCATGTGTCAAATTGAAAACGATAACGATTGGAAGTCGCGGTCACCCCACTGGTTAAAGCCAGGCGTCTCGCTCACTCTTACAGGATATTAAAGTATATGAGTGACAGTTGCGTTAAGTTTAGTACGTACCTATTATTTGGCAGCTACCAGAGAATCAATTGAAGGTACTTTTGCAAATACTAAATAACTGGTTTAAAATTCGCATAATAACTGTCTCTAATCTTTCATTACCCCAAAAAGAACATTTTGTTCCTGTAAAATTATATTCTGATCTTATTAATTTCAGACAATAATAACTTGTTACTTATACTATCTATTTTACCCGACTGCCCCAGGAGGAGGGTAATGTTTTTCTATGAAATGAAATGAAAAAAATTTATTACCTACACATATTATACATACAAGTTGACCTTATTTATACACTTAGAACTAACTTAAAATAATATGAGTAAAAAGCCTGTGATCAGCTGAAATGCTGTGCCCAGCCACTGGGGTGACTGGGCACAGCGCTGATTTTCATCACATCCCACATCTATGTCTATGTATGTAGGTGTATTCTTTTCTGCCATCCTGTAACCTAAACGGCTTGATGGATTATGGTGTTTGAGGTATCGTTAAATTCGTCTTGATTACGAGAGTGTCATTGAGTATAAAAAATTAATCAAAAGTTTTTTTGTAGGCGAATTTTTTGTTTTTTGAAATAATTTCTTGTTCTATGATAGTTCTTAGGGGAAATATTCATTAGTCCAATATACTACTCAACTCACACACTTCGCAAATGTGCAAAGGTGACCTCTGCTCCTTCGTACATTTGTAAAATGAATAAATGCACTTAAATGTCATCATTATTGGTGTCTATCATTGTGATCGTATATGTTGTATTTGTATGTCTCCATCTGTCAATAAATGATTTGGTTATACGGTGTCTTATCTATGGGAACGGGTTTTAGTTATAGAGTTTTCTATCTATGGTAACGGGTATTACTAAGGGAATGATGTGACTGAATAGCGAAATTAACTTTTGCTGCATTTTGGCTTGGTGTGCTTTTAAATAACATGGTGTAACTAATCAACATATTAAAACTTTTACTAACTTCATAAATAACAGACTATAATATTCGCATTATAAATAATTGTTAAGTTTAAGGGCCTTCCATGAGCCAACTAGCGCCGCCAATCTTTGAAAAATAATATCTTCCAATTTAATCAATTTTATTAAAAATGCTATCTACATAATGTTTATTATGATAAATACTATTTTTTAAATGCGTGATTCAATGTCGGTAAGTTGTAGTTCGTATAATTGCGAAAAACGGCCGTTTTTGGCACATTAGAGAACTACAAGTTTGCTTGTCGCAATTATGCCATGTATTGTGTATTAAAAAATAGTGTTTATCCTAATAAAGATTGTGTACATAGCTTTTTTAATCAAAATTAACAATTTGTAAGATATTATTTTTTTTAAGATTGGCGGCGCTAGTTGGCTCATGGAAGGCCCTTAAGAATTTCACAATGATACGCGGACAGCTTTGGATTGGTATTGGTGATAAGAGTTCCTTCAAAACTCACTGTCACTATTTCCGTTTTGACCGTTAAAGTGTTACGTAAGCAGAATCTTAGCCATTTAGCCCTTCCCCTCTTATTAGCCCAAGTTTTTTTACACTATAAGTATGACCGTCTAAATCAGTCTTCGCCTGCGCGGTACAGGCATGCGGGGTAGGACGACAACGGGGACCGAGAGAGGTGCGCGGGTGTGTAACAGAAATGCGCCTGCCTCGGTCCCCGTTGTCGTCATACTCCCGCGTCCCTGTACCGCGCAGGCGAAGACTGATTTAGACGGTCATACATAGATTGTTTCAATGTTGGGACTTTCGAAGTGAAGTATAGATATTGATTTAGACATTTTATCCCTACCATTAGATACCTACCCCAAAGATAGGTAGTTATTATGCTAAACAAAACAGAAACATTTTTCAGTTCTAGTTCAGTTGATTTATCTGAAGCGCGAGTGTTCTGTTTCGTTTCAATGCAATTTTCAGTGAGAACAGAAATTGTTAATATAGGTACTCTTTAAGGCAGTCTTTCTCAAAGTGGGCAATAACGCCTAGAGGGCAAGGGTAAGGGCTCCAGAATGATTTTAGAATGTAAGTTTCAACTCCAGACCAGGCGAATATAGCACAAATTAAATTTATTAAAGTTATAAATGTCATTATGGTTTTTAAACTGTGGTAAAGTAAAAAAATGGGGGCCCTGAAAAATAATTGATTTTCAAAGTGGGTGGTAGACGAAACAAGTTTGAGAACCTCTGTTTTAAGGGTACAGTTCGATCGATCATTCTTCGGTTTACTATACCAATTAAGTAAAATACGTTACTATATTTACAGTACTTATTTTTAATATCTGAATGTAATATTCCAGCATCGTAATGGGGGGCGTTCTCAACAACCCATCGTTGACGTTCAACGACGGCAAGCGTTCCATTGACTTCGTGCTTGTGTGGGAGGCTGCCAAGAGCGGCGCGACCCGGCCCGAGGCGTACGTCCAGCGGCGGATATTCGAGAGCAACCTGGAGATGGAGGGGCTACAGCTGGAAAGCGAGGCGCCGGACGATCTGCACGGATTGCATTTTATTAAGGTTATCATCACACATACATATACACTCTCACTTCGCATCGCCACACTACATTCACATCCCCACACTACATACACATCCCCACACTACATACACATCGCCACACTACATACACATCCCCACACTACATTAACACATCCCCACACTACATACACATCGCCACACTACATTCACATCCCCACACTGCATACACATCACCACACTACATTAACACATCCCCACACTACATACACATCGCCACACTACATACACATCCCCACACTACATTCACATCCCCACACTACATTCAAATCCCCACACTACATACACATCCCCACACTACATTAACACATCCCCACACTACATACACATCACCACACTACATAAACCGAACCCCAAATCAAGTGTCTTATTTTGTAAACAAAAACTACTGTGCAGCTTTATATCAGCATTTTAGTAGTTCCATCAGCTACCATTAGGGGTGCTGTCCCCGAGCTCTCCTAACTTATTTCTCTATGTCCGAATATACAAACTTTGTGTTTAATTAAAGTAAACTAAGCTCTTGAAAATGGCGGGAAACGACGTTTGCAAAATTATTTGATAATTTTTGTTTTATTGTCTACAGTGGTTATTTTGAGATTAATATCACGTTAAATTAATCAGAAAATGTTCGCGAGTGACAGTATGGTGAATTTGTTGGATAATTTGAGCCAGATCTGGGGTTTCAAGCTTTTATCAAGAGTTCCCACTACGAGCTCGGGAGTGAACGTGACTGTCGAGCTGCTTCGTCCAGAGTGATGACGCTACGGCGACTCCTCTGGATGAAGACAAGAAGACGCGGCTACCCAGGGTGAAGACGCTACTGTGACTCCCCTGGAGGAAGATAGAAGAATATATTGAATTTTCTGTAACATGACATTGGCAAATGACGAACTGTCGAGTCCATTAATAAAATAAATAAATAAAGTAAACTAATAAATAAGATTATTGTAAGTATTGTTGAAACTTACTTTTTTATTTTTTGTTCCAGATACACGCACCATTATCCGTTTTAAAAGACTACAGTGAAATATTAAAGCTTAGGATGCCAATGAAGGTATGTGTATTCATTATGTTGCCGACGTAATGGGGTGTTTGTTAATCAGAGGCCGGTATTGGTTCATTGAAAGATTCCGTAGATTTCCCGACTTCATTGAAAGATTCTGTAGATTTACCGGCTTCATTGAAAGATTCCGTAGATTCCCTGGCTTCATTGATTCCGTAGATTTCTCAGCTTCATTGATTCCGTAGATTTCTCAGCTTCATTGATTCCGTAGATTTCTCGGCTTCATTAAAACATTCCATAGAATATCCCAGAGTTCCATGCTTCGTAGTAGAATATTATATGTATACTTACTATGGGTATATTTACTATGATTTGATTGTATGCATTTGGGTTCACTAATGTTTGACAAAAAACGTATGACAAATGATCATTTTACAAATTATTTTTGAAAAAGTAATCATTTGACAAACTTATCATTTACTAAAGTGATCGTTTTAAAAGTGATCATTTGACAAAAATCCATTTTATAAATATTTAACATAGCAAATGTTGTGAATGCTAAACCGTCATTTTGCAATTGATTAAATGACCAAAGTATTCCTTTTGCAAGGTCGCCATTAGACAAAATATTGGGTAAATAAGTGGGTATTTTATATGTATAATTGTTAATAAATGAACTTGCTTTTTGAATACAAAACAAAAAAACAACCTAACATCGAAGTCTCTGGCTTGGAGCGAAGCTGCGCTTCAACAATGCATTTTGTCAAAGGTTTTTATGCCTTGCGTTGTTTTATCTATTAACGTATATAATAAGTGAATAGTTTGTTAAGTGATGTTTTGAAGAAAGAAACTTTGTCTCGTAATTGTTTTGTCAAATGAATTATTTATAGAACCATTACTTTGTACAAAGATGAACTTATGAATCATAATTTTGCCAAACGTTGTTTGTGAAATGAAATGTTTGTAATTTGTTTTTTATCAAATGAAGGAACACCATGCATTTGATTATTATTTTTGCTAAAATAGTGCCATAAATTTTATTAATTATTTATTAATTTTCAAATGTTGAAATTGTATTTAAATTAGTGCATTTAATGTCGTAACTTTATTTAAATTCGTAGATAACTAACCCTCGCTTGCGCCAAGATATAATCTGTTAGAAGTGGCTTAACTAGACTTTAAATGGCAAAAATATATGACGGTTGTGATTTAGGGTGCCCGCCCACGTCCGACAATCATTGACCGACTTTTTGTAGGAGGTAAATAGAACGCACTGATTGCAATAGTATAACGCACACGTCCTACAAAAAATCGGTCAGAAATAAAATCGGTGCATCCCGACCGATCCGATTGTCGGTGAAAAATAGAACGTCCGGATATGTATGCGTTAACGCACACTGCTCACCGACAGTCGGCCGCTTGCACTGGCCAGGGCCAGAGACCGGATACAGACAAAGTGACGGCCGTGTGTGTTGAGTCGGTCACAAAATCGGTCATAAGAATCGGAGGAAAAATCTGCCCGATTATCGGTCCTACAAAAAGTATGACGTGTGCGGGCAGCCTTATAACACGGTCGGTACTAAGGCCCGTAATAATAAATCACTCTCAGCTCAAAAGTCAATCTTAAGAACGACCTCAAGATGGCGTTCCTATTAATAAACGTAACTAACGTAACTTAGGTGCACGTTTAAGGATCTAGTATCACGTGAGTAACGCCGTATTAATAAACAAAAGTCAGTTCTCAAGAGAACTGTCAAACTCACACTTGAGAACGTATTTGGTGATTGCAGGCGAACCGCGACTTGAGAAAGACTTTAAGAAGAAATCACGGTGTATCACGTGATTGATGAAGATTGGTTTACTAATAAATGACATACTTGAGATGGTCTTGAGAGTGTATCAGCTGAATTCGCTCTTGAGTATTCGGGTTTGAGCTCAGACTACTAATACGGGCCTAACTCTTGGCGCTAGCTGGACGAATGACGTATCGATCCTTCGAATTCGATTTCCGTATAAGATTATTTTGTGCATACATTTTACTATTAAACTCCACACATAAGAGATATTATAGAATAGAGTAGCGGATTTAAATATTGATTTTATAGATTGTTACGAGTGCACGAAATATTTTTTTATAAGAAAAGACCATAGAGCATCTTAAATCACAAGTAGTTTCCATGTTGTATACACGAAGACAGAGATAAGTATACAGGGTGCCTCAATAAGGTTGAGATTTTCTCAAGAACTACTGGACCGAATTTAATAATTCTTTTACAGTACACAGTTTTCACTTTTATCTATCTAACAGTGAAAGAATTATTACAATAGGTCAAGTGGTGTTTAAGAAAATCTCAACCTTAAAAACTCTACTGTACACATTTCTCTGTCTTCAACTGTACCACGATCGTGTATGCCTGTAGCCGTAACAGCAGATTAATGGTAACACTTGCAGTACGATTTCAACTCTTACGACGCAGATAATAAGAACGGTTCAAAGTTACACCTTGATGTGCTTTGATGTGTACAATGCACAGTGGGTGCGATTCTAGACTGTCGCTTGCTAAATTTAATCGTCGCTAATCAAGACGTCTGTCTCACTCTTAAGCATACAGGTTGGCCTTGAATTCATTTGACAAAATTAAATGGATGGTTAGGCTTGTGACATACATTAATTCTGCACAGCGTTTAAGTAAATTAAACAATTACTGGATAACTAAAAACGCATAATTTTTTATTTTTTAAATTTAATATACATCGTTACTGTGCGTTGTAGGTTTTTTTTACATCTTAAGGTATTTTTAATTTTTTGCAACGATTTCTTTCCCTGGAATTTGATCTAATAGTCATTTCTAAGGTCATTGTGTGACTTGTGACGTACTCAGTTCAATTTTTTTGGCAGTTTTGATTTAATATAAAACCAATTTAATATTTATCAAGAGTACGGACAACAGCGTTAGTGATATATATTTATTATTGCTCAACAAGCTACCTATTCATACGCTGAATTCTCTACCCAAAGGTTGTCTGGAAGAGATCGCTTTGAGCGATAAGACCGCCAATTGTAATATTAACGATATTAGCCTATTTCTTTTGTGTAATTCTTTTCTTTTTGCAATAAAGAATATTTATCTTATCTTTATCTTATCTTAACAGCAGATCAATGGTAACACTTGAAGTACGGTTTTAAATCTTACGACGCAGATAATAAGAACGGTCCAAAGTGTTACACTTGATCTGCTGTTAGCTTGTCAACCCCCAGTTTCAATTTGTCGAATGAATTCAAGGACAGTCTGTATAAGCGTTGCTTTTAGGTTAGATTTGGCGGCGATAGAATCGCACCTACCAATATTATATGTACGTCCATAGGAACGCAGTAAGATACGCAAAGGTGGGCGAACAAATGCCATACTGAATGCAGCCATGTATATGTCTACTAAGGTATGCAGTGTTGTGATCATTCCGCAACCGAATGCGAGCGCATGGCTTTGCTATCTAACAATACCTTTCAGACTGACATTGTGAAGAATATACAGGCCGCGTCATGTAAAAAGAACGCTGGAAGAAAGTGGAGGGGGGGTGTTTGCACATGGGTAAAGCAAAGGTCGCCTGACGAACCAATAGCGCAGCGGCAAGCATGCAGCGCGTGACCCGCCCTCCGCCCCCCGCGCGCCGCACCTCATACCACCAAATAGATCGATAAATCGCCCAATGCGCAGCTTGACCGACAGCGTTCTTTTTACGTGACGCGACCTGTACCTGTTGTTGTTTTGAGAACGTAAAGATGCTCTCACACTGCAGTTATATAACGTTATAAAACATTGTATAAGACAATAACATTCAAATTATTATATATAAACGGATATAACTCACTTATAATGTTGAAGTCGGCAATTAGACCGACAGTTTCGACCGATTTCGACGGTCTGTTTCAAAGTGAGCGCGCCACGCCCGCGTCGCCGGTGACGTTTCCTTCACCTTGAAAAAGACCGTCGAAATCGGTCGAAACTGTCGGTCTAATTGCCGACTTCAACAAGATAAATGAGTGATATCCGTTCATATATAATAATTTGTAGTAATGGCTCACTATAGTTTTAATTGTAAAACAATATCATTCTTTAACACAATAGTAATTTAACCCCCACTTGCAATAATAGATAGCCCTAGAGTTAGAGACTTAACCCGAGAAAAATCTACGGAGTTTTCACGGGTTAAGTACTTAATCCAGGGTTATCTCGATATTGCAAGCGTTATCGTGTTAAACAATGTTATGTAACGTTATATAACTACTGTGTGGGACCTTAACCGTTTGACGAATGTTGACGTTCGAGAGACGTTACCATTTGACGAACTCTGATACGTGATGCTCCCACTTCACATGGCTTATTTGGTATTTTGCTGTGTTTGCGGGAATAGGCAAATAAGACGAATATATTGTCACACACACCAACATGACAATTGTTTGTCAAATATATAATTGTCAAATATGATATGTTTATCAACATATTGTGTGTCGAATAGGCAAATAAGCATTGATTTCCTTAAACAACTAGATACACAAAGGTCTTACTAAAACAATTTAAAAAAACGTCCAAATAAGGGTCCATTGTTAACGTCCAAATAATGTCAAATAAAGCAAATGAGGGTCCTTCATCCGTTTGGACCTTCTTTGCGCTCGGACATTTTTAGAAGGCAGACTGTGTATCTAGTTGTTTATAGGAGATCAATGCAAATAAGACGAATATTTTGTCACACATGGCAAGTATAACAAATACGCAAATACGAATAACCAAGTGAAGTCGGAGCATTAGGTGTTTGTCAAATATTGGCGTTCGACAGCCATAAACGTTTCTTCGATTATTGTTCGACGGACGTCAAACTTCGATATAATTAGTTCAATAACGAACGCCTACTAAATGTATACAATTTATTAAAATATCTATATCTTTGCTAGCATCAAGGCGGCTTTATTTCATTGGTGTTACATTTTTGGTAACGATATTGATGTTGTCATAATCTAAACTTGGTTTACTATGAATATTAATAATTTTCTATGGTTTTGTTCACTTAATTAACGTCGGTCATGTCTTCATCTATACATATAATAAGACTAAAAAAGTTGTGTCTGTACATTGGATATTTTTTGAAAAGAATAATTGTAATGTGTTTTAGAATCGATACTGATGCCAAAACACTATTTTTTGTCTGTTTGTCTGTGACTTTGTGCAAGTATCACGCCATAACTACTGAAAGGAATTTGATGGGAGTTTCACTAGGTTATAGCAGAAATATCCGGACAGCTCATAGGCTATAAGCCATGGTGGTATGTGATGTGGAAACAAGGATCCAGAGAGGAAGATCTGCCTCCTGATCTCCTCCATCCTCCTCTACGCAAACGAAGTTGCGGGGTACAGCTAGTATTTAATATGATTTAAAAGGTTCTCGCTTTTGTAGTATTAGGTACTAATGATTCAAAATTTACATGGTTGTGGCGCACAGCACACTAACGTACTGACTTATTGTATCAACAACTAACACTAACATTGTAGGAATTCCTTTTTTAATATATCTGCGTAGTGGTTTGTATATATACAGATTACAGGGTGATTGGATATTCGATACATTCCTTAAAAGGAGTGATACTAGAGGTGGTTTGCAACAAATTAGGCCCTATTAACGAGGGGTCGAATAAAGCGTGGTAAGACCGTGATAGAAGATCCTAACCTACGGTGCCCAGACATGGTCATTGACTAAAGATCAGACGTCTACACTCAAGGTCTGCCAACGCGCAATAGAACGCAGCATATTCGGCGTGAGGAGAACGGACCGTGTCCGAAACACAACCCTGCGATCGATAACTGGCGTAGCAGACGTGGCCCGCAAAGCAACCACATTAAAGTGGAACTGGGCGGGCCCCGTGTGCCGCATGCAGCCGGACCGATGGGCCCGGACTGTCACAGAATGGGTGCCATCGGACGGTCGCCGGCGTCGGGGCAGACCTCGGCGTAGGTGGAGAGACGATATCGTTAGATACAGGGATGGGTGGCTGGAAGAGGCTCAGGACAGGGATGGATGGAAGAGGAGGGGGGAGACCTTTGCCCAGCAGTGGGACAATTTATAGGTTTTAAAAAAAAGACCTTGATAAACCGGTGTCATTTTGTAGTACTCCAATCACTTTGCCTTTCCCTATATGGATAAATCATATCATTATCGGTGTCAGTTCTCAGCGCTGAAGGACGTTCACGAGAAGACGAACAGCCTGATGGACCAGATGGACGCGTGCTGGGACCGCACCATGTCCAAGGTGCGCGTTGACACGGACATCTTCCCGGAGAGGAAGCACCGCCTCACAGCCATATACTCCAAGGATAAGGAGTACTTGTAAGTGATTGGTTGTTATTGTAACAGTGTTTAGGGTACCGTATGATAAAAACTCTTACGCGTGGACGGATCAAGTTGAATTTAATACCAAATACTCAGGCCTGCAACCTCATGCGGCCTTAATAATATCAAACTTCTACGGTCAATCAAAAGATATGGCCGCTTATGTCGCATTTGCCCGCATATTTGTATGAAAATGCAAGAAAATTAAAAACCTATAGGGTAAGGTGGAACACAGAGAAAGTTGTACATTAGAGTTTTTAAGGTTGAAATTATTTCAAAAACTACTTGACCTATTGCAATAATTCTGTCACTGTTTGATATCTATCAAATGTTAAAACTATGTAACTGTAAAATAATTTTTAAATACGGTCCAGTATTTTTTGAGAAAATCTGAACCTTATTGAGGCCCCATGTATACTTATCTCTGTCTTCGACTGTACTTCCCGTCGACCTAGAATCATGAAATTTGGCAAGAAGCTAGGACTTATAGCACAAGTAAAGGAAAAAATCTGAACACCGTAAATGACAATGCCAGATTCTGCCCCACCATCAACCGCAAGTTGTACAAGATAACGAATAAATGTAAAAATATCTCAATTTTTTTTTAATTATTGGTTTAAAATAAAGTTTTGTACAAGTTGCGAGTCGAAAAACAGCTTAATTAAGATTTCAGAAATTAGTATGAAATCGAAGCGAATTATTCATTGTTTGTTATAATTTTCTACTACTCCCGCAACTCCTACTGATTGTGATTATGCTATATAAAACCTGTAATAAGTCCCCAACAAAATGATAGGTACAGCTTCAATGGTATCGTAGTATTTGTAGGTGGGGCAAAACTCCATTGAAATGTGGCAATGTCATTTGTAGTTACATCTATAAAAACACATACAGATTCGACACAACAGGCGAATGCTTCTGGACGCCAGCCATCCGTTCGCGCATCGTCCAGTTCATATTGGACCGCAAGAAGTTCTCGGAGGCGGCCAATGATGACTTCGCGTTCGGTGTCGCGCGTCTCATCTCTAACGGCACTTACAGCGCTGCGTATCCTCTTCACGATGTAAGTAAGAATAACATCATTCTTTATTTATTTATTTTATTAATGGACTCGACAGTTCGTCATTTGCCAATGTCATGTTACAGAAAATTCAATGTATAATAGTCTTCTATCTTCCTCCAGAGGAGTTGCAGTAGCGTCTTCACCCTGGGTAGCCGCGTCTTCTTGTCTTCATCCAGAGTCATCACTCTGGACGAAGCAGCTCGACAGTCACGTTCACTCCCGAGCTTGTAGCGGGAACTCTTGATAAAAGCTTGAAACACCAGATCTTGCTCAAATTATCCAACAAATTCACTATACTGTCACTCGCGAACATTTTCTGATTAATTTAACGTGATATTAATCTCAAAATAACCACTGTAGACAATAAAACAAAAATTATCAAATAATTTTGCAACCGTCGTTTCCCGCCATTTTCAAGAGCAACATCATTCTTGATGATGATGATTCTTGGTTGGCCACTGGTTGGAAATTTTTATTTTGAAACTCAAATATCCGAAACCGTTTGTTACAGGGTGATCTCAAAACTGCCGGCTCGATGCGTCACTTGCTGTTCACCGAGTGGGCGAACGTGTCCAAATGTCTCAAATATCAGCCGCTGGATTACGTAAAGGACTACTTCGGTGTTAAAATAGGTGAAGAGCTTACTTTATTTATTTATTTATTTTACAATTTTGGGAAGACCAACAGCTATATAAATAAGTAGTCATGAAAATAATAACAGGAAGCCAATAATAGGTCCACACTATTAGATGCGGTATACATATTTGAGGCACTAAAAGTACATCATCTTAAAACTAATATAATTGATTACTTAACGTGACTCCTCTGTATAAAATTTAGAACCTTAGATTTTAAAATTTATTTGTGTATTCAGGTCTGTACTTCGCCTGGCTGGGTTTCTACACGCATATGCTGATACCGGCGTCCATAGTGGGGCTCATATGCGTCATATACTCGGCAGCAACAGTGTTCTCCAATAAACCGAGGTGAGAATTATAAGCAGGAACTGAAGTTCAGTTTTGACTAGTTAAAACTAGATTTGACTGGTTAATTAGCATTTCGATTAGTTAAAATCAGTATTGGCTAGGTAAAACCAGTATTGGCTAGGTAAAACCAATATTGATTAGTTAAAACCAGTTTGGACTATTTTAAACCAGCATTGACTAATTAAAACCAGTTTTGACTCAGCCGTTAAAACCAGCTTTGTCTAGTTAAATCCAATTCGACTAATTAAAACCAGTAGGGCTATTACGGTTCTCAAAACGATCAAATCATACCATGTCATAACGGCCGTGAAAGGGACAGTGCTATTTCATTGGTGTAGCGGCGTCTCTGTTTGGCGCGACATGACATGGTATAACTTCATCGTTTTGAGAACGGTAATAGGGGGCAGGATTGTCTAGGTAAACCAGCATTGACTAGTTAAAATCAGTTTGGACCATTTTAAACCACCATTGACCAATTCTGTCTAGTTAAAACCAGCTTTGTGTAGTGTAGTTAAATCAGTTTTGACTAGTTAAAACTAGTTTTGACCAGTTAAAACCAGTTTGGACTAGTTAAACCCAGTTTCGACTAGTTAAACCTAGTTTTGACGAGTTAATACCTATGAATAATACCGGAACTTTAAAAAATCCATTAACTGTGACAGCGAAGACGTGTGCAACTACAACTCGACGGTGAAGATGTGCCCGCTGTGCGACTACTTCTGCGACTACTGGGACCTGCGCGCCACGTGCCTGCAGTCGCGCATCACCTACCTCTTCGACAACCCGACCACGGTGTTCTTCGCAATATTCATGAGCTTCTGGGGTAACTCATTTATACACATTTTACGTTATTAAGAGCGTTCCATGAGCCAACTAGCGCCGCCAATCTTAAAAAAATCATATCTTCCAATATAATCAATTTTATTAAAAAAGCTACGTTAACATTGTTTATTGCTATAAATATTATTTTTTAAATGCTTATTTGTAACGTGATGCAATGTAGGTAAGTTGTAGTTCACAAATGTGCCAGAAACGGCCGTTTTTCGCAATTATGTGAACTACAACTTACCTACATTGAATCACGTTACAAATAAGCATTTAAAAAATAATATTTATAGCAATAAACAATGTGAACGTAGCTTTTTTAATAAAATTGATTATATTGGAAGATATGATTTTTTTAAGATTGGCGGCGCTAGTTGGCTCATGGAACGCTCTTAAATGTCTTATGCCAACCATTAACGAGGAAGTCAACAACTACAGCAAGAAATACAAAGAAAGACTAAATAAACACAACAACAAACTAGCTAAAGACCTGCTAAAAGATCAAGAGAACGTGAAACGCCTGAAAAGATGGCATATACTTGCACTAGACCAAAGAGACAAGTCCTCTCGACCATAGTAGACGGTGTTATTCAATGGAATTGCATCCAAAATAAAATTCCACCCCAGAACACATCTGATTATGGCTGAAGAGCCGATGGCAGATATAAATTGGAGAAAAAAAAAAATATATGTCTTATGTTATACAGGGTGTCCTTGAATTCATTCGACAAATTGAAACTGGGGTTTTTACTCATGATAAATATTAAATTGGTAAGGTTTTTTAGTAAATCAAAACTGCAAAAAATTTAAGTAAGTACGTCACAAGTCACACAATGAATTTAGAAATGACCATTAGGTCAAATGCCAGTGAATTAATCGTTGCCAAAAAATTAAAAATACCTTAAAATGTAAAAACTCCAAAGCACAGTAACGATGCACATCAAATTAATAATTTAATAATTCTCTTACAGTTACATAGTTTTCACTTTTATCTATCAGACAATTTTTGCAATAGGTCAAGTAGTTTTTGAGAAAATCTCAACCTTCAATATTGTCTTTTTTTTTTTAATATGTTTATTTTTGTTTATTTGATGTAGTAATTAAGTATATTATTTAATGTGTAGGTGATTTGATATTTATAGCTTATATTGTACATGTACGTATGTCTATACTACAATATATAAACATTATCTATCCAGAACAGGCCAGGCTGGAAGAAATCTCTTTATTAGAGATAAGCTCGACTGCTGTACATCTGCTTTCTTGAAATATTGTGTCTGTATTATTATTTTTCGTTTACAAGTATAAAGTAAAACCTTCAAAACTCTCCTGTACACCTTTCTGTGTTCCACCGTACCTATTATTTAAAACATTTTTTCAATCTTCGATTCTCCTTCCAGGGGCATGTTTCCTTGAGTTGTGGAAGCGTTACTCAGCAGAGATGACGCATCGCTGGGACTTGACCGGCTTCGACGTGTACGAGGAGCATCCGCGACCGCAGTACTTGGCGCGGCTGGCGCACGTCAAGCGAACACAGGTAATATCACATTTTTTAACTTACACGGTTTCATGTTTCAAACCCACACACCACGTACCCCATCGAGATATTATCGACATGGACGCATCAGAATTACCTTTAATATCCCTGTCCCTGTTTTGTCTCTATGCGCTCATCGTATGTAAAAATATCTCCGTTTTTTATTAAAATTTTTGGTTTAAAATAAAGTTTTGTACAAGTTGCGATTCGAAAAAAACAGCGTAATTAAGAATTCAGAAAATAGTAAGAAATCGAAGCCATTTATTTATTGTTTTTGTTATTCTTCTATAGGAGTTGCGAGAGTAGTAGAAAATGATACTGATTATGATTATGCAATATGAAACCTGTAATAAGTCCCCAACAAAATGATAGGTACAGCTTAAATGGTCACGTAGTTTTGTAGGTGGGGCAAAGTTCCATTGAAATGTAGCAATGTCTTTTGTGTCATCTATCAAATATATTTTCCTTTCTTTTTGCAGTTAAACGTAGTGACGGGCGAAAACGAGCCAATGGTACCATTCTGGCGCATGCGCCTGCCCGCTACACTGATGTCGTTCAGTGCGGTGGCGCTACTAGTGTTGTTAGCGTTAGCGACAGTACTAGGCGTGGTGCTGTACAGAATGTCGCTACTTAGCGCTAGTATCTTGCGCTCCAACAATAATACGCTAATCACATATAGTCCCGTCATGTTCACGACTGCTACGGCTGCGTGTATCAATTTAGTGTTCATCTGTTTCTTCAATTATGTGAGTAGTTCATCTGTTTATTCAATTATGTGAGTAGTTCATCTATTTATTCAACAATATGACAGTTTCATCTGTTTATTTGTATGAGTAGTTCATCTGTTTATTCAACAATGTGAGTAGTTCATCTGTCATAATAATAGAACATCTGTTCCCCAGATATACCAATTCTTAGCGGAATGGCTGACTGAAAAGGAACTCCTGCGCACTCAGACCGAGTTCGACGACTCGCTCACGCTCAAGATATATCTGCTGCAGTTCGTCAACTACTACGCGTCAATATTCTACATAGCATTCTTCAAGGGGAAGTTCGTCGGCCGGCCGGGAGACTATATTAGGTTGTTTGGACATAGACAGGAAGAGGTGAGGTTTTTATTTTAAACTAGCTGTTTATTTCATCATCAGTCTATTTATAATACCCCACTGCTCGGACACAGACCTTCCCTTACATAGAGGGAGCGCGGGCGATGATCCACCACGCGGGCCCAGTGCGGATTAACGGATTTCACATGCCTTAGATTTTTTCTTTCTTCACCATTTTATTTATTTATTTTATTTATTTATTTAAAGTTTACAAATACAGGTTACCCCTAATTAGATTGTAAACAAAATTTTACCTAATTTTACATAAAAAACACTTTACATTGAACTTATATATGGAAGTATAAAATTTAACACATCGCATTTGAGAGCACTCGGTAAATGTACGTAAGTTTTTCCGTCGAAAAAGGAAAACTCATTGGTACATGGCTGCCCTGGCTGGGAATCGAACCTGGGACCTCCGTATTGCATTGACTCAACCACTGAGCCACCGAGCTCTTCTATTTCATTTACCTGTATTCTTTCGCAGTGTGCACCCGGCGGCTGTCTCCTGGAGCTCTCGATCCAGTTGGCCATCATCATGGTGGGCAAGCAGTTCATCAACACCATAGTGGAGATGCTGATGCCTTACCTGCTCAAGTGGTGGAACGCCATCCGCACCATCGGAAGGAAAAACCAGATAAAGAGCTCCTTGCAATGGGTTAAAGACTTCAAGCTGGTCGATTTCGGCAACATGGGATTGTTTCCGGAGTATTTGGAAATGGGTGAGTTTGTTACAGGTTGGCCTTGAATTCATTCGACAAAATTAAATGGATGGTCAGGCTTGTGACATACATTAATCCTGCACAGCCAACTAGCGCCGCCAATCTTGAAAAAATAATATCTTCCAATTTAATCAATTTTATTACAAAAGCTATTTACAAAATGTTTATTAGGATGAATACTATTTTTCAATATTCAATACATGGCATAATTACGACAAGCTAAGTTGTAGTTCACAAATGTGCCAAAAACGGCCGTTTTGCGCAATTATGCGAACTACAACTTGCCGACATTGAATCACGTTATACATAAGCATTTAAAATATAGTATTCATCCTAATAAACATTTTGTAAAATAGCTTTTTTAATAAAATTGATTATATTGGAAGATATTATTTTTTTAAGATTGGCGGCGCTAGTTGGCTCATGGAAGGCCTTGTGTAAATTAAACAATTTGGGGAAAATCAATGACTTTTTTGACACATCAAAAGAATTTGACGTTAGCTATTGCTAGCGCCATCTATTGTACTCAAAAAGCTTGACAGTTGTCATTTAAAAAACTCGTCATTGGCACAATTGGCAAATGTCAAAAATTTAAGATTCTTAAAACACGGGAGATCAAGGCCATCATTTTGAAATGACGGATTGATTTTTTATTAGTTTAATTTTCTTGAATACTTTAAATAACTTGACATTGACGAAATTATTTCTTACATTAGAGTAGAAGCCATTCAAATAAAAATAGAATAAAACACGGAACAATAACTTATTTACGTAAGTACCGTTAGTGATAGATATTATGAGATAATTCTCTACCCAAAAGTTGTGTGGAAGAGATCGCTTTGAGCGATAAGACCGCCAATTGTAATATTAACGATATTAGCCTATTTCTTTTGTGTAATTCTTTTCTTTTTTGCAATAAAGAATATTTATCTTAACTTATTTCAGTTCTCCAATACGGGTTCGTAACAATATTTGTCGCGGCGTTCCCTCTCGCGCCCCTCTTCGCGCTCATCAACAACGTGCTCGAGATGCGTCTGGACGCCAAGAAGTTCCTGCGCTGCTACCGGCGGCCGGTGCCGCAGCGAGTCAACGACATCGGCGTCTGGTACCGCATTCTAGACTCTATTGGCAAGCTGAGCATTATTACTAACGTGAGTATTGCTTGAAGAGTCACCTGTAGATAATACAATACTTTTTTCCTCATTATGTAACCTAGGTACTGGAGTTTACGTGTTTTAATGGTTTGGACATCATTCTTGCCCATTTGGAACAATCGGCGTCTGGTACCGCATTCTAGACTCTATTGGCAAGCTGAGCATTATCACTAACGTGAGTATTGCTTGAAGAGTCACTTGTAGATAGTACTTTTTTCCTCATTATGTGTAGGTACTGGAGTTTCCATATTTTAATGGTTTGAACGTCATCCTTGCCCATATGGAACAATTGGCGTCTGGTACCGCATTCTGGACTCTATTGACAAACTGAGCGCTATTACTAATGTGAGTATTGCTTATTGGCGGCGCATGGACCGACCTTCTTTTTTTTGTGGAATTTCGGCGTCGTTTGCAACGTTTTGACTCATGTAACCATTTGTGTACGAGTACTGAGACGCGACTTTTAAAGTTATTTTTTGAAATTATTCCTTAGTAAGCCTTCCAATCTAATATCCCTAATTTTGACCACATATCGAGTTACTTGAACGACATGTGGCATGCCGCTGGAAAAGGCATAAAGTAGACAACTGTTTAAAAGAAATCGAAGGTATCAGTTGCTGTCAGTTTTTTTTAAATATAATTACATTATTACCCAAAATATCGCCTTTAAAACCTAGTTACAGTGCGCGAGGCGTAAGCTCAGGTTTACATTTGTGTGAGTGATCGCCAATCGCTAGCGGTACAAGAGGTGAAGTGCGGTGCGTGCGCGGCAGGGTGGCGGCCCGCTGGGGACGCGCCGCGCTTCAGGCCAAATATCACTCTACACTATCTGTGTGCACTCACACAAGTGCAAACCTAAGCTTACGCCTCGCGCACTGTACTCTGCAACGGCCACTTTTCCGCCACTTTCAAAAGTCATTTAATATTGTTTGCAGGGCTTCATAATCGCGTTCACGTCGGAGTTCATCCCGCGTCTCGTGTACCGCTTCGAGTACGGCTCGCTGGACCACTACGTGGACCACACGCTCGCGGACTTCAACGTTACGGTGCTCGAGCACGCGCCGCTCGGGGCCACGTACAACCACACCATGTGCAGGTCAATACCAAGCGTTGTTTGTTTACTAACGGACTCGACAGCTCGTCATTTGCCAATGTCATGTTACATAATATTCGTAAGATATCATAGTCATTTCCTCCAGAGGAGTCGCCGTAGCGTCGTCACTCTGGATGGCAGCGTCTTTTGCCGTAGCGTCATCACTTTGGATGAAGCAGCTCAGAAGAGCTCCTAGTGGGACTGACTCTCAACTCTAGCACAAAACTGCATATCTTAAATAAATTATCCGTAAAAATTCAACATACGCGATCATTTTCTGATTCATGTTCGGATTTACGTGATATTAAACACAAAATGTCTGCTTATTTTAGTAAAATACATTAAAATCAAAATGATCAAATAATGTTGCCAATAAGATAAGATGAATATTCTTTATAAATAAATAAAATAAAATATTTTTATTTCAGACTTTTTTACATCCATATTTTGTTAGTAAATTCTTAAATAACTATGTTAGTACATACTGGTGCGTGCAGGCCGCAGGCAGGGTTTATTGCAAAATAAAAGGAATAACACAAAAGAAATATGCTAATGTTAGTATCACAATTGGCGGTCTTATCGCTTAAAGCGATCTCTTCTAGACAACCTTTGCTTAGAGAATTCAGCGGATGAATAGGACCATTATCGATTGTGAGTCTTTGCCCAGCAGTGTGACATCACATACTATTACTAATGATTGTCCTGTGTGTCCAGTTTCCCCGGCTACTGGTACTCCAAGGAGGGCGACAACTACGCGCACAGCAACTGGTACTGGCACGTGATGGGCGCGCGGCTCGCGTTCGTGGTCGTCTTTGAGGTCACACACAAGTTTACCTTAATTATTAATAGTTGAAAACACCTCCCCTGTATGCTCGCTCTCCGGAAGGTTACCGCCTTCCAGGGTTGCCAGAATGGATTTTTAAAATTTCCCCAGATTGAAATTTTTTCCCCCGAAATGATCATCATCATCAGTCTATTTTTATATTGCCCCACTGCTAGGGCATAGACCTTCCCTTACATCGAGGGAGCTGGGGCCATGATCCACCACGCGGGCCCAGTACGGGTTGGCGGATTTCACATGTCTTAGATTTTTTTTTTACTTCTTCTACGGCATGCAGGTTTCATCACGATGTTTTCCTTCACCGTTTTGAGAGCACTCGGTAAATGTACGTAAGTTTTTCCGTCGAAAAAAACCGAGGATAACACATTGGTACATGGCTGCCCTGGCTGAGAATCGAACCTAGGACCTCCGTATCGCAAGTCCATTGAGCCACCGAGCTCTTTCAAAATGATACATTATACAATTTTTTTTTGTAATAAAGTGACTAATACATTTTAAGTTTTAAAAAAACGACGATAGACAACACTACTTGTCAAGAAGACACATGATTACATTTTTATATCTGAGTTGAATTTTAGCAGTCGGCAGCAACTTTGAGCTTCCGCCACGGGCTTTAAGCCAAATCTACCTTATTATGTGGTCATAAGTTGAAAACTTTTTCCCCAAACATTTCCCCAGCGATGGCACTCCCCTAAAATTTAAGGTTGAGATTTTCACAAAAACTACTTGACCTATTGCAAAAGTTTGATAGATAAAAGTTAAAACTGTATAAATGCAAAATATTTATTTTATTCGGTCCAGTAGTTTTTGAGAAAATCGCAACCTTATTGAGGCTGTATACTTCTCTCTGTCTTCGATTGTTCAATGTTGTTTATTTACTTTATTAATGGACTCGACAGTTCGTCATTTGCCAATGTCATGTTACAGAAAATTCAATATATAATCTATCTTCCTCCAGAGTAGTCGCAGTAGCGTCTTCACCCTGGGTAGCCGCGTCTTCATGTCTTCATCCAGAGGAGTCGCCGTAGCGTCATCACTCTGAACGAAGCAGCTCGACAGTCACGTTCACTCCCGAGCTTGTAGCGGGACTCTTGATAAAAGCTTGACACTTCTTCCTTCATCTTGCATAAATTATCCAAAAAAAAATCACCATACTGTCATTCGCGAACATTTTCTGGTTAATTTAACGTGATATTAAACACAAAATAGTGACCATTAAAATAAAAACTGTCGTTTCCCGCAATTTTCAAGAGAACCTTGTACAATGTTAAACTACAAACTTTCTAACTTCCAACAGAACGTGGTGGCGCTAGTGATGATAATAGTGAAATGGGCTATCCCCGACATGTCGGGCGAGCTCCGAGACCGGATCCGGCGCGAGGCTTTCGTCATCAGCACCTTCATCATGGAGGAGACCCGAGCGCGGTCGCGGGCCGACACGTGTCGCGTAGACCGACACGCGTCGGACGCCACGTGTCGCACAGACCGACAACAGAGCGAAGGTTTGGCGCACTCGACGCCAGTTTAAATAACACGGTCACGGTAGCGTATCTGGCTGAAACGCTTTTTCTATTCTTTCGTTTTGACTAACCGCGTTGGCGGTTCACTGGCGTTGGAGAGGGAAGGGGGGGGGGGGGGGGGGGGGGTGTTAGGTGTTGTTTTGTTGAGAGTTTCTTGGAGAATTTGCACGTTTTTAACCCGACTGCGCAAGAAGGAGGGTTACGTTTTTCCAATTATTAGATATAAACGGGTATCACTCACTTATATTGTTGAAGTCGGCAATTAAATAAAATAAAATAAAAAATTGTTTATTTCGGACATGGTCCATAGTTGTTAGTAAAATACAATAAAATTACTTACAAACTAATGTTAGTAGGTACAAAAACAAGTAAAAATTAGACCGACCGATTTCGACGGTCTTTCTCAAGGTGAGCGCGCCACGCCCGCGTCGCCGGTGACGTTTCTTCGCGCACTAACGTCGAAACTGTCGGTCAAATTGCCGACTTCAACAATATAGTGAACGATATCCGTTTATATATAATAATTTGTAGTAATGGCTCACTATAGATTTAATTCTAAAAGGGAGAAAATTGCTATTATTTTACTCGTAAAATCCCGTCAAAGAATACTTTCGGTGTTATGCTAATCAGAGATCGCAGAACAAAAAGCTTAGAAAGTCAGATAGACGGGGAAGTTTAGCCGCTCTTACTTTTATTGTATAAAATTAAAAAATAGCGGCTATCTAATGGCGGCCACACACGCTACGGTCTACCGGAGAGGCATACCTGTGCAGGTAGACCGGAACGTGTGTGGGACCTGTGCAGTTTTTTGAACCGGCGCAAGTTCGAAAATCAATTCTTTCGAGTGACACCGTACGGTGTACCTGAAGACCGCTCCGGTACACCGGAACGTCCCCATACACGCGGTTGACCTGCGCAGGTAACCTCTCCGGTAGACCGTAGCGTGTATGGCTTACATTAGTGCCATACATGACATTTCTAATGCTTGAGCATTGGTTTTGGGGGGTATTAGCACGATTTGAAATGAAGGGTGTAGAAAAATATATGTGATACTTAATTAGTTGTATTGTTTTAGAGATATATTAATGGGTCCGCCAGTGAACTGAAAACGTAATAACAAGACTGTGTTGTGTGTGTTTACGTTTGGTATTGAAAATCCATCCTTGCATTTTGAACTTGGCCATCATTTAGCTGCGGTCAACATGACGTGTCCCACGGTCATACCACACATAGAGAAATTACATTAAATATTGAAGATAGGATATTTTACTGAAAGAAGACATCATTCTATTTTTAATAATAAGTAGAACTGCTTTCACAGATTTTTTTTTAAATCGCCTGTTCAGCCGGGTATCGATAAAGATAAAGATAATTTATTTGCAATACATGAGTAGAAAAATTATACAGATGTTATATTTAAAAATAGTCCTTCATGTTTGCCTTGCGGCGTACAAATGTAATTTTTCCTATAATTATTTATTATTTTACAGCAACAAATACAGGGAAAAAAATACATCATCGAACGAAAATAAATTACTTAAAATGACATTTTAAGTAATTTATTTAATTTTTGACATTTTGTTCCAAGAGATGTCACTGGGACTGTCATTTTACATTAAGCCTTTTTCTTGTAAAACCAATCTATAAAACTAGATGGTAGCACGAGGATGAAGAAAAAAAACGTTAAACCGCAAAGAGTTTGGCCTTCTCGATTTTCCAATATTTAGGGGACATTATTTGACCGGAGATAGACAATAAGTTATAAAATATCCAAATATATTTTTATTTATTACTTTATTGCATTGGAATTACTTTACACAATGCATTTGAGTAATACAGATGGCCAGTATACGACGTTTGCCAAATATTTGTTCCAGATTGACCCCCTGTGATATTATTACTTTGTACAGATAACTTAGAACACTACTAAAATAAGCTTTGTGTGTAAAACAATAAACACACGCTTGTATTAAAAAAAACGTTAGTGTTGTGCGTAAGTTTGAAGGTTATGGGCCTAGTTATTGCTTATACAAAAATGCATAATTACTCCTTGGACATTTATGCAATTTTCTAAGTGTTTTTTTACCTAGCTTTATAAGTATTAAACTAGTAATATGTGTTACGAAAAATCTGGTAGCTTTTAATTAATTTTCATGACCCAATTTGGGTGTTGAAAATAATAATTAACTTCTACGGCCAAGCCATAAACGCGATTTAAAGTCTGTCCACCTTTAAGCCTTCGGTCCCTTTCTAACTTAATGTTTTTGACGAAGTGTGAAAGGAACAACTGAACTGCATAAAAGTATAATGGAAAATCATAGGCCAAAAGTCATTTCAATTTTATACTCAACTCAAAACACGATTAAAATCGATATGCGACCGTTTTTATGTTTTTAAATCTGTTAAAATAGTTGGTCCGAAGATGACCATGGAAGAAAAAGCTTTTGCCCAGCAGCGGGGCAATTTTTAGGTTATTAAATATAGATTACTTTAATAATAAAAGATAAGTATGTCCCGTATCAGTCAAATCAATATCTTATACCAATCTATAGCTTGATATCCCGCTTTTAAACATAGCACTTACTATGGCAAGGCAATATTGCAACACACGCCCAATGCAGTCTTCGTGGCCATTTGCAAGAACATCCACAACTGTAAAATCAACAAAAACTCTTTATCTCAATAGTTTTCTTTTCTGAACTCCCAAGCACACATTTTAAATAAATTTTAATAAAGTATAATGCTATTGAATGATCTCGGTCAAATCTTAGTTTTTAAATAAGTATTATATTTTATAATTGATTACAAATGTCAATGAAAACCTTAAAACTAAGTATCCGTATAAACTTCGTCAATCGAATAACCCGCCCCTTGTCATACCCGGTGCAAAGGTGTCCATAACGCTCTGTATAGCTATGGCCAGTCTTTGCACCAGGTAGGACCCGGAGCGAGGGCCACAGCCCCTGTCCCTGAGGCGACGGCCAATTTCAGTCATAAATGGTTCGTTTATAAATTTGTATAAAATAATCATACATAGAAATGAAAATTCCGCTTTTAGCGATTCCATTACTTCAATTGCATATATTTGGGTAGTTCAATATTTTGCATGATTTAAACGACAGGAATTGATAAATAAATCCCCTCAATAAGGCAAAGTTTTCGAACCCAATTGACCGTAATACTTTATATAAAAATCTAGAAGCAAACCCGATTTTTAACAGATAAATATCGATATTCTTGCAACATGGCTACTTTCGTAACTAAGGCGAGCTTTAAAGAGTGCTAATTGATAAGTATTTAATTCATAAGTTGACAGACATGTGCGAGATTTGTCTCGACGCCAGAGTGTGAGTTTTGAACGAATAATATTTATTTAACAGCATGGGATTATTTGACACGAGTAACATCTAACACAGGTTTTGGAGGAAATCAAAATGCATGATAAATTTATTATTGCATCTTACTAACTATAGATATAAGCTTGGATCTTACTAAACTTTAGATTAAAAATACTATAGAAGCAAATAAAATTGTACTTAGTAAAAAGTCGGATAATGCAAAGTTATCGCACTGTATAAATATACAGGCTTTTAAGTCGACATTATCGTAAACAGATTTTGAATTCGGACTTACAAAGAATTGTCAGATTTCATACAATTTTGACAATCGTAAGAGCGAGCTCACGCTGAGTTCGTGGTCTGAAACCGTTTATGAATATCAGCCTTAGAGTCATATCCCGTCTATACTTGGATGAATTAACCAAAGTACGCGAAATGATCTAAAAATGTATGAGAACCGAGCGGAAAACTACAATGGCTCAATAGCATAGTTGCCTCATATCTATATCCGCCATCATTTTGGAATGGCGGATTGATTTTTTATTCGTTTAATTTTCTATTTACATTAATACTCTAAATAACTTGACATTGGCGAAATTATCTCTTAAATAAGAGTAGAAGCCATTCAAATAAAAATAGAATAATAGACATTCAATAAAACAATATTTATTTCATATAGTATTTCACATTAGGATCCCAAATACAGGGTGGGGTAAAGGGTATATGAAGCCAAAGGGAGGGTTTCAGTATCGGTAACTGAACAACTTTTGTTGTACAACTTTTCGAGTTACGCAAATTTATTTTTTGACTTTTCATACATTTCGTACCGGTCAGCTGATCGATTTGTATGAGACATTAAGTGAGTGTGTTATGAATCTCACTGACAGTGTCGTATTAGGACCGTGCCTAAATTATCATGGTATGTGGCATAGGGGTAAATGCAAGCAAGGTCACGTGTCGTGTCCGTTGATTAATTCGTCCAAGCATCTATCTATAGTATTTCAATCAGAGTACTAAACAACGTATTTTGAATTTCTCTAAACAAAATAACGAAGGTTTCATTACTCACAAGCACGTAACTTAACCATTGATGATTGAGGTTTTAACCCTTGGTAGGTAATATGTACCCAAAACACACCTTTATTGGGTGCAATCACAGACCACTTACCAAATAGACATGAAATCGGTACAAAAGACATTGCCACATTTAAAAAAAAAATTTAAAATTTAAACTGTTTATTTCATAGAAAAAAGGGTTACAAAAATTATAGCACTTTCCGGGCTCTAATCTCATTTGTGAGAGATTATATGAGCCGGAAGAGGTCGCCAGTTTCACTGGAGCTTTGCCCCACCTACAAAACTACGTGATCATTTAAGCTGTACCTATCATTTTGTTGGGGACTTATTACAGGTTTCATATTGCATAATCATAATCAGTATCATTTTCGACTACGCTCGCAACTCCTATAGACAAATAACAAAAACAATGAATAAATCGCTTCGATTTCTTACTATTTTCTGAATTCTTAATTAAGCTGTTTTTTTCGTATCGCAACTTGTACAAAACTTTATTTTAAACCAATAATTTTAATAAAAAAAACGGAAATATTTTTATATTTATTCGTTAACTTGTACAACTTGCGGTTGATGGTGGGGCAGAATCTGGCATTATCATTTGCAAGCGAAACATTCAGTCAACCATGAGCGCATAAAGACAGGGGTGCCGTATTAAAGAGATGCGTCCATGTCGGTAATATCTCTAGGTTACACGTGTCGCGAAACAATTTTGCGCTCATGTGCGGGCAGATACCGGCGCCCTCCTGTTACAGATATATGGGGTAAGTGGTCTGTGGGTGCAATACTGTTTCTTACACAAAGTATAACAACCTAATTTCAATGTAGTTAAACACATCACATAACGCTTACTGAATGTTTGACGAAGCTTCACAATTTCAGTTACAATTAAGTATTTAGGCAGCATTTTGGTGCTTGTAGTTTGAACAGTTTTGAACGTCAAATTCAACTTTACTCACATTAATTTTAAGTTAACAAAGCATAATTGTAGCCCCACGTAGTGGTTCCACGAGTATGAGTATACCATCACTACAGACAATCGCACCATGTTATTACGATGAACTCTTATAGCAGGGTTACTTCAATAATACTTTGTTATTTCGTACCATGACGTCCTTAATTTAAGGCCGTCATGGTACAAACAAAGTATCATTGCAGTAATCCTGCTATAAGAGTTCATGGTAAGGGAGCTGTAGTTTCTCATTCCCTACCTCCTCACATATGCTGTGACTAAGGTTTAACACAAAGAAAAGTAATAAATAATTCACGACCTGGGTACGATATCACGGTGGCTCTGTTGGAATAGTGTGTGCCATGGAATGGCGAGGTCCCTGGTTCGAATCCCGATCGTGATGAAAGTTTATCTCCGTTTATCTCCTATAAACAACTAGATACACAAAAGGTCTTACAAAAGCAATTTTAAAACGTCCAAATAAGGGTCCATTTTTAACGTCCAAATAATGTCCAATAAAGCAAATGAGGGTCCATTCATCCGTTTGGACCTTCTTTGCGCTCGGACATTTTTAGAAGGCAGACTGTGTATCTAGTTGTTTATAGGAGATCAATGGATAAATGGAGAAAAACTTTCATCGATTCGAACCCGGGACCTCGCCTTTCCGTGGCACGCTCTATTCCAACAGCCACCGTGATATCGTACCCGGTCGTGAATTTTGTCTCCATTTCTCGTCTTAGACCGTATCTTTAGTACGATCGAAGAAAGGTGTACAGGAGAGTTTTTAAGGTTGAGATTTTCTGAAAAACTACTTGACCTATTGCAAAAATTCTTTTACTGTTTGATAGATAAAAGTTAAAACTATGTAACTGTAAAAGAATTATTAAATTCGGTCCAATAGTTTTTGGGAAAATCTCAACCTTATTGAGGCCCCCTGTCTACTTATCTCGAATATACTACTAAATTAGTAGTATTTATCACTTTTTAAACTTACACGGTTTGTATACATATTAATTAGATAAAACGGGAATTACCGTGTTAAACCAGTCTACTCGTGACCATGATGGCTGTAATGCTGTCGAAATATCGAGACATCAATATTAAAAAGTAGTATTTACCCAAACAAATTACCACAAATGTATGTTTTAATATTCTTAATGCATTCCCGCAGCGGCCGACACGGCTGACTCGAACCTCAACCACCTGGTGTCACTGTCGGGCTCCGACTTCGACTTGGCGGCGCACGGCGAACAAGACTACCGTGACATCACGCGGCACATCGGGGCGCACAGACCGACGGACGACGGACAGGGGCCCACGCATGTGTAACGGGCACAATACGTATACCGAAACCCAAATCAAGTGTCTTATTTTCAAAATCAAATCAAAATATCTTTATTGCGAGTTTGTACAACATAGATCTTGTAATATATTTATCCTTTCCACAATCTACCTATAGCAAGCATTGATCTCCTATAAACAACTAGATACACAAAGGTCTTACTAAAACAATTTAAAAAATGTCCCAATAAAAGTCCCTTGTTAACGTCCAAATAATATCCAATAAAGCAAATGAGGGTCCATTCATCCGTTTGCTTTGAAAAACATAACCCTCCTTGCGCAGTCGTGTAAAAACTTCTAACATTTTAAGCTTTTCTGTTATTATTGCATAGTTTTTTTTCACATTATTAGATCGGATCACTTTATTTTCACAATGATGAACAGGTTCAATCAATCAGTTCCTTCAGTGTTACATCACAACAGGTAATTAGACGATCATATTTGTTTACAAAATAAGACACTTGATTTGGGCTGCGGTATAAATATATAAACGCATGCCTGTTTCTCATAGTCAAGAGCCTTCCATGAGCCAACTAGCGCCGCCAATCTTAAAAAAATAATATCTTCCAATATAATCAATTTTAATAAAAAAGCTATTCTATTTACGAAATGTTTATTACGATAAATACTATTTATTAAATGCTTATTTATAACGTGGTTCAATGTCGGTAAGTTGTAGTTCGCATAATTGCGAAAAACGGCCGTTTTTGGCACATTTGTGAACAACTTAGCTTGTCGCAATTATGCCATGTATTGTATATTGAAAAATAGTATTTATCGTAATAAACATTTTGTAAATAGCTTTTTTAATAAAATTTATTATATTGGAAGATATTATTTTTTTAAGATTGGCGGCGCTAGTTGGCTCTATGAAGGCTCTTATGCGCCATTTACACAAGAATTGTTTCTCTAACGATGTGGACGAGTATATCGTAGGCGAAGACGGAGATAAGTATACAGGGGGCTTCAATAAGGTTGAGATTTTCTCAAGAACTACTGGACCGACTGTCAAAGTTCTTTTCCAAGCACTTAGTTTACTCACTATGGCATATTCACAAACGCAATTTAAAGTTACGCCACCGTTTAAGCCCCCTTTCTCTTTCTATCTTAACCTTTTTTAAAGAAGTGTGAAAAGGATAGCAAGGGATTTTCTCAAAAAGTATTCCACTGATTTTTGAAAATTCTTTACTGATTTAATTTTATTTTAATTTTGATTTTCAAAAATCAGTGGAATACTTTTTGAGAAAATCTAAACCTTAAAAACTGCACTGTACACCTTTCTCTGTCCTCTACCGTACGACATTATCGTTTGATCCTTGACAGAATAAGGGATGGTGCTTAAACATCTTTTAAAGCGAAGTTCATTATTTGATCTTTTTCATTTAATGTTTTGTGTTAAAGTTTATAATCGATAGATAATTAAGGATGTTCTGTGCAATTGTTAGTCACTGCCACTTTTATTCGTATCGATGTCTCGAAAACAAATATCGATTTACACTTTTTATATCGATAAAGTAACTTAGTGGTAACGTTACTGACTGAATAACGCGCTTCTGTAACGTTAAATAACTATAGCAAGTAACTTTTGTTACTACATAACGTTAAATATATCATATAGAATTAATTTTATATATTTCCTATATACTTAGTACTCGAAATAGGAAATAATTTGGGTTTTAATAAGTGTAAGGAATGGATGTACAAATATTTACATTTTTTGCATTTTAAGGTGGTTCCTCAAATGCTTCAAAACAAGTATGTAAAAGGAGGAGACGTTATAAAGTCAACGTTAAATGTTCCTAAATGGATGTGACGTAATTGTCATGAATGCGAAATTTTGCATTGAGAACGCACCCTAAAGCCCGTCACAGACTTAGCTATAATATATATTAATATACCGTATTACGGTATAGCTTGGTGACGTCACAGAAATATATATTATAGCTGAGTGTGCGGTCACTCGAAAATTAGTATAGAAAATGTATAGTAATATATGTCTAGCTATAAAAATATTAATATATATTATAGCTAAGTCTGTGACGGGCTTAAAGTGCTTTCTGGAATGAGTCTTTCTAGCAGATGTTAATAGGGTGCTTGACAAGTATCGAAAATTAAATGTTTTTCATTATTATTACAAAATAGACACAAATTCATGATCAACTGTGAAATCAAAATTGAAATTAGTTGATAAATGAAATAACTACAGGCATTTAGAAAAGTTGTGTTAGAAAGAGAC
This sequence comes from Tachystola acroxantha, assembly GCA_963506565.1. Lineage (NCBI taxonomy): Eukaryota > Metazoa > Arthropoda > Insecta > Lepidoptera > Oecophoridae > Tachystola > Tachystola acroxantha. The sequence continues at coordinate 3,476,347 of OY735876.1, read as the reverse complement.
AGAAACAGTACACGATGTATTGTGGCTGTGACGTCATACTGAGTGGCGCCATACAAACTTCATACTAAAGACCGTTTTGCTAAAAAGAGATGGAGCATCCCCCACCACTTGACTTAATCGCTTAATATCTTCGGTATTAGTTGAGATATCGATAAACTGATTTCACAGTTATCTTCAGCAGGAATATGAGAGTTGATTGATGCAACTTAAAATCTTGAGTCAAATACCCTATTCAACAAATTATTGAAATTATATTCACACAGATGGTACAGTCTAAAACAGAGAAACGTATGCAAAAAAATCTGATGGATGAGACATCACATACTCGGGCACCACATACTCATGGTCCAATATATGGATCACAAACTACACCCAGACAAGGGCGTACTAAGTAATTCTAAGCCTGTGGTGACAAAACTGAATCACAAACAAGAAAACACCTACTGTGTGAATGTGACTCACTGGCTAGGAAGCGAATGAGTCTCCTGGGGTCGGCCTATCCGGAACCAGAAGACTACAGGCTCCTTCCCATGAGCTGCATAGCGGACCTACTGAGTTATATCTTTACGGAGGTGGAAGGAGCATAAAGGAAAGGGGAGAGCACAAGAGATCCCAATGGGTCGAAGTGCCGCCACATTGGCACCCAATCAGGATAAGATAAGCAATTTAAAATATCTCTCGAAAGATTTTGATAAGATCTGTGGCCCACTGCTGTGTACTTTTATCTGTTTTAAACTGTACTAAGCCGGTATTTTTATGTGAACATTTGTTGACGCAATGGCTCATTATAGTTTTAATTACTTATATAAGTGTTGTGTTAATTTATTAATAAGTCACGTTCATTACGAGTCGATTTCTAAACTTACCAAGTCTCGAGAAAGAATCTTGTCTATAGGCATTTACACTTTCAAGCAGTTACTATAAATATGAAAAGAATAATCTTGTGATCTAACCCGATATCAGTGTATTCCATGCCCTGAAATTGGGGCTCGTAGTCCAGTTGCGAGTACACGTTAAGCAATGTTGGACGAGGTACCTGGATGGGTGACCGCTAGTGACAATTTCATCTGAGCCCCTCCGTACCGCGGATTCATTTGTTGGTCCCGGTTGCTGTCGCTTTACAGCAGTCCTTAGGCCACGTCAGAGGCCTACGGGCGGCCTGAATAACAATATGTTTTGTCACTAAACTACACGAGAAAAGAAAAATGCCCTAAAATTTAAGGCGTGTAATAAATTGTTTCAGGTTTTGGCTCATGTAGACCTGTACCCAATGCCCATAATATATATTAAAAAAAACATTATGAATCTGAATAATTACATCCTGCACATTCAATTTTAGTTCTAGGTTCACACCTATTTAGATTCTCTTTTGCATGGCATACATGCAAACTTTCTAAGTACTTAATTGAAAATGTTCCATACGTAATAGGTAAATAATAAAATGTGGATAAACGGGTTCCTTCTAAGGCCAGACTTCAATGGATAGGCTTATTATAAACTGCTATTGCTGATATTTTATACAAAACTATACAACATTCACTAACAATAATGTAAGACTAAAATAAAATGAATCTCGACGCTTTTACAAATATTTATTTTTAAACTACTAAAAAATCTATTTTATATTTATTTTCACAGTTAAGAGTTTGAGATTAAATAAAGTTATTTATTGAAGCAGTTATGTAACTTAAACAGTTAAATCACAAAAAAACGTCCTTAGTAGCTAATTATTGTGTTCACAAGTCTCATTGATATTTTACACTATATCCAAAGATAGCGTCCACTAAGTCGAATCTAAACGCAACTGTCACAGTCTTTCATATGCTATATCGCGTTAGAGCGAGCAGGACGCCTCGCTTTATTAGCGTACGCAATCTTGAATCGCTACTAAAGAAAAATTGCCAAAACTTGATTATATTATATGTAATGCATATTTATTACCATTATATTGCAGTAGTTTTACGTAGTGATTATTAAATATTTTCGCTGTAATTTATCGTGTATCCATAAGTTAAAGTAATAGAAGATCAAATAAATCAATTATGATTTTAATTAATAATATGGTACGTTAATTTGAAGTTATAGACAGTTTGTAGTATGTGCTTGAGTTCGGGTGAAGTTTAAGTTCGGTCTTACAAAGTAACTGTCAGTTTTCATACCATTTTGACAGTCGTTAGCTCATGCCGAGTTCGTACTCAAACTGACTATTGGGCCTTAGGGCCGACGCGCCGCGTTCGCCATGCGTCGGCACTTAGATTCGTACATTGGTTTTTTAAGGTGATTTTGCAAACTTGATTTTTCAAACATTATTTACAGAATAACTATAAATACTGATCATTTTTTACTGCCGCATCCTGATATATTGATAATAAAGTTATATATTTGTATAAAAATTCCTAATAAGAACGCGGTTGCTAATTGTAATTCAGAATTCTTGTTTTTAAGTTTGATTTGGGTAAAAACTTGTAAAAAAAGAGACGAATTGACGAATCGTCATAATGGTATCAAATTAACGTGTTGTATTTTTGTTATAATTTTACGTAATGTTTTAATAATCCTTTCGGTGCTGTGTAATATTTAATTTTTTCTTATCTTATCTGTTTCCTTCGTATGTACGGACTGACTTAGGTACTTATTATAACTCACGATAAGTTGGAATGGCATTCAAAAATCTATCTTTCTAGTCTAGTTTTTTCTAGTATATCTAGAAAAAAACTACCTATGGGTCAGTCTGTCCATACATCGAGTAGTCGATATCTTCTTTTGGCTGTTCGTTCGTAATTTATTAATGTTTACTAGTCAAGTAAGCTTTTCGTGTTATTTAAAAATTTACCAAATTTTTTAGGAACTTTTGAAATTATGTAGCATTGTGATTTTTATTATTGCCTCTATTATAATAAATTTCATTATACATAACGTAGGTAAATGATAGTTATGTACATTATTTCGTTTTGTTATATTATACATTGCTCGCTTAAGTAGTCTTCCGTCAAGAGTTCAAAACTCAAGCGCCAAAGTTGGTCGAGGTTAGAAACTTTAAAACAAATTATACAAAAACTATAATTATTTGTATAATAATTTAATAATGTTAGTCGCGTTTTTGTTGTAATATTAACAGGAATCGTCAAAATTTTGGTTTCATACAAAATTGTGTTTGCATAACTTTTATTTCAAAATATACTTGCGAGTAAATATTTTCCGGGATTGAAGTTTTGTTGCTTTCGACCTACGGAAAATACACTTCTTCTAATTTAAATATTTCTATGAAAATATGAATAATAAAGTATTAGGTCGCTTTATATTCTGATTTGATGGATACGACCTCGGTAAGTATTGAAAGTTATATTGTAAACAAAATTGTACGCGAAATGAAAATTGAGGATTCACCTTTAATAGACCTACAATACTTAATCTAACAAAAACGAATTTAATTGGATACTTATCGTAAATTCAGGACAGATTTCGAATTTGAATCGAGATCTAAGTTAAGATATTTTTAATGCATTTCCTGGCTTGGTTACCTAGTCTTTGGCCGTGGTGGAGGTAGTATTGCCATTAGAGGAAAAATGCTTTAGATGTTTGTTACTGTTTATACCATGCTCTGTACTGTGAGACGCTTCTATTTATAATGTTTATATTAAATTTACAAATATATGGAGAGTTAATATAAATAGAATTTTTATTTACCTACCGCTATTTAATAGTTAATTCAAACTGCATAATGAAATGATTTATTTTATGATACATCTCTACTTAGGCGGCTAGCGTGAGAGTCTATTTAAAATATTTTTAATTTTTAGTTACGTAAATGCGATTGTATCGCTATACTTTATTTAATTCAATACGTTTATGCTACTGCTGAACAATATCTAAGAACGTTACGCAAGCCTCCCTTAGTACTTACCATAAGTAAAATATTACAGCTAATTCTGTAGCTGCCTGCCACTAAGTCAAATCCTAAACGCAACTGTCACTTTTGTTCATATGTAAATGTCGCGTAAGAGCGAGCGAGACGCCTTGCTTAGCGCCTATTAATATCAAAAATCTGTATTTACTACGAAAATATACAAAATTGAATATCACATCATGAGTTTGCGGCGCTTGCGGTCGAAACAATGGGCCTATGGTCGACAGACTCTAAACATCTGATCCACGAGCTGTCTACCCGATTGGTCCATGTCTCGGGCGATCCCAAGGCTGGCAGCTACCTCGCTCAGCGACTAAGCATTGCGATACAGCGAGGAAATACTGCCAGCGTCCTGGGCACCATTTCGCAAAACGGAGATCTTGACGACGTGTTCGTTCTTTAGTATTTAGTTTTTATTTATTTTATAAGTAATGTATTTTTAGATAGTAGTTATTATTTTAATAAATGTATATTGTTTAACCATTATAAAAAGACATTGCCACATTTCAATGGGGCTTTGCCCCACCTACAAAACTACGTGACCATTTAAGCTGTACCTATCATTTTGTTGGGGACTTATTACAGTTTTCATATTGCATAATCATAAACAGTATCATTTTCTACTACTCTCGCAACTCCTATAGAAAAATAACAAAAACAATGAATAAATCGCTTCGATTTCTTACTCTTTTCTGAATTCTTAATTAAGCTGTTTTTTTTCGAATCGCAACTTGTACAAAACTTTATTTTAAACCAATAATTTTAATAAAAACACGGAGATATTTTTACATTTATACGTTATCTTGTACAACTTGCGGTTGATGGTGGGGCAGAATCTGGCATTGTCATTTAAGTTGGCATTAGATAAAATCATACACTTCCTGCTGCATTCATCATTTATTTCATAATACCAATTTCACATTATATATTATTCTACAAATTAATCATCGTCGTCGCTTTGTTCGGAGCAGTCGTCCGGACGGAATGTGTCATCGTACCTGTTGAGGTGTGGGTGCGGGTCGCGCGTGCGCTTGCGCCGGCGCCGCGCGGGCGACTGGGGGCCGGTGGGCAACTGAGGACAAGCAGATAGCTGATGCTTACCCAATAGACATGAAATCGGTACAAAAGACATTGCCACATTTCAATGGAGCTTTGCCCCACCTACAAAACTACGTGACCATAAGCTACCTATCATTTTGTTGGGGACTTATTACAGTGCATATCGATTGGCGTAACCTTTACCGCTATTAAAAAAAAAGATCGGCCGCAAAAGTCAACTCGTGCTGCGAAATGTTGTCATTTGACAGCTCGCCGGCGCGGCGTCAATCGCGCGCCAATCGCTAACGCAAGTCGTACTTACCCTGCTGGTTTCATATTGCATAATCATAATCAGTATCATTTTCTACTACTCTAGCAACTCCTATAGAAGAATAACAAAAACAATGAATAAATCAATCGATTTCTAACTATTTTCTGAATTCTTAATTAAGCTGTTTTTTCGAATCGCAACTAGATTTTAAACCAATAATTTTAATAAAAAACGGAGATATTTTTACATTTATTCGTTATCTTGTACAACTTGCGGTTGATGGTGGGGCAGAATCTGGTATTGTCATTTGCAAGCGAAAAATTCTGTCAACGATGAGCGCATAGAGACGTATTAAAGAGATGCGTCCATGTCGATAATATCTCTAGGTTACACGTGTCGCGAAGCAATTTTGCGCTCATGTGCGGGCAGACACGGGCGCCCTCCTGTTACAGGTCAATGGGGTAAGTGGTCTGTGGCTTATGACGATATTCACACAAGTTCAAAGTGGCCCAGCGATTCATGGAAAGAGCTATCATTGACATTTCTCTGGCAAATAGAATAAGGGTAGCTACACACATAGTCGGGCCGGCATTGTCGGTTCGGCAGTATTAGCCATTTTGTATCGGATTTTTACCGCCCGGCTGTGCCGATTAGTGCCGGCCCGACTATGTGTGTAGCTACCCTAAGAAATGAGTATCTTTTGATATTTTCTTGCATAATGTGCTATGCGAAACGGAAATCTAAATGATAAATGGAGAATATTTTCTTCATCACGACCGGGATTCGAACCAGTGACCTCGCCATTCCGTGGCACGCTCTATTCCAACAGTAATTGCACAATTACTGGATAGATGTCGCTACCTTCCCTAAGACAGGCCTGGTGCACTCCGCGCTTTAGGTATAAATCTACAGGTACATCGGGCGGGCGGCCTTGGGCCGCGCCGGCGCGGCTATTCAGTGGGCTGCTGCGCGCCAGATTGATTGCACGTAGCCCGCTATTTTGCGCCCGCGCTGCGACGTATTTAGCCGTCTTTCATTGTATCGGAAGAAAAAAATCGTGACAAGAATTTGGTCTAAATTATTAAAATATTCTTTCATACAATTTAGTACCTACCATAATAATTTATTTTATTTAGGGTGGATTCGACCAAACTTCAATTTATACTGGAGTAACTCAGGGTTATTTTTATTCCCCGATTTTATTCTCCATTAACTTACGAGTAGTTTTACCATGCAATCTAGAGAATAGTTGCAGATAATTGAATGAAATTGAATGAATAATGAACGAATAATTAGATTAGATTTATATAATAAATCGCAAGGCTAGTTCTTGCATCTTAAATATGTAAATATGGGTTTCGGCTCCCGGACTAGATTGTACCTAGCTAAAACCTAAAAGAGTTATGTTTAGTATTGTAGACACCCATTAAAGTGTAAGAAGATAGCATGCCTATGGTCTTTTGTGATCTAATACCGTAGGTATATTTGAAATATCAGTTTGTTTACAAAAGTAGAATAATAGAGTGGTATAATAATATATGTTCATTAAATATTCAGATTATTTATCTTTCACAAGCCGGCAGCCCTAATCGTGTCAGAAGAGTAAAGAGCTACCCGATAGAAAGAGACGCACGTTGTAGGTGAATATAATTGTAGGCACTTCGCGCTGCGCGAGCTGAATTGTACTTTATTGCGTCGCTGCGAGACTCGCGATTTATTTTAACGGTTTTTAGGAGAGACTCTTCTGTACTTGTACTATTATATATTCTGTGCCTAAGACGAGAATATGGAGATAAAATTCACGACCGTTATCGCTTTTAATTTGACCCATGGACGCTATACATTGCTGCTATGTTTTTACAAGTTTTAACAAACGACAACGAAACGCAGCAATGTATATCGTTCAAGTGTCAAAATGAAAACGATAACGATTGAAGTCGCGGTCACCCTCCTGGGTACGATATCACGGTGGCTCTGTTGGAAGTGATCCTATAATGCAGGGTTTCTTAACGTGGGGTCCATGGACCCCTTAGGGGTCCGTAGCATGTGTGTCAGGGGTCTGCAGTAGGTCAGTCAGTCTAAAAATATTTATTAGGGAATTTTGTAGTAAACTCGACGAGACTTTGTCGGGTAGCTTCAATAATAATAATAATAAAAAAGGAATCCGTTCCAAAAGATGTCGCCTTCCGCCCCGTATCGACGATGCTCTCATACCTTATGACATGCGCCTTGCCTTGTCGAAGACTGTCCCACAATTTAACGTGCTCATTGAGGCCAAACAGCAGCAACCTTCTCATTAACGTAGTAAGTGTAATAAAAGTGCCAATAAAAGACTTTTTTTTATTGCCAAAAATATTTATGGCTGGGGTCCGGGCAGTTTAAATTGTGAAAGTGGTCCGTGACTGCAAAAAGGTTAAGAAACCCTGCTATAATGGTTCCTTTTGAGGCACGGAACCCTAAAATTACCCTACTATTATCATACATACCTGTTGGGCCAACTTGTACTGTCCGATGCCATCAATAAAAGCTTCCTTGAATGCTTTCCGCAGCGGTTTCTTCTTGAAAACTGCGCACTGCTCTCGTAGAGCCTCGGGGATTAGCTCCGGGAGATCTGCGCGAATAATAATAGCATTAGAACATGATGAAAAAATTCTTGCCGTGGGCAGGACAGCAAGAATTTTTTCATCATGTTCTAATTTATTCACCGAGCATGGATAATGCGTAATTCGAATTCTGAATAATAGCATTATTTCTCCTGCAAGTCTGAACTCTGACAATAGGTTTGGTAACTAAACCACACGAGAAGAAGCCCATAGCGCAGAATAAAATGCTATGCTCGGAGTCGCGCGGAGGATCTCAATATATCGTATGTTGAAGTAAATAAGGTTGAATTCAAAGTAATTCGCTTCGCCGCCACTCCGTCGGTCTACGCTGCCCTAATTGTAACAACTGATGACAGCGAGGGGCGAGGCGGTGACGGGTGGGTATGTGTGCAGCAACGCTTAATAAGAGTCACAAACAATTTTGGCAGTCTTATCGCTAGTGTGTTTTATATCATTCTTTGACCTGCACGTACCTGACATGACCTCCACATAGCTGACCTGATCTCCACGTAGTTGATCTGACCTCCACGTACCCGACCTGATCTCCACGTACCTGACCTCATTTCCACGTAGCTGAGGGATAAACTTACTAAACAATAGTAATGGTTAGGTACCTATATAGTTACTAAGTAATAATATTATTTTAAAAGATGTGCTGCTGAGAGTTTTTTGCCACTTTTTCTTCTCAGCGTTGGCACCTTTTCCTTGCAAAGTGGTGTAAATATAAATTCAAAAAATATATTGACATGCAAAAATGTACTCAACGTGCTTACTTGCAATAAAGTTTGACTTTGCTGACCTGACCTCCACGTACCCCACCTGACCTCCACGTACTCAACCTGACCTCCACGTACACGACTTCCACGTACTGACCTGACTCCTGAACAGTGTAGGTCTTGGGCCTGATGTCATAGACCCTGTAGTCCAACAGCAACGAGACACGAAACTGCTCCTCATCTGTAAGCCTCGCGCTCTGCACGTAGAATGACAACTCCATATGAGTCCCGTCCATTGTCTTGAAGAGTTCCGCTTCTATGTGAAGGAGTTTCTGTTCAGAAATAGAATTGAAGCCGATATAAATGACAGATGTGTGTGAGAACAGGCGACGACGCGGCAGCGTGGACGGAATAGGAGAGACAGTAGCACTCTCCTCTCCCCTCTTGCTCTCGCTTCATCGCCTCATTCCCAGTGCCTGACTAAGGACTTTGGGTGCTTTGCATTTGGCTGGATATTTTTTCTAATCTCTAGGTAGGGGCAGCTGCCCCTCCCTTGGCGACGCCCTTGCCTGTTGTGATGTAACACTGAAGGAACTGATTGATTGAACCTGTTCATCATTGTGAAAATAAAGTAATCTAATCTAATAATGTGTAAAAAACTATGCAATAATCACAGAACAGCTTAAAACGTTAGTAGGGTAGGGTAGTTTTTGTTTACAAAATAAGACACTTGATTTGGGCCACGGTTTACGTCCAGCAGTGGACTGATACGGGCTGATGATGATACCTTCAAAGCCTGAAACTGCTCCAGCCTGTCATAGTAAGCCACGAGCGCTTTCTTGATTGCCCCGAGGCAGTCCGGCTTCATGACGTTGTCGAAGTCTTCGAGCACGGCGTTCAAGTTGAAGCCCAGAGGTAGGGAACACGCGGATATCTCGTGTGCACCTGGAAGTACAATAAACTTACATTAGACAACATGAGTTTTTATTGAATGCAAGAAAACCGAGCCACAGTACTTCCGGAATGTCTAATTTTACAAAAAACTTTTTTTTTTGAATTTATCTACGAGAAACATTGAACTCCTATAAACAACTAGGTAGATACACAAAGGTCTTACTAAAACAATTTAAAAAACGTTCAAATAAGGGTCCATTGTTAACTTCCAAATAATGTCCAATAAAGCAAATGAGAGTCCATTCATCCGTTTGGACCTTCTTTGCTCTCGGATATTTTTAGAAGGCAGACAGTGTATCTAGTTGTTTATAGGGGATCAATGACGAGAAAGCTCTGAAAAAAATTCAACGTATTCAGAGAGATTTTTCTTTTAGGATGTAAATAATTTTTAGACCTTGTCAATTCATTAAAACACAATCAAATAAATATACATACCATTCTTGAGGTCAATCTTCAAGCCATGCTTCACCTCGTACTCTGAATCATGCTGCATGTGGAACACGATGGAACAGCTGTCGTTGGCCACGTATGACTGCACCTCGGTGCTGGATAGCATTGACATTACGTCCAGTCTCCGGCGGAGGCTGTCCACTGAACTCTCCACTATGATTTTCTGTTGAAGATAATGGTTTAATAATAACAAATTTTTATTTCAGCACCAATGTCGCACGTCACTTCCTGAGCAACAGAGTGGTTCAGGCCTGGAACTCACTCCCGGACGATGTTGTCTCTGCCGTCTCGGTTAACGCATTCAAAAACAAATTGGACAATTATTTAAAAACCATTAATATGAATAATATCACTAAGTGATAGACTTTACAAACACTGTGAAATGGACATATCAGCGTTGAGCTGTCTGTCCATAATTAAATAATAATAATGGTTCGTGAACGAGCGGTCGCGGCTGCTATGTATGCGCCCGCGCGATTGATGTTTGGTTTGGGGCATAAGTTAGAGACATCTCAATAGGGTATCTGACAGGTATCGAAAATTAAGTTATTACAATATAGACACAAATTCATGATCAACTGTGAAATCAAAATTAAAATTAGTTGAAAAATGAAGCAACTACAGGTGTTTAGAAAAGTTGTGTTAGAAAGAGACAGAAACAGTACACGCCATATTCTGGTTCTGACGTCATACTGAGGTAGCGCCATATAAATTTCAGAGTAAAGACCGTTTTGTTAATCTTCGGTATTAATTTAGATATCGCAAAATTGACTTCACAGTTCTCTTCAGCAGGAATATGAGAGTTCATTGATGCCATAAAAAAAATTAGTCAAATACTCTATTGTGACCCATACGTCAAACCCCTATGCAGTTTATCCCAAATGTTAGTATAGTTAGCATACCTGAGGTCTAACAAAAGTATCGTCTTTCTGTTTTGGCGGTGACACTTTATGCCGGTAGCCATTACGTTGGACCTGGAACAGCTCCGTCTGCTTCTCTCGCAGCTTCTGCTCCAATTGGTGGATCTCCTCTTGCAGTTCATCACAATCTTCAGGAGCCTTGGATATTGCTGTAGCTGCAGAGAAGATGAAAAAAATTTCTTTCTTCAGTTCTCATTATCTGCGTCATAAGAGTTAGATTCGTACTGCAAGTGTTACCATTGATCTGCTGTTGTCCGTACATTTGACATTGATGTGATTATAACTTTTATGGAAAGTGGATATTTTCACTTTTTAAATCGTAAGTATATCAATTAAATATGCTGTAACACAAGTTTGTACTTACCGTTACCGCCTTTCCGAAAAAGTTTTGTAATTTTTAACTGTTTCTTTGGTAGAGTCATGGTCGATGTTTGTTACGAGTAGTAAATAAATTCCTTGGTTCACGACTAAATTAGTTTAAATCGTATCGTATTCACATTTTACTGCAAATATAACTAAATAATTCCTCAATTTATTTGCAAAACAAACAATCCACAAATTACTAAGAGGATATTCTACGAAAAACAATCGTAACATCAACGTCCAAAAAATTTGAAATCTTTGCTTCCTTTACGGATTAGGCAAAGGTACCTAAGAACATACAGCCAGATCTGATGTACTTTTTCTAGTATTCCCTAAAGTTAATTTTAACAAAATGTCATTTCAAAAAGTCTACCTCACATTGTTCTAAGGTTGCATACGCCTCCGCCTATAGAAATAGACCACCCAAGTGAACTACGGAGGTGGTCCACCCAAAACAGTTTGTCATGGGCATGGGAGACGGGATGTAACCTACCCGGAGAGAACTTCGAATAACTAGAAACTCCTACCTCCCAGATTTCATTCGCCTAAATTGGTTTTGTAGTTATTTCCAGGATATTTCTCATAGATCTATTTATTTTTATTGTAGTTTTGGCATTAATTTAGGTTTTCATTGTCGTTTTCTATTACTGGCAAAGATACACAAGACGATTGAGTAGATTCTGGCTATATCTAGCACCTCCTCCTTTTAGAGGTCGACTTTAAAACAAATCCTCATAAAAATACAAAACTTTATTGCGTATAAATTAATTAACTTACATAAATAATCTAATGGCATTGTACTTAATTATTACGTCAACAGTAATTACAGCCAACTGGTGAGACCAATCGACTTTAAATCTTGTTCAGTCAAACGTCCTTCGTCCAGCTTCACTCGTAGCCTGAAAAAAATACATAAATTAAAAAGGGAGTTTAAATAAAACTAAACAATTGAAGGAATTCCTTGAAAAGCGTGCTAAACGCTATTAGCTACTTCTTTGTGATAATTCTAATTAAATAGTTCCGTGGTTTTTTGTGATTATTTATTTATTTATTTCATAACAACACTTACAGTTAAACCAAACGTGCGTTACATGTCAATTTATAATTACTGATTACATACATATATGATGCTTACACTATGCTATTAATGATCACGTTAATTTAATCAGAAGATGTTCGCGAACGTTTCTATTAGAGTGCTCAAAAGAAGTCGTGTTTGTGAAGTTTTGTGCTCTTAGCAAGGATTCCTTGCATAACTCGATGATTGCGTGGATCGTTGAGTTATTTCGTTTTGGGATTTGGGAGGGTTGTGCGTCGGTTTAGGTTAGGTTATCTTCGTATAATATGCACGTATTAAAATAAGAATCCAGACATTCTATTAACATCAGACCAGGCTGTATGCCCTAGTTGGCTTTGCCTTTCCCTCTGGGAAGAATTTTATAAAAAAAAACCATACCTCTCCTCATTATGCGTAACGGACCACAGCTCTGGCATGTACCGGGGCCGCATGGCTGTGAGGAAGTGTTCTCGCCACTGCTGTTCTAGTGTTAGTAGACCGCCCTCTCGCGATAGGAAGTGCTCTACCACTTTGGCGCCGTGAGACTCGTAGTCCGTGTTCTCCATACTGCTGGAGAATTAATGAGCGGTTTTCAAAGTGACAGTTGTAAGAAAAAAACAAGCTTTTTAAGTTGATGATAGATGGCGTTGCACCGAAGTGCGATATCATCGTAATAAAAACACATCACCATAAAAAAAAATCAATGTCAGTTGAATAACTTATTATTATTGTTTTGTTTGTGTAATTTAAATTATTAGTATTAATAATAATACAGTACAATTTAATACTTTTAATGGATAGCAGAAAAAAACCATTCCTAAGAATAGAATATGAAAAGCCCAAGTTACAAGCAATAACAGCGCATTTAATGTTGACATCAGACCGGTCAGTGCCATCTACCGGGGCTATCGGTACTTTCTTTCTTTTTAGGGCCTCAAAAGGAAAAAAGGAACCCTTATAGGATCAGTTTGTTGTCTGTCTTATTTTATTTTTATTTTATTTTATTAAGACATGGAAAACCAACAGCTTATAAACTACTACATTTTCATTTTAATAAAAGCAAGAAGCCAATTAGGTCTTCACTTATAGATACTGAATAATTAAACAAGACGCAAATAATTAAATAAAAGATAGAAACTATAAAAACTAAGATTCAGTGCAGTGCTTATCAAACAAAGCCCGCTCCCGCTCTTCGTTTATAAAGGTTAATATAGAAAGGGAGAGGGTGGCTAAACGGTGGCGTAACTTTAAATTACGTTTATGAATAACAGCCTATAAGTATGCGAGGCAATGAGATTATGCTCAATGGAGCATCACTCACACAGACCACTTACCCCATAGACCTGTAACAAGAGGGCGCCCGTTTCTGCCTGCACATGAGCGCAACATTGCTTCGCGACACGCGTAACCTTGAGATATCGACACGGATTTAATATGGCGCCCCGACCCCCGCTTCGCCTATTGCACTCATCGTGTAACAGAATTTTTCGCTTGCAAAAGACATTGCCACATTTCAATGGAGCTTTGCCCCACCCACAAAACTACGTGACCATTTAAGCTGTACCTATCATTTTGTTGGGGACTTATTACAGGTTTCATATTGCATAATCAGTATCATTTTCTACTACTCTCACAACTCCTATAGAAGAATAACAAAAACAATGAATAAATCGCTTCGATTTCTTACTATTTACTGAATTCTTAATTAAGCTGGGTTTTTTTCGAATCGCAACTTGTACAAAACATTATTTTAAACCAATAATTTTAATAAAAATCGGAGATATATTTACATTTATTCGTTATCTTGTACAACTTGCGGTTGATGGTGGGGCAGAATCTGGCATTGTCATTTGTACCGATTTCATATCTATGGGGTAAGTGGTCTGTGATCACTCATCACTGTAAACCCACACTCACACAACTTGTATGTTGGCCGCCTCTCGCAACAACTCCAGTGTGATGGCCGGTTGATCGTAGTATTGCATCAGAACGTCTCCGAGCTCCCGGCGCCTGGCCTCGGGCAATGTGTTTCTAGTCGAGAGCAGCGCGCGCGCAGCGGAACGGATCTTTCTGGTAGGGGAAGATAATTTTAAGGTGCCGGAGGAGGTTCTCTTGAAAATGGCGGCAAACGACGCTTGCACAATTATTTGATAGTTTCTATTTTAATGTCTACAGTGGTTATTTTGCGTTTAATATCACGTTAAATTAATCAGAAAATGTTCACGAATGTCAGTATGGTGAATTTTTTTGATAATTTGAGCAAGATATAAAGTTTCAAGCTTTTATCAAGAGTCCCGCTACAAGCTCGGGATAGAATGTGACTGTCGAGCTGGTTTGGCCAGAGTGACGACGCTACTGCGACTCCTCTGGAAGAAGATAGAAGACTATGAGATATTGAATTTTCTGAAACATGACATTGACATCTGGCGAACTGTCGAATCCATTTTTTTTAATAGCCTGCAATGTCCCATTGCTGGGCAAAGGCCTCCCCCAACCCTTCCACTCATCTCTATTCTGTGCAGACTCAGACCACTCTCTCATAAAAACGTCAAGTTCGTCTCGCCATCGTTTGCGGGGACGGCCACGATTCGATTCCATTAATAAAGGAAGTGCCGAAAATGCTTGAAGGTCTAGTAGTAATCGAAAAATATGGAAAGGGGTCCACAAGACAATAAAGTTTAGTGAACTCTGATCTATTCTGTGTACTCACTTGCAATAAGCGTCCTCCATATACTTGCTATGCTCTGCGCTGTCTGCCAGCGGCGCGTCGCACTCGCCTGCCAGCCGGGCTCGCACTGTGCGCTCGCGCATGTTGCTCGCCTGGTGGCAGGACGCGCAGAGCAACACCACGTCGTGGGACGAGTGGTCCTTCATTATCTCTGGATCCAATACAAATATTTTGTCAAATAATATATTTTTCAGACTGTTTTATCACATTTGTCGTGATTATTAAATGAACACGAATGCTTTTGAAGCAATATTATATGTTTTCCAGTCGGATTCATATTGAAACTTCATGAAAACGCACTCAAAAGTTGTAAAACAAATACAATGCACGATCCCGCTATTGTCCCGCCTCGGGACCGGATCGCGCCCTGCATACACTTCCATAGAATACAGCGCCCGCGGCCGCTTCCCGCCGCCTGTATGTCGTGGCAGTCGGCCCGCTCCCGCCCCCGGACCGGAACGCTCCCGCCACGCTTTCTGTGTGGCACCCTCCATACGATCTCATACATTACAACACATCCCGGACCGGAACGCTCCCGCCACGCTTTGTGTGTGACGTGAGCTTTTAAAGTGTTTGATTATCGGTAATATCGTTTTTCAAGTTTTGTGTTCATCAAGACCTGAAGAATCTCACCTGGAAAATACTTCCTATATTCTCTCGGTACGACGTTCTTGCGTATGTAAGAGTTTGTTCCGCCGCAGACCACACACTTGTTCTCCTTGGTCAGCTGGTAGTATCGGCCCACGTCGCCCACGGACCTACCCGCGGGCTCGAAGCGGAGTCGCACTCTCAACGGGCCTTCGCTCACAACGGTGGCTAGTTGTTTTTCAACGTACCTTTACAGATAACATTTTTTTAAAGTAATCAGTTGATCGTTCATCAACTAGAAACTTATATTGTTTCAAACAAGCATAGAAACAACTGCCCACCAGTGGGAGTCGGACATTACTATACTACTTATCGAAGCCCAAATCATGTGTCTTATTTTGTAAACAAAAACTACTAACATTTTAAGCTTTTCTGTGATTGCATTGTATTATTATTAGATCGGCAATTTATTTTCACTTTGCAACTTTGCAATAGGTCAAGTAGTTTTTGAGAAAATCTCAACCTTAAAAACTCTCCTGTACACCTTTCTCTGTGTTCCACCGTACGAAATGCCCAAACTAATTACAAACTTACCACATAGCTTTCTTATTGTCTATGGTACACAGCAGCTCTCCATCGGGCGCTTCCAAGAAACAGTTGTGGTAAAGGGGCTTCGTTCTGGTGGCATGCGGGTACTTCTTTTTGGCCACTGTAGTCTCTTTAGTTGATTCCTTAATTCTATAAGAATTATCAATAGCATTTATTAGAGCCACGTTTGGATGGATGGATGTACTTACACAATGCTTCGCGCACATTATGCCGGGCCGCAGCGCAGCGCAAAATGCTTTCTTAGCACATTAGTGTCGGACCGCGACGCAGCGCATTGGCGGATTTTTAATACAGCATACTGCCAGATATCGTAAAATGAACACGGGCGCGCGTGCACTAGAATCCGCTTGCTATAGCACACTGTGTCGGGGCGGGGCGGGCCCATCGCACGGACGCAAATCCGCCTCGCAGCAATGCGAGCCGCTGCGGCCCGACGCAGTGTGCGATAGTTCATACAAATTGTATTAAAGCGATTTGAGCGGATTTTTGCGCTCCGCCCCGACACACTGCGGCCCGGCAAAATGTGTTCGGACCTTAAAGCACATTCATTTATTATCTGTGGACTAGCCACTTTGTTTTTATTAAGTTTTATAAATGGATTCAACTACGAGGCCGCAGCCAGACTGGCGAGCCTACGGCGGGCGCGGACTGTGGCTCTGCACAAGCGGACTGTGGACACAAGCGACGATTCATATGTTTGATATTCTTCCTTTGCTCTACGACCAGACAGAGGAGTTATCAAAAAGCAACTGCATCCTGGAGGAAGAAGCGATTGGACCAAGAACGCGGTTCAAATATGTTTACGATGTTTGGCAATATTATTTATAGACAAGTTTGGAGCGCAAGCTTAGGTCTTACAACTGTCAAATTCTATAGATATTTGACAGTTGAAAGAGCGAGCTCGCGCTCAGAACTGTCTATGAATCTCCCATATCTTGGGGAAATAGGAGGTTTCAATATTCAAACTTACATTCTATCATTCCTTTGTTTGACGTTATGTTTCGTTTTGAAATTAACATCCACATATCTGGCGCATAGCTCGTCCAAATGGCTCCATACGTCGCTCATCGCTCTGTAGCCGTTGAGTAGGTTCACAAATATCTTGACGGCCACGTGGGCGTCGGCCGCCGCGTACCGCACTTGTCGCTCTGACAATGTGGCGGCTTCCCAGTCACTACAACGGATCTGGAGGGATGTAATGTGCTTTATGCTTAGACGAATTGACCAAAAGACGCAAAATAATGGATCAATATATATACCTATACCGCAGCCCAAATCAAGTGTCTTATCTTATCCTGATCGGGTGCCAATGTGGCGGCACTTCGACCCATTGGGATCTTTTGTGCTCTCCCCTTTCCTTTATGCTCCTTCCTCCTCCCTAAAGATATAACTCAGTAGGTCCACTATGCAGCTCATGGGAAGGAGCCTCTAGTCTTCTGGTTCCGGATAGGCCGACCCCAGGAGACTCATTCGCTTTCTAGCCAGTGAGTCACATTCACACAGTAGGTGTTTCATGGATTCCGTTTTCAATCAATCAATTGTCTTACTTTGTTAACAAATTATGATTGTCTTATTACCTGTTGTGCTGTAACACTGAAGGAACTGATTGATAGAACCTGTTTTACCTGTTATCATTGTGAAAATAAAGTAATCTGATCTAATAATGTGAAAATAACTATGCAATAATCACAGAACAGCTAAAATGTTAGTAGGGTAGGGTAGTTTTTGTTTACAAAATAAGACACTTGATTTAGGCTTTGTGATTCCTACTTTCTGACATTTGCGTGTAAGTGTACAGGAGTTTTTAAGGTTGAGATTATCTCAAAAACAACTCAAAAAGTCCTTCTGTATACTTATCTTTGTCTAGGTGTGTACTTAACTTACCCTCCAACTTTTATCCAGGACAACATGTAACAGAGCTTTAGACATAGCGGCCAGCCCTCCAGAAGCATACCCGCACAGCTGTGCCACATGCCTTATGTCCAACGTAGATCTGAGGGCAACTGAGTAGTCCAGGTAAAGGTATTTAGCGTCGTCTGATGGAGCTACACCCAGTTTGTATATTGACTCATCTTCTAGAAGATTCTGAAATGCACAGAAATCACTATCACCACAAACTCAAAGAAATATAAAACATTATAGTCATTCTAATAACTCACTTTAAGTGAATTGGGTATAGTTTTCAGTTGGCTCAGTCTAAACAGCCCGCAGAGTCCACAAAAGGAAGATAGCTGGATCAACGCCACTGGCTGCCTCTTACCATGATCCGTAACCCACTCGCAGTCAAAGCCAATAGCTCTATGGTATTTTATCCTCCTAAAAATGAATGGTTTAGGTTTTTTAATTATTCTTTTCACACAACTTCCAACTTATCATCAGTTTTAATGCATCGCTGGGGCACATACCCTCCAATAGAGGGAGCTCAGGCCATGATCCACCACGCAGGCCCAGTGCCCAGTTCAGTATACACAGTGTACTAACCACAACAGGACCAAGCTCTCATTTCATTTTTCTAAATAGGGAAGATATGCAATACTCTTTATAACAGGTACAGTCGACAGCACATCAAGTTTAACACACAGACACTCTATGACATAGAATAAATAATATTCACAGGACAGAAACGAAAAATATCTTGAGCAAGGAGTTCCGCAATAGTGTAGAGAGTGCTAGTATCGTAGACAGATTAACGGCTAGTATAGACCGTACAAGTATATTTTAGACCGGGCATTGAACGCGGACTATAACCACATAGAGTCTTATGTAGTGTAGAGAGTGCTAGTATGGACCCTACAAGTATATTTTAGCCCGGGCATTGAACGCGCAACTCCTTGCACAAGATATTTTTCGTTTCTGTGCTAGAAGGATGTGAATATTATTTATTGAAATACTTGTGCAATAGGATAAGTGAGTCAAGAGCTATTTAGGGTTATATTTGTTTTATGTAAGTAAACAAAACATTTTTACCTTCGTAACTCGTTGACGACTTCATCACAATCGTTCTCAGTAGTAACAGTCCTGATTTTTAAGTAATTTAGAGCCTCAGAGGCGTTGCGAACTCTGAATTTTTGTTTAAAAAAGGCATAGGTAAGCCCAACACACGCTATTGCAAAAGCTGTTGATGTCAAATATACTCTATACGTGTACATAAATGAAGTCTCCATTTTAATACAATGATCACTTCAGTTTTTAATAAATACTGAATAACTTTTCATCACAAAATTATCATCACATAAAAATCATACGCACGCACAATGCACGCACACAAGGCAAAACAAAAACAAACTTTTTTTTTCTGTGATCATAGAGAAGACAAAGATATATATATTTTGGAATTCGGATACATGCCGCAACATGTCAAACATATAAAGCTGCGTTCACAATCAGCCAAAATGTCGGCGATTCTTGCGGAATTCGCGCAATACGCTGGCAAATGCCACACTAGTGATTGGTCGAATGGTGGGTTCATAAAAACCCTGAAAACACCATTTTGCTTGAGATTCTGAATTTTGGCTATAAGAATATTACCGGGATATTCCAAATTAGGTACATGTGTATCCAAAATACGATTGAGAAAAAAATTGAATTGTCTATTATTGAAATGGAAAAAAAAATATTTTTGGGGAATGCGACGCAATTTGAAGCGTTTCCTTGTTATTTTCTGAATTTAATTTGTCCAGTTTCAATTACTTGTTTACAGAATTGAAGGCCAATAATGGCACGGGACCGCAGTCCCGAGCGGCGGGAGAGACGCGACAGGGAACGCCACGACGAGCGTGAATTAAATCGCGACAAAACTAAGCGCCGAGAGAGGTCCAGAAGCCCAAGAAAGGAACGCTCTCGAAGCCCTACAAGGAAAGATCGCCCCGACAGGAAGGAAAGGTCGAAGAGTCCTAAGAAACGAGACGGTAAGGATAGACGATATGACGATAAAGATAAGTCAAAAAGACGAGACGATGGCAAACCGGAGGCAGACGATGAAACGAAAAATGAAGAAGATGAGAAGCCAGCTAAGCGTGAACCGTTATCCCTAGAAGAGTTGTTGGCGAAGAAAAAGGCAGAGGAGGAAGCACGCAGTAAGCCAGTTTTCTTAACTAAAGAACAGCGAGCGCAACTCGCTTTAGAGCGACGCAAAGAACAGGTGGAAGCCATGAGGGCTAATGTAGACAAACCCACTATCACAACTATCGATCTCACTGGCCCTTCAAAAAGAGAGATAGAAGAGAGAAAGTATCGAGAGGAACGAGAAAGGGAAAGGGAGCGCGAGAGGGAGAGAGACAGAGAAAGGGAGAGAGAACGCGAGAAGAGATATGAAGAAAGAAAAGCTGGAGGAGACAGGAGAGATGATAAAAAAGAGAAAAACGAGGAATTCTCTAAAACTAAGGATAAAGAACGTGAAGAGGAGGCAATAAAAGCTCGTTACTTGGGTATCATTAAAAAGAAACGTCGAGTAAGAAGGTTAAATGACAGAAAATTCGTTTTTGATTGGGATGCATCAGAAGACACATCTAATGATTACAACACACTGTACAAAGAACGACATCAAGTACAGTTCTTTGGACGAGGTCACATTGCAGGCATTGATATAAAAGCACAAAAGAAAGACCATTGCAAATTCTATGGAAACTTATTAGAGAAACGCAGAACAGAATTAGAAAAAGAACAAGAGAAGTTGCGTTTGAAGAAAGTAAAGAAGAAGGAAGATAAACAGAAATGGGATGACCGTCACTGGTCTGAGAAAGAACAGGATGAAATGACTGAACGTGACTGGAGAATCTTCCGTGAAGATTATAATATCACCCTCAAAGGTGGAAAGATTGCAAATCCATTCCGTAACTGGAAGGAGGCTGGCTTTCATCCAGATATCATGGAAATTATTACCAAAGTTGGTTACAAGAGTCCCACACCAATTCAAAGACAAGCTATACCAATTGGCTTACAAAATCGAGACATTATTGGTGTTGCCGAGACTGGTTCTGGTAAAACTCTGGCTTTCCTGATTCCTTTGCTAACTTGGATTCAGTCATTGCCTAAGAGTGAACGCATGGAAGATGCAGATCAAGGTCCTTATGCCATCATTTTGGCACCAACTCGTGAGTTGGCACAACAGATTGAAGAAGAAACAAACAAATTCGGTATTCCATTGGGTATTACGTCTGTAGTAGTAGTCGGAGGTTTATCAAGGGAAGATCAAGGCTTCAAACTGAGATTGGGATGTGAAATCGTTATTGCAACACCTGGTCGTCTCATAGATGTCTTAGAAAATCGATATTTAGTACTCAATCGCTGTACTTATGTAGTCCTTGATGAAGCAGATAGGATGATTGACATGGGTTTTGAACCCGATGTACAGAAAATCCTTGAATACATGCCTGTGACTAATATCAAACCTGACAGTGATGCGGCAGAGGACGCCTCAGTTTTGCTCGCGAATTACAACACCAAAAAGAAGTACAGACAAACTGTGATGTTTACAGCTACTATGCCTCCGGCTGTAGAGCGTTTAGCGCGAACGTATCTCCGAAGACCAGCAATAGTTTATATTGGATCTGTCGGCAAACCTGTAGACCGAACTGAACAAGTAGTCTTCATGATTGGCGAGAATGAGAAACGCAGGAAGCTAACTGAAGTACTCCAAAGAGGTGTCGAGCCTCCAATTATCATTTTCGTGAATCAAAAGAAAGGTGCAGATGTACTTGCTAAGGGTTTGGAGAAACTGGGATTCAATGCTTGTACATTGCACGGTGGCAAAGGTCAGGAACAGAGAGACTTTGCTTTGGCGAGTCTCAAGAATGGTTCCAAAGACATCTTGGTTGCCACAGACGTCGCTGGTCGCGGTATCGACATTAAGGATGTCAGTATTGTCATTAATTATGACATGGCGAAGACTATTGAGGATTATACACATCGTATTGGTCGTACTGGCCGTGCCGGGAAGACTGGTAAAGCCATGTCTTTTGTTACTAAGGAAGATTCGATGCTGTTTTACGATCTGAAGCAAGTGTTACTTGCTAGCTCAGTATCTACGTGTCCTCCCGAGCTGATGAACCATCCCGAAGCACAACATAAGCCCGGAACCGTTGTGACTAAAAAGAGGAGGGAAGAAATGATATTTGCATA
This sequence comes from Tachystola acroxantha, assembly GCA_963506565.1. Taxonomy (NCBI): domain Eukaryota; kingdom Metazoa; phylum Arthropoda; class Insecta; order Lepidoptera; family Oecophoridae; genus Tachystola; species Tachystola acroxantha. The sequence goes on along the minus strand of OY735876.1, from coordinate 3,454,023 downwards.
ATATTGTAAATATAATTAAGTATAGTTGAAAAATAAAATGAAATAGTAAAAATAGAACTTTTAATTCATTTCATTAGGTACATACATTTACATAACACTGGAGCAATAAATAAAAATTGACTATAATGTAAAAAAATCTAAGTTGCTGTTCACGTTTGGTCATCTACTGCATCTTGGTATTCTGCAAAAAATATGATTCATATAAATTATTTAGGTACTTATATTGAGCAGCATTTATCCCTTGCGGATTCTGATAGGAGATTCTATTCCTATTCCACTTTCTGCCAAGCTCATCCTCCATGCGTGAGAGATCAACAAACCGGCCGCCATTTAAATAAATAAAAAAGCGGGGGCGCCAGACAAGTCCCGAGTTAATTGCGGTCCAAGTCGCCGGAAACCTCAATTTAAAATCTTTGCAAACTACCGTTGTTTTACCTACCGTTGAAAGCTTTGTACAGAATCTATAACTACGACGTCATAAAAAATCGTCAATGAACATCGAATTTGCAAAGTTTTGCGCATAGGTATATCTCTAACACCGGGGTTATGCACGGCATATTCTTGTGCTTGTGTGTAACAGGAAAGCGGCCTATTCTACAAGAATAACCCGATACAAGTGAGTGCAGATTTTCCTTCGATGTTTTGACATCTTTCGTAAACGTACGTAATTCTCTCAATATAAGTGGTCTGGGAATCGAACCTCGACCTTTAACAGAAGTCTAGTGTCCAGAGACACCGAGATCTCGAAGTTGTTGAAATGCAAACGATCAAGTATTTTGTTACTCCCGCATACTCCACTTTGGACAAACAAACGACGGTTCATTTCATGCATACAGACAGAGAAAGCAAAGCATAAAACCAGAATACTGAGATACTTGTCGAATGGTCACCCACCATTACCAAATCATTGCAAACAAGACCGTAATAGAGTACATAAAGTGCGTTAATTAACTGTATGACAGTGTATCATTTTATTCTGATCATGGAGCCTGGTGTGAGTGAAACGAATTCAGAATCATGCAGAAACCAGTTTGGAAGTTTTCCATTGGTCGAACCGGTACGGTGTGCCAGTGCATGGCGTTGATGATGGATCATAAAAAGAGATGGAGAAGGTAGGTAACATACTTTAACACTCCACGCAGAAAAATACCTGCGTGGAGTGTTAAAATATGTTACCTACGTTAACGAACCTTCTCCATCTCTTTTTAGTTCTGTATCTCTCAAACGGGTAGGTAAGGAAACGAATTTTGATTTCGAGTTTAGGTAGTGTGTGAATTTCAAACATTAGATAGTCATTCAACTAATGTATGAGACGGTTGACGGTCCCATCGAGGATTTAAATCTTTGTTTGAAACCGTGCCGTTGGCAGACAATGGAAAAACGTCCTTGTACGTATTCGAATAAGTACTGTTGTTTTGGTAAACCCCACCACGCAATAGTTTACATTTTAGTTTTCCTGTTCGTTGCTCCGCATTTGGACGACTATTTAGAAGAATCTTAGGGACAATTAAATGAAAGAAATCGAAAGGGATTATCGCCAAGTGTGAACAAACGCACACGAAAGTGAAATGTAACGTGTTTGCTTTCGCGCAGTAGTGAAGTCCATAGCAAACTCTTGTTGAAGTCTATAAGTCTGTGTTTTGTGAAGTTTTAAACAAGTCCCTCCAGCTATGGCCGAGGTAAGGCCTTCCCTCAATTCAATACGTAAGCTCACAGCACAACAAGTGTCTCATAGAGAGGGGCTCGTTCGTAGTCTAGTTGCGAGTAGGTACACGTTGAAAACGATCGTACAAATTAAGCAACGTTGGGCGAGGTCAGTACCTGGATGGGTGACCGTTAGTGACATTTTCATCTGGGCCCCTCCGTGCCTCGGAAAGCACGTTAAACAGTTGGTCCCGGTTGCCTAACGGCCACTTCAGACTACGACTAATTTAGAAACGTGATTTCTAACTGCAATGTTAGATATGAACTGGATAGATGTCGCTACCGTCCCTAAGACGAATATGGAGTCAAAATTCACTGGGTACGATATCACGGTGGCTCTGTTGGAATAGAGCGTGCCATGGAATGGCGTGGTCCCTGGTTCGAATCCCCGTCGTGATGAAATTTTTTCAATGCATATGCAAGAAAATATCAAAATACTTATATTTTACTATATTTATTTCTGATGTTTTCAGAAATCAATCGACGACAATACTGCCGCAACAGTGGAAGCAGTGCAAATGTTATCGTGTGCCGTGAAAGAGGACAAAGGCCATAGATACGTGGAAGCGCTACGTCTTTACAATGGCGGCATTCAAAAGCTGAACAGTCTACTACCCTTGGTCAAAACAGACAGTTTGCGACGCAGTATCGTCAATAAACGTCAGTCATACCAGGATCGTGCTGATTTAATACGTGTATATCTCAAAAACTCGGGTGCGCAGTTGGATAAAGCCGGTTATCCTGCCATAGACAATAATTCTAACAATTTATCTCAAGATTACGATTCTGATGACGATTTCTGCAGCCTGTTTTGCTGTTCATTACAAATTAAGAAGAAGAGATTGATTCAGGACAAGTTGTAAAAGTAAACAACAAGAATATGAAGCGATTCTTTGATTTTCCTTTTATTTAATCTTTTCGGTAACTTTTTAGAATTAAAACTATAGTGAGCCATTACTACAAATTATTATATACACGGTGTAATAAAGGGTATATGAAGCCGAAGGGAGGGTGTTCAGTATCGGTAACTGAACAATTTTGTTCTACTTTTCGATTTTCACGAATTTATTTTTTGACTTTTCATACATTTCGTACCGGTCTGCTGATGGATTTGTATGAGACACTAATTTACTATTATTTTTTATTCGAAAAGTCGTAGAACAAAAGTTGTTCAGTTACCAATACTGAACACCCTCCCCTCGGCTTCATATACCCTTTACGTTACACCCTGTATAAACGGATATCAGTCACTGTATTGTTGAAGTCGTCAATTAGACCGACAGTTACGTTACGACCGATTTCGACGGTCTTTCTTTTCAGTAACTTTTAATATACTAATCTTCTGTTAAGCTACAATCTCTGATATAGGATCACGAAAACTAGAAAATTGCTTTCTCTGGCTTTGTGATACGTAGGTACCTACACAGACCTACATTAATTAATAATTCATTTATGTAATATACCCAGTACCCAAATATTATCTTGCCGGCGCGGCGCCAGACATGTGAGCGTTTTTGCAAATATTTACCTACCATTGACAGCTTTGTACAGAATCTATAACTACGACATCATAAAAAGCCGTCATAGAACATCGAATTTGAGCGTCTTTGACAAAGACTGACTATATCTGGTGCCAGGGGGGTGACCGCGACTTCAATCGTTATCGTTTTCATTTTGACACTTGAACGATATACATTGCTGCTTCTCGTTGTCGTTTGTTAAAACTTGCAAAAACATAGCAGCAATGTATAGCGTCCATGTGTCAAATTGAAAGCGATAACGATTGGAAGTCGCGGTCACCCCACAGGGTCAGATAAAGTCACGAAATAGCATGCAGACTCAATCCATCTATTAAACGAATAAGAGCAAACAAAAGCCATATATTAAAGCAAACTGAGTTTAGTATGAACCACAGATAAATTAGTTACTTATTGTAAACAAAGAACATACCTTAGACGTAAGAGCATTCAGAATACCTACAGATCAAAATTAGTCGCAATAGCAAAGAAAGTTAAAGCACAGTGCAAACCAAAGACAAAAGGTTAATATGTAATCACAAACAAAGCCTTAAAAGCATATTATGATGAGCAGGGGCGCCGAACGGTGCTCGGGGGCTCGAGCACCCATGAGAAAAAAACAGTGGCTGCCGAGCACCCCTGAGAAAGAAACAGATCAGTACCTAATCGCCTTATAGGGATGGGCGTTGTATGAGCAAGCATACATGAATTATATAACAATAACTTGCCAAATATGTATCATTAAAAGAGCAGTGCAATAAAGGCTTTCAACCTGAACGGTCGTTTAATTAGCAGAACGGTGGTTTAGGTAGCAGACGTCAGGCAGTCGTCATTGAGATAGTATATTCTACAGATATACCTCACCTCATAGCATTAGCATAAATGTATGGTCATCACCATACAGGCGTATTTTCATTACCGATGCGGGCAACGGATGCCAGTTACTTATGCCAGTATCCGTTATCAAAATTTTCGTTGTTCAATGCGCGATGCCGAAACGTAACCTCAGAACTCTTCTTGAATGGCATCAACTTTGTTTTGAAAGGACGGGACATCAAATGAGCATGAGCACCCATAAGGTTTTCTAAAAGCCGGTGCCCCTGATGATGAGAAGTACAAGTAAATCGTTTTGCCTACAATATGACAATGAACGCATCAACGGAACGGTACTGATACAGTAGAAGATGATTCCTTGCCACACTATACAGACCGACAAGGGTCTTTTGGCACGTGGCAAAAATCGGAACTAACGCCGCCATCTCGTGAAACGTCACCTTTCGTTGCGAACAGCGCCCCCCTTTCTATGTCATCCACGTGCCAAAAGATCCTTGTCGGTCTGTTATATCCGCTGTGCCCAAAGCAACATAAACAAAGACTGAAACTGCCCAAAATCCACAAAACAGCATGCAGACAATAATATCTTACCAACTACTCAACCTAATCTTTCTTATCTGGTTTCGCGTCATCCTTGGCCGGTGGAGGCATGATGGCCTGCTTGACTGTGGAAGCCAGCGATGCGGTGAGGTCAACAAACTCTGAGAAGTCTTTCGGGAAAGACAGCTCTGGGAGTTTGACCTCTAATTGGGGGTCACCTGGCTTCACTATAAAGGAAATTGCGACTTAGGCTGACAGTTGGACGAACTCCGTCTGAGCTCGCATTTGACTCTCAAAATTGTATGAAACCTGACAATTGTAAGACCGAACTCAAACTCGTCTTATACCTGCTCAAAACTAATGTTGATGGATTGTGAATTAACATTCTCTAGTAAATAGTCAAGATAGTATAGCAGCGTGATTCCGCTGGATTAGGCATGTCACGAGTCGAGAGTCTACGCCTACTTTTGAAATCAATTTTCAGACATAGCAACTTTTTAAAAGATCTGAATAATCAGGGGATTCTCATGTAGTCGCGTTTTTTAAAGATCGGTTTAATTAAATGTTATTTAAGCACTTACGCGATTTCGAATTTTGTTTTACTTTATTTCATTAGGGATAGTAGAACAAAACAATGTAAGTACAAATTACTTTCCAAAAAATACTAAGTAGATACATACAGTACGCGCGCTTTATGACGTATCTGAATATAGTCACGAGTCGAATTGCAGTGGTATGAAATGAAATTTAGAAAATAGTAAGAAATCGAAGCAAATTATTCATTGTTTTTGTTATTCTTCTATAGGAGTTGCGAGAGTAGTAGAAAATGATACTGACTATGATTATGCAATATGAAACCTGTAATAAGTCCCCAACAAAATGATAGGTACAGCTTAAATGGTCACTTAATTTTGTAGTTGGGGCAAAGCTCCATTGAAATGTGGCAATTTCATTAAATGGATTTTTTATGGTCAAAAAAATTCCTTAATAGAGTAGAAACACTTGTCACACAGCCATTTAGATAAGGTTTTTTTTTAATTTAATATAAGGCATAATCTTGTATCAGCAAAATTACTATATTCAGATAAACCATAAAGATTGCCGCGTACAGTAACATCCGAACTCACCTCCGTACAAAAAGTTGTACGCTATATTAACGTATTGCCTCGCTAGTACGCCGTTGCTGTGCGCCAGAGCCCTCGTGTCATCAGGGAAGCAGACTCCGCCCATTATTGTTGTTCCTATGCCCGCGTAGAAGAGTCTCTGCAATTTTATATTATTCTCAGTCGGTTCCTCTAAACTTCTTCATCTCAACGGGACGACTTTACTCAACATAAACGTATATATGTCGCAGTCAATTGTTTGAAATAGACGCTTGATTGAACAGCTAGCACGTTAATTGAACGACGCCATCCAACCAAATATCTAAGTCTCAATTAGCGGAGTGGCTGAACGTCAATTTAGAATTTTAGTAACGGGTTCTTACCGCGGTTTAGACTGAATTATGAGTATGAGACCGTAACAGTTGACTGCGACATATACATTCGCGCCAAGTGACGAGCCTGTATGTGTGAACAGACCATTTGCCCTTCGTGCGAGAAAGAGATCGCATTTACATACTCGTGCGAGTGGCGAAGCGAATAGCGAGATACATGCATACTCGCGGTTCGCCTCACCACTCGCCTCGCGTGCTAGAAAGAGATAAAACACGTTTATAAAGCAGCGGAAATGCAACGGCAGCGTTTGTAATGTATGAAACTCTATGAAAGATGACAGACTGAACGCAGCAACGGAGCGTCAGCGGCAAAGCTAGGGAGCGGGAACCGCGTGGCGTTCAGTCTGTCATCTTTCATAGTTTCATACCACCACTTCCGCTGCCATTCACCTGCCGTTGCCTTTGCGCTGCTGTATTAAATGTGTTTCAGCCATATCGCCACATAGAACAGCATAAGTTGTGTCACTCGCACCCACGAACGTATCGTCGAGCGAGTGTGTAAATACGGTACTAGTTGATTTTGACGTAATCGAATACAGGTACAGTTGAAGACAGAGATAAGTAACGTAACTTAAAGGGTATATGAAGCCGAAGGGAGGATGTTCAGTATCGGTAGCTGAACAACTTTTGTTCTACGACTTTTCGATTTTCGCGAATTTATTTCTTGACTTTTCATACATTTCGTACCGGTCAGCTGGTCGATTTGTATGGGGCATGAATTTATTTTTATTTTTTATTCGAAAAGTTGTAGAACAAAAGTTGTTCAGTTACCGATACTGAACATCCTCCCTTCGGCTTCATATACCCTTTACGTTAGGGGGCCTCAATAAGGTTGAGATTTTCTCAAAAACTACTGGACCGAATTTAATATTTTTTTACAGTTACATAGTTTTAACTTTTATCTATCAAACAGTGAAAGAATTTTTGCATTAGGTCAAGTAGTTTTTGAGAAAATCTCAATCTCAAAAACTCTTCTACTCCTTTCTCTGTTTTCCACCGCAATATGATGTAGGTATACCTTGATGAAGCCGCCTCTGAGGCCGAATATGAATCCCGTGAGGCCGCCCATAGCAACAGCGCCATAACGGATCTCTTTATTCTCCTCCTCGCGGAGGTACTTCACAATCCCTGTACAGAAATGTACTCGATAAGGTAACCTTGATTGTATTTCTATTATTTGTAATGGTAAATTTTAATTCAATTTATTATTGATGACATTGAATCTCAATGTATTATTATTATATTAGTTATTATTACATTATGTACATCGTCTACTAGTATAGTGATGTAACTGTGAAATTATACTATTATTGTTATTAAAATTTATGACGATCATCTTTACAAATAGGACTGCATTATATGTATTATATACTATTGTAAGAAAATTATGTAAAGGTGAAATAAATGAAATCTAAATCTATTCCTATTGTCACATGTGAATAGAAATGAAGCTATCTTTTTAGGGTTCCATGCCTCAAAAGGAAAATAGGAACCCTTATACTTATAGGATCACTTTGTTGTCCGTCTGCCAAGACCTATATCTCAGAAACACGTGGACGGATCAAGTTGAAATTAATACAAAATACTCATCTCATGCAGACGTGAAAATATCTAATTTCTACATAAAAAGATATGGCCGTTTATGTCGCATTCTTCCGCATATTTGTATGTAAACGCAAGAAACTCAAAACCTATAGCAGGGGTCGCCAAATGGCCGACCCATTTTGTGCGGACCGCGAGAACACAGAAAATTGCACAATAAATTGCGATCTCGACTTACTTGATGAACATCTCCAGGATTTAATGTCAATAGCTTGCACCAATTTTACTCCAAACTTCAGACAGAGACCGCAACAAAATTCAGTTTAATGTCTACTCTACAGTGGTTGTTTTGTGTTTAATATCACGTTAAATTAATCAGAAAATGTTCGCGAATGACAGTATGGTGAAGTTATTGGAGGATTCATGCAGGACCTGAAGTTTGGCGCTATAGTCAAGAGTCCCACTACGAGCTCGGGAGTGAACGTGACTGTTGAGCTGCTTTGTCCAGAGTGATGAGGCTACGGCGACTCCTCTGGATGAAGACAAGAAGACGCTGATACCCAGGATGACGACGCTACGGCCACTCCCCTGGATAAAGAGAAGACGATATGATATTCAAATATTCTGTAACATGACATTGGTAAATGATGAACTGTCGAGTCCATATATATATTTTTAAGCCTACATCTGAGTACATAATTCATACTAACAATCAGTCCTATGCATGAACTCATTATAGTTATCTCTGACGGAGTTCTTAACGGAGTCTGTATGTTGCCACACAGACTGCGCCTGCACTCGGACTGTCTTCACTGGCTGCTGTAGCGCAGAGCGGATGTAACTACTATTGTCGTCTGCGGACTTGGCTTCGAGGAATCTGTTGGTATATAAAAAATAAGTTATTATAGACAGAGGTTATTTTTAAAAAGATGGTATTTTGAAAGTTTTTTTAAAAGTTGTATAAACTTGACATTAATTTATAATTCATTTCCTTATGTGGTAACATAGGTGTTATAGTTTGTTATAGTGCTCACATAAACCCTGAAAGGGCACTGCAACATTACATTTTATAATATAATAGTTGCCAGAGATAAGTAAGAATGGATAAGGTTGCCTTTGATAACTGGCAAAAGGACTTGCTAAATCTGAGCAAACAACAAATAATATGCGACTAAAATAGGTAGGGAAGATCTGAATAAAAGGCTTACCAGCTGTTATTTGTCAAAATGAATTATGAGGAATGGGATAGCAAGGTGCCTACTAATGCCACACACAAACTGCATAGGCACTAAATATGTTACGCTAAAAGGGGAGTTAATAAAAATATTGATAAACTACTTTCAGATTGTAGTTTCTACATGATCACGTGATTTATAAAAAAAAATGTGAAGTGAAATACCCCATTGGGGGAGGATGGGCTATTGTATCTAGCCCTGGGACAATGCAGGATAAAAAAATGTAAAAAATAACAATATTATTGGCGTCGAAAGGTAAGACAAGAACTATTTAACGACGACGTAAGAGAATAACTATCACTGTTCAGTAGGTATACTTAAAAGTACATAAAAATTGTTCAATCAACTTACTCAGCATAATCTGCATGCGGGGCTTCGTATATCGGTAGCTCTGAGGGCCTCATAGGCAGAGGCTTCGCTGGACCACTCGGCTTCTCAGCAATAGGAGTCGCCGCCTGGATTATAGGCACCAAAGCCGCCAGCCCAGACCCGCCTAGCACCACTTTACGAAGCATCTAGACATAAACCACACACATTACACGAGGAATTTGAGCACAATTTTGTCTTTTAATCGTTTTACAATGGATTATTGAAAGTTTTTGGTACCTCAAAAGAGATGTAACACCCAAATCCCACAAATTACATAAATTCTGTTGTTCGAATTTTTGGATCAGCTGTGAAAGTGACAGTTGATTTTTTCAGGAGTGTTCGTTTTGAATCTGTGGCAGACCACAGATATTACCATAAATATATAGTAGTGGAGACTATGAATTTACCAAAAAAATGTGTCACACACACCGCCATCTCTTGACATGGAGGGATATAAAAGTCAGGCAATACCCGTATTAGCTTAATGATTTTAAAAATATTGAACAAATGATAAAACATGTTGTACAAGTGTGTGTTGCAAGTGTATTCTATTTTGTTTTTATTGGGCCCCTGCATAATGTCAATGATGGTAACAAATACTGAATAAATAATGTATTTATTCACAATTATTGTGTCCAGTTACGTTAAATACGATACAGTAACGAATGATTACCAGCTATAATTTTTTATGCTGATAGGATGGGTATCATAACATTAACAACCCTGTAGTAAGTACACCACAACAATAGATGGCGCTGCGAGTTAGTCATCATACTTTTCATGAAGTCTCTCTTCTTTTCATATCACCCTCCATCTTTTGTTTATGGCCAAATGTCAAATAAAATCGTTTTATTTCGTCCCCGAATGATGATTAAGTGACGATCTAAACGGAGAAGAAATTCTAATTGATATAGCACTATCTCTTTCGCACGTATTATCTATCGCTTTTTATGCTTTACATGATGGAAAAATCGGAAAATTCATTTTCGTGATTTTCGTTCCCTTCCATTTCCAACGTCAACTCGAAGTGCGTGCTCGTCTCACAGATTTTCCATGGCATTGTTCTTTTGTGTTACAGTGATTTCCGCACGTAAATGTTAATAATTACAGGCTAAAATAATTAGCAAAGTTGTGTTTATTTTTGAAGCAATTTCTATGTGAATGTGAATCAAAATTGTTGGGATTTGTTGGCCTACATCTTCCGTGAACAGTTATGTGATTGTGAGTACGGTTATAAGAGTTTTCGAATCGATAATTATAGTTGTTGTGTCTCGTTAATTGCGTGGGGTACGCTAAAATGTCCGCCGTTCGGTCGGGAAGGGTCTCGAAACACAGGAGAGGCCGTCGCTCCAAGCCGAGAGCAGGTAACAGGCACGCATGGTACTTCGCTTGGCAGTAGCGCGGGGTTTGACATTCGCTTAGAGATTTTTGATTTTCCAAGTAGCGCTCTGCTTGTTTGAAACAATACTTTGGTATGTTTGGTAGAATCTCACCAGAAGTCTACGATATTTTGAATATTTTTATTTGTCCCTTCCAGGCTAGTCAGAGATTCTGTTACGATCTTTTGGCGATTGTAATAGGATCCACTTTGTGTGAAGCACAATCAAACATATACAGTTAAATCTTGGTATAGCGTTTAAAGTGGTAGCGTTGAAAAACAGTGTACTTTTTGGTGTCAACATTAGCTGAAACATGCATTTTTTGTCACATCAATTCCCTAATAACTAAATTGCTGTGTAGCAATAAATAAATATTGTTTTCTATTCTATTCATAGTCTGTAACTACTATATGATGACTAGATGTCAGGGTTGGACTATTAATTTCATTTCAATATCAAAATATTAGTACCAAATTACAATTCAGAAAATAATATTTTATTGTATAAACAAACTTTGTGAACTACTAGACCCAAGAAAACAATGAGTAAATACTAAATAGACTGATATAGCAGGGCTGCAATTAGGAATTACAATTCAGTTAGGTAGATTAATTTATGTTATACATTCTAAATTTTAATAAAAAAAAACAGTTATTTTACATGATTTATTGCTACTACTATTTTCTGTCTACTTTGGAAGACAATATATTATTATTATTTAATTATGGACAGGCAGCTCATCGCTGCTTCACAGTGTTTGTAATGTCTATCACTTAGTGGTATTATTCTTGTTAATGGTTTCAAAATAACTGTCAAATTTGTTTTTGAATGCGTTAACTGAGATGGCATATGTTATATGCAATAAAGAAGAAGAAGTATGTTATATGAGAATACTTTCGTAATTGGTTGTGAATACCCAGTAGCATGGTTCAGAGGTATGATTCGGGATTGGAAGATACTTGAAACTGATGTGGAGACTGTGATGTAACGTACAAAATTGCATTACACAAACAATTTATTATACCATCTATGTACTAATTTAATTTACATGGAAAAGTAATTTGAGCTTCAATGCTGAATTGAATTATAGAACAGGTTCTAATTATATTCTTGTGATCAGTCACTTCACTTTAAATTCATTATTATAGACATTACACTATGCACATTGACTGTGTGCAATCATAACTTATAATGCCTTAGCAGTATATGGCACAGGCCCATTTAATGATTTAAATCTTGGGGAGTAGAGGAGCTATAGCAGGGCTTCCCAAACTGTGCGTCGTGACGCCTTGGGGGCTCCGCAGCACTATCCTAGGGGTGTTGCAAGGCTATCTACATAGATTGGCTGTCTGTATCAATGGCATTTGAGCCAAACCAAACTTGAGCCCCATTTTGAGAAGCTAAGCTCAGAAAAGCAAGCACATCCTTCTTATTAATAGCCAGCCAACAAAGTATAATAAATATTTCTTTTCATTCTCGTTCTTATGTTTTTTTCTCATTTTCTAATGAAACTTATAGAGGTTATTTGGAGTTTTTCTGATAACTTGTTACTAGGCTTGAACTGCAACTTTGGTAGGTACTTTTTGGCCTAAGGGCGGCGCGTCGCGAAAAACGTGATAAATTCCCTGGAGCGTCATAGTAAAAATAAGTTTGGGAAGCCCTGAGCTATAGGATAACAAATTATTCTCTATAAAAAATCATGTTCAACTTGCATTTTTTACCAGTTTTTACATTTTTACTGTGAAAATCAGTCATGTGGACAATACTGATTGAAATCCGGAAGTAATAGACATTGAAGAAACTCTTCTGCTGCCAGTATTTTATATCCTGTTTCTTTTTTTCTGTTTTGGTTGACGGGTGAGATTCTACCAAACCTCTTGACATTCAGCTAAACAGCTGCAGTGCAATAACATAGGCATTGATTGACTTACTAACCGAGACTTGCATTTATCCAGGCCAGTAAGGTGCATGTCTCACTGTCAGGCGGCGAGGACTCTGCCGGCCTGAAGAGGATATCTTTGGGATGCAATGGTACATACCAATATTCATTTAACATTTACATGTACAGATTTAACTCGAGAGGGGGTCTTATTAGTATTGAGATTTTCTCAAAATCTACTTGTCTGATTGTAAAAAATATTTTTCTTTATTCCGTCCTTTGATACACTTAGAGTAGTAAGTAAAAAACACTTAGTAAGTAAAAAACAATTACGCAATCAACTTATTTTGATGGTAAGAAATGTTATATAAACTGTTTTGATTTTTTATTTAAGATTCCTGCAAAATGTGCAAGTTTGAGGTCTTTTTTGAAGTGGTTTGCAAAAAAACTAATTTGGAACCACTGGTTTTGAGCGCTGACTATGTAATTGTACAGACAACAGCAGATCAATGGTAACACTTGTAGTACGAATTTAACTCTTATGTCGCAGATAATAAGAACGGTCCAAAGTCCAAAGTGTTACACTTGATCTGCTGTTAGCTTTACAGGAATTTAAAAAATCTGGTAAATATTTTTTGAGAAAATCTCAAATTTAATTAAGCCCCATGTATAATTTTCATTGAGTTGGACAAGACATACACGTAGCTTATTATTTCTAAGAAAATCATGGATTTTTAAACAATATCGAAATGGAGCAAAAGATACGATGATACCAGAATAGCCTCCTTTCTTTCACAACTGATTTTAGATATAAAAAAGACCCTTGATGAAACTAACATATTTTTGTTAGAAATAACTTAGCTTGGGATCAGGATTTACCTGTATTGCGGTCATAAATTTAAACACACAATATATTTACCTATTGTAACATACATAGTTTGTTACAAACGGTTTGTTTGTTTTATTCCAAATTTGAGGTTATGTTTTTCTTAACTTTCCTTTTTTTCAACTTTTATGGCCTGGATATCGATTATTCACATTAATTTAGCCTATTTATGTAATTGATACTCAATCGACATGTCGCCTCCCTATTTGTTTTTTTAAATTATATTTTTTCCAATGGCAACTTTTTGATTTACCTGTTGCAAGGTTCACGTTTTTCTTCGCTTTTTTCGAGTGGAACTTGTCAAGTCGCCATCATTATGTGGCAATAAATTTGTTAATTTAAGCCAAATGGGCTATTTTACTTTAAAATAGATTGAAAATCTCAATCTCAAACCCCAATGGAGCGGGCATATCAATAAACTGGAATGAAAGGAAATATGACTAATCGGATTTAAATTGATAAAAAAAGGCAATAAGGTTAGTAGACACGTTTTGTATTTTTATTCGATATTTCGATTTATTTTCCAATTGGAACTCTCTTCTGATAACTTGTGATGTTTTCAGCCTTTTTTTATATCTAGTTAAATTTTTCAAGACGAGTTCGGATGTCTTAATGGATTTTCACGCCACCTTCTGGATGGAATCCTAGACGGAAGACCGCAGATCGCCGTATTTTTCGGTCGGATTGATTCGTCGATACCATTTCGTGGTCCGTTTTGAAAAGGGATGCAAGTCTAGACTTTCCACTACGGGATCTACGTCGCCTCCGTCCTATATGACGTGAGCACCTCGGAGACATTAAGGTCAGCCCGTACCAATTATTTTTCAGCGCCCGAAATTGGAAGGCACTCCCCGAGTCACCTTTAGTGACCGAGCCACATGTTTGTGATCGGAGACTTTTTTGAACGTTTAATATCAGTGAATTAGTATTATTAACTAACACCTTTAACCTTTAATATAACTTTAAATTTAATTTATGGATAAGAAATTATTTGTCAAATTTAGCTTTTCTCGATTGTACCAGTAAGTACATTTATGTGTGACATAAATCCGAGCGGTTAGTTTCTAATTAAATCTTAGGTATTTCCTTTATAAAACACTTCAATTAAACGCAGTTTATTGTAACTTTTAAATTTCACAAAATATATGATATTACATTACATCCTGAGTCATGGTTTTACTTTTTTTCTTTTTCTTTGAGAATGTCTGGATTCTCTGGCGCCCGATTTAGTACTAAGGTCAGTGCTATTTATTAATTATATAATTTTCCAAATTTAATTTTCCTTTTACAGCACCGATACCTTAAATTTTTAACTTTTATTTTACTCGGTTCTGGCTATCTCTTAGAGGAAAGCTCCAGTAACCCGTTGTATTTTATTTTATGGATGGTAAGACCATAATGGGATATTCCCAAAATAAAATTAATATTACAATTTGCGCCCTCCGTAGGGACTTTGAAATAACTTTTGTTATTAAATCCCTTCCCTTGGATTTATAATTTAACTTGAATTTTTTACAACTTAGCTTGAAACCTTTGTATGACACAGAATGTTTTGTGTATCATTTAATTTACATTGTAACAATAACTTTTAATTTACATTGTAACAATTTATGCCTTTGTATAACTTTGTTAACTATAAGTTTATACTTGTAATAGCTCCTATTTTGAGTTGTTTATTTTTTATAACGCTTCTTTTAGCACGCTTTGTTATTAGTAACGTTCTTTTTGACGTTTACTACTTTATTTTGGATGACGTTCGCTATTTAGTGACGTTCATTTATTTATTATACGACGTTCGTTTATTTTTCGACGTTTGTTATTTTTTCGACGCTCTTTGTTTAAGACGCTCGCTTATTTTGTTGGGACGTTGTTTTCGGCGTTTGCATTTACACGTTGTTTTGCATTTTTGCTCTGCGTTACCTCTCTCGACATTGAATATTTTTGGTGGTGAAATCTTATAGCTTTTACACATACTTTACATTATTAATTTGATATTTAATTGCTTGCTTTAAATATAATTTGAACATTCTTTAATGTTTATAATTTAATATTTACATTTAATTGTAAATTTAATTTTTTATTTGCGCTTTACATTTGACGTTTGAACTTGATGGGAAGACGTGTGTTCGGGAAGATAATTTGCCATCGTTACCGACCACGCCAGCCTTAAGTGGCTACTTGCTTTAAGTAATCCGTCAGGCAGACTGGCAAGATGGGCTGCACGTATCGCTCAGTTCTCATTTGATGTCGTTCATAAGAAAGGTAGTGCTCATACAGTTCCCGACGCTCTGTCACGTATTGAGATTGACACTGTCCACGTTTGTTCTATTGTTCAACCTGATGATTCAATTGACGATCCTTGGTATAAACGAATTTTTATTAATTGTCAAAAGACACCAACTCGTTATAAAAACTTTAGAATTGAGAATAATATTTTATATAGATTTTGCAAACCCAAATTTAGTTTACAAGATAGTTTATCATGGAAAATAGTTATACCCAAAGAAGATGTTATAGATACCATTAGAGAAAATCATGATGATATAAATTCAGGACACTTAGGTGTTCATAAAACTTTAAATAAATTAAAATTACATTATTATTGGCCGAAGATGTTTAATGATGTTCAGTCGTATATTTCTAGGTGTGAGATATGTAAGGCGTATAAGCATTCTAATGCGCCACCTCTTGGTCTTATGACTAATCAAAAACTTGTAAATCGTCCGATGGTTATGCTTTCGATGGATTTGGTTGGCCCACTGCCAAAGGCTTACTCTGGTCACCGATATATGTTTACAGCAGTAGATGTGTTTACGAAGTACTGTTGGCTTTTTCCTATTTGTAATGCCACTACACAGTCTATTACTAAAATTTTACAGAAAGAAATATTTCTTAAATTTGGTTGCCCCAAGGTTATTATATGCGATAATGGAGCACAGTTTACATCTAAGAATTTTAAAGAATTCTTGAAAAGTTATAATATTCATAAAATATTTTACAACACTTTGTATACCCCCCAGAATAATCCTGTGGAGCGGTATCACAAGACTTTGGAAACTTGTATTGCATGTTACGTTCGACATGATCAACGTAATTGGTCAAAATTTATTAATCACGTTCAACTAGCTTTGAATAGTAGTGTTAACTTGGCTACAGATTTTACCCCAAATTTTCTGATGTTCGGGAGAGAAGTAATCGTAGACTCATCTTTACATCGTTTTGACGATTCGCTTGATCTTTTGGATGAAGTTGAGTTGGGTAGTCGACACGATTATGCTACTTCTTTGCATGACTTGGCAACTATTTTTGAACTGGTTGTTAAATCTCTTTGTAAAGCTTACAAGAGGAACGCCTCTTATTATAATAAACATAGGAAAGCCATTTCCTACGAGCTGGAAGATATTGTGTGGAGAAGAAATTTTGTTCAGTCCAACGCGGCCGAATACTTTTCTGCTAAGTTGGCACCTAAATTTATCAAATGTAAAATTGTAGAAATAGTTTCTAATAATGTGTACGTATTGAAAGATTTGGATAAAGGTACCGTTAATCGTTTTCACATTAAAGATATTATTAAAGTTTAAAATTAAATTCAATATTTAGTATTTTGGACTTGCATATGGATTGAGTTATCGCGGGGTTGTATGATGAAGAATGTTACTATGTATTATTATTCGTTATTTATTTACTATTTAGATGATGTATGATTAGAGCCCGCTTGAATGGTGATGCATGTAGGGAAAACTTCATATCTATGTGTAAGGCTAAAGCTGCGAATATTTTATTTCATATTTGGTTATTTTCTAAATTTACTCCCAATCTTCTCCTCACACCTCTTTCGATCCAACTCGTATGATCTTAATTATTGTTTGTGCTGTCTTGTTTAGGTTTCATCACCTTTGTTGGAGCCTAACGTTTTAGTTCTGAACCGACCAATTTTGTTTGATTCAGACCTTTAACCTTTTTAAGTATATTTTTGTTGAACATTTTTGTTCTCATTTTTCGTTTAAACATTTTTTTTAAAACATTTTGTTTATGTTTTTGTTTAAACATTTTTGTTTTGTTTTTGTTCAAACATTTTGGTTATGTTTTTGTTTAAACATTTTTGTTTTGTTTTTGTTGGCATATAGCATAGTTTATGTTTTGTTACTTTTGTTGATCCGACCATTCATTTTAGGGTCGTTCACATTTTTTGGTGTAACTTTTTCACACATTTTTTTAGTTAAAATTTATATATTTACATATATTGTACAGTTCGTGCATGTCCCTAGGATACGACTGTATATTTTGTACATAGTTCTCGGATGTGACGTTTATACACCCGGATTTTACTATTTCCCAAGTGACTTTTCACTTGTGGATTTATTTTGGAATTTATTTCCACTTATTTTTCCCCGTCTACGATTCGGCTTGTCCGATGGTTTCCGATCGTAGTACTGTGGTTTTCTTTATAGGAACTCGTGTTTTCCTTATTTTTTATATGTAGTCTGCGTACGGAAAGTCAGTGGAGGTGTGCCGGCCGTAGTTCTATATATTTTTTGAGACCCTTGTTCTCACACACTTTTTACCAGACTGTGTTCGGAAAGTCAGTGGAGTTGTGCCGACCTCAGTTCTGTGTATTTTGGAACCTTTGTTTCCACCTTTTTACCAGACTGTGTTCGGGAAGTCAGTGGAGTTGTGCCGACCTCAGTTCTGTGTATTTTTTTATCTCTGAGTCGTCCCTTGTACGCTCAGGGGTAGTTGTTTGAAGAAAGGAGCCAAAGGGTGGTGTTCTATGGCAGACCCATCAGGCGAAGGGCGGTGTTCTACTGCAGACACGTTGAGTTTATTTATTTGTATTCTAAAATTTTGGAGTGTACCCGAGTAGGTAGTTGTTGGTAACTAACCTATCTCCAGTAACTAGTCACGGACAATCATGGTGGTTTCGAGTGTCTGGTCTTTGTGCCCGACATCTCTAAGGATCGTAGTATTGTATTGATGGAATTTTTTGGAAATATTTATTTATAACAATATTTTTATAGTATTGGATAGTTCGGCGAGTAGGTAGTTGATAGTAACTAACCTATCTCTAGTACATATTTTGAGTGTGTTTCGAGTGAGTAAGTCTTTGTGCTTCTCATCTCCAAGGAATGGTTTAGATGGCTATTTATTATAAATATTTGGTAGATAGTAGTTTTTTCGAAATTTCTTTGAAATTTAATTTTTTTGGCATTTAACTTTAAAAAGGAGTTTTCCTCTTTTTTATTTTTTTAGTGAGGGTGTAATGTAACATACATAGTTTGTTACAAACGGTTTGTTTGTTTTATTCCAAATTTGAGGTTATGTTTTTCTTAACTTTCCTTTTTTTCAACTTTTATGGCCTGGATATCGATTATTCACATTAATTTAGCCTATTTATGTAATTGATACTCAATCGACATGTCGCCTCCCTATTTGTTTTTTTAAATTATATTTTTTCCAATGGCAACTTTTTGATTTACCTGTTGCAAGGTTCACGTTTTTCTTCGCTTTTTTCGAGTGGAACTTGTCAAGTCGCCATCATTATGTGGCAATAAATTTGTTAATTTAAGCCAAATGGGCTATTTTACTTTAAAATAGATTGAAAATCTCAATCTCAAACCCCAATGGAGCGGGCATATCAATAAACTGGAATGAAAGGAAATATGACTAATCGGATTTAAATTGATAAAAAAAGGCAATAAGGTTAGTAGACACGTTTTGTATTTTTATTCGATATTTCGATTTATTTTCCAATTGGAACTCTCTTCTGATAACTTGTGATGTTTTCAGCCTTTTTTTATATCTAGTTAAATTTTTCAAGACGAGTTCGGATGTCTTAATGGATTTTCACGCCACCTTCTGGATGGAATCCTAGACGGAAGACCGCAGATCGCCGTATTTTTCGGTCGGATTGATTCGTCGATACCATTTCGTGGTCCGTTTTGAAAAGGGATGCAAGTCTAGACTTTCCACTACGGGATCTACGTCGCCTCCGTCCTATATGACGTGAGCACCTCGGAGACATTAAGGTCAGCCCGTACCAATTATTTTTCAGCGCCCGAAATTGGAAGGCACTCCCCGAGTCACCTTTAGTGACCGAGCCACATGTTTGTGATCGGAGACTTTTTTGAACGTTTAATATCAGTGAATTAGTATTATTAACTAACACCTTTAACCTTTAATATAACTTTAAATTTAATTTATGGATAAGAAATTATTTGTCAAATTTAGCTTTTCTCGATTGTACCAGTAAGTACATTTATGTGTGACATAAATCCGAGCGGTTAGTTTCTAATTAAATCTTAGGTATTTCCTTTATAAAACACTTCAATTAAACGCAGTTTATTGTAACTTTTAAATTTCACAAAATATATGATATTACATTACATCCTGAGTCATGGTTTTACTTTTTTTCTTTTTCTTTGAGAATGTCTGGATTCTCTGGCGCCCGATTTAGTACTAAGGTCAGTGCTATTTATTAATTATATAATTTTCCAAATTTAATTTTCATTTTACAGCACCGATACCTTAAATTTTTAACTTTTATTTTACTCGGTTCTGGCTATCTCTTAGAGGAAAGCTCCAGTAACCCGTTGTATTTTATTTTATGGATGGTAAGACCATAATGGGATATTCCCAAAATAAAATAAATATTACACTATACCTATTATTATTATTTTCACAAACTGTTCTAAACATCCAAAATGGGAAAAAAACTTAAAGTTGGTTATTATTGACCTGTTCAATTCATTATGAAATAAATGATCTACGTTATCCACAATTCCACACTACAAAATACAGTATACCTATGTACACACGAAGACCGAGATAAGTATACAGGGGGCCTTAATAAGGTTGAGATTTTCTCAAGAACTACTGGGGGGTGACCGCGACTTCAATCGTTATCGTTTTCATTTTGACACTTGAACGATATACAGTTAAAATTTGCTAAAACATAGCAGCAATGTATAGCGTCCATGTGTCAAAATGAAAACGATAATGGACCGATTTTAATAATTCTTTTATAGTACATAGTTTTAACTTCGAACTAACCAACAGTGAAAGAATTATTGCAATAGGTCAAGTAGTTTCTGAGATAATCTCAACCTTAAAAACTCTACTGTACACCTTTCTCTGTCTTCGACCGTACCTACATAATATTAGTATGTTATGTGTCTAAAAACAGTTTGATATCCTGAGTTTAACCATGGGGCCAACCCTGAAAGAGTTCTTAAATCCAACGGGCTTTTGCCAATTTTTAACATTAAGTTTAATATTTACGATTGGGTACTAACATCTTAGGATCAGATCTAAATTGGGGACTTTCAACTAATACTCGAAAGTCTCGAATTAATATTTCTATTGAAATGCTTGCATGTGTGAGGATTATTTAATATTTGAATTTGGTTGCATGTTTTGATTTTGTTTTACTAGCCACCTATTTTTAATATTTTATTTAATATATGTAGAGCATTATCTAAGGCCTAGATTCAGAGTCAATTTGAGCACAATATTAGCGTAAACACACTCTTATAATTGTCAAAATTTTATGAAATTTGAAAGTTATAAACTTGGCTCAGACTAAGGTCCATCCATAGATACATTTTAGCGCAACCGTGAGCTCGCACTTACAAACGTCAAATTTCATAGACGTTTGACAGTTCTAAGAGTGAGTTTAGCTCAAAATGTTCTCTCAATTTCGGCCTTAGCTTTCCGTAACAATGGCAGCTACAGTTAAATTTTTCAGTACTGAAATTCAGCTTGAGTTAGATACATTTTATTCGTATCATCTACATACTAGACTAGCGAACCCCCTAAACATTGCTTAAAAAGAAGTAATCCTAGATCATTAGACCATTATACAAGTGTACAGCCTAAAGCACATCAAGCGTAACACTTTGGACCGTTCGCGTTCTTATTATCTGCGTCGTAAGAGTTGAAATCGTACTGCAAGTGTTACCATAATTACCATTGATCTGCTGTTGTCCGTACCTATACCGCAGCCCAAATCAAGTGTCTTATTTTGTAAACAAATATGATAGTCTAATTAACTGTTGTGACGTAACACTGAAGGAACTGATTGATTAAAACCTGTTTATCATTGTGAAAATAAAGTGATCCGATCTAATAATGTGAAAATAACTATGCAATAATCACAGAACAGCTTAAAATATTAGTAAGGTAGGGTAGTTTTTGTTTACAAAATAAGACACTTGATTTGGGCTACGGTTTACATCGTTATTCGTAATCGGAAGTTACTGTAAGTACCTAAATCATTATAGGCAAAAGGTTTAATTTCGCAAAAAGAAAAAGAGGAGGGATGTAACAAGTCTTAGAATCCTTAAAAACTTAATTTTCCATTAAATCGTGTTGCTATCCTTTTCACACTTCGTTAAAAAGGTTAAGATAGAAAGGGACAGGGGGCCTAAATGGTGGCGTAACTTTAATTCGCGCCCTGTCTATAAACCATTTTCTCTTATTAATTTGAGAGCCTTCATAGAGCCAACTAGCGCCGCCAATCTTAAAAAAATAATATCTTCCAATATAATCAATTTTATTAAAAAAGCAATTTACAAAATGTTTATTACGATAAATACTATTTTTCAATATACTATACATGGCATAATTGCGACAAGCTAAGTTGTAGTTCACAAATGTGCCAAAAACGGCCGTTTTTCGCAATTACGCGAACTACAACTTACCGACATTGAATCACGTTATAAATAAGCATTTAAAAAATAGTATTTATCGTAATAAACATTTCGTAAATAACTTTTTTAATAAAATTTATTATATTGGAAGATATTATTTTTTTAAGATTGGCGGCGCTAGTTGGCTCTATGAAGGCCCTTAACAATAAGTTTTATATTAACGGTTCCTTTCGAATGTATCGCAAATAAATACTTGGCGAATTCCTACTTTCATAGATACATTTTTACTGTGATTCGTGATGTGGCGGTTAAAATAACCAATTTTGCAAAAGTCGTTTGTCTTTGTCCGACCTTCCTTTCACTATTTTTTTAAACACCAGAACACTAGGAAACCTTGCACACTCATTTCCTATGCCTGAATCTTCTTGCGCAACTGATTGTTGCTGTATAGGTATATTGACTGTCGTTAAAGTTTAAAAGACATTGCCACTTTTCAATGGAGTTTTGCCCCACCTACCAAACTACGTGACCATTTAAGCTGTACCTATCATTTTGTTGCGGACTTATTACAGGTTTCATATAGCATAATCATAATCAGTATCATTTTTTACTACTCTCGCAACTCCTATAGAAGAATAACTAAAACAATGAATAAATCGCTCCGATTTCTTACTATTTTCTGAATTCTTAATTAAGCTGTGTTTTTCGAATCGCAACTTGTACAAAACTTTATTTTAAACCAATAATTTTAATAAAAAAACGTAGATATTTTTACATTTATTCGTTATCTTGTACAACTAGCGGTTGATGGTGGGGCAGAATCTGGCATTGTCATTTAACAGCCTTACTTATAATCGATGATTAAAATTAATACCTTGTTTAACAATTGTTAAAAAAAATGTTTACTTATAAACACTATTTAAAGTTAATCAACTCCTGAAGAACCGAATAAGTAGATGTCAGTTTAAACAACGTCGTAGGCTTGTTTAAATGGTTAATTAACAAAATGGCGGACCGAATTCAGAACAGCTGATACATGTGACATTGCTGATAACTTAGTAGGCATTACCCCAATTTTTTTTAAACACGCTCTCGTATTTATAGTACCCTACATTTTGATATATATTGTATGAATAACTTTTGCGGTTTTGATATAATTTTCATTTTAAAAGACATGGAAGGGGTATGTTTGCTATTTTTTTTATGGAGCGAAGTTTGTCCAATCGGGTATTCATCAGTCTCTAAATAGACACCCCAAGTAGGCCAGTCATTCTGGCGAGCGTTTGTATGGAGACCCCAACAATAACTCCTCTATCGATGAAACTTTTTTGTATACTTAATAGCATATTTATAAGAACAATTGTCAGAGAATCCAATAATATTTCGAGGCGGAAGTTACTTATTTTAATTGAAATTCAACATTATACCGTATCTTTTTCTGGAACAATGTTATGGTCATAATTCTTTTTCTATAAATTGTATTTTAATAGTGTGCTTCTGTACATTCATAAGTAAAACTACTTTTTAATTCGAAAGTGTAGGTATTTTAATAAAATGTCTTTTTTGGCCGTAGTTTCCATAGGATAATTGCTCCGCCGGGTTTCTGTTTTTAATATGCCTTCAAATTATTATTTCTAGTATAAGTACGAAAATCCAACAAAAAAATCCAAATGAAACAATTCATTATACAGAATTTGTCTTTTAACTATCTCTGGAAAATTACTCTATCAGATATTTTTTACAATTGTAATGAGATACCCACAAATAACCTGATTTCAAAAGAATCCAACAAAATATCCAGGCGGAACACCATTATTTCGAAATACCTATCAAGCGCAGGTCAGCGCGGGGCCCGAGGCGGGCGAGGGGCGTCGAAAACCGGTCGAGCGGCGGGCGAGTTTCTTCAAGTAGGTTAATAGGTACAGCCAACAGAAGATCAACACTTTGGACTAAGTACCGTTCTTATTATCTGCGTCGTAAGAGTTGAAATCGTGCGAATGCGAGCGAGTATTACCATTGATCTGCTGTTGTCCGTACTATACGTATGTATGTATGTATGTATGTATGTATGTATGTATGTATGTATGTATGTATGTATGTATGTATGTAGGAGGTTGATCTAAACATCGCAATTTAATTATTATTATCGTCATCGTTTCGAAACATACGAACGCAGTAAATGTAATATGCGTATTGCCTTGTATAAGTTGAGTATATAGTGTGTGTTTTCTTCGCGACACGGGGTCTAGGATAAACTAACCCAGAGATTCCTTTAGAGTGTCTTTAACTTAATTGGGCGCTTAGTGTTTTTTTATGTTACTTCCAGCTTTAAGAAACGCCCCTGTTGTGAATCTGTACTAGATTATTTGCAATTTTGTCGAAATCTAGTCGCGTTCATGTCTCACGCTGGTGCATGAGATAGTGTTTGATAATTTCGCCACGCCAAACAGCGGGCGTATTGGTCGAGTGGCTGGAGCGGTCGCCTCCCGTGCACGCGGTTCCGGGTTCGATTCTTAGCTAAATATATGTTTTTGTTTTTGTTTCGTGTTTTATTTTGTATTTTATTTTAATTGTGTTTCTAATTTGGTTAGTATTTTATCAAACATTTTGTTGTAATTATCTTTGAATTTTATTTGAGCATAAACTCTGAACTCGAATACCGAAGTAGGTGTATTAGGAGAGCTGGGAATCTGTCTGTACTAGATTACTTGCAATTTTGTCGAAATCTAGACGGAGCGGTCCGTTCATGTCTCACGCTGGTGCATGAGATATGCTTGGTAATTTCGCCGGGCTAAACAGCGAACGAATCGGTCTAGTGGCTGGAGCGGTCGCCTCCCGTGCACGCGGTTCCGGGTTCGATCCTTAGCTAAATATATTTTTTTTTTTATTTTTTTTTTTTATTTTTTGTTTTGTATTTTGTTTCGTGTTTTTTTTGTATTTTTAACCGACTTCCAAAAAAAGGAGGAGGTTATCAATTCGTCGAATTGAAAAAATAATTGTGTTTGGAATTTGGTTAGTATATTAGGCAGATCACCGTCACTTGTAGATTTTTGTGGTTGCAGTTGCGATTACATATTATTAGTAGGTGAATATCTCACGCTCATCGTACAAGTGTAGAATTTAAATTTGCTTAGCTGTAGTCGTCAGTATGACGTAAGTAATAAGACCTATGCCGCACGCAAATATACCCGTAGTCGATGTGCGAGCGAGTTGAAAAATAACTAGCTGTCTTTGTTACTCGAGGGGGTGAGGGGGGTCCGATCGCATGTAGCACGGCGCACCGTTCCGCTGAATCACTTATTGACTGGTAATCTATTTTGATTCTAATAATATCACAATACAGTAGGGTTTTATATAACAGATAATTATAATTTTAAGAAATAATTTGATACACGCACACCAAACGAGATCCCACGGCGAAAAAAAAGTGTTTTGCCATTGTCCGTACTAACCTTGACATATGTTGTCGTACTTATGCGTTGATGATACGGGCTAGATTACGTTTTGTGTTTGTTGGCGTAGGTACTATCGTCTCGGTCGAGCTTACTTAAACATTCCACGTAGTAGGTACCTAGTAAGTACACATAAAAACACATCAAGTTGTAACACTTTGGGCCGCTCCAATCTATATATCTATCTGCGTCGTTAGAGTTGAAATCGTACTGAAAGTGTTACTATTGATCTGCTTTTGTCCGTACTAACCTTGACTTGACATGTTGCGCTTATGCGCCGATGATACGGGCTAGATTACAATGGTTTTGTGTATGTTGGCGTAGGTACTGTTGTGTCGGTCGAGCTTACTTAAAACATTCCAAAATCAGATCAAGTGTAACACTTTGAACCGTTCTTATTATCTGCGTCGTAAGAGTTGAAATCGTACTGCAAGTGTTACCATTTGTTTTGCTATGTCCGTACTAACCTTGAAATGTTGTCGTACTTATGCGCCGATGATACGGGCTAGATTAGAATGGTTTTGTGCATGTTGGCGTAGGTCGGTCGAGCTTTCACCACTCGGTAACGAGTTAACCTAAAATAAACCTTATTCGTATAACTGTAGGTAGAGTACAGAATCCTATCTCCAAAATATTTGTTCAACTTTCAGTCCACGTTACCGATGCGATAGATATTTTCTACTTGTATAGGAATAAGGTTTATTATAAATTGACTTTGACTTTGAAGAACAGTTCGACTAAGATCGTAAGTATGTTCATAATGATAAGAAAAATCGAACTTAGCATTTTTCTCAACTCTAATTTTTCGTCGATTTCTAGAAAACGCTTGTCCGCATGGATCTTTACTGGACTTTAGTAAAGAGTTAATCTACAATTAACCTTATTTGTATATGAGTAGACAACAGAATCCCATCTCCAAATATCTCCTCCGCTCCGTCCAATTTCTCGTCCGCGTTCCCGCTGTTCTGTACGTGTAATAGGAATAAGGTTGTTAATCGGCCGCAGTAGCGATCCGCGCGCAGTGGCGCATGCACCGCCGCGTTGATTAGAAATATTTGAATACAACTCTATTTGATATTTTGTGCTTCGCCTGCATTTTTTATTGGAAAACTTGAAAAGCAGTTTTAATAAGATAGTCTGTTCATAATGACAAGAAAAATCGGGCTGAGCATTTTTGGAAACCCCCATTTTTCGTCAATTTCTGGATAACGCTTTTCGGTCTGGATTTTTTATTGGATATTCATAACTACTTTCGAAAGTAATATTTTAAATACATAATTAATTAGAAATTGGAGTGAGTAATTATCCCTTGGAAATTACGGCAAAAAAACACATTTTATTAAAATATATATATTTCCATATGGAAATATGGTTGGATATTCTGTCAACACATGCCTATAGGTAACTAGAACTTGTAAAAAAAGAATTTTGGATAGAGCAATTTTCCTGTAATTGATACCACGTAATTTAAGTTTGACCTTGAAAATACCTAACTTCCGTTTCTACAAATTATTGGATACTATGTCAATTCCAATCTACATATGGTACTCTATCACTGTGCCAAATTTCATAGATAGATGAGTTACTGCTAGGGTGAACTCCTTTAATGACTGGCCTAAAGATTGTTGTATATATTTTTTTCAGACGTTTAATTTTAGTAGTTAATGCCGTAGCCTTCGTAGAATAACTGAAAATACGCGCATACGCCTTAAGGAAGGGATTGAGTCGAGATGCGAAGTCTTATATTAATTAGTCCCAGTCACGTTTTATCAATAAAACTCCCCCACTGAAGTAGCTTATAGGATTTCCACTTACGTATACATAAGTAAGTTTCCTATACGACCACAGATTAACTGTTTATTATTATTGCCTTGTTTTATTGCGTTATCGGGCGGAACGGTTTATTGTTATACTGCGGTTGATCTGACTGTTCGGAAAACAGTAGATCAATGCTAACACTTGCAGTACGATTTTAAATCTTACGATGCAGATAATAAGAACTGTCCAAAGTTAGATAGTTCCACTTGATCTGCTGTTAGCTACAAGTGTACACAAATATGACGTGTTTCTGAAACGTTGGTATCCACGAAGGAAATATTTCGCCGCGAGAATACGCGTTGAGAACGATTGTACAAGTTAAGCAACGTTGGGCGAGGTTGTACCTGATTGGGTGACCGCTAGTGCCATTTTGATAAGATAAATATTCTTTATTGCAAAGTAAAAGGAATTACACAAAAGAAATATGCTAATACAGTTAGTATCACAATTGGCGGTCTTATCGCTTAAAGCGATCTCTTCCAGACAAACATCTTTTTTTGATCTTAGCTTCTCCCGTGTCTCGGAATGGTTTTCTCTCTACGCTCGGAATGCACGGGCAGTCGGTCCCGATTGCTGTCGCTCCGCAGCAGTCGTTAGGTCACGTCAGAGGCCCGTTAAAAATACTTTGTATCTACTCTACAAAGTCTTTCTAATTTTAGGGTTCCGTTCCCCCAAAGGAAAAAAGGACCCTTATAGGATCACTTTGTCGTCCGTCTGTCTAGGCCTATATTTCAATCAATTGAAATTAATACCAAATACTCAGGTCTGCAACCTCATGCAGCCGTGAAAAAGTCAAACTTCTACGTCAACGCAATCAAAAGATATCGCCGTTTATGTCGTATGTTATCGCATATTTGTATGAAAATGCAGAAAGGGTACTTTCCGTTGACCTAGAATCATGAAATTTGGCAAGAAGCTAGGTCTTATAGCACAAGTAAAGGAAAAAATCCGAAAACTTATATTAAGGCGCTATATGGTTGTCAAAAGCAAGAGCGAGACGGAAGATGCCCCGCAGTGGCGGATTGAAGAGCACGTTCATATTTTTATGAATTTTGGCAGGGAAATAAAAATACGCTAACAAAAATCGGATTTTTTTTAAAACAAGCTCTCGTATATATACCTAGTACCCTACATTGTCATACATATTTTGTATGAATAACTATTTCGGTTTAGATATAATTTTCTTGCGATTTTTTTCTAGCGAGCGAAGTTTATCCAATTGTGTATCGGTATTCATCAGTCTCTAAATAGACACACCAAAATTGCTATATATTTTTTTCAGACGTTTAATTTTAGTAAGTAGTTAGTGCTGTAGCCTTCGTAGAAAATACGCATTCGATGCCACAAATAAAGCATTGTATTGAATTGAAGTTTAGGGGTTAAATTGCGTTGCACGGAAGCTTCGGTGCGCGAGTCCGACTTGAACTTGGCCGTTTTTTAAGCCTAGCGCTGCAAGTTTATCTATCAGTTAATTGTTGTGATGTTAGTTTTTCAAGCGTTTAGCCTAGATGACGTAACACACGTGATAATAGCAATTGTTACCTAGTAAGTAGCAATGTCTATAATAGCGTGCCTCCAGTTGGCTAACGATTGTCTTGTCATGCAAATAATTGCTAGGACAACGCGTTGAGATGTTCTGAGTAGATCTGTCTTTCACGTTTATTAACCAGACAAAAATATATCATAGAGCTTCTTATCGTGTGGCTCAGTGACTAAACCAATAAGGTACTTGACTCAATTTGTTTATTTCATCAATCAGCTCTCATATTCCTGCTGAAGAGAACTGTGAAATCAGTTTTTCGATATCTCAACTAGGTAATTCCGAAGATATTAAGGCCCTTCATAGAGCCAACTAGCGCCGCCAATCTTAAAATATTTTAAGGTTAATATAGAAAGGGACAGGGGGCTTAAACGGTGTCGTAACTTTAAATCGCGTTTACGAATTCGCGCCCTGTCTATATAAACCATTTTCTCTTATTAATTTGAGAGCCTTCATAGAGCCAACTAGTGCCGCCAATCTTAAAAAAATAATATCTTCCAATATAATCAATTTTATTAAAAAAGCTATTTACGAAATGTTTATTACGATAAACTTTTTTTCAATATACAATACATGGCATAATTGCTCAGAGAAATAAGGACGGGAGTTGCCTTACCTATCTTTAGCCGTACATATTTTTCTGCCACTTTTTGGGGGAGGTGAGGTAAACACGTACAGCACACATCTGCACATTGCTGCACACTCGCAACAAAATTTGCCACGTCCATATAAACGCACACGAAAATAATATCGTCACACAAAGATAAAACACGCACACAAATAAACATTTCGTCGTAATTACACTAATGTTTACGACAACCACAAACGAAAAATTAGTGATGTGCTATGTACAAAGAACGATTGAATTGATTGGTGAAGGAACGAATGAAATTGATGTACCAAGTTTGATTATAGATTATTATTTTTGGTCTTTTAAGTAGTTTGTACTAGCTTTTCTCGCGGCTTTGCCTACGTGAATTTCAGTTATAGATGTTCTATTCAAAATACATTTTTCCTAGGGAACTATACTTTTTTCCGGAACACAAAGTATCCATATGCTAATCCAGCCCACATAAATATATAAATCCATAATCCTTGAACGGTCACGGTGTGACCTTTCGATTGACTAAAAAAAATACAGTACATTTCCAAATAATATTACAATGAAATTACAGTACTTTAGACGTTGGATAAGGTATATAAAGAAAGAAAACATTATGTATTACTTTATCCCTTGATAAATTTGAAGAAAAAAAATGGAATTTAAAAAAAAATCACATGAACTACGACCCAATTGGAGAGAGAAAGAGTGAGACGAGGAAATAATTAATAATTTGTTCGTGTTTTCGTACATTTTTGCAGAAATCAAGTCTTTTTGGGCATAAATTAGGCAAAATAAGTTACAATGACCTAAATAAAAATTACAGTAGACCCATGTACTGTATTTTTATCATTACAGTATACAGTAAAACAGTCAAAATTACAGTAGATGCATCTGGAAGCACTGCCTATACCATACGTGTTGTCGACTGGTTGGTTCCGCGGGCACAGAAAAAAACCCACTTGTTTATTTTATAAAGTTAGGTAGTTGTCAGTGTGTAGAAATAGAGACAGGTTTTCATTTTCATTGTAATTTTAATTATTATAGTATTTCGATTCATCCCAGTTTCCATTTGCCTGATCCATCCGCAACAATCCACATCAGTAGTTGCCCCAAAAAGAACTGCCGTTTAGGTACTAATGGTAATGAACGTTTCATTGCAATGAAACAGTAATAAGTATAGGTAAAATGTATATTTTTTACTTCAAGTTAAACTTCATTAATTTCATTCACTTCATTCGTTCATTTATTGGTTTGCGTGTTGCCCATCACTACTCTTAAGCAACCTCGTACCAAGAGATTTTGTATCCTCGTACCAAGAGATTTTCGGCGTTTAGACTTGAAAAACAAAATGAGTTTTATGATGTTTTAGTAGCATAAATTCATAATTAAATTGCTAATGAATGATCAAAAACACCGTCTTTTCTAAAATTTGATGTTTCTGATCGCCTTTTACATGAAACCACTGCACAATTAACCATTTTCGGGAGCTGTGTTCAGCGATACGTACGGAAGCAAAATGACGGCCGGTCGCAGCAACTAGTTTTTATAAACGGCGATGAACGATTCGTGCATGTACCTCGGCAGAGGGGAACGCCAGCGCTTGCGTACTCCCGTCATTATTTCTCTGAGCATAATTGCGACAATTATTAAGGATTAAGTCAAGTGGTGTGGGGATGCTCCATCTCTTTTTAGCAAAACGATCTTAAGTATGAAGTTTGTATGGCGCTATCTCAGTATGACGTCAGAACCACAAAATGGCGTGTACTGTTTCTGTCTCTTTCTAACACAACTTTTCTAAATGCCTGTAGTTACTTCATTTTTCAACTAAGTTCAATTTTGATTTCACAGTTGATCATGAATTTGTGTATATTTTGTAATAATAATGAAAAACGATTAATTTTCGATACTTGTCAACTAGCATATTGTCGAAGTTATTCAGTCCGTAGGTCTTTCACATGCCTTCACCAGGGACCGACTGCAAAGGCCATGAAAGATAATAGAGTATTTTACAAGTATAGGTTAGGGCGAGCTGACCTCACACTCACGCGAACTTATTGTCGCAACTCATGGGTCCCACCCATGATAATAATTCATCTTTTTTTTCTCGTGTGGTTTAGGGAACGAACCTATTTGTCAGAGCTATTCAGGCCGCCCGTAGGCCTCTGACGTGGCCTAACGACTGCTGCCGAGCGACAGCAACCGGGACCAACTGCTTAAAGTGCTTTCCGAGGCACGGAGGGGCTCAGGTGAAAATGTCACTAGCGGTCACCAATCCAGGTACTGACCTCGCCCAGCGTTGCTTAACTTGTACGATCGTTTTCAACGTGTACTCGCAACTGGACTACTAGCCCCTCGTATAATAATTCATGCGACGTCATTGCCAACTTAATGGCAATAAAACATCATTATTGAATCCAATCGGCAGCAAATTCGCTCGTGAGTTCATTATTAATTCCCGCCTGAATACTTAAACTTCCTAAAATCGATGGAAAATCACGAAATTACTACGAAATTCACTTGCGTGCGTAGATTTTGTCGATATCGGTAATCGGACAATTACTTTGCACGGCAATATCAGATTAGCTTATTTGTCTAACATTGTAGGTATTGATATACTAATCAATAATGCACCTTGACACGTGGAATAGTTTAGTTCCGGTTACCAACTGGTTAAAGATTCGTATGCGCGGATTTACAGATTTTCTATGAAGGCTACGGCACTAACTACTGAAATTAAACGTCTGTAAAAAAGCAATCTTGGGGTGTCTATTTAGGGAATGGTGAATACCGATACTGATTGGACAAACTTCTCTCGATAGAAAAAAATCGCAAAAATATCCATGTATTTTAAAATAAAAATTATGTCTAAAATTAATAAAATTACAAATATGGAGTCAATGTGCTGTGCTTTTCATTCTATTGTGCTCGTATTTATATTCTATCTATATTTTATTAATTTTGGATGAATTTTGGCATGGAAATAAAAATACGCCAACAAAATCAGATTTTTTTATACAAACTCTCGTATTTATAATACCCTAAATTTTGATATATATTTTCTATGAATAACTATTTCGGTTTAGACATAAATTTTATTTTAAAACACAGGAAAGGGTATGTTTGCGATTTTTTTCTATCGAGCGAAGTTTGTCCAATCGTGTATCGGTATTCATCAATCTCTAAATAGACAACCCAAGATTGCTATATATTTTTTTCAGAATTTTAATTTTAGTAGTTAGTGCCGTAGCCTTAGAGTCAATATTCAATTCACGCTACAGCAGAGTCGAAGCGTATCGAAGAGTCAATTTAAAAGTTGACACTTATCTCCAGACAGAACGTAATGCACGTGGTTGTGGTACGGCCAACAGCAGATCAATGGTAACACTTGCAGTACGATTTCAACTCTTACGACTCACATAATAAGAACGGTCCAAAGTGTTACACTTGATCTACTCTTACCTGTGAATACTTGTTTGTTATGCTCCTACGCTATTATTTCGTCTAGTTCGTCCTTCAGTCTCAAGTTTCCGTCTCGTCTACCACTCGACCCAGACGGACGAGAGTAGCGTTCTAAAAATATGCCTTAATTAGGCACTCGGAACAAATTCGGAGAACACCTCCAAATGGCGCAACATCCCGGGAAAATGGCTGAGACACGAAAATAAATACTCGACAAGGAAAATTGAAATATACTGGAGCCGAGATTTAGATTTTTTGAGCTATGAATGAAGAGTGCTATGAGTTTGAACAGTTGTAAGAGCGAGCTTACTCTAATATAGCGCTCAATATTATCTTTTAATTTCACAGTCATAGGAAATTTTGAGCGCGAGCTCAGTGTGATATCGCTGTTATAACTGTCGAAATTTTATGAAATCTGTGACAGTTGTAAGAGCGAACATCAATATTTAACTTTAATATGGATGTATGAACGTGCATTTTGTATTAAATTGTATTAATGCCTGAAATAAAGGCATTTATTATTATTATTATATCGGCCTGAAAATCAGCCTAAGCCTTAAACACAACTGTCACATTTGCTATGAATTCCGACATTTGTAAGACCTATGGATACCTATCTAGTATACTTTCGCCTTGGGTGGTATTCCGGTCTATATAATCCCCATGGCAGGAAGGGGGGTTATTTTCGCCATGGAAACACCTAATTCGCCTTTTCAGTGTTATATCCGTTTGCAAAAAGGCTGCCGCCCGCTGGTCGTCCCCATTTGTTAGGAGTGGGTGTTGCTTGGAGCGAAATATAGAGCAGCGGGGAAGCTCTTATTATTACGATATTATAGGTCTTATTCCCTTAAGGAAACTAGCTTTTGCTTATGACATTGTCCGCGTGTAAGAAAGAAGTAATATTAAATTGCAAATCTTTCTTAAAGATTTCGAAGAGGCATCGTAACAGAGACCTATTCCTCTACTCGTAGTCATACACTTAGACTTGTATGGCAGCGAAGATTGGACCATAAAGATCTTCGCAAGAAACGAGTGGCCTTTGAAATGTGGTGTTACCGTAGAATGCTTAGGATAGGCTGGGTTCAGAGAGTCACGAATGTCGAAGTCCTGCGACGCGCCGGTAAATCTCGGGAACGCTTGACTCAAGAGGAGAAAAGTGGGCCACGGACACGTGCTGAGACACGAGCGATACCAACTCCTCCAACTCATAATGATGGGCGAGATTGAGGGGAAGAGGCGGGTTGACAGAACGAAGAAATCGTGGCTCCGGAATATAAGGGAGTGGACAGTGATAGCCAGCGTCGAAGAGCTTTTCCGACTGGCTCAAGACAGAGGGAGATATAATCTGACGGTCAGCCTTCATTAGTGGAGAGGCAGTGCAAGAAGAAGATACACTTAGAGACCGAGAAGACAATTTTGAGAGCGAGTTTGCTCTTACAACTGTCTAAATTCATAGCTTTTGGTTTGACAGTTAAAAGCGTGCAGAACTATTGAATTCTATACAATACAAATATGAAATTCAGTTACTACGCAAGAGGAATAGTGATATAGAATCACTTTGAATTTCCGCCCTAAAGATCTCGTATGTGACAGTTCTGAAAAGGACCCAGATTTTATCACTTAAATAAAGTATTCAATGTTGAAAACGGTCGCAGAATCAGATACCCAACGCTCCATGTATTGAGGACATCGCCACCCCTCACTTCGCAAGACCGCCCTCGGACCCATCGATAAGAGGGGACGCTTTCATTCTTATAATACTCATGTCAGCCATTGTAAATAGTACCTACCTACATACCTGTTCGAATGATAATCGCTTTGGATACATATATAATCTCACTATCTCGTTGGTACCTCGAGATTTTGATGTATCGTGGAATTGAACGGTTGAGCATGACGATTCAATCTTGTGTTTCTTTCTTGGCTTGGCTTACCACCACTTGCAATAAAATATAAGCTTAGAGTTAGTGACTTAACCCGAGCAAAATGTACGGAGTTTTCACGGGTTAACTCGTGAACTCTAGGGTTATTTTTTATTGCAAGTCACCTCTAATGACCAAACTTATTGTCAGAGTTGCTCAAGTTATGCCGCCGACATGGCATTCCGAGTCACAAAGGGACTTAGATCA
This sequence comes from Tachystola acroxantha, assembly GCA_963506565.1. Classification (NCBI taxonomy): domain Eukaryota; kingdom Metazoa; phylum Arthropoda; class Insecta; order Lepidoptera; family Oecophoridae; genus Tachystola; species Tachystola acroxantha. The sequence continues at coordinate 3,418,993 of OY735876.1, read as the reverse complement.
AAATCGGTCGCCCATCCAGGTACATTGTTTGACTTGTACGGTGGAACACAGATAAAGGTGTACAGGACAGTTTTTAGGGTTGAGATTTTCTCAAAAACTACTTGACCTATTGCAAAAATTCTTTCACTATTTGATAGATAAAAGTTAAAACCATGTAACTGTGAAAGAATTGTTAAATTCAGTCCAATAGTTTTTGAGAAAATCTCAACATTATTGAGGCTTCTGTATACTTGGCTTATTTACATCCACCAAGATCCCCTCTTGGACAAATGAAGATCATAAAGGTCATTTTGAGCACGAGCTTACCGTGAACTCGCTCTTACAACTTATAGTCCCTAGCGAGCGCACTTATAAGTCTTAGCACTCATTGTAGTGTTAATGTTCCGGAACGCAATGTTCCACTCCATTTTGCCCCACAACGGACCGTAAACACTTTGATGGCGATGAAGCGCCATTAGTAATGTAATTACTGATTACAAACCGTAATTTACGGCTCTCCAACGGCCTGCGTCATCGCAGGCAGCTACCTGTACTTAATCTATTAGAGACATTTTACGGTTGGTCGTTTTTCATGCTACGTATATCTCTATGTAGACAAGACTTCATGCAAAACAACCTTGGTAGACCTTAGTTTTTTTTCCTATATATTGTCCCATTGCTGCATGAAGGAACGGCACCGACAAGTCGCTTCAGGCACATACCACTTACACCATACACCTGTAACAGGAGCCCGTGTCTCCGCACATGAGCACCAAATTGCTTCGCGACACATGTAACCTAGAGATTTGGTCGACGTGGACGCATCTCTTTAATACACCCCTGTTCCCCGCTTCGTCTCTATGCTCTCATCGTTGACATAATTTTTCGCTTGCTTTGTACCGATTTCATGTCTATTGGGTAAGTGGTCTGTGGCTTCAGGAAACCTGCTTCTTTATGCAAGCAACAAGCACCCATACACCATATACTTTAAGACTCTAAGAAGATATTTTTCCCTTCATGCACTTCTAGGGATCTGTCCCCCTATTGTATAACTGATTGACAGCAAGCCCATTCCCATTTCTATCATCCATTGCTCGTTTGGTGTGACAATAATTTTATGTTACTATTGAAAGACAGTAATGGAGTATTGAAATGGGAATAGGATTGCTGTCGCTGTCAGTTACACAATAGGGCCTCAGAATCATATCTTTTATTGCAAGTAATTTTAAATGCATTGTGTATATATTTTTTTATTATTGCAATACCCCGTGTGCATATGCCCTTAATTCGCATGGTATTTCTCGTCACAGAATAACCTAATGTTACGTACAAGAAAGCTACGATTTCTGAACACGCGAAATAGAAATTTACTATATTAGGAAAGCTGCTATGACATTAGGTGATTCTGTCATGACCGCCAAATCTAAACCTAAACGAAACTGTCACGGTCACTCATATGCTAGATTACGTGCAATTGAGCGGAACGTTTCGTTTAGCGACGATTAAAAGCATGCGACACAATTATTTTATCATGTTCTTACAATATCATTGGAAGTAACAGGACACTTTTCGAATCCACCGTACCTTCTGGCATCCTCAGAACTTCCCCCCTAGAACGCGCTAGCGGTAGCGATCAGAGGCGTAACGCTGCGGTGCTATCAAACGCCTTGTAATAAGTATAATAACAGCAGTTTGACAGCTCTACTGCGTTACGCCGATCGCTAGCGCTGCCGTCTGAGTGTTAGCTGCAACCATTTTTACTAGCGCTCAAGTCAAATTATTGCCAAAAAATAGTACAAAAATGTCTTTCACTCAGACTTTACAGGACTTGAGCGCCTAAAAAGGCCTTGCAGCTACCTTCCTGCATTGTTAAAAGTTGACAGCGTTGATTTCGACTTTGAGGCAGCGTCGAATGACATATACCAATCTGTCATTCGATGCTGCCTCAGATATCAACGCTGTTGACTTTAGAGAATAACACTGCTGAGGATGCCACAGTCAAACGCTGATACACACACACATAAACACACCCTAAACTTATAACATCCCTCTTCAAATAATAAGACGTGTCAAATGTCATGTTCCAGTGCTGAGAATGATGGCAATAATGACCGACAATCAGAATACCGAGGAAGTGCCTAAGGAGTTCCTCGAGACCGGTCGCACTGGGCGGCGGAACGCGATGCCGGACATACTGCACACGCAGGACGCAGAGCTCACGACGGCGGACCTGCCGTCGCGACTGCAGCAGCTGGCTACCACAGGTGAGTGGCGGGGAACGGTCCAGAACTGCCTGCTAAGATACTGGCTCAAGCAGAGACGAGACCCTTACTGGGGGCCGCAACGCGATGAAAGAAAAGGTATTATTAACAGACAAGGAACGGTCCAGAACCTCCCAATTTCGCTAAGATATTTGGCTCGAATATTAACAGAGTCGAATAATCGTAATAGGCTGTGCATCAGAGAAAAGTATATCTACATGGGGCCTCGTTAGGGTTGATTTTTTTTTAAGAACTACTTGACCAATTCTTTTTTTTTTTTAATCTATACTTGTTTAGGGATTTTTGTACACATAAAGTGACGATGCCAATCCCATCGTACCTATTCTAAATTAACTTAAATTTTATAAAATACCATTTTATAACTTGACCAATTCTAATAATTGTTTTACAAGTTTGGTATGTGCCTTTTTTCGGGGGGAAAATCCTCATGTGTTTCCTCTTCGCAACGGGGAGGCGAGGACGGTTATGTCAGACTCTTGCCTCTTACCGACTAAAAACCCCTCGATGTTCCGTCTCGCCGCCTTATGGCGGAGTCACGGGGAGACTTGCGAATTACTTCCGCGACTCTGCCAGCGTGTGTCCGGGGTTGTAGTTTGGTATGTACCTAAGTGATAGCTACAATCGTGTCTTGAAGTCCAAGTCCAGTGGGCATTACACCATGCCTTCAAACGTTTTATTCTCGTGTGTTGTTGGTTACCGCTAGGAATAGTTTCCTAATAAAGTGCGTTATTAAATAGGTAATTTTATCTATTATTAGATAGATACGCGCGTCAATTCAATACGTATCGCCACTATTATTTATTCTGTGGTATCGCCGGTATCTTGACATGCGATGACCGTTAATCCTATTACATGGCAATAACGAGGTCATTGAAGCTCTCATTTGTCGCTTATTGCAGATTAATTTCGAGTGTCTGCATCCTTGGGCTCAGCTATATTGTAATCGATTACAGACCCTTAAAAGTTACCAACGTACGGTAGATCAATGATAACACTTGCTGTACGATTTCCACTGTTATTATTATTATTATTTGATATCAAAGTGTTGGTACAAGCCCAAGGGTCACTGCGACCTCAAAGGTCTATTGTAGCCGCGCACCGAGTTCTTATATCTCGCTCATAAGGCCAACGTCCTTCAGGAATGTATGATGCACTTGGGTGAGAGAGTTTTAATATCCTCGAGTTGCATTATGTGTCCACCTAAGACTCGGCTTCTGCTAAAATGAGTGTTCCACACTCACAGAGGATATGCATGGATGTTTCCTCGGCTTCGCAGCAGAATCTACGAACGGGTAAACGTAGCATGGGACTCCCGAACAGATGGAGGAATGACCTTCGCAAGGTGGCTGGCAGAGACTGGATGCAAATGGCCAAGTTGGGTTGAATGGCGTGCTTTGAGAGAGGAATATGTCCAGCCGATGACTAATACGGGCTGATGATGAAAATGAAGCGATTGCTATGAGCTGATATTCCATATAACGTGGTGTAAACAGTGCGTCATTATGTTTTATCTGTTTATCTAAATCCGTTATCGTAATACACGAACCACGTTACGGGCTGCATCAGCCAATATTACGTGCACGTTATCTGCTATTGACGTCACAGTTGCTTGACCTGTGAAGGAAATAGATGGATATTGATGCGATTTTCACTGTTGGAGATTGTCATTGTACCGCTTTCTTTGCTGCGGTATATTGGCTTTTAAGAGTATATATCTCTACGTGACTCCCTCCCAGCCTTGTCACACAATGTCACACTTCGTCGACCCCCTCCCTCCTCCCTAACATGTGACGTAACTCATGGATGGTCCCTAAGGGTCCATTGTTAACGTCCAATAATGTCCAATAAAGCAAATGATTCATTCCGTCATTTATCCGTTTGGACCTTCTTTGCGCTCGGACGTTTATAGAAGGCAGACTGTGTATCTAGTTGTTAATAGGAGATCAATGGTTGCGAAGCAATTTAGCGTTCATGTGCGGGCAGACACGGGCGCCCTCCTGTTACAGGTCTGTGATACCGGGCCTTATAGTTACGTTTAGCGTTTAAAATACGTTTAGCTAATTTGAATGGCTGATGCTGAAGCACGTACCTAGTTAGTTTTAAAATAAACAAGGTGGCACAAAGAGACGAGGGTAGACATTTGCATATGCACGAGTCACGACACGAATTTCACGCTCGGCTATTGGATACTTGGTCACACATTCATCAATGTCGCTCTTATTTTATGCAAAGCTTTTCAGATACAGATAACAATGTATATATTTAATAATGACGGACAGACAGACGGACAACAAAGTGATCCTATAAGGGGTCCTTTTGAGGCCTAACCCTAAAAATGAATGGAATTGACATTTGCTACCGAAAAAGCAAGTAAATGATACTTATGACTAAGACTGATGGTTGGACGCTTTTAAGTTATGCAATATTTTCGGACGTAATTTTTTGACGGAAAAACTTACGTACATTTACCGAGTGCTCTCAAAACGGCGAAGGAAAACATCGTGATGAGACCTGCATGCCGTAGAAGAAGAAAAAATCTAAGGCATGGTAAATCCGCCAATCCGCACTGGACCTGCGTGGTGGATCATGGCCCGAGCTCCCTCGATGTAAGGGAAGGTCTGTGCCCGAGCAGTGGGGCAATATAAATAGACTGATGATAGATTCTGGTCAATGAAACAACCGCTCGATAAAGAAAATATGCTTTCCTATTTCCAGACCCAGATAATCCTCAACCCAGCACATCGAAGACGGACCTGCCCAGCCAGCCCGACGAGACACAAGCCAAGAAGTCGAGCTGCAGTTGAACTGACCCCATGGCCCGACGGGCTCGCGGACTCGCCCAAAGCTTCAGTAATCTCAAACAGGTAGTTGTAACGCACTGATAGTGTACTCCAGTGGTAGCATGGCCTTACTATACGGCGTAAGTCATCGGAATTTAAACTCTATGTTGTCCACCGAGGGTATAAATTACCGATTAAATTGTGGCCCGACGCAGTTGGAAATCGCACTTTCTCCCGAGTCATTCATATGTCTTTTATATTCCGTCTACGAGGAAGATATAAGAAGTTACTTCACAAAATTGCTAAACTAAATGTCCAATTCGCGAAAGGTCCAATTCGCTTTTAACCAAAACCGCAAAATGTCCAATTCACATTTGATAAAATGCGCAAAAGATCCGGTTAATTTAAGTTGGACCAAATGCGAATGGGACGTTTCGCAAAAATAATTGACAACTGGACTATAATGCGAATTGTACCAAATCCCCCTAAACGAAGAAAATGTTGCACGAAATATCCGTTTTTAATTAAAGTTGAGAAATGTCCAATTCGCATTTGATCCAATGCGCAAAAGATCCGGTATTTTAAGTTGGACAAAATGCGAATTGGACATTTCGCAAGAAAATTTACAATTGGACCAACCCTAAACAAAGTTAATTATTTTTCTTAGGGCAAGTAAGTAACGACAGGATATTCCGTTACCTACTTGCTCTAATACGTATAATTCTGTACTCTATGGTAAGGTCGTATAGTAAGGTCAATTTTAGTGGGGAGAAGTAATATTTTACCCCAGTTTTGTATATTATGGTATGTGTACAAACGTAGCTATATGTCTCGCAAGGAGATTGTAGATTTTGCAGCTAACCTAAGGTCGATTGTAAGGACTCGAATTTAAATTGGATGTACCTATTGAATTTTTATGTGTTATAGATATTTAAATAAGGGATTTTTGATGATGATGTTTTTAATGTTTTATTAATAATAATTACTCCAGTGATTTGATACTATTTGCTCGCTATAGAGTACGTAAAACGTGTCCAATACTTTCGTGTTTGGTAAAACACATCACATGCAGGGGCGCCGACTCCGTGGGGGCTCGAGCACCCATTAGAAATAAACAGTGCACCCCTGAGAATAGACATCAAGAAACAGATCAGTAATCGCCTTATAGGGATGGACGTCTTTTCATTACCGATGCGGGCAACGGATGCCAGTTACTGATGCCAGTATCCGGTATCAAAATGTTCGTTTTTCGATGCGCGATGCCGATGCGAGCAAAACGAAATCTCAGAACTCTTCTTGAATGGCATCAACTTTTTGTTTTGAAAGGAATGGGACATTAATTGAGCATGAGCACCCATAAGGTTTCCTAAAAGCCGGCGCCCCTGATTGCATGATTATAATGCCGATGTTTATAGACAGTTTTGAACACGAGTTTGACGTGAGCCCGCTCTTACAAACGACAATTTTGACAGTTGTAAGAGCGTACTGTCTAAAAATGTCGGCTTCAGACAAGCTTAAATGCAGTATAATTGAAACTAGAGTACACACGTAGCTAATTTGAGCATATATTACGACTGTATATAGGAGCATACGTCTCGGCTCGACGACGAACATCATCCATGCTAAAAGCCATGGCCACACGGCCGACTTTTAGTTGGTGGCCGATTGTTAGATGTTGCCAATTTTTGCGAATTATATGTCAAATCTAGCGAATTTCTATTAGATGGAAACGACAAAATTCCTCTTCAAACATCTACTAACGGATTTTCTAACGTGAAGACAGCTTGTTACAAGAAATATTTTTTGTGTTTACGAAATAATGTTGCTAAATAATGAATCTGTAAGTACTCAATTTTGTACTCTGCCGAAATAATTGAACAAAATTCAAAAACAATAATTGGCAATACTATTGAGTACCTGACCGAAAGTTACGGGGATACGTTTGATTTCGGAGAAGCAGTCCAAGGCCACCAACTTAAAAGTTTAGTTGATGAACTATCGTTCGTGTGCCATGACTCTATCCCTATGAGTATAAATCGGAGGCAACTTTTGACCAATCTAATTATTCGCAGCTTTTTCGTAATTTATACAAAATTACAAACATACGCTTAGTTATTATATTTGTTGATTTAATATTAGATGAATTAGTAATTAATTTATAAAGAGTACAATTTCTTTAAATTATAATTTGAGTGAGATTATGTACAATTTGGTGCTGATTTTGTCGTTTATTTGCGATATATTTTATACAGTAAGTAGTCGAGACGAGAACCCGTCAAATATCGCCTTGGATTTTAGTTCTTATTGCGTACGCGATAAGAATTTACTGTCTTAACTCAGGGAAACGTGTACATGGGCTCTAATTAAGGTTAAGATTTTCTCAAAAACTACTTGACCGATTATAAAAAATATTTCACAATAGTCTGACCGGGCGCGTTGTACCGCGCCTTGTGTGACAGCCGTACGTGGTGCGGACCGCGCGCGAGTGCAAGAGAGAGCGCACGATGCAATGACTAGAGTGAGCGAGCTGCTACGCACCCGCGTCTCGCCGCGCAGTTACCTAGGCGCGCTGTACCGGGAAAACTATAGTATAGTAGTTTAAAGTGCACTCTATGTAATTGCAAAAGAAATTTTAAAATAAGTCGAGAACTTTTTGAGAAAATCTCAAACTTAGAAAGCCTCCTATACGGTGGAACACAGAGAAAGGTGTACATGAGAGTTTTTAAGGTTGAGATTTTCTTAAAAACTACTTGAGCTATTGCAAAAATTATTTCACTGTATGATAGATAAAAATTAAAACTATGTAACTGTAAAATAATTATTAAATTCGGTCCAGTAGTTTTTGAGAAAATCTCAACCTTATTGAGGCCTCATGTATACTTATCTCTGTCTTCGCCTGTACCTGTAATTATTACGAATTTCCATACAATACAATAATTAGTAGAAGAAAATCTAAATCTAAAATTGCCTTAATGTCTTTCTAATAACCATCGAATTGAAGTCAACGTTCTTTGAGGCCTATTCGGTGTTTTCGGTGTTGTAAAATTTATGTACTATTATAGACTCTTTGTCAATAAAAAATCGAAATTTATTATATAAAATTAATTCTGTCAATTTCGGTGTCTAGTTTTTTCGATAAAAAATGTTTTATTCATTACTTTCTAACCATCGTTTGTTAGCGTATTATTAAGATTTGACGGGAATTGCTGCGTTTAAGGGGCTTCATGGAGCCAACTAGCGCCGCCAATCTTAAAAAAATCATATCTTCCAATATAATCAATTTTATTAAAAAAGCTACGTTAACATTGTTTATTGCTATAAATATTATTTTTTAAATGCTTATTTGTAACGTAATTCAATGTAGGTAAGTTGTAGTTCACAAATGTGCCAAAAACGGCCGTTTTCCGCAATTATGTGAACTACAACTTACCTACATTGCATAACGAAGCTATTTTAATAAAATTGATTATATTGGAAGATATGATTTTTTAAAGATTGGCGGCGCTAGTTGGCTCATGTCAGCGCCTTAACACTTAGGGTGCCTTTCCACCAGAGATGTGCTATGCTACTTGCTATGGATGCGTTTGATATCCACCAATCATATTCATTCAGCCAGAGCTATGCTATGTGGACCAATGAATATTATTGGTGGACATCAAACGCATCCATAGCAAGTAGCATAGCACATAAGCAGTGGAAATGCACCCTTAAGCTGTTAGTCATATTATAGTAACGTTACACTTCCCTTAAACTGTGTTATGTCACTTTTAAACTTCGTTAAAAACGTTAAGTTAGATATAGGGACCGATGGCTTAAACCAGAGATTCTCAAACTTGTTTCGTCTACCGCCCACTTTGAGAATCAATTGTTTTTCAGCGCTCCCTTTTTTTTACTTTACCACGCTTTAAAAACCACAATGACATTTATTAGTTTAATAAATTTAATTTGTGCTATATTAGTCTGGTCTGGAGTTTTAACTTACATTCTAAAATAAATTCTGGAGCACTTACCGCGCCCCTCTAGGCCTCCAGCGCCCACACGTGGGCGTTGTTGCCCACTAAAACTCAAACTCAATTTTTTTATTTGCGAGAATACAGTCATATAAAATGGTCTTATGATAAAGTTGGTCATAGTATTCAACCTGCATGCAGGTGTGCAAACATAATTATCTAACTAGCTGAAATGCACTATACAAATTCAAGTGATAGTCACTTTGAGACAGACTGGCTTAAACCGTGGAATAACGTTTTTCAGATTTATGACTAACATCTCAAATGATTGAATTAATGTTTATTATTAGATTAATAAAAGTTAAACTTGCATAGACTGGGGCTTATATGGTTTAGGTACGGTTTGACGAGCTAAACCATAGTATTAATCAACCGATTTAAACCATCGCTTAAGCCTTTTATTTATAAGAGCTTTACGTTGTCCCGTTATATCTTGAAAATATGTTTTATTAATTTATAGCTAAGTATGAGGCCTAAGACTAAGGACCATAGTCATAGACAGTCTTGAGAACGAACTCAGCGAGCTCTTACGACTGTCAAAATTGTACAGTTGAAATGAAATGTTTATTGTTGTTCACAAAAAAATAGCATAAGACAATAATGTTCCTGGCTCCCAAACTAGGATTCCCTGTGCTATGGGAAGCCAGGTCTTTCGTCCTAAGACTATGTCAGAGGTACCTCCCCGTCATTATTGCCATCACGGCTTGCCGCCCGCAGCATGTCGGAATACAAGCGATAACATTACGTTATCGTATGCACTCAATCGCAATCAAAAATTACTATAAAATAAAATAAATGCATCTTCCAACCACCCACATTGCGAGAACCGCGACTTTAAAAACGGACAGCCCCCTTACCTTTAACTCTTATAGCAGTATTATTTTCATAATACTTTGTTACTTCGTACAATGACGACCTTAAAGTAAGCTTATTAAGGTCGACATTGTACGAAGTAACAAAGTATTATGAAAGTAATACTGCTATAAGAGTTAAAGGTAAGGGGGCAGGACGGACGTCCCTCCGCAACAGTTGTAAGACCGAACACAAACTAAACTCGTACTTAAAACTGTTTATGACTATCGGCTTTTGAGCCGGAATGACGTACGAAACTAATGTTTTATAAGATTTGAACAATAAAATGATTCGATAATCGAAATGACCAATAAAACTGATAAGTTTCTAATGTACAACGACCGCACAAAATGTGACTTTAAAGGTATGCGTCCGCTGACACATGCAACGGATTTTGGTTTGCTTTGTGCACAGACCACTTACCCCATAGACCTGTAACAGGAGGACGCCCGTGTCTGCCCGCACATGAGCGCAAAATTGCTTCGCGACACGTGTAACCTAGAGATATTATCGACATGGACGCATCTCTTTAATACGGCACCCCTGTCCCCCGCTTCGTCTCTATGCGCTCATCGTTGACAGAATGTTTCGCTTGCAAAAGACATTGCCACATTTCAATGGAGCGTGTGCGTCGCGAAGCAATTTTGCGCTCATGTGCGGGCAGACACCTGTTACAGGTCTATGGGGTAAGTGGTCTGTGTTTAGCGCCAAACCAGACAGAAAAGATACGGACGCAAACGACTAAGCATTGCGTCGTGTCCGCTCCCGGACTTTTCTATGTATTTTGCGTCGCGACCTTTCCATACATTTTGTATGAAAGGGGCGCCGCGTCCGGGTCTTATGTCTTTTCTGTCTGGCTTGCCGCTTATTTAATAGGTCGATTGAACTATTTCCAGACAAAGACATAGGTTGAAAAGACCAGTTGAATAATTTTCGTCGAGTCGCTAAAGAATGTATAAGTAGAGCGATTAAATGAAATTTTCGTATATTATGTTGATTTAATAACGGCCGTTTTGACTTTGGCTTCTTTAAAGGATTGAAATTACTTGATAATCTAATACTATGTTTTAATCATCGATCAAGAATTGTGTTATTTAAAGGCCTGACATGAGCCAACTAGCGCTGCCAATCTTAAAAAAACAATATCTTCCAATTTAATCAATTTTATTAAAAAAGCGATGTAGAAAATCTTTATTACGAGAAACACTATTTTTTTAAATGCTTATTTACAACATGTGCCGCATGCAGCCGGACCGATGGGCCCGGACTGTCACAGAATGGGTGCCATCGGACGGTCGCCGGCGTCGGGGCAGACCTCGGCGTAGGTGGAGAGACGATGTCGTTAGATACAGGGATGGGTGGCCGGAAGAGGCTCAGGACAGGGATGGATGGAAGAGGAGGGGGGAGACCTTTGCCCAGTAGTGGGACAATTTATAGGTTCGCAAAAAAAAAATTACAACGTGATTCAATTTCGGTAAGTTGTAGTTCTCATAATTGCGCAAATGGCTGTTTTTGGCACATTTGTGAATAAGATAAGATATATTTATTTGCATAAATGTGGTTACAGTAGTTCTTAATTTCTAATATAGTTCAACACATTTAGCCAATAAAATGACATGCAAATTTCACATTATACAACAATCACAATCACAAACAGTAAATTTAATCAGTGCTTAAGTACTCCTGAACTACAACTTAGCTTGTCGCAATTATGCTATGTATTATATATTGAAAAATAGTATTTATCCTAATAAAGATATACATAGCTTTTTTTAATAAAATTGATTAAATTGGGAGATATTATTTTTTTAAGATTGGCGGCGCTAATTAGTGCATGTCAGGCACTCAACGTATTTGATATAAATATACCTGTCACGCATACCACATATCTGTTTAAGAATGTTAATTGTGTATGAAATACAAGTGAATTATTTATTCTGTGGTAATAAAATAAGTGATATGAAACGTAATTTTAGGGTATTTATTCACTGGATTTATTTAGGCTGAGATTCATAGACAGTTTTAAGCGCAAACTCAGCGTGAGCTCGCTCTTAAGACTGTCAAAATTTTATATTAAAAAACTCAGATCGAACTCAATACTATCCTAAATTTTGGCCGTAAAGTGTTGATTGTGTAAGGCACTGTCAGCTGTTAAACTAAAGCGCGAGACAGAAGATGTCCCGCAGCAGGCGGAGTGAAGAGCACGGCAGAGTGACTATATTTTTGTATTTATATTAATTTTGGATGAATTTTGGCAGGAAAATAAAAAAACGCCAACAGAAATCAGTTTTTTTAATCAAGCTCTCGTATTTATGATACCCAACATTTTGCTATATAGTTTGTATGAATAACCATTTAGGTTAGACATAATTTTCATTTTAAAAGACATGGAAATGTTTCCGATTTTATTTCTATCGAGCGAAGTTTGTCCAATCGTGTATCGGTATTCATCAGTCTTTTTAGACACCCCAAGATTGCTATATATTTTTTCAGACGTTTAATTTTAGTAGTTAGTGCCGTAGCCTTCATAGAAAAACTGAAAATCCACGCACACCCAGCCTTAAGGTTTCGTATGCGCGTATTTTCAGTTTTTCTTCTAATATTATTATATAGCAATCTTGGGGTATCTATTTAGAGACTGATTAATACCGATACACGATTGAACAAACTTCACTCGATAGAAAAAAATCGCAAACGTTACCCCTTCCATGTCTTTTAAAATGAAAATTATATCTAAACCGAAATAGTTATTCCTACAGAATATTTATCAAATAATCTGATTTTGTTGACGTATTTTTATTTCCCTGCCAAAATTCATAAAAATACGAATATCGAGGCATTGCGCCGTGCTCCTCACTCCGCCGCTGCGGGGCATCTTCTGTCTCACTCTTGCTTTTGACAACCATATAGCGCCTTAATAGGCGCCGTGCGAATCTATCACCTGTAAAAACTGTCGGTATTTAAAATCCAGTGAATACAGACCTTACTACGAATACTAACGCACATAGTGTAGTGGCAAATTGTCAATTATTTAATGGAAAAACTATACGAATGATGTAATATTAAAGCAAAAAAGGATGTATACTGATATATACTTGTATATTTTCCCTTCAGGAAAAGCACAATTTAGACATCCGTGTTGGAACATTTTGCAATTTGCACAAAAAAAATAGGTAATAATTTATTAAATAGGGAACCGATTCTGACTCGTGTTTTCTAAACTAAAATATAACTAAGCAGACATCTTTTTCTTAACTTTAGTAGGAGGAAAAGATGGCTACTTTCCTCGCCAACGGTGAGCCGCAACGATTTTTACTAGCGCTCAAAAGACATTGCCACATTTCAATGGAGCTTTCCCCACCTACAAAACTACGTGACCATTTAAGCTGTACCTATCATTTTGTTGGGGACTTATTACAGGTTTTATATTGCATAATCATAATCAGTATCATTTTCTACTACTCTCGCAACTCCTGTAGAAGAATAACAAAAACAACGATGAATGAACGACGAATTTGACCTAATGGTCATTTCTAAGGTCATTAGGTGACTTGTGACGTACTAAGTTAATTATTTTTTGCAGTTTTGATACTGAAAAACCTTACCAATTTAATATTTATCATGAGTACAACCCTCAGTTTCAATTTGTCGAATAAATTCAAGGGGTGTCCTTGAAAGCTGTATAAAATGCGAGTCAGAATCGGTATCCTCGAGTGCTATTATTTTAATACTAATCTTTGAATTAATTTAGATCTCTAATCTTCTTCATAGAGGAATATCAGTTTGTGATTTTAATAGGGTAGCATTTTGTTTGTACAGGCTGTGTAAATACGTATTTATTTAATGTAATTAGGTTTTTTGTTTAGTTTAGTAAATTGTACGGCACGATTCGCAAAGCGAAATGTTTATGTTGTCTTTGAAGATGAACAATTTTATGCGGTTAGGCGGCATTTCCATCTGCAAGATAACTGCGAGTAATTAATAATAATAATAATACCAAAATGTATGATTCTGGAGCTGAGGAACGTCGATGAAGTTATGGCCAGACTGGTGTCTTTCCCATTAGAAGGCAATAATGTAAAACCCTTGACTCACCTGATTGTCACGTATAGATAGGCGCACTCAGAGCGAAGCCACCAAAGCGAAGGCACACGTTTATATCGGGCTACAGCCGGACCATTGAGTTACTCTCAGCTCTCACACATCGGATAAAGAGTTATATAGTTATTCATGCACAGAAAGTAAGCGGACACACATAAAGTTATATATCACAACACACAATGCGGGGTAAATGCGGGTTTAATGCGGATTTACTGTACGAATGCACATTTACATGTCGCCACAGGAGCTGCCAAAGCGAGACTTAAATAAATAATAATAAAGTCTTTATTTCATCGCACATAAAGAACATCGATTTCTTATGGTTAGGACATAAATTGGTTGGTAGGTAGATTACATTCTTTAATGTGAGAGTCTGGTGTCTGAACTAGACAGAATACCTGTGATACAGATCACCAGGCTCCCATCTCATAGGTAATGGACTAAAATTAGGTATAATGTCCGAGCTTCCAAATGTAAACACTTGCAAGCTCGGCTCGGCGAGTTTACACTTGCAAGCTGCTGTCAGACATTATTCGCAGAGGTTTTTTTTACAGGTGGAAATGCGGCCTAAGGGTCAGCGTAGACCGACGGAGTGGAGTGGCGGCGAATGACTAATCGGTACAGCGAAGTAAAATGCCACAGAGCTGCGCGTGACGGGCGCTCGGAGTCGCGCGGAGGATCTCAATTAGGCGTCCGTGGAAGCCTGGTGCAACCGGCGAATGCTCTTCGCCGCCACTCCACTACGTCGGTAATGAGATGAAATGAATGAAATGAAATAAATTTATTTGCATATGATTTTGGTAAATAAATAGGATGTTCGATAGGTTCAGGCGGATCAATCAAAATCTGCTTAGACATAAGCGTGCAAATATTTAAAATAGAACAACGCGAAATTATATAAAATTAATTAAATAAGCATTATTAATTGAACAGTATCGTATGTCATTATTCCACACGGTCTGCGCTGACCCTTATATTGAAGAAAATCCGTCAATTCTACCTAAGATTCATTCTCAATCTCAGCTCAATCAAACCCGCATTTTCACGCCAGCCAATCAGCGAACGGCATTGCCACGAGCTCACGTCAATGTTATGGCAATTTTAACGTTTTACGAGATTCTGAATCCATCCTTAGACTGAATGTAATGTACTGTTTGATATCACTTGAACAATATTTTAGAATTAAAACTATAGTGAGCCATTACTACAAATTATTATATATAAACGGATATCACTCACTTATATTGTTAAAGTCGGCAATTAGACCGACAGTTTCGACCGATTTCGACGGTCTTTTTCAAGGTGAGCGAAGAAACGTCAACGGCGACGCGGGCGTGGCGCGCTCACCTTGAAAAATACCGTCGAAATCGGTCGAAACTGTCGGTCTAATTGCCGACTTTAACAATATAAGTGAGTGATATCCGTTTATATATAATAATTTGAACAATATTTATGTAATTTACGAATGAATAGTCTAGAGTGAGCACTGTTTCTACGGATTTATTTAACTCAGAGGCTGTTAGCCATAAACGTTACCTTTACACCATGTTAAGTTAGCGACCGAAGGGCTAAACGGTGGAATAACGTTAAATCATGTTTATGGCTAACCGCATTTATGTGTTGAATTTGATGATTATAAATCAATTAGAGCTGTCCTACTCTGATATTTTATGTAAATGTAGGGTCGGAACTAACTAATAGTACCTAGAAGACTAGATTTAACGAATTTGTATCGTTTTGTATCTAGTTTGTCGTCAAGCGAACAGAAATGAACAATAAATGATTGGAAAAATAAATTGTTTTTAATTCGTTCCTTATAATTAGGTAAGGACCAACCCAAGACCAACCACATGAGAAACCTGTAAGTACCCGAACCATTTCACATCTTTAAAAAATTCACTACTCATCACAAGTTTCTTATTAGGTAATTCTGAGGCCAATGCTGGATTGCTGGCTAGTCATATGTATGAAAAACTTTTTATTAGCGGTACTAAGGCTTACAAACTCACTCTTTTAATTCGATTGACATTTTAAAGTGATATCCAAAGTCCTAGTACCACCGCATTTGACATTTATGTCATGGGTTGCCACAATAAATTATATAAACTTACTACAAATATATTTTCAATGCTGCGTTTTCTACTGATTTCTATTTCTGGCACTTTGTTCACTTGAATTGATGGAATGTTATATTTATTTATTGTGTCAATCATTAATAAACCTTTCCCCAGAAAAATATTTTTATAGGGTAGATGACATTTCTTTGACAATCATGACAACTGAATTTGGTAGGCATTCCATTTAATAACTTGGCAACACTTTCAGTTTCATTTGCTGATTTATGTTTCGCGTACGGATGTAGAGAAAGTGAAATCCAAGTTTTCTCAGTTTATTAGCTTTAAATTATGAAATAAACATTTCCGTGTCGTGAGAAATGCTCTTATTGTTGTCTAGTATCTTTCGCGAGTGCCAAAATGCGACTATTTTGTCGTTAAAATGTTGGAAAGCTGTGATGACTGATTCGTGGAATCGTGCTTGTTTAAAGTGATTTTTATCTGTGTTTCTTTGGTTTTTCGAGAAGAATGCCGAGAGGAGAGAATAGGCACAGCATCTTGCTGACTCGGGATGAGAACGAGCAAGTGTTCGGACTCATTGGACCAAAATGCCAGGTATGTGTATTGGCTGTATGTTTCGAGGCCTCTCGCATGATTCAGACTTATAGATTACGTATATCCCTGGATTATCTGTCGATAGCGATATGATAACGCCTATTTTTGTAATGTATTTGCTGCATATCTCTAATTTTTTTCCAATAAGACTTATCATCAATCATTTGTTCAACCTTCACTGTTTAATTTTTGGTTCAACTGCACTCCAATCGTAGCTTTACTAAACTATGACCTCTATCCGTACGTTACTAAATCGCAAATCACGTTTTTCCTTCACTTTTCATTACTATTGAAGATAGTACAATTAAATTATGTATCTCCATTTAATTACAGAAGCTTAGATACTGTTCACAAATTACCTGTTTAGATGATTTACATAATGATAATTGCTTATTCATTGAATTATTTTAAAAAGATGAGCTGTAGAATATTATTCTGATCAAATTAAGCTTATGTAGGCAATACGAGGGTTAGGTTAACTTGAATTAAAATATAATTTTCAGATCACCAGTTTTTCTTCTTTTCTTTATTATCTACTATCTTTCTGCTCACAGTAGGTTACTAATTACATGGTTTTTAGTTTCAAGAAAGTTCCACTTATTTCATTGTAATCTTTATTAGGTACTCTTACTAAGGGTTTTCTGGAAGAGATTGCTTTCAATGATAAGGCTGCCCATTGTGATCAAAATTAGGTATAATACTAAAGCTGTTTCTTTGTATGTTCTTCGTTTTTACAATAATTAAGTTTATGTTATTGCAATAGAGAGTTTATTTGTCCATTTTGTAGAATAAAATACCTAAATTAAAATTATAATATTTGAAAAGCATATACCTAAACTTTTTAAAAATAATAAAATCTTTCAAGTGACAAATTGTCACACTCTCAGCTCTATACTATGTTTAGTTTATAAATAAATAAATGTTTTAAAAAACAATTAAATTATCTGTAACTCCAAAATAGATTTATGTATTATTAATTTTTATGGCCCTATACCTATTTGTATATTTGATGTTAAAACCTGTCAAGCCACAAATGAGAGAGTTATTAGGTAACCTTTAAACTTTCGCATTATATTATTAGTCGGTAGGCCATACCTACTTTGTATAAAAATACTAGCTTGCAATGTTCAATGAGCAATTTCTCTCCTCACTTATCTGCTCCGCGATCAAAGTGTTCGCAGGAGTGAAAGTGATTGATCAGGGGCCTGTTTGAAGCTGCCCGTTATAGACTTGAAAGTTTAATGCCAAGCTATAAACTAGGCAGGAGTAATGGGGCGGACTTATTGCTACATTAACTTTTTGTGTTGTTTTATTTATGGTTAGGGATTAATTTTGCAAATCAATGCCTAGGAGGTGACCTGTAATGAGAGGATTTCTAAGTGACAGTTGTAAGAAAAAAACAAGCTTTTTAAGTTGATAATAGATGGTGTTGCACCAAAGTGCGATATCATCGTAACAAAAAACACAGCACCATGACAAAAAAACAATGTCAGCTGAATAATTTATTATTATTGGTTGAGTCGCCATTGGTAGAATTCTACAAAGAGATGCCAGAATCCAAAATTATAATAATAATAATTATTGGTTTGTTTGTGTAATTAAACAATACAGTACAAATTAATACTAGGTATGAAATGCGAAGTTACAAGCCATAACAACTCATTTAATATTGACATCAGACCAGTCAGTGCCATCTACCGGGGCTAACGGTACTTTCTTTTTTAAGTGTAACCTTGAAAACCCCTCATTGAATGTCCTTCAACTGTGAATAGGTCAGAGAATTTTAGTTTAGGAAAAGTTCTATGGTTTTCGAGATATGTATTGAAATAGGTAGTTGCTTATTTTTTTTGTTGATTGTACAATTAGGTACCTAAGTATTTTTTTTTTAATGTGAGTATAATTTTTAAAACAATAATTATGGTCAGAATTTGAATTACGCATTATCCATGCTCGGTGAATAAATTAGAACATGATGAATAAAATTTGGCAGTGGTTGTAGGAATACTACTACTATTGTCCGATATATGGAGTTGCGTAACATACCCTTTAAGTATGTATAATACGATGAAGATTTTCGGTGGGCGTGGCCTGTGGTGGCTCAGTTGGTAAGAGTGTGTCACGGAATGACAAAGTCGCAGGTTCAAGTTCTGCTCACGGCAAGAATTTTTTCATCATGTTCTAATAATTATGGTGTTCTTAACATTTAAGGGGAAAAGGCACTGTTTTAGATTGAAACCATTAATAAATAATTATTAAATTTTGATTATTTGGAAAATATAACTCAGATAGGATATCGTTCATTTAGATTTGTACATAATACCTACTAAGTAGGAAATTACACAATTCATGTGGCGCTGGCTGTGGGTAATTATAATTAGGTACTTCTTAATTGGATATAAAATAATTGCTAAATTACCAAAAGATGTTATTTTAATTGCATTGTTAAATTGGATACAATGTGGTGGGTGTTAAAAAGCACCTGCCAAGTAGTAGGTACAGTCGAAGACAGAGATAAGTATACAATAAGGTTTAGATTTCTTAAAAACTACTGGACCAATTTTAATAATTCTTTTACAGTTACATAGACTTTCATCTATCTAACAGTGAAAGAATTTTTGCAATACCTGAAAGAGTTTATGAGATAATCTCAACTTAGAAACTCCTCCTACTCCTGTACACTTTTATTTGTGTTAGACTGTCCACTTGAATGTTATTATTTAAGGACCTATATTATATCATCACTCCTATATTATATCAGCACAGACCTTCCCTTACATCGAGGGAGCTAGGACCATGATGAAGAAAAAAATCTAAGGCATGTTAAATTCGCCAATCCGCACTGGGCCAGCATGGTGCGGATTGGCGAATTTAACATGCCTTAGATTTTCTTCTTCTACGGCATGCAGGTTTCATCGCGATGTTTTTCCTTCTCCGTTTTGAGAGCACTCGGTAAATGTACATAAGTTTTTCCGTCGGAAAAACCGTAGATAACTCATTGGTACATGGCTGCCATGGCTAAGAATCGAACCTGGGACCTCTGTATCGCAAGTCCATTGACCGAACCACTGAGCCACCGAGCTCAAGCAAGGCTAAACACCTTTAAAAAAATTTTTTTTTTTCAGAGCCTAGCAACAGCAGTCGTCCAATTATTTACAACAGAGGGGCCGGCGCACTCGGAATGGAAGAAAAAAGACACCGGAGTGCTCTGCCTCATCAAGGACAATAGCAGACGCTCCTATTTCTTCAGGATATACTGCTTGTACCGGAAGACCATGATTTGGGAGCATGAGGTCTACGTACAAATTGAGTATAAGAATCCGAGACCTTATCTACATACGTTTGAAGCTGAGGTGAGTATTAACGAGTCCCGAGTCACAGAATCATGTATTTATTGCAAGTAACGTTGAGTACATTTTTGCACGTCATTTTTAGGGTTCCGTGCCTCAAAAGGAACCCTTATAGGTCCGAGCACATTTTGCCGGGCCGCAGCGTGTCGGGGCGGAGCGCAAAAAATCCGCTCAAATCGCTTTAATACAATTTGTATAAACTATCGCACACTGTGTCGGGCCGCAGCGGGTCGCATTATTGTGTCCGTGCGATGCGGCCCGCCCCGCCCCGCTGCTCCCCGACACAGTGTGCTATAGCAAGCGGATTGGAGTGTACGCGCGCCCGTGTTCATTTTACGATATCTGTCAGTACACTGTACTCAAAATCCGTTAATGCGCTGCGACCCGGCCCGTCACTAATGTGCTAAGTAAGCATTTTGCGCTGCGCTGCGGCCCGCCCCGACACGCTGCGGCCCGGCATAATGTGCGCGAAGCATATAGGAATTAATACGAAATACTCAGGTCTACAACCTCATGCAGCCGTGAAAAAATCAAACTTCTATATCAACGCAATCAAAAGATATGGCCGTCTATGTCGCATTTTCTCGCATATTTGTATGAAAATGCAAGAAAATCTAAACCTATAGGATGCTTCACGTTGACCTAGAATCATGAAGTTAAATCTTATAGCACAAGTAAAGGAAAAAATCTGAAAACTGTAGAAATTACATATTTATTTATACTCCCCAAAAATATATTTTTTTGTTTATTATTACAAACTTATATTTGCAGATGATCAACTAATTGCTTTAATTAATATTAGAACATGATGAAAAAATTCTTGCCGTGGGCAGGACTTGAACCTGCGGCCTTGCCATTCCGTGACAAGGTCGCAGGTACAAGTCCTGCCCACGGGAAGACTTTTTTCATCATGTTCTAATTTATTCACCGAGCATGGATAATGCGTAATTCAAATTCTGATTATGACAAGTGACAAGGTCGCAGGTTCAAGTCCTGCCCACGGCAAGAATTTTTTCATCATGTTCTAATATGCATAATCCCGCCATTTACAAAAGCTCTCGGATTACTATTTTTTCTGTTCTATAATATACTATTCTTTTACAGGAATACATGACAGCGTTCAATTTTGCTCACGTAGATGAAGCGAGAATCCTTAGAAATATACTTATAGAAAAGATGGAGCTTCGGAAACATAGAAGAGAAGGTTTGTTTTGTTTCTTACATTGTTAGGCTGGGTGTGCGTGGATTTTCAGTTTTTCTATGAAGGCTACGGCACTAACTACTAAAATTAAACGTGAAAAATATATAACAATCTTGGGGTGTCTATTTAGACTCTAAATAGACACCCCAAGATTGTTATATATACTCTTCATTTTGATATATATTTTGTATGAATAAAAGACATGGAAAAGGTATGTTTGCGAAGTTTGTCCAATAGTGTATCGGTATTCATCTCTAAAATTTAGAGACTGATGAATACCGATACACGATTGGACATACTTCGCTCGATAGAAAAAAAATCGCTAACATACCACTTCCATGTCTTTTAAAATGAAAATTATGTCGAAATAGTTATTCATACAAAATATATCTCAAAATGTAAGGTATTATAAATACGAGAGCTTGTTTAAAAAAATCGTATTTTTGTTTTCCTGCCAAAATTCATCCAAAATTATTAAAAAAAATATCGACGAATTGAGAACTTCCTCCTTTCTTTCAAGTCTGTTAATAATACAGATATAGAGTCACTGTGCCGTGCTCTTCATCCGCCGCTGCGTGACATCTGTCTCGCGTTTGAGTTTGACAGCAGGCAGCCCCTTAGAGCTCGGAGACTGCGATGAGGCTCGCCACCCATCGCCATGGCCCACGTAGTGGCGAAAAGCGCGGTGGAAATCCGTTATGTTGCGTTGAATGTACGGGGAGGGATGGTAGAGTCTGTGGGGAAAGAGAATAGGCGTAGGATTTGAGGGCGCATCTGCGCTTAATTACCGTTTTTGTCACGTTGGGTCATTGTAGTTCGACTGTAATATCTTGATATTTTGAGATTTTTAAAAACTGAACTGAGGCTGTGTTAGAATCAGGGACTGAATAACCGAAAAATTAAGGTAACTTTATTTAACGGTATTACGTCATATAAATTTATTGTGGTTACCGAAATATTTCGATACCTAAATTAATTTCGGTACCGAAAAATATATGGTATATTTCGGTATCGGTACCCAACATTAATGAATAAAGGTTTTCTTTGAGTAATTGCCGCGCCACGCTATGTGGCAGCATTTGCACTAGTGTTTTTCATTACTTCGACGTAAATTCAATAGATGTGAGTTAGAATATTAATTAATGTTTTCTGACTAAGGGAAATAAATAGTTTAGGTGTTAGTTCCATTTTACGCCACGCCTATTCTCTTTCCGCTCAGACTCTAGATAAATTGAATGAGGTATGGGTGCCAGGATCGCAGCAGATGGAAGTACATCATCTCTGCCTACCCATACAGGAAACGGGCGTGGGTTTTCATGTATGTTGTTAAATCTTATTTAAAGATGATTTCATATTGTTTACAGCTTTGTATAGCTATTATGTTGGTGGTTGCATTTGTTTGTAAACACGCTAGCTATTAGAGAACGTCACTCATAAACATGTCCTAAATCCCAATGTTATGATGTGATATGTATGAGATATCATTATTAGATACTAGAATTGTGGAGGGGTTAAGAGGTATACAGGGTGTAACGGAAATGGTATATGAAGCCGAAGGGAGGGTATTCTGTATCGGTAACTGAATAACTTTTGTTCTACGACTTTTCGATTTTCCCGAATTTATTTTTTGACTTTTCATACATTTCGTTACGTCAACGATTTGTATGAGACATTTATTTATTGGTATTTTTTATTCGAAAACTCGTAGAACAAACGTTGTTCAGTTACCGATACAGAACACCCTCCCTTCGGCTTCGTATACCCTTTCCGTTACACCCTGTATATAGGATAACGGAACCTGTAATATTTAAGCTATTGAAAGTCAATTCAATTCAAATACACTTTATTGTACATAAAACACAACAATTACAGAAACAGTCAATATCTAGCTAGACCATAGGTTCTCAACGTGGGCTATAACGCCCCCTTGTATGCGTTGGAGGCTTTCATAAAATTATGGAGCGTGGGATGGTATTAAATGCGCTTGTCAGACATTTTTTAAAAGTCTAAATAATTAATTCAAGAATTGTGGCTGCAGAAGAAAATTAATAAGAATACTCTTAGTATGTCTTGTGATCATGATGATTGTAACGGTGTCGAAATATCTCATAATTAAGTCTAAATCGCGGTAAGAACCTACTAAAATTTGCAAATTGACGTTCAACCAGTCCGCTGAGCGTCGTTTAGCTGTAGTGTTGAACGTTGTGTTCAACCACTCCACTAATTGACACTTAGATGTTTGGTTGGATGGCGTCGTTCAATTAACTTGCTAGCTGTTCAATCAAACGTATATTTCAACCAGTTGACTGCGACATATACGTGACCAATACAATAAGGTTGAGAAGCCATGTTTAGACGTTGAAATTGAAATCATTGCCAATATTTTGATCTAAAGACCCCAGTACACAATGGGCATAAAAATATGTTTTCATAGTCTTATATCACGCGACCATCAAATAAATTAAACTCGGTTACGCAACTTTTGTTACTCGGTAAAATACTTCGGATAGGAAATTGATTTTTTTGGCAAAGTAGGGCAGTATGATGATCGATAGTCACGCTTGTCCCACCCTAATAAAGAGATACGATGGATTTTCTGTGAGATTAGCATACCCGACGACGACGATGTTTGATTTGCCCATTCGGACAGACAATCTAACTTAGCGCAGGACATTATGATTGCATTGTGTTGCGGATGGATCAGGGATGATGGAAAGGAAATGGAAAGCTGAATGATTATATAGAAAATATATTAATTGAAAAAGCCCTGTTTCTTATTTACATACTGACAACTAACTAATTATTCTTAATATAAACAACGGTATCTATGGCCGCGGAACCAGCCAGTCGCCAACACATTGGTTCTAGCATTCATTGTTCTTCTCCCAACATTCACTTAAACCGAAGCCCAAATCAAGTGTCTTATTTTGTAAACAAAAACTACCCTTGGGTAAGGGTAGTATAGTAGGGTTACTAGTATTTTAAGCTGTTCTGTGATTATTGCACAGTTATTTTCACGTTATTAGATCGGATCACTTTATTTTCATAATGATGAACAGGTTGGATCAATCAGTTCCTTCAGTGTTACACCACAACAGGTAATTAGACGATCGTGTTTGTTTACAAAATAAGACACTTCATTTGGGATGAGGTATACATACGTTCGTATTCGTCGGTACCACCATCAAATAGTATATATAACTCAATGTTTTATTGCATCAATCAACTCTCATATTCCTGCTGAAGAGAACTATGAACTCAGTTTTTCGATATCTCAATTAATACCGTATATTTTTAGCAAAACGGTATTTAGTATGTTTGTATGGCGCTACGACGGTATGACGTCACAGCCACAATACATCGTATACTGTTTCTGTCTCTTTCGAACATAACTTTTCTAAATGCCTGTAGTTACTTCATTTTTCAACTACGTTCAATTTTGATTTCACAGTTGATCATGAATTTGTGTCAATTTTGTAATAAGAATGAGTAACATTTAATTTTCGACACATTGTCACCCTATTCATTTATTTAATGTTATTATTATTTGTTTTAATGGACTCGACAGTTCGTCATTTGGCCAATGTCATGTTACAGAATGTTCAAAATATCAAATCGTAGTCTCTTCATCCAGGGGAGTCGCCGTAGCGTCATCACTCTGGACGAAGCAGCTCGACAGTCACGTTCACTCCCGAGCTCGTAGTGGGACTCTTGACTATAGCGCCAAACTTCAGATCCTGCATGAATCCTCCAATAATTTCACCATACTGTCATTCGCGAACATTTTCTGATTATAGCCAAGTGAAGTGCCACCATAACGTGATATTAAACACAAAACAACCACTGTAGACATTAAACTGAAAATTATTAAATAGTTTCGCAGCCGCCATTTTGTAAAGCCTCCGTTATTTAATGTTACCAGAACGTCGCCAGCGTTCTATGGCAGCCAGCCGCGTCAACAGCGGCTCGTCGCAAGGGTACGCGGCGCGGCAGAACGGGGTGTCTCACCCCGCGCCGCCGCCCGCACCGCCCGCGCCCGTCGCACCACCAGCGCCCGC
The DNA here is from genome assembly GCA_963506565.1 of Tachystola acroxantha. Taxonomy (NCBI): domain Eukaryota; kingdom Metazoa; phylum Arthropoda; class Insecta; order Lepidoptera; family Oecophoridae; genus Tachystola; species Tachystola acroxantha. Next base: position 3,393,714 of record OY735876.1, on the reverse strand, counting down.
TACGCCGCTGGCGCCCGCGCCCGTACTCAAACCAGTCACTAACTACTCGGGTGAGTATCACAGACCACACAGACGATGTCAGCGAAGAACGCGAAGGGCATCGTCATCCCTTCCGTGTTCGTGAGCGACCTCGCCGGGCTCATACTGGCAGAGGAGTACTTGTATAACAGTGGGTGAGTGCTTCATAGACATATTTGAGGAGGTGCGCAGAACACTTACGCAATAGACATGAAATCGGTACAAATGACATTGCCACATTTCAATGGAGCTTTGCCCCACCTACAAAACTACGTGACAATTGAAACTGTACCTATCATTTTGTTGGGGACTTATTACGTTTCATATTGCATAATCATAATCAGTAGGAGTTGCGAGAGTAGTAGAAAATGATAACAAAACAACGAATAATTCGCTTCGATTTCTTATTAATTTCTGAATTCTTAATTAAACCGTTTTTTCGACTCGTTTGATGTACAAAACTTTATTATATCCAATAATTTTAATAAAAAACGGAGATATTTTTACATTTATTCGTTATCTTGTTCATGGTACGTTGATAGAGGGGCAGAATCTGGCATTGTCATTTCCAAGCGAAAAGTTTTTGAATTCATTCGACAAATTGAAAACTCATGATAAATATTAAATTGGTAAGGTTTTTTTAGTAAATCAAAACTGCAAAAATAATTGAACTAAGTACGTCACAAGTCACCTTAGAAATACAAGTGAAAGAGATCATTGTAAAAAAATTAAAAATATCTTAAAATATAAAAACTGCAAATCACACTTTTTGATACTTTGATAGTTGAAATTATTGAAAATATTTTATTTTTATTTTCCCCCCAAATTGTTTAATTTACTTAAACGCTGTGCGGAATTAATGTATGTCACAAGCCTAACCCTTTGTCGAATGAATTCAAGGCCCTGTATAAAAATATACCTTAATTTTTCATGCAAAAATCCACAAATAATCGCTGCTCAAATACACTTGCTGTATAAGTATAATGTTTGTGACACACAGGCTACCCGACGCTGAAGTCTACCAAGAACAAGAAGACGCGCAAGCTCACGAAGGCCGACATCGGCGCGCCGCAGGACTTCAAGCATGTCTCGCACGTCGGCTGGGACGCGAACAAAGGTATACGACTATGATAATAAAAATATATTCTACACGTGCAATCTGTGGGTCAACTACACCAAAAAGTCATACAATGCCCTGCGTGTACAATATAACAATGCGTTCAGGGTGCTGATGGGGCTGTCGCGATGCTGCAGCTGTTTGCGGAAGCCGGCGTGGACGCGTTCCATGCTATCATACGCAAAAGAGTCCCTGATGCGCCGGGTTCGCGGCAGCCCTAACAGCACCCTGAAGGGCATTGCGGATACCATGGACAGTACGATTCTGAGACACTGACATCTAACAACAGATCAAGTGTAACACTTTGGACCGTTCTGATTATCTGCGTCATAAGTGTTGAATTAGTACTGCAAGTGTTACCATTATATTATTGTATATTATTTATTGTATATATATTTCTAGGATTATTTATCACTGACTAGATTGACATGGAAATGCAAAAAAAATACTATAATGAATGACAAGTATTAAGCTATTAATGGCCTTAATAGCTACGATTAGCCTTCCTCTCTCCTAATTGTGTGCCCAACAGGGTCCGTAATGTAAAATACTAACATCAATTCAATAACTTACGGAATGCAATAAAGATTTTGAATTTGACATTGATCTGATGTTGTCCGTACATACATACACTCAAAAACATAACCCTCCTTGCGGGAAAATACTGTCATTAAAAATAGACTGATGATGAATCTTCTATCCCAGGTTTCGACGTCGAGAATCTTCCAGAAGAAGAGATGCGGTCATTCTTCTCTAAGGCTGGCATTTCGGAGAGCCAGTTAGAGGACCAGGACACACGTCAATTCATATACGACTTTATCAACACGCACGGCGGGTTCGACGCCGTTAAGGAAGAATTGCATGACAACGGCAAGCCTAAAGGTATTCAAGAACCTTCTAGTAGTTTCTAGAACATGTTAGTAGCTTTGAGAACATGTTAGGACCTTCTAGTAGTTTGGAGAACATCTTAGTACCTTCCAGTAGCTTAGAGAACATCTTAGGACCTTCCAGTAGCTTCGATAACATCTTAGTAGCTTCTTACTAGAAGCTACTAAGATGTTATCGAAGCTGCTAAGATGTTCTCAAAGCTACTGCTTTGAGAACATCTTAGGACCTTCCAGTAGCTTCGATAACATCTTAGGACCTTCTAGTAGGTTCGAAAACATCATAGCACATTCTAGTAGCTTCGAGAACATCTTAGGACCTTCTAGTAGCGTTGAGAACATCTCAGTACATTCTAGTAGCTTCGAGAACATCTTAGGACATTCTTCGTCTTGGTAAAGTTGGTAATTTTACAAATATTTTTGTATTGTATAGGTACGATCCGAGGCGGCGCTCCGGCTGCTCCGCCGCCCCCCGCCGCGCCCGCGCCGCCCGTGCCCGCGCGAAGCCCCGCGCCCCACCACCCGCCCGCGCCACGTGAGTACCTTAGGGTCAGCGTAGACCGACGAAGTGGCGTCGAAGCGACTAATTTAGTAACAATTTGAACACTGTTGGAGGAATAGGGTATTTGATTCAATTTTTTATTGCATCAATCAACTCTCATATTCCTGCTGAAGAGAACTGTGAAATCAGTTTTTCGATATCTCAACTGATACCGAAGATATTAAGCGGTTATGTCAAGTGGTGGGGGGATGCTCCATCTCAAAGTCAAAAAAAAATTACTTTATTGCAAGTACGCACGTTGTGTTCCATTTTGCACGTTAACATATTTTTGAATTTACATTTACACCACTTTGCAAGGAAAAGCCAACGCTGAGGAGAAACGGTCTTTAGTATGTAGTTTGTGTGGCGCTACCTCAGTATGACGTCAGAACCACTATACGTCGTTTACTGGTCTCTTTCTAATAATGAAAATCACTTAATTTTCGACACTTGTCAAATACCCGCGGTTTATTGATAAAAAAAATTAAGATTTTTTTTTTGTTCCAGCCTCTCGCGCCCCTCCCCCTCCGCCCGCGCGCGTGGTGCCCCCACCCCCGCCGCCGCCCGCCAGCGTGCTCGCGCCGCGGAACCCGCCACCGCCGAGGCCGCAGCAACGTGAGTTACTTGTTAATTCATTTTATTAACTATTCCCCGACCAGATGGAGGGATGACCTTCGCAAGATGGCTCGCAGGGACTGGATGCAGAGGGCCGAGAGTAGGGTTGAGTGGTGCGCTTTGGGAGAGGCCTACGTCCTGCAGTGGACTGATACGGGCTGATGATGATGATGATTAACTTTTCTCGTGTGGTTTAGTGACCAAACCTATTTAAATGATAAATGGAGAAAAAGTTTCATCACGACCGGGATTCGAACCCGGGACCTCGCCATTCCGTGGCACGCTCTATTCCAACAGAGCCATCGTGAGACGTATCAAAAAAATCTCCATTTATCATTTAGAATTTCGTTTCGCATAGCGCATATGCAAGAAAATATCAAAACATATGAAAAAGGAACGCGTCATCAATTAAAAACATGATTTCTAACTGCAATGTTAGACATGAATTTGAGTAATTTCACAATTACTGGATAGATGTCGCTACCGTCCCTCAGACGAGAATATGGAGACAAAATTAACGATCTGGATACGAATCACGATGGCTCTGTTGGAATAGAGCGTGCCACGGAATGGCGAGGTCCCCGGTTCGAATCCCGGTCGTGATGAAAATTTTTCTCCATTTATCATTTAGATTTTCGTTTCGCATAGCGCATATGCAAGAAAATACCAAAACAAACCTATTTGTCAAAGTTATCCAGGCATGCTCTGGCGTGGCCTAACGACTGCTGTCAAGCGACAACAACCGGGACCAACTGCTTAACGTGCTCTCCGAGGCACGGAGGGGCTCAGATGAAAGTGTTACTAGCGGTCACCAATTCATGTACTGACCTCGCCGAAAGTTGCTACGTTCATGGACAGTGGCGGCATATGCCGTACTTTGAGTATTCGGAAAATGACAGTACGGCGTATGACGTAGTATTTTGATGCATTTAAAAAGACACAACGGCATCTCCCGCGGCGTTCGTAGGCGGTTTTCTTTGTGGAGCGGTCCCACTGTCATTCTGTGTAGAAAATAGGTATGTGTACTGTCAAAATAAAGGTTGTAGGTACATTTTTGTCGGTCTTGACACGCACATACTTAGAATCCCCCACGGTTATGACAGTAGTTGAGAATTTTCACTGTCATTTCGTAATTTCTACTGTCCATGAACGTGTTAACTTGTACGATCGTTTTCAACGTGTACTCGCAACTGGCCTACGAGCCCCTCGTTTTATTAACTGTCTAACATCTTAAAAAATTAATATCTTCCAATATAAATCAATAGGTACGGTGGAACACAGAGAAAGGTGTACAGGAGAGTTTTTAAGGTTGAGATTTTCTCAAAACTACTTGACCTATTGCAAGAATTATTTCACTGTTTGATAGATAAAAGTTTAAACTACAGTTGTACAGTGCACGAGGCGTAAGCTCAGGTTTGCATTTGTGTGAGTGCACACAGATAGTGTAGAGTGATATTCGGCCTGAGGGCGACGCGTCCAATACAAACGCAACAAAACACACCCTGCCGCGCACGCGCGGTGCGTGTACTTCACCTCTTGTACCGCTATCACTCACACAAATGTAAACCTGAGCTTACGCCTCGCGCACTGTAACTGTAAAAGAATTATTAAATTCGGTCCAGTAGTTTTTGAGATAATCTCAACCTTATTGAGGCCCTCTGTATACTTGGTATTGGATTGGCACTGATTTAAAAACTATTTTTAATCCCCCAGCGCCTTCGTCCGCGCCGCCGTCGGTCCCCCCTCCCCCGCCCCCGGGCGCGCCTCCCCCTCCCCCGCCGCCCCCACCCCCGGCGCCCCCCGCCGCGCCCCCCGCCCCGCCAGCACCCCCCATGCCGGCGGAGGCGGAGGCGGCGGCGGACCCGCGCTCAGCACTCATGGAGAGCATACGCAGCGGGAACAAACACTTGAAGGTCAGTTAAACATAGTTGCTCTTAGACATAAACTTAGTTTATCCTCGATTCATTCTGAAATTCGTCTGTGCAGCAGAGATATTATCGACATGGACGCATCTCTTTAATACGTCGGCATCCCTGTCCCCCGCTTCGCGTCTATGCGCTCATCGTTGACAGAATTTTTCCGAAAAACGGAGATATTTTTACATTTATTCGTTATCTTGTACATCTAGCGGTTGATACAGAATCTACAGGTTGGGGCAGAATCTGGCATTGTCATTTGGACCGATTTCATGTCTATTGTGTAGGTGGGTATAGCTAAGGCCTGCTAAGGCCATCTATTGTGCTCAAAAAAGCTTAAACGCCTCATTACCCAATGCCGTTTTACCGAAAACACGTGTCCGTTCGCAGAAGGTGGACGCCGCGCCGAAGGCCGCGCCCGTAGCGGAGGACAGCCGCAGCAACCTGCTCAGCGAGATACGGCAGGGGGTCGAGCTACGAGCCGTGAGTAATGATGCAATAGTAGTCATTCGGCGTTTTGATCAGTTTGTGGTAGTGTCCGATCGAAACTAGGTTCATAATTCATTTCTTCATTGCCTTATGTGGTAATAGATGTTAAGGTTCGTTATAGTGCTCACATAAACCCTGAAAGGGCGCTGCAACATTACATTTTATATAATACAATTTATAATAATTCAATTTAGTCTTAAATGTCACATTATAATTATGTTATCTATCTAGCTTACAAAAATACATAGTCAATTTATTATAGGTATGTAACACAATACTTACATTATGAAATGAATTAAAATACATTATATCAAAATACGTTAAATCAGACCAAAATACATTATAATTCTAATTAATTTTTCTCTTAGTTTAGGGCCGAAACCGAATTGCGGCCACGGTCTTAGTTTCGGAACTTACATTTATGTCAGAGGTTCTCAAACTTGTTTCGTCTACCGCCCACTTTGAAAATCAATTATTTTTCAGCGCTCCCATTTTTTTTTACTTTACCAAAAACTTGTTAAAACTTGATTGCACTGGCTGTCCTACGAAAGCTAAGTTAAATATTTTAAGTTTTTATTTTATACAATCAAACAGGGCAGAAATATGAACTAATAAAATAAAATAAATGATGTTGTATAGTAGGTAGGTTTTAATTTCAGTGAATTTTAAAATATTCAGTAGATGAAATTACAAATCAGCCGTCGCCCCCTAAAACACTTCAACACACCCCCATTTTTTTCTAGAGCCCTTGCCGCTACAAGTGGGCGTTATTGTCCACTTTGAGAAACACTGAGTTATGTTATAAGGTCATATTTTCGTGGAAAAAATAAACAGGCAATTATAATCAGTCAGTGTAGCTGCGGTCGGTGGTAGACATAAGTGGACTGTATTTTTATAGGTAACTGGTGTATTTAAAGAAACACTTGAAACATGAATTTTTACGCTCCTTGAATTTAGTTAAGTTCTCGTCGTCCTTGATTTGAATTGAATGTGACACTTTTGACCTTCACACTTTTTGACAGTTTTATTTTGACACTTCACCCCCGCGCGGCGACCCCGCGATGGCCCGCCGCCATACGTTCCGTTTCACGGATAGTCAGTGTTTATTTATAAATCACATATTAAACAATTCAGTCTCTGATAATTGAAGTAATCCTTTTAAGCACTACATATTATCACACCCTTATTTCAAATAAATTATCCATTAAATCGTGTTGCTAACCCTTTCACACTTCGTTTAAAAGGTTAAGATAGAAAGAGACAGAGGGCTTAAACGGTGGCGTAACTTTAAATAGCGTTTATGAATACGCGCCTATTTGTATTGTAAGTAGTCTATTTTATATAATTATGTATGTATATTTTTATATTTATGATAAGTACTTATTAGTATGTAATGTATTAATTATATAATATATTAGTAGTAGTAGTATGTAATATTTGTAATATGAAAGATTGTTACTTTTTATTTTTATTTATGTAGGTAGGTACTTAATGTAAGTACCGTTAGTGATATATATTTATTATTGCTCAACAAGCTACCTATTCATACGCTGAATTCTCTACCCAAAGGTTGTCTGGAAGAGATCGCTTTGAGTGATAATACCGCCAATTGTAATATTAACGATATTAGCATATTTCTTTTGTGTAATTCTTTTCTTTTTTGCAATAAAGAATATTTATCTTATCTTATCCAAATCAATGTGAATGTTCCAGGTGGCCCGTTCGTCGAGTACCGCTGGCAGCGAGCGCAAGGCCGACGCGTGCGGGCTGGCCGGCGCGCTCGCACGCGCGCTGCAGGAGCGCAGTCGAGCCATCCACTCCTCGGACTCGGAGCTCAGCGACGAGACCACCAGCGACGGAGAGTGGGATGACTGACCAAACATCTAATACCACTGCGATAGAGTTGAACAGCCAATATATATAAGCTTCGTCAATATCTCGTAAAAGGGTATGAAGAGACGCGATTATTTAGGAATTTGAGCCTTGCTAGAATTATAATTGTGAAAGAGCTTTTGAAAACGTCCCCGCATATATATTTGACTTCATCCGGTATCGCCTGCGCGCTGCAGGAGCGCAGTCGCGGCATCCACTCCTTAGACTCTGAGCTCAGCGACGGAGAGCGGGATGACTGACCAATGCGATAGGCTAGTTGAACAGAGAACATACTCCAGTCCATAGAGGTATGTAAGCCTTGCTAAAACCATAATTGTGAATGACTCTTTAGCAGTAGCAACCCACTCGTCTCCTAGATACAACCAATTATTGTAACAAAAACCTTTGAAAATCGTGTCTGCATACATAATTTGTCTCCGGGATGGAGTTGGACTTAGCAACGAGACCACCACCTAGTGACAGTGCGATAGGCTAGTTGAACAGACAACATAAAATCCATAAATTATTATATATAAACGGATGTAAATAAATAAAATAAAAGATCATTTATTTGCCACATAGTCAAGACATACATAAGTTTAAATAATAAATATTAACTTAAATTATACAGTATTAAATTATATCACTCACTTATATTGTTAATAGTCTAATTGCCGACTTTAACAATATAAGTGAGTGATATCCGTTTATATATAATAATTTGTAGTGGCTCACTATAGTTTTAATTCTAAAATAAAATCCATATGCAGGAACGCGATTATTTAGGAATTTGAGCCTTACTAGAACCATAATTGTGACAGAGCCTTTGAAAATCGTGCCTACATACATATTTTGATTCACCTGGTCTCCATTGATTGTGAAAGAGACTTTGAAAAAGTACCTACAGACTTAATTTGACTGATTGACAACATGATGGCAATGACACAACGAGTACGAACAGCCCCCTTACCTTGAAGTCTTATAGCAGTATTACTTCCATAATACTTTGTTACAATCACAACCTTAAAGTAAGCTCATTAAGGTCGTCATTGTGCGAAGTAACAAAGTATTATGAAAGTAATACTGCTATAAGACTTCAAGGTAAGGGGGCTGGTTAACATACTTATTTAAACATGATGAAAAATTTCTAGCCCTGGGCAGGACCTGAACCTGCGACCTTGTCATTCCGTGGCAGGTTCAAGTCCTGCCATTAGAAATTTTTCATCATTGTTAGCCGAGCGTGGCATAATGCATAAAACAAATTCTGAGTTTAACATACTCCCCTAGTACTGCAGAATCACAATTATTTAAGAATTTGAGCCTTACTAGAACCATAATTGTGAAAAACCCTTTGAAAATCGTGCCTACAGCCATAATTTGACTCCAAGTGGTATCCCCGAGCACTTCCAAGACCTTAAAGCCTAACCTTTTGAAGCATCCCAATATCATAGTTGTGTAAAAAGCCGTCAGGGGTTAAATCATTCCACAATTTGTGCAATATCGGTTTATTGTTAGAAGAAAATCAACATGCGCACTTTTTAATACAGCTATTTTAATTAATCTAAATTTCTAATACTTTAATTATTAATTAAAATTCATATTTTATATTTATGTTGATTTGACGTTCAATATTATAATACAACAAATTATTATATAAATAATTCAACAAATTATTTAGTGACGATGTATATTATATGTTTAGGTGTCTGTATATTATAGATAGTTTTTAGGGTAAATTCAAACCGGCGACTCTACGCGACGCGCAATTTTTAATCAGTTTTTTCTTACACAGTTGCATTCACAACACACGATATTGGGGACACAATTTTAGCGTTCGACCGCGTTCACAAATTGATCGAACTCTAAAATTCTGGCGATAAAATATCTGATTGGTCTGGTTGGTTAGAGCGTAGCTTTAGTTTTATGAGTTATAAGTGATGGCACTTATAACTCATAAAATATATACGTCAAAGTTCGGGTTAATTACTAAAGATGGGTTAATTCGAAGCGAACAAGAGTTAACTCGAATTTGACTTCTATTTTTAGTTCAATAGAAAATTCAATTCCACATTCATTATTGTACAAAAAAAGACACAATACATAAATTACAAGACGGCAGTATTTAAAATTGAGATTTGAATGGGGTTAAGTACTTAACCCGGGGTTAGATTGGCGCAGGTGGTTCTAAACTGCGTGGCAAGTCGCCGGTGTGAGTCCACTCTCGACATTCATGTGACTGAGAAAACATGTGACTTTTAAAGTGTAACATTTGATCATATCTAGTTAGCTATAATAATTTTAATAAATAAGTTTAATCGCGAGTCTGACCAGTGATTTCTATCGTTCACACAACATAGACCCCGGCAGCTAAGTTGACCTAAAATGGCTCCGAAATTGCAAACAAAATCTACAATTGTACAGTCGAAAGCACATAAAGTGTAACATTTTGGATTTTGGGCCGTTTTTATTATCTGCATCGAAAATGTTGCAATCGTACTCTTTAATCTGCTGTCTACCTTTACGAACTGCCGCCATTTTGGGTAAACTTAGCTACCTACTATACTATATTCAAAGTATTTTACCAATTTAAACTAAATAAATCAGTCTTAGCTAGAAATCACAGGTTAAACTATCGAGTTGCTGCGGCAAATGTTTGTTATTGGCACATTTAAGTCCGTATCAATAGATCGAGCTCAAGACCGCTCTCATGTGCGAACTCAGCCGAGTAACACTCAAGACGTGATCAGCATCTCAAGTACGTCGTTAATTAATAGACCAATCTTGAACAAACACGCACTCAAATCGCGGTCAGCAAATACGATCTCAAGTGTGAACGTTATTCATTCAGTGCTGAGTTTTGTTTAAAATACGGCGTTATTCACGTGATACTCGATTACTAAACGCGATCTCTTGAGATCGACCTTTAAGAGCGGTTTATTAATACCATGAGAAATGTCGATTCATAGCACAGACCACTTACTCAATAGACATGAAATCGGTACAAATTTGCACATTCTGTCAACGATGAGCGCATAGAGACGAAGCGGGGGCACAGGGGTGCCGTATTAAAGAGATGCGTCCATGTTGATAATATCTCTAGGTTACACGTGTCGCGAAGCAATTTTGCGCTCATGTGTGGGCAGACGCGGGCGCCCTCCTGTTACAGGTCTATGGGGTAAGTGGTCTGTGGTACATAGTAATGAATCAGTAAGTATGGCATACAAGCAGACATTAACCAAGCAATACTGCAATCAATAATTTGACTAAGTCAGCTGCTAATTTTAAGAGGCAGCTCAAATTGGCGACGCGACGTAATGCAGTTTGAGATAGCACGAGATAATGTGTTGTTATTTGTTATTTACGTATGTATTTGAAAACGGAGAAAAGTATTCAAGATTTGTACGAGTGATCACAGTTAACCTTCAAAGGTTAATTTGAGAAAACCTTAACCTATTTTTCTCTTTTGTAAAATTAAAGCTCTAAATAGCTGCGCCTGGACCAGCGTTGTTCCTGATACGGCAATTGCCGTAATATACGGCTTTCAGGCACCGTTGTGGTCGAAACTAGATATACGGCAGGACTTACCGTATTAATATGCGGGAATTGGGCACATTAAGTTTTCTTGAAGTGAATAGGCTGTTTCTTATCTTATCCTGATTGGGTGCCAATGTGGCGGCACTTCGACCCATTGGGATCTTTTGTGCTCTCCCCTTTCCTTTATGCTCCTTCCTCCTCCCTAAAGATATAGCTCAATAGGTCCGCTATGCAGCTCATGGGAAGGAGCCTGTAGTCTTCTGGTTCCGGATAGGCCGATCCCAGGAGACTCATTCGCTTTCTAGCCAGTGAGTCAATAGGCTGTTTACTTTTCTCCGCTTCAGACTAAGCTGCCATCATTATAAAGAATATCAGTATACAAACGAAGGCGGACACTACCATATTTATCGTGATAACGGAACGCGATCCGATGTGTGCAATCAAAGTTAACGGCTAAAAAGAACGTTTTCATGCCAATATTTTGGCAATTTCAGCCGTTTTTGAGATTATGAATCCACCCTTAGGGATGGATTTACCTAAGCGTGGATACATAATCTCAAATATTGAAAGAAATGAATGAAAACATGTTTATTTAATACAACACATACATGGAAAACTTTAACAACATTTTTTTTAAAGATATAAGAGATATTTGGTATTGAGTCGTATTTAAAAAGCGGTCAGCACAGCTAAATGCTGTGGCAGAGGCCACAGCGCTGGTTTTCAGCTGCCCCCAGTAAGTGTCTGCACGGACGCAGGCAACATTGTGGGAACGTGAGTGTTATGTTTGTGAGAGACTGTGAGAGCTGCTAATGAATTTGGCATAATATTGGCGTGAAAACGCTCATTTAAGCTGATAATTCCGATTGCAGGCATCGGTACGCCATCACGATAAATATTGATGTGTAAGCGTCCGCCTAAAAACTGTGCGTCGCGTCGCGCTGTCAGTTTGAGTCGACACTAAGGCCCGGTATCCACCAAAGCGGAGAGGAGAGTGTTTGAATAACCAATCAGATTTCGTTTCTTCTCCTGAGCGGAGAGAAATAACGAAATCTGATTGGTTATTCAAAACACATCTCTCCTCTCCGCTTTGGTGGAAACCGGGCCTAAGAGATGTAATTATTAGCATTTAACATTGTACGTATAGTTATATTGTAATGTGGAGCGCAAAGCTATTTTTATAATATTGAAATGTATGTTTTCTATTGTTAATATGTCGCGTCGTTATTGTAGTCCGTCAAATTCGTGCGCGACTCTCGCAGGGTACCTACCTACAGAGGATATAGCGCGGACTTCTGAAAAAAGTCCATGTATTCAGGAATACTAAATCTTGAAGTGGTATTTTTTAGACCTTGCCATTTATCGACATAATTTTAGCGTTCGCCATTCTACAAATAAGAAGGCGGTATCGCGGAAACACCAACATTTGTCAGGTAGCTTCATTCACAACCAAAGACACGATACTATATTGACAGACATACCAACGAGGTAACATAATATGGCCAATGTTTTAAACCCACAATGTTAACAAGGCTGGGATAATCATAATACACAAAAAGATTCACGTTTATCTGATTGGCTGGCGTAAATATTGCGGCGATAAAACGCAAAGAACGTGATTCTGAATCCACTTAGCTGCCAAAAAAATCAGGCTAGCAATATCACACTGGTCACAATTATAGGCTTTGTTAAAGTTGTTACCGTAGCACTGATTTCACAGCTGTCCGGACCCGTACGGGCTCCTGGAACGGAGACAGCGTGAGGCGTTAGAACATCGTAAAAAGCGTACGGTACCGTACGGGTCTCCCGCACAGCTGTGAAATCAGCCTTACTCGTACTCGTTGCATTCGTACTATCAATCAGAGGAAGGTATTGCTAAAGTTTCACGCCAGCCCTAAAAAGCCAAAGTTGTGGCGATAAGCATTCGTCTAATATATAATAGTCTCGATAAGTTGTTGTCTTCGGTTGTGAATGTGGTCCAAGACCGTAGGATGGTCGCGGACGAAAGTGACGGACTATGTATTGCGTACGTAACTTTATAACTTAATAAATATCATGTTATTTACCACCTGTAACACTATGTTGACTAAATAAATAATTATTAATTTAATTTAGTCGTTTCATTGTTTGACTAGCTGTACGCGCAACTTCGTATGGGTAGAAGTAGCTGGCTACTATAGACCTCCACGAAGTACTTACGTTGTACTGGGAGGCAGCTCTTCCTAGATTGCGTGGTGCCACATCACATACCGCTATGGCTTATAGCCCGTGTGCTGCCCAGATATTTGAGCTATCTTCTAGTAGAAGTCCCATCAAAATCTCAGTTGTATTCAAAAACAATTTGGACTGGTATTTTAAAACCATTAACAATAATAATACCACTAAGGGATAGACTTTACAAACACTGTGAAGTGGACATATCAGCGATGAGCTGCCTGTCCATAATTACATAATAATAAAATCGTCCCAGTACTTTTGGCGTGATGCTTGATCATCGATGCAGATAAGAATTGCAATATCGACAATAAAACACATTACAATTATTCTTTTCAAAAAATGTCCAATGTACAGACTCTACTTTTGAACAATCTTATTATATTTATACAGGGTGTCCTTGAATTCATTCGACAAATTGAAACTCATGATAAATATAAAAATTGGTAAGGCTCTTAGTATATCAAAACTGCAAAAAAATTTAACTAAGTACGTCACAAGTCACACAATGACCTTAGAAGTGACCATTAGGTCAAATTCCAGTGAAAGAAATCGTTGCTGAAATTAAAATTGCCTTATAATGTACAACACTCCAAAGCACAGTAACGATGCAGATCAAATTAATATATTTTTTTTGATAGTTGAATTTATTGTAAATAATTTTATTTTTTCTCAAATTGTTTAATTTACTTAAACGCTGTGCAGAATTAATGTATGTCACAAGCCTAACCATCCATTTAATTTTATTAGCTATATGTTAGCCTGTAGAGAACTTCAGTAGGGCATTAAAAAAGGAATATAGAACTACTCTTCAATAAAGAATTCTATAATAAAAATCCAAAAATTGCAATAATCATTACTTTATTTTATAATCAACAATTTACACAGTAAAATCGAATTAAATTATCGTCACTTACTACGTAATAGTAGAAAAGAAATCAAGACATTATTACTCTCTTAAACAAAACAAAAAAACATTCATAGGTAAATTAAGTATAAAATTCACAATCAGAATTGAATTATATCACTATAACTTTACTATAGAATATACTCTTAAGAATTATTTAGATACCCTATGAATATAGGTAGTTATAGATTCTTTTTATATTAAACCAAATCTCACAGGTCAAAACAAGATGCCTCCCTTTCCTAGTCTGTTCTGAAAATTATGGTCATTTTAGTTAGAAAAACACGACAAAATAGCTATCATTCACTCACTATTTATAATAGGTAAATTAATTAATTATTTGACTATATCCTAGCCAGGTGGTGCCATAAAACTGCATGTACCTACCTATTTGTGACAAACCCCTCTCATGTATGTGTCATAAATTGATAAATAAATACCATTGATTACTCAATTATATTGATCAAATCAAGCGACTCGTATAGTCGCAATCGCGGTCCAATTCGCGAAAGGTCCAATTAGCATTTAGTCACAGAGCACCCCCACTAGAGTCCGCATATGAGGGCCCCCGCTGCTGCCAAGTATACTTGTAAGCACTCATATAAAAGCGCCACGCCTCAAAAAATCGTTTCATTCGCCTATTGAACGTCGTGATGAGTTTGTGAGTGAGAATGAGGTAAAAAACTATTTAAATATGGCTTACTGTGCGGTAAAATTATGTGGAAAGTCTGCTAAAACATCGAGTCTTCAAAAGGATGGTATTTCCTTTCATCGGTAAGTTGAATTTCCATATAAAAAGATTAAAACAATAAAATAAATTTTGCAGCATAATGTGTACCATTTCAGGTGAGCACGTTGATGTCTTTTTTACGAATCTCTTTCTTTCATGTGTTAATTCATATTTAGACATCCCGCTTTCTCCCCGGCACGTGTAAGTTAGTGCTTTCAGTAACCCGTTCGGGAATTGTCGATGTCGATGTTGTTAGCATATTCAAAGGAGATTGACCAAACCAGGCCCACCCTTTATAGAAATATACTGTTATTAATTCAATATTCATATCATATTTTTCTACCTCCTGTTTGATCGAAATATTATTCGGAATACATTTAATTCATGTATTATGCAAATAAATTAGTTTCTTATCCACTTTTATTTCAATTTGAATGCGTCATAACTACTTACAAAAAGCTTATATACTACACTAAACTCCTTGAATATAATTAAAACGCAATAAAACTATGGCCACACGTCATTCTTGTCTACGACGATGACAAATTCGTAATAAAATGCAAGTTTACAAGAACCGCTAATACATTACAGGTTCATTTTTATTGCCTTTGTATGTACTATTATTTAATTTTCTTCTACTGGGTGCGTCTTATTTGTGATATCATAAAAATAAAATGAATTGAAACTGCGCTCCATTCAAAAGTGGGCAATGTCCTTTGGCTGTTTACGTTTCCATAGTGTATTGTTTATTTTAAAGGTTTCCTAAGTGTGAGAAAATTAAGGAAATTTGGATAAATGTTACGAAACGAAATGATTGGTTTCCTACTACACACAGTGTAATATGTTCTCGTCACTTTACTACGGACAGCTTTCAATTTACCAATAGACGACGATTGTTTAAAGATGCTGTACCAACGCTCCTATTACCAATTCAGGTATGTATTTTATTTTCCTTATCAATCGCGAATTGTTTGTATTCAAATGTTTGCATAGTAATAATGAATATACCCATTTGATTTACAGGGATAGATTTAAAGTAAAAAAATTACAAGATTTAAAATATTTGCAGGGTCACTTGCAGGACGAACCCAGTACCAGTGGTTTTGGAGAAACATCCACTTCAACAACACCACTAACGTTACTCCAACTGGTACGAGTATAGTACCTATACTAATTTTAGTGGCTTTGGAGCCGCAACGTGGTGAACATGTTAACGGCATTAAATTGATAGGCAACTCAGACACCCATTTCATTATCTCGAAATCACCTTTTATATAATTAGTGTCTGATCAGTTGAATAATTATGTATAAAAATCGATTTTTGTCTGACTCGGCCTATGGATTGCACTGCTGTTACAGGTTCACCTTCACCACTTTGCGGCTCCAAAGCCACTAAAAAGCATATATTTAGTTTATTTAGTTTATTGTTTCTAATATTTTATTTGTATCTTCTTTCGTGTACAATAAAGTAATAAAGTAAAGTAATATTTATGTATGTAAGCAAGCTTCTCTTTTAAAGGACGAGCCCAGTATCAGTGTTCTTGGAGTTCAGTCAACTTCAGTAACGTCGCCTATGATTTCCCAACCAACGTTGGAGACAACATTTATGTCTACGGTATGTTGCTTGAGCATAACTATAAACTAAGATTAACATGTAGCTATTACACTTTTACAGAACTTTATTCAAGATGAACAGTATCCAAAACATGCCGTAATACCGCCAAGAACAAACCCAGCATCTTCTGAACATTTCACGCTGCCAGAACCACAAAAATTCCCCGAGATAATACAACCGGATACCAGTATTGATTTATTAAATTTGCCAACTCATTGGAATACTCCACGTAAAATGCGACTTAGTAGGGCTCTATCTGATATATCTCAGAAACTTAAAACGAAAAACTTGTTGATAAAACGCTTACAAACTTCAAATCGCGTACTGAAAAAAAAAATTGTATCGATGAAATTGTTACTCGATGACCTTGAACAAAAGAATTTCATTACCACAGAAAATGTATCTACTTTAAGTTGCATTGGTGTCAAGAGTCATGAAATCTTGAAGCGTCAAGTTTTGAATGCTTCATCGGGCAAAATAAGCCGGGCCAAGTACTCTCCTGAATTGAGAATGTTTGCTCTTACGTTGAATTTTTACTCCACTAAGGCCTATCAATATGTTAGAAAAACTTTTAACACCTGTTTACCTTCAGTAAAAACTATATCTAAATGGTACAAAACCATTGATGGCCGCCCTGGCTTTACAAAAGAAGCTTTCAATGCCATTAAAATGAAAACGGAGCAATCTCAAACTAATAAATTGTATGGCACACTCGTGTTTGACGAAATGAAAATTAAAAACAAGATTGAATATGTTCAAAATTCTCAACGAACTTATGGATATGTCGACTTTGGCAGTGGCATTGATACTGATTGTTCTGACGAATGTACTGAAGCATTAGTATTTCTAGTTGTCCCATTTAATGCTATGTTTAAAGTGCCAATCGGTTACTTTTTGGTCAATAAGTTAAATTCAGATCAAAAAGCAAATTTGGTCAAGCAAGCAATCCAAATGTGTGACGAAGTGAATTTCAAAGTTAAGGCTGTGACCTTCGATGGCTGCCCGACAAATCTTGCAATGGCAAAAAAGCTAGGTTGCAATTTAGATGCCTCTAATCTAAAAACTACTTTTACCTGTGATAACAATGAAGTTGCGATCTTTTTAGATCCTGTTCACATGGTTAAACTTGTAAGAAACAGTTTTGAGTATTATAAAGAATTTATTGACGATCAGGGCAATCTTATAAAGTGGTCATATATCCAACAATTACACAATTTACAGGACAAAGAAACTTTCCATATGGCAAATAAACTTCGAGCTGAGCATTTGGATTTTAAAAACAATATCATGAAGGCAAAATTAGCGACCCAATTGTTTAGTAGAAGCGTAGCGACAGCTTTGTTGTTCTGCAAATCAGAACTTAAAATTAAAGAATTTCAGGATTCAGAACCCACGGCTAATATGCTTATTACAATTAATGATCTTTTTGACATTCTGGATTCCAAAACACACAGTTACGGATTAAAACGAGCTATGAACAAAGAAAATTACCCGGAAATTTGTCGAAAAATGGATGAAGCCCTAAATTTCTTATTATCACTAACGGTGTGTTCCACAAAGACTATGAGACTAATTAAATCTCCGCGATTCACAGGCTTCCTAGGACTATGCGTAGATATTGAAAGTGTAAAGTTTCTGTATAAAAATTTAATCGAAGAAGAGTCTTGCCCAATACATTACCTTCCACTCCATCGGATCAGCCAAGATCATATAGAGTTACTATTTTGTAACATGAGATCTGCCGGAGGTGCAAATGATAACCCCACACCACGACAATTAGAGGG
Organism: Tachystola acroxantha; assembly: GCA_963506565.1. NCBI lineage: Eukaryota > Metazoa > Arthropoda > Insecta > Lepidoptera > Oecophoridae > Tachystola > Tachystola acroxantha. The sequence goes on along the minus strand of OY735876.1, from coordinate 3,375,478 downwards.
TATTTACAAAAAACTGTTAATACACACAGAACTTCGACAGTCTGGTACAGGTAATTGTATACCATTGGAAAACATTTCGATTTTGAATTGTTCTTCTGCAGTTGACCGAATAAATATTACAACCGGGCGGTTTGAACAATCCAATTCAGAAATCGATGATGAAGATGACAACGATTTTGTTGAGGCACTGCAACAAATAACATTATCACTGTTTGCCGATAATATTATCGAATATATTGCAGGATTTGTAGTTAATTCGTTAATCAAGAGAATTAAATGCAGTAAATGCATTCAGGCATTAGTCTCATTGAAAGAAAATAAAAAATCCCTCATTTATGTCAGAGATAAAGGTGGTCTCATATATCCCTCCGATACGGTCTTTAAAATTTGCAAAAGGTGTGAAGTTGTCATTCGAGCTCATGATAAAAATATGAATACCAAGAACCGGCTGATTTACTTGGTAACGAAAACATTAAATACTTTTACTAATGAAGATTTGTTTCCTGATCTAAGGAATCATCAATTTGATTTTGAAAATACGAACCATCTCATAGATTTGGCTAAAAGCGTAATGGAAAAGTACATTAATGTGCGATTGACTTATTTAACCAAAAAAAATGATCCAAAAAAAGTGATCAGGCGTGTGTATACCAAACTAATCCATTTTAAAGGTCAGTAGTCATTTTTTAGGTTTTACTCAAAAAGGCGCAGAATAATATAATATTTTTGAAGATATCTCAAATTAGACACAAAATAGGTGATATCGTACTTACAAAAGCAATACAATAAACCTTTTTATATATTGGGGTTCTTGTAAAGGAATAGGTTCAAAGCGCAATAGAGCGCAGTTTCCAAATAATTTATTTTTAAAGATAACTTAGTGGGTACGTACGAACGTAGGTTCCAAATATGAGAGATATAGTACCTGAAAAGGTAATACAAATAAACCTCTTATCTACTTGGGGTTCCTGTAAAGTTGCATTTTCATTTCGAAGATTTAGGTTAGGTTACAACATCACAATAAATAACTACTAGTCACAGGCTCTATTCAGGGTGGATCTTAGATGGTCTTTCTCCTTTGTATTCTCATTTCTAAGATTTAGGTTAAGTGAAAGTATGGGACTAATATTATTGTCTCAATAACAGGACAGCAAGGGTGCCCAGTGCCCACCCTTAAAGGTATGGGCCTTCTCCTTTGAGATTTACCTGTTTTAAGCTTATTTATTTTTATGTCCCCACTGATCGGGCACAGACCTTCCCTTTCATCGAGGGGGCTCGGACCTTGGTCCACCACGCGGGCCCAGTGCCGATTGTCGGATTACACATGCCTTAGATATTTTTTTTTTCTGCGGCATGAAGGTTTCATCACGATGTTTTCCTTCACCGTTTTGAGAACATTCGGTAAATGTACGTAAGTTTTTCGGTCGAAAAAACCGAGTATAACTCATTAGTACATGGCTGCCCTGGCTTGGAATCGAACCGGGACCTCCGTATTGCAAGTCCAGTGACTCAACCACTGCTCCACCAAGCTCTCTCTATCTATAAGCTATCAGTATTATTTAATTTAATAAAACTAATTTATTTCTTTACAATTTGCGCTGTTTTATTTATTAATGTTTAGTATCACATAGTAGTAGACATTTGATATCACATCAAATTCCGTAATATGACTCATCCTAACAATTTTCTAAATTCAAGTACAAAATCGCTTATCGACCGAAAATGTCGATAATCGATACATCCTATATTATCATCCCAACACTACGCTGCACTCTGTCTGCACTTACGACGTGCGACGACCTTGAATTGGCCAATCAGGATGTGGCTTGTCCCGCCCCGCACCTCGTTCCTGTGGCGATTTCGTTTTCAAACAAAAATTTGTTAATGCGGACTCTAGTGGGGGTGCTCTGTGCATTTAGTCAAACGCTAAGCGGTCTGGGAAATTTTCGAGTTTGGAAATTAGAAATCATCCTTTGCGATATCAAAAAGCCCCCCCCCCCCCCTCCCTTGTGCTTCGTTACAAGTAGCGCTTTCCGAGACTAACAAACTCGACCAGTTCTGATATCATTTTTATTACGCCTATTGGCCTACGTCCAGCAGTGGACTGCTACGGGGTGATGATGATGTACGAATATGATATCATGTCCTAACATAATTTAGAAAATCTATGCAATAGAGCATATTTGAGAAATACGAATGTTCCTCGCACTTATCATATTGAATTTGGTTTTAAAAACTTTTCTAGTTGAGTTTTTTAAGTAATTTTAAAGATTTTTGGCGCCACCGGCTATAGTATGCGGCTTCAATAAACTCTTGTGAAAGAATGATCAAACGTTCACATTTTTGGCAAATAAAGGGCTACGTAATTGTGCCTATCTAAACCTAAGCTAAGAGATAACACGGTGTTAACCTAACACCTCTTTGAGACAGTCGGATAAAACTTAAATTAAAACTGCCTAAGCGGTGGCTTAACTAGACAGTTGCTGAACCATCAATTTTGTATGGCGATATTCAGTGAAAAACCTAATTTAACTTTAAGTCACGATTATCGCCATAGGCCTCAGCTACTAGTATTTTGAATGTAATACTAAACACATTGAAAATCCTACAACAACCTAAATGATGTATTCTAATAAATTTTATTAGAAAAGCCATGGGCCCTTAAGACTATAATATACATGGACATCTATCGAAGTCTAAATCAAGTGTCTTATTTTGTAAACAAATACGATCGTCTAATTACCTGTTGTGATGTAACACTGAACTGATTGATTGAACCTGTTCATTAGGGTGTCCCTTAAATTTCAAGTTCGGTATATTTTTATGCATACCTTCTAAAAACTTTCGTATTAACCCAATATAGTCTAAAAAAAAATATTAGCCCGTTTTATAAACGATAACCCGTGCCGACTTGCGATTTAAACTTCTTCATACAAATTGCGCGGGTACTGCGCTGCAACCTGTAACTACTGGTTTTAATTGTCCTTTCATACGTGATTTTTAGATTATTATTGCGCTATTGTTTATTGTATAAAGATGTCGGTTGAATTACGGAGTGTTAGACAAAATATTTTCCTTATCGGACTACCTAGCCATAAAGTAAATGGTGCAAAATTACCGTCCAATCGACAGCTTCTTGCTGTCTGGTTTTACAATATTCGCGAAGTCAAGCTGACTATCAATGAAAGTGCAAATATTGTGATTAGGGTAGCATATATATTGGGAATCATATATTGGGAAAAATCAAGAATTCCCACAAAGGCATTCCTAACTGCGTGAGGAAACTTGTTGATTTAATATCATGTTTGGCTTGTTGATTTAATATCATGTTTGGAGGGAGCTGCAAAAAAATTGTAAACAAACTCAAATCACGTTTATAAGTGATGTTTTATAAGACGGAACTGGACTAAACTTTTGTAAGAGAGGATTATCACGAATTGGTAGAGCTATGTGTGGTGTTTTTGGGAGGAGACACAGGGAAGAAAATAAAAGTCAAGCCGCCTGGAGCTATGCATCAGGCACGAGGGATGGCGAGAGCGAATTATTCTTTGAAAATATGTTTGCTTGAGTCTCAATTCAGAATGATTGCGAAGGACAAAAACTCCCTACAAGACGTTTGCTTATTTATCGTCATTGTATGTAAAGCCCTGACTCTAATGCACAGTGGCGACTAAAGCACCTAACCAAGATTTGTGCTTCTTGAAGGCGTTAAAAGAGTACGAAATAGTCTATGCACTCCATCTATAAGCAAGTTTAGCCACCCTCTGTGGTATTTATGTGAAGAGACAGTGATTTTATCACTTTTTGATGACGAAGTTGATAACCAAACTAAGATGAAAATGATTGCTAACTTAAACAGCGACAAAATCTCAGATTTTAACAAACGCTATATCCCATCGAAGGAAGAAATGTCCACAACGTTGCTTGGTAGGCTATTTATTTTTGTATTTTCGTTGTTGTTGTTTTTTGGTGTTTTTTTGTTGTTAATTAGCATATGGTTTTTTTTATAAAACGCTGGATGGTTTTGTATCGGAGAAGAGCAAATAATTTATATCTCGACTGCAGATTGACGACAGTTTTCTTTAGGAAGATGTGTCTGCTTGGGATAACAATGCTGCTTTTCTGGAAGCTAAAAGAAGAATAAGTCGTTTGAAGATTGACACTGCTGAAAGGGCTGTCAAATTAATGCAAGATTTTAACTGTCTTATCACGGCTGAAGAAGAGCAAAAACGATTCTTGTTGCGCTGTGTCCAGGAGCATAGAAATTTGTATCCGGTCTGCAAAAAAAATACTCTAAAGACAAGTTACCCTGGCTGATTGTTATTGTTTTATGTTTTTAAATAAAGCTAAATATTTATATTATTTCATTTTATCTCTTATTTACTTCATTTGTCGCATTTTTATTAACTTTATAGCAGAGCGAAATATTAGGAGAAAACGTGATTTTTAATAAACTTTGCAGCTCGGTCGGCACGGGTTGCAATCATGCTAGGAAGATAAAATTTCATATTTGAGTATGTTTTTGCATTTATAAAAAAATTGGAGGGTATGCATTACGAAATTGTAAAAAAAAAATTTTTGGCCCATATAAGGGACACCCTACTGTTCATCATTGTGAAAATAAAATGATCCGATTTAATAATGTGAAAATCACTATGAAATAATCACAGAAAAGCTTAAAATGTTAGTTTTTGTTTACAAAATAAGACACTTGATTTGGGCTTTGGTATACATGCGTTGGCGCAATTTCATTAGTCGATATGTCGGTCGATATACAGCATACGGGGACTCCCCGCAGGCGAGATAACGACCAATGAAAGTTACAAAGTCGATACGCGTTCGTTACACCGCCTGTGCGGGGCGAGAGTCGAAGACAGCTTGACCATATTTAGTAGATTTCTAGTCTTTTGGTAGATTTTGAGGAATTTGTAACAGTGTCTAGTAAAAAAAAGGTGGTAGATTTTAGTAGATTTCTTATTCTTTTAGTTTATTATGTGTTTCTCCGCCACACCCCGCATGCAGGCCTCGACTAATGAAAACGCTTCCCAGAATGCGGGCCCTATGGCATGCATTCCAGAAATCTCTCGCACCCCGAATACGGGCCCTATCGACTAATGAAATTGCGCCATAAATAGAAAATTATTAAACACTACCTACATTGAAAAATATGAAATAATTAGACATGGCAGGCCTAATAGCTGGTGACATCTAATACATTATGTACAATTTGTGCTATCATATGCACATACTGATAGTTATCTATCAAGATTTGAGAATTTATGACTAACAAATACGTTTTGAACTCCAGAAGATCCTAAGAGAATTCCTAGGCTAAGGGATAAATGCCGTGATATACAAAATACCTTAAAATTAAAACTTAACTGGAAATAAAAATCTTTCATCAAACCGAAGTATAAAACAACATTATGTACTAACATTTTTGTTAGTCAAAAAACCGTATTTAAACATTTACCATTCAAAACGCAAACATACGTACTAAGAGAATCATTTCTTATACATAGCTAGTTTTAAAAATACTCATCCATAATATTCATTCATAGTCGTCGAACTTTAAATCAAATCATCATCATGTCAACTCAAAAGCTCGTAGCGATAAAAACTAAACGGTGGCTTAATTTGACAGTCGTTGAACCACCGATTTTGTATGGCAAGCCAAACGAAACGAAACTAAAGTCGCGTTTATCGCTACGAGCCAAAATGTCAATACAAACCTTATTTCTACGATACGTACCAATGACTTATAATTTCTTAAGGGCCTGACATGAGCCAACTAGCGCCGCCAATCTTAAAATAATAATATCTTCCAATTTAATCAATTTTATTAAAAAAGCTATGTACACAATCTTTATTAGGATAAATACTATTTTTCAATATACAATACATGGCATAATTGCGATAAGCTAATTATTAGTTCACAAATGTGCCAAAAACGGCCGTTTTTCGCAATTAGTAGTTCGCATCTACAACTTACCGAAATTGAATCACGTTATAAATAAGCATTTAAAAAATAGTATTTATCGTAATAAACATTTTGTACATAGCTTTTTTAATAAAATTGACTAAATTGGAAGAATTTATTTTTTTAAGATTGGCGGCGCTAGTTGGCCCTTGAGGCGACTCCTCAATTTTAATTTTCCATGCAACATTACTCGTATATAAGAAGCGAAATTTGACGAATCCCTTACAACATATTTAAGAACCCCATGCATTTGGAAAAAAATACTTATACTTAGTCGTCAATAGTAATTATAGGGCATGCCATAGACGTCACACCGATATCGTCGTCATCAGATAAGTTGACAACATCTACATCACTATTGCCACCGCTTGGTTTCTCAGTGAAATCTCTATTTCCAACGGCTTGAGCGTCCTGCGTATTCGAACTGCCGTTCTGCTGATACATAGCAAGTAATTCTTCTCTTTTCTCATATAACGATAAGACATCGGATATAATGAAAGGTTGAACAATGAGATTTTCGTTGTCGATAGAATTTTCGTCATTATCTGGTATAGTTAAAGGTGGTTCTTCCTCTTCCTCGTCGTCAGTATAACCATAAAACTTCTCGTCATCTTTCTTATCTTTGGGAATATAAGATTTTATAAGCAAATATAAATTCTCATCGCTGTTGAACACTTTCGAAGGATCCGAGTCAGGAGTATCGCATTGATGCTTCGAAAACGCTTTGACTGAGGTGAAATACTTGAAGCAGAGACCACACTGATTCTGGAGATGATATCTGTAATGATTATGTAAGTTCGGAAAGTCATCCCCGCATACCACGCATCGTTCAGCCTTAATCATAGCTCGATAGTGAACTTTCTTCGTAGATTTGTGTATGCCTTTCATGTGCTTCATAAACGGTCCATATTTAATGAACTTCTCACGACAAATTCGACATTTAATCGGAACATTGTTGTACTTTCTGCTTCGATGCGAAAACGCGTGGATGTTAAACGCGTCCATCGTTTTAAACTTCAACGGACAGAACCGACACGATATAGCTCCGGACACAGTGTGCAAGTTATCATGTAACTTCTTGGTAGTCTTTCTAGTTACTGGTTTGAAGCAGAACTTGCATTCCTCATACTTTTGCTGAGCTGGCACATTAGAGTTGCTTTCATCATTGTCATCGTCACTCTCTATGGTACAAAGATGCTGATCATATTCGCTTCTGGAGTAGAAGTACTCTCGGCATTTCTTGCACCGGTTCTCCTCATGGTAAGTCAAATGTCTGTGAAGGTTGAAGAATGTCTTATTGCAGATGTTGCACGTCTCCTCTTTATCGTCTTTGGGCATCACTGTCCATTCTTTGTCGTCTCCGTGGACGTCCCTCATGTGGTATATCATTTCTCGGAACGCAACAAATGTCTCGTCACAATGTTCGCACTTAGTCGGGTTGTCGACATTGAGTTGCGCCAAATGAGCGTTCTTATGCTTCCTGTAAAGGGTCATGGTATTGAATTTTCTGGGGCAGTAAATGCATCCGTAGTATCCGATGGTTCGGTGGTAGATCTTGTGCATGCTAAGGGCGTAATCGTTCTCAAACACCTTGAAGCAGTAATCGCAGACAATCTCTTGCTTCCCTTCAGAGGCTTCTCTGCACACGTTTATATTGTGTTGTGTTCTCAAATGACAGTCCAATTTAACTTGTAAATGGAAAGCTTTGTAACATATATGACACTTCACTCTCTTCGGATAGGTTTCGGTGTCGCCGATCAGTTTTTTCTTTTCGCACGTGAAGGCGAGATGTCCTTCAAGGAATTTCAGGCAGCTGAAGTAATCAAAGCAGTAGTTGCATCTTAAGGAATTGTGGTAGTCGATGTGCCTTTCGTAATTGCCCTTGCTGGCGAGGAGTTTGAGGCAGATGGAACATTGGAACTCTTTCAGCGGACCCTCGAGAGTTTCATCGGTGCGTTCAGCTATCCATTCCTCCTCGATGTGATGAGCATCGCGCAGATGGTGATGCAAGTCGTAGCCCTTGATGAACGTTTCCTCACAATGTGGGCATTTGAGAGGATTATCCTTGTAGTTCCTCGTCAGATGGGTTTGTTTCACGTGGAGTCTATGGTTCTTCAACGACACGGTTTTCTTTCCACAGAATTTGCATTTGAAGAACGCCGGCTTCCTCAGATGAGCTTCTTCGTGGTGTTGCAACCTGCGCTCGTCTAAGAATACCTTCGCGCATAGCTTGCAAGAGTAGTACTTCTGAGGTGGAGCGTCCGGATCGTGCTTAATCATCTTGCTTTCCGGGTGGGTTCTTCTCAAATGGCGGATCAGTTTCACCATGTCCGGATAAAAGCGCGTGCAAATTGGACACTTAACTTTATCCTTCCTGAGTTTCTCCAACCGTTTCTTATGGGACATATGATCGAAATTGTGTCCCTTTACATGCTTCCTGAAATACTCCTCATCTATGTAACCTTTGCCGCAAACGGTGCATTTGAAAGGTCCGTTCTCGTCTTCGAAATGCGACCGCGTGTGGAGTTCCAACCGCCTCTTGTTGGTGAATAGCAAATGGCAAACCATGCATTCGTGTCGAGACCCATACAACGAGGACTTAGAAGTGTGCCATCTTATATGACATTTGAGGGAGTTTTCGGAGTCGCATACCTTACCGCATTGCGGGCACGTGTGTGTTCCATCGAAGATAGTTTTATCGAGATTTTGTGGGGCCATAGTGCCTACTATTGTGTCTTGACCATCGCCTTTTTTGTAGTGAATGGCCATATGAGAGAGGTATACCTTTCTGTCCTGGAAGACTCTTCTGCAGATGGAGCATTGGTAGTCTTTGTTCTTGAAGCGCGTCTGCTTGTGGAAGGTCATGTGCGCGTTGGCTGCCCGCAGGTGCTTGCTGCGGCGGCCGCAGATGGTGCACGTGAGGTGCTTGGGGTCGAGGTTGGTGTCCGTATAGTGGTCGCGCATGTGCAGCTTGTAGTGACGTTGGAAGCGGAAGGTCTGGGGACAAGGAGAAAGTTTCATATGTTTCTGAACATGATTGAACAGATGGAGGGATTGGCAGAGACTGGATGCAGAAGGCCGAGAATCTGGTTGAGTGGCGTGCTTTGGGAGACGCCTACGTCCAGCAGTGGTCTGTTACGAGCTGATGATGGTTTTATATGTAACGATGCAGAAGGCCGAGAATCTGGTTGAGTGGCGTGCTTTGGGAGAGGCCTACGTCCAGCAGTGGACTGTTACGAGCTGATGATGGTTTTATATGTAACGATGCAGAAGGCCGAGAATCTGGTTGAGTGGCGTGCTTTGGGAGAGGCCTACGTCCAGCAGTGGTCTGTTACGAGCTGATGATGGTTTTATATGTAACGATGCAGAAGGCCGAGAATCTGGTTGAGTGGCGTGCTTTGGGAGAGGCCTACGTCCAGCAGTGGACTGTTACGAGCTGATGATGGTTTTATATGTAACGATGCAGAAGGCCGAGAATCTGGTTGAGTGGCGTGCTTTGGGAGAGGCCTACGTCCAGCAGTGGACTGTTACGAGCTGATGATGGTTTTAAATGTAACTGTTGTATTTTCATTTGTGTGCAAATAAAGTATATTTGATTTGATTGATTGATGATGATTAGAAATTAAGACCCTACTTATTAAGGTACCTTAGACTGGTGCTGTGTTAAATATTGTTCACTCTGATGTTGATACCTCGCGTGGGTAATTTATGTAAAACATAATTAAAGGCAACATCCCTTGAGAACATTTGGCCAAGACCAAATTATTCAATAGTTTCTTGATAAAATTCCACACCACACCCAGCAAACTAAAGAATGGCAATTATTACAAAAGTCAATTAGCCAATGAACCATACAAAGCATGTTCTATACCCAAGAACTTAAAGTTCCATTTTGTGTGTGTATAACTCACCTCCTGACAAACGAAGCACTCAACCATTTTCTCCAGATTGTTGCCCACATTCTCGTGCCAGTTGACGTGCCGCTTCAGCGAGACGAGGGTCTTCATCTTCTTGCCGCACAAGTGACACGTGAACCCCGCCAGGTCCACCACTGCGCCCGCGTTCGTGACCGGAACCTCACCGAAGCCGTTGTGACTCTGGACCTCGTCCAGGGGTTCCGCCTTCGTCACAACGACTTCACAAAAATCCGCCAAATCAGTACCCTCGAATTGCTGCGGGGTTGCCACTGGAGTCTGCTTCAATCTATGGATCAGCTTAATATGGTTTGCTAGACCGCTGCAGCTCTTAAACTGCTGTGAGCATTCTGCGCAAGTATACTGGTTCCGGGGTTTCATATTAGCCGATATATGCTTCTGATTATGTTCGTTGATAGCCGATACTTTCATTTCTAAGTCGCAGATCAGACAACGAACTAGACAGTCTTTGAGGTTAATCTTTGCTCGTTTAGTTCCCGAGCTCATGTTATGTTTAGTCTTTTTGTGTTGGATCAAGAGACGTTTGTATGAGAACTGTTTCTCACAGATGTCGCATGTATTGTCGTCTCCTTCACCAGGACTAGAATCTGACTCTGTTTCTAAGTATGCTTCGTCTAGACTTGTTGAAGGTTTGTCGGGGGGTTCCGTTTTCACTTCTAGTTGGGAATGTCTGTCGATATGAGTTTGGAGTGACTTCTTGTATTTGAAGCCTTTGCCGCAAATGCCGCATTTGTGCGGACTGTTAGTGGTAGGTGTGCTGTGATCAGAGGCTAATGATGCAGCGTCATCTGGAGCACTCATTCTGTAATAATAATTGTAAGTTAATTCATTGTAATATAAAAATTGGGCAGAACCCACTGAAATTCGCACCCTGTGCCCACTCGTTCCCTCACATATTTGGGGTTCTCACTTGTCCCCTGAACTATTATTTATTTTAAATCATTTATATTTCCTCTCAATCTACTAAGGCGCACCACGCAGCATGTTGCGTGTCGACGCACCTACGCACGTGCTTGCGGGAGTGCCAGATCTGCATCATCATGCGGGTTTTTCACGCACTCACGCGCGTAGTTGCATTTTGTGGATTCACGGCTGCTCTGACTCATTTCATTCAAAGCTGTTCGCTGTGGTGATAGTGCTTCCAAAATCACGCATGTCATTGCGGGACTCGGTGTGCTAGGCCAGTCATTCTGGCGAGCGTTTGTATGGAGACCCCAACAATAACTCCTCTATCGATGAAACTTTTTTGTATACTTAATAGCATATTTATAAGAACAATTGTCAGAGAATCCAATAATATTTCGAGGCGGAAGTTACTTATTTTAATTGAAATTCAACATTATACCGTATCTTTTTCTGGAACAATGTTATGGTCATAATTCTTTTTCTATAAATTGTATTTTATTAGTGTGCTTCTGTACATTCATAAGTAAAACTACTTTTTAATTCGAAAGTGTAGGTATTTTAATAAAATGTCTTTTTTGGCCGTAGTTTCCATAGGATAATTGCTCCGCCGGGTTTCTGTTTTTAATATGCCTTCAAATTATTATTTCTAGTATAAGTACGAAAATCCAACAAAAAAATCCAAATGAAACAATTCATTATACAGAATTTGTCTTTTAACTATCTCTGGAAAATTACTCTATCAGATATTTTTTACAATTGTAATGAGATACCCACAAATAACCTGATTTCAAAAGAATCCAACAAAATATCCAGGCGGAACACCATTATTTCGAAATACCTATCAAGCGCAGGCCAGCGCGGGGCCCGAGGCGGGCGAGGGGCGTCGAAAACCGGTCGTCGAGCGGCGGGCGAGTTTCTTCAAGTAGGTTAATAGGTACAGCTAACAGAAGATCAACACTTTGGACTAAGTACCGTTCTTATTATCTGCGTCGTAAGAGTTGAAATCGTGCGAATGCGAGCGATACCATTGATCTGCTGTTGTCCGTACTATACGTATGTATGTATGTATGTATGTATGTATGTATGTAGGAGGTTGATCTAAACATCGCAATTTAATTATTATTATCGTCATCGTTTCGAAACATACGAACGCAGTAAATGTAATATGCGTATTGCCTTGTATAAGTTGAGTATACACCGCGACTTTTTAGTGGCTTCGGAGCCGAAGCGTACCTACTCTACCCGATGTATACTATCGATACATACTATTAAAAACAAATAAATAAAATGTTAAAAATACGTAAATTAAAATAATTAGGCATTATTAAATAGTCCGATTTTGTAGTGTATACTCTCACTTCATTCAAGTGAAGCGGCGGCGGCTTCAATGTCCTGTCGGCATTAGTAAAGGATACAATAAACCAATGACATGCGCCCGCGCCATCCGAAATCCCGCCCACATCGCACCCCTTTACTATTTTGCGTTTTGCCGCTCCGCAATCAGTCGACCGGAAGCAAGCGAGCGAGTGTCCGCGTCGCATAATTAATTACGGAACGGGTCCCGGAAGCCCTGAAGTTCTTTCGTTATCGGTGCAATGAGTAACCCTCATTATCAGTACTCAAATGTGGAGTGGTTAGGTATGGTACGTTTTTATGCCATTGCCAACAATAACTTGGAAGAAGCAAGGCGCTTGTACGCCCAGCCAGAGCACCTTTTTGGAACCCCAAATACCTGCTACAGCGACGATACTATCAGCAACACAGCGTTTGTATTCTCGATCATGGCCAATTTAGAATACCTACACACGCCCAAGGACGGGGTCATACACATTTATCAGCTGCTGCGCTCGAAGATCGTATTTTATCAATGAAGAAATTAGATACTAGTGTGTGTGTGCGGGCTGTGTTGCGTGCGTGCGCCGGAGTGGAGGGGTGCGGTGTTGCAATGTCAAGGTCACGCGGCTCGTAAGTAGTTTACAATTCAAATGTTGCAGCGAGTACTAGTAATTTGGACATTTCTCCAACATACTATTTTGTCTTCATTTTTTTTTTTTTTTACCTCGTTTTTTTAAATTAATAGTATTTATCGATAGTATACATCGGGTAGAATAGGTACGTTTCGGCTCCGAAGCCACTAAAAATTCACGGTGTATAGTGTGTGTTTTCTTCGCGACACGGGGTCTAGGATAAACTAACCCAGAGATTCCTTTAGAGTGTCTTTAACTTAATTGGGCGCTTAGTGTTTTTTTATGTTACTTCCAGCTTTAAGAAACGCCCCTGTTGTGAATCTGTACTAGATTATTTGCAATTTTGTCGAAATCTAGTCGCGTTCATGTCTCACGCTGGTGCATGAGATAGTGTTTGATAATTTCGCCACGCCAAACAGCGGGCGTATTGGTCGAGTGGCTGGAGCGGTCGCCTCCCGTGCACGCGGTTCCGGGTTCGATTCTTAGCTAAATATATATATTTTTTTGTTTTGTTTCGTGTTTTATTTTGTATTTTATTTTAATTGTGTTTCGAATTTGGTTAGTATTTTATCAAACATTTTGTTGTAATTATCTTTGAATTTTATTTGAGCATAAACTCTGAACTCATTTATACCGAAGTAGGTGTATTAGGAGAGCTGGGAATCTGTCTGTACTAGATTACTTGCAATTTTGTCGAAATCTAGACGGAGCGGTCCGTTCATGTCTCACGCTGGTGCATGAGATATGCTTGGTAATTTCGCCGGGCTAAACAGCGAACGAATCGGTCTAGTGGCTGGAGCGGTCGCCTCCCGTGCACGCGGTTCCGGGTTCGATCCTTAGCTAAATATATTTTTTTTTGTTTTTTTTTTATTTATTTTTTGTTTTGTATTTTGTTTCGTGTTTTATTTTGTATTTTTAACCGACTTCCAAAAAAAGGAGGAGGTTATCAATTCGTCGAATTAAAAAAATAATTGTGTTTGGAATTTGGTTAGTATATTAGGCAGATCACCCTCACTTGTAGATTTTTGTGGTTGCAGTTGCGATTACATATTATTAGTAGGTGAATATCTCACGCTCATCGTACAAGTGTAGAATTTAAATTTGCTTAGCTGTAGTCGTCAGTATGACGTAAGTAATAAGACCTATGCCGCACGCAAATATACCCGTAGTCGATGTGCGAGCGAGTTTAAAAATAACAAGCTGTCTTTGTTACTCGAGGGGGTGAGGGGGGTCCGATCGCATGTAGCACGGCGCACCGTTCCGCTGAATCACTTATTGACTGATAATCTATTTTGATTCTAATAATATCACAATACAGTAGGGTTTTATATAACAGATAATTATAATTTTAAGAAATAATTTGATACACGCACACCAAACGAGATCCCACGGCGAAAAAAAAGTGTTTTGCCATTGTCCGTACTAACCTTGACATATGTTGTCGTACTTATGCGTTGATGATACGGGCTAGATTACGTTTTGTGTTTGTTGGCGTAGGTACTATCGTCTCGGTCGAGCTTACTTAAACATTCCACGTAGTAGGTACCTAGTAAGTACACATAAAAACACATCAAGTTGTAACACTTTGGGCCGCTCCAATCTATATATCTATCTGCGTCGTTAGAGTTGAAATCGTACTGAAAGTGTTACTATTGATCTGCTTTTGTCCGTACTAACCTTGACTTGACATGTTGCGCTTATGCGCCGATGATACGGGCTAGATTACAATGGTTTTGTGTATGTTGGCGTAGGTACTGTTGTGTCGGTCGAGCTTACTTAAAACATTCCAAAATCAGATCAAGTGTAACATTTTGAACCGTTCTTATTATCTGCGTCGTAAGAGTTGAAATCGTACTGCAAGTGTTACCATTTGTTTTGCTATGTCCGTACTAACCTTGAAATGTTGTCGTACTTATGCGCCGATGATACGGGCTAGATTAGAATGGTTTTGTGCATGTTGGCGTAGGTCGGTCGAGCTTTCACCACTCGGTAACGAGTTAACCTAAAACAAACCTTATTCGTATAACTGTAGGTAGAGTACAGAATCCTATCTCCAAAATATTTGTTCAACTTCCAGTCCACGTTACCGATGCGATAGATATTTTCTACTTGTATAGGAATAAGGTTTATTATAAATTGACTTTGACTTTGAAGAACAGTTCGACTAAGATCGTAAGTATGTTCATAATGATAAGAAAAATCGAACTTAGCATTTTTCTCAACTCTAATTTTTCGTCGATTTCTAGAAAACGCTTGTCCGCATGGATCTTTACTGGACTTTAGTAAAGAGTTAATCTACAATTAACCTTATTTGTATATGAGTAGACAACAGAATCCCATCTCCAAATATCTCCTCCGCTCCGTCCAATTTCTCGTCCGCGTTCCCGCTGTTCTGTACGTGTAATAGGAATAAGGTTGTTAATCGGCCGCAGTAGCGATCCGCGCGCAGTGGCGCATGCACCGCCGCGTTGATTAGAAATATTTGAATACAACTCTATTTGATATTTTGTGCTTCGCCTGCATTTTTTATTGGAAAACTTGAAAAGCAGTTTTAATAAGATAGTCTGTTCATAATGACAAGAAAAATCGGGCTGAGCATTTTTGGAAACCCCCATTTTTCGTCAATTTCTGGATAACGCTTTTCGGTCTGGATTTTTTATTGGAAATTCATAACTACTTTCGAAAGTAATATTTTAAATACATAATTAAATAGAAATTGGAGTGAGTAATTATCCCTTGGAAATTACGGCAAAAAAACACATTTTATTAAAATATCTATATTTCCATATGGAAATATGGTTGGATATTCTGTCAACACATGTCTATAGGTAACTAGAACTTGTAAAAAAAGAATTTTGGATAGAGCAATTTTCCTGTAATTGATACCACGTAATTTAAGTTTGACCTTGAAAATACCTAACTTCCGTTTCTACAAATTATTGGATTCTATGTCAATTCCAATCTACATATGGTACTCTATCACTGTGCCAAATTTCATAGATAGATGAGTTACTGCTAGGGTCAACTCCTTTAATGACTGGCCTATGCCATACCTTGCCCCGCACCTACGCGCGGAGGTTCGTGTTTCTCCGCTTGTAGGCGCGTGATTTGCATGAACGCGCGTGGATGCATTTTCTGTGTGTTTGACCGTGCGTGTTTTCACTGTTTTCATTCACGCGCTACGCTGCGTGGTGCGTAGCAGTGTGTTAATCGCCTAATTTATAGATTTTTCGCCATTTATTGTGATAACAAACAATGGGCTTACGACCCACTTCTGTGGATGCCTCTACCATAATAGTCATGGATGAAGAAAGTATAAGAAGCAGTTTCATCTGAGAAGAAAATGAAAACAGTTCTTTTGGAAATACACGAAAAAAATATCAAGTGTATGACAATCTAATAGTTTAGTATAGTCCGTTATGGTGGCACTTCACTTGGCTATTCGTATTTACATATTTGTCATAGATACACAAAGGTCTTACTAAAACAATTTTAAAAACGTCCAAATAAGGGTCCATTGTTAACGTCCAAATAATGTTAATTAAAGCAAATGAGGGTCCATTCATCCGTTTGGACCTTCTTTGCGCTCGGACATTTTTAGAAGGCAGACTGTGTATCTAGTTGTTTATAGGAGATCAATGGTATTTGTCATAATTGCCATGTGGTTGGTATTCTTGACAAAATATTCGTCTTATTTGTTGTACGTCAAGTATTGGACAAATACGACCAACATCCAATAGCGAATACGAATAGCCAAGTGAAGTGCCGCTATGATTAGCAAGGTTCATTGTTATGGGGAATAGTTAGGAACTGTGGTGGTCAACACTAGTTTCCATTTTTTTTAACCAACCTGGAATCATCATCACCGCCGTCATCTGCCTCGTCAATATTGGACATGTGCGCCGCCAAATGAGTGATCAGCAGGTCCTGGGACCCAAGTTTCTTATTGCACATACGACATTCAAACCCCGGTTTTGCTTTCTCCATGGGCTTACTCCCCTCTTTAGGCCAGAAATGTATGTTCTTCAAATGAGTGAAATAAGAGTTCTTATTAGACATAACGCGATTGCAAAGGGGGCATTGCAGAGCTTTAGAATTGTCCCTTTTAGAACACGAACTGAAGTGAGCACAGTGGATGTAGTAATCTTCAAACACAGTGTGACAGAACAGGCAAGAAATAGTCAACTTTCCGGATTCTTTAGTCTCTAAAGCCCTCAGATTTCTCTTCAACACAGCCGCGTGAACGACTCTCATGTGTTTCTCCAGATTTTCAACTGTTTTGAACCGAACTGTGCACATTTCGCATTCGATCTTCTTGCTCTCTGGCGACCTATTCAACACCGCGTCAATCGGTTCTAACGTTATGAGCAACTCCTTTTGAGGAGATACTTTCGGTGTCTTCCCACAAGTGTCGTGATGTCGCTTCAACATTATCTTCAACTTAAAAGTCTTTGAACACTTCTCACATTTCAATTTATTTTCCTCATCCGTCGCATCCTCTGTACTCTTCTTTGGGATATTAACTAGTGTGTTTTCACCTAGCTTCTCCTTGGAATGTATTCTGTTGTGCTGGCTTAAGCTCTTCTGAGTCCTAAACTCTTTCGGGCATTGCTTGCATTTGTAGTTGTGCAACAGCGGTTCATCCGAATCTGTTTCGGCAGAGTAATGGGATATGCTGTTGTCTTCGTAATCAGAATCTATGGAAGCGTTAGGAGACCGGTTTCGTGGTCTTTTTCGTGAGCTGCGTAGTTCTTCCACCCGCTTGGAGGTAGACGGGCGGTAGTCGTGTGAGCGACTACTGACTGAAACATTGTCGCTCTCATGACTTCTCTTTCGGTTCCTACTGGCAGGAGTAGCTTTTTCAGATGAAGATGGTTTTATCTGGTGCGAGGAGATGTCCGTGTGAGCGGATGAGAAAGCGGAATCGCTGCTTTGTCGATTCGGCGGTGGAGTGATGCTAAAACCTAGAAAAAAAATTATAAATAAGTACATACCAGGATAATATCAGGATAAATAAATACAATTTTATATACATCATAATTGTGAAAAGTTGTAGTTCTCAAATATGCCAAAAACGGGCATTTTTCGCAATTATGAAAACTACAACTTACCGAAATTGAATCACGTTGACAATAAGCATTTAAATAACCCTCCTTCTTGCGAAGTCGGGTAAAAATAGTATTTATCGTAATAAAGATTTGCTTCATAGCTTGATTTTGGAAGATATTAATTTTTAAACTTGTCTCTGCAGTTAACACATTCAAAAGCAAATTGCAGTTATTTTAAAACCATTACCACAAATAATACCACTAAGTGTTAGACTTTACAAACACTGTGATGTGGACATATCAGCGATGAGCTGTCTGTCCATAATTAAATTAAACATTGGTGGTGCTAGTTAGCTCAGGTTAGGGCCTCAAGATATTTGGCTTGATCGGAGTGGAATCAGAATAAATTTTCGCAGCTTAAGCACGCCGATGTTAGCTGAGTCAACATACACTAATGGCTCAGTGATTCGGACTCTGATCAAGCCTTAGTGGTACTGGGGAAAAGTGGTGACCAACAATTTGATTTGATAATGTTATATCACGCGACAAAGTGAGAAATGAGACCATCCGCCTACGGACTCGTGTCACCGACATCGGCAAACGAGTGGCAAAACTGAAAAGGGCCTGGGCGGGGCACCTCTGTCGCCGAAACAATGGTCGATGGAGTAAGTGCGTTCTAATGTGGAGATTCAGGACGCGTAGAAGAAGCGTGGGCAGACCACCGGCTAGATGGTCCGATGACATAAAGAGGGTTGCTGGCTCGGTGTGGACCAGACAACCTTGGGATAGGGCCACATGGAGGATTCATGGAGAGGTATATGCCCAGGAGTGGCCTGCTGTATGCTGAAGAAGAATGTTATATCAATCATTGTAGAAATGTTTCTGACCTGGCGGGGGAATATAGTTCCTTCTCAGTTCCTGGTCTGATCTTTCGCACTGCTGTTTGAAGATATATGCACTGCTGAGTTTCTGGACGCACTCCGAGCATATTTTGTCAGGTAGCCCATCACCTTCGAATATCTAAAACAATCACATATGTATAAAAGTTTGTAGATAAAAGAAATATATAAATAAAAAAAACCTGACTTCTGAAAATTTAAGCCCCTTTGATAAAAAAATTATAGCCTATGTCACTCGTACAATCAAGATGAATCTAACGACACCTCATATATTAAAATTTTCAGTTTCAATGAAATGGTCACAACAAACAGCTGATGCATACCAGCTGATAAGGACATATATCTCGGATCTTATATCTACATACCTGATATAAGAACAGAACACAATTTTTTGTATCACAAAACGCAAATTCCCATATTTGAATCAAAACGCTGAATTGAATAAACTCATTGTTGCAAAAGACATTCCTTTCCTAGGAATTGTAGGCATCCATCTTCAACTTTGATGAATTTATATAAAGGCTTACCTTCACTTGGGTGCAATCCATCACCATTTCCGACAACTGCATGACATTGTCCATCGTAAAGATGGAGTAAAAATCCCCAAGCTTCAGGCAAAGCCTGCATTTTCCCAGCTTGAGGGCCATATTGATTTGGTGTCAAAAAACCTCCTTCACCGATAGATTACATCTGGGGAACACAGAGACATATTTAGCACATTTTCCCGTTAAATATGTAAATAGAAAGCTTCTTTTCAGTTCTCTGGAGTAAGTATGCTAAACTATAATAGAAAAATCAGAAGGAAATTGTTAAAAAATACCTTTAGCCGGCGTAACTCCATTTTCGACGGAGAGAAAAAAACGGAAGTGCGTTTTGTTTTTCCATCTTAATGATTTCTAATCTATTCATGATTTGTTCATAAAATCTCAAGTGATAAGTTTTACATACAAAAATACCTATCATTTGTTATGATTTTTGACCCAATTTCCGATAATAGCATACTCCCCTTAGAAAACTACCATAATTCTGATGTTTCCCAATATTAAACTATTTGTGGTAACAAAACGTTTCGAAGGTGCTTATGCCTCGTTTTCATGTGTCAGACAAGTAAACAGCTGGCAAACGTCAAATTTTTTACAAGGTACTACATACGACAACAAAAACAAAACGAAAATTAAACTAAAATAAAATTGCCGAAACCTCGGTGGATCCAAAATGGCAATATAAATTAATATTACTTAATCCTTAACAAAGTGTAAAGTGAAGTGGGAGTAGATTTCTTGAGCTTTTATGTACATACTCCAAATCACTCCAAATATTGAAAGAAATTAGTCATGTCCAAGATGTATTTAGTGGCAGGTGCTAATATGTTTGGTCAATGGTTGTCAGAAGACTTTTCTTTTCACACATTTAAGTGTATTTCTAGCGATATTAAGACTAAAAAATTTAACTTAAAAGAAGCCCAATTAGAGTGTATTGCATGGTCATACAACATATTTAAATTAAATAATATATTTTACTTGAGCGGATCCTGGCATGGGATAGAAAACCAGTTTATTAAAGTGAGTATTCCCAAAGAATGCAAATCTTTACCTTCTAACTTGACCATGATCGGAAATGATTACAATTTGTATTTAATTGATGTAAGAACCCACACAATATGGATAATGAGTTTGGAGATCGAAAACAATATCAAGAAGATAAATATGGATATTGAAACTCCACTCCCAGAGAAAACTGATGCGAAAAAGTTGCGAAAGGACGATAGCATCATAAAAGCTATCGCAAACAACAGTTCTTTGATATGTTTAACTGCTGGTGGCGCTGTGTATTGTGGCATATTGCCTAGTCATCTGAATACAAGTCATTGTGAAGGAAAAGTATGTGATATTCAGTGTGGATTTGAGCATTTTGTATTACTCACTGACGCTGGGAAGGTTTATACTTGGGGGAATGGACGGTGAGTTAATTATTTATTCAAATTTTACTATAAAAAACTACTACACTTACAAAAACTAGAAAAACAAACTTTCAAAAAATAACATACACAACACACAGACACACAATAATAACAATTAACGTTGAATTACAATAATATTTGTGAAGGGTTCAATTACATACCTACTCAGAATATATTTAGTATAATAGCTAAGATAAGAATTAAAAGATAAAAAATGTATGTGGTCCGTTCTACCTGTATACTTACTACTCACTGCTTTAACCAGGTGGTGGCTGAAAATCAGAACTATATATTTGCATTACTTGTTACATTTAGTACTGAGCCACTCTCAGCCTTTTTGCTACAGTCTGACTTTAAAATTTAAGGTAATAATATTTCTTATTTAAACTTATGTATGTCTGGATTATGTAGCAAATAAATGATCTTTTATTTATTTTTATTTATACAAATACATAAATATGATGGAACTAAAGTCTTCAGGACAAATACACAAATATAAATACTTTACAAATATTAATCTACACTGATAGTACCTATGTGTTATGAATACTTATTATGGGATGGGACATTCTTAGTTGACCAAAAAAGAAATTATTTTAAAAAGTAGAAAGTGAATTAAATAATATTATGTGAAATTAAAGATCAATTGAATACCTCTATTGTCAATCTGTAAGAATATAAAGTACTTAATATAATCATGTATTTTGTTATACTTTTCAGGAGGCTGCAACTAGGTCACGGAGATATCGCTAATTTGGAGTCACCCACAGAAGTTGAGGCTTTGTCGGGAATTAAAATAGTCAAAATCAGTGCCGGAGGATGGCACTCCTTAGCCATAAGTGAATTTGGTGACGTATACGCTTGGGGCTGGAACGATACTGGCCAGCTCGGAATAAAGTCGCAACCGAATAGAGAACAGGGCGTCCTAAACAATGAAGGTTTAAAAAGCTATCCAATACCGACGCTAGTGGACGTTTTTGATGAAAACGGCAAAGAAGTTTCTATAAACGCAAAGGATATTGCCTGTGGCAGTAGACATTCCGCTATATTACTCGAAGACAATTCAGTTTGGATGACTGGCTTCAACAAGTATGGACAGTTAGGCTTTTCGCCACAGTCATATCCGAAAGTAAATTATTTTAAGAAGACTTATCAGTGTGAGCAAAATGTAGCGTTGAGGTGTGGGCCTTGGTCAACAGTATTTTTGAAATGTGAGTAATGTATAGGTGACTTTAGTGTATATTTAGTGGCAATGCGAATATTTAATTTGTGCATAGACCAGTGTATTGTAATATGAGTGTTAATATATAATATATTCTGAGCTAGGGTAGGTACAGACAACAGCAGATTAAGTGTAATACACGAACAATGCTCGTAGCTTGTTGGTATCATTATATTATTCGATGTATGGATAATTGTGGTGCTGTCGGGCACTCACCTACCATCATAAATTTTATTACAGGTTTTACATAAGTGTATAATTTATTGTAAATTATATTAAAGAACAAATGAAAAATACGAAATGTTTATTTTATTGATTAATTGGGAAAAGCATGATTAAAATAAACCGTGAAAATGACAAACAAAATAAAAGTTTAGCACTTACATAAAATATATACAAGAACATACTTTCTGTAGATATGTTACCAGGCTTTTAGACATTCTAAGGTTGACTGGCAGAAATCCGCGGGCATAATGACTGCTTTTGTACATACTACATTTAAACATTCTTGTTTCATTCTTTCAAATATGCGAATTGTTATAAAATGTTCATCAAGTGAAAAAATAAAGTGCCCATTCCCCTTTTAGATGGATACCTACTACCTAGGTAGGTATTTCGATTGAAGGGTATTGTGGTACCTAGTTACTTACTCTCCTTGGGTAATAAATAATAATTCTATGCTGAACGAATACCACAAAAATAAATAGGTAATATATTGTAGTTTTACTGAAGACGGAACCCAGCTATATTGAAAGATAATGCTATGCTCGCTGACGGAACCACTAATGAAAACATTATACGGAACCCCATAGAGTATTGATCCCAGGAAGAAGAAGGGTACGTTTACGTTATATTGTTTGTTTGTATACGACTCGACTCGACAAAAAAACGACCTCGAATGAAAACGAGCAACCTATGTCGTTTCGTTCTACGCATAGAAACATCGTAATCACAACGTGTATTATTTTTCTAATTATTTATACAACTCCTCCAATCATTTCCATGTTATCTTTGATTCATTTCTCTAAAAATGCTATCATTAAGAACTTTTCCTTGACTTTTCATCAAATATTTACGAAAATAATTGTGGCTAATAATATCAACAGCTTGTATTACGTATAAAGAATCGTAAAAATCAATAGTCTATGAAAAAAAATCACCAGTTGCCAATGTTTTGCTTTTTGCGTGTTTGCTTTTACATTTACTCGTAAATCCGTAGGATTTGGAAGTTATTCTTAATTTAGATATATTGTTGCATACCGTAAAGTTCGTGGAGGCGTAGTCATCGCACTCCCTAATTTGTGTTTAAATATTAAACCTATTGTTCTCTGAGCTTGAACCCATATGTAATTAAATAATAATCTCCGCTCCGGGAACGAGATCTGGTAAGTTGAATTGGTTTGTTTGATATGTTTCTTAAGGTTTCTAAGTCTCTACACTTTACATTCCTCGAAATCTTTTTCCCGCGAAGGTCATGCAACCATGGATATTCAAACAAAATGGCAAGGATTATGTTTCACTCTATGTATAGTGATAGGGTAGGAACTCGAGCCAATTCAGTGTAAATCACCAGATAAGATTTCAGTTGAGGGTAAACAACGCAATGAAATTTAGAAAAAAAATACATGGCTCCCAAAAATTTAAGCCCTTTGATTAAATTTTTATAGTCTATGTCACTCCAACAACAAGAATCTACCTGGTGTCCTCATATGTTAAAATCCATCAAGCTGTGTTGGCTGCAGTGCGTGCCAAGGAACATACATAAAATTTCTTGGCCAGTCGGGTAAAAAAATTAAAATGTTTTTGATTTAATTCAAAATCAGATGAAATTTACTTGCATAAGTTGTGTAAGCTGAAGTACCAGTGTTCAAGGTTCGACTCGGACTACTGTGTGGCGGTCCCTCCTAAATCTAGTTTTTATTTTTAGCTTAAGTTGAGTGGTTTAGGAGTTATTCATCATCAGTCTATTTATATTGCCCCACTGCTCGGGCTCAGACCTTCCCTTACATGGATTTCACATGCCTTAGATTTTTTTATTCTTCTACGGCATGCAGGTTTCATCACGTTTTCCTTCACCAGTTTGAGAGCACTCGGTAAAGGTATGTAAGTATTTCCATCGAAAAAACCGAGGGTAACTCATTGGTACATGGCTGGGAATCGAACCAGGGACCTCCGTATTGCAAGTCCATTGCCCAACCACTGAGCTACCGAGCTAGGAGCTATTATTATTATTAATGATGAACAGGCTTATAGGTGATAGATAATGAATAATTTCACTTCACAGTTGTAAAGTCTATCACTCTTGATTATTAGCAATTTGAAAGCATTGCTAATTTTCTTTGATTTATAAAATTCTTTGCATTATCCAATCAAGATTTTAACTCCACAACTGCAATGTTTATTAGAATGGGTTAGATTTCTAGTTTTGTACTAGGTCCTGACCACAAAAATCTATATAGTGGTCCTGATTTCAGTCTTTCTGTGTTGTAGACGCAATGGATAACCTCGCAAGTGACTACATAACCCTGGCACGGCAGCTGACAACCAACGGCAGCTACAGTAAATCATTTGACTTGTACATTCTGGCTTTCGATAAAAAACCTCAATTAAAGACCAGCTTAGAACAAGAATTCAGGCTAGTTCTTACTAAGTTGAATGAAGTGCTCACCGACACTGGCAAAATCGAAGATATATTCTTTAACTTTGGACGAGCTATCAATGCTTTCCCCAACAACGTTAACCTTCTCAACAACATCGGGAAGTATCTTTACAAGTACGGATACTACACAGAAGCTTGGTGTCACTTCCAGAAAGCTCTGTCCTTAGATTCAGGCTTCGTGAATGCTGAGAAAAACTTGAACTCTGTCAAGAATTTGATGGTCGAAAGATGGCATTTCAGAATGCTAAACGACAAGATCAGAAATGAGGCATATCGTGCTGCTATTAAAGAAACCTTGATACCGTTCAGAGATAGTGTGCTTGACGTTGGAACTGGCACTAGTCTGCTAGCTATTTACGCTAACGAATGTTCTCCAGTCGCTAATACAGGGATTGATGGCTCTGAAGTTATGACTAAGTTGGCTGAAAATATTTTGGAAGATAATGGAAATCCACTGATTGTTATAGTAAACAAAATGTCTACAAATCTTAACTACATGGACATTGGTGGTAAAAGATCCTTATTGGTAACTGAAATGTTTGATGCATGTCTGTTTGGAGAACATATCCTACAATCTCTAGCTCACGCCAAAGAGCATTTACTTTCAATTAATGCTAAAGTCCTCCCAAACAAAGCAGAAATCTTTGTTGTCGGTGTAAAATGTGACCAACTCTATTTAAAATCCCAGCTATCGGCCAAGATCAAAAAAATCCTCAAGATATCATCGTCAAATATTCATGTGATGACCTATGACACATATGACTGCGATGATGTTTATCTGTACAAAGATCTCAAATATATGACAGAACCTCAGTCACTTCTCAAAATAGATTTTAACGATGACTATGACATTCAGGAGAAACTCAATCGCACTGAGCCTTACAAGGTAAATTTGAAAATTAAGGAAACGGGTGAAATTAACAATGTGATTGGGTGGTTTAATATATACCTGACAGATGCCATAACTCTCACAACGGACCCAACGGCTGACAACAGAGCTAATGCTTGGCAACAGGCAGTATTCTGTGACTACATACCACAGACTGTTCGCGAGAACGAAACTATTGATGTTAATTTTTTAATGATTGGAAGTAGAATGTCTCTACATCCCAACTTCAATTGTTACATCGAGAGGATTTCACCAGAAACACTGAGATTTTTAAATGACTCTGTATACCTAGATATGATCACAAAATGTATGGGTATAGTGTCTGTATACCTTGGACAAATGACAGACATGACTCAGGTCAACGTTCTTGATCTCAGCCCATTCCCTTTCTTTGGTCTACTGATGCTGAAACGGGGCATTAATTCTATGACTTGCTGGGCCAGGAATGAGAACGACAAGGAGTTCTTTGGAAAAGTGTTTAGAGCCAACAAAGTATCCTTGTCCAAAATAACGCTTTTGATGGGCGACGATTGGAACCAAGATATATTTACTGGCGAAAAGTATCACGTGATTTTCAGCCACGTTTTTGAGTTATGCGGCGATGTGGATTTGCGTATGAAGGACATTACGCATCATTTGAAAATCGGTCACCTTGTCAAGGGAGGTCTTTTCATGCCTTCTGATGTCGTCCTGATGGGCCAACTCGTTAGCAGCCCCTGGCTCGATATCAATAACCGCGTTTACGACGAAAACGTGAGCAACTACAAAATGGCCCACCACGTGAACAAGTATCAAGTGTCACAGAACTTCTGCATAGATTTATCCTGTCTAGAATACACGGCTTTATCTGAGCCAAATGTGGTGGGAACGTGCCAAAGTAACATGAGAGCTGAGGTGATTAATGTGCCAATTATCAAGGGGGGTGAATGTAATGCAATTTTGTGTTGGTTTATCATAGAAGTGTTGGAAGAGATGGGTGAAATCACTACCCATAGGAGTAATGCTTTCATGGATGGCATGGTATTCTTGGCCAATCCTCCGGTAAATATGATTCAAGGCGAATTAGCAAACGTCTTGCGATGTATCGACGCTGATGGATCGTTCAAATTTATGATCGATGCTGAAAACACTTAAATATTGGTGCAGGAGTTGCATGCTTAGTACAGGAACCTATTTGTCTGTTAAAGAGTCTCAAAGTCTCATTTTATTCTCACTACTGCTATTGGTGTTTAAAAAATTGGGTTACTTAGAAAACTCGATCTAGTCGTCATTCATCAATAATACTCTCAATTCAAATCAATAGAAATGAGCAACAGTGAGATGAATGAAAAGAGAATGAAAGTTGATGTCTATTAAACATTGAATAGATGAATTTGAAGTAGGTAATCTCATATTTTATAGATCAAAATGTTAACTTGTTGTTTACTAATAAGAGGAGTGAAGAATGATTTGAAACAAATGGTACTAAGAGCTTATTTTTCTTAGATTTATAATATGTATAATACTTGATTATCTCTCTTTGTAATGTTAGATATTTTTTTAAATATTATTACGTTGAATATTTCGATATACTACAGTTACTTATACGGTTCTATGTATCTCACACTTTATTGTTCTTATTACATATGTATTATAATCAGGGTTGGCACGGATAATTATCCTGATAATTATCAAGATAATTATCAACGATAATTATCAAGATAAATATATATTGATAATTATCAAGATAATAACGATTTGTGTTTTACTGCATACATTGATGTACATTATCACACGGCGTCATGTCATGTGTAAAATAAATGTTATGTTCATTTATTTTACCGACTGATCTCAATCGGCGAAGGAAAACAGGGTGAGGAAACCCATTCACCTGAGATAACCTAATAAAAACAGCGAAAGGCTCACCACCTAACACATGTATCCACAATATTGTTATGGTGAAAAGTTGGAATCACATTTCTGTCGTTCCTCTGACTACCCCATAAGGGATTAGCGTGAAGATACTATACTTGTTTCACGGACATCATGAGATAATTATCCGATAATTATCGGATAATTATCGGATAATTATCAGATAATTATCAACGCACATAATTATCTTGATAATTACCAACCCTGATTATAATACTTAATATACTACTTACTATAAAAAAGCCAAAGGCTCGAAATGAAATTCACATAATTATCTGCTCATAAATCTCGTAATATTTCAATTTACTATATCACTCACTCATTTATATTATATCTTTTTGCATAAATTGAGGCTGTGAAAAAGCTCAAAAAGTATATTTTTTTGAACTTGTATTTTTATTCTAGTATCTATTTTGATATTCAGGAAATGTAAAAGCGGAAGACCATAGTCGGTACTAAGTATAGTGCGACAAGGATTTAATGAATGTGATACTTGTGATGTGAATGACAATCAAGACTAGGTATACTAATGATTCGTCAGTATGAAAATTCCTAATTAATTCGGCTACATTCATTATGTTATGATAAATCCTTGTTGCACTGTATTTGCATTTATGTAGCATCTAAAAGTCCCGTAGACATCCTTTAAGTTAGGTATATTTAAAATGTTTGTTCGTTCATCTGAGTGTTAAATGTTTATAAAAATTACTATTTCGGATTCTGAACAAAACAAGAATAAACGTGAAGCTTCATGGTATGGGACCACAGGGGAAGATATCCTATTTACGACAAGTATTTCATATGGGTTTGATGGGACTGGAAATTGGAATTGTTGATTAGATTGCTTACACTTCTTGATTTGTTCTGTATTCCGAATATTTTCAACTTAAGTACAGACATTATTAGTAGTATTTATTAAGGCCCTATTATAGCATACCTATGCGGAGTATTAGTAATCAATATATTTGCCCAGGGCCTATGTGGACTAGTTTTGTGTATTTGTTTATCAACATAAATTTTAAATGTTAGAACATTAAAATGGCTACGAATTAATAAACGATCTGTGTCAATTAGCGTTTTATTTAACTCCTTTCTCGCAATGGAAATTAATATTGGATTAAATCATTCAATAACAGCCTCCGCTGGGACTCCAGCAGTGGAACCCCATTCTTATAGCCTTCGAAACGAGATCATGCTCAAAGTAACAGTCCACTGCAATAGTAAAGCAGTACCGCGCCTTGGGTGGCGACAGACGTACGGGGCGAGGGATGCCAGAGAATGACGACGAACCATCTAATATCGTTCTTATTATCTGCGTCGTATGAGTTTAAATCGTGATGCAAGCGTGACCATTGATGTTGTGAATTGATGTCCGTACTAGTTGTTACTAGGGTATTTTGCATATTTCCTGGGATCCCTGACAATATAAAGAAAACCACCAAATATTCAAGAGAGATGTTTATTGACGATTTAGTACAAGGCATCGGCCGCCATGTTGGGTTGTCTATGCCCGGCGGCGCGCGCGTGACGTCACATAGCATGAGCTAGGGAGCTTAGTCGAACAGCCCGAAGCCCATGTCGTCTTCACTCTCAGAGTCCTCTTTCTCCTCCTTCTTTTCTTCCTCCTTCTTGGCAGCCGGCGCGGCGGCCGCGGGAGCGGCGACCGCTGCTGCCACGAACTTGGATGGGTCCTGCAAGGTAATTAAGATATTTTTCAATGTTTTTCATGACGCAACCTCCTACCTAAGTTTCTAATGCCGGCACTTCACTTGGCTATTCGTATTTGCATATTTGTCATAATTGCCATGTGTGGTTGATATGCTTGACAAAATATTCGTCTTATTTGTATGTACAGTCGGCAGCAGATCAATGGTAACACTTGCAGTACGATTTCAAGTCTTACGACGATAATAAGAACTGTCAAAAGTAAAAAGTGTTACCATTGATCTGCTGTCGACTGTACGTTTGCCAAATACGACAAACACTCAATAACGAATACGAATAGCCAAGTGAAGTGCCACCATAAGATGTATGTGTTTATAAGATGTAAGTCTACTATAAACATTTGGGTATTGTATCTGCAAAATGCCAGTGCAATTTCCTTGTTGGACAATCACACTAGGATAGAATTGAAGAGTTGCTGTAGTCTGAAAGCGAAGCCAAGGAGCTAATGTTACGCCCGCTGGCATTAGAACAGACCATACAATATAACCTATTGATTTCAACTACATGTTTTGCAGATCTCATCTCTCTCACACTGGTTTGCTGGTAGATAACTCTAATCTAGAGTTGCTTTATGTACAGTCGAAGACAGAGATAAGTATACAGGGGGCCTCAATAAGGTTGAGATATTCTCAAAAACTACTGAACCGAATTTAATAATTCTTTTACAGTTACATAGTTTTAACTTTTATCTATCAAACAGTGAAATAATTTTTGCATTAGGTCCATTGATCTCCTATAAACAACTACACAAAGGTCTTACTAAAACAATTTAAAAAATGTCCAAATAAGTGTCTGTTGTTAACGTCAAAATAATGTCCAATAAAGCAAATGACTATTTATACGTTTGGACCTTCTTTGCGCTCGGACATTTTTAGAAGGCAGACTGTGTATCTAGTTGTTTATAGGAGATCAATGATTAGGTCAAGTAGTTTTTGAGGTAATCTCAACCTTAAAAACTCTCCTGTACACCTTTCTCTGTGTTCCACCGTAAGTCAATAAAAAGCTCGAATATTATAATACTGTACCTTGATGAACTCCTTGATGGTAGTGGCTTCCTTGAACTCAACATCTGTGACCGCAGCAATAGCCAGCATGTTCTTGAACCCGTTGGCGATGGAGTGCGGCGCGGACGCGAGCGTCGGGTAGCCGGCGGACAGCGAGAGCGCGGCCACGTTGGCAACTCCCTCGAGGAACTTGGCACGAAGGTCCTCCGGCTTGATGTCCAGGATGGCTGGAGCGAAGATGGTGCCCGAGTCGTATACCTGGGAATGCAGGATTGTTGTATAACTCGACAAAAGTGGTTGACATTGCTCATAGAAGGTAACTGAAGTGGCAGTGGGCTGGTCACATCTGTAGTAGAACCGATAACCGATGGGGTAGACGAGTTCTCGAATGGAGGCCACGAACGGGTAATCGTAGTGTGTGATGCCCCGCCAACAGACGAAGAGATGACCTTCGCAAGATGGCTGGCAGGGACTGGATGCAGAGGGCCGAGAGGCCTACGGCCAGCAGTAGACTGATACGGGCTGATGATGATGTATAACTCGACATTTTGTCCCATTAAGTCTTAGGCTGCTGTTCCACTAGAGATATGCTATGCCACGTTGCTAATGCTATCTACGTTGCTAAAACTGTCAACAGAAGAAGGCTTGTTGCACACGAAGGTGTTTGCATTACGGACTTATAAGCAGTCAAAGAACTGATCGTAAAGTCCATCATACAGAATAATTTACCAAAGGTAAATTATCAGAATACATCAATAAAGATGCAGTCTGTACTCAACACTTTGGATAACTATCTTGGCTCTCGTGTAATACTAATCTTTCGTAGGCAGTTGACCCACCGCCGGCGAGTAAAGCGAGCAACTATACGCTATTTTCTAGCTCAGCGATCAACTATGTCACTGAGCGAGTATCGCTGCGTCTCTTTTATATATACGAAATTTACTATCTATTGTACGTTTCTTTAGGTAGAAAATAGCCAATAGTTACTCGCTTACTCGCCAGCGGTGGGTCAACTGCCTAATACTCAAGTTCGCACGCACATTTGCGAAAAAAGGCCGTTTTCTACATACAAAGTCTACATTGGTTTTGGAGAACTTTCAAATTCTATGTTTTGTTACGTCCATGGAAAATTGTATTAGGACCGACTGCAGCTAAGCCTGGACACGATATTTGCGTCCAGTCGCAAAATGCTTTGCATAATTTTATTTATATAAAATTTTAGGATAAAGTGTAGATTACTAACAATAGTAATAGTTGTGTAATACCTAGTTATTACGTAATTGTGTTATTATTATTTTAAAAGATGTGCTGCTGAGAGTATAGCCACTTTTTCTCCTCAGCGTTGGCACCTTTTACTTGCAAAGGTGTAAATGTAAATTCAAAAATATATTGACATGCAAAAATGTACCTTGCAATAAAGAAATTAGACTTTGACTATATTTTTTTTACGCCTGAACATACCTGTCTGACGACCAGCCCGTACGAGAAGGGCGAGATGTTGAGCATGTTAAGCAGCGTCGCCTCGGACGCGCCCACCTTGTCGCCCGGCTTCAGGATGTGCACATCGTTGATGATTTCAATCGTACCTGTGGTAAAGATGGAATTTGTCAGTTATTTGAACCATGAATACGACAAACACCCAATAGCGAATACGAATAGCCAAGTGAAGTGCCATCATAAGATGTATGTGTTTGTAAGATGTAAGTCTACTATAAACATTTGGGTATTGTGTCTGCAAAATGCCAGTGCAATTTCCTTGTTGGACAATCACACTAGGATAGAATTGAAGAGTTGCTGTAGTCTGAAAGCGAAGCCAAGGAGCTAATGTTACGCCCGCTGGCATTAGAACAGACCATACAATATTATTATATTAAATATATTGCAGAATATTTATGAAAACTCAATGTATCCGAGGAGTAATCGTACCGAGCAATTGGACCCGTACATACTATGTCATTCTCGACCCTGACATTGGCAGAACCATCGACAAAATGATGGAGCCATAAACATCAAATTGGATTTGGAAAAAGCAAAGAAAAATCACAGGATATAGGTTCGATATGATATGGCTCAGGCACATAACGACATCCGCAAAATGTTTACTTCTCATCTCATGTCCTTTTCACAAAACTTTTAAAACATAAAAAAATAAGATCTTGAAGCTATATGGTCATCATTGCACCCACGATCATTTATGTCCAAGTCCTTTACTGACAAAGAAAAAGATAGGTTGACGACATTGTGGAAGGGGCTGGTAAGTACTGGATTATTGATTGATTATTTGATATCAGAGTTTTGATACAAGCCCAAGGGTCACTGCGACCTCAAATCAAAGGTCTATTGTCGCCGCGCACAGAGTTCTTATATCTCGCTCTCAAGGCCAACGTCGTTCAGGAATTGTATGATGCACTTGGGTGAGAGTTTTAATATCCTCGGGTAAAGACTAGATGGTCATAAACATAGTCAAGATAAGAACACACTAACATCATTTGAAGTGTATGCAGTAATCAAGCTAAATAAATAAATGAGACATTTGTGGGGAAGCAACCACTAAAAGTTCAGTGTATAAACTACTCACCCTTGGAAATCTTGGTGGGGATGGACAGAGCCTGGAAGAAGGATGTCTTCTCCGGGCCAAGGCCGGTGTTGTGGGCCGGGATGACGACAGACAGCGGCGCGATGGCTCCGGGACGGGCCGGGGCACGCACTTTGTTCTCCAGAAGCTTGTCACGGACCTACACAAACAATTGTATGGTTAATTCTTTCATGTTTGGTAAAAGTTACTAGCCAATGGTTGGTTGTTAGTTGGTATTATTATTCTTCTTCTTTGATAGACAGGAAGCATAATGCTGGTGTGTCTATATCACAGTGTTGGTAAGTTCAGTTTATGTTGTCTAATGTTCATATGATTCACTACACATATTGCTTATTTATATAATGTTTGCTTTTAACCACATGTCGAGGCGATTTTTAAAAGAGTTCAGATATATCATCAGACAATTTATGCCATGCGTGGGCAACTCTGTTACTTAAGAAA
The DNA here is from genome assembly GCA_963506565.1 of Tachystola acroxantha. Taxonomy (NCBI): domain Eukaryota; kingdom Metazoa; phylum Arthropoda; class Insecta; order Lepidoptera; family Oecophoridae; genus Tachystola; species Tachystola acroxantha. The sequence goes on along the minus strand of OY735876.1, from coordinate 3,342,336 downwards.
TGATGAGCGATTTTGGTATTGGCGATAGTGCGGTAGATTTTCATATGGTGTCCTCGCAATGGAAGTATGTCTTTAGTCTTAAAGAAACGGTGGAGATCTGGGTATTACTAGTTAACTTTGAGATCTATAGGGTTAGACAGTTTTGAGTACGAGTTCAGTCTTACAACTGTAAATTTTCATACAAGGCAGTCGTAAGCGCGAGCTCAAGCTCTTTTCTATCTGCCTTAGTATCATATAGTTCTTTCGAGTTTTGTGACAAATCTGAAAATTGTACCAAGCCACATTGGGATCACATGGTGGACCATGGCATGGCCTAGGTTCCTTATTATACAGTCAAATATGCCTACGCTGTCGTAATACTCTGACAGAGGTAGCCTACTGTGGACTATCTGAAGTCATTTATTTGTAAATATGTGTAAACAATACAGATATCATATTTGTGTCTTAGTACCACCATATTCAGCCCGAAAGCGTACAAATTCTGATGAATACTTACATCCACCAGATCACCACGGGTGAACACGAAGCCGACATTGCCCTTGATGTGGGGCAGGAGTTTCTCCAGCGCCGGGTTGGACTCCAGATGGTCCTTGATGGCCTTCCGCATCATGGTGTTCTTGCCCATGAGGATGATGGAGCTGCCTCGGAGCGCCAAGCGGATCTGCTGCATCTGCTGCGACCCGACATTGTCGGCACCCACTAGGAAGCATTTTGGGTACTCATCTAAGAGTGTCTGTGAACAAAGATATGCTTATTATAGGCTTGATTTGTCGATTAAAGCTATCATATAAATATTAAATAGGGACCATAAAACAAGGTTTATGGGAAGAGAGGTTAAACTAGGTATATGGTCAACAGCATTAAGCATAAGGGACCGTGGCTTACACTGTGGAATAAATTTTAAATCACGTTTATGAAGGAGCGTCGGAGTTTTAGAAAACATCGGTTTTTTAGGTTATGTTACAGTATGGAATACTCACGATAATCTTGGCGAAGTAATTGGTCTTCCAAGCAGCCTTGTCCTCCCTACCCATCGTGATGTGTGTAGGGACTTCGAGGAAATTTAAGGACTGCAAAAGATGAGAAAGTTGTTAGCAACGTATGTCACTTCACATGATCACTTTTCGTGAAAACTATTAAGTTATCGGGAAAATTAGACTCATATTCAACGCAGCTGTATGTACGTGCCACAATGCGAAAATAAAATTGTTCTACTATACATGATTACGGAAATAAATTGAGATTTCCAACTCACCAAGACAAAACGCACGTACTCTGTGCGAGACAAAAATGGCGAAGATAGAGTTGGGAAATTTTTCGTAACCTATATATGTCACATCACATAATCGAGAAAATAATATTAATCGATTTTCATTAATATAGGTGACTCGATATTAAATAAGTGGTCAGAATATATTTAATTAGAGTTTTTGTCGGAAGAAGCAAAGAAAATTATTCAAGTTTCATACCGAAAACGAAATTGAAATGACAAAGGAAATATAATTTCATCGATACATGAATTGAAATTCATCGCATCACTATTCATCGGTAACGAGTGTTGCTAGTTCAAAATGAATAGTTCCTACCATTGTGCCATTAGCAGCAACAAGGCAGCAACGTAATATACTCTTATATTTTTTTGTCTATAATGATTGACATTCGTGTGTACGAAGATCTCTCTACCGTAGACTACGGAAGATACGAAGCGACACGGAAAAAAACTACAAACTCCATACAAAGCGGCTCATTTTCATACTTTTTGACATTTCCAGACGAGTGTTGCCAGTTGCCAAGTCCAAATTCTAATAATAAAAAAATCGTTTGGCTGGCTAGCGAAATTGGATAAGCGTCTACAATTTCTTGAAATTATTCTAGAAATATGCATTGAAGTTTTCCTAAAACTGTGTCCATTAGTTTTATCATAGAACTCTGTGGTTGTGCCAGCAAAATGTCGTTGTTTCGTAAGCCAAAGAAGATTCAGCGGCGTGTGTTTTGTGCCGACGACGACGACGATGATGATGGGGAGCCTGAGCCGCCACCGCCGCCAGTGATCAGCAGAGAGAAGAAGGAAAACAAGCCGCTGATAAGCAAGCCCGTGCTCAGTTTCGTAGATGAAGGTATGTAGAAATATAACCTAATATTTGTCAGCAGTTCTAGTACTCAATAATTTTGTTGTTCCACAGCCAATGTATCAGGGCGCGTAGTAATAAACGTGATATAAAGTTATTCCACTGTGTAGACCTTCTGTCCGCTACGTTAACGTTATTAACGAAGTGTGAAAGTGACAATAACACGGTTTGAGGGGGTTGCGGTTTAACTAGGTTTAATGGTAAGAGCCCATCGCCAAATAGCTACCGGTCCAATTTTTACTCATATTCTGTGTCTATCAACCAGGATATTAGGCGAAATACACTACAAAATATAATGTACTTATGTACGCTAAAATTATCATTCTTGTGTGTTGTGCATATGTGTGTGTATCAAATAAACGTTTTCTATTCTATCCCAGATAAAATCCATTGGTTGGATAATCAACCTAGAGGCCCGTAGGTTGGTTAATCAACCTAGAGGTCCATAGGTTGGATAATCACCCTATGGACTGATTACAGATATAATACCTTATTAGAGAAAATAATGTCCAGTCAATCGAATATTTGATATTGAATGTTAACAATTACCTTCCAGTGGAGGACGTGGACGAGTTCAAGGTGAAGAAGTCAAAGCAGAGCAGCCGCTGGTCCAAGCGGCGGGAGAAAGAGAAACTCAAGGGCTCAGACGGTGATAATAACAAATATGACAATGACATACCGGAGGTGAGGTGTTTAGTATAAGTGTTTGGATATCACTGCACCATGTACACGATCACTATATCGTCTCTGTTGATCCATTTAACAGTTTGACAGATCCATGATGAATCTGGATCCTATATGAAATAACTAGAACCTAGTTTAGTTTATCTATTGATAAACACTGTATTGCACAAAGAAACATACATGGAATATGTTGAAGTAAAGATGAGAAGGTCATCCTAAAATTGTAAAACCGTAATAAAAAAATATAAGATATAAATTGTATTGCAACAATTTATATCAAGAGATGTAGATTTTGTTATCATATATTATTAATAAAGTGATTTTTGAGGATTCCGTGCCTCAAAAGGAAAAAAAAGGAACCCTTATAGGATCACTTTGTTGTCAGTCTGTCCGTCCATCCTTTCGTTAGAGCAATTTACGGGGTTAAGGTACGGAAGCCTCGGTTTGCGAGTCCGATTCACACTTGGCTGGTTTTATTTTACAAAGGGTGCCTCGTCGCTCACAGCGCTTCCAGGCTCTATTCATATTTTTTTAAAATTAATTCTCTATAAAAAAATCTTTTGAATTTTTTACCCTTGGTTAATTTAAATAAGACTCTTTTGTTGAAATTATCATTTTTCCTTGCACAATGTAATTTCAAAAAGTAATGTTGATGTGCTTAAATTACTCAAATGTAGGTAATTTACTAGAAACCATTCATTTCAAATACTTGAATAGTATGTTATGCAGATGGTAAGAATGAGTGAATGAACAACTTATCAAACAAATATTTACAATGAAGACAATAATGCATTAATCGATCTTCATTTTATTATTATTATTTTGTAGTAAAATGACATTATTAAAACACGATTTTCCCAGAATATCCTGCACTTTACAAAAATATCACCATAATAAACAATTATCAACTTACTGTGATGATTTGACTTATGCCGGCTATACACGTTGGCCAACATTTTGGTGAATAGTTATGGCCAATACCTATGGCCATCATCATAGGCGAGCCTTAGGTGGACACATAATGCCACCCGAGGATATTAAGACTCTCACCCAAGTGCATCATACGATTCCTGAAGGACGTTGGCCTTGGGAGTGAGATATAAGAACTCGGTGCGCATCCACAATATACCTTTGAAGTCGCAGTGACCCTTGGGCGTGTACCAACACCATGATATCAAATAGCCATCATGTGGAGCGGTTGTTTGTGCTTATCTTGCTAGGTATTGGAATGATGAAGTTGGCGCAAGATGAGTGTGGTGTCGGTTTTTTAAAAAAGATCAAAGGGTTGTGGCTGAGTTATGGCCGCCGCGTCCACACGTTGGGCACGCGTTTAGTTTGCTACGAGCTCCCAGAGTGATCGCACGCACCTGATATAAATTTTATATTCGCGTGTCGTAACTAGCATCTACAAAATGGCAGTAACAATGACTGCAGCAGCTATAAGCGTCTCAATATCCATTTTAATAAATTTGTCCGCACTTTGGCCTGAACCGAAGCAAATTAAACGACCTTCCAACGTATGGACGCCATCACCAACTCTTGGCTAATATCTTTGCCACAACATTCTCCCTAATGTTGGCGAACTTGAAGAGCATACAAGATACATTCAAAGTTGCGGTACAGAGGACATTTCTGTGCATTGTTCTTTATTTTGAATCGTTATGTATTTAACTTTGTCCTACTCATGAATTTCTTCCAAATACATAGGCTGTTTATAAAAGTAGCGTATAAAAAAACTAATCAAACCTTTTAAAACTAGGAGCAGAACGACAACCATGAAAAGAAAAAGAAAAAAGTGTCTCTCGAAGGCCTTATACTGTCCGGGCGCGAGGCTCTAGCTGCCGACGGGGCCGGGGATATCTCCGAAGAGAGCGCCGGGGAAGAAGAGGAGGATAGTAGAGGGTTCCACCGATACCGGGCGGAGAATGTCCGGGCAGCTCTGGCCGCTCCCGGGACAATCCCGGACGCCGCGCTAATCCACGCGGCGCGCAAGACCAGACAGCAGGTATGAGAGGTGAGGGACTTGGCCAGGCCCGGGATGAAGAGCTGCATCGGGATAGGTTCGTTTGGTCGATTCGTTTAGCAGCGGAGGTGGTCGGAGTCTACAGGTTTGCTGGCACATCACATTGTTATTCGTTAACGTAAATAATATTAATAGCTTTATTAAAGACCGCGGGTTGCATCGTATTCGTTATCGTTCTCATTTTCATATCTTATTCTTTTCTCATGTGGTTTAGTGACCAAACCTATTGTCAGAGTTGTGTAGGCCTCTGGCGTGGCTGATATACAAATACAGTACTGAGTTTATTATTATTATTTAATTATGGACAGGCAGCTCACAACTGATATGTTCGATTCACAGTGTTTCTAAAGTCTATCACTTAGTGGTATTATTCTTGTGAATGGTTTCAAAATAACTGTCCAATTTGTTTGTAAATGCGTTAAATGAGATGGCTGAGACAACGTCGTCTGGAAGTGAGTTCCAGGCCTGAACAACTCTTATGTATCTTTCTATATGGTTTATAAAAAACATGCGATAATAATTACAGTGATGTATAACGTCCAAAACGATAACGAAACGTTCAACACTCTATAATGTTTATTGTGATTTTTTTTAATTGCAATATTTTTTATAGGTTTTAGATTCTCTGTTACTGAATGTATTTGATGTCATAGTATCAAATGGTTTGTCCCCCGTTCCCCCTGTCAATGCAAGCAATCTGTTGCGCAGGCTCGCGAGCTGGGCGGTGACTTCATACCGGTGCAGTCCGAGGCTGCTCCGGGCTCCAGGCTGGTCCGGGACGATGGAGACGACGATGATGACGAGGACGAAGACAGGATACAGGTCAGAGGGCTCGAGCTGCCCAGCGATAAGCCCAAACGTGAGTACAATTGAGTTACCATGAAGTTTTCTTATTAATTGAGTTTTATTAATAGACTACCTCGACTATAATAAATCTAATCTATGCTATTTAGTAGGACTCTTGACTCTAGCTCGAAACTGAAGATCTTGCATTACTTGTTCGAAAACACCAACATATTGTTATTTGCACCCTTTTCTAATTAATTTAATGTGACATCAAACACAAAACTCCCCTATATAGAATAAAATCAAAATTAACAATAATTAATGTCATGTATAAAAGTCCAAAAGAAACTAATATGTAATTTAAACTTATAGAGAATGTTCCTAGATTGAACAAACAATGGCCTAGATTGAACAAAACTTAAAAAGCCTTCATTTGACGGATTTTTAAGTTTTTCATTAAAATAAACGTAATCCCAGAGTCTACTCGTGACCATGATTACTGCAATGCTGTCGAAATATCGAGACATCAATAATAAATGTTTAACACGGTAATTCCTGTTTTATCTAATTAATATGTATACAAACCGTGAAAGTTTAAAAAGTGATATTGGTAATCCCAAAGTTTTTGAAGAGTTGCAAATACAAATCGTTTTTTTAATCTAGGTTTTTTTTTCGAGGCCTTTGTCACTTAGTGACCCTGACCATGCCAGCCTCATTGGGATTCACCAAATATAAATCTTGAAATGGTTTTGAAATAGTATATATATATATATAATAACAAAGAATGATGATGATAAATAATAATGACTCGCTCCGGGTCCTACCTGGTGCAAAGGTTGGCTATAGCTATACAGCGCGACAACGCCGCGAGCGTTATGGGCACCTTTGCACCGGGTACGACAAGAGGCGGGTTATTTAATTAATTAATTTAGGTAAGTATTTATTTTAATCAAGCTTTAAGTTTTATTTGAAATAGTTCAGTCAAATATTTTCTTTAAATTCCGAATTAAGATGAATTTTAATCATCACTGATACATGTGACGTTGCCTGTTGCAGGCGGTACAGCCGCTGCGGAGACCACCGAGGAGCTGGACAGCGAGCCCGACGAGTGGGAGGAGCAGCAGATCAAGAAGGCAATGGCAGCCATCGGGGACGTCACTGGTAAGGAATGACTGCCTTACCATTAAAGCTCACGTCACACACAAAGCGTGAGGGGAGCGTTCCGGTCCGGGATGTGTTGTAATGTATGAGATCGTATGGAGGGTGCCTCACAGAAAGCGTGGCGGGAGCGGGCCGGTCCGGGGGCGGGAGCGTTCCGGTCCGGGGGCGGGAGCGTTCCGGTCCGGGGGCGGGAGCGGGCCGGCCGCCACGACATACAGGCGGGACAATTGCGGGACCGCGCGTTGTATTTTTTTTTACAACTTTTGAATGCTTTTTCATGAAGTTTCAATGTGAATCCAACTGGAAAACTTACATTTTTATTTTATTTTATTCAGGAACAAACGGTTATACCTAATAATAATATATATGTAGTTTATATATAAAAAAATAACAAATATAAACCTATAGCTCCCTAAATTAAACTTATAACTAGCAAAGAACATATTACTTACATAATTAGATGAAATTTAAATATGGACATAAATATACTTAAACATAAATAAACAAGAGTAAATATACAAAAATATTATTAGCCTAAGATTGCATTTAAAATTAATTCCTTATATTTAATCAACGGAACACAAAACATGTCGTTGTCGCCAAGCCTGTCAAAGTCAAATTTCTTTATTGCAAGTAAGCACGTTGTGTACATTTTTGCACGTCAAAATATTTTTGAATTTACATTTACACCACTTTGCAAGGAAAAGGTGCCAACGCTGAGGAGAAAAAGTGGCAAAAAACTCTCAGCAACACATTTTTGTCATTATAGGAACTGCATGCGCGCCTCAAGAAGCTGTTACTGAGATAACACGTGCTACTTGTAGGAACCGAGAATAAATGTTTACATGCACAATTTCGTTCGCGTCTGCGAGGAAACTTTTATAAGCGATGATAGCCCAATTTATCCCAACATTTCATTATTCACACGGACGCATCAACTGGTGCACTGTGGGGTGTGCTACTGCAACAGTGTGGGGTGATACTTTGCTCAGGTGACGGCGGCATTGAGCTGAACCCGTTCGCGGTCGCGCCGCCGCCGCCGAGCCTGCGCGACGCGCCCGCGCACCTCCGCCCCCTCACCGCGGCCGGACAGCCGCCGCTCACATCTGCACAGGAACTAGTAGACGCACTGAGGAAACGGTAACTTTTTATCATATTTTAAATGAAACTATACAGTAAATGACATTGCCACATTTCAATGGAGCTTTGCCCCACCTACAATACTACGAGACCATTGAAGCTTTTCATATCATTTTATTGGGGACTTATTACAGGTTTTATATAACATAATCACAATCAGTAGGAGTTGCGAGAGTAGCAGAAAATGATAACAAAAACAATGAATAATTCGCTTCGATTTCATACTATTTTTTCGACTGTTTTTTCGACTAGCAACTTGTACAAATTTTATTTTAAACCAATAATTTTAATAAAAAAACGGAGATATTTTTACATTTATTCGTTATCTTGTTCATCATTCGGTTGATGGTGGGGCAGAATCTGGCATTGTCATTTTTGATTAATCATATTTTTTTATCTACGTAGCATCTTATTCAGCGTACTTTGTAAAATAAATAACTACTGCTTAGAAAACAAAAATATTGAAATTACTGTTCGAATATTTCTTGCATATTCGCTATACGAAACGGAAATTTCCAATTCTCAACAACAGGTTGTAAAAGCCAATGGGCACATTCGTATGGAGGGTGGTGCCTTTTTTTTTTCGCGAGGCCAGAATCAGTTTGATATCTACTGTGTAGGAGACCATACAAAAAGAGAAAAAAAGTTGTTCCCGGGGTTCTAACCGCAGTCCGGGCCGAGATAATAGTGTTTAACTTTTACCAAAAGAGAGGAGAATGTCGCAACTGCCATCTACAATATACTCCACCTTTGGGTCAATTTATTGGTTTCCGGCCTTCAAAAGCGGAAATCCGGTGCACCATGTGCAATATACCTGCCCCCCCCCCCCCTAATTGTGTTTCCTATTATTCCTTAAGATGTCGCATCCGCCATGTTCAATACATTCCCCCTAGACGTTTTTTTTGCGGTCAACCAAAGCGGAAATCCGGTTCCACATGTACATTGAACAATATCCTCCCCCTCACCTAAAATAAATTGAAATGTATTTTATTTCATAAGGTGTCGCATCTGCCATCTATAATACACTTCCCCTTTGATGTTAATTTATTTTTTCCTCCTCCCCCCGTAAAAAAAAATATTTATTTCATTTCCCATAATAATTATCCTCCTTGGTGTAACTTGTGTCCGGTGTAGTTGGATTCTCCCCGTGTAAACTTGACGAACTGAACTACACTAAATGGTTCCTCAGCATCCTCTGGCTAGGTGATCGATGTACGGTCGACAGCACATAAAGCGTATCACATTGGCACGCTACGCAGGGGTTATACGACGTAGTTTGCAAAGTTTGGTTTTTTGTAGGTTGATGTGCCGTCGACTGTACACAAAAGTTAAGACCTTTTGAAAAAAATACACAGAAGTATAACATACGCCGTAACAAGCCCAGTGGCTTGTTAAAAGAAACCATTGCAAAATATATCGTATAACTCCTGCGTATGGTGCCAGTGTGATACGCTTGATGTGCTATCGACCGTACATCGATGGTTGCGGCGTATGTTACTTCTTCATGTACTACTTCTTCTGTGTGTTTGTATGTGTTAGAGGATATTTTTGCACACATAAACACTCCTACATATTAAAACACTCTTGGGAGCGTTTGGTGTGAGTTTGGACTCACACCAAACGAGATCCAAATACAAAAATATACTATTCCTAATATCGTCGATCTGGTTCGAGTCATGGTTTTCAACAGAGCATTAGCTCAACATTAGTTGAAAAAGAATGGCAAGGTCTCTGGTTCGAATCCCAGTCGCGATGTAATATTTAAAAAGATACCGTAAATCGGATGAGCAAAACACACCCTAAATAACACAAAAATACTGGTACATAAAAACTCTCTTACACACAAAAATTCTTCTAGATATCGTACCAATTAGTTTTGCGCGTCTGAGTATGTATTGTATAGGTACTGAGTAGGTAGTGTATTTTGAAACTGAATGTAAGTACCATCTAGTGTGTTGGGAGTATTTGGGAGCATTTTTTTTTATGTTAGGACACGAAAAAATCACAGTTTTCGTTTGTCTATGTATTTTTTTGCGTAAAGGTATGTTTGTATTTGAGGAGTGCGTTGTTGATTCTAGATGTTTTGTATATATGCGTATTTGTGTGTATTTGTATTTTGTACGCTAAAGAGTATTTTTGTTTGACTATGTGCTTATGCATAAAGATGACTGGATTTTGTGTGTTACACATGCAGTTGCCTGTGTTTTGTGTTGTTCGTAAAGGTATGTTTGTGTGTGCGTTTGGAATATCGTTAGATGGGTGCGTTTTTGTTTCTAGTTGTGTTTTGAGTGTTTGCTTCTTTCTGCGTTAAACAGGGTTTTTGTATCGTAGGGTATATATATATCAGGGTGTAATTTGTGTGCGAGACTGTAATTATGTTTATCTGATTGTTTTTGTATTAAGGTGGCGTATTCAAACGTGTTTCAGTGTCTAGGTATATTTTATTATGTTTAGGGGTGTGCTTGGGAGTTAAGAGTTTATTTGTGTGTATGTCGGACTCTGGATATAGTTATATGAGTCAGCGTGTGTTCATATCCAACGTTTAACGCTTCTGTATACTTTTCTTTAAATGTTAGGGGTTCGTGATAGTAGCATAATAATTATGTATCCTAGCTAGACGATACTGATAAACGACTGAGATCGTCTGGATCCTTTATTGGATGTTTTAGGGGAACCGGAAAAAGTTTTACTGTTTTGGGGGTGGGGGTTCCTTACCTCAATAGGGAAAAAAGGAACCTTTATTTAAAATATTTTCAGTCTCCGCGATATTAGAGTTTAAATAAAATGACAAACTAAAGTAACGTGAGAGAGAAAGTATTTATTTATAACAGCCGAGTCGTGGCCTTTCGACGACAGTAGGGTCTTTAAAACCATGGGAATTTGCGAGATATTCGATTTTAATTTTTCCTTTACTTAAACTCAAATATCTCGGCCCCGGATGAGTGGGGAAACATAGACGCAACATTTTTACGTTCATCGTGAAGTCCGGGATTCTTACTTTCAGTCAGGGTATAAATATTTAAGTTTAAGTAAAGTCATAAAACTTGAGAGGGGGTGTGGTGTAGAGGATACACCGGATGTGAGAGGATTCTTACCTTCCGGGATTTTTACTTTCAGTCAGGGCAGAGATATTTAACTTTAAGTAAATGACAAACGTGAGAGGGGGGAGGATGTGCTCATTTTAGATGATGCACCGGCCATCTAAAAAGAACCGGAGTTCTAATGGCCCAGTCGGGATGAATTATAACAAAATGGCCGGTGCACCATCTAAAATGAGCATATCCTCCCCCTCTCTCACATTTGTCATTTACTTAAAGTTAAATATCTCTGCTCTGACTGAAGGTAAAAATCCCGGAACAACATTTTCTTGTAGACGACCTCATAGTGAATGTAAAAATGTTGATTCGACGTCTCTACCCTCCACCGGGGCCGAGATATTTGAGTTCAACGGAAGTAAAAAGTTAAATTCGAATATCTCGGCCCGGACTGAGGTTACAGATGAGCTGCCATAATATGTTTTATTTACTTTGCCAATATGTACCTAAATAACCATATTTGGTTTCTGGCCGCGAAAATTTCAAAAGGCTCCAAAAACGCCCATTGGCTTATGTTATTCTTATTATTCAAGTGATTTCGATTGCGTTTCCACGGTAACCCGTAATTTGTCTATTTTGTAAAATTAACGAAAATTGTCCACGTTAGAAATTTTTTAAATATTTAAATTAAAATCTAAATAATTATCTAAATACAATGAAAATCAATTTTTAATTGTACTTGTCCACTACTCTGTTAAAATAAGAATAATAAACGAAACAAATCCAATTCAGGTTACAAGAGTTGCAAGCCGATCGCGAAGTGACCGTAGTGAAGACAGCTGAGATCCGGGATCGTTTGCTGAGCGCCGCCCGAGTGCGCGAGTCGCGCGGCGCTAAGTGCGGCGAGCTAAGCGCTGCTTACCGGCGCGCTCAGACCGCCAGGGGGTACCTCACGGACCTGGTCGAGTGTCTCGACGAGAAGGTAGTGTATAACTCTCTTCATCAGCATATCAGCTCACTCCTGGGCACGCCTCTCCACAGTGGTGTATTTAGTTAGTTGAGAGCCGCCCCGAGCCACTTCTGGCCCATCGGCCTACTGATAGTTTTTATTTACATGTTTTCCAATTATTGAAATATTTTTTTTAAGTGGTAAGTATTTAGTACCGAAGTTTAGCACGCTCGCTTGGATGCACATACAATACACATTCTTTTGGGTAACAAGCCGATATTAATTTAAAAAACAAACCAAAAATTTTTTTGCCAAAAAATTTGCCCGCTTTGATTAAATTTTTATAGTATATATCTCTCTTACAATCAACAAGCATTTAAAGCGTGCCAAAGAATTAGACATACATATATATACTCGAAAAACATAACCGTTCACACGTTTATTGTTGCTTTTTGCCGAGTATGTCTCCCATTGTGTTGTGCCTCGGCCGCCCTGGGCCGTGGCCCAATTTGTCCATACGTAAATACGGCAGTGCCTCTCTATGTGATCCTATAGAAACCGACATACCTACCTTTCGGAAGTTGGCTAAAATAATAATAACAACTTTATCTGAATATCTCGACTTGCAATACCGTCCCAGGTTCGATTCCCAGCCAGGGCAGCCATGTACCAATGAGTTATACTCGGGTTTTTCGACGGAATAACTTACGTACATTTACCGAGTGCTCTCAAAAACGGTTAAGGAAAACATCGTGATGAAACCTGCATGCCGTAGAAAAAAAATCTTAGTCATGTGAAATCCGCTAATCCGGACTGGACCCGCGTGGTGGATCATGGCCCCAGCTCCCTCGATGTAAGGGAAGGTCTGTGCCCGTGCAGTGGGGCAATATAAATATACTGATATATTGCCCCACTGCTCGGGCATATATATAAATAGACTGATAGGGGCTTGTAGTTCAGTTGCGAGTACACGTTGAAAACGATCGTACAAGTTAAGCAACGTTGGGAGAGGTCAGGACCTGGATGGATGACCGCTAGTTACACTTTCATCTGAGCCCCTCCGTGCCTCGGAAAGCACGTTAAGCAGTTGGTCCCGGTTGCTGTCGCTCGGCAGCAGTCGTTAGGCCACGTCAGCGGCCTGAATAACTCTTGACAATTCGGTTTGGTCACAAAACCGCACGAGAAAAAAAATATATACTGATGATGATGACTGTGTCAGATGCCTCAACTGGAGGCGTTGGAGTCCCGCGCGCTGACGCTGCACCGTCGGCGGTGCGAGTTCCTCACGGAGCGGCGGCGCGCGGACGTGCGCGACCAGGCCCAGGATGTCATGTCGCTCGCAGGTCAGTGCCGACTACCGATAGAGTAGAGTATGACAAGCATCGAAAATTAAATGATTTTTTCATTATTATTACAAAATATACACAAATTCATGATCAACTGTGAAATCAAAATTGAAATGAATTGAAAAATGAAATAACTACAGGCATTTAGATAAAGTTGTGTTAGAAAGAGACAGAAACAATACACGATGTATTGTGGCTGTGACGTCATACTGAGGTAGCGCCATACAAACTTCATACCTAAGACCGTTTTGCTAAAAAAAATTGGCATTCTCTGTTCTCTTCAGCAAGAATATGTGAGGTGATTGATGCAATAAAAAAATTGAGTCAAATACCCTATTGTGCGGATTCCTTGAAATGCGCACGAAACGCCATTAGCTACTTTTTTTGTGAAAATTCGAATTAAATAGTTTCCGTGGTGTTTAGTATTTAATGATCGCGTTAAGTTAATCAGGAGACGTCCGCGAACGTTTCTGTTAATTGAAGTGCTCGAAAGAAGTCGTGTTTGTGAAGTTTTGTGCTCTTAGCAAGGTTTCCTTGCATAATTCGATGATTGCGTGGATCGTTGAGTTATTTCGTTTAGGGGTTTGGGGGGGCTGTGGTTAGGTTATCTTCGTATATATGTATGTAATTATAAGAATTCAGACATTCTATTAACATCAGACCAGGCTGTATATTGGCTTTGCTGCACTGTGGGAAGAATTTTACAAAAAAAATCGTATTATGCAGCCCGCCCCGGCTCCGTGAAGCCAGTGGACACTGAGGAGAAGGTGCGTCGCGCGGCGGAGCGCGAGGGGCGGCGTCGGGCGCGGCGCCTGGCGCGCGAGGCCGCCGCCGCGTCCGCCGGCGCGCAGCCGCGACACCGCGACGGGGACTCCAGCGACGACGAGTTACCGCCTGCTGAACTGCTTCACTGTCGACAGGAGAGAGGTACGGGATAGAATATAAACTGACGCAACATAATTGTGTATGGCTTTCAATCTCTCATACAAATAACCCTATACAACCCTATACCCTATATAACCCTATACCCTATATATACAACCAGGACTAGGATGGGTGGGTGACCGCTAGTGACACTTTCATCTGTGCCCTTTCGTGCCTTGGAAAGCACGTTAAGCAGTTGGTCCCGGTTGTTGTCGCTTGACAGCAGTCGTTAGGCCACGTCAAAGGCCTTTGACAAATTGGTTTGGTCAATAAACCACACGAGAAAATAAATAATAACCCTATGTGCAGATACCATTCGTCAGCTGTCCTCGTCATTGTTTGCTGACGCGTTGCCGGCGTGGCGCTGCGTGGGCGGCGTGAGCGCGCGGCTGGCGCGCTGGCGGCGACGCGAGCCCGCGCTGTACGCAGAGGCGTACGTGCCGGACTGCCTGCCCAAGCTGCTAGCACCTTACGTCAGGCATCAGGTATGTGAGGCATCGGGTGTATGAGGCGTCAGGTATGAGAGGCGTCAGGTATGAGAGGCATGAGGTAGGTGAGGCATCAGGTATGTGAGGCATCAGGTATGTGAGACATCGGTTGTATGAGGCGTCAGGTATGTGAGGCGTCGGGTATGTGAGACATCAGTTATGTGAATCACCAGGTATGTCAGGCATCGGGTGTATGAGGCACCAGGTATGTGAGGCATCGGGTATGTGTGGCATCGGGTATGTGAGGCATCAGGTATGTGAGGCACCAGGTATGTGGTAGATAACGTCAGCTCTCCTCTTCATTGTTTGCTGACGCCATTTGTGAGGCATTCATGCAGATAGATAATATTCGTCAGCTCCCATATTCATTGTTTACCGATACCATATGTAAGCACCAGGGTTTTATCTAAAATGTTGCTGGTCCACAAATTACTCATTTTAAAGCCTTATTTCAATGGAGCTTTGCCCCACCTACAAAACTACGAGACCATTGAAGCTGTACCTATCATTTTGTTGGGGACTTATTACAGGTTTTATATAGCATAATAATCACAATCAGTAGGAGTTGCGAGAGTAGTAGAAAATGATAACAAAAAACAATGAATAATTCGTTTCGATTTTATACTATTTTCTGAATTCATAATTAAGCTGTTTTTTCGACTCGCAACTTGTACAAAACTTTGTTTTACACCAATAATTTTAATAGAAATCGGAGATATTTTTACATTTATTCGTTATCTTGTTCATCATGCGATTGATGGTGGGGCAGAATCTGGCTTTGTCATGTATAAACCAGCTGTCTGTGGTCCAGCTATGCTCTCTCTTCGCCAAATGATCTTAAGCCAAAACGTTCTTTTACAGCTCATTTTGTGGAACCCGCTAGCAGACGAAGACAATGAAGACTACGAGAGAATGGAGTGGTACAGGTAACTAAACAGATATATGTGAAGACCCTTATGACATTTAAAATTTAAAAATTTCATTAAATGAACACTTGTTAGGAAGGCGTATTACAGGATAGAGGACTATTTAAACGATGAACATGCATGGTGTGTGTCGCCGGTTCCGCACGAGGGATAAACTTACTAACAATAGTAATAGTTACGTATTGTATAGTTATTAAGTAATCATTGTTTTAAAAGATGTGTTGCTGAGAGTTTTTTGCCACTTTTTCTCCTCAGCGTTGGCACCTTTTCCTTGCAAAGTGGTGTAAATGTAAATTCCAAAAAATATATTGACGTGCAAAAATGTACTCAACGTGCTTACTTGCAATAAAGAAATTTGACTTTTTTTTGACTTTTTTGACAACCCACCATGAAAGCTGAATTTACCATAACCATATCCAATTGAGTGCGCGTGCACTCGAGCGTCCGTGTTCATTTTACGATATCTGGCAGTACACTGGACTCAAAATCCGTCCGTGCGCTGCCACTCGGCCCGTCACTAATGTGCTAAGTAAGTATTTTGCGCTGCGCTGCGGCCCGGCGCAATAATGTATAATAATGATAATGTGCGCGAAGAATTAAGGAACACTTGTTAGGAAGGCGTATTACAGAATAGACGACTATTTAAACGATGAACATGCATGGTGTGTGTCGCCGGTTCCGCATGAAGGATATAATTACTAATAATAGTAATAGTTATGTACCTATATAGTTTTTATATTTTAAAAGATGTGCTGCTGAGAGTTTTTTGCCACTTTTTCTCCTCAGCGTTGGCACCTTTTCCTTGCAAAGTGGTGTAAAATATATTGACGTGCAAAAATGTACTCAACGTGCTTACTTGCAATAAAGAAATTTGACTTTTTTTTTGACTTTTTTGACAACCCACCATGAAAGATGAATTTACCATAACCATATCCAATTGAGTGCGCGTGCACTCGCGTGTCCGTGTTAATTTTACGATATCTGGCAGTACACTGGACTCAAAATCCGTCAATGCGCTGCGACCCGGCCCGACACTAATGTGCTAAGTAAGCATTTTGCGCTGCGCTGCGGCCCGCCCCGACACGCTGCGGCCCGGCATAATGTGCGAAGGGCCTTCATAGAGCCAACTAGCGCCGCCAATCTTAAAAAAATAATATCTTCCAATATAATCAATTTTATTATAAAGCTATTTACGAAATGTTTACTACGATAAATACTATTTTTAAATGCATATTTATAACGTGATTCAATGTCGGTAAGTTGTAGTTCGCATAATTGCGAAAAACTGCCGTTTTTGGCACATTTGTGAACTACAACTTAGCTTGTCGCAATGTATTGTATATTTAAAAATAGTATTCATCCTAATAAACATTTTGTAAATAGCTTTTTTAATAAAATTGATTATATTGGAAGATATTATTTTTTTAAGATTGGCGGCGCTAGTTGGCTCTATGAAGTCTCTTATGAGGCGTATTACAGAATAGACGACTATTTAAACGATGACAATACATGGTGTGTGTCACCGGTTCCGCATGAGGGATAGAATTACTAATGATAGTAATATTTATGTACTTATATAGTAATTGTATTATTAGTTTTTTGCCACTTTTTCTCCTTAGCGTTGGCACCTTTTCCTTGCAAAGTGGTGTAAATGTAAATTCAAAAAATATATTGACGTGCAAAAATGTACACAACGTGCTTACTTGCAGTAAATAAATTTGACTTTTACTGCCGCCGGTGTAGGTCCTTCAGCGGTACCGAAGATGGTAACTACTAAATACTACCCAATATCCCATGTCACAGATGCCTGATGATGTACGGCGTTCGTTCCGACAAGCCAATCAGCGACTCCGACAACTCGGACATGGATGAAGACGTCCCGGACGAGGTCGCGCCCGTCACCGAACACAGTGTCAGGGAGGATCCAGACCTGTTATTAGTTCCCACTATTGTGAACAGGGTTGTACTGCCTAAGGTTGCAGGTATGTGGTGTATATTGACTCGTGACATTTTCCCATACAGGCTAGACAAAGATAAGATAAAGATAAATATTCTTTATTGCAAAAATAAATAAAAAGTATTACACAAAAGAAATAGGCTAATACAGTTAGTATTACAATTGGCGGTCTTATCGCTCAAAGCGATCTCTTCCAGACAACCTTTGGGTAGAGAAATATATGTCCTAGGATCTTTTGCGATTTTAATAACATAAGGCATGTCAATAAAGCTACCGTCTCGCGCACAAATTAGTTGGAGCATATCACTTACCACCGTATAGTGAGTTCATTTTGTAGAAATACAGCACCCAATCCAACCTTTGATGCATCTGTTTATATAACAATTTCTTTGTTTAAATCGGGATCTTTGGCTAGTTTTAAGTTAGTCGATTTAAGTGTTTTATATTTAGGTAAGGGTAAGAATCATGTCTTTATCTATAGAGCTAATAGAGCACGCATGGGACCCGATGTGCGTGCGTGCTTCCATCCGGCTGCGTCAGCTGTTTAT
This sequence comes from Tachystola acroxantha, assembly GCA_963506565.1. Classification (NCBI taxonomy): domain Eukaryota; kingdom Metazoa; phylum Arthropoda; class Insecta; order Lepidoptera; family Oecophoridae; genus Tachystola; species Tachystola acroxantha. The sequence continues at coordinate 3,324,240 of OY735876.1, read as the reverse complement.
TTGCTATTAGTTAGCTATTATCACTTATAGTACGTACGCGTTAAGAAAATAGTGAAAAAAGAGCACGTCTATCCACGGTTGACAAATTAGATGACTTAGACAAATGTGCCATAAGAAGGAAAGTTCAATAAAAAAAAATTTCAACTTCCTTTCTTATGGCACATTTGTCTAAGTCATCTAATTTGTCAACCGTGGATAGACGTGCTCTTTTTTCACTATTTTCTTAACGCGTACGTACTATAGTAATTTATTGTAACAGTACACCCCCCAATCCAATGTTTAAGGCATCTGTTTGCATAACCAATTCCTTGTTTAATTTTGGTACTGTATCTTCAGAGTTGATAGAGCACGCGTGGGACCCTATGTGCGTGCGCGCTTGCATCCGGCTGCGTCAGCTGCTGGTGCGCGCGTGCTGCGTGCCTGGCTGCGAGCGCGCCGTGCAGCGCGTGGCGGCGGCGGTGCGCACGAGGCTCGCCGCCGCGCTGCAGGGCGACGTGTTCCTGCCAGCGTTGCCGCCGCAGTCAGTATACTATAGCACGGCCGTTTTAATAGGCCCGATATGACACATGACAATATGACGTTAATAGTGATGTACCCATAGGTAACGTGTTAGTAATTGACTAGCTTTTGTCGGCGGCTTTCCTTACTAAAGAGTTATTTCTAACTGTTTTGTATTTAATTTGATACAAAGATATCCATCACACCAGTTTCATTCTGAAATTAAGGCTGAACGAAAGTAACGAAAAAGAATTTTCCTGTGATGATATAATAGCGATATTAGTAACTGATACCAAATATCGTCACTTAGTATTTTAATCTCTTCTCTACGATTTAATTCGGACGACATAACATTGTAACTGTGCTTCATGGAAAACTAAATCAATTTTTTTCATAAGAAAGAATGTGAATTTACTCTGCTGCATGTTTGAAATTATTACGAAATTCTTAAATTTTATTATTTTTGTACAAAATGGATTACGTAAATTAGAATTCAAGACAATAATTATTTATCCGTAACTTTTGCACCGTTTCAAAGTTATGTCGGCCGCACCTTCCCCAAACGTCATATCGGGCTTTTCTCGGCGGCTCCACTATAACTAAATAATAATTTTAGAATGAGGCGTGTGTCGTCCAAACGTCAATATAAAACGATAGCGAAAACGATTGAAGTCTCTCGTATGAATTGTATTCTCATTCATTACATAATTTTTATTTTAGCAGGAAAACCAACAGCAAAACAGTGACAGAATATATAAACTACAATTGTAACAAAAAGCCAATTACAGGTTTTCACAAATAGTAACAACATAATAATAAATACAGCAAATTCGACACTATAGCAACACATTCATATGTACCTACATAATATATACATAATACTGTTCTTCGACAGTTAGAGCACGTACTCTATGTGTATTATATGATGTAAGTATGTATTGTATGACTATGTATATGCAAAATATATAATTATGTATACGTAAATACATATATGTAAAATTACGTATACATATTATGTACAAGTACAGGCCGCGTCATGTAAAAAGAACGCTGGAAGAAAGTGGAGGGCGTGTGTTTGCGCATGGGTAAAGCAAAGGTCGACTGACGAACCAATAGCGCAACGGCAAGCATGCAGCGCGTGACCCGCCCTCCGCCCCCCGCGCGCCGCACCTCATACCACCAAATAGATCGGTAAATCGCCTAATGCGCAGCTTGACCGACAGCGTTCTTTTCACATGACGCGACCTGTAGTTACATACATATAATACACATAGAGTATGTGCTCTAACTGTGGAAGAACAGTAAGTAGGTTCATGGTTTCCCAAACAAGTCGGCGAGGCGACTTGTTTGGGAAACCCGCTGGGAACAGGGAGACCAAACATAAGATTGGCGGCGCTAGTTGGCTCATGTCAGCGCCTTAAGTTAAATGGTTGTGCAAAATAAATTAATTTAATTTTCATTCAGGATAATGGACACTAGCGGCGGTGCGTTCTGGCGGCGTTGCCTCGGCGCCGGCGTGCGGCTGCTCCGCTCGGCGCTGGCGCTGACGGGGCCGCCGCCGCTGCTGCGCGCCGACCCCTTCGTCACGGCGCTTATAGGTACAAACGAACACTTGCAGTACGATTTCAACTCTTACTACGCAGATAATAAGAACGGTCCAAAATCCAAAGAGCTACACTTGATCTGATTTTAGCTGTACAATAGAAAGATACGGATTCCATTCATACCTCATATACTGCACAATTATGCGTCACTGGGCGCGCGTATTGGTGGGCTATGGTAACATACTTGGCTTACCACCGCCACGTCTTTAAAACAGGACATTCAAAAACAATAGAACAAAAGAAAACGGATTTTTTTTTCTCCATTTATCATTTAGATTTTTGTTTCGCATAGCGCATATGCAAGAAAATATCAAAATATATGAAAAAGGAACGCGTCATCAATTAGAAACATGATTTCTAACTGCAATGTTAGACATGAATTTGAGTAATTGCACAATTACTGGATAGATGTCGCTACCGTCCCTCAGACGAGAATATGGAGACAAAATTCACGATCTGGATACGAATCACGATGGCTCTGTTGGAATAGAGCGTGCCACGGAATGGCGAGGTCCCGGGTTCGAATCCCGGTCGTGATGAAATTTTTTCTCCATTTATCATTTAAAAGAAAAAGGTCATGATCATCTGTAAACCTATCATTATGACTGTATTTTTTTTCGTCAAATTATGACCTTGTGTACAGAAACGCTGTGTTGCGCGTCCAGCTAGTGTACAGACAGGCGGCCTTATAGCTTTAAGCATGATCATCTGTAAACCTATTATGACTGTATTTTTTTCGTCAAATTACGACCTTGTGTACAGAAACTCTGTGTTGCGCGTCCGGCGCCGCTCCGCCGCAGTGCATGTCCGCTGCGTGCGCCGCGCTCGCCGAGACGCTGCCCCGCGCCGGAGACATCCGCGTCCGCGCACTGCGCCGCATCGCCGCGCTCGCGCAACTGGCGCTCGGCCGCCTGCAGGCCGACAACCCGCTGCACATGTCAGTATACTAGACACACTAATTTTTTGCATCAATCAACTCTCATATTCCTGCTGAAGAGAACTGTGAAATCAGTTTTTCGATATCTCAATTAATACCGAAGATATTAAGCGGTTAAGTCACATCGTGGTGGGTGTGTATGTGTGGGGGAGGGGGGTGTCTTTTTTGCGCTACCTCGGTATGACGTCACAGTTTCTGTCTCTTTTTCAAATGGCTGTAGCTTTCGTACACAACGGTCGTGTCCTTTGTCTTTTGAGTTAAAAATGAACACCTCACCTATTCGTAAAAATAAAAGTGGGTCGGTCATCCATAGCCGAGAAAGACGAATAATTTACAATGTTTTTAAATATTTTAAACTGTGTGGTTTAAATATGACTGCGGAGAGCATAGTATACGTGAAGAAAATGATATGTGGAATTTAGATGATGTCATGGAACATGCCGAAGATAATTCTTTTATAATAAACACTAACGACGATTCTGATTAAAAGCATATTATAAATTACTTTATTTTCATTTTTTGTAACACGTTCAAGTTGATTATTATTCTATAATTTTTATTTCATTAAAATCTAATTTGTTTGAATTTTTACTCCACTGTGTATACGCCTTTACTCTGCACTTGCACTGATGACTCACTATTTTCTTAAAGGTGCTCCATCACCGAGCATTCGCGTGTAATGTAACGTTGCAGATTCGACTTTGAGCATTACATTACTACCTCCCTGACTGACGCTGTTTTTCTCCCTCACTGATGTAATGCTCGAATCCGTAACGTTACATTACACGCGAATGCTCCCGGTGAGGGAGCACCTTAACGCGTACGTACTATAGTTACTTGATTTTACGTGTCTTATATTCTAATAATAATCATTGTTACAGGAAAGCGCTGGAACAAGCAAGGAACGTGATAGCGGAGGCGAAGGCAATCCATTCCATAGAATGACGTAGAGTCGAGAGACAACGTTAACGATTTTTTTATCCATTCACATTGTTTTATTCATTTTGAATTTATATTTATTGTCAAACCTTATAAAATACATTTGAATAAATTTTAGGAGTAAATCTAGCTATTTGTGCAATCAAATGCTTTCTAGCTACTTGTCCACGGCCGATGTCTTATTATTTTATTTTACAATATTGCTGTTATTCATAAATCTAGTTAAACCTCGCTTCTCTTAAATCGTGTGGCTATCCCTTTCACACTTCTTTAATCGTTCGTTTCTCCAGGGGAGTCGCCGTGGCGTCATCACCCTGGAAATCCGCGTCTTCATATCTTCATCCAGAGGAGTCGCCGCAGCGTCATCACTCTGGACGAAGCAGCTCGACAGTCGCGTTCACTCCCGACTACCGAGCTTGTAGCGGGAACTCTTGATAATTGCTTGAAACTTCAGATCTTGCATGAATTATCCAATAACTTCACCATACTGTCATTCGCGAACATTTTTTTATTAATTTAACGTGATATTAAACACAAAATAACACCACTGTAGACATTAAAATAAAATTTATCAAACAATTTTGCAACCGTCGTTTCCCGCTATTTTCAAGAGAACCAAAATAAAAGATACAAAGTGTTGTGTCAAACGATATATTTCTTTGGTTTTAATCCTAAGTTGCGGCCGCAACCAACATTCGGGCCAAAAACATTAGGGCCACTTGCTTGACTCATTGAGACACGGGGTTAAGAACTTAACACGGTATTATTAACACGTTGGTTGGTTGGTGCAAGTAGTAGCCCTGAGTTCACTATAGTTTAACCGCAAGCGCTGTACCGCGCCTCCACCAAAGCAGAGAGGAGAGGAGACGGTAGATGTTTATTCAATAACTAATCGGATTTCGTTCTTTCTCCTAAGCGGAGAGTAGATGTGGAAATCGAAATCTGATTGGGTATTCAAAACATCTCTCGGCTTTGGTGGATACCGCGCCATACACGCTACGGTCTACCGGAGAGGTTACCTGCGCAGGTCACCCGCGTGTATGGGGACGTTCCGGTGTACCGGAGCGGTCTTCAGGTACACCGTACGGTGTCACTCGAAAGAATTGATTTTCGATCTTGCGCAGGTCGCCTGCGCAGGTTCAAAAACTGGACAGGTCTATTCTCACACACGTTCCGGTTTACCTGCGCAGGCATACCTGTGCAGGTACACCTCTCCGGTAGACCATAGCGTTTGTGGCCGCCATTATGTAAGCTGCGCGGCGAGACGCGGGTGTGGATTCGCTCGCTCACTCTGTCATTGCGTCGTGCGCTCTATCTCACTCGCGCGCGGCCCGCACCACGTACGGCTGTCACACAAGGCGCGGTACAGCGCCCCCGCTCAGACTACATTACATAAAACGTTAACGTATCGGAGTTCTTGGACACAATATTAACAAATTAGTTATATCACATTAGTCATAGTTTAAAAATAAAGCTTAATTTTCTTACAATTCGATCGAAATTAAACAACGATAATGGTTTTTCTGCAAAATTACCTGCGTTGATAAAGATTTGCTGATGGTTCTTACTGATAAAGGCGATTAAGCTTTAAGCTATAAGTCAGTGGGTTTAGTTAACTAATTATTGTTGAGCTTTTACTGTATTGGATCAAATTTATACATTTAACACCATTATTATATTGGATTTAATAGACGTATGAAAATAAACGCGACTTAAAAGGTATTACACAGTTTATGCCACTCTCTTTCTAACTTAAGGTTTTTAACGAAAGTGTGAAAGTGACAAAAAGGAAAGTTAAACTAGATTTATGGCTAACATTATTTTGCACCCAAATCTTTACCAACATTTATTTGTAACAATTTAACCAAACATCTTATAAAATATAATAGCATGTATGTTAGTGGAAGAAAAGTCACATAATATTATGGCGTTCATAAAATAATACAAATATGCGCTGCCTATTTATTTACTATAAAGTTAATTTATATACATTTACGATTTATATTATTTAATAATATTTTACAATAGTGCTGTTATAATTATTATAAGTTTCTAAATTATTCGACTAAATCTGTTTTCCTCACAGACCACTTACATAGACATGAAATCTGTACAAATTTGCAAGCGAAAAATTATGTCAGCGATGAGCGCATAGCGAAGCGGGGGACTGGGGTGCCGTATTAAAGAGATGCGTCCATGTCGATAATATCTCTAGGTTGTCGCGAAGCAATTTTGCGCTCATGTGCGGGCAGACACGGGCGCCCTCCTGTTACAGGTCTATGGGGTAAGTGGTCTGTGTACTGTAACATAAAGAAATCTCGCTGCTACGTATTTTAATATTCTCACATTAGCTATTTGTATCAAATAATGATAAGTGTATACCCCTTCGGCCGTCTACGTAACCAGAGTTTCGTAACTGGTTTCGATGGAGGCTTTATTTTTACTTCTACGTAACCAGTTTCGATCAAGTAATTAAAGCAATATTTAGACAACTCACTACAACATGCCAGGTCAGACTATAGTCGAATAATTCAGAACACAAAACATAAATCTAGCGTCTCCCAACAGTGTAAATTAAATGTCTATCTAACCGAACCACTATTTCTTAACTATAATTTAATTATAACCTACTCATTATAAAATTCCTACAATATTATACACAGAGGCTGTTATTTATAAACCTGATTTAAAGTTACGCCATATCATAACCTATTTTAACTCATCTAACCTTTCCTTGCAAAGTGGTGTAAATGTAAATTCAAAAAATATGTTGACGTGCAAAAATGTACACAACGTGCTTACTTGCAATAAAGAAATGACAATGCCAGATTCTGCCCCACCATCAACCGCAAGTTGTACAAGATAACGAATAAATGTAAAAATATCTCCGTTTTTTTTTATTAAAAATATTGGTTTAAAATAAAGTTTTGTACAAGTTGCGATTCGAAAAAAACAGCTTAATTAAGAATTCAGAAAATAGTAAGAAATCGAAGCGATTGTTTTTGTTATTCTTCTATAGGAGTTGCGAGAGTAGTAGAAAATGATACTGATTATGATTATGCAATATGAAACCTGTAATAAGTCCCCAACAAAATGATAGGTACAGCTTAAATGGTCACGTAGTTTTGTAGGTGGGGCAAAGCTCCATTGAAATGTGGCAATGTCTTTTGACTTTGACTTTTAACGAAGTATGAAAGGGATAGCAACACAATTTAAGGGAAGTGATGTTAAACTAGGTTTATGAATAACAGCAAAAGAATTTATAGTGAACCGGTTGAATGTTGTTTTTTTAACTCTGCTCTTAGCGACCCAATAATAACAGAATAAGATTTTCTAATAGAAGAAGTTGTATTAACGCCGCCGACCAGATGATGTGATAACCTTCATAAGGTGGCTGGCAGACTGGATGCAAATGGCCGAGGATCGGATTGAATTTGTGAGAGGCCTACGTCTAGCAGTGGACTGATGATGATTAGTAAACAGAAGCCCAAATCAAGTGTCTTATTTTGTAAACAAAAACTACCCTCCACTAACATTTTAAGCTATTCAGTGGTTATTTCATAGTTATTTATACATCATTAGATAGGTTTGAGGCTATCCCAGCTAGGGCAGTCATGTAACAATGAGTTATCCTCGGTTTTTTCGACGGAAAAACTTACGTACATTTACCGAGTGTTCTCAAAACGGTGAAGGAAAATATCGTGATGAAACCTGCATGTCGTAGAAGAAGAAAAAAACTCTAAGGCATGTGAAATCCGCCAACCCGCACTGGACCCGCGTGGTGGATTATGGCCCGAGCTCCCTCGATGTAAGGGAAGGTCTGTGCCCGGGCAGTGGGGCGATATAAATAGACTGATGATGAGATAGGTTTGTATACATATTAATTTGATAAAACGGGAATTACCGTGTTTATTATTGATGTCGTGACCATGGCTGCAATGCTGTCGAAATATCGAGACATCAATAATAAATGTTTAACACGGTAATTCCCGTTTTATCTAATCAATATCATTATCAGATTATCAGGATTAATTTATTTTCACAATGATGATTGATGAACGGATGAAAGGTTCAATCAATCAGTGGGGCTATTACGATCCTCAAAACGATCAAATCATACCATGTCATAGCGGCCGTGAAAGGGACAGTGCTATTGCATTGGTGTCTCTGTTTGGCGCGACATGACATGGTATAATTTCATCGTTTAGAGCAGGGCTTCCCAAACTTATTTTTACTATGACGCCCCTGGGAAATTGCCACTTTTACGCGACGCGGCGGCCTTAAGGCCAAAAAGTACCTACCAAAGTTGTAGTTCTAGGCTAGTAACAAGTTATCAGAAAAACTCTTAATAACCTCTATAATGTTCATTAGAAAATGATAAAAAAAACGTAAGAACGAGAATGAAAAGAAATATTTATTCTACTTTGTTGGCTGGCTATTAATGAGAAGGATGTGATTGCTTTTCTGAGCCCAGCTTCTCAAAATGGGGCTTAAGTTTGGAAATTGCCATTGATGCAGACAGTCAATCTATGTAGATCGCCTCGCGACGCCCCTGGGATAGTGCCGCGGCGCGGCGCCCCAGGGCGTCGCGACGCACAGTTTGGGAAGCCCTGGTTTAGAGAACAGTAATACGGGATCCTTCAGTGTTACATCACAAGAGGAAATTACGATTATATTTGTTTACAAAATAAGACACTTGATTTGGGCTCCGGCATAGGCGGCATAGATAATCACGTGGGAATTAGAAATTAGTCCACTTCCCCATTGTCGATAGATATTTGAATACATTTCAAGATTTTCAAGCGCAATAGTACTTGCTCCAGTTAACCTGTTCATAAGATGATGTGATGTGGTGTCTGGATGGACTGCTGTGTTGCCGGGAGGGCGGCCACACCTGCAATGGACATTTGTAAATTGTATTATCAAGTTTGAGGTCTTTAAAAAAACAAATTAGAGGCATCCATACATTACGTCACATGTTCGGGGGGAGGGAGGGGTCCTGAATTTCGTGACATCACATTTCAAAATCTATCATAATCTAAGTGAAACACGAACTTTGAACTATAAACGAAAAACTGAAAAACATTTACAACTGTATCTATACAGGATGGAGTTTATTTGCTCGAAACATGGTGTAAAAGATTGCAGTTGGAAACATTGTACGTACATGTTTCGCCAAATGTTTGGCTGCAAAGTTTCACCGTGGGATTTCATTTATTCAGTAACAATTACATTATATGCGAATTTTATAATTAGTCAATATGCAATTAAATAATCAATATAATACTTATACTAAAGTAAAAATTCAATCAATTTAATTATTAGGCATCTTAAAAACTAAATGGGAGTCTATTTAATCCCGGAACTGGTGTTTTAATTCAATAATTTCTAGATGTAAAATTGCAAAATTTGTGACGTCACACAAGTGGGCTCACAAATGTGACAAGGACGGGGGAGGGGTAAAAAAATAATGAAATTCGTGTGCCGTAATTTATGGATGGCCCCTTAGGAACCATTGGAACCAACCAAGGAATATTTAGATAAATATACTGATATGGCAATTCCAGAGTGAAACGCAAAAAATTTTCGCAATGTGAGTCTCGCTCACTCTTACACGAAGTAGCATATGAGCGACTGTGACAGTTTTATAGTTAAAAATTCGTATGCATGTGTAAATTAACCCTCTTAGAAAATACGTTATATAAACAGATATCACTCACTTATAATTATTACTATTACATCATTAAACTGTCGGTCTGATTGCCGGCTTGAGCAATATAAGTGAGTGATATCCGTTTATATAATTATGTTGCTTGGTCGAACAGAAAGACACTTAGCGTAAGTTTGAAAATTTATTACATCTATCAGTACTAAGGTTGAATTATTAATAATCACCGATAAAAGTGAATAATTTCTTATTTTTACCTCGACTTTCGGTAATTATTAATAATTTTGAAGTAACCACAATTACCGTATAATATTGTGTAGTATATATTGTAGTAACTCACTATAGTTTTAATTCTAAAACTCCCAGGAAATGTATCTAATTTACTATTTAAGGGCCTTATATGAGCCAACTAGCGCCGCCAATCTTAAAAAAATAATATATTCCTATATAATCATTTTTATTAAAAAAGCAATGTACATAATTTTCATTACGATAAATACTATTTTTAAATGCTTATTTATAACGCGATTCAATTTCGGTAAGTTGTAGTTCGCATAATTGCGAAAAACGGCCGTTTTTGGCACATTTGTGAACTACAACTTAGCTTGTCGCAATTATGCCATGTATTGTATATTGAAAAATAACATTTATCCTAATAAAGATTTTGTACATAGCTTTTTTTTAATAAAATTGATTATATTGGAAGATGTTATTTTTTTTTACCGAGGAGAACGTACGTCGACCAAATTGGCGATGTCTTGAGAAAGGGTCAAGTACGGTCTACTACAAACCGACGAGCATGCATGAAGAGATTGATGAACGTGGAGGAGGCAAGGGTTGTGCGCCAGGATCGCAGCAGATGGAAGTCCATCGTCTCTGCCTACGGGAATCAGGCGTGAGTTTATAAATAAATAAATATTTTTTTGTAGATTGGCGGCGCTATTTGGCTAATGTCACGCTCTGAAGTTGTCCACTGACCGATCTCTCCCTGGCTCTCCGCGTTGATCGAGTGGTTGTCGTGTAGGTGTGGCTGCGGGGGCGGGGGGTGCGCGGCGCGCGGGGTGCTGCGCGAGCGGCGCGTGCGCTGCGGACGACGCTCGCTCTCAGTGCGCACGCGCGGCGCGATCAGAGGCTCCACGTCACGAGTGCTGGCGAATATTAATTATTACTCATATAGTCAAAGTCAAATTTCTGTATTGCAAATAAGCACGTTGTGTACATTTTTCAACATATTTTTGACTCGCAACTTGTACAAAACTTTATTTTAAACCAATAATTTTAATAAAAAACGGAGATTTTTTTACATTTATTCGTTATCTTGTACAACTTGCGGTTGATGGTGGGGCAGAATCTGGCAATGTCATTTTCATCTTTATCTCTTGTGCGGACGGTGGAGACCGAACGCAGCCACTCCGAAGGAATTCTCCCAGGTACTCCTACGAGAGTCTCTTGAGATGTTGGTCGAGACTCTTCGCTATTAAAAACCATTCACGGTTACGACTATCGGAACATTTATGGTTTATTATTATGTATCTCTCCAGGTATCACGGGTTTCAGAAAACCCGGTCCTTTGAAAGGCTTGCACGGAGACATAGGTCCAACGCGTAGAGGCCCCTTACAGAACTTTAATTTGAAGGAATATGTGATGCACCTAGCGCGACCCGTCTCTGAGCGCATCTGACTGCACTCAATGACAGACCCCGTCAGGTGCATAAACTATTGCAGTGATTGGAAATTACAACTTAATTGGGGCTATTGGTTTGGGGGGTGTTGGTGGGTCAGTCAGTCTGGTCTATAGAGCGAGACATCGGACACCTGCCATGATCACATTGTCTCGAAGTTATGAATAAATTGTCAGGCGGTGACTCGCCACTCACTAGATGGGCCCTCAACATGGTCGTCAGAAAGACGGCTAAGAGGTGTCGAGAGGTGTGCTGCAGTTTCACCATTACTGGAATGCCAGAAAGTGGGCTACTCCCGGCTTTATGCCTTTAACACTTCCACTCCTTCGAGCTATATAGATGTAAGTTATAGCTCTAACGACTCCACTCTGGCCCGCTGGCTAAGGCAAGCCAGAGGCGAGAGTCCTGCAGGTCCCCTTGGGAGTCCACTCCGAACAAACCATTACGGCAAGCCGGAGATGGGGGCCTGGACCACTCTCGATGAGGGCCGACCACTCTCTTATTATTGTTATTGTTAATATATTAATTATTTAGGTCATTCGAATACAATTTTAATTGTTTATGAATAAAGAAATGAAACTCACTTTTCTTCAGTCGCGTTTTCTGCGTCTTCGTCATCAGAGACCGCTGGGGCTTCCTGTAAAATATACATTATTAAGAGCCTTCCATGAGCCAACTAGCGCCAATCTTAAAAAAAACAATATCTTCCAATTTTATTAAAAAAGCTATTTACAAAATGTTTATTAGGAATACAATACAAGTCAGTTAATCTAGGCTTCGGTATAAGTTGGTTCAACTTTGTATTTGTAATTAATTTTGTAATTTTTGTAATTTTGGTATTTGTAATTAAAATAAATCATTTTAAAACGTAAAAACGGGCTTCGGTCATTTAATTCGCGCGGAAACGCGTATTTCTTATGTACTGTGTTTGTCGAATAGGCAAATAAGACGAATATTTTGTCAGTCGTACGGTTGAAGACAAATAAAGGTGTACAGGAGAGTTTTTAAGGTTGAGATTTTCTCAAAAACTACTTGACCTATTGCAACAATTCTTTCACTGTTTGTTAGATAAAAATTAAAACTATGTAACTGTAAAATAATTATTAAAAGCTGTCCAGTGGTTTTTGAAAAAATCTCAATCTTATTGAGACCCCCTGTATACTGATCTCTGTCTTCATGTGTTCCTCTAAGCTAGTAGTTACCTCATTCGCGTGTTCCGGCTCCTCCTGCCTGCGCCCGCGCAGCCGCGACATGAAGCGCGCCGCGCGCACGAACGGGTTCTCCGTTTGCACGTCAAACGTACCACCCTGGACACACAATTGCAATCAATATCACTGAACAGAAAGAAAATGTAGTAAGAATAGTTTTGTATGCAGAACGGGACCTAGCGTTGCGCCTTAAAGCTTCATTGCGCTTGCTCTCGAATATTATTATTATTTACGTATTTATTGCTTATAAATGAACTTCTCTTTCTTTGCTTTACACGGTCACTACTGAAACAGACATTGACTACAAAACTACGTGACCATTTAAGCTGTCCTAACATTTTGTTGGGGACTTATTACTTATTGCATAATCATAATCAGTATCATTTTCTACTAATCTCGCAACTCCTATAGAAGAATAACAAAAACAATGAATAAATCGCTTCGATTTCTTACTATTTTCTGAATTCTTAATTAAGCTGTTTTTTTCGACTCGCTAGATGTACAAAACTTTATTTTAAACCAATAATTTTAATAAAAAACGGAGATATTTTTACATTTATTCGTTATCTTGTACAACTTGCGGTTGATGGTGGGGCAGAATCTGGCATTGTCATTTCCCTTTTTTCCCTATAAGCACTTCTATGATGACGTATGGGTCTGCTGTCGACCGCGATCCCGGTTCCAGCGGAAGACCAGCGTTACCCCCTGGGCATAGCACCATGCTGAGCTGGGACCAGTTTGGCACTGATGCATGCACATGCAATAATACTCCTTAGTCCCTGATCTGAGATAATACTTCACCTGAGTGAAGAGTTCAAGAGTATTTGGCAGTGCGAAATTAAGTAATATTTTGTTCGCAATAAAGCACAGTTTTGCCTGAGATTTCAAGTGAAGTACAGGTCGCGTCATGTAAAAAGAACGCTGTCGGTGAAGCTGCGCATTAGGCGATTTATCGATCTATTTGGTGGTATGAGGTGCGGCGCGCGGGGGGCGGAGGGCGGGTCACGCGCTGCATGCGTGCCGTTGCGCTATTGGTTCGTCAGTCGACCTTTGCTTTACCCATGCGCAAACACACACCCTCCACTTTCTTCCAGCGTTCTTTTTACATGACGTGGCCTATAAATGAAAGATATACATTGTTATGTCCCAAAGATATATCTCTCTTTTCACCTAAACCGGGGCCCAAACCAAGTTAACAAAAAATAAGACAAAAAAAATAAGAAAAAGAAAATAAGAAAAAAAAATATTTTTTCTTCCCCAAAATAAGACACTTGATTTGAGCTTCGGTATAGGTGACACTTTTGTGTAACTCTAGGACAGACTGATACGGGATGATGATGATGACCTGCGTGGTGGGTGCCGTGGAGTTGACCAGGGGCTCCGTGTCGTCCGTGTCGGAGTCCGAGGCGCGTCGCCTGCGCTCGCCGGCCGCGAACACGCGGCGCTTGCACACCGGACACACGCGACGGTTCTGCGTCAGCCACGGGTCGATGCACTTCGCGTGGTACGCTGCGGAGACGGGTTTTTTTATTTTATTTTATTAATGGACTCGACAGTTCGTCATTTGCCAATGTCATGGTACAGTAAATTCAATATATGATAGTCTTCTATCTTCCTCCAGAGGAGTCGCAGTAGCGTCTTCACCCTGGGTAGCCGCGTCTTCATCCAGAGGAGACGCCGTAGCGTCATCACTCTGGACGAAGCAGCTCGACAGTCACGTTCACTCGCGAGCTTGTAGCGGGACTCTTGATAAAAGCTTGAAACTTCAGATCTTGCTCAAATTATCCAATAAATTCACCATACTGTCATTCGTGAACATTTTCTGATTAATTTAACGTGATATTAAACACAAAATAGTCCCTGTAGACATTAAAATAATAATTATCAAATAATTTTGCAACCGTCGTTTCCCGCCATTTTCAAGAGAACCTTTTTTTAAATTAATGAGGGGTTTTCAAAGTGACAGCTAAAATAGTACCGATAGCTGGTTCTGATATTCCTCGGTAAGATGTCAAAGTTAAAGAGTTTAAATGCACGGGTTAACCTTGTTTTAAGAGTATTTTTGTGGTACCTATTAAAAGTATTAAATTGTTCAGCTGATATTAACTCACCCGATTTAGTATAAACTTTATTTATTTATTTTATTAATGGACTCGACAGTTCGTCATTTGCCAATGTCATGTTATAGAAAATTCAATATATTCAATAGTCTTCTATCTTCCTCCAGGGGAGTCGCAGTGGCGTCTTCACCCTGGGTAGCCGCGTCTTCATGTCTTCATCCAGAGGAGACGCCGTAGCGTCATCACTCTGGACGAAGCAGCTCGACAGTCACGTTCACTCCCGAGCTTGTAGCGGGAACTCTTGATAAAAGCTTGAAACTTCAGATCTTGCATAAATAATCCAATAACTTGACCTTATTTTAAATGTCACTTTGTTGTTGGATTCCTTGAAAAGCGCGCGTAACGCCATCGCCATTAGCTACATTTTTGTGAAAATTCTAATTAAATAGTTTCCGTGGTATATAGTGATTAATGATCACGTTAAGTTAATCAGGAGATGTCCGGGAACGTTTCTATTAATAGGAGTGCTCGAAAGAAGTCGTGTTTGTGAAGTTTTGTGCTCTTAGCAAGGTTTCCTTTTGCATAACTCGATGCTTGCGTGGATCATTGAGTTATTTCGTTTAGGGGTTTGGGAGGGTTGTGCGTAGATTAAGGTTAGGTTAACTTCGTATATAAGTATTTAGAAGAATTCAGACATTCTATTAACATCAGACCAGGCTGTATGCTCTAGTTGGCTTTGCTATTCTCTCTGGGAAGAGTTTTACAAGAAAACAACAACTAATTACAGTATTACGTTATTACAGGCCGTAGACAGATTATC
Source organism: Tachystola acroxantha (assembly GCA_963506565.1). Taxonomy (NCBI): domain Eukaryota; kingdom Metazoa; phylum Arthropoda; class Insecta; order Lepidoptera; family Oecophoridae; genus Tachystola; species Tachystola acroxantha. Next base: position 3,308,824 of record OY735876.1, on the reverse strand, counting down.
CTATAGACGGAGTCCCCGCGTAACCACATTTACCCTTTCTTTCTGGCAGCCAGGTGTTGCCTAGGAAAAACTATTACCAAACATTAAGGGTATTTTTCACAATAAAATTATAAATTATAGATATGAATATGCATAAAAATGCTTTGGATATGTTTTTGGTAAAACTATATTTAGGCATATAATATAATATATGTAATTTTCGAAAAAGTCGTATTTTGAAAGTGTGATTTGTTCATTTCCGCCAATTAGTGTATCTGACAGTGACAGCAAACCCATTGCTATTTTTATAATCCATTGCTCGGATGCTGTAACAAAATTTTTAATGAAAGTCAATTTAATAAGTACGGTGGAACACAGAGAAAGATGTACAGGAGAGTTTTTAAGGTTGAGATTATCTCAAAAACTACTTGACCTATTGCAATAATTCTTTCACTGTTGGATAGATAAAAGTTAAAACTGTGTACTGTAAAAGAATTATTTAATTCGGTCCAGTAGTTCTGGAGCAAATCTCAACCTTATTGAGGCCCCCTGTATACTTATCTCTGTCTTCGACTGTACGTCCACGCGTTTCAGAGCAAAAGGTCTTATACATACAGATATACATACAGACAGACGAACGGACAGACGAACGGACAGACAGACGGACAACAAAGTGTCCCTTCCTATAAGGGTTCCTTTGTTTCCTATTGAGGTATGGAATCATGACAATCGAGTGAATCAATCCTTTTGCACAAAGTAAATGATCTAGTATCTAATGAATTAGACTAGGTATTTAAAATTAGGGCTAGCTAAATAGTACTGTAATTCCCATACATATATTGTGGAACAAAATATTTTTTGGGGAATTTTTTACCAACACTGTTGACAACACTGAATTTTATGTCATACATTTTACAAAATACTTTTCGATGTTATTTTGATATTTAGGCACTGTTTTCAAGCAAAATTACAACGCGTTGCAACGTGTTGATTATGTATAAACTATGTACCGTACGTTTTAAAACATAGAAAGTTAAGGAATGGAAAATACTGACCTATGAAACGAAATATTTGGATCCTTGCGTTCTCATCTACTTTTACACTCCTGTACACAACAAACCCCCTCAGCAATGATGATATAATAACGACAATATGTTTCGATCTAATATATGACTACAAACACGAGATCCAACACATAAAATGCTGCTAAAACAATAATTTATCATAATTTACAACAACGTAAACACGAACTGTCATTTTGGTGCCGGTGACAGTTAGTTTTAATAACGTAAAACTGGCTACGCCGATAAGGACAGAAGATATATGAATCTTTCTCTCTCACGCTTACGATATCCATATTATGTTGTTCTTGTCACTCGAGAGCGAGACAGAAACCACACTCCATCTATAGGCTTCTCTATCTACGTTACAGGCTATATAAATTTTATTAACATTATTTTCAAATTCTTGTGCAAAATTATTTGTTATCTGATTATCATCTAGCTTAAAATATTTCAACAACTAACTGTGGAGGGACGCCGCGCGCGTCCTCTGCTGGGGGTTGGTGACTCCGTGTAATATACTTACATATTATATTAAAAATTAGAACTCCCCATCGGCATACAAACCATACGTGGTTTCGCCTAAGATGGGAAGGTAGATTTCACATGTATTTTTATAAAATGTCATTAACACGTTCATGGACAGTAGAAATTACGAAATGACAGTGAAAATTCTCAACTACTGTCTTAACCGTGGGGGATTCTAAGTATGTGCGTGTCAAGACCGACAAAAATGTACCTACAACCTTTATTTTGACAGTACACATACCTATTTTCTACACAGAATGACAGTGGGACCGCTCCACAAAGAAAACCGCCTACGAACGCCGCGGGCGATGCCGTTGTGTCTTTTTAAATGCATCAAAATACTACGTCATACGCCGTACTGTCATTTTCCGAATACTCAAAGTACGGCATATGCCGCCACTGTCCATGAACGTGCTGTCCACGAACAACAACTAATTAATTCGCTCACCGTGCGCGCACGGCAGCACCCTGAGCCGCTCTCCCTCCTGGTAGTCATCCAGGCAGATGGCGCACGTGTCGTACGGGTCGCTCTTGCTGAACTTGCACGTGGGGATCTTGCGCAGGCAGCGGTTCGGCAGGCGGTGCCGGCGCGCGCGGCGACGGTCCTTTATGCACTTCACGATCTTGGAAACAATGACAATGATCGATTAACTACTGTCAATTTATTAAGCTTTAAATTATTATATATAAACGAATATCACTCACTTATATTGTTAAAATCGGCAATTAGACCGACAGTTTCGACCGATTTCGACGGTATTTCTCAAGTGAGTGATATCGGTTTATAAACCGAAGCCCAAATCAAGTGTCTTATTTTGTAAACAAAAACTACCCTACCCTACTAACATTTTAGGCTATTCTGTGATTATTGCATAGTTATTTGCACATTATTAGATCGGATTACTTTATTTTCACAATGATAAACAGGTTCAATCAATCAGTTCCTTCAGTGTTACATCACAACAGGTAATTAGATGATCATATTTGTTTACCAAATAAGACACTTGATTTGGGCTGGGGTATACATATATATATGCAATTTTAGTTCCAAAATTATTTATGGGCGTCGCTGCCGACGACCTTAAGTAAAAAAAAATCTTATTCTAATCGAAGAAATAATCTTTCTTTGCCTAGAGATACCTACAAAGTCACAGATGACGATACCTGTAAGTAAAATACTAATGGACGTTACTAAATACTAAAGCTAAAACGTCTATAGAAAAATTATCTTCCTTCGAAACCGGTTACGTACGAGGATCATTTTATCCTCGTTCGTATCTGGTTACGAAACACTCACCATGAATATAAGTATAACTAGCAGGCACAGTACTACCACTACGGCGAACGGCAGCAACAGATGCGTGTTGATATTGAACGGCAAGTCGCCGTTCACCATTATGTAGTAACTGGAACAATAGCATAATAATAATAAATACATATTATTTCAATATAATTTCCAATCACTGCAATAGTTTATGCACCTGACGGGGTCTGTCATTGAGTGCAGTCAGATGCGCTCAGAGACGGGTCCCGCTAGGTGCATCACATATTCCTTCAAATTAAAGTTATCTAAGGGGCCTCTACGCGTTGGACCTATGTCTCCGTGCAAGCCTTTCAAAGGACCGGGTTTTCTTAAACCCGTGAAACCTAGAGAGATACATAATAAATACATATTATAATTTCGCGTCTGGGTCAGAGTGTCGCTAAGGGGGCACTGATGGAAAAAGACTTAGAATTTTTTTGATCATAAAGACATTGCCACATTTCAATGGAGCTTTGCTCCACCTACAAAACTACGTGACCATTTAAGCTGTACCTATTATTTTGTTGGGAACCTATTACAGGTTTCATATTGCATAATCATAATCAGTATCATTTTCTACCACTCTCGCAAGTCCTATAGAAGAATAACAAAAACAATGAATAAATCGCTTCGATTTCTTACTATTTTCTGAATTCTTAATTAAGCTGTTTGTCCGATCGCAACTTGTACAAAACTTTATTTTAAACCAATAATTTTATTAAAAACGGAGATATTTTTACATTTATTCGTTATCTTGTACAACTTGCGGTTGATGGTGGGGCAGAATCTGGCATTGTCATTTTCGTCTCTTTACATCGCAAGGGAATTGGAAGGGCACTTTAGGGATGATTTTTTTGTGCGGTCAACCCTTGTCAAGTTAGGGGGCTTCTTCTTTTCTCGTGTGGTTTAGTGACCAAACCTATTTGTCAAAGTTATTCAGGCCGCCCGTAGGCCTTTGATGTGGCCTAACGACTGCTGTCAAGCGACAACACCCGGGACCAACTGCTTAACGTGCTTTCCGAGGCACGGAGGGGCTCAGATGAAAGTGTCACTAGCGGATCCTGCCCCTTTACCATGAACTCTTATAGCAGGATTACTTCAATAATACTCTATTATTTCGTACCATGACGTCCTTAATAAGCGTACTTTAAGTTCGTCATGGTACGAAATAACAAAGTATTATTGAAGTAATCCTGCTATAAGAGTTCATGGTATGGGGGCTGGTCCTGACCTCGCCCAACGTTGCTTAACTTGTACGATTGTTTTCAACGTGTACTCGTAAACTTAAGAAATTCGGTTCTGACACTTCGCCGCCCGCTGTCGGTGGATTCGCGTATAGATAGGTAGAGTGGATGGTCCCTCTGCTGCGATTCTAGCACACCACTTTCGCTTCCTCCACATTCATTTATATCTATTTATATATCTCTGTTGATTCGCTAGGTACTATAAATATATATGTAACTTTATATATTAACAACATATACTTACATATTTATATATATAGACATACATTGCTCGCTCACACGCCATCCATGTGATCTATGTTTTAATTTTGATGTTAGCGGAATTGTATTAGGCATGGAGAGGAGGCGCTGATGTCCGTAAGACAGGCTTGCCTAGTGCGGATTTTAGCGCACACTCAATTATGTAACCTATATTTTTTATGCACAATAAAAAAAAAAAATTAAAATTAAAATTTAAAATTAAATTATAATTCATCAATCCCTTCATGCGATTGTTAACTTACCAATTAACATAAGCCATACCGGACTCGTAAGACATCATTGCACATAAATATTGACACAGTTCCATTTTAACACGTTCACAGTCCAGTGACCCATATATGGAGCACGACGAACTAGCTTCACAAACCCGTGCCCTACATATTTGGCACGATGAAAAAGTAAGTGCCTACCAGATCCGCACTAAGGGTATTTTTTTATGAAGGTAAGTAAATACGATGTCCTTGGTAGATGCTGCTGTCCATTCACGTCCTATTGTCTTCAGAAGAGTGCTCAGAGTGTTCCACCCAGTGTTGAAGTGCTAACATAACAAATTTGATATATTTCGAGGAAATCAAATCTTTTTTATACGGGGACTGTGAACGTGTTAAGAGCCTTCCATGAGCCAACTAGCGCCGCCAGTCTAAAAAAAATAATATCTTCCAATATAATCAATTTGATGAAAAAAGCTATTTACAAAATGTTTATTACGATAAATATTATTTTTTAAATGCTTATTTATAACGTGATTCAATTTCAGTAAGTTGTAGTTCGCATAATTGCGAAAAACGGCCGTTATTGGCACATTTGTGAACTACAACTTATCTTGTCGCAATTATGCCATGTATATTGAAAAATAGCATTCATCCTAATTAACATCTTGTAAATAGATTTTTTTAATAAAATTGATTAAATTGGAAGATATTATTTATTCAAGATTGGCGGCGCTAGTTGGCTCATGGTAGGCCCTTAACACGTTCACAGTTATAAAAAATGATTTGATTTCCTCGAAATATATCAAATTTGTTATGTGAGCACTTCAACACTGGGTGGATCACTCTGAGCACTCTCTGAAGACAATAGGACGTGAATGGACAGCAGCATCCACCAAAGACATCGTATTTACTTACCAAATTACATACTTACACAAATTAAAGAAATAACCACAACGTTTAAATGTGCGTTCGTTTTACAAGAGTGCATATCAGTTCTGCCACAATAAATCAACAACATGAATGAATTAGGCGTTTTAATGTTGTCCACACTCGCGAAACGTAATTTACTATCTATGGTCATTATTTGTTTAGTCGAAGTAGCCGAATACGCGACACAAAGAGCCACTTGCGCTAACAAACAGAAATTATTTCAAGCAATGGAGTATAGAAGGAAGGGGCAGCTGTCAAACTCAAGCGCGAGACAGAAGATGTCCCGCAGCGGCGGAGTGAAGAGCACGGCACAGTGACTCCATATTTGTATTTTAATTAATTTTGGCAGGGAAATAAAAATACGTCAGCAAAAATGTCAATTTTTTAAACAACCTCTACATTTTGATATATATTTTGTATGAATAACTATTTCGGTTTAGACATAATTTTCATTTTGAAAGACATGGAAAGTGTAAGTTTGCGATTTTTTTCTATCGAGCGAAGTATATCCAATCGTGTATCGGTATTCATCAGTCTCTAAACAGACACCCCAAGATTGCTATATATTTTTTTAAGGCGTTTTTTTTAAACTTACACGGTTTGTATACATATTAAGTAGATAAAACGGGAATTACAGTGTTAAATATTTATTATTGATATCTCGATATTTCTACAGCATTGCAGCCATCATGGTCACTTCAGTCTACTCGTGACCATGATGGCTGCAATGCTGTCGAAATATCGAGACATCAATAATAAAAGTTTAACACGGTAATTCCCGTTTTATCTAATCAATACGTTTATTATTAATTTTGCATTAGCCTACAAAGAAAAACTGAAATACCACGCACGCCCAGCCTTAAGAGCCTTCCTAGAGCCAACTAGCGCCGCCAATATTAAAAAAATCATATCTTCCAATATAATCAATTTTATTAAAAAAGCTACGTTCACATTGTTTATTGCTATAAATATTATTTTTTAATTGCTTATTTGTAACGTGATTCAATGTAGGTAAGTTGTAGTTCACGTAATTGCGAAAAACGGCCGTTTCTGGCACATTTGTGAACTACAACTTACCTACATTGAATCACGTTACAAATAAGGATTTAAAAAATAATATTTATAGCAATAAACAATGTGAACGTAGCTTTTTTAATAAAATTGATTATATTGGAAGATATGATTTTTTTAAGATTGGCGGCGCTAGTTGGCTCATGTCAGCGCCTTAAGCTGGGGTTATCGTAGTGGCGTAAGTAGCCCTAACGCCACACTGTGGCCACTCATTCGTTACAAAAGCCTGTGACTATTCGTTCCGCACAAACAATAGCTACTATTGTCTCAACGTTAGCGGAAATTTATATTTTTTGTATGAGATTGCAAAAAACTAAACGAACCCACTTTCCTAGGCCCGTATCATTGATCTCCTATAAACAACTAGATACGCAAAGGTCTTACTAAAACAATTTGAAAAACGTCCAATCAAGGGTCCATTGTTAACGTCCAATAAAGCAAATGAGGGTCCATTCATCCGTTTGGACCTTCTTTTAGCTCGGACATTTTTAGAAGGCAGACTGTGTATCTAGTTGTTTATAGGAGATCAATGGCCCGTATTAATAAATCACTTTCAGCTCAACAGTCAACCTTGAGAACGACCTCAAGATGGCGTTCCTATTAATAAACGTAACTCAGGTGCGCGTTTAGGAATCGGGTATCACGTGAGTAACGCCGTATTAATAAACAAAACTCAGTTCTCAAGAGAACTGTCAAGCTCACACTTGAGAACGTATTTGCTGATTGCAAATGACAATGCCAGATTCTGCCCCACCACCAACCGCAAGTTGTACAAGATCACGAATAAATGTAAAAATATCTCCGTTTTTTATTAAAATTATTGGTTTAAAATAAAGTTTTGTAAAAAAAAATAGTAAGAAATCGAAGCGAATAATTCATTGTTTTTGTTATTCTTCTATAGGAGTTGCGAGAGTAGTAGAAAATGATACTGATTATGATTATGCAATATGAAACCTGTAATAAGTCCCCAACAAAATGTTAGGTACAGCTTAAATGGTCACGTAGTTTTGTAGGGGGGGCAAAGCTCCATTGCAATGTGGCAATGTCTATTGTACCGATTTCATGTCTATTGCGTAATTGTTCTGCGCACCTCCTCAAATATGTCTATGAAGCACTCACCCACTGTTATACAAGTACTCCTCTGCCAGTATGAGCCCGGCGAGGTCGCTCACGAACACGGAAGGGATGACGATGCCCTTCGCGTTCTTCGCTGACATCGTCTCTGCGAAAATAACAATTAGATAATGATGGGTTAAAAAGAAAGAAAGAAAGTACCGATAGATGGCACTGACTGGACGGATGTCAACTTAAATGTGTTGTTATTGCTTGTAACTTGGGCTTTTCGTATTTCATAATAATAATATAAGCGAGTCTCTTGAAAATGGCGGGAAACGACGGTTGCAAAATTATTTGATAATTTTTCTTTTACGTCTACAGGGACTATTTTGTGTTTAATATCACGTTAAATTAATCAGAAAATGTTCGCGAATGACAGTATGGTGAAGTTATTGAAGAATTCAAGCAGGATCTGAAGTTTGGCGCCATGGTCAAGATTCCCACTACGAGCTCGGGAGTGAACGTGACTGTCGAGCTGCTTCGTCCGCAGTGATTGACGCTACGGCGTCTCCTGTGGATGAAGACATGAAGACGCTGCTACCCAGGGTGATGACGCTTCGGCGACTCCCCTGGAGGAAGATAGAAGACATTACATTGAATTTTTTGTAACATGACATTGGCAAATGACGAACTGTCGAGTCCATTAATAAAATAAATAAAATAAAATAATATAAGCCTTTATTCCCAAAATATGTACATTGATAATATAGTAATAATAAAATATTGGATCCATTTAATTACAATAAATTCATGCATATTATCTAATAAAATTATGCAAAATAAAATTAAAAAATTTAAAAGTTGGTTTTCAAAATATTGTTATTTGGGCGCCCAAGTTTGGACCTAGGCCTCCTCCATACTTTTCCAATGTTGGCGATCTTTCGCCAGTCTAGTCCATGTGTGACCAGCCACCTGCACTATGTCATCATACCACCGTCTCTTCGGTCTACCGCGCGTTCTCGGAACATCTCTTGGGTACCAGTGTAGGATTCTCTCGCTCCAGCGCCCATCTGTGGTCCTGGCAATGTGACCAGCCCATTGCCACTTCAGTCGGCAAGCCATACGCACCGCGTCTATAACTTAACCTAGTTTCTGTCGGACACTAATTCTACCTTTTATGCAAGCACCCTAAGTCAGGATTTAGGTAACTTTATTAATATTACACAGTATTAATTCATTTCTCAAAGCACATTACCTCCTCGTCACATCTCACAGACAATACTATTGAGTGATAGTTCGATACGCCCGCCCATAAATCGATAAATTAATCATTACTCGCTATAAATACATGATTAATTGATTTATATTACACTTTTTATGTACAGTCATGAGTAATAACATAGAAACATCCTTAAAATTCAAATTCATGTAACAACTTTAAATCGCAAAAATAAGTATGCTAAACTGTGGCCAATAATTATGTAAACGCTAAATTGTATCAAAATAAAGTACACACCCCTTGTACAACATTTGCTTGGTGGGGTGTGTACTATTTTAAGGATGTTTCTATGTTATTACTCATGACTGTACAGCTAACAGCAGATCAAGAGCACTTTGGACCGTTCTTATTATCTGCATCGTAAGAGTTAAAATCGTCGCAAGTGTTTCCATTGATCTGCTGTTGTTCGTACAATAGTAAAGTATAGTATTAATTATCAGTATCATGCCACAGCGGCTGATTGTTTTATTATTACTAAGTTTTAGCTACGGTTCTTACTGGAAAACATTAACTCATTTATATACAGGCGAGTAAAAGTTGTTGACATTGCTCATAGAATCAGCTAACTGAAGTGGCAGTGGGCTGGTCATATCTATCATTGAACCGATAACCGATGGGTTAGACGAGTTCTCGAATGGAAGCCACGAACAAGTAAACGTAGTGTAGGACGCCCCCCCGACCAGATGATGGGATGACATGCGCAAGGTGGCAGGGAGTGGATGCAAAAGGTCGATAAGTGGTTTGGGAGAGGCCTGTTTAGTAGTGGACTGATACGGGCTGATGATAGTCACACTGTCGGTTTTTAGTACTCCTAGGGCTATACCTTTTTGTATGGATTTTAACCCCGAAAGGACATACCAGAATAAAACAGCAATGTCTCCTCTTCTTTATATTTTTAATCTGGCGCTCACTTCGGGTAAATATCCCGAAAGATGGAAACTATCGCGTGTTAGTCCAATCCCTAAAACAAGTGATACATCTAGTGTCGAAAATTATCGTCCCATAGCCATCTTATCCTCGATATCAAAGCTTTTTGAGTCAATCCTGCACAGGAAAATTAGCCCGCAGGTGGAGCCCTATTTGTCAGATTCCCAGCACGGTTTTAGGAATGGTCGCTCTGTCAACACCAACCTTTTGTGCCTTGTGGATACCATCTCCCGTCAGTTAGACAAACGCAAGGATGGGAATCGCGAAGTTCGCCGTCAGGTCGATGTCGTATACCTAGACTTTAAAAAGGCCTTCGACCGAGTCGATAATGATGTTCTTCTGGACAAGCTATGTATGTTGGGGTTCACACCGCGTCTGCTAGATTTCTTCGCCGACTACCTGCGTGACCGGAAACAGTTCGTGCGCCACGGTTGCTATGTTTCCGACCTCTACCCCACGCGATCGGGAGTCAGTCAGGGCTCAATCCTCGGCCCTCTTCTCTTCAATCTCATGATCAACGATCTTGAGACGGTACTCAGGCATTCTAGTTGTCTGCTATATGCGGACGACCTTAAGCTGATTCTGGCGGTGGAGGGTTTTGCCGATTGTGAGCGTCTGCAGGAGGACATTGATGCTGTATATCGATGGAGTTTGGAGAACAAACTACTTTTCAATCCATCGAAATGTTCTGTAATGTCATATACCCGTGAGGGTAGTACCCTGCTAGCAGTTTATCGCCTGGGAGTGGATTCTCTCAGCCGTGTAGATGTTGTGACAGACCTCGGTGTATTGTTTGATGCACGGCTGACGTTCAGCCAACATATTAATTCGCTTGCAAATAATTGCTTTCGTCGTCTGGGGTTTGTGGTTCGCAATGCGCGCGAGTTTAGGGATCCTGGTGCAATAAAACTTCTGTATATGGCGCTGGTGCGCAGCAAAATTGAGGCGTCTTCAGTCGTCTGGAGTCCTCATGAGAGCACTTACACCTTGTTGCTGGAGAAAGTCCAGAAAGCTTTTTTGAGGTTTTTCTACAAAAAGCTTTATGGATACTATCCATTTCTGTACCCAACGGCATTTTTGTTGGGCGTGCTGGGTTTCAACTCGCTGGAGGTGAGGCGCAACCTAGCTATTATGTCAATAGCTTGTCGGATCCTCCGTGGTGAGATCCATTGCCCGCAACTGGTAGAGGTCGTGTGCAGCTTGAGCGTGCCCGACCGATACCTGCGCGCGCGCAGCCACCGCCTGCTGGCGCCGTATGCAGCGCGCACGGTGGCGCACCGCACCTCACCGCTCGTGTCCATGCCCACTCGGCTCAATGCACTGCTGGCATCGGTACCACAATGCGACCTGTTCGCCGACCCCCTGTACTTAGTGGTGCGAGAATGTTTGGTATTTTGTGAGAATGATGGATGAATGACTTATTAATTAATTCACAATGTATGTAATCTTATATATTATTATTATAACATAACTGTAATCTTGACTGACTTTTAAATTATTTGTATTATTATTTATGTTCTTTTTTTTATGACATCTGATTAATAATAATTTTATTAATAATGAATTGACCATGAATTGTATAGTGCATTGGTGTTTGACTGTAATGCTGTACTTTTTTTTGAATAAATAAATAAATAAATAAATTTAAGCCATTTATGAAATTTTTATAGCCTATGACACTCCTACAATCAAAACGATTTTAATGACACCTCATATGTTAAAATTCATCAAGCCGTTTAGGCTGCAGCCTAAATAATTAAATACATACTAACACACGAAAAACATAACCCACCTTCGTGCGCAGTCGAGTAAAAAGTTATTTTAAAGAAATTTGGTTGCCAGATATGTAGCTAAATAACACTATCCTCATTTCTGTAGTCTGTAATAAATTCTAAAGCCATACCTAAGTCACTGGAGTTCACATTATGCACTATGACGCAGTCGTAGCCCGCGTTCTGAGCGTTGCGCACCTTCACTTCGAAGCTGCAGTTGAATCTGAAATAATATTTAACATTTTGAAAAAAAAAAAATGTTTTGAACGGGACAATATTTTAGATTACATGGAACGTTAATTTCGGAACGCACCGACTATGACGTCATCCAAGGCCAATTTTAGTCATGTGCATACGTGATGTTTTATAGACGTAAAGTAATAATCGATTTCAAGTTGTCAATACTACTCCCAATTCAACAGATTTCATTTTTATAACGATTTTGTATCAACTACAATTAAGTCTTATCATATCCGTAATGACGTAAATGCAGTAATTTAATATTAAACGAATCGAAATAGTTTTAATCGATTCAAACCAAATTATCGACAATTTTCTGCAGCTATGGCACATCACTACAACTGTCAATGTCAAATGAACGTGGGACTTCGTGCGTAGTTGTTGTTGTGCACATTTTTATTCGTTTTTATTAACAAAGTGATGTTAATTTATGTAATTTCAAGAACACTAATTAAAAATATGGTTTATTGCAAATGAAGTACAAAACTATGTAAATAGATGTGAAGTGGTTCCTATAACCTCAAAATGATTATTCACGAATGTGGAGGACCTATCGAGGTACCTACCGTCAAAACTCCTCAAATGGAAGCTAAACAATATATTATCGTCAAAAATCATGTGCGAGAGCTCATTGTGAACGACGAAAATGACGTTAGTAGCCAAGAAAACCTACCAGTGCCTGAGAAAATTGTCGATAAAAAGCTAAAAAAATCGTCGAAAAAACGCAAGAATACCGACGAACGTTCGTCAACAACTGGAAGTGATTGTACCACAGACAATCCTGCCACTAAAATTAGTAAAAGTGACTTGGAAGAGTTGAAAACAGTTTACAGAAAATGCAAAGACATTGTGAATAAAATTGAGAAAAAGTATGGACATTTACTGGACTTAGACGATGAAGCTGGGCCAAGCAGACAATATAATTACAAAAGTGATAATTTAGACGTCACATGCAACTGTAGTGCAAATAAAAAGATTATTTTTGACGATAACGGGGAACAGACATTAACGGAAACAGTTTTAGATAAACATGTTTGTCCGGAGAAACTTAAACGAAGACACAGTACCACATTCACCGATAACAGGAATTTAGAAATAGAATACGAGGAACCTATAACCTTACCGGATGATCTACAATCACTTAATACCATTTTGCAAGATCCTAACATTGAAAAGACTTATAGAAATAAGGTTATAAACAAAATTAAGACGATGAAACAAGAACGCATGAATGATATTAAGTTTGATAAGCCGTTCTTGATACAGAAATTGAAATTAGGTTCAAATGATATATTTGATTTTAATGGAAGTAATGTTCAATCATTGCCTGGTTATCCAGTTTGGAAATAGCATTTGGAATACATTTTTAACAAACATTATTGTTTACTTTTTTATTTTACGGAGGGTATTTTAAGCCTTTTCCTTTATAGTAAATACATATTGAACAATTTTTATTACTTATATTGAGCTATGTTATCTTAAAACTAGAAAACATACAACATAATCTACCATTACTAGACTATTATATATATAAGAGAGCTCGGTGGCTCAGTGGTTGGGTCAATGGACTTGCAATATGGAGGTCCCAGGTTCGATTCCCAGCTAGGGCAGCCATGTACCAATGAGTTATCCTCGGTTTTTTCGACGGAAAAACTTACGTACATTTACCGAGTGCTCTCAAAACGGTGAAGGAAAAACATCGTGATGAAACCTGCATGTCGTAGAAGAAAAAAAAAAAATCTAAGGCATGTGAAATCCGCCAACCCGCACTGGGCCCGCGTGGTGGATTATGGCCCGAGCTCCCTCGATGTAAGGGAAGGTCTGTGCCCGAGCAGTGGGGCAATATAAATAGACTGATGATGATGATGACTAGACTATTTGAACTGAGTTTATTTGCAAATAACAATGCCAGATTCTGCCCCACCATCAACCGCATGACTCAAGGCTACGACCTCTTACCTTGCAACCAGTGCTATCCATTTGCCAGTGAAGTTATCAGTTAATGGTGGTGGTCTGGCCAGTGCAGAGCATCCATCAGACGGGGATCCTTCCACCAGAAACCCTCTGAGCCCCTCCGAGGGTACGTCCCCGCCGAAGCTCGCTGGCATATCGCGGAATTCCTCCGCTATCTGCGACAAACAATCAGGACTGTTATCATTTATTTGTATTATACTTAAGCTATCGATCTTTATCTTCTTTATATCTATGAAACTCAAAGACTGTCTGTTCAGGAACTATGGTGAAGCATTTATAAGATTACACAATGCATGGACAATGAATACTTTTTGCAAAGGCGGGAATTTAGACTGACAGTTTAGAACAGTGGTTCTCAAAGTGGGCCATAACGCCCACTTGTGGGCGCTGGCAGCCTAGAGGGTAAGGGTTCCAGTGGGGGTGTGTTGAAGTGTTTTAGGGGGCGATGGCTGATTTGTAATACATCTACTTAATATTTTAAAATTCACTGAAATTAGAACCTACCTACTATACAACATCATTTATTTAATTTAGTTAGTTTATATTTCTGCCCTGTTTGATTGTATAAAATAAAAACTTAAAATATTTAACTTAGCTTTTGTAGGACAGCCAATGCAATCAAGTTTTAACAAGTTTTTGGTAAAGTAAAAAACATGGGGGCGCTGAATGGTCAGGCTGTATGGAACGCGCCAGCTCTTGTCCCCGGAGGCCTCAAGCAGGCGCGACGACGGGTCTTTACCAGCCGCCGAGTCACAGGCCCCAGGGGTCTGTAGTCTTCAGGCTTCGTATGCACGGATTTACAGTTTTTATATCAAGGCTACGGCACTAACTACTAAAATGAAACGTCTGAAAAATTTATATAGTAATCTTGGGGTGTCTATTTAGGGACTGATGAATACCGATACACGATTGGACAAACTTCGCTCGATAGAAAAAATTCGCAAACATACCCCCTTCCATGTCTTTTAAAATGAAAATTATGTCTAAACCGAAATAGTTATTTATACAAAATATATATCAAAATGTAGGGTATTATAAATACGAGAGCTTGTTTTAAAAATATCTGATTTCTGTTGCCGTATTTTTATTTCCCTGCCAAAATTGATCCAAAATTAATCAATTTTTATTTTATATAAAGAAGTCAATACTAACGAAATGCTGCATCCCCACGAGATGTAGAACTCTCACGGCGTTGACAGGAAAATGTGGAGACACCTTCATTGTTGATGAAACACACGAACTAGCTTTCAAAAAAACCTTTACTATGGTAGCCCAATTAGTACACTAAACAGCTTTCGCGTTGACACTCTCGACCAATCAGAGGGAGAGATTCCGGCGAATAAATTCACCGCATTGATTAGTGTAAGTTATATTATAATTTGTACTACTCTGTCACATTTGATGACAGACTTTACCCCATTTAACAGAGGTAGCCCAATTAGTACACTCAACAGCTTTTACGATTTGCAAATTCGCGTTCTCGACCAATCAGGAGCGAGATCTCGGCGAATAAAATCACTGTATTGGTAAGTATAATTCTTGACCGCGTAATTTTCCAGTGTTATTCCTGTTGGGAGCCACACTAGCTGGTAAATGTTGTTTTTCTACATTCTCCAAGCGCTGGTTGGTAGATTTTCAGCCGATACCACTTTTACCGCGGCCCGGCACTCTTGCGTTGACCATGAATTGTGATAGCGGTGTTGTTTCAGCCACTGAAGCCTATTGGAGATAAGAGAAGCATTATTATGACGTTTCAGATAAAATAATGCACTGGGAGTAATTCTGACGTGCGTTTTTGAAAACTAAACCAAATCTGACGGGTTTAAATATGTTGCCTTTCCTTTTAGAACTGTAAAGCTTAAATTCAGAAAACACAGGACAGAATCGCTACTATTGTTATAGTAATTTTAATAATGCATCGAGTGTAGACTGATGCTAATTTACATTTGCTAAGGAGGCATATGTTCAATCCCTAGGACAACGGTCTAAAGTACACCAAACGTAACAGACATGCGCTTTATAACGCCACGGTAATAAAGGCTAAATTGTGATATTTTGGAGTAGGTTAATATGCTCTCGACTATAGCAATGCACAACGGTTTTTTTTTAGAAAACCTGCATTCGTTTAACGACTGCTTTCAAAACAGTAGTCCAATAATAATTATAATGCACTTGGTGACAAAATGGGTTAAAGTAGTGGGACCACGGGTAACATCTCAACATTTAAAAAAATATATATTAGCTTACAAAGGCTGCCTAGTCGCTTAAGGCGATCTATTCCAGACAAATATTGACTTAGGTCTCATTTAGATTGCCGACAATTAGCCCAAGCAAGAAAGGACAGATTACTAAAAAGATTTTACATAATATTCAAACTACACTGTGCTACAGAATTTGACTAAGATTAAAAAGCTACACTCGACGCATTACGCAATTATTTCAAAACAATCATTAAATCCATAATAATGCTTCAAAATAACTTACCAGTTGAAAACTAAACACTTGTAACAAAGATTTTCACTGTTTCTAATACCATCAATAATTCTTTTGCATTATTTAATTATTACGACCAGTATAATAGACTATCGAGGTTTGTGTCGACTGAACCACTATTATTGGTAATATTCCTACACAAGTACACTGATAAGGTTTATCTGAAAGTGTTTAGAAGGTAAATAAACATTTATCTACAGGAAAGAAAAATTAAGCCGGTGAATAATTAACTATGCAGATTAAAGGTGTTGTGAAATATAACGAAACTACTATCTAAGCTAATAATAATAGTAGCACTATAGGTAGTGTATAATTGCCAGTAGTAAAGAGGTTGATGACAAGGTTAGAATGATCGAACATATTTCATTTGTTCAAAATAATAAGTACAATTATTAATTACAGCAGCCTGTATATGCTATCAATCCACATTCCTTCACACAACAATGTAGTTCGCTATAAGTATTTGAAATAAATTGTCTGTCCATCTGCTGTAATGCCAAAGAATATGGTTGGCCTGGAGAACGTTAAACCGTTCTGAGAGTGAATTAAAACGCCCTCTCATTACTTTGATTGAAGTTTTATACCCTATGCCACTCCTACAATCAAGACGACCCTAACGACACCTCATATCTCAAACCCATAAAGCTGTTTAAGCTACTGTCAAAGGATATACTTAAACTCAAATAAAACATTACCCTTCTCCTTTTGCCAGTCGGCTAGAAAGGTCACCTAGGCAATCCAAACTCATTAAGTATCGCGATAAGAGAACAAAATATAAATAGCTACCCATATTGAACTAGTTAACACTCCGTTTGCGGCACTAATTGGGTCATTTTAGATTAGTGATTGTAATACTTCGTAATCTGTGGTTTCAATATCATTTATTATAATATTTCAACGCTATCTAAATAGCAGTACAGTCATAATATCAAGTGCAAGTCGGCACTTTACGCGATGGTAATACGATATAGATTGCAACGGCTGTCTTGTGTTGTGTGTGCGTCACAGGAGTATAATGTATGATTCGGCATTGCGAGTCGCCAGTAAAATCCGTTACACACGTAACGAGGCACAAAACGGCAGTAAAACGAAGTTGTCACAAATTTAAAGCACTATGGAATATCTCATGTGTCCGCTTACATATCCGTTTTACATGTGACGTGGCGTGAAATGACTTAGATATCATACGGTCAACTAAATCAACTCTAATGCTAGATCACTAAGTTTTAAATCTCTTGTGTATACATAGGCTACACACATGACGAGGCGCAAAATGTAACACAGTCTAACTATGGGTTCTAAACTTAAAAAGTAAAAACATTCACCGAGAGGATTCTCTTGTGTGTAGACTGATGTTAGGATTGGTTGCCAGCAATTCGGCTACACACATGACGAGGCGCAAACACAATGTGTCTTGTGTAACCGAGGAGATCAAACTTAAAGCACTTACGGAGTGTGTGTGTAGACAATGATGTCGGCAGCGGCGGTTGTCAGCAGGCCCGCGACACGTGACGAGAAGCAAACATGTGTCATGTGTAACCGAGGGGATGAAATTTAAATCACTTACGGAGTGTAGCATCTCTTGTGTGTAGACAATGATGCCGGCATTGGTAGCCAGCAGACCAGCTACACACGTGACGAGGTGCAGACACAATGTGTAACCGAGGGGGTCAAACTTATAGCACTCACCGAGTGTGGAATCTCTTGTGTGTAGACAATGATGTCGGCAGCGGCGGTTGCCAGCAGGCCGGCTACACACGTGACGAGGCGCCACATGATGTCAGCGCATCGGCCACTGGTTAAGGTTTTGCTGACTACGTCTCATGCGTTCCTACAGAGGTGATTGTAGGCGGTAGAGTTTGTCGCATTTTAAGTACCTGGAAAGACAAACTATTATATTTACTTGGGTTTTGATATTCAATTAAGAGCCTTCCGCATCAGATTGATTGACCTAAGCCTAGTATTAGAATGACCTGTTATCAAAACGTCCTAAATATAAAATTAAAATTACTTGTTAGTAAATGAGTCTAAAAACGAAACGGTTTCTTACGATGATCACGAAATAGTCCTAAGGGATAATTTAGTCCTCATATTTACAAGGGGTTGGTGCATAATGCCATTTTGAGCGAGGGGTCGATAAGATACCCATTGAATATTCGATTTTTGGTCGGAAATATTCTTGTAACCTAAGTATCGAGTGTTTTCAAGTGCTGTTGTCATTTGTACCCATAGTACAGGGTATCCTAGCTTGGGCCACGAGTGTGACACCATAATATCAACAAGATTACCACGTATGTTATGACACAGATTTGCTTCATTCACATAAACTTAAAAAGCGATTGACCTGAAACATGTGTTTATGAATCAATCTCCAATCAATGAATCATCTAGGTATACTGTGTCACGCTCAACCCTGACATTGGCAGAATGTATGACGAGACGATGTAATGCAGCTATAGGTAATACGAGTATGTATAATAGTATAGTAAGTAAACCCATCATTCAATGTTCATTCTAATTCTTTTTGTAGTTGTACTGTAACCACAGAATATATAATAGTACAACTGTAACTACAAAAAGAATTAGAATGAACATTGAATGATGGGTTTTCAAGGTTACATTTAAAAAAGAAAGAAAGTACCGATAGCCCCGGTAGATGGCACTGACTGGTCTGATGTCAACATTAAATGCGGTGTTATTGCTTGTAACTTGGGCTTTTCGTATTTCATACCTAGTATTAATATGTACTGTATTGTTTAAATTACACAAACAAGCCAATAAAAATATATTATTCAGCTGACATTGCATTTTTTTTTCATGGTGCTGTGTTTTTTACGATGATATCGCTCTTCGGTGCAACGCCATCTATTATCAATTTAAAAAGCTTGTTTTTTTACAACTGTCACTTTGAAAACCTCTTTGCATAGAAAGGAGGGTCAGGGTAAATTACACCAGTCTTCGCGCGAAAAAAAAATTATTTTATAGATTTTGATATACTGTGTATAATAATTCTAAATGGATTATTTTGAATTATTATATCCCACATCAGTGGCTAACACATTAATATTGCCTAGTGTTTGTAGTATAGATAAATATATTTTTTTCGAAAAAAAAAAACCATTTTTGTTTGTTTTAGCTATCAAAATTAATAATTAATGGCAACATACGATTTCAATTCCTGATGTAGTCTTAACACTACTCAATCAAAAGTAATAAATAGACACTTAGCACTGTTTACCATTTGCAAAGTAGTTATAATGAAAGTTGTTTTGGGAACGATTGAACGATACTGCTTGTTAGATAATGTAATAATACAAACGATTATCGTAAACAGATAATATTTTGGCTTTCTGGCTTTGCACTTCTTTATCTGTACTTGTGTGCATTGAGATAATTGCAATACTGAAATATCATAGTATTGTATTTGTATACGCATCACATTATGGTAATTAGTGACACTTGAAGACTTTTGACTGATGGTCGCACTTCACATGGAGTATTTGCGTATTTGTTATATTTGACAAATAATCAAAATTCATCACATTTACAATTACACAATATGTATTAAAATATAAAATTAAGTTAAGTCGTGAAAATTAAATAGGGTAAGTGACGATAACGTCACATTACTACTATTATTTCAGTAATGTGACGTGATCGTCACTTACGCCTTTTTTAAATTAAAATAAAATAAAATTAATATAAACAAATAATTACTTAAATTCAAGGCGAATCAATAAATGTCTAAATTTTTTACCCTCCTTTATTATATTTTTTTTTATGAAAATATAGGTAAAATTAAGGGACCCATATTTTTCTTTTATTAAAATAACGTCGTTTTCACTAATTAAAAATAAAAACGATAACGTTCATCACGACAACGATCACATTACTGAAATAGTGTCATTCCAAAATCGGTGATAATTGTAAGAGTGTGTTCATTGCCATTTTTCTTGTGGACTCGCCAAATATGATTCTGAATACATAGAAAGCATTGAAAAAGTGTTACAAACAAAAATACAATGTATTACTTGGCTGTATGGGTTAGATTCCCTTTGCCTACGTCAGAGCCACAGTACTTCCGGAATGCCTAATTTTACACAAAACATTTTTTTTCTCGGAATTTATCTAAGTCTATATTTAAAAAAATCCATATATTCAGAGAGACAAAATCTTTAAATGGTATTTTTATTTTAGGATGTTAATAGTTTTTAGACCTTGTCAATTGGACAATTGACATTGAACTCTTATAAGAGTTTGGATAAAATTAAGTATCTAATGATGAGTAAGACATGTGATCTTGCGGAAACCACTTCCTGGGTCATGTATGTCAAAGGAGAATAGGTGCAATGAGGTTAGATAACTTTGGCCTCGAGGAGGAGTTAAAAGTAATTATGTCTGCATTTACAGTTAAATAAATTATGAATTATGTGCCATGCAAATTACATTTTAATGTAATATTGTTTTATTATATTAAGTATTTTTATTTTAAATTAAAAGACATTTCAATGGAGCTTTGCCCCACATTTGGTCACCTATGCGACCATTGAAGCTCATATATCATTTTGTTGGGGACTTATTACAGGTTTCATATTGCATAATTATAATCAGTAGGAGTTGCGAGAGTAGTAGAAAATAATAACAAAGACAATGAATAATTCGCTTCGATTTCTTACTCTCCTGAACTCTTAATTAAGCTGTTTTTTCGACTCACATGTTGTACTAAACGCCACTTGGGACTGTAATATAAATGAAAAAGTGAAATTCTTGCCTGTCAACCACAATTTTTTAAATTCAATTATTTGTTTACAACTAAACTTTGAAGATTCTCTCTTTGAAACTCTTATGCACTGAAGATTAAAAGATATAGGCACGTGATATAACGTGATTTAAAGTCATGCCACCGTTTAGGCCCCTCCCTTTCTATCTTAACTTTATTTAATGAAGTATGAAAGGGTTAGCAACACGATTTAACGGTAGTGAGGTTTAACTAGGTTTATGAATAACAGCAAAAGTGTATTTCTTCACATAAGTTTTATATTACAATGTTTTCCACTATCAGAGATTAGGTGCAGTAACTTTTAGGTTCGGAAAACATTTTTCAATTGGGTACCTATCTAGTTAAAAGGTTAGAATTAACAACTTATATTCACATCCCAAATTAATTATAATACTATCAGCTAATGAATTTCAGCACTCAACACACACTTTTTTAAATATTTATAATAAATATAAATAATTCTAAAATATCTCTTAGTTTGTTGTGCCTTTTGGCATAGGCCTCCTCAGACTGTTTCCAGTGGACTCTATCGACTGCTTATTTAAGTCCTGTAAAAATGACAATTCTGACCAATCACAAGTGGGTATTTGAGCTAAAACAACGTCACAGCGACCGCCTTTGGGACCCTGCCCTCTATCCTGTTTGATTGAAGTCACTGACCCGTTTAGGTGACAATCACCTAAGTAAAGATAACATTTAGAGATGACAAAGATTTATCATCACAGGAAACATATTTTGCAAGTGATAAGGAAACTGTTTCGTAATACAAACACCAGCTTACGGCTTTGTTCGTAAAATTAAACGACTCAATTGTTCATCGCTTATAACGTTGTAAAATTTTGTATTGTACACCGGAAAACGGAGCTAATTCAATTAATTGTTGGACGAGACACATGGCCGCAACATACGGCCTTGATCACAACAACAATAATCCTCATTTACACTTCCATAACAAAATATTCGATCTAAACGGGTTTGTGCAAAATATACTTTTTTTTACCCAAACAAAGCAATACTCACGCTATGCTCGAATAAACAGCTGTGTCCTTTGCTTAGATATGTTGATATACCGTTTTTATCAATACCACACTGAGTTAAAGGATTTTATTAGGAAATTAAGCACAAATGAAATAATTACGACTGAATCATTCTTTGCGAAAAAATGAAGTCAATGCAAAATACAAATGTCAAACAATATGCGTTCCGAAACTATGTGTATGAGATGAGACAAGAAAATGGATGGTGTCGTTATAATGTACATACAAAAATTAAAGAAATTACATTTTTTCTTAGATTCTTTAGAATATGAACTAATATTACTAAAAATAAAGTTATAGATAATTTGATCAAACTGTAGTTTTATCAAATGGGTAATGGTAATGGCATCAGAGTTACGAACGCACTTGCCAACTCGTTGCGTTTATATTGCACAATGTTACCATCAAACGTAAAATAGATGAATAGGGAAAGGAATAAGAGAAATTATTTCTCTGAGGGCTCATAGGTATCGTATTGTTGAATACTATATCGAAGTTGTATCGTATTGTCGTTGACCTTCGTTGACCGACGAACACACCAAAAATGTAAAAGTTGGATGTTTTGATAGCAAATCAATCTCCAATCTCCATATTTTGTGCTGTTAGCGAGCAACAAAATCGGATTAGCTAGGGATGCCAAGACAATGTCGATAACTAAATATCGAGAATCGACGATCTCTTAATCGATATCTGTTTATTTTGACAGGCCTGGTGCACTCCGCGCTTTAGGTATAAATCTACAGGTACATCGGGCGGGCGGCCTTGGGCCGCGCCGGCGCGGCTATTCAGTGGGCTGCTGCGCGCCAGATTGATTGCACGTAGCCCGCTATTTTGCGCCCGCGCTGCGACGTATTTAGCCGTCTTTCATTGTATCGGAAGAAAAAAATCGTGACAAGAATTTGGTCTAAATTATTAAAATATTCTTTCATACAATTTAGTACCTACCATAATAATTTATTTTATTTAGGGTGGATTCGACCAAACTTCAGTTTATACTGGAGTAACTATCCCAGGGTTATTTTTATTCCCCGATTTTATTCTCCATTAACTTACGAGTAGTTTTACCATGCAATCTAGAGAATAGTTGCAGATAATTGAATGAAATTGAATGAATAATGAACGAATAATTAGATTAGATTTATATAATAAATCGCAAGGCTAGTTCTTGCATCTTAAATATGTAAATATGGGTTTCGGCTCCCGGACTAGATTGTACCTAGCTAAAACCTAAAAGAGTTATGTTTAGTATTGTAGACACCCATTAAAGTGTAAGAAGATAGCATGCCTATGGTCTTTTGTGATCTAATACCGTAGGTATATTTGAAATATCAGTTTGTTTACAAAAGTAGAATAATAGAGTGGTATAATAATATATGTTCATTAAATATTCAGATTATTTATCTTTCACAAGCCGGCAGCCCTAATCGTGTCAGAAGAGTAAAGAGCTACCCGATAGAAAGAGACGCACGTTGTAGGTGAATATAATTGTAGGCACTTCGCGCTGCGCGAGCTGAATTGTACTTTATTGCGTCGCTGCGAGACTCGCGATTTATTTTAACGGTTTTTAGGAGAGACTCTTCTGTACTTGTACTATTATATATTCTGTGATTTTGATTAAAATCTATAAGAAATTTATATTTTACTACTTTTATGAATTTACATCACCTTGCAAGGAAAACTGCCACCGCTGAGGAGAACTCTTTTCGTAGCCGGCTGACTGAATTTTAGGTCAAATCTCACCATATCAAAGATATCTTTATCTTTTACGCCAGAGATGTCGAAGAGGACCAAATAAGCGACTCTGTGGCGAATGCGATGCATTAGAGATAATTCTCCACCACGTTGGATCATTCGTGGCGGCCTACACTTTCGTCTACGAAAGTAAGGAAGAAATGAAGTAATGAATACGTTGACGATGAATCGATTACTTACAACTTGTAAGTCATCATCAACATATTCAATATTCACTGATATGAATAGAAATCAATAATGAAGACAAATTGTTGTTGTCGCTTGATTGTGGCTGTGGTTCGTGTGAATCAAGCTCTTGGATTATTTTTTATTGATATATTTTTTGCAAGATTTGCAAAAAATATATCATTAAGTATCTGTTTATTTCCAGTTCTGGAGTACGTCGGCCCCGAACACCGTACATCATCATCATCAGACAGTATCAGTCCACTGCTGGACATAGACCTCTCCCAAAGCGCGCCAGTTAACCCTACTCTCGGCCCTCTGCATCCAGTCCCTGCCAGCCATCTTGCGAAGGTCATCCTCCATCTGGTCCGGGGGCGTCCGACACTACGTTTACCCGTTCGTGGCCTCCATTCGAGAACTCGTCTACCCCATCGGTTATCGGTTCTACGACAGATGTGACCAGCCCACTGCCACTTCAGTTTACTGATTCTATGAGCAATGTCAACCACTTTTGTCTTCTGGTGGATATACTCGTTTCTTATTCTATCTAACAGAGAAATTCCAAGCATAGGTCTTTCCATAGCTCGCTGAGCGACCGCCGTACGATGATTGCCAACATGTCCGTGGCTATATACTTCGGCGGGTGTTGCGTGTTGCTGCCGTAGCTGGCGTTCTGGCTGGAGGGTACTGTCCATTGTCACTACGTCGCCTATGCTGGCAGCTTTGTTTGCACCTTGTGTAATTCTTGAAAGTGCCAGGTTTGGAAATATTATGTAAGTAGATTTTTTTGTTAAAATCAGTCAAGAATTTTGATCATGATCATCATCAGCCCTTATCGGTTCACTGCTAAACGTAGGCCTCTCCTAAAGCTTGCCACTCAACCCGACTCTCACGGCCTTTTGCATCCAGTCTCTGCCAGCCACCTTGCGAAGGTCATCCCTCCATCTGGCCGGGGGCGTCCGACGCTACGTTTACTCGTTCGTGGCCTCCATTCGAGAGCTCGTCTACCACATAGGTTATCTGTTCTACGACAGATGTGACCAGCCCACTGACACTTCAGTTTGCTATATCTGAGTATATCTGTATTACATTGCAGATGTTAATCTGTAATAAATATTGTTACTAGCACAGCATTGAGCTTTATGTCTGCACTGTTTTGAAATATTATAACATATATATAATGATACTGACATATTATTTAGTTGCAAGTATTTATTAGTTAGAAATGTCCTTCCAGAAGGTTCAAGTGTTGGACGCATTGAAAAGGATGTTACAATTTTTAAAAAGTTTGAAAGGGTTCATCATCAATCTATTTATATTGCCCCACTGCTCGGGCACAGACCTTCCCTTACATCGAGGGAGCTGGGGCCATGATCCACCACGCGGGCCCACTGCGGATTGGCAGATTTCATATGTCTTAAATTTTTTCTTCTACGGCATGCAGGTTTCATCACGATGTTTTCCTTCACCGTTTTGAGAGCGCTCGGTAAATGTACGTAAGTTTTTCCGTCGAAAAACCGAGGATAACTCATTGGTACATAGCTGCCCTGGCTGGGAATCGAACCTGGGACCTCCATATCGCAAGTCCACTGCCCCAACCACTGAGCCACCGAACTCTTGAAAGGATTAACGGGACTAAAATACCGGAAGATGCCATGGAAGCTTTCATTGTAAATATACCTAAGTTTTTTCAGCTATTATCAAATAAATCCCAGGCTGCGGAAACGCGGAATTACGATGCTCGAAAACTTGAATAAAAAAATAAAATCTTACCAGTGCTCAGAAGTTTAAGTTCGTTTAGCACTCACTATACGGTTAGGTAACCTACTATAAGCCTACTATCATAATACATCTGTTGTTTTGCGTGTTTTGAACCTACGTTTTGAACCTACGTTTTGAACCTACGTTTTGAACACTTGAAGCAAGAACCTCCTTTAAGTTTGAACCTATGACCGGCTTTGACATTGTCAAAGAGTTGACTTCTGATACTTTTGTAATTTATTTGCTTCTCAGGACGCTGGCAGAAATGTACAAATAGGACAATTGCCATAACTTAAAAAAAAAAATTATAAATCGGCATTATCTTATCGGAATCGTAACTTTCAGCGACAAAACCATTGGCTAAATGTTGGTTGCTTATATAATTACAGTGAACGAAGGAACGTTAAATTAAACATCGTCATGAGAAAATGAAATCTTCAGTAGGAGAAGAATATGGGTGTACCTAAGTAACTTTCTTTTCTACCTGAAATGTATCGAATGGTCGACTTTGAATTTAGCAGTATCAAATGTAATCAGCTGTTTGTTTCGAATTCGGTCCGTCATTTTGCTAATTAAGCATTTAAACAACCCTACGACGTTCTTTAAACTGACAGCTACTTATTCGGTTCTTCAGGAGTTGATTAACTTTAAATAGCGTTTATAAGTAAAGATTATTTTAAAACAATTGTTGAACAAGGTTTTAATTTTAATCATCGATTATAAGTAAGGCTGTTAATGTATAGTTTTAAGATTGTATGTAGATACCTAAATACCCATATTAATTTTTAAATTCTACTTTGACTTTTAAATTGTATTCAACAGGTGAGATTAGTGAGAATTCAGCCTACCTAGATTTAACCGAACAAACATAATATTTAATAACCTCTGTAACCTCTGAGGCCCGTTATTAGGTAGTTGCTATAAATAAAACAATTCCCTTTGTCCACAGACTAATTAATATTATATCAAGGTGAACACGAGGAAATTTCAAAAATTTCACTCGTCCTTGAGAAACTACCGGTTCACTGATTGGTCGATAAAGTTGGAGCTCGGGCCTGATTGGCCAAAATTTGCGGAGTTTGCCGCACTGCGCCGGTCGGTCCCAGAATTTATAGATTGAGAGCTTACTGCATCAATATCTACACAATTTTCGTACGGTAGAGGCTTTCATTTGGGTGAAAGTGCCATTGAGTTACATTCGATACTCAATTACGAGAAAGTTAGCTGTTATTTTTATGGAATTAGTACATCTATCTTCTTAGTATTTCAACTTTAAAAAAAGAAAGGAAGAAAGAGCATCTATCGCCGCCATCAACAAAAAGTCACACTAAACTCTTAGGCGTGATATTTGAATGCGCTAAATCTCGGGAAAAGGGACACAAAATATTGTAGTCTTGTGAATATCTTATAGTTAGGTAAGTTGATACTTGGCAAATATAAATAATCGACTAAAGCGTCAATGAGGTCACCACAGGGGATGGGAACTGATGAGAAGCTATAGTTTAGCCAAACATGATTAATGTATCATGCATGAGTTTATAGACGCCCATAAACAATTAATTATTCCACCCTAAGCGGCAGGGAGGCGATTGGACAGGGCGAAGTGGAAAAAAACATCGCTTGGCTCCAACTAGGAGTCATATGAATTAGGAACACAACATCACCATAACGCGAATCATATTTTTAATTTGGCGGACAATTTTTATGAGTTAAATTATATCAGCCAAAATTCCCAAACCTTTTTTCCACCAGTTTCTAGTAGGACCTACGGATTTGATAATTCGGGGCATTATACAGATTACAAGTTCCTAGTTATTCTGGTAATAACAGTCAAATAAAAGCCGTGGATGGTTTATCGGTGATTCAATTCAAGCACTGTCGAAAGGAAACATTGTTTTTGCTTTGCCACTCATTGGAAAGGATTATAATGGCCCACTTTGAGAATTTATTATGGTATCTTTATTACCTACCTCTATCTAAAATAACTCTGATGGGATTTTTTTTGGAAACTATATAATCAGCTGTCCAAAATTCGTCGGCAGAGGCAAAGTAGGTTCTAATGTTTCGTGCTCCCCGTCTATTATTTTATACAAAAGAACCAATGAAACAGGTTGTATCACCCCGGGGGCTGTTCATGCCAATAAAGGCCTTGGACTGCGAGGGTTTAAGGTCACAATTAATTTGGATACGGACAAAGAAAGTCCGCATCGGTTGCGTATTTCCAAAAACCCTCCTATTTCAGCAAAGAGGGAAGGCATTGATTTCCCATTCTTATTAGACGGACGTAATTACCGAGATGTCCGATATTAATCGGATAATAATGCTCAAAATGTCAAAATCTATTCGATTCAGTTGGCCTTTGAAATGGGAATCGATTCGATATCTTGTGACTACGAGTCATGCGTCAGAATGGACTGGGAATAAAATAGGAATCGATTTCCTATCGCTCTCAGTTATCTACACAATAGTTTCGCCGATTATGACTTATCAACTGACAGTCATTATACTCCTACCTAGGTACGGACACGGACGGACAACAGCAGATCAACGGTAACGGTTTCAGTACGATTTTAAATCTTACGATGCAGATAATAAGAACGGTCCAAAGTGTTACACTTGATCTGCTGTTAGCTGGAATCATTACCGCAACTCTAGTTACGTAGACTCTCGCTACGTGGAGTCTCTCTATAGCAACTTCTCGCTACGTGTAATACAGTTAGCAAAAGAAATAATTTGATTGGAATTATAATAAGTAATAATAATATTTGAAAACGTAATAATATGCGTTTGTTCCCCGTGGTACTACCAGTAATGTACCACGGGGAATTAAAAGATGGTGATGCTTACCAAATAATACTTTTTACCAGTTTTTACACAAGATGCCTGTAAGTAAAGCCACCAACAAAACTTGGTTTAAGAGAAATGAGTTTTAACTAGAACTTTATTTTCCTGAAACCTGATTTTGTCACTTTCAAGGAAAGAGACCGTGGCGTAACTCGTGGAAGGGCCATACTGATATCGATTATAATTTGCAGCCGAACTTAGCGTCAGCTGTTTCCCGACCACATTTCCTCCATGCGCCAAATACATGTTGTTAAAACATCTGGCCAGAGTGTTGCCAACCATACGAGACTGAAATAAAGCAAAATTTACTGTAACAACACAGTAGAAAACAATAAACCGTTAATGTCATACAAAATAAAGTGTGTACCTACCTATTATTCACTGAATTTTAATCATAACTTTCACAATTACGATTTAAGTAACTAGGTACAGTTGAACACAGGGAAAAGTATCAGAGGGGTCTCATTTTCTAAACTACTTGACTGACCGTTAATTATTATAATATGGTTTTGTTGATCTTAATAAATAGGTACCTACCTAATATTTGTATGACGGTATATGGAACAAACCCATTCCCATTTTTATAACCCATTCATCGTTTGCTTTCTAGAGAACTTATTGCTAATGAAATCCAGCAATGGAATATAGAAATGGGAATGGGTTTGCTGTCACTGTCAGTTTCACAATTACACCGCTGACGTAGCCAAGTGGCATTGACTTT
The DNA here is from genome assembly GCA_963506565.1 of Tachystola acroxantha. NCBI lineage: Eukaryota > Metazoa > Arthropoda > Insecta > Lepidoptera > Oecophoridae > Tachystola > Tachystola acroxantha. The sequence goes on along the minus strand of OY735876.1, from coordinate 3,279,434 downwards.
CGTTAACGACAGTAGAATAGAAATAAAAATGTATGGATTAACAAAAGTGAATATCCGGCTTTTGTTTCTTGAATCTGTGATTAGATGTAATAATTTAATTTAAGGAACTCAATTTAAGGGACTCGTAGGTTAGTTTCGAGTACACATTGAAAACGATCGTACAATTTAAGCAACGCTGGATGGGTGACCGCTAGTGACACTTTCCTCTGAGCCCCTCAGTGCCTCGGAAATTGCTCGGAAAGCACGATAAGCAGTTCGTCCCGGTTGTTGTCGCTTGACAGCAGTCGTTAGGTCACGTCAAAGGACTACGGGCTGCTTGAATAACTTTGACAAATAGGTTTGGTCACTAAAGCCAAGGATACATTAGGGGACAAATGTCCTGCGACACGTGTCGCCAGGGACGTCGGGTGAAGTAGCGCGACGTTGCCGGACTTCGCGCGACATGTCTGGCAACCTGACGTCGCTACGGACATAAGTCGCGCGATGTCGCCAGATATGTCAGGCGAAATCGGCCGGCTTCGCTTGACATGTCGCCGATACATGTCGTAGGACATTTGTCCCCTAGTGTATCATTGGCTTAAACCACACGAGAAAAGAAAAGAAAACCAATTAATTTAATGATAATATTGACGCAACCAAGTGTTACGTAGAGTAGGTGTAATAAATGAGTAAGAGTATAATGCCACTCGGGTTGGCTACGGGGCAGGCAATGCCATTGGAAAAACGGCAAAAATACTATTAAAACAGTAGGGTTGGCTACACCGGCAGTACATAGCCGGACGAGCCAACACCCGCTCGCGTCATCCGCGTTCGCACAATGTTTAATTTTAAGTAATAATATTCTACGTAACCCCTATGCAAATTGCGTTCAGCAAAAATAAATATTTGAGTGTCAATGTTGAGTTAAACTGACACGTATTTTTAAGTGCAGTGGTGCTATATTTGTACGTAGTGAAATAGAATCTATTGTAGGAGTTGTAAAATGGTAAGTTGGCACCAGTTTCGGTTTTTGTTTGCTTATCGTGTATTTACCGGCGTTGTGTGCCGTTTTCGCATTTCCTCTGGGAATAGGCTGCGTGTTTTAATTTAAGGTGCACCGCTAGACCCCGTTCTGCATACAAAACTATGCCGGCATAATAAACTTACGAGAAACGTTAGTTGTTAACTTGTTTTAAACCGGATTTAATCGTGAAGTTATACTGCCGTTATCTGAATATTGTTCAAATTCCTTAATAACAGAAACTATTTAAAAAAAAAATCTCAAATCTCCTTTTGTTGATTAATTTTTTATACCCTATGCCACTCCCGTAATCAAGACGAATCTAACGATACCTCATACACCAAAGTCCATCACAGGAACGAATGGACGTACGTACAGTCGAAGACAGAGATAAGTATACAAGGGGGGGGGGGGGGGGGGGCTCAATAAGGTTGAGATTTTCTCAATAACTACTGGACCGAATTTAATAATTATTTTACAGTTACATAGTTTAAACTTTTAACTATCAAACAGTGAAATAATTTTTGCATAAGCCAAGTAGTTTTTGAGCAAATCTCAACCGTAAAAACTCTCCTGTACACCTTTCTCTGTGTTCCACCGTACATACACCCGAAAAACATTACCCTCCTATTGGGGCAGTCGGGTAATGATTAAAATCATTCCAGTGCTATCGAAGTGGTGATGAATTTTAAGGTTTGATTTTATTGATAAATGTGTTAATATTTAAGTCACGGCAATAGATCTTCACGATTATATTAAATCATCTAGTTTAAAAAAGTTAACTCAAAAGTCAAAGGCCGCAGATTTCATACAATTTTTACCAAGGAATTAGTTAGGTATGTTATGACTAATTCCTTGCTAAGCTCTGCTCTAAGGCCCGTATTAATAGTCAGAGCTCAAACCCGCCCTCAAGAGCGAATCCAGCTGATACACTCTCAAGACGTGATCACCATCTCAAGATTGTCATTTATTAATAAACCAATCTTGAGGGCGTATCACGTGACGTCTTTCTCAAGTCGCGGTTCGCCTGCAATCAGCAAATACGTTCTCAAGTGTAAGTTTGACAGTTCTCTCTGAGTTTTGTTTATTAATACGGCGTTACTCACGTGATACCCGATTCTTAAACGCGCACCTAAGTTACGTTTTTTAATAGGAACGCCATCGTCGTTCTCAAGATTGACTTTAGAGTGATTTATTAATACGGGCCTAAGACTAAAACATAAACTGTCTATGAAAATCGGCCTTAGACTGAATTGCACCAATTCGCGGACTAAAGTTTAATCTGTGATCACAAAAATGTATGGCATTTTTGTGATATAAGAGTACCTAATAAATATTACGCAGGATTAAGCACTTGTGCGGTGTTATCTAGACAGCGACCTTGACGAAAGCCCCCTATAAATTTTATGTTAGTGGGATTTGTACTAGGAAGCCTTTTCTTTCGTGTTTTCTAATTTTAAGTCTGTGTTTTAAGTTAACGTTTGGCAATTCTAAAAGATAGGTACGAACAACAGCAGATCAATGGTAACACTTGCAGTACGAATTCAACTCTTATGACGCAGATATTAAGAACGGTCCAAAGTGTTACACTTGATCTGCTGTTAGCTGTACGTACCTACCTAATGCCATTATTTTTATAACTTATCAGCATTTTTAGACGTGTCAGATTGGTGTCAGATTTAGTAGCTTACTACTACTGGACTGAATATAACAATTTTTTTACAGTACATAGTTTTAACTTTTATCTATCAAACAATGAAAGATTTTTTGCTATAGGTCAAGTAGTTTTTGAGACAATCTCAACATTAAAAACTCTCCTGTACACCTTTCTATGTGTTCCACCGTACCTATACTTAGTATAAATGTTGACGTGCAATGATGTACAGAATGCTGACTTGCAAATAAGATATTTTATTTGTATAGGTAGATACGGTGCAATTTTTTTCGCCCAATGGAGGTCGATAATCTTTTGTCTGGTTTTACTAATAGATCGGTACCTAACACAGAAAAAAAATTAATTGAAATTCAAGTGGCCAATGAAATGGTCCTCGGATTCAGCAAAAAACCAAGCTTCGTATTTTTTGCAACAGCCAGCTTTTGATGATTCAGTAGCAATGACCGTAGGCACGTTCCGATTCCGAGGAAACTATCTATTTTGTGCACTTTCCGTCACCAAGAGACTCTTGGAGTAGTATAAGGGCTAGTGTACAATAGAACGGCACCGGCGGACGACGCCGTGTACCGCGCCAGTGGACGGCGCCCCGTCCGCCGGCACGAATGTTGTCCGCCTGTGACCGGCGCCGGCCGACATCGTGCGCCGGTAGACGGTGCCGGCAGACGCCGTGAACGCCGCACCATGCGACGGCACGGCGCCGCGCCGTGACGTTGTACGCCGGTCCTAAGGCCTTGGATAGTCATCGACAGTTTTCGAGTATGAATAGAGTTTGAGTGCGGTCGGGTTTGGGTGAGACAGTTTTAATGTCAAATTTCATACAATTTTGATACTCGTAAGAGCGAGCTCACGCTGAGCTCGTGCTCAAAACCGTATGAATATCGGCCTAAGAGTCTCTATATTTGTCTCAACATTGTTTCTATATTTCGGCTACAGACCACTTACCTCATAGCGCTGTAACAGGATCCGTGTCTGCCCGCACATGAGCGCAAAATTGCTTCGCGTTCGCGACACCTCTCGTCTCATCTCATGACGCATCTCTTTAATACGGCACCCCTGTCCCCCGCTTTGTCTCTATGCGCTCATCGTTGACAGAATTTTTCGCTTGCAAATTTGTATTTGTACCTTGCTCGGCGTAGGTGGAGAGACGATGTCGTTAGATACAGGGATGGGTGGCTGGAAGAGGCTCAGGACAGGGATGGATGGAAGAGGAGGGGGAGAGCTTTGCCCAGCAGTGGGACAATTTATAGGTTTACAAAAAAGAAATTGTATAGATTTCATGTCTATTGGGTAAATGGTCTGTGATTTCGGCCGACTGTCTATTTACTTCGTCGTAATTCTTCGTCGATTAAGATTTTGCACGCTCCTTATTCCCTGGTAGCCACAAAATATTTATACCAAGGTATACTTACACCTCCCTAATCGTTGCCTCAGTGCTGAGGATCGTGACCCTCAACAGCAGGCCTTCTTGGCATGTATGATCTGGCGCCAGGAGACACGGTCTTGTGTTCTTCTCACAGCCTCTTCAAAGGGCACGCCGAGGATTCTGCTAACCGCATCAGTCCATACTTATACCGAAACCCAAATCAAGTGTCATATTTTGTAAACAAATGTCTAATTACCTGTTGTGATGTAACACTGAAGGAACTGATTGATCGAACCTGTTCATCGTTGTGAAAATAAAGTGATCCGATCTCATAATGTGAAAATAACTGTGCAATAATCACAGAACAGCTTCAAATGTTAGTAAGGTAGGGTAGTTTTTGTTTACAAAATAAGACACTTGATTTGGGCTGAGGTATATGTGTGCTGTGTCAAATAAATGGTCATTCATTCATTCAATATGAAGAAAAAGCTTTTATCAAGAGTTCCCGCCACAATCTCGGGAGTGAAAGCTGCTTCGGCCAGAGTGATGACGCTAGGGTGAAGACGCTACTGCGACTCCCCTGGAGAAAGATAGAAGACTATTGAATATATTGAATTTTCTGTAACATGACATTGGCAAATGACGAACTGTCGGGTCCATTAATAAAATAAATAAGTAAATAAGCGACTGTATGCTCGCAATAAAAACTAATGAACATCATTGGCTTGCACTCGCAGCAAGGACGTCCGATAGGCCGATGGGTAATTGGACATGCACGGTGTGTCATATAGGTACATAGGTTAGGGTTCCGCAGGAAATTGAAAACCTTTTGGATGTTTGCCTAAATCGGAGAAAAGTATCACAGGGAGGTCTAATCGACCGATTTTTGAAATTATTTTACCATTATCTGTCTGCATCTTCAGTACTGTATAATAGTAAAATATTTTTTGCAATCTGTCAAGTAGTTCTTGACAAAAGCTTAACCATATTGAGGGGCCTAGTTCACGACATCGAAAGTCATTACATCGACGGTCGCTATATCGCAAACGTTACATCGACAGTACACTATATCGATGGTCGACTGTACCATCGATATAGTGTAAGACAGAGATAATTAGTATACAAGGGGCCTCAATAAGGTCGAGATTTTCTCAAAAACTACTGGACCGATTTTAATAATTCTTTTCCAGTTACATAGTTTTAACTTTTATCTAAGTATCTAACAGTGAAACAATTTTTGCAATATGTCCAGTAGTTTTTGAGATACTCAACCTTAAAACTCTACTGTAGACCTTTCTCTGTGTCCCACCGTACGCTACATCGACAGTACATAATATCGTCGGGTCACTGTATCGACAGTAAAAGGCCTGTATACTTTTATATGTTTTCGAGTTTATCAGATACTTTTTTGTATAATGTACAGTATTTTACCTATAGCATAGCGAACATATGCAATGCATGCATTCCTCACCTAGAAACCAACTCACTGACCGACTAGTTGGTCCGTGGGGAATTTAGAAAAGTTTTAAAAGCATGGCCAACATAATGACCGTGTGCAAACCCGCCTTATGTTTGAGAAATGCTAGCCTACCCTATTACGGCGATCACAGTCGCGATTACGACGAGGTTAAGGTGGAATACTTAATTCTCGATAAGGGAGTGAGGTCACTCACTTTGATTGAAAACGTAATTAAAATGTAAATAAAAGAAAATGTAAGTATGAGAAATCAGGGGCGCAGTGGTAGGATAGTTATTTAGTCGTAGACTATCTTACCACAAATGATAACTATGGGACCACCTGGGAGGTATACCCAATCAAACAAACAAACAAAAAATCCAAATCGGTCCAAGCGTCTTCGAGTAATCAGGGAACATACATATAAAACAAGATTTCGACGTATCTCCTTTCTTTTGAAGTCGGTTAAAAAGTATTGCACGCGTGTCTAAGGAAATGTACTGAAATGACATTGCCACATTTCAATGGAGCTTTGCCCCATTTGGTCACCTACCTGACTATTGAAGCTCATATATCATTTTGTTGGGGACTTATTACAGGTTTCATATTGCATAATCATAATCAGTAGGAGTTGCGAGAGTAGTAGAAAATTATAACAAAGACAATGAATAATTCGCTTCGATTTCTTACTATTTTCTGAATCCTTAATTAAGCTGTTTTTTCGACTAGTTTGATGTACAAAACTTTATTTTAAACCAATAATTTTAAGGGGCTTCATGGAGCCAACTAGCGCCGCCAATCTTAAAAAAATCATATCTTCCAATATAATCAATTTTATTTAAAAAAGCTACGTTCACATTGTTTATTGCTATAAACAATATTTTTTAAATGCTTATTTGTAGCGTGATGCAATGTAGGTAAGTTGTAGTTCACATAATTGCGAAAAACGGCCGTTTTTGGCACATTTGTGAACTACAATGTCAGCGCCTTAATAAAAAACGGACATATTTTTACAGTTATTAGTTATCTTGTTCATCATGCGGTTGATGGTGGGGCAGAATCTGGCATTGTTATTTCATTTTGGACCGTTATTATTATCTGCGAGGAGGGAGTTGAAACAGTACTGCAAGTGTTACCATGCATTGATCTGCTGTTGTTCATAGGCACAGTCGAAGACAGTGATAAGTATCCAGGGGGCCTGAATAAGGTTGAGATTTTCTCAAAAACTACTGGACCGAATTTAATAATTCTTTTACAGTTATATAGTTTTCACTTTTATCTATCAAACAGTGGAAGAATTTTTACAATAGGTCAAGTAGTTTTTGAGAAAATCTCAACCTTAAAAACTCCTGTACACCTTTCTCTGTGTTCCACCGTACCTAGCTAATTTTAAGAATGGACCGGGTACGTTTTGTGAAAATCTCAACTGACTCTCTGGTATACTCTACTTTTCTCAAACCATATGAGTTGAATGTCGTATTTCCATCTTTAATAGGTATTAAGCGTATCAAATTTCAATTTGTTTCAAGTGACAAACAAGAATGGACTCATTACATCAGTTTACAGTCTCAATGAACACAATGCATTGCCACTTATTTATTGTACACTCGACAGCTCATCAATGATAACAATTGAATTACAATTTCAACTCCTACAGCTTCCCAACTTGATATGGTATGTACAATAGGCATGTTTTCGACTAGAACCAGTTGCAAGTATGCATTGATAAAGATTGTACAAGTTACGCAACATTGGTCGAGGTCTGTACCTGGATGGTTTCAGTCCCCATGACACCACCGGGGTGTCTTTATGGGAAATCACTCACACACAGACACTCTGTCGAGGTCAGCTGAAAATCAGCGCTGCGGCCGCGTCGTCCGCGCCGCGCGCCGCAGCACATGCTGAGCTGGCCTCTTTTGTCACTGCACTGCCGCACCAAACGATTATTGTTAATGTATTGTACGTATATATTCAACTGGTGTTATGAAATGAAATGAAATGAACTTTATTTCCAGAAGAAATCAATATCCTTATTTACAAAGTTATTGTATGTCTTCTAATTAAAATAATACTTATATAATAATAAACTAAACTAAAACAGCACATACTAAAGCTAAATTTGACACATACATTAGCGCCATGCACCACACTATCAGGTTATAGGGCGGTGGTAGGAGGCCCACTTCTTGTGGAGAGGGCTGGGGATCCATTCTCGGACTGCAGCTACAATGACAGTGTCAGCGCGCATCACCCGATCGAGCTGTCCGGCCGTGCGTTGCCTGAGCAGCGCGGCCCAGCCCGGCGCGCGGCCTGCACACAGCATGCCACTGGCGCTGCATCGCCATGTTATGTGCATGATAAATAAATTTCTTTTCTTTCTTTCTTTCTTTCTTTCTTTCTTTCTTTCTTTCTTTCTTTCTTTCTTTCTTTCTTTCTTTCTATCTATCTTTCTTTCTTTCTTTCTTTCTTTCTTTCTTTCTTTCTTTCTTTCTTTCTTTCTTTCCTTCTTTCTTTCTTTCTTTCTTTCTTTCTTTCTTTCTTTCTTTCTTTCTAAATCGTTATTACCTGCCCTGAGGTAAGATCACCGGTTTATTACCCATGACACCCGGGTGGTTCATTCTGGTGGTGTCATGGGGAATTAACGGATATTCATCTGAGCCCATGCGTGCCTCGGATAACGAGAAAACAAGAGTTGTGGTTCTGGTTCATAAATTTTTTACCGTAGTAACAGTAACCAACGTACCTACGTAAAAGACATTGCCACATTTCAATGGAGCTTTGCCCCACCTACAAAACTACGTGACCATTTAAGCTGTACCTATCATTTTGTTGGGGACTTATTACAGGTTTCATATTGCATAATCATAATCAGTATCATTTTCTACTACTCTCGCAACTCCTATAGATGAATAGCAAAAACAATGAATAAATCGCTTCGATTTCTTACTATTATCTGAATTATTAATTAAGCTGTTTTTTTCGAATCGCAACTTGTACAAAACTTTATTTTAAACCAATAATTTTAATAAAAAGCGGAGATATTTTTACATTTATTCGTTATCTTGTACAACTTGCGGTTGATGGTGGGGCAGAATCTGGCATGGTCATTTTATTCTGGTCTATAAAATCATCGAGCCATTTAGTATTTTATGCGGCAAATTAAATAAAATTACATATCCTTTCCAGGCCAAGGCAATGTCAGTGCATTTAGAGTCAGGGCAAATGCTATTAATCATTAAATATAATATAGCAGCCTTTTGAATCCGGCTTTTGATATAAAATAAGCAATTTGTTAAGAGCCACTTATCTACGTACCTTTTAATTTATTATTTGATATCAGAATGTTGGTACGGTGGAACACAGAGAAAGGTGTACAGGAGAGTTTTTAAGGTTGAGATTTTCTCAAAAAGTACTGGACTTATTGCAAAAATTATTTCACTGTTAGATAGACAAAAGTTGAAACTATGTAGGTAACTGTAAAGAATTATTAAATTCGGTCCAGTAGTTTTTGAGAAAATCTCAATATCATCTTATATCATTATCTCTGTCATCGACTGTACAAGCCCAAGGGTCACTGCGACCTCAAATGACTACGCGCACAGAGTTCTTATATCTCGCTTCCAAGGCCAACGTCCTTCAGGAATCGTATGATGCACTTGGGCGAGATAGTTTCAATATCCCCGGGAGGCATTATGTGTCCACCTAAGGCTCTGCTTCTGCTGTGAAAGAGTGCATCGCAGAGAAAGTGCATGGGAGTTTCCTCGGCTTCACAGCAGAATCTACAGGCAGTGGTGACGGACAGGCCCATTCTGTTAAGATGTTTATTTAGCCTACATTGTCCAGTCAAGGCTCGTATAAGTATCCTGAACTCCATAACTTACTCCATACCTACCTACGTACCTTAGTAACAATTCAAATAAACAAATATTAATTAAGAGTAGAGATTTGGTAAGTAGAGTTTTTACTTAAAAAATGGATTTTATTAAAAATTATAGTTTTGTAAGGTTAAAAAATCATATCATCAGCGCGATATTTCTTTCTTTTCTCGTGTGGTTTAGTGACCAAACCTATTAGTCAAAGTTATCCAAGCCGCCCGTACGCCTCTGAAGTCTGACGTGGCCTAACGACTGCTGCTGAGCGACAGCAACCGGGACCAACTGCTTTAGGTACCAGCTAATGATAGGTATTTAATATTGCTCAACAAGCTACCTATACGCCGAATTCTCTACCCAAAGGTTGTCTGGAAGAGATCGCTTTGAGCGATAAGACCGCCAATTGTAGTACTAACTGTATTAGCCTATTTCTTTTGTGTAATACTTTTTTTATTTTTTTGCAATAAAGAATATTTATCTTTATCTTATCTTTCCGAGGCACGAAGGGGCTCAGATGAAAGTGTCACTAGCGGTCACCTGACTTCGCACAGCGTTGCGTACTCGCAACTGGCCTACGAGTTCTTATGATGTTATGATTCCGCGATGTATTATAGAAACCTAAGAAATTGCGTTAGTTTATAAGAATGAGGTTTGTAATTATTGACATGAATAATGCGAAAAAATGCTGTCTTTAATCGCCTACATTCCTATGAACCTATGATACATAGGTAGGTATTTGTATTTAGATTTCTAGGCAACAAAAAGAAGACCTAGCCAAGTAGCTTTGACTTTCGGTAACGCTAATATAAATGTATTGGTTGGACAATTTTACTAACGAAAAAACAAATGACAGTGATGTTACTCACATACATTTTTCTTTCTATTTTCCTAACGTTAACGAAAGTCAAAACAACTAACATAAAAACAGGATGGGAAAAAGGGTACCTTGTAGTAGTTGAACACTAGTACAGTCGAAGACAGAGGGCCTCAATAAGGTTGAGATTTTCTCCAAAACTACTGGACCGAATTTATTAATTCTTTTACAGTTACATAGTTTTAACTTTTATCTATCAAACAGTGAAAGAATTTTTGCAATAGGTCAAGTAGTTTTTGAGAAAATTTCAACCTTAAAAACTCGCTTGTACACCTTTCTCTGTGTTCCATCGTACCTAGGTAAGTTGAGAGGCTTTTTAGCGATATTTCCATTGTGAATCCAGCTTTATAATGCGTTCACATTCGTTACGACAGACATACCAGCTTAATAACTGGTAATCTCGTCGTAATTGCACTTAACGAGCTTAATGTACGTGATTACCGTGTGAGTTTGGTGTGATGAAAACTCAGAGTAGGTAGGTAAGGACAACAGCAGATAAATGGTAACACTTGCAGTGCGATTTCAGCTCTTACGACGCAGATAATAAGAACGATCCAATGTCCAAAGTTTTACACTTGATCTGCTGATAGCTGTACCTACCTAAATTAGAACAAAGGCTTGACAAATGGCGCGAACGAGACAGTTGCAAAATTATTTGATAATTTTCATTTCTGATAGTAGTTGTTTTGTGATTAATATCACGTCAAATTAATCAGACAATGTTCGCAAATATATGTTGGAGTATCGAAGAATTAAACTGCATGATCTCTAGTTTCAAACTAGATTCCTCCTCCCTAATCGTTGCCTCAGTGCTGAAGATCGTGACCCTCAACAGCAGGTGCCGTCTTGGCATGTATGAACTGGCGCAAGGAGACCAGATTCAAGAGGTCCCATCCACTCTTGAGTGAGCTACTGAGATTCATTGTCAAGGGTTGATGATGCTCCTGCAATTTATTTGGAGTAAGAAACGATGGTCTCCAGGGTAACGATGCTCCGGCTACTCATATAGAGAAAGAAAGAAGACTATAAGATTTTAAATACTCTACTGTAACATAAAATTGGCAAATGACAGACTGTCGACGCCAATAATAAAACTACAATAATCTTACACTGATTTGAGGGCTAGACGGCAGAACTCTCTACAGCTGAATCCCACGCTACGGACACCTACGCCAATAGTCTGGATTTTAATGATCCTGGCAAACCGCCTACGCTTTTCCCTATTCATCAATCTCTTCATGTGTGGACGCTCGCCGATTTTATCTGACGTCATGAACTCACGATACGGCTTCGTCATTAATTAATCGAACACTGTCAATACCTACCTAAAAAGGAAGGGTAAGTAAGGGTTGTTCGAGTTAGCGTACCTCCGTTAAATTGAATGTTTGTATCTTAATCCCTTTGTCCCTATGGTCTTTGTCGCCTACTGAGAGTAACGAAGTACTGACTCTACTGTAGCCTAAACAGCTAGATAGATTGTGATATTTGTGATGTATTATCATTAGTTTCAAGTAGGAAAAAATTACGCTGCGCTCTATGGCGAGAGCATGAACTTTATTTTGAATAGGGATAGGCTAACCAAACCCCTTCACGGTAGTGTGGGCAGACCACCAGCCAGATGGTCCAACGACATAAAGAGGGTTGCTGGCTCGGTGTGGACCAGACAACCTTGGGATCGGGCCACATGGAGGATTCATGGAGAGGCATAGGCCCAGGAGTGGGCTGCTGTATGCTGAAGAAGAAGAAGTTATTCGCTACAGAGTACAGCGTCTTTCGATCCAATGAGTTTTCGAACCACGCAAGATTTTTTTCCCACCAGCGTGCGTCGCATGAACGTCATTCGAAACTACATATCAAACACGGCTTCCGCTCTTGTTTGTCACTTTCATTCAACTTCACTCTCATCCGTCAGAAAGATACATTTGCTTCACATGTTGGGCTGTATATGGCTAACTTCATTGGCAGTTCCATGCTTCATGTCTTAAAGGTTATTTTTGTCGCTAAAAAGTCCCGCCCGAAGCGGACATCCTCCCGCTACGCTAACCATTGTAATTCAGCAATAGATCACCCTGTAGATGTTCTATTCTACAAAAAAAACTTACCATAAAATTCTTCGTTATCCTTAATTTGGGTATTTCATCATAGCTCAATTAACAATGATGTGTTACGTTTTGGTGGATTATTTCTCGCCTGAAATATCCACCGAGGCGGATGCATGATCAAGTCTTAATTAACTAGCAATGGACATCAATTTCCTGTCATTGTCTTTGGGAGACTCGGGCATAAACGCGCGTTTAAACCGGAGTGTTTTGATTCTGCGACTAATTATATGCCATTCAAGTTATCTACTTCCCATCACGCCATGGCCCACGTACTGGCGAAAAGAGGGCGGTGGATAGTTTGCTGCATTGAATGTACGGGGTCCCTCCCCGTGTTAGATAAATTGGATGAGGTAAGTGTGTTACTGTGGATCATGGCCCCAGCTCCCTCGATGTAAGGGAAGGTCTAGTGCCTGAGCAGTGGGGCAATATAAATAGACTGATGATGAAGTGTGTTACTGTATGCCAGGATATGTGTGCTATAGTATGCCAGGATATGTGTGCTATTGTATGCCAGGATATGACTGTGTGCTATAGTATGCCAGGATATGTGTGCTATTGTATGCCAAGATCGCTATGTGTGCTATTGTATGCCAGTATCGTAGCATATGGAAGTACGTCGTCACTGCCTACCCCTGCGAGGCAAAAAGGGCTGAGCTTATGAATGAATGAAGTTATCTACTTTGGATGTGACGCGAATTTTTCCATAAAAATGAAAATCGAACACTTAATGAACATAGGAATGTACAATGCAAAATTAAAAACGATGTAAGTTGAAGTGTTGTTTTAAATGCTTACGCTAATTCAATAAATCAACTTCTAACTTAACGTGATTGACAATGTTCGAATGGATGCTTAGATAAGTGCCTCAAATTAACGATAGGCTAATTTACAATTGGATGCATTTATTTTTTATCGTTGTCTTTATAAACCTTGGTTCTAAAGGTGTTTTCAAATTGGACTGTTTAATTATGCGATTGATTACCATATGTTACTTGAGTATCCGTCAATCTCTCTCTTGTCGTGTGTTTCAGGGGGCTGAGCCGCGTCGATTTTTACTAGCTATTTTTTGGCGAAAATGAGTACAAAAATTCCGTACGCGCAGGCTTTGACAGGACAAAAACGGCCAGCCCCCCTGTGGCCAAACCTGTTGTCAAGAGTATTAATTCAGACCGCCCGTAGGCCTCTGATATGGCCTGGTGACTGCTGGCGAATGACAGCAACCGGAACCAATTGTTTAACGTACTTCAATAAACGAGTAACTAACGGAAAATTGGAAATATTTTATTTATTATACTATCTTCTTCTGTATTAATTTGATTGATATTTATTTTCATATTTATAATTAATTATGAGTATACTGTTCCCTGTCGCTGTTAGACACAATTGGCACGCCATATTAACTTTTTGTCAGCTGTAGCTGCCATAAATACGATTCACTCTAGAATTAGCCTAATCATTTACGATTAGTCGTTCGAAATAGACGGTCCATTGTGACCGCGCCTTTAATAATAAATATCGTGTGCTGTTTTTTATCTTCATGTTTAAGTTGTAATCGATATACTAGCGTTATCTACATTCTGTATCAGACTTCGCAATATACAAGTTGTGTTTTAGAATAGATCATCTATTAATAGAGTCCGTGGATGTGTGTTTAACATGTTGAATGAAATGAAGAAGGAACTTCGATATGAGGTAGGTAGGCCGGAATATTCTCAATTTTATTAAAATTCTAGGGAGTGAATATTCGGGGAAATGAAAGTTCAGGGAATTGGACATTCGGGGAAATAGATAAAACACAGTGTACCTTTCCCCGAATGTAGGTAACCTAGGGGAATATACATATACTTATCAGATATGACGGATTTGTATAATTTTTTCTACTTTGGTTTAGTTCCTATATAATTATCACGTTTGAAGTAAAACTATGTTTTATTGCAAAATCACATTCCTCTCTCTCTCGTACAGTCATCAACACATCAACGTACACAAACCATTGCAATCCATGCTCTATTACTGATTTGTAGAGTGCCCGTTTGTTACATTTAAAGTTGGATCGATTATTGACATTTTTAAGTGAGTGTCGTCGTCATTAAGTGAATCGTATCGAAACTACATCACTTATCGCGATAGAAGGAAAGCGAGTGCGGTTCGGTGACACCTTAGATCAATAATTCTGGTTCCCACAATGAAATCAATTTGGTTCCCATCTTTTTTAATGATCTGAGGGTGACACTAATCAAATTCGATCATGTCTGCCTCTTGTCTTCCTCTGTTCTTTGGAACAACAGTATTTCCAGGCTGCAATGGGCCATTATGTGAACACCTTCGGAGATGCTGGCCTTTCGTGGAGCATGGCCGTGCATGTAGAGGCGAATTCAATGTCGATAGCGCTTAGGAAGCTCTAAAGGTGGATTTAGAATTATAAAATGTCATCGTGGCAAAAAGCCTGGCGAAAATCTCATGAAAACGCGGATTTTAGCAGAGTCTGAATCTAGTTTTATACTCGTTGATTTTTTATTTTATGTAAGTACTAAGTAGGTACGGTGGAACACAGAGAAAGGTGTAGGTACAGTACAGGAGAGTTTATAAGTTTGAGATTCTCTCAAAAACTACTTGACCTATTGCAAAAATTCTGTTACAGTAACAGAATTTTTGCAATAATTGATAGATAAAAATTGAAACTATGTAACTGTAAAATAATTATTAAATTCGGTCCAGTAGTTTTTGAGAAAATCTCAACCTTATTTAGGCCCCCTGTCTTCAATTATATATTTAAATCAGCCGCAGGAAAAGCGGTGTTTAGGTAATTTACAAGTTTGTGACGAGTCCAGAGATATGGCACGCTAAATTCCCAACGAGGTGTCATGGGGAATGATCGGGCGGAGTTACCTCAGGACGGGCAATATCGATTACCCATGACACCCCGGTGGTGTCATCTTGGGTGGGTCATGGGGTGGAGTTACCTCAGGACGGGCAATATCGATTACCCATGACACCCCGGTGGTGTCATCTTGGGTGGTGTCATGGGGAATGAACCATCCTATCCGTCCGGACGATAATGTATCGGCTTCTTAATTAAGATGAGATTGAAAATAAATAAAAATAACAATATGAATGTCAGAATAAGCGGTAGGTGTAGTGAGATTAGGGAGAAACAAGAATGGGTAGTTATATTTAAGTATTTCTAAGTAAACCGGAGCCCAAATCAAGTGTCTTATTTTGTAAACAAAAACTATCCTAGGTACTCTACTAACATTTTAAGCTGTTTTGTGATTATAGTTATTTTCACATTACTAGATCGGATTACTTTATTTTCACAATGATAAACAGGTTCGATCAATTAGTTCCTTCAGTGTTACATCACAACAGGTGATGATATTTGTTTACAAAATGAGACACTTCATTTGGGCCGCGGTATACCGTATACAGTTATATAGGACACCAAGTTGTAATTTGGTTGTAATTGGTTGGCCCAGATACTTTTCATTGGCCCACATCTCCACGAAGTTAATTGATCCAACGCAATTGTTTTGTTTATATCCCCAGAGCTATTTATACGTGGTCGGAAAAAAATACGCTTTTAAGATTGAATTGCGCCAATCTCGGATTTGAGTTTACATGCATACAACGTGATTCCCGTAGTGGTAGTATGCAGAGACGATAAACTTCCATGTGTTGCGATCCTGGCACACAACTCTCGCGTCCGCCCTATTCATCATTCTCTTCATGAGCGCTTCGATCTCTGTCTAACTTAACATTTTTCATCGAAGTGTGAAAGAGACAACAACAATGACGTATAGGGTAACAGCATCTGAGTTTATGCCGTGTTCAATCATATACCGCAGCCCAAATCAAGTGTCTTATTTTGTAAACAAATATGATGGTCTAATTACCTGTTGTGATGTAACATTGAGGGAACTGAATGATCGAACCTTCATCATTGTGAAAATAAAGTGATCCGATCTAATAATGTGAAAATAACTATGCATGAATCACAGAACAGCTTAAGGACCTTCCATCTTGAATGACTAAATCTCTGTGAAATCACAAAAACGCCACATAATTTTTATCCTAATAAAGATTGTGTACATAGTTTATTTAATAAAATTGATTAAATTGGAAGATATTATTTTTCGAAGATTGGATTAGTTGGCTCATGGAAGGCCCTTAAAATGTTAGTAGTTTTTGTTTACAAAATAAGACACTTGATCTGGGCTTCGGGTTAAATTATGTGGCGTTTTTGTGATTTCACAGAGATTTAGTCATTCGGATTATCTGTTGACGCAACTGGGGGTCGATTGTTTACTTTACTGATAAAACGTTTGGTAAATATTGAACATCGTTCTCTTCTTGTTAACCTCATTGGCAGTCAGTCTGGCTTTTAACGATCGTAGGTATAGGTACAGCCCAAAGCAACATCAAGTGGTAACACTTTGGACGGTTCTTATTATCTGCGACGGAAGAGTTGAAATCGCACTTCAACTGTTACCATTGATCTGCTGTCGTTCGTACGTTAGGTTTGATTCTAGAAAGGAATGCAGCGAATGTTGTAGTGGTCCGTGACGTCACAATATTATCGCATCACAAATGTGGCAAACTCGCGTTTGCCTTTAGGATAATCCGCTACTGCGTGCATGGCCCATTGTGTAGGTACCTACTGTTTTTTTTACCCAGGTAAAACATGCAACCAGGGGAAGGGTGTTGATTATGTCGGGCTCACCGCCATGAAGGGGCGGAATACCGACTAAACCTCCTGGGGTGTTCCACCTCGTGCTGTTCTTGCCGAGCCACGGGAACTGCGATATCTACATCCGCGACCCGACTGGCGCCCCGAGCACTCCCCATTGTGGGCTGTAATACCCCACAATGCGTCATCCATCACCTTCCTCCTCCCCGTCTGAGCCTCGAGCCGCTCGGGCGCCGTGCGGTTCGCACACTGCGTCCGTGGGCCCGGGCCCTTACTTAGGCGGCGGCACCTCGTACACTCCGGTACGCTTGGCACCGCCTCGTACCACCCCATGGCGCGAATTTCTTTCTTGCCAACCTTTCTCTCAGCCATTCATACATCTGGGTTCTGCATATACTAATCTGGGTTCTGCATATACAAAACTAAATCGACATAAATTCACGTTAGTTGTTAACTTTTTTAAACCAGATGCATTAATTGTGAAGTTCTACATACGATTTGCGATAGCAACTTCTATCAGGCAACACTCTCGGCCCAGCAAATTAGCGTCATCGTGCGCATGCGACGTGTCACGTTGAACTTTGTAATAAAAATGCCAATCAAGTACAAAGAGTTGCCGGTTCGTAAATACTTAAATAAAATATTTACGTATTATGACTATCGCAAACAAAATATGGCTATCACGGAATCCGCAGTCATAGAGTGTTATAAACTTATTATAAACTTGTAAATTATAGAAAATAAGACAGGTAATTTATAAGCCTTCGATTATAAATGATATAGATGCAAGGTCGCTGGAAATTGCACTAAAACATCGATTAGTCATTGATCTCCTATAAACAACTAGATACACAGTCTGCCTTTTGAGAATGTCCGAGCGCAAAGAAGGTCCAAACGGATGAATGGACCCTCATTTGCTTTATTGGACATTATGTGGACGTTAACAATAGACCCTTATTTGGATGTTTTTTTTAAATTGTTTTAGTAATACCTTTGTGTATCTAGTTGTTTATAGGAGATCAATGCGATTAGTAGACAATTCGCTCGTGTCTTGTCAAAATACCGCGAAGTACAGGTCGATATTTATTTTCTCGAGTTTTAGCTAATTTTGAGTTCGGTCTAACAACTGTTACCTAGATTTCATACAATTTTGACAGTTGTAAGATCACTCTTACAGCTCACGCCGAGTTCGTACTCAAAAACGTCTATGAATATCGGCGTAAAGTGTTTAAAGAAGTTATAAAATCTGAGACACTTGGTACACTTACATGTCCCGGGGTCTCGGAGTCGGACTTAAGTCGCATGTCATAGCGCGTAACACACCTCGTGTAAACACTAACATAGTTTTAAGTACTTACTAACACTTATATGGTATTTGTGACTGCAATAAATAGTTTAAATTTGAATTAACAAAAACTGTTTAATTTCAGGACACAAAAGAGGAGTTATCCAAAGCCCATGGCGACGGCGACGCTCTGGAGGCGGTCCTCAGCCACGTGGGCGAGATGGGCCGCTACCAGAAGTTCCTGTTCGCCGCCATGCTGCCGTTCGGCTTCATCTTCGCGTTCGTGTACTTCTCGCAGATGTTCGTGGCAGCCACCCCGCAGCGGCACTGGTGCAGGGTGCCAGAGTTGCAGCACTTGGATATGGAGCTCAGGTGAGAGAGTTATACGGTCGAACACAAAGAAAAGGAGAGACTCCACGTAGCGAGAGTCGTCGTAACGAGAGTTGCGGTAATGGGAACGCGACGCTGCGAGAGTTGACGTAAAGAGAACGCGATGCTCTGGGAATGATTCCGTTTTTATGGTTATCTCAAAAACTACTTGACCTATCGCAAGAATTCTTTTACTGTTAGATAGATAAAAGTTAGGCTATGTAACTGTAAAAGAATTGTTTTGATATTTTCTTGCATATGCGCTATGCGAAACAAAAATCTAAATGATTAAATGGCGAAAAAATCCCGGTCGTGATGAAATTTTTTCTCCATTTATCATTTAGATTTTCGTTTCGCATAGCGCATATGCAAGAAAATATCAAAATATACGAAAAAGGAACGCGTCATCAATTAAAAACATGATTTCTAACTGCAATGTTAGACATGAATTTGAGTAATTGCACTATTACTGGATAGATGTCGCTACCGTCCCTCAGACGAGAATATGGAGACAAAATTCACGATCTGGATACGAATCACGATGGCTGTGTTGGAATAGAGCGTGCCACGGAATGGCGAGGTCCCGGGTTCGAATCCCGGTCGTGATGAAATTTTTTCTCCATTTATCATGTAAAAGAATTATTAAATTTTATCCAGTAGTTTTTGAGAAAATCTATCTATAAGATTTCATGGTGAGACCAGGTACCAAACGCTAAACCTGTACGATCAGTATCTCACATCTATTCGCAACCGGGCCACGAGCCCTTCAAATTTCGTAACTTTATCTAATTGGATCTAAATTATTGTAATATCAATGCGTGTTATCAAGATAGTGAAGGCTTGTATGATGAAATCGATAATGACAATAAACAACTACTTACATGCATATTATGCGTAGATAAAGTCAGTGCTCGGTGGCACCAAGTGGACTGAAGTGGACGTCATTCTTTTCGATATCTCTAGGTATATATTTTTTATTTAGGTACTTATCAATAACATATTTACATATAAAAAAATTATATAAAAAATTTAAAAATAAAATACTTAAATAAAATTCTAAAAATGTACCTACTTCGATATCTCTATATTGTATTGACGAAGAATTTCGCCTATTTCGCTTTTACGTTAGTTTGCTATGATCTCTATTTTCGGTTTACATCCAAACATAATACGTACACTGTTAGGTAGTAAAGTGTCGACGAATTTCGACTGAACGAATTTAGTCGACCCTGCCTTGTCTACATTCGCCCATTACATGGACCCAATTCCAATTTGTTCGTATTTCGACACAATTTTAATTTGTCAATTATCACAATTTTAATTAATCAATCGTAGTTTCACACATTCTGCAATTAAGAATTAAAAATACTCTATCTTGGAAATTGGAACGGAAAACGTCCCGTGTGAGAGCAAAACTAAACAATAGAGAAAATAAGCGAAATGACAACCTTGCACTTCGAACTCAGTTATTAATTTATTATTAACCTAATTACACGGTATTTGTTGCCAACCATACTTAATTACTTCTACAAACAACATAACAAGCCCAGAGAGAATGCATTACAAGGAAGAACTTTAAACTAGGTACAGGAAAATAAGTTAGCATTTAGCGCAAGTGTTGATCGACACGATATAGATACCTACCTACTGAGCAGTTTAGGTTTTACTTAGTTTGTATAAAGTTAAAAAGATACAAATTATAAGATCCCACTCATAAGACTTATGTCTCAAAGTCTAAACTATATACTTAGGATTGCCTTACTCCTTACTGAGTAGTTTAGGTTTTACTTAGTTTGCATAAAGTTAAAAAGATACAAATTATAAGATCCCACTCATAAGACTTATGTCTCAAAGTCTAAACTATATACTTAGGATTGCCTTACGCTTTACTGAGTAGTTTAGGTTTTACTTAGTTTGCATAAAGTTAAAAAGATACAAATTATAAGATCCCACTCACAAGACTCATGTCCCAAAGTCCAAACTATATAGGATTGCCTACCTACCTCCTTACTGAGTAGTTTAGGTTTTACTTAGTTTGTATAAAGTTAAAAAGATACAAATTATAAGATCCCACTCACAAGACTCGTGTCCCAAAGTCCAAACTATATAGGATTGCCTACCTACCTCCTTACTGAGTAGTTTAGGTTTTACTTAGTTTGTATAAAGTTAAAAAGATACAAATTATAAGATCCCACTCACAAGACTCGTGTCCCAAAGTCCAAACTATATAGGATTGCCTACCTACCTCCTTACTGAGTAGTTTAGGTTTTACTTAGTTTGTATAAAGTTAAAAAGATAAGATCCCACTCATAGACATCCCACTCACAAGACTCATGGCCCAAAGTCCAAACTATATTGCTGTTATTCATAATCCTAGTTAAACCTCACTTGCCTTATACCATGTTGTTGTTCCTTTCATACTTCGTTAAAAACGATAAGGTAGAAAGGAACAGGACGACCTAAACGGTGGAATAACTTTGAATGACGATTATGAATACGCGCCTATAGGATTGCCTACCTAACTCCTACGCTATCTTATTTTACATGTTCGGAATACATTTTCAACGCAGCATTTTCATTTCATTTTCAGCTAGTAATAATAATAATATAGTCAGAGACAAGACAAGAAGCGATCACACTATTACTTTTCCCAGACTCGGAAAAGTGTTTCTACCTTAGACACCTTCCCGGCTTGTAATCGCCCCCGAACTCCTTTCACAGATGGCACCATCGACGACAATTGCCCAGCCCCCTTACCATGAAGTCTTATAGCAGGATTACTTCAATAATACTTTGTTATTTCGTATCATGACCACCATGACGTCATGGTACGAAAAAACAAAGTATTATTGAAGTAATCCTGCTATAATACTTCATGGTAAGGCCCCTGAACTGAGATCTGAAGCTATATTGGTCCATTGCAGACGTAACCTGACCGCGCCTGGTGCTCCTGGCAGCTGGGACCGCTGCGCCACCTTCGCGGCCAACTGGAGCCAAGTCCTGGACACCCTGGCCCCACCAGGGAACGACACGCCCACCGTGCCCTGCGCACACGGCTGGGAATTCGAGCTGGGGGATATTCCATACCATACTGTTGTTAGCGAGGTGGGTACAGTGCGCGAGGCGTAAGCTCAGGTTTACATTTGTGTAGCGGTACAAGAGGTGAAGTGCGGTGCGTGCGCGGCAGGGTGGCGTCCCGCTGGGGACGCGCCGCGCCTCAGGCCGAATATCACTCTACACTATCTGTGTGCACTCACACAAATGCAAACCTGAGCTTACGACTTTCTTATCAAGTCATATATTTTTTATTTATTAATTTAGATAACAAGATCCATTTTGTGTTAGTAGTTGTACTTAAAACTATGTTAGTATTTACATAACTAAAATAGGGAGTTCAAACACGTAAGTATATTTATGTGTTCATCTCCCCCACGAGCCGACCAGACAGTTTATCTATCTGATCGGCACGTGAAAGAGACATAATTGGCGAATCATATTTCTCAGCCAAACCTTTCAGGATGGTGTTGGGACTGTCCCGCACTCTGCTCAACAGGGACGCTCCTTTTTTGCGCATGATGGCATGGAAACCATGCGTGCGTGCGTGCGCAAACATACCCGATGCGCTGCAGAAGCGGGGCAGTCATTATGGGGTCTTATGGTCGGGTAGAATGCCACATTTTTATCCGACAAAAAGTAGGGTTATGTTTTTCGAGTGTATGTATGTTGCGGAGCGAGCGGATTATTAAATAATAGAAATATATATAGTAAAAATGGGTATATTTTATACATATCAGATTATTTTTAAATCATTATCAATAGTAAAAGTAGCAAAATCCACAATTTTCCATCTCAATCCGTAATATAAGTGACAGCTTTTCTTTATTAAAACATTCTTACCTTTTTAAACTTAGGCGGCCAACCACAAGATGCGGCCAAAAAAGACCGCATCGTAACATGTATGTACCTATGTGCCTTCTTTGTCCCGCCCTGCAGTCTAAACGACTTGATGGATTTTAACATACGAGGTGTCGTTAGATTCGTCTTGATTGTAGGAGTGACATGGGATATAAAAATTTAATCAATGGGAATTAATTTTGGTGGTGACATGGGGAATAAACGGGTCCTAGGAGGTAGCAAGAGCTCGGTGGCTCAGTGGTTGGGTCAATGGACTTGCAATACGGAGGTCCCAGGTTCGATTCCCAGCCAGGGCAGCCATGTACCAATGAGTTATCGTCGGTTTTTTCGACGGAAAAACTTACGTACGTTTACCGAGTGCCCTCAAAACGGTGAAGGAAAACATAGTGATGAAACCTACATGCCGTAGAAGAAGGAAAAAAAATCTAAGGCATGTGAAATCCGCCAACCCGCTCAGGGCCCGCGTGATAATGGCCCCAGCTCCCTCGTTGTAAGGGAAGGTCTGTGCCCGAGCAGTGGGGACATATAAATAGACTGATGATGAAAGGAGGTAGCAAAAGTTCTGACTTTGGGTTATTATGTATATGGTTGGATTTTCTGTAGTGAAGAGGTTCTCCGCGTACTCGGGGGACCACTATCCACCTCGTCCAACCATCCATCCATCTATAACGAGATCGTATCTCTACTTTCGCCGAGATCTGACCTGACCCCGACGACCGTCCAAAGGCCAGACGGGCTCATCAGTCCGGCTGCATGCAGCAAACGTGACCCCCGCTCCATCAATGTAGCTGCTTTGCGCGCCACGACTGCTACGCCAATCATTGATCGCAAGGTTGTGTTCCTGACACGGTCCATTCTCCTCACGCCCAATATGCTGCGTTCCATTGCGCGTTGGCAGACTTTACTCTTGACTCTTGTAGATGCTAATGACAGCCGTGGTTGTCTTCCAGCGCGGATGGGTATGCGAGTTCTCCGGCTTCGCGCCAACCGCCCAAGCGATATTCTTCGCTGGATCCCTCGTGGGCGGTCTGCTCCTGGGGTGGCTGGCAGACCGCTTTGGAAGAGTGCCCGCATTGGTTGGTAAGGCTTAACTAACTTACCGAACTCCTCAACAGTCAGTTTTCATGCGTCATTAAATACAATCTTCCCAGAAAGAAAGGCAAAGGCAACTAGGGCATGCATCCTGGTAGGGCGTTTTATAATGTTTTGAACGAAGCAGCTCAGCAGTTACATTCACTCATGCTGCAATAGCGGGACTCTTGAATTTTGCCCGAAACTGCAGATTATTTGAAAACTTCAATGTATTGACATTCGCGAACATTTTCGGATTATTTTAACGTGACATTAAACACAAAACGGCCAAATTCCTTATACATAATAAAATCAATATTCCCAAATCAATGTTACCGCCATTTTCAAAAGTCCAGCATATATAAGATGTGGCGCGTTGTGGGCACAGTATATGCTGAGCTGCCCTTGTAGCACGAGTCAGCGTTAGCGATCGACGCAACGCCGCGGAGCTGTCAAAATGACATTATTACAAGGCGTTTGACATTAGAGTGGTGACCTCCTTTCTCAAACCATGTTCTATTAATTTAAAAGAATAATAATTTTCGAATTTTACGTTGTCAAAGTTGGTTCCAAATAAATGGTTAATGTGAGCACATGACAATCTGTTTTTATTTAGTTTTTCGATGCCTAATCGCCTTCCAATTGCCCTTTCCGTTACAATTAGTTTGACAGCTCCGCGGCGTTGCGTCGATGGCTAACGCGACTCGTGCTAGCGCTGGTCTCTTTTAAAGCTACATGCCGCACCAAGTAGACTGTTTATGGTGTTCTATTTTATTTGTTTTGATATATTATTTTATGGTGTGTCAAATAAATATTAATTTCTTTTCTTTTGCATTTAATTATTCGATTGTCAAATGTGCGTATTTGTTATCAGGCGCGAACCTGGTTGGTTTTATCGGCGGCGTGGCGAGCGTGTTCACAGTGGGCCTCTGGGACTTCGTGCTGTGCAGGTTCCTGGTGGGCATGGCGTACGACAGCTGCTTCATGATGATGTACATACTAGGTAACAGTGTGATCTAATAAAAATCTTTCGAAAATGGTATTGATTCTGGCGTAGAGATCTTCTACGATAACATGATCCTCCATAAATCCGAAAGTGTCACTAAACGTAATGCTTATAATATATCTTGCTTATAGATCTTTAAGAGTCGCAAAGTCTTACATAAATGTGTCTCCGGAATTCCGGAACGTGTGCGGAATCACAGACCACTTACCCCATAGACCTGTAACAGGAAGGCGCCCGTGCACATGAGCGCAAAATTACTTCGCGACACGTGTAACCTAGAGATATTATCGACATGGACGCATCTCTATAATACGGCACCCCAGTCCCTTGCTTCGTCTCTATGCGCTCATCGTTGACATAATTTTTCGCTTGCAAAGTGGTCTGTGATTTGGGGTCTTAGCGTGACCTCGCTCTTACAAGTCAAATTCCATTCGACCCTCTCTGGTTCCAATCCCTCCAATGTGGCGAAAATATTTCTCTATTTAATACTTTCATCCTATATGCCCAGTGTTAGAATACGTGGGTCCTCGCCACCGCACGTGGGTAGCCAACATAGATATATTTAAAAACGATTAACATTTCATTTCCAATTAATTATTTAAAATATTATTGAAACAAAATTTTTTTTTCATAAATTTTCTCTTTTAAATTCGAGAACCTTTTTATAAAACCCCTATCCCCAGTGTTAGAATACGTGGGTCCTCGCCACCGCACGTGGGTTGCCAACATATATATATTTAAAAACGATTGATATTTCATTTCCAATTAATTATTTAAAATATTATTGATACAATAATTTTTATTATTAATTTTCTCTTTTAAATTCGAGATTTTTTTATATAAAACCCCTATGTCCCCAGTGTTGGAGTACGTGGGTCCTCGCCACCGCACGTGGGTTGCCAACATGTCGATAGCGCTGTACTTCGGCAGCGGTTGCCTGGCGCTGCCCTGGCTGGCTCTCTGGATCGCGGACTGGCGTAGGCTGCTGTTAGTGACGTCAGCACCCATGCTGCTGGTCATTTTAGCGCCACTCCTCGTGCCGGAGAGTGCTAGGTAAGAGGAAAGATATGATGCTATTGGCCGACATTCATAGTTATTTCCGTAGAAGTTTGACAGTTATAAGTGATATTATAAGGGTGCTCAAATCTGTCGCTATGAATATCGTCTATGGACGGAATCTAGGATAAGGACAAGTGTAACGCAGCCCAAATCAAGTGTCTTATTTTGTAAACAAATATGATCGCCTAATTACCTGTTGTGATGTAACACTGAAGGAACTGATTGATCGAACCTGTTGAAGTGTTCATCATTGCGAAAATAATGTGATCTGATCTAAGAATGTGAAAATAACTATGCAATAATCACAGACAAGTGTCTTATTTTGTAAACAAAAACTACCCTACCCTACTAACATTTTAAGCTGTTATGTGATTATTGAATATTTATTTTCACATTATTAGATCGGATCACTTTATTTTCATAATGATGAACAGTTTCAATTAATCAGATTCTTCAGTATTACATCACAACAGGTAATTAGACGATCATATTTGTTTACAAAATAAGACACTTGGTTTTGGCTACTGTATACATTTACCGATTGTTCGAAAATATACATATTATGAACCACATTACATTTCCAGGTGGTTGTCATCTCGCGGCCGTGTGGAGGACGCTGTCAATGTACTGAGGAAGTTCGAGAAAGTCAACGGGACCAAGATACCGCAAGATGTCATGGATGATTTCACTGTGAGTACGACTACTATAATTTAGACTCGTATCTCATATCCACCTGAATGACGAATGATTGGCGAAATGACTATAAGGGTCATTATTTGGTACAAATAAGCATTTTGTTTTCAACCTACAGTATCATCAACTTATTCATTCATCAAAGATGATGGATGCACAAATGGGACAGGAAATGTACCTGTGGAGAGATGCAGAGTATGGCTCACCTCGCGGACGATTGCCCAAATTAGTCTGTAGGGGGAGGACCAAAGATAATGTAATACTACGTTCAGGGGGGTTCCATCGTTATCGTAATCGCATTCAATTTGACATATTCATATTCATTTATTAGTATCAGCCTCGCGATACAGCGGGGCAACGCTGCCAGCCTTTTGGGCACGCTGCCTATAGTTGGGGACTTGGGGCAGGTTTTTTATCTTTAATTTTTTACTATTATTATTAGTTTTATTAGTAATAATCATACATTGTCAAGTTAATACATTTCATGGACGCTATACATTGCTGCTATGTTTTTGCAAGTTTTAACAAACGACAATGAAACGCAACAATGTATATCGTTCAAGTATCAAAATGAAAACGATAACGAGAACGATTGAAGTCGCGGTCACGTCTCTGGACAATGGATCTGAGATTGATCGAAATCTTTAACCTTGCAGCTCTCGGCGCGTCAGACGCGTCACACAGACGAGTCGTTCGGCGCGCTGCTTCGCTCCCCCCACCTGCGCACCATGATGGTGTTCATGGTGGTGGTCTACATGGCGTGCGCGCTCATATTTGACGGCCTCGTGCGCATGTCAGAGAGCCTCGGGCTCAACTTCTTCATAACATTCACTATGACGTCAGCTACGGAGATACCGTCGGTTACTTTGTTGGCACTCGTTTTGGATCGGTAAGTATAACCTCTAATCTTCGACAAATGTATGCGAACCGATTCAACCAAAATTGGACACAGACCACTTACACAATAGACATGAAATCGGTACAAATGACATTGCCACATTTCAATGGAGCTTTGGCCCACCTACAAAACTACGTGACCATTTAAGCTGCACCTATCATTTTGTTGGGGACTTATTACAGGTTTCATATTGCATAAACATAATCAGTATCATTTTCTACTACTCTCGCAACTCCTATAGAAGAATAACAAAAATAATGAATAAATCGCTTCGATTTCTTACTATTTTCTGAATTCGTAATTAAGCTGTTTTTTTTTCTTTATTTTAAACCAATAATTTTAATAAAAAACGGAGATATGGTGGGGCAGAATCTGGCATAGTCATTTGCAAGCGATAAATTCTGTCAACGATGAGCGCATAGAGACGAAGCGGGGACAGGGGTGCCGTATTAAATCCATGTCGATATCTCTAGGTTACACGTGTCGCGAAGCAATTTTGCGCTCATGTGCGGGCAGACACGGGCGCCTGTTACAGGTCTATGGGGTAAGTGGTCTGTGATAACGGATGACTACCCGATCAAAACGCAAATGTCTACGCTTCATGCCGCAGCGTCCCGCCGCATGACTCGACAAAATAAAGTAGCATGAATTCTAACCTCATGGAAATAAGGTTAATAATAATAAAGGATTTTATTGACTTAAGAATTTAATAGCCTTCCATGAGCCAACTAGCGCCGCCAATCTTAAAAAAATAATATCTTCCAATATAATCAATTTTATTAAAAAAGTTATTTACAAAATGTTTATTACGATAAATACTGTTTTTTAAATGCTTATTTATAACGTGATTCAATTTCGGTAAGTTGTAGTTCGCATAATTGCGAAAAACGACCGTTTTTGGCACATTTGTGAACTACAACTTAGCTTGTCGCAATTATGCCATGTATTGTATATTGAAAAATAGTATTCATCCTAATAAACATTTTGTAAATAGCTTGTTTAATAAAATTGATTAAATTGGAATATATTATTTTTTCAAGATTGGCGGCGCTAGTTGGCTCATGGAAGGCCCTTAAGAACAGAGTTTCTTGATTGAAAACTTATAGCTACCAGCGTTGTGTAGAAACAATTTACAAGAGCGTGAAACGATAGCAACCGTACTAGTTTAAAAAACTGTACGACGGACGCTAACGCCTTCCAAATTAATCTACACATGCAAAACTACAATTACCGTACGGCTCAATTGTTCCTACTTTCTGACATTTCCGAGGATTTCATCATCTGCAAGTGTCATAAATAGTGCTACCCCGTAGTTGTCAGTGCCGTCGGGTTTCACTGACTGATATTAAGTTAGGTTCTTTAACCAGCATGTATGTGGTTTTATTTTACAGGTGGGGTCGCAGAAATATGACTTGTGGCCCAATGTTAACGGCTGGAGTATTGACACTGGTTGCTGCATTCGTTCCTAAAGGTAGGCACCTCATATTGATACGATCCCTACTGCATATGCCAAAAACTCGCAATAAATCAACTATACCGCAGCCCAAATCAAGTGTCTTATTTTGTAAACAAATATTATTGTCTAATTACCTGTTGTGATGTATCTACCTAATACTCATGGAACTGATTGATCTAACCTGTATTCATCATTGTGAAAATAAAGTGATCATATCTAATGTGATAACTATGCAATAATCACAGAACCGCTTAAATTGTTACCATGGTAGGGTAGTTTTTGTTTACAAAAAAAAACACTTGATTTGGGCTTCGGTTTTTAGTGTACAGGTTACCGACCTGAAAATCTATTACCGTAAGTAGTATTCGTCAAAGTTTTCAATTTGAAACATGGACGTAAATATAGTAATGTCGTCTATGTTTCATAATGAAATTTATGCTTTTTATGCTTTTATAACAAGTTGTCAGGAAGTGTCACGACGTTGGCAGAGAGGATTAAAGGAACACTTGTTAAGAAGGCGTATTACAGAATAGATGACTATATAAACGATGACCATGCATGGTGTGTCACCGGTTCCGCATGATATATTATTGGATTCTCTGACAATTGTTCTTATAAATATACTATTAAGTATACAAAAAAGTTTCATCGATAGAGGAGTTATTGTTGGGGTCTCCATACAAACGCTCGCCAGAATGACTGGCCTATGAAGGATAAAGTGTAGATTACTAATAATAGTAATAGTTGTATAATAGTTATTAAGTAATTGTGTTATTATTATTTTAAAAGTGCCGCTGAGAGTTTTATGCCACTTTTTCTCCTCAGCGTTTGCACCTTTTCATTGCAACGTGATGCACCTAAATGTAAATTCAAAATATGTTGACGAGCAAAAATGTTCACAACGTGCTTACTTTGCAATAAGGAAATTTGACTTTGACTATGAAAACGATAGGATTTCGCGGTCAGTACGCTTAATACCGCCATATCTTCATCCAGGCATCCCGCAAGTCACGCTGGCGATAATGGCGCGATTCTGCATCAACATGTCTTTCAACGCGGCGATACAGTGGGCCACCGAGCTGCTGCCGACGGGCGTGCGCGCGTCGGGCTCGTCCGTCGTGCACGTCAGCGGATACGTCGCTACCGTCGTGTCACCTTTCATTGTGTACTCGGTAAGACTTACGTTAATTCAGTTGTGATGTGACATACATTAATTCGTAAATTAAACACTTCGAGGAGAAATTAATTTACTTACTTACTAATTCAACTATCAAAAAAATATTAATTTGCTGTGCATCCTTACTGTGCTTTGGGAGTTACGTAAAGGGTATATGAAGCCGAAGGGACGGTGTTCAGTATCGGTAACTGAACAACTTTTGTTCTAAGACTTTTCGATTAAATAATAAAAATAAATTAGTGTCTCATACAAATCGATCAGTTGACCGGTACGAAATGTATGAAAAGTCAAAAAATAAATTCGCGTAAATCGAAACGTCGTAGGACAAAAGTTGTTCAATTACTGATACTGAACACCCTCCCTTCGGCTTCATATACCCTTTACTTCATACACCCTGCTACCTATATATATAGGTAGTTTTAATTTTTGACAATGATTTCTTTCACTGGAATTTGATCTAATGGTAATTATTATCATTTCTAAGGTCATTGTGTGACTTGTGACGTACTTACCTACTTAGTAAAAAAAAGTGCAGATGTGTTTAACAAAAAAACCATACGAATTTAATATTTATCATGAACACAACTCCCAATTTCAATTTGTCGAATGAATTCAAGGGCACCCTGTTCCTTTCTGTACACCGTGATCTATTTCCAAAATTAATATAATCTATTTCTTGTAGCCGCGGGATCGGTGGGTAAAAACATTAATTGATTTTTGTGCTGGAAACGGATCCCGGGATCGGAGGAGACAACCCCATTTGCGATGCTGTTCGGCCGTCGAACAGTTTAATTACTTACTAGGTTAATGTAAAATAATGTATGATAAATAAATTATTTCAATTTATATCCTTTTAAAGACTTCGTATCCTACTATTCTTGTGTCGGGGAACTTTTCCCTTCAACATAGCTGCAACATTTTCTCAACAACGATAAAGAAACGCATTAATGTACGGTGTACCTGTATCATAGTGTTAAAATGACATTCGCGTTCGGTACCCTTACCTTCGTCTTATGACTTTCCAGGAGCGTTACTGGAGCCCGCTGCCGCTCTTGATCCTGGGCCTTGTGGCTGTGACGGCTGGTTTCCTGGGGGTGTTCCTGCCGGAGACCCGGGGACGCGCCATGCCGCAGACCATAGCCGACGGAGAGCGGCTGGTCAGGGAATACTCGTTGTGCGGGTAAGAATTTAAGTTATGATATTTGAACATGCCTGGTGTGTCGCCGGTTCCGCATGAGGGATAAAGTTACTAATAATAGTAATAGTTATGTACCCTAAGTAATTGTATTATCATTATTTTAAAAGATGTGCTGCTGAGAGTTTTTTTGCCACTTTTTCTTCGCAGCGTTGGCACCTTTTACTTGCGAAACAGTGTAAATGTAAATTCAAAAAATATGTTGACGTGCAAAAATGTACTCAACGTGCTTACTTGCAATATAATTTGGCTTTGACTTTGATAAATGGAGAAATACTTTTTTTTTCATCACGACGACGATGAATTTGAGTAATTGCACAATTACTGGATAGATGTCGCTACCGTCCCTAAGACGAATATGGAGACAGAATTCACGACCTGGGTACGATATCACGTTGGCTCTGTTGGAGCAGAGCGTGCCACGGAATGGCGAGGTCCCTGTTCGTACCCCAGTCGTAATGGAAAAAAAAATCTTGCCGTGGGCAGGACTTGAACCTGCGACCTTGTCATTCCGTGACACGGAATGACAATTTAAAAGTGCGTGCCACGGAATGGCGAGGAGGGTTCGAATCCCGGCCGTGACGAATTTTTTTCTGCATTTGTTATTCAAGATATTTTTAACAGATTTATTTATTTCAAATTGTATCCAACATAACGGGTTGCCCCAAGGCGTAAGACAGTCACACTTCCTTATATTATATAAAAAAACTTACTGCTGAAATGACTATGCCAGATTCTGCCCCACCATCAACCGCAAGTTGTACAAGATAACGAATAAATGTAAAAGTATCTCCGTTTTTTATTAAAATTATTGGTTTAAATTAAAGTTATGTACAAGTTGCGAGTCGAAAAAAACAGCTTAATTAAGAATTCAGAAAATAGTAAGAAATCGAAGCGAATTATTCATTGTTTTTGTTATTCTTCTATAGGAGTTGCGAGAGTAGTAGAAAATGATACTGATTATGATTATGCAATATGAAACCTGTAATAAGTCCCCAACAAAATGATAGGTACAGCTTAAATGGTCACGTAGTTTTGTAGGTGGGCCAAAGCTCCATTGAAATGTGGCAATGTCATTTGTACCGATTTCATGTCTATTGTGTAAGTGGTCTGTGTCCAATTTTGGTTGAATCGGTTCGCATACATTTGTCGAAGATTAGAGGTTATACTTACCGATCCAAAACGAGTGCCAACAAAGTAACCGACGGTATCTCCGTAGCTGACGTCATAGTGAATGTTATGAAGAAGTTGAGCCCGAGGCTCTCTGACATGCGCACGAGGCCGTCAAATATGAGCGCGCACGCCATGTAGACCACCACCATGAACACCATCATGGTGCGCAGGTGGGGGGAGCGAAGCAGCGCGCCGAACGACTCGTCTGTGTGACGCGTCTGACGCGCCGAGAGCTGCAAGGTTAAAGATTTCGATCAATCTCAGATCCATTGTCCAGAGACGTGACCGCGACTTCAATCGTTCTCGTTATCGTTTTCATTTTGATACTTGAACGATATACATTGTTGCGTTTCATTGTCGTTTGTTAAAACTTGCAAAAACATAGCAGCAATGTATAGCGTCCATGAAATGTATTAACTTGACAATGTATGATTATTACTAATAAAACTAATAATAATAGTAAATAGGTGAGGCAAAGCTCCATTGAAATGTGGCAATGTCTTTTTCCAGTTTTCTCATCAATGCTGGTAGGTGCAGTCGACAGCAGATCAATGGTAACACTTGCAGTACGATTTCAAGTCTTACGACGCAAATAATAAGAACTGTCAAAAGTAAAAAGTGATACCATTGATCTGCTGTCGACTGTACCTTTACTTTGCAAAGTAGCGTAAAGAATGGTCTAAAACACGTTGACGCGAAAAATTTACTTACACAATCCTTGGTGGTAAAAACTTTTATAAAAATTTGTTTGTTCACAGGAAACCTGAGGTGGAAATAGAAGAACTGGATAAACAGAAGTCCCTCATCACGTAGCGATGGTCTAAGAATCTTTGGAGCACAGTATTTATTTTACCCCCATCTTTGGTTTACAAAGAAACAAAGAACACGTAGAGAAAAGTATAGAGGCGATATATTTTATTATGGTTGAGATTTTCTTATAAAGTACTTAACGAATTTTATAAACTTATTTTATGATAAACAATAATAATAATAATAAATACTTATAAATAAAACATTGACGTCAAATCGCTACCCTGTGGGAGAGTGGACAAAAGGCTGCCGACGTTACCTCGTTGTATAGCAAGCGATATACGCTGGCCGAGGTAAGCGCCAGGCCTTTGGTCACCCGACGAGTCAATTAGGCGCGGCGACAGTTCCTTGAACAGTCGCCGCGCCTCTGGTCCCCATGGCCCCATGGTCTCTACACCAAACGGCGCAAATATGTAGCTGAGAGCCGCATATTTGCGCCGCTTGAGGCTTTCCGCGGAGCCGCCCTGCTCGTAATGGGAGAGAGCCAGTGCGTCGATTTCTAAAATTTATTTGCAATTACATACTTAGTACTTACTCGAAATCTACTTACTAGCAAAAGGTTGCTAAAAATTACCAATAAAATTATTTTAAAAACATTACTATCTGTCAAGACCGATTATTTCTTGAGAAAATCTCAACCATGCGGCCCTCTACATACTTTTCTTTTCGACTGTAAAGTCGACAGCACTACCTGCACAAAATCATTGCAATCTAGGCAGTGTTACCATAGCGTAAGGTACCCAAGTGTTAAATTCGATATACATGCGACGAGTGCTTATCGTATATTGATTTGTCATCGAGTACCAATGGTACCACTTCTAGGTGATAAATAATTGTCAATTACTCGTTACCAGTAGGTATTACCTTGAGTCGCCAAGGTATACGCTAGCGACTACGTAAATCGATGCAACGTACATGATTCATGGAATAATTGTATCACCTCTCGCGGCTATTAGCTGTAATTTTTATTACATTACATTATTTTTTTTATTGGATTTTTCCAACAGAAATCGTAATTTTGTAACAATTCGTGTATTGTAATTCCTTTGTATAGTCGACAGCAGATCCATGGTAACACTTTTTACTTGTGACAGTTCTTATTATTTGCGTCGGAAGACTTGAAATCGTACTGCAAACGTTACTATTGATCTGCTGTCGACTGTACAATAAAGAGTCTATGTATCTAAAATCTCACCAATCCAGTATACTTATCAAAGATATTTACGTAGTCGCTAGCGATAGCGAACGAACTTAGGCAGTTGTTCCATCGCCGGCGAGTAAGAGAGTAAGTATCGGCTATTTTCTAGCAAAAGAAACGTACAATAGATAATACATTCCGTGAAAACAAAAGAGACAGACATATATTTTATAGTTGATCGCTGAGCGAGTATCGCTGCGTCTCTTGTTTACACGGAATGTATTATCTATAGTACAGTCGAAGACAGAGATAAGTATACAGGGTGTCCCAATATGGTTGATATTTTCTCAAGAACTACTTGACCGATTTTAAGAATCTAACAGTGATATAACTTACTCTCTTACTCGCCGGCGGTGGTAGGTTGGCAAATTCATGGCATCTCATGGTTATGGTTTAGTAAGAACGTTAGCACAGACCACTTACCCAATAGACATGAAATCGATACTTTGCAAGCGAAAAATTCTGTCAACGATGAGCGCATTGAGACGAAGCGGGGGACAGGGGTGCCGTATTAAAGAGATGCGTCCATGTCGATAATATCTCTGGGTTACACGTGTCGCGAAACAATTTTGCGCTCATGTGCGGGCAGACACGGGTTGTTACAGGTCTATGGGGTAAGTGGTCTGTGAACGTTAGTCATAAAAGTAAATACGACTAAGTATTTGCGTAAACGTGAAGTATCGTAAAGTATTAAGATTTAATTCATTATCTTTAATATGCACTTTGCGAGCAAGAACATGACCGATGTGATTGAATCGTGCCTGTAGTTATAAAACCGGTTCAAAACCAATTACTTACACCAGTTGGTTTAAAACCCTAATTTAAGTTTACCGAAATAAGTATTTTATGTTATTGTTTAAATGATCGAAAAGTATTGAAAGTTATTTATTAATAGTTCAAGTATTTGTCTACATTTTTGGCCCACAATCTACAACCCCAAAATTACTAAATATAATGTCGTCCTTTCTTGGGTTCATAACATAAAAAGGACGCTACCAGGTTTTGACCTCTCAAACTTAGGTTTATACCTGTCGCACTTAAATTTAGACCTGTTAAACTTAGGTTTAGACCGGTCAAAATTAGTTTAGATCTGTAAAACTTACGTTTAGACCTGTAAAACTTAAGTTTAGACCTGTAAAACATAAGTTTAGTCCAGTAAAACTTAAGTTTAGACCTGTAAAACTTAAGTTTAGACCTGTAAAACTTCAGTTTAGGCTGTCAAACTTAACTATTAATTACGGTGGATGGTATATCAATATGCCGAATTGCCGTAATAAAGTTAAGCGTCCCAATATTCGTTGCAAAACTCAACCCTCTTTACCCCGCAGTTAATTGAACCGTTTTAACTGTTTGTTATAGGTTTTAAACCGTTCGTTTACTCTTTAAATATTTTTAATTGTTGTTTTCTATTAATTAAATAGCAAAATAAACATATTTGTTGAATTAGCAGTTTTAAGTGGTTGTGAATCTTGACGATTTCGTAGTAGGTACTAATCTATTATTAACTAAGGCAATAACCCAAATATCCAGACTCTGGGTGTGAGCAAAGCGCTGCGTGTTCAATCCTTGGATAGCGCTGGATTATTTTGGTGGGCCGCTCGCTCCTAGTACTGTCTAATACAGAGAACAGTACAGGAGTTTTTAAGGTTGAGATTATCTCAAAAAGTTATTGACTGATTTTAGAATATTTTTTGCAATTACCGAGTTTACTCTAAGCTATCTACTATAGTCCGTCAACGCCGTGTTTGCCGCTCCCACGGGGTAACAGGGGTTGGCAGGGACAACGTAACTCTATACAAAGCCGTGCGCGTAGCGGTCACGTGCCCTCCCGCCACACCGCCCGCACCCCTCCGAGACCACAGACCACTTACCCAATAGACATGAAATTCTGTCATCGATGAGCGCATAGAGACGAAGCGGGGGACAGTGGTGCCGTATTAAACAGATGCGTCCATGTCGATAATATAGTTACACGTGTCGCGAAGCAATTTTGCGCTCATGTGCGGGCAGACACGGGCGCCCTCCTGTTACAGGTCTATGGATGGGGTAAGTGGTATGTGCCGTATTCCCTCGCCCCCGTCATGCCTGTACCCTTAGCGCGCGGCAAGCATGACGTTGACGGTCTATAGTAAAAGAATTTTTACAATCAGTCAAGTAGTTCATAAGTAAACCTCAACCTTATTGAGGCCCCCTGTATTATCTCTGTCTTCGTGTGTACAGGGCGCCTCAATAAGGTTAAGATTTTCTCAAAAACTACTGGACCGAATTTAATAATTCTTTTGCACTTACATAGTTTTAACTTTTATCTATCAAACAGTGAAATAATTTTTGCATTACGTCAAATAGTTTTTGAGATAATCTCTACCTTAAAAACTCTCCTGTATACCTTTCTCTGTGTCTAAAAAGTTTTAACTTCGTTAGACTTAGTTGAGAAGAAAATAAGTAGGCAACGATATAAAACGGGAAGTATTGCTTGATCTAAGGGAAGTATCGCGTTTAACGGGATCATTCGAATTATAAACAGGGTATAACGAAAACAGTAAGCCTAAAGGTTCACGAGATTTCCCGTTTTATCTCGTTAAACGGGACGTGTGAACCAACCGTGTAAGTTTAAAAAGTGATAAAATTAGTATTAGTAGTGTGTTAGTTAGCATTGCTAATCTACTTAATACATTGATCTCCTATAAACAACTAGATACAAAGTCAACCTTCTAAAAATGTCCGAGCGCAAAGAAGGTCCAAACGGATGAATGGTTTTTTGGACATTATTTGGACGTTAACAATGGACCCTTAATTGGACGTTTTTTTAAATTGTTTTAGTAAGACCTTTGTGTATCTAGTTGTTTATAGGAGATCAATGACTAGGTAGATAGTTATAGAAAATTCTAATTATTAGGTGTTATTGTTTAAAATATATAGATCACTAGTAGAATAGTCAATTACTCTTTAAAGTGTACTTACTTAGACCTTGATTTCTTAAACGAATTTTTTTTAAATAAAATTTGTTGGGATTCCATTTTTTACTAAATATGACAAGTCTAATACCGCATCCCTTTCTTTTATTAAAGTTAGGAAATAGATAGGAGATAGAGTAGAGAGACGTCAAATATAGTTAATTAATTAAACCATAATTCTTATTAGTTGTTGAATTGCTGATAACAATCTGTTTTATTACTCTTAAGCATTGATCTCCTATAAACAACTAGATACACAAAGGTCTTACTAAAACAATTTAAAAAACGTCCAAATAAGGGTCCATTGTTAACGTCCAAATAATGTTCAATAAAGCAAATGAGGGTCCATTCATACGTTTGGACCTTCTTTGCGCTCGGACATTTTTAGAAGGCAGACTGTGTATCTAGTTGTTTATAGGAGATCAATGGTCTTAAGGTAAAAAACTTTTAGTAAAAACTCGCACTTTGTCGGTTTTCTAGATTGTACCTAAGTATATTATGTTTTAATTCTAATGAAGTGCCGCTGGAGCGTACAATATGAATGAAAAGTCTGAATTATAATAATTATTTGTTTCATTGCTGAATGAATGTATCTATTACTACTTAAATACTACCATAATTTTAGCAGAAAATTAAAATTTTACTTCATATATTTTGTTTCATTAAAGAAATAAGACCTAGGTCTGCCAACGCGCAATGGAACGCAGCATATTGGGCGTGAGGAGAACGGACCGTGTCCGAAACACAACCCTGCGATCGATAACTGGCGTAGCAGACGTGGCCCGCAAAGCAGCCACATTAAAGTGGAACTGTGCGGGCCCCGTGTGCCGCATGCAGCCGGACCGATGAGCCCGGACTGTCACAGAATGGGTGCCATCGGACGGTCGGGGCAGACCTCGGCGTAGGTGGAGAGACGATATCATTGAATACAGGGATGGGTGGCTGGAAGAGGCTCAGGACAGGGATGGATGGAGGAGGAGGGGGGAGACCTTTGCCCAGCAATGGGACAATTTATAGGTTAACAAAAAAAATAAGATAAGTCATCATCATCAGTCTATTTATATTGCCCCACTGCTCGGGCACAGACCTTCCCTTACATCGAGGGAGCTGGGGCCATGATCCACCACGCAGGCCCAGTGCGGATTGGCGGATTTCACGTGCCTTAGAATTTTTTTCTACTTCTACGGCATGCAGGTTTTATCACGATGTTTTCCTTCACCGTTTTGAGAGCCCTCGGTAAATGTACGTAAGTTTTTCCGTCGAAAAACCGAGGATAACGCATTTGTACATTGCTGCCCTGGCAGGGAATCGAATCTGGGACCGCCGTATCGCAAGTGCATTGGCCCAACCACTGAGCTCTCAAATAAGATAAGTATAAGATCAGACTGGCCAACGGGAAGTTTTGTTCCCGTTGCGTTCAGACTATACTGGCAAACGGGAAGTTTTGTTCCCGTTGTCTTCAGACCCGACTGGCCAACGGGAAGTTTTGTTCCCGTTGTCTTCAGACCCGACTGGCCAACGGGAAGTTTTGTTCCCGTTGTGTTCAGACTATACTGGCCAACGGGAAGTTTTGTTCCCGTTGGTCAGATCCTAGATTTTTGGTCAGTTCTACTCGTGACTCATATAATATTTCACAAAACCAGTGGCGCTTAGCGGAGAAACTCCATACTATAAACTTTCTTTAAGGGTCTGCCATGAGCCAACTAGCGCCGCCGCTATTTACAAAATGTTTATTAGGATGAATACTATTTTTCAATATACAATACAAGGCATAATTGCGACAAGCTAAGTTGTAATTCACAAATGTGCCAAAAACGGCCGTTTTTCGCAATTATGCGAACTACAACTTACCGAAATTGAATCATGTTATAAATAAGCATTCAAAAAATAGTATTTATCGTAATAAACATTTTGTAAATAGCTTTTTTAATAAAATTGATTATATTGGAAGATATTATTTTTTTAAGATTGGCGGCGCTAGTTGGCTCATGGAATTTGCAAGGTTTTTTAGTAAAATCATGGAGTAATTAATTAAAACCAGAGTTATAATTATAGACTTTAAACACATTTAATTACAATTACATTTCCATATATAAATAACAGGACATTTGACTTACAATCACGACTGCTTTATGCTCAAGTACATCTTTCCGTTGATGTTCTGTTTGACCGGGTTGATGCGCTTCAGTATCTGCGTCATGGTCTCCACGAGGCGCTCGCTGCTGACGCCGGTGCGCTTGGACTTGAACTTGGTGAGGAGTTCCGTGGTGGTCATCGGCTTGCGCGCGAGGTAACGACGGACAGCCTCCTCGGTTACACCGCATTCGCTAAGAGATTTACGTCAATTTAGAAAGTGTATTCAATAGTTGACATTTAATAATAATAATGTATTTCCCTAATAGGCTAGTTGACTCATATCGACATTCAATAAAACAATATTTATTTCATATAGTATTTCACATTAGGATTCCAAATATATCACTTTTATTACATAAAAGTAGAAGATCACTGTAAAAAACGAAATTAAATAAAATATTTCCCGTTTTTTCCCACACGTCAAAAACGCTAGTCGGCCATGTTTGCGAGATTCGTGACGTCACTCTGCATTTTTAGGGATGCGCGATTTTTTTGATTTATCGATCTTAGGTGGGTTTTGGTAGATACATTGAATTATTATTAATAATTCAAATTTTAATGACATGTAAATGAAATATTTACCAATTAAATGGTTATGAATACATTTGAAGGCTCCCTTAAAGCTAGATTTAACCGGGTATTACGATTTTAACATAGCGTTTTCTTAACACCGACATCCCTAGCCGTGATGACGTCATGCCACAGATAATCAGGTTTTTGATCGAGTCTGGAATGTTGCATTTTAATATAAGTTTTCAAAAAATTCGATAATTCTTTGTACGATATAATAGAACGATTATTAACTATTTAAGACAAATTGGAGGGGGGGGGGGGGGGGGGGGGGGGTTCAACTAGCCTATTCCGCATGAAGGCTTAAGTTTGGATTGTTAATATACTCCCAAACTCCCATGGAACCATTGTAGGTCGTGTCGACATTATACCACTATGGGTATCTGATTGTAAACTCTGTATACTCACGAGTACGCCGGATCTATCTTATGCCGCTTGGCTGGCGGGTGGTTGGCGCCCGCGTTGGCCGCCGCCACGGCCGCCTGCGCGGCGGTCGGCGGCGGCGTGCCAGCGCGGGACGTGCTCGCACTGGTCGGCGCGCTCGCTGCATAGACAAAAAGAATTGAACTTAGTACAGTCAAATGTCAAATAAAGTCAAATTTCTTTATTGCAAGTAAGCACGTTGTGTACATTTTTGCACGTCAACATATTTTTGAATTTACATTTACACCACTTTGCAAGGAAAAGGTGCCAACGCTGAGGAGAAAAAGTGGCAAAAAACTCTCTAAGACAGAGATAAGTATACAGGGAGCCTCAATAAGGTTGAAATTTTCTCAAAAACTACTGGACCGAATTTAATAATTCTTTTACAGTTGTAACTTTTATCTATCAAACAGATAAATAAATGTGCAATAGGTCAAGTAGTTTTGGAGAAAATATCAACCTTAAAAACTCTCCTGTACACCTTTCTCTGTGTTCCACCGTACGTCACAAGTAACACAATGACCTTAGAAATGACTATTAGGTCAAATTCTAGTGAAAGAAATTGTTGCAAACAATTAAAAATACCTTAAAATAGAAAAAAAACTTCAAAGCACATTAACGATGCACATCAAATGACAATTTTTTTTGATAGTTTAATTTACTGTAAATATTTTTTTATTTTTCCCTAATTGTTTAATTTACTCAAGGGCCTTCCATGAGCCAATTACGCCGCCAATCTTAAAAAAATAATATCTTCCATATATAATAAATTTTATTAAAAAGCTATTTACAAAATGTTTATTACGATAAATACGGAGGATTTTTAAAAGGAGTTTTGACACTGGTTGCTGCATTCGTTCCTAAAGGTAGGCACCTCATATTGACACGATCCCTACTTCATATGCCAAAAACTCGCAATAAATCAACTATACCGCAGCCCAAATCAAGTGTCTTATTTTGTAAACAAATATGATCGTATAATTACCTGTTGTTATGTAACACTGCAGTAACTGATTGATTGAACCTGTTCATCATTGTGAAAATAAAGTGATCCGATCTAATAATGCGAAAATAACTATGCAATAATCACAGAACAGTTTAAAATATTGTAGGGTAGTTTTTGTTTACAAAATAAGACACTTGATTCGGGCTTCGGTTTACCTGAGTTGTTGTGCGCACTCTTATCTCCGTCCTTGGCCTTGTCCTTGGCCTTCTTCTCCCGGGGCTTCTTGGGGCCGCTCTCCGGGTCAGTGTCAGAGTCGGAACTTAAGTCGCTGCTTGTGTCTGAAACACAACACGAGAAATGGTTGTACCAAAAACAATCAGTACATATTTTTTTGTAAATTTCTTCCCAAAGCCAACTAAGGTTGTATGCCTGGGCTGATGTTAATAGAATGTCTGAATTCTTATAAATACATACATATATACGAAGATAACCTAACCTAAACCTACGCACAACCCTCCCAAACCCCTAAACGAAATAACTCAACGATCCATGCAATCATCGAGTTATTTCGACTTCACAAACACGACTTCTTTCGAGCACTGCAATAAATAGAAACGTTCGCGGACATCTTCTGATTAATTTAATGTGTGTGTGTGGGGGGGGGGGGGGGGGGGGGGGTTACCTTTCTTGGCTTCGTCTTGTTTCTTCTTCTTCTTGGTCAGTTTGCTGGCTCGCTCCTCCCCCTCCTTGGTGGGCTCGTCTTCCTGCTCAGACTCCTGCTTCTGTTCCTGCTCCTCTTCAGAGTCCTCGTCGGAAGTCAGCAGTTTTCTGGCAGAACGAGTGTATGCTTTACGTCTACATTGTTTATTCTTATTTGTTTGAGCCCTCCGTGCCTCGGAAAGCACGTTAAGCAGTTGGTCCCGGTTGTTGTCGCTTGACAGCAGTCGTTAGGCCTACGGGCGGCCTGAATAACTTTGACAAATAGGTTTGGTCACTAAACCACACGAGAAAAGAAGAATTTGTCGCAAAAAAACCATAGCACTTGATGAATTTACAAAGGAGAACCATCGCAGGCCCACTCCTAAAGTCAAAGTCAAATTTCTTTATTGCAAGTAAGCACGTTGAGTACATTTTTGCACGTCAATAAAATTTTTGAATTTACATTTACACCACTTTGCAAGGAAACGGTGCCAACGCTGAGGAGAAAAAGTGGCAAAAAACTCTAATAGAGCTGTACTGTTATAGAGACAATATTCAATATTCATCCCATAATTTTCTACCTCGGTTAGATACAAATTGTACTGGGAAATTATTCAATTCGTATTTACAAATAAATTAGTTACATATCGACTTTTATTATATTTTGAATGCGCCATTTCCTGGTCAACTACTAACAAGGGCTTTCGATCATTCCTATAAATAGAAACATTGAAATGATATGTTTTATTGTTGTTCACCAAAAAAATAGCATAAGACAATAATGTTCCTGGCTCCGAAACTAGGGTTCCCTGTGCTATGGGAAGCCAGGTCTTTCGTCCTAAGACTATTGCAGAGGTACCTCCCCGTCCTTATTGCCATCAAGGCTTGCCGCTCGCAGCATGCCGGAATACAAGCAATAACATTACGATATCGTATGCACTCAATCGCAATCAAAAGTTACTATACAGGGTGTAACGTAAAGGGTATATGAAGCCGAAGGGAGGGTGTTCAGTATCGGTAACTGAACAGCTTTTGTTCTACGACTTTTTCATTTTCGCGAATTTATTTTTTGACTTTTCATACATTTCGTACCGGTCAGCTGATCGATTTGTATGAGACATTCATTTATTTTTTATTCGAAAAGTTGTTACCGATACTGAACCCTCCCTTCGGCTTCATATACCCTTTACGTTACACCCTGTATAATAATATAAAAGCAACTTCCAATCCAACCACCACATGACGAGAATCGCGATATTTAAAAAAACGGACAGGAGGCCCCTCCGAACATTCGAGATGATTTGCTGAACACTAGAATTATCTCTTGTTTGGTGCAATTAGGAGGTTATAAGGCTTACAGCTTACCTAAGAGCATCTTCTTCAGAGACCCCCTTCAATTCTT
Source organism: Tachystola acroxantha (assembly GCA_963506565.1). Classification (NCBI taxonomy): domain Eukaryota; kingdom Metazoa; phylum Arthropoda; class Insecta; order Lepidoptera; family Oecophoridae; genus Tachystola; species Tachystola acroxantha. Next base: position 3,235,970 of record OY735876.1, on the reverse strand, counting down.
TGTTGGCTTTCGTCTCGCGGTCGGATTCACTGAGGAAAGGAACATATTGGCTTGATGATTATATTTATATACCCTATAATATAATACCCTGTGTTCTATTTTGATACCCTGTCTACCTAGCTTATTACCCTGTATTCTATTATGATACCCTGTCTACCTAGCTTGGTACCCTGTAAACTAGCTTGTTACCCTGTAAACTAGCTTGTTACCCTGTAAACTGGCTTGGTACCCTGTAAACTAACTTGGTACCCTGTAATCTATTGTGTTACCCTGTAAACTAGATTGTTACCCTGTTCCTTAGCTTGGTACCCTGTAAACTAGCTTAGTACCCTGTAATCTAGCTTGATACACTGTAATCTATTGTGTTACCCTGTAAACTAGCTTGTTACCCTGTAAACTGGCTTGGTACCCTGTAAACTAGCTTGGTACCCTGTAATCTAGCTTGATACACTGTAATCTATTGCGTTACCCTGTAAACTAGCTTGTTACCCTGTAAACTAGCTTGTTACCTTGGAAACTAGCTTGGTACCCTGTAAACTAGCTTGGTACCCTGTAATCTAGCTTGATACACTGTAATCTATTGTGTTATCCTGTAAACTAGCTTGGTATCCTGTAAACTAGCTTGGTACCCTGTAAACTAGTTTGGTACCCTGTAAACTAGCTTGGTACCCTGTAAACTAGTTTGGTACCCTGTAAACTAGTTTGGTACCCTGTAAACTAGTTTGGTACCCTGTAATCTAGCTTGATACACTGTAATCTATTGTGTTACCCTGTAAACTAGCGTAGTGCTCTGTACACACACCTCTCCGACGAGTCTGATATGTAGTCCTTCTCTCGCCCCTCCTCGTCTCCATCATCGCTATCCTCGAAAGCCTCGTCTTTCACCTTTTTCTTTTTCTTGGCAGCGGCCGCGGCTACAACACAGCAATAAAATATTTTAACAAAACAAAAAACTCGACTGCCAAAAAATTTATTTACAACATCAACTTTCCACTTGCATTAATTTTTTATTTATTAATAACCCTTTAATATACCTTTCCCTTTTTTCTCCTTTTTCTTCTTAGCAGCGGAGTCACTATCGTTGTCCTTCTCAGCGGTTTCGGAATCCGAGGAGTCGTCGTCAGAGTCTATCCATTCGTCCATGTCTGATATTTTGAGATCTGCAACCAACATGCGGTTTTTAATTATATATATGTATATCTTCGTATATGTATCTATTTATAAGAAAATAAACATAGTATTTTTAGGTCAACTATTATGAATGTATGCTCTAATTAGCCGTCCTTGTGCCAATAAAAACAAAACGATTTGTACTGTTCGCTATTGGGTTCAAGTCTTTTTTTTTGTATAATGCTAATAAATACGGGCGAAAATAAAAGTACTTAAATACTACAATTTTTTTTGTTAACCTATAAATTGTCCCACTGCTGGGCAAAGGTCTCCCCCCTCCTCTCACATCCATCCCTGTCCTGGGCCTCTTCCAGCCACCCATCCCTGTATCTAACGATATCGTCTCTCTACCTATTAATATCATATAACATTATTTACATTATATAATACTACAATATAATGTAAATAATGTTATATGATAAATAATGATGACCACATTTTATATACATAATGTATAATAATAAATAAGTATAATATTAATAATAATATAAAAACCTCAAACGGCGCAAATATGCAGCTATCGGCGATGGCTACATGTTTGAGCCGTTTGGGGTGGAGACGCTGGGACCATAGGGGCCGGGAGCGCACCGCATCGCCAAAGAAGTATCGCGGCGCCTGGTCGAGGCGTCACGTGACCAAAAGGCTGGCAGCTACTTCGCACAACGTATCAGCCTAGCGATACAGCGGGGCAACGCTGCCAGCCTTTTGGGCACGCTGCCTATAGTGGGGGACCTAGAACAGGTTTTTTATCTTTAATTTTAATTTTTTATTATTATAATGTTATTAGTTTTTTAATAAGTTTAAAATAAATTGGTAAGTACTTATTATAAGATATTGGGTTCAAGTCAAGTGCCGCTAGTGGCGCCATTCCAGTATAAGATGATATAAGATGTAAAGGTGTACCCTTCTTGGCCTTGGCTCCCTTTGGCTTGCTGTCGTCCGGGTCGTCCCCATCGTCCGTGCCGTCCTCGCCGCGCATGCGCTTGCGGAACATCAGCGAGAAGTAGTTGATCACCTTGTTGCGTCTATGGGACGGGCATTTTAATAAAACTATACTTTAAATTAAATAAAAAGCGTATTACAGAATATACACACATTACAGGAAGTGTTTTTGATCATCATCAGTCTATTTATATTGCCAGCCTGTTTGATTATCAGTGGATTTTGTGTGTAGACAGCATAAGGTTGAATTTTAGATAAAAAAATTATTTGATATTAGTTACTAGAATATGTTTTATTATTGTCAAAGGCCACGTGGCCGCTTTATACCAACGCTTACGATGGCGAGACGAACAGTGGGGTGACAGCGACTTCCAATCGTTATCGTTTTCAATTTGACACATGGACGCTATACATTGCTGCTATGTTTTTGCAAGTTTTACCAAACGACAACGAAACGCAGCAATGTATATCGTTCAAGTGTCAAAATGAAAACGATAACCATAACGATTGAAGTCGCGGTCACCCCCCCTGGACGCTTTTAAGAGATAATGTTTTATTCATCATCATCAGTCTATTTGTATGTCCCCACTGCTCGGGCACAGACCTTCCCTTACATCGAGGGAGCTCGGGCCATGATCCACCACGCAGGCCCAGTGCAGATTGGCGGATTTCACATGTCTTAGATTTTTTCTTCTTCTACGACATGCAGGTTTTATCATGATGTTTTCCTTCACCGTTTTGAGAGCACTCGGTAAATGTACGTAAGTTTTCCGTCGATAAAAGCGAGGATAACTCATTGGTGCCCTGGCTAGGAATCGAACCTGGGACCTCCGTATCGCAAGTCCATTGACCCAACCACTGAGCCACCGAGCTGTTTTTAATATTTTTAACATAATTACTATTTAAAAAAATATCTCTCCTAGTTCTCTTAAAATTATCACCGCCCATGGGCGCTGTCATTGTGCGGTACAAAATGTGCCCGATCACGCTGTCTCAGTGATCGACAGTCGACGAGTGTAACAACGAATTTTATTATTTGTGAATTTTAGCATGAAAAATTAAGTTACGGTGGAACACAGAGAAAGGTGTACAGGAGAGTTTTTAACGTTGAGATTATCTCCAAAACTACTTGACCTAATGCAAAAATTCTTTCACTGTTTGATAGATAAAAGTTAAAACTATGTAACTGTGAATTGATAAATTCGGTCCATTAATTTTTGAGAAAATCTCAACCTTATTGAGAGCTCTGTATACTTATCTCTGACTTTCGGTTTCGGACTAGTTTCGGCCAAATAACGGGTTTCGGCTGCCATCCGGCCGAAACTACGGCCGAAACCGAAACTGAGTTCGAGAGCCTATAATAAGCATATAACGTTATAATATTAAAAGCGTGAATAATTTATTTGAAATAAGGGAGTGGTAACATGTAAAGTGCTTAATGATTACTTCAAATATCAGAGACTGAATTGTTTAATATGTGATTTATAAATAAAATCTGACTGATTATAATTGCCTATTATATAGACAGCGGGGCAATGCGGCCAGTGCGCTGGGCACCCTGCCGCGCGGGACGGGCCTTGACGAGGTGTAGTGTTGGCTAGATATATTTTTTATATAATATGTCATTTATATAAACAGTTATAAGTATAGTTTGATTATATTATATTTATATATAGCTAAGTCATATTATAGAGAGAATATTTATCGAATCTACTAATGACAAGAGGATTGCCTATTTATTTTTTCCATGAAAACATGAATATGGAAGCTTCGGTTTCGGACGAAACTAAGACCGTGGCCGAAATTCGGGTTCGGCCCTAAGGCTGCTTTTCCACCAGAGCTGTGCGAGGTAGCTAAGCGGTGTGCGAGGAAAAAATCCACCAATAGAATCACTGAGCTAGGAAATGAAGTGATTCTATTGGTGGATTTTTTCCTCGCACACCGCTTAGCTACCTCGCACAGCTCTGGTGGAAAAACAGCCTTAAGTTTCGGTTGGATGCTATATGATGATAATGAATGTCTAACCTGCCAAACTCCTGTTCCGCTTCTTCTGCCGATAAAGCTTTGTATCGTTGGATTGGCTGGAAATTGTACCTGAAACGAAATGGTATTTTAAAAGCACATTTAGATAGGGTTCATTAGGGTGGTGCATCAGTCGCTCCTGGTATCGATTGCTGTGCTCCCGAGATTCCTCCGAGACAGTAGGTATCCCAAGATCTTGGTATATCATTTTGTTACTGATGTACCACGGTATTCCCAATATGGATCTCAGGGTTTTGGTCTGGAACCTTTCAAGAATATCCATGTTTGATCTGTTTGCGGTTCCCCAGATCTGAATACCGTATGTCCAGATCGGTTTTTGTTCAGGCGCATCTAGGTGCATGCCACCTCCTTTCTCATGCACCTTCACGGCGGATGGCGATGGATAAACTATGGTGAAACCCACTATGACACTAAGTGTCGCCGCACACGGGCCACACGCGACAGCCACAAACGCCGCCACGAGAAGCTAGAAGCTTGTAGCGTGTGGCCGCCACCGGGCGCCAACCGTGTGCGGCGAGTCCATATAAAATGTATGAAAATTACAGGAAATATGCCAGTGGCGGCGTTTTGTGGCTGTGGCGTGTGGCCCGTGTGCGGCGACACTAACTGTCATGGGGAACTTTTTTCGGCTATTCCGCGGTCTCGGTCGGTTAAATAATATTCGGTAACTAATTACTCGGTTTGGTGGTTAAATTGGGGCAATAACTGTGTTGTGATGTGACTATATATTTGGAGACAATCGCTGCACCTGGTGGAGCCCACCGCATGGAAAGCCAGAGCTGCCGCCGCCTGCACTGCACCCTGCATGCATGAGGGTGAGTGGGTAGGCAGTCTAGGTGCGCAAACAGTTTTAGTATTGTTTTATAGATCATGAATAACAGCAATAGGCTTCGTGTGCAGAAGTTAGTATAATATAAAACAGAGTCCCTTACCATTCCTGCAGCGGGTACGCGTCGATAGCGCCGTCTGCGGCGTGCGTGAAGACGTAGAATGCCGCATTCTCAGACACGCCACCCTCACGGATGCCTTTAAACCTGCCACGGGAAAACAGTTGTTATTTATTTCAAATAACATTGCCAGATTCTGCCCATCAACCGCAAGATAACCGATGGGGTAGACGAGTTCTCGAATGGAGGCCACGAACGGGTAAACGTAGTGTGGGACGCCCCCCGACCAGATGGAGGGATGACCTTCGCAAGATGGCTGGCAGGGACTGGATGCAGAGGGCCGAGAGTAGGGTTGATTGGCGCGCTTTGGGAGAGGCCTACGGCCAGCAGTGGACTGATACGGGCTGATGATGATGATGATGAACCGCAAGATGTACAAGATAACGAATAAATGTAAAAATATCTCCGTTTTTTTATTAAAAATATTGGTGTAAAATAAATTTTTGTACAAGTTGCGAGTCGAAAAAAACAACTTAATTAAGAATTCAGAAAATAGGAGCGAATTATTAATTGTTTTTGTTATTCTTCTATAGGAGTTGCGAGAGTAGTAGAAAATGATACTGATTATGATTATGCAATATAAAACCTGTAATAAGTCCCTAACAAAATGATAGGTACAGCTTAAATGGTCACGTAGTTTTGTAGGTGGGGCAAAGCTCCATTTAAATGTGGTATCTTTTTGTTCAACATAACCGGTTGCCCCAAGGCGTAGGACAGTCATACTTACTTACATTATATATAAAAAAACGTAAGTGCATAAGTGCTTAGAATATTAATTATACAATAGACGAATGCAATTTATAGTTGTTCTCACAATACCTAGCACACTCTCACTACACTCAACCAACTGTCAGCAAACAAGTCACTCTCATGAGCTGATTCTAGGAGTGCATTGATGTCGGTAAGAGCGCGCACCAGCGGGGACTGTCTACGTGCAACGGTGTGCGCGTCGGGTATTATAATACTATTATAAATTCACAGTACCATATTATTATTCATCATCATCATCAGTCTATTTATTTGCCCCACTGCTCGGGCACAGACCTTCCCTTACATCGAGGGAGCTGGGGCCATTATCCACCACGCAGGCCCAGTGCGGATTTCACATGCCATAGATTTTTTTTTTTCTTCTTCTACGACATGCAGGTTTCAATGGCTGCCCTGGCTGGGAATCGAACCTGGGACCTCCATATTGCAAGTCCATTGACCCAACCACTAAGCCACCGTGCTCTCTATATATTATTATTACTTAATTATGGACAGGCAAGTATGCCTAAAGTACCATACTTACTTTTTCCCCGTTTTCCCGCCCACTTTGAGTATCCACGGCTGGTCGTCGGGCTTGTATTTTCGCGAGATGATGCCAAACTTTTTGCGGCGTGCCTCCTCGCGAATGTCGCGCCCGTATTCGGAGCCGGCGCCGAATCTATACATACAATTATCATTATGTTGAGCTGTTTATGCAGCAGCAGTGTCACCGGAGAAATAAGGCCATATGTCATATTTATTGTATCGTAAACCCTACTCTTGTTACGTATCGGTTAGGCTCCATTCGATCCAAATATCTTAGCACAAGGAGGCCAGTGGTATTTTTTTTTTTAAACAGGTCTATAAATGATAGTGCTAACTCTTTTTGATCAGCAGAAAGATCTAACTCTTTTTGATCAGCACCTCAACGAAGCATAGATAATAAATTACTAATAATAATTTTAAGGTGTTTTACTAACAAAAGTGGATCAATGTTATCTTGAATAATAATTATAAGTTATTATATATATTATAATGCTGCGTCTCTTTCAAACACCAAAGTTATAAAAAGGATGGCACTACTGTTTAAACAGTTAAAGTTGGCTTAAAATTAGTATCCTATTAGAATCGTAATAAATCCTATAATACGACTGCGCGCTGAACAGGGCCTTGCGTGTCGCCCGCCAGCCGTCAGCGCGCACAGTCAAACTATAATAGAAGCTTAAGCAAGCCCATATGTTTACGTCCTTGACGTTGGCCTTGGGAGCAAGATACAAGAACTAGATGCGCTGCCACAATAGACCTTTGAGGTCGCAGTGGCCCTTGGGCGTGTACCAACACTGTGATATCAAATAATAATAATAATAAAGTCCATATGTTTACAAATATTTGTTCAGATAAGTCCTACTTAGGCATATCTTCATCAATTCCTTTGAACTCCTTAATATTGTTCTCTCTCTCCATCTTGACGTGTGTCCAATTGGAGAAGTCCACTTTGAGTGTGGCGTTAAACCGCATGACATGGTATTTCTTTTTGACATTCTTTGGCACGCGGATCTTGAATTCTTGAACACCGGCCGCTGATTGCTACAAACACACAAAGTAAAGTTAGCGTCAGTTTGGTTACAAGTGTTACTTCTTCAGAATAAAACCGAACAAGACAATTTTCATGATTCTAGGTCAACGGGAAGTACCCTATAGGTTTTGAGTTTCTCGCTTTTTATACAAATATACGGGAAAAGGAGACATAAGCGGCCATATCTTTTGATTGGGTTGACTAGGTTGATTTTTTCATGGCTGCATGAGGTTGCAGACCTGAGTATTTGGTATAAATTTCAACTTAAACCATCTAAAAACCGTAAGCTTTTGCGTCGAAAAAACCGAGGATAACTCATGGGTACATGGCTGCCCTGGCAGGGAATCGAACCTGGGACCTCCGTATATCAAATCCATTAACCCAACCACAGAGCCACCGAGCTAAGGGAACAAATATTGCAAATTATTAGGTAACTTCATCTCCTCATGTCTGTGATTTATTTTGAATCACATAATCCTTTTATACCTCATGTCGATGTGGGAATGTGAAAGGTCGTATTAAAAACTTCGAAAATATGCCAACAAGGCAATAATTATCATCACAAGCATTGCAAAACTGTAAAATACTTGCCGAAGTTCCAGGAGTTGACATTTTCTGAGGATTCATTTCTTTAAAACAACTTCACCAAGGAAACTTAATCACTAAGTATTGCCTAATACGTTATTCTTCTATTTCATGGTTATTTAGGATTAAATTAATGTTTATTTTTGCAAAATCTGCAAATTGAAACCAAAACTTATTTATTTATTTTATTAATGGACTCGACAGTTCGTCATTTGCCAATGTCATGTTACAGAAAATTCAATATATAAGTCTTCTATCTTCCTCCAGGGGAGTCGCAGTAGCGTCTTCACCCTGGGTAGCCGCGTCTTCATGTCTTCATCCAGAGGAGACGCCGTAGCGTCATCACTCTGGATGAAGCAAGCAGCTCGACAGTCACGTTCACTCCGGAGCTTGTAGCGGGAACTCTTGATAAAAGCTTGAAACCCCAGATCTTGCTCAAATTATCCAACAAATACACCATGTCACTCGCAAACATTTTCTGATTAATTTAACGTGATATTAATCTCAAAATAACCACTGTAGACAATAAAACAAAAATTATCAAATAATTTTGCAACCGTTGTTTCCCGCCATTTTCAAGAGAACCAAACCAAAACTTATATCTTTAATCTGTGATTGAAACCACAGATTAAAGATATAAGTTTTCTGATTGAAACGGGGAAGCGTATTGGCCGGCCTAGGTTTGGTCGGTGATGGAAAGTTCAGGCGATTAAGCCGCGTCGTCTTTTTGTAAACGTCAAAATTAGCGTGGATAACTTTGGGATAACTTCTAGGATTGGTAAAATCTAGGTAGAATGGTAGCACCGTAGAGAGAGAAGCCTAGAGGGAAAGGCAAAGCCAACTAGGGCATACAGCCTGGTCTGATGTTAATAGAATGTCTGTATTATTACGTTTCATTTCACGTTACATCTTACGACTGTCATATATCATAGTTTTATTTGGTATATTTCTGCGTAAACCGTAACGAAAAGATTTGAAACATCGAAGTGTTGACAGTAAAAAAAAATATTTCGACGAATTGATAATCTCCTCCTTTTTTTGGAAGTCGGTTAAAAATAATGACGAATTTCTAATTTAATGTTTTTCAATCTGTTTCTACGGCAATTATACTCAAATATATTATTACGGTGCACTACAAATATTTGTACACTAGATTTTAATACGAGTTTGTTTGATTTCTCTGTTTTTGTTGAAAACGTCTTGACAATTTGTGACTAGTTATTTCTTACACTAGCAACATATTAGGCGCTTTCCAAAAATCCACCGTGCTACCAATGTACCAATCCTAAAAGTTATCCACGCTAATTTGTGACTAATTATTTCTTACACTAGCAACATATTAGGCGCTTTCCAAAAATCCACCGTGCTACCAATCTACCAATCCTAGAAGTTATCCACGCTAATTTGTGACTAATTATTTCTTACCTACACTAGCAACATAATAGGCGCACTCGTTTTAGATGAAATGGCAATTAGACAGACAATGGCTTTGCTGGGATCCTCAATCTGTTGCTCCCACTTCACATGGCGATTCGTATTTGTGTATTTGTCATAATTGCCATGTGTGGTTGGTATACTTGACAAAATATTCGTCTTATTTGTATGTACGTCAAGTATTTGACAAGTACGACAAACATCCACTAGCGAATACGAATAGCCATGTGAAGTGGGAACATTTAACGTTTTACGGACGTGATTTACAGTGGGGTTATTCAGGGTTACATCATAAAAAAACGTGAATAACATTAATGAATTGTAGTCACAGTACTTGAACACATATCTAAATTAATTAATCAATCATGTACGTAGAAAGGATTTGTAGTGTACCTAATTAAGTTAATAATAAATCATATTTCTAAACTGTTTTTATATTTGTCTAGATCGTTATGGCCTACGCTCAAAGACGGCACGGTATGGCTTGGCACGGCACAGTATTTTATTTCTGATCAAGTTATTTTAAACCTTATTTCAATGACTTAAGGATGATAATAGAGGTTACATATAAAATCTACGGGGAAACTGCATTTACCGTCTCCGGTCAATATCGATAAAAGTTATCGATGAACATCGAGACCGCACTACGACAATCCGCCATTTTAGTTCCCCACAAAGTTTAGGTAGGCACGTTATTTTTGTAGATATGCCATGTCCATAGGTATTAAGCCATTGCTCGGGCCGATCGATTTTTTTTTGTAAAATTCTTCCCAGAGGGAATTTCGGTTTTTTTGCAAGTAAAGGCATCACTTGGGCGATTTTTATACAAATAATTATGGCATTGGGTACATAGCCACAGTTTAAACCACAGAGTGGTGGGGGTGACCGCGACTTCAATCGTTTTCACTTTGACACTTGAAATATATACATTGCTGCGTTTCGTTGTTGTTTGTTAAAACATGCAAAAACATAGCAGCAATGTATAGCGGCCATGTGTCAAATTGAAAGCGATTACGATAGCGATGGATAGGTCCGCCATTGTTTTGGAATGGCGCGGATTGACTTTTTATTCGTTTAATTTTCTATTTACTCTAATCTAAATAACTAGACATTGGCGAAATTATCTTTTGAAGTGTAGAAGCCATTCAAATAAAAATAGAATAGATAACGATGGATTGATTTTAGTGATGCGCTTAAATTTTACATTTATCGAGTACGCATATTTAAATACTTTAATCAATTATCAGTGCTGACAACATTTTATAGGTCGTCATAATATTTGCATAGGTGGCGCTGTTTACACTCCTTTGAACCGTAGACTGAGTATTCTCTCTCTACGCTTTGAACGCATTCATATTGTTGGATAGTATTGAACACCGACCGATAATGTTTTGTAGGACTATACCAAAAGTTATAAAAGGCGATGCGATATTGCAATTTGCATCATCTTTCATTTTCCTGCTCATCGTCCGGCGTGCGCACACGCAACTTCATCCATTCCAAGACATTCCACAGCTTAGAAGCTAAATTGAGATAAAAGACTTTAGAATTAAGTCTAAAATACATTGTGTGCAGCAATTTAAAGATTATTAAGAGTTTGGAAGTTGTTATATTACGAAGCAGGATAAAGGATCGCTATTTTAAGGTAGGTACCTATACAGGGTGGCCGGAAGAGTGACGTCCAACAAAAAAATTTAAGTCCCTCGTGTCGTGGGGTATCCGAATCACCCCCATGTATGTTCCGCGAATATTCGTAGTTTTCGAGTTATGAATTATTTTCTGAATTTTTAACAATTTTTGATGTGACCAATAAAATAATCTATAGAAAAAAAAATTGAAGCCTTTTCCGATATTTTTTTTTCTAACTGTGTCTTCATGAGTTGTACTTTTATGAATAAAATAATCAGCTTCGTAACTTTGATCGAAGTTATAAAATTTTGAGTATAAGATTGAAGAGTTTACGTTCGGTGAAATTGACTTAATTTTCAACTTTAAATTAAAACTTAACTAGGCAACTCCATGATTCCTAAGTACATCTAAAGAATGCGCCAGACTCGCAGCTTATTTAATAATTTAAAAAAAATACAACTTAAGACTGCAAGGTGGAAAATTCTGAAAATTAACCGTGTGATTAAAAACATATTTGGGCCATTTTACGTTTCCTAACGTTAATTAAAGATTATTGGAAACTTAGCGTCAGAAGATAAGTAAGAATTTTAAGTAAGAAGTTGTTTTGTTATTAAAACACACATGTGAAGAAATTAATTTTAATGTTTTCACATGACCTGACCTCAATTATTATTACAAGGAAATAGCATACGCCCAAGAATCTTCGAGCGAACAAGAGCTGAGGCAGCAGATTGAAAGACAGTTTGAATGTGTATTGTGTATTTGAAAACCTTTTGTGAAAACATTAAAATTAATTTCTTCACATGTGTGTTTTAATAACAAAACAACTTCTTACTTAAAATTCTTACTTATCTTCTGACGCTAAGTTTCCAACAATCTTTAATTAACATTAGGAAACGTAAAATGGCCCAAATATATTTTTAATCACACGGTTAATTTTCTGAATTTTCCACCTTGCAGTCTTTGAAGGCCAATATTTACCAAAGTAGCCCATTAAGTTGTATTTTTTTAAATTGTTAAATAAGCTGCGAGTCTGGCGCATTCTTTAGATGTACTTAGGAATCATGGAGTTGCCTAGTTAAGTTTTAATTTAAAGTTGAAAATTAAGTCAATTTCACCGAACGTAAACTCTTCAATCTTATACTCAAAATTTTATAACTTCGATCAAAGTTACGAAGCTGATTATTTTATTCATAAAAGTACAACTCATGAAGACACAGTTAGAAAAAAAAATATCGGAAAAGGCTTCAATTTTTTTTTTCTATAGATTATTTTATTGGTCACATCAAAAATTGTTAAAAATTCAGAAAATAATTCATAACTCGAAAACTACGAATATTCGCGGAACATACATGGGGGTGATTCGGATACCCCACGACACGAGGGACTTAAATTTTTTTGTTGGACGTCACTCTTCCGGCCACCCTGTATATAGGGGGTCTTGCAATATCGAGTTTGAGTACTTAATCCGAGAAAACTTCATACATGTTACTCGGGTTAAGTCGGTAAAGCACTGTCCCTTTCACGGCCGCTATGACATGGTACGATTTGATCGTTTTGAGAACCGTAATAGCACCGTAATATAATATTTATCTTATCTATCTCTTGCGCCGCAGGATAGTGCGCAGGATGGCTTACATTACTTCGGTACTTAACCGAAACCCTATCTTTAAATTGACTGATAACCTGAGCTGATAACAGTCAATGTGTTAGGTATTTTTGTGAAATGATAACAGCCATTGATTAATATTTATAAATTACAAAGGCTTCTTTTCAATTTATAAATCACAAATTTATAAATTACAATTGGGATGGAATATGAGATACAGTAGTACTCTCCTCTCCCCGCTCGCTCTCGCCTCACCACCTTTCCAGTATCTGACTAAGGACTTTGCATTTGGCTGGATGTTTTTATAATCTCTAGCCCCCCCATAGGGAGAGCTGCCCCTACCTGCCCCCCTTGGCGACGCCCTTGATAACAGCCAAACTAGCAATATATTGATATTTGTATTCGATAAATGTACGATATAACACATTGCAATGAAGAGCTCGGTTCGATTTCAAGCTAGGGCAGCCAATGAGTTATCCTCGGTTTTTTCGTCATAATTTGTTCTGTAATTAGTATGATTGTGACCTAGGGGAACGATGTGTCAGTTCCTTTCTAGGCTAGATTATTTTTACAACCCAACGACCAACGATTGCACAAGAAATAGTTCAACATGTGGTCAATTCGGCTAGACACATAGAAAAAAAAATTGGCAATGTAGTTTCCGTAGTCATAACGTAATTTCTGTAACTGGCCCCAAATTGGTCACCCCTAAAATGTGCCGCCCTAGGCTCCAGCCTACTTAGCCTGCTGGAAAATCCCTATATATAATACATATAGTAAAGCTCTAAAATACAGGGGTCTCGACAACCCTTTACAACTTTGTTGCTTTTGGTGTCGAGACCCTCGGCCCATGGGGTCCCGGCGCTTGGTCGCTTTATAACGAGCTAAGCAAACGAGTAGTAGATGCCACTGGTGACCCAAGAGCTGGCAGCTACCTCGCGCAACGGATTAGCATCGCGATCCAGCGAGGTAACGCTGCCAGTGTCTTGGGTACCTACTCTCGGCAATGCGCAGACTAGAGTCACGACAGTTTTAAGACAGACTATTGCTTTACAAACATTATGAAGCGCGCACAATTCAAACGAGACGTCTCATAGACAAAGCTGTCTAAAAGCTACGAGAACTGCTCAGCGACAAGTCTGTCTTAAAACTGTCGTGACTCTAGTCTGCGCACTGCCTTATACAAGCTATTATTTATTTCAGATCTCGCAATGGAGATTCATAAATGCACCTTTTGCAAAGCCCACTTCATGACGCCAAAGTCATTGCGGGCTCACACGAGGAGAAATATTCACAACGTACAATTAGAAACATGCCAAGTATGTGGACTTGCTTTTCCGCACGTTTCTCTAATGAAACATTTGCTGAAACATCACAAAACCAATGATAGTGTTTGTGATTTCGATTTAATCTCTGGCTATGAGCGGAAATCTAACGAGTTTGTAACCGACGATAGTTCTGATGATGATATAACGAATAGCCACAGTGACAACGGGATTAACGGACTTCCTAATGAAGGAATTATTAATAATTATTCTAACAATGATGAAACTGATGTGATTGTGGACAGAAATGATTCTGGAATTGACGTTGACGTTAGTGATTCTAACGTGCTTCTTATTAATGATGTCTCACGGATAAATGCATCCATAGATGCAAGTGGTAACCACAGGGATGCAACTGTAACTGAAAATAACGATGGAAGTAATGACGTTATATATGATGATATGATCGAAACTATTACAATTGACGACAGTAGCAGCGATGGCAGCAGTGATGAGTATGATGCAACTAATACAGATGATGTGACTGGAAAGAATAATGATGCGTCGGTCGAAACTATTACAATTGACGACAGTAGCAGCGATGGCAGCAGTGATGAGTATGATGCAACTAATACAGATGATGTGACTGGAAAGAATAATGATGCGTCGGTCGAAACTATTACAATTGACGACAGTAGCAGCGATGGCAGCAGTGATGAGTATGATGCAACTAATACAGTTGATGTGACTGGAAAGAATAATGTTAATAATGATGCGTCGGTCGAAATTATTACAATTGACGACGGCAGTAGTGATAGTAGCACAGATGATGATGATAGTGGTACCAATGATGATACTAGTGGAAATGATGCGGACACCGAGTCTAATGGCGATGTTAATGATGAAGTTTTGTCGGAAAATGATGAAAATCAATCAAATAATGATAACCATTTTGTTTATAATGACGAATATCCTGTAGTTAATGACGATATTATAGATGTGGATGAACAAAATTCTATCGTAGAAGATTACATATCTACGGACGAAGGTTATGTCACGGAAACCGATTTTTATGATGTTGATGAAGATAGTGATGGATGCTTTGAGAATCCCTCTGGAAATAATAGACAAGTTGATGGAAACGACGGAAATGTTCATATTAACGATGATAATGTGAGAATCGATAACAGAGTTCTCGACGATGAAGTCATTCGAACCCCGACAAAACGACGCCAGATGCCCGATATTCATGATATGAATAACAATGAAGGTCATATAAGCAATAAGAGATGTCGTAGAAACGAAAGCGATAATAACGTTGCTCAAAACGATGAAACAGATGAAATGGTTCTGCAAAACGGAAACGAAATTGAATTTGGTCGAAATGGAACGGTTGGACACCATGAAATTATTAATATTGCAAATAATGACGTCAGCGGTTCTAATAGTCAGGACATTGCAAGAGTTATTGAAATTAACGACGTTGAAAATGACCCTAGTAATAATAATGATGAAAGCGACAGTGATGATAACGACGACGATGAAGTTATATACATGGGACGCGTAATGAAGAACATAAATCGTTTTAAACAAACCAATTTATTGCAATACGGATTTCGGCGCTAGTTAAAAGCCATTTGTTAAAATGTAAACTCTCATTTTACACTACACTGTGCGATGCGGAGGTAGTACTCGACAGTTCGTCATTTGCCAATGTCATGTTACAGAAAGTTCAATATTTAATAGTCTTCTATCTTCCCCCAAGAGGAGCCTCAGCAGGGTCTTCAGCTTGGGTAGCCGCGTCTTCATGTCTTCATCCAGAGGAGTCGCCGTAGCGTCGTCACTCTGGACAAAGCAGCTCGACAGTCACGTTCACTCCCGAGCTTATAGCGGGAACTCGTGATAAAAGCTTGAAACCTCAGATCTTGCTCAAATTTTCTGCGTGATATTAATCACAAAATAAGCTAGACATTACAACAATTACCAAACAATTTTGCAACCGCCATTTTAAAGAGAACCGCGGAAGTAATAGATCGCGATTAACGCTACAAGAGGTTTGGTTACCTACTACTCCACAGACCACTTACCCAATTGACAAGAAATCGGTACAAATATTATTATTATATTATAGTCTTATTGATATACTCGTAATTTTAAAATACTATGAAAAGGATCAAAGACTTGAATTGAGAGTGAAGACTGCATACCAATGCATTTATTAAACTAAACATTATTAATTAAAAAAACCGACTGCATAATTACTTTGATAAAAATTTCATGTCCTATGTCATTCCTACAATCCAGACGAATCTACCGACACCTCATATGTTACAATCCATCAAGCCGTTTAGGCTGCAGCGCGTGCCAAAGAATTAGACATACATACACTCGAAAAACATAACCCTTCTTGTGCAGTCGGGTAACAAGGTGGATCTTAGATTTATGTAACGGAAAGGGTACAATTAGCGAAGGGAAGGTGTTCAGTATCGGTAACCGAACTACTAAAGTTGAAAAATGATTTCGCAAGAATCGAAAAGCCGTCGTCGCCGTAGTAGTCGTCGGCTAGTTTCATTTTCATTTCATTTTCTAGTTATTTACCTTTCCTATACAAGAAAATGAAACAAAGTCTCTCTTTCAAATGTATAATGACAATTATTTTAAGTATAGCTCTTACGAGAATTATATAAAAGTCTGATGTTTTTCGACAGTACATAATTTAATATATAAAAGTAGGATAATGTATTAATAGGTGCTAAATTACCCAGTGTATTTGAATTTATACTTAAGGTGCAATAATATATATTTTATACATATACTCTGTTTTGTACGAATAAATGATTTATTTTCGAATCTTTAGTTTTATTTCCAATATGAAGATATAAACGTCTACAATATAAATCTATAATGAATGGACGTCTTTTTATATATTTATTTATTAGCCTTTTGCGATATTAAATATTTACATGTCAATTGTTATAATAATGAGTCAATTAATTATATGTCATTTTCAAAATACTTTATTTTTCATTATTAATATTTTTTAATTATCACAAATAATCCCACTGCTGGGCAAAGGCCTTCCCCTGTGCTTGGATGGATGTCTTATAAAATATAAACCCATAAATTGCAGCCATAAAGCACAAAAAACATAAGTCGTGTTTAATTCTACAACTTTCTAAGCCTCCTCCGCCATGCGCTGGCACGGCGCGGCAGCGCGTGGCGAACGCCAGTCGCAAACTAACTACTAACTAGTTGTCGTACGTGTTGCATACGCCATACGCTTCTTCAGTATAAACCGCGCCTTAGGAAGCGCGCGGAACATCGTCCCGCATTTTTGTGTCCCTGCTGTTCATGCAACACGTACGACAACTAGTTTGCGACTGGCGTTCGCAACGCGCTGCCGCCCGCGCCGTGCCAACTGCCAGCGCATGGCGGAGGCGAGGGGCGTTTGTCGTCGAGTGGCGCGGACGCAGTTCTATTTACGACAAATGCGACTCTATTCTCAGTACTATTAAGATTTATATTATGTTTTCTTGACTACAAGCTTCCGCCATACGTCCGCGCCACGCCACTTCAGTATAAACCGAGCTTGTTTGTGTCGAAGATATTCTACGATAAGACGCCTATTTCCTTATACTTTTTTACTTCAATACTTCATTTATTCAAGCTTATGAGCTCTAGAGAATACTTGGTTATGTCATACATAATGTAATAAAGTAATAATGTATAATATAAGGTACAGAATACATATGGTTACGGCTGGATGTACGAACAGAGAAACAGGGCAAAGAACCGATCCACGGGATATAACAAAATGATCTAATAGCGGCTGTAAAGAGGCCTTGTCAATGTTTTACAATTTAGAAGTAGGTACCTAGTTTTTAATAGATTAACAAAAATAATAGTAATTTATTGCATGAGACTCCCTATATAGTCAAAGACAAAGAAAGGTGTAATAGTAGAGTTTTTAAGGTTGAGATTTCCGCAAAAAACACTTGACACTGTTAACTGCTGGTGCCGCCGGATAGTCGTTGCCGCACGTATCTGCGCCCGCGCAGAGAGGGGCTGTTCTGTTCCGCCTGGCGCGCGGCCGGTCCAGCGCGCTGCGGGAGGCGCCCGTACCGAGAGCGCTGCGCAATGCGCATACTCAATGCGTTAGGGGAGGGGGAACAACAAATTGACCTGTTCTCGTGCTCTCTGACAGAGTTCACACGCGCTGCATTGAATTATTTGTCAAATGTCTAAATATGTACTAATTATTAATTATTTCAATTGTTATGTTTTATGTTTATTAATGTATGAATGACTGCACCAGGGCGCGACCCATCCTCCAGGGTATCAACGACATCCCGTCGGGCCGCTTGCCCGAATTTATATACAATGAAACAACAATTAATTGCAGAAATATAACTACCCAAATTTTCAACTAAATTATACATATTAATCTTCAAAGTTATGCGCACAACAAAGCCGATTTTTTTATAGCCTATACTTGCGAGGTATTAAATTATTATTCCGACCGTCGCGTTGTGGCGACGAATATTGTATTATCTTATCCAATCTTATCTGTCTGGCTCGCTCGCGCTCTATAAATAACTGACCTTGGATCGAATAATGTGCGTTTATCCTGTTTCGACCGCTTGCAGTCAACATCCAAACATCACGATAAATAACTCATTTGCGTCAACAAGATAACCCACGGTTTAGTCACAAAAGCTGCCACTTTATTGTCATATGTAACAAACACGAAATATGGAAAGAGCTATGCTCTGTTAGATAGAATAAGAAACGAGTATATCCGCCAGAAGACAAAAGTGGTTGACATTGCTCATAGAATCAGTAAACTGAAGTGGCAGTGGACTGGTCACATCTGTCGTAGAACCGATAACCGATGGGGTAGACGAGTTCTCGAATGGAGGCCACGAACGGGTAAACGTAGTGTGGGACGCCCCCCGACCAGATGGAGGGATGACCTTCGCAAGATGGCTGGCAGAGACTGGATGCATGGGGCCGAGAGTAGGGTTGACTAACGCGCTTTGGGAGAAGCCTGCGTCCAGCAGTGGACTGATACGGGCTGATGATGATGATGAACAAGAAATACTACTTAAACCGTGGATTAACTTGATATCACGTTTATGGCTGTGTAACCATTTGTCACTTTCACACTTGTTAAGTTAACTTAGAAAGGGACCATGGCTTAAAACTTAAACCATGGAATAAGTTTTAAGTCACGTTTATGACTAAAGGCGTGAACACTCCATACATATTATTTATCCTCAGTTCAAAGTCCGCCAACCCAAGTTGCCCTACATTAAAACTTACCAAACCATCATAGTTTGTTACTGCTCATTTATAATCTAGACATGTAGACGTATTATGACGTATTATTCCTGGAATATTCCATAACATATTAATTTTTATCTTTCGGAAAGCATTTATATGCAAATCATTTTTGCAGAGATATTTTCCGAACACTTAGCGCCATCTAGTAAAAAATATCATAACCAAATAAGTTACGAACAACATAGTACGATAAGTTTATTAGATAAATGCGGCCGAAAAAGGAACTAACTAAAACTCATAGTATTTGACAGTTGAGTGATGTTTCCGCATAGACACTAGCGCCGCCAATTGCTAATAACTATCGATGTTGGACTGTATTTGCTGTTTCATTCACACTATCTCTATATTTGAGTGAGTGAGAAGGATAGATGATATTGCTAAGGAAGGAGTCAAGTGGTCAGTCAACGGAGAACGGAAAGTTATTTTTAGTTCACAGAAAATAAACGAAGTGATACGACGTACTACGTAGTTTGGAAGTTTCGCAAATATTTGATTGAATAAGTATTTTATATTGAATATTGCAATGTTTTATTTCAATTGCGTGAAGAAATCGCCTTAAAGGCAATGGTAAGTTAAAATAACATATAGATTTGATAGAATATTTTTACTTTATCAGTTGCTTTCGTTATTCAGCCGCTTTATAAATCGTGTATTTAGTTACTTTGTTAGACGATTAGTAAATGACAGCGATTAAAGCGACGAAAGTTCAAATCTGTTTTTTTTTAAAATAGGGAATCGTATTCGTACTTGTCCAATCGATTTATATGATAAGAAATGAGTCATCATAATTATTACATAAAATGGCGAGAACGTGAGTGCGTTTAAGTAAATGATAATTCGATTTTAATTGCGTTGTGTTAAATTCCGAAAGAGTTCTCGAAAATAAAGTTGGAGTTTCGAAATACAGGGTTTTTGGCATTTATAAATCTATTAAGACATTTTTAATATAAATTAAAATTTGATCCTCTTGGCTTTTGAAAATGGCGGGAAACGACGCTTGCGAAATTATTTAATAATTTTCAGTTTAATGACTATAGTATGTACGCGTTAAGAAAATAGTGAAAAAAAGAGCACGTCTATCCACGGTTGACAAATTAGATGACTTAGACAAATGTGCCATAATATAAGGGCCTGTCTAGGGATGACGGCAAAAGGCCATCACCTATATAGGTGATGATGGATTAGGCGCAAAACTTAAATTTTTAACTACTTAACTCAATACGACGCGACGAAAGACAGATAACAACTGGACTTTATTTATGTTGCGCAATGAGATTAAGCATGTAAAAATCAGAAGACGTCGCGACAGGCGACAGGGGTGGTGTAGGAAGAAACTACGCTCTCGACAGGAGAGAACACAAACGGCACCAAGCCGGCCGAATATTTTTGCCGAATATTCGGCTATTCGGCCAGGGTACCTGCCGAATATTCGGTATTCGGCGAATGGCCGAATATACTATTCGTTGCAAGTCTAGACTCTTCTAAATAAAAATGATTTCATATTTTTCATAATATACAGTTATAAGTACCTACAATTTACAGTTTTAGGATTCTTTCCTTTACGTGTGCTGTAAGACCTAGCTTCTTGCCAAATTTCATGATTCTAGGTCAACGGGAAGTACCCTATAAGTTTTGAGTTTTTTGCGTTTTCATACAAATATGGGATAAAATGCGACATAAACGGCCATATCTTTTGATTGCGTTGACGTAGAAGTTAGATTTTTTCACCGCTGCATAAGATTGCCATACCTGAGTATTTGGGATAGATTGTGAGTCAACTTGATCCGTCCACGCGTTTCTGAGATATATGTATGTATTGACAGACAGACAGACGGACAACAAGTGATCCTAAAGGGTTCCTTTTTTCCTCTCGAGGTACGAAACTTTAAAAATTGCACGGGCCTCGCGATACTATAGCCGCTGTTCCTTTGTTTACAGATCCTATTATGATAAGGTCTGAGGACATTGATTCTGGAGACGAATTCGAAGAGTCTCCTCCCCGTATCTCCATCAAACCCACACCAGACAGAAATGACCATCAGAGCTCTACCCTGACACATAATTCAGGTAAACATCTTGCTGGAAACTTTTCAGGGCATGGTTTAACTCTAGGAAACTCTCAGCAGTGTTCAGCAGTCCCGTCTGGGAAGAGTCCCATGGCTAAACATATAGGAACTGCACAAAAGCCTGGTGTAAGTAGACTTGGGCTAGTAATAGCAGGCAGGACTCCTAATAGTGATGGCACCGCTCAAGGAACAGATATGAATGGAGCATTAGACTTTAATACCCCAACGACATCCAAGGCATTATTATGCAGCCATTGCAACATTTATTTCATCGACGAAATAGTCCTGAAGAAGCATCTATACAAAGTCATTGAACAAATAAGATTTGATGATATTAATACTGATGATACAGAGACAGACACGACAAAAGATGCTAACAGTAAAGCAGGTTTCGAATGCTCTATTTGCAAACTAAATTTCGCGACAAAATCAGCTGTTTTGGCCCATAAAAAAGAAAAACACACGGAATTGAGAACGAAGATTAATAAAGAAAGAGAAACAGCAGACATACCTGCAGAAGAATCTTTAGACGATGAACAAACAGAAACATGTGAAGAAATGGAAGTAGATGAAGAGAATGATGAATTAGAAGAACTACCAGCGATACCTTTGACTCCTATATCGAATGGGAGTAACCTTGAAAAGAAGTTCTTATGTACACTATGCAATACGGTTTTACCATCATATTACGCTACAACGAAGCATAGGGATGAGGTACACCCTTCATCGTACAATAATCGGATATTTCAGAAAATATTCGTACCTCGACAGAACCGACCAAAATCGGACGTTCCCGTTGTCCAAATCGACGGACTTAATAAAGTAATAATTCCAAGCAGCTTGTCCCGAAATATTACTATAAACACCACAAAGATTTCGCAGAAGTACAGATATTCCAAATGTAAACAAACGTTTGCTAATAAGAACAAAGCTAACGCACATTTGAAGACATGTGGCAAAACTGCTCCGCCTAAAGATATAAATAAACCAGAAGAGAAGATTAAATATTTTTGTAGGGAATGCCATAAGATATTCCCGACGATACACTCCACAAGGTTGCATAGACGAGAAGAGCATCCGAATGCGGCAAAGAAAAAGTTATTTCATGTAATTCGAAATTATGGTCAAAATCCCCAAAAAACTAAAACCAGTGCTACAACAACACAAATTGATAAAGAAGCTTCTAGAAAACGCAAATCAGACCAAGTCAATGATCAAGCGACTTCGAAAAAGCGAGCATTGAATACTGCTGTGATAGATTTAGTGGAAAATGTTGATAGTCCCACAATCTACCGTTGCAGCCGTTGCGATATACACTTTACTACAACCAAAGTAATTTCCAATCATTTCAAGACGCTATGTTCGAAAGAAAATAGCGGTGCTGTGCATTGCGAGAAATGTGGTCTACCGTTTACATGTAACGAACTAATGAAGCATAGCCGTGATCATAGAAAGGATGGACATAGTACTGTTGTACAGCTGCCGAAAGCACCAGTTGCCACAGAGGAGACGCCTACAAAAGAAAGTAAAAAAGCCAAGCTTTATAAATGCGTTCAATGCAATGCCCATTTTGGTAAGGCAAGTTCCTTAAGGTCACACTTGTGGCACAAGCTCCACAACCAGACCCAAACCTCTTGTCCAATATGTCATTACACCTTCTTGGAGTCATCTTTCAATCGCCACGTCAGCCTCCACCATGACCGAATGAGACTGCACCGTGAGGACTTCGAAGTGTCCACTGATCACCGAGACACACCTGACGATAGCAGCGACGAGTCTTCGAGCAGCGAGGAATCAGATCCTTCGGAAGACGAGAATAATACTCCTGAATGGACACCGAAGAGGAAAGCTGAAGAGTTGCCTCCAGCAATGAAGACTTCGGAACGTAAAAAGGAACGTGTTGTAAGAAAATGCACAGTTTGTTCCAAGAGGGTGTTAGTAAACAGTTCTAAGACACATTCCAGAGGAACTATTTGTACAAGATGTACATACCGATCGAGGCAACCGATAAACGCTTCTATGGCAACCCCAAAACAGACATCAAAGAAAGATGTCTACAAATGCAACGTGTGTTCTCTCCATTTTGTTGCAAAAGGACCTTTACGAACGCATGTGAATGCAGAACTACACCAATCCGAATTCAGAGTTGGCTGCCCTGAATGTGGCCTGATGTTCAGTGACGCATCCATCACGCGGCACATCAAAATGCATCACAGAGAGTTGCTTCTGACAGTCGATGATTACAACATCATCACCAATTTCGATTTAGATAGAGCTCAATATGAAATTACGAATACACCGTCAAGTGATAATAACAAAGATTCAGAGGAGAAAACGAAGACAAATAAAACACCAAAGACACAGAAACAAGCTGAAACGCAAAAAGATGCTGCTCGAAAAGAGCCTGAGCATCAAATACGGAATGAAATACCATTGACTGTAAATCCAGAACAAACTGAGATGCAAAGACTGGAACAGTTTGAAGCTGAAATAGATGCTCGTCTACAAAAAGAGTTTGATACACAAACGACTGTAAATCAAGGACAGACTGATATACAAACAACTGAAAATCTAAATGAAACTGAGATGAAAAGACAGACTGACAAAGAGATGACACAAACTTTGCTGCAAAAACCATCTGATGCACAAACAAAAAATGTATCACAAGAAAGTATCACAGAACAGAATACTGATGATAATACTGAAAGAGTGGCAGAAAATGCTCCACAGCAGACCTCTGAGCAAAACTCGGATTTAAGGGCCACCATAGAGCTCTTCCGTTGTGGAGACTGCGATGTTTATTTTCTTAATGATTTGGAATGCTTTCGCCATGCCTGTGACCATACACCATTGCATCGTTTCGATTATTTAAAATGCCCGGAATGTGGGCTTCATTTCATAGAGTCGTCAATAACAGCGCACAGAAAGACGCATCATATCAGAGAGTTTACTTTAGAAGAAGTATCGATTAAGGAGTATCGACCATATAAAAGAATAAAAGCCGCACCAAAAGTTATTATGCATTGTCATATACAGAGGGCACATGTCCCTGCAGAAATATCTGAAAAAGAAATTATTGATGAAATGGATTCAGACACTGTTGAACGTGATAGTAGTACAAACAAAGAAACTAATCCAAATACACAAGATGTCTCCAATCTGACGTTTAAAGAGAGGTTTTTAAATGGCTACCCACAATATATGAAGAAAAAGAAAAAATCTAGCTTAAACAATAATAATATTGTGTTAAAAAGGAGTGTTGATTTAAATTCCAAAAAGTTCAATAAGGCTATGGCCTCTAATAATAAAAGTCACAGTAGTGAGGGTGCATCTGCAAATAAAGACATAGATAAGGCATGTTCTGTACTAGAAAGGCAAGAACCACAAGAAAATGTCATTGTGAATAACTCCATCACACAATCAATTGAAACCGTATCAGAAACATTGATAAACCCAAATATTGTAGAACGAACTCAAATTGAAACAAATGAGACGAGTGAAATATCAGAAACAAGCAAAGAAGCAACAGCAGCAAATCCAAATGCTGTTCAAGCGGAAACAATCAATAAAACATTTCCTCAGTCGGAAGAACTCCAAGATACCACAAACAACGACTGGGGCGTAAACGTTCAAATCGTCGACGAAAAGACCGAGGAAATAACAGATTTTACATCACAAAATAAAACTATAATATTAAATGGCAACAGTAATGATCAAAGAAGAGACATATATCAGGAAACTCGATGTCAATCTGTTGAAAATGATATAGACAGCCACAGATACGATCGCGACATGATAAATAACGATTCGGAGACAGATAATGACACTCTACAAATGTCAGGGGATTTAACTGAAAACAATGCAGGACAAGACTGGATGGTGAAGATTCCAGTGACAGAACGAGAAATACTGAAACTAGAAGACGAAGACACATTGTGCTGGTCGTGGGACGAACTAGAAGAAATAACCGATGACTCGTCAATCAAAAGCTCTAAGGATAGTGAAGTGGAAATCAAATTTGAACTGATGGAGTTTGACGAATATGATGCTCAAGAACTTGACAATGATAATCCTGAAACTAATGGGGCGGAAATGGATGTTTTAAATATAAGGAAAGATATGGATAATGATGAGAATATACCTCATTCAAATATTGAACAGTCTTGCGATAGTACAGTACAATCATCAGTAGTTGCGAATAATTCCAATGACGAGGTTAGAGTAAGTGATACAACAGAAACAGATGTCACTGTACCCGAGAATTTTCTTGAAAATGGTACTGGAGAAGGGTCGCGGTCTTCAGAAATAAGAAACGTATGTCTGAACACAGAAATAAACATAGCACAAGATGAAAATGATGAAACGGTCTCCGAAGTTTATGTATTCGTAAAAAATCAGTCGGTAGCCACGAGTGATGATCATTTCGGAGCGGCAGAGCTAATAAAAGACACATTAACACCAATAAGTGGTAACGTAGAACCTGCGACTAATCAGGAACGAAGTGAAATAGGTGATGAGAGAAGTGGACATAACAATGGACTAGTCAGAGCTTCAACAAACAATATTGATGACGAAAATAATATGGCACTGAAACGCATGGAAAATGAACAACCAAGTACGCGAGGTGTTAAAAATCAATCAGTAATAAGACATACTAATGTTACGGATGTGCATTTAATATTCGGGCCTGACTACGGACATAAAGCCTCAGTTACAGATGTGTCTGATACAACAAGAAACACTGAATCTGAGACTGACAAAGAAGACCAATCAAGTTCTAGTGCATCATTAGACATAGACCACGCAACAGTAATTGCTGTCGCTGAAATTCACTCCGCCCAAACTGCTAATAGTGACGATTGCATACCAAACGAAAATGTTAAAGAAAACTCAAAAGAAATAACAGAAAGTTCAGAAGCAACTGTTGAACGTACTGAAAATGTAAATTATTACGTAGATACAGATAAAATTGTAGAGCAACTTGGCGAAGCTACAGATCAGAAAACATCAATCAGAAATCAAAGGAAATCTATTGCAGAAATTCCTAAAGTTTTGACAATACGGAACTTAAATCATGATATTAGTGACACAGGAATTGTAAATGAAACTCCCCTCAATAATGTAAGTTCTGAGGAAGGTAAAGAAAATATATCATATTCCA
This sequence comes from Tachystola acroxantha, assembly GCA_963506565.1. Taxonomy (NCBI): domain Eukaryota; kingdom Metazoa; phylum Arthropoda; class Insecta; order Lepidoptera; family Oecophoridae; genus Tachystola; species Tachystola acroxantha. Next base: position 3,209,453 of record OY735876.1, on the reverse strand, counting down.
ACAATCCAGAACAAGATACTCAAATAAATGATAATAATTTAATTATAAACAATACAGCTGAAGAGATACTTTATAAACCTATGAAAGATTTAATTACATTTGAACAAGACAGTTGTAATGATACTGTTGAAAGTGCAGTGAATGTTGTTTTTGATGTTACTGCAGTTTCAAATAATGCTAATAATGTTAACAATGAAATTGGAGATGGAGAGGAACTACCCGTCAATGAACAGATACAGAATCCGCAAGATATGGTTGGCAAAGAAAACATTACGTCAGATGGACAAGAACATACTTCAAGAACTCGTAAAGTTACTGAAGACAGTTCCAATAATATTCTAGAACAGAAAGAAGAATGTGAAACTGATCGTTGTCAACATAACGAAATAGGCAATCAAACAGAAAATCCTAATATAACTTCTGATCAAGATTTAACAAACAATAATGAACCAGGTACAAAAAACATTGAAAATGAACCCAAATGTGATAAAACTGATTTTATACATAGAAATGATGATACAACTACAGATTCTATGATAAACATCGGTCAAAGTCCATACTTGATTGAAGACGAAAGCGATAGTGAAAGCGATGTCATATGCACTGGTTTTAAACCTAATGATCAAATTGATACTATTACACTTAGTGACACAGAGGACTTAACTGATGACAATAGATTAGAAGCTCAAAATAGTTCTTCAAAACTACTAAATAATGACGAAAGAATAAATGAAATAAAAATAGAAAAATCTGGACAACCTGATATACGGAAATACCTGAAAGGGCTTAATAAGAGTGGAAAAAATCAGGATTTTGCGGAGGGATCGTCTAATGATTTGAATAATATAAATTTGCCAACAAAGACTGAGGGTGCCAGAAATGGAGATATAGACAGAAGTTTGGGAGGCTGTGAAGCAGGGGACCAAAATAAGAGAAAAGACTGTCCGAAATATCCAATTGCTTTCGTATCACTATTAAGTGATGATGAAGATTAAATGCATTTACTAATAAAATATTAATAAGTATAGTGTGGTCTAAAAAGTGTACAGGATGCTTTTTAAGGTTGAGATTGTCTAACTACTTGACCTATTGCAAGAATTATTTCACTGTTAAATTGATAAAAGTTAAAACTATGTATACATATAGTTGGGCACAAAATGGCATTGTGCAAAAAGGGAAACTAAAATTTGTCACTAACTTATAGTTTTAGGACATTTATATAACATAATATATATTTATAAGTACCTACTGTGCACATTATTGTTATGGCTAATGAAGAGCGGAGTCTCCTGGCACAGACATAAAAACCTAAAAGGAGACTCCGATTACAGAAAAATGTGAACAATCTTATTGATGCCAAATAAATTTTTATTTTTTTAATTTTTTTATTGTCATTTAACCTTGAAATCCCCTCATTAGACCCCTGTCCCCAGAACCCGTAGATAGAGAATAATCTGTCTACGCCAGAACCTGTGGGGTATTGCGGTTCTCAAAACGATCAAATCATACCATGTCATATATGCGTGACAGGGACAGTGCTATTGCGTTGGTATAGCGGCGTCTCTGCTCGGCGCGACATGACATGGTATGATTTCATCGATTTGAGAACGGTAAAAGGGCGGGATGGGTGACCGCTAGTGACAATTTCATCCTCGCCCCTCCATGCCTCGTGTCGCACGTCAAACCATTGATAAGTCAATGCGTCAAACAGTCGGTCCCACAGATTAAAGATATAAGTTTTCTTTTCTTCAGCTCGGTCCGGCTCGGTCGCTCGGTCCGGCAGGCTGATTTTGTAAAATAACAACTAGCGATCGGTTGCAGTCGCAGTCTTACAAAATACGAATTTTAAAGCTTTGGATGGCTTAGCAGCGACCATAGATTAAAGATATAAGTTTTCTATGCAGCGACTAAGAAGCAACTTTAGTTCTCGAGTTGCTCCCTGGCGGCAGCACCGTCGGCCGGTCGCCAATCGCTGATACGTAATACGAGATTCATGTTTGACAGCGACTATTTCGAAATAGTCGCGATCGCTTACCGATTGCTAGTTAGAAAATGAGCCTGCCGGTCGCTGTCCTGTCGCTCGGCATCAGTCGCCAGGCCACGGCAGAGGTCCGAAGGCCTACGCCCGAAGGCGGACGGAATAACTGATGGTGGCACTTCACTAGGCTATTTGTATTTGCGTATTTGTCATAATTGCCATGTGTGGTTTGTATGCTTGACAAAATATTCATCATCAGTCATTTATATTGCCCCACAGACCTTCCCTTACATCGAGGGAGCTGGGGCCATGATCAATCACGCGGGCCCAGTGCGGATTGGCGGCTTTCACATTTTCTTATTATTAAATAAAGTGCCATAGTATGACATTTTATTCACATTACGATCTAGCCTAAATACAATAAGACTAATAAGTAATTTGATTTTGACCAAAAATTATATAAATTGACACTTATATCTAAGAGTTAGTCCAACGACTAACGGATTTCACATGCCTTAGATTTTTTCTTCTAAGGCATGCAGGTTTCATCACGATGTTTTTCCTTCACCGTTTTGAGAGCACTCGGTAAATGACACAATATTCGTCTTATTTGTATGTAAGTCGAGTATTTGACAAATACGACAAACATCCAATAGCGAATATGAATAGCTTAGGGCCTTATCACACTGGCGATTTGCGAGCGAGTTCAAAGAGAGGCGATTGCGCAGCGAGCTCCGCGATCCGCGTTTTGCACAGTCAATAAGGCCCTTACGACGGCATTATTCGCGGCGAGCTCGCGCAATCGCCTCGCTTTGAACTCGCTCGCAAATCGCCAGTGTGATAAGGCCCCAAGTGAAGTGCCACCATCAAGTATTTGACAACATACATCCAATAGAATCTAGCGACTATGAATAGCCAAGTGAAGTGCCACCATGACAGTAGATGCGTTCACTGCACCCGGTCTACGACTGCACCACACGAAAAGATAATGTTATTATAATACTACTGTTATAATTATTAAGACTTCGCAGTGGAAGCGTGCTGGGCCCATAACCTATTAAGAGCCTTCCATGAGCCAACTAGCGCCGCCAATCTTAAAAAAATAATATCTTCCAATATAATCAATTTTATTAAAAAAAGCTAATTACAAAATGTTTATTACGATAAATACTATTTACGTACGGCTTTGGAGTTTTTACATTAAAGGTATTAAATTTTTTTTATTACTTATTATTAAAATAAAACATTAAGTAAATATTATTATTTATTTCTATATTAGTATTAAAGTATTAAACATTAGGTTATACCTCTGATATACAATATTTTTTTTTCCTAACAATAAATACATACAGTTACTTTTTTCTTTTAAATTTTTTTTCTTACTCAATCAATCATCGGGAAAGCAGGCAAACATCAAACATAGCCAATTTCCATACAGCCATTTTTAGTTTTTGTTTGATTCTTCTATCATTATTATCTACATTTCTTAGGTTCTTTCTTCATTTATCATGACGACAATACGTCGTGCTGTACACAGAGTACTTAATAAAATTTAGAACACAATATATTTTTGTACACAGCATTACCTACTAGCTACTAGGCTGTATGGTCTTAATTATTGTTCACGTCCCTTGGTGTTTTGTTTTGTTTGTTTGCAGGGTTACCAGATTGGGGGTTTTTCTCGCAATTTTGGGGAAAAATTTGGCTGTTGGGGAAATTTTGGGGAAATGACATTGCTGGGGAAAAGTTTGGGGAAAAAAATTTCAGGGTGGGGAATTTTGGGGGCGAATATTCTATATGATCATGGCTGACATGGCTCAATATATTTGCCTACCCGAACATTTACATCACTAATTAAGGGTGATATATGACTTAGCAGTTAGCAGACCGTAGTGGATGCTCAAACTTTCAGCCTACTGTTAAAATTATATAAAAATGCGAAAAACGTCTACAGCACTCAGCATACTCCACCGAAGAAGACGCCGAAATTTTTTAATAATTATATGCAATTGATTGGAGAACGTACGTCGACCAAATTGGCGATGTCTTGAAAAAGAGCTAATTGCGGTCTACTACAACCCGACAAGCATACATGAAGAGATTTATGAATGTGGAGGAAGCGAGGGTGTGTGCCAGGGTCGCAGCAGATGGAAGTCCATCGTCTCTGCCTACCCTTACGGGAATCAGGCGTGAGTTTATAAATAATAAAAAATGTATAAATATATGCAATAATTGCGTTTCGAGCTATATTCAAGAGTCCCATTCAGTACCATTATTGAGCTCAAGAGTTGTCCAGGTTTGAAGACGCTTCGACGACTCGTCTGGAGGTAGAAAAAAGACATACTTATTGAACTTAAATTATGTAAAATAATTGCCGTACAATTACACCATAAATAAGAATTCACAAAATTGTGTACGAAAAATTACAAAGAATTACTATGTAACATGACATTGGCAAATTACCAACTGTCGAGGCCATTAATATAACTAAATAAATTATACACGAGTCTTTGTAATGACGATCAACGGTGAAAAAACCCTCAAAAGTCAAAAATATTAAATAATTTATTTCTCAAAAAAATTTGGGGAATTTTATGCCAAAACGTATCATTTTGGGGAATTTTTTTTATCAATCTGGGGAAATTTGAAAAATCCAATCTGGCAACCCTGTTTGTTTGTCATTCATTTCGTTGTGTGTGCAATTTCGTGTTTTGGGTGATTTGCGAAGTTAATTTGTATTTAGATTTGACTTGGATCCCGTGTAGTAATATGGGCAAGAAGAAGAACAAGAACAAAATGAGCGGCGCTGCAAAAACCGCTGCGAAAACCGAGAAGAAACTGGCAAATAAATTTAAAAAGGAACTTGCAAATTTGGGAGAGGTTAGTCTATATTTTTGTAAATTACCATTAACAGGTCAAAGTTGAATAAAGGGAAATGTATGAAGTTTTCACGGGTTAGGTCCCTAACACTCGGGTTATCTTTTATTGCAACTGGTTTCTGAAATGAGGTACATTTTCTAGGTTATAAATCAATAACAAGAATGTCATCGACAGTTTCGAGCACGAGCTCAGCGTGGACTCGCACTTACGACTGTCAAACTTGTATGAAACTGACGGTTAGAGTGTCGCTAAGGGGGCACTGAGGAAGAAAAACTTCAGCCCTAATTTGACAGGGGTTGATCGGACAAAAAAATGACCGTGCCATAAAATCATCCCCAAAGAGCCCCTTCCGATGGTATCATAAATTGGGGGGGGTTATATAGAGACGAAATTTTCGATCAAAATTTTCTAAGTCATTTTTCCTCAGTGCCCCCTTAGCGACACATACCATTTAATGGAGAACTAGCTGTACCTGCAACTTCCTATGCATAGAAGGAACTATTGACCTCCTTGTAGTACTGTCAATGTACTGGAAGGCAGCTCTTCCTCTCTGGTTACTGTGGTTCAAATCACATACCACAATAAAATTGTTTATAGCCTATATTTTGCCCAGAGATTAGAGCTATTTCCTCAATATTCAAAAAATTGTGCTTTGGCATCATTATCTATGAGACAGTCCAATTAGGTATTCTTTAAAAAAATATCCAATTAACCGACTCAACTTTTTTACAGTCTTAATAAATGTATGTATAGAATATATTTTTAGTATGTTGGCTTTGGGAGCGAGACATAACTCGGTGCATGACAATAGACCCTTGAGGTCGCAGTGACCCTTGGGCTTGTACAGCTAAAAGCAGATCAAGTGTAACACTTGGGACCGTTCTTATTTTCTGCGTCGTAAGAGTTGAAATTGTACTGTAAGTGTTACCATTGATCTGCTGATGTCCGTACCAACACCCTGATATTGAATTATAATAATATTTTTAGGATGACATAGTTAGAGTCCTAGTTGAGATAGAGAAGGAGGAAGCGAGGAGGCTGACCGCCACAGAGAAGACGCTCCCAGTGCCTCCCACGCCGCGTGCCTACGCAACCCTCACGCCACACCCAACTGACAATGAGCTCATCATGTTTGGAGGAGAGTACCATGATGGACAGAAGGTAGGTAATATTTTGGTATTTTTATACCATATCGTCTTTTGCTAGGGTTGTATATAGTATTTAATGATAATGGACTGGACAGTTTTTTTGAGTTAAACAGTAGTTAATATTATAATTCAGAATTTGAATTACACATTATCCATGCTCAGTGAATAAATTAGAACATGATAAAAAAATTCTTCAGACGTAGCCTGTGGTGGCTCAGTTGGTAAGAGCGTGTCACGGAATGACAAGGTCGCAGGTTCGAGTCCTGCCCACGACAAGAATTTTTTGTTCATGTTCTAATATTATAATTATTTAAAGTTTTTCTTTTCGTGTGGTTTAGTGTCCAAACCTATTTGTCAGAGTTATTTGGGCAGCCCGCCCAGTGACATACATTAATTGTGCACGGTGTTTAAGTAAATAAAACAATTTGGGGGAAAATATAAAAAAATATTTACAAAATTTTTGTAAATCGTTCTAAATTCTTCCAGATGATGTTGTCTCTGCCGTCTCAGTTAACGCATTCAAAAACAAATTGGACAGTTATTTTAAAACCATTAACAATAATAATACCACTAAATTATAGACTTTACAAACACTGTGAAGTGGTCATATCAGCGATGAGCTGCCTGTCCATAATTAAATAATAAAAATAATAATAATAAATATTTGAATTTATCAACTCTAATTTTTTTTATTAATTTGATGTGCATCGTTACAGTGCTTTGGATTTTTTTTTACATTTTAAGGTATTCTTAATTTTTTGCTTTGACCTAATGGTCATTACTAAGGTCATTGTGTGACTTGTGACAGACTTAGTGATTTTGCAGTTTTGATTTACAAAGAAAACCTTGCCAATTTAATATTGATCATGAGTACAGTCGACGACAGAGATAAGTATACAGGGGCCCTCAATAAGGTTGAGAGTTTCTCAAAAACTACTAGACCGAATTTAATCATTCTTTTACAGTTACATAGTTTTCACTTTTATCTATCAAACAGTGAAATAATTTTTGCAATAGGTCAAGTAGTTTTTGAGAAAATCTCAACCTTAAAAACTCTCCTGTACACCTTTCTCTGTGTTCCATCGTACAACCCCAAGTTTCAATTTGTCGAATAATTTAAGGACATTCCGTATACCTAATTCAAATTCTGTTAAACTGTTTTAAAGCCCCATTACATTTCAGACCGTGGTCTACAACGAGCTGTTGTTCTACAACCCTGCGAACGGCAGCTGGCGCAAGATGCAGGCTCCGTGCGCGCCGCCGCCGCGCAGCGCGCACCAGGCTATAGCCACACCCGCTAATAAGTATGCGACTACATACTGATTCATCATCATCATCATCAGTCTATTTATATTGCCCCACTGCTCGGGCACAGACCTTCCCTTACATCGAGGGAGCTCGGGCCATAATCCACCACGCGGGCCCAGTGCGGGTTGGCGGATTTCACATGCCTTAGATTTTTTTTTCTTCTACGACATGCAGGTTTCATCACGATGTTTTTCCTTCACCGTTTTGAGAGCACTCGGTAAATGTACGTAAGTTTTTCCGTCGAAAAAACCGAGGATAACTCATTGGTACATGGCTGCCCTAGCTGGGAATCGAACCTGGGACCTCCATATTGCAAGTCCATTGACCCAACCACTGAGCCACCGAGCTCTCTACTATACTGATTGCTCAATTTATATTTGGAAAAGTATGCCGCTCTCCAGCAAAATTACCTGTTTGATCCGTTCGCGGTGGAGACGACGGGTTGCTGGGGGGACATAAAAATTGTCGCAGACATTGGCCGTCGCCTTAAAGAGGGGTTGTGACTTGCTCCGGGTCCTGCCTGGTGCAAAGGATGCCATAGCTATACAGCGCGGTAACACCGCGAGCTTTATGGGGCACCTTTGCGCCGGGTATGACAAGAGGCGGGTTATTCGACTGACAAAGGTTTAACGGATATTTTAAGATAAGATAAATATTATTTATTGCAAAAAAATAAAAAAGTATTATACAAAAGAAATAGGCTAATACAGTTAGTATTACAATTGGCGGTCTTATCGCTCAAAGCGATCTCTTCCAGACAACCTTTGAGTAGAGAATTCGGCGTATGAATAGGTTTTAGTTATTTGGATAGGATATAAAAAAGGATTTTAAGACTGCCTCACTGCGAAACGCGAATGGTTTAGTTTCCGATTTTAATTATCAGTCTAGATGTTTTTAAATTTTGTGTAGGCAATTGTAATTTGACACAAACCATCGATTTGAATGAAAATTCAAAAAATAAATAAGAAAGGGGATCGAACATTTGTGGCATAGTGGATTTAATTCGATCTTATATATAATATCGAACGGTAATAAGAGCTCAGTGGCTCAGTGGTTGGGTCAATGGGCTTGCAATATGGAGGTCCCAGGTTCGATTCCCAGCTAGGGCAGCCATGTACCAATGAGTTATCCTCGGTTTTTTCGACGGAAAAACTTACGTACATTTACCGAGTGCTCTCAAAAACGGTGAAGGAAAACATCGTGATGAAACCGGCATGTCGTAGAAGAAGAAAAAATCTAAGGCATGTGAAATCCGCCAACCCGCACTGGGCCCGCGTGGTGGATCATGGCCCGAGCTCCCTCGATGTAAGGGAAGGTCTGTGCCCGAGCAGTGGGGCAATATAAATAGACTGATGATGATGATATATAATATATTAAAATGATATGCAAAATTCACTTATTCTGCAGAGGTGAGCTGTGGATATTCGGTGGAGAGTTCACCAGTCCATCGGAGACGCAGTTCCACCACTACAAAGACCTGTGGTGCTTCTCACTCGCAGACAAGAGGTGGGAGAAGGTAAGGAAACAAACTTATTTTGTAGGTTATAATATCTGAAGCATATGGTTAGCGATAAATGTGACTTAAATTTGACGTCGCGTTAAAGCAAGTACACTTTATTTGCACACAAAAAAAAAACATCGGTTAAGTACTTATAAAACCGAAATTAGCTAGTGACAATAACATGTGGATGTTAGCTAGATATCGCCATACAAATTCGGTGGTTCTGTTAAATTAAATCCCAACGAAAACATGAATGTTGAAATCTGAGCAATCTCTCTTTATTCCTATAAAAAATACTAATACGAAAGCAATGCTAAGTTATAAAGCACTTTTCCAAGCAGTAACTTCTAACTTAAAACATGATGACATATAAAAGTACAGTAATCTTATTTTATTTTTACATATTCTGAAGACTAATAGTTATCCTTGCAGACATATATTAACTTGGCAGGTTTTCGTAATAGGGTTAATCAATTAAATTTTTAATATTACAATGTATGCAACTTAAAGGTTTTAAATATCTCTTAAATTGGCCAAATTATGGACTGGAAACACTTTTCGTTTTCGCCCTGCACTCGCAAGATCATATTAGTAAATAATATGAAATCTTCGACTATCAGATCCAAGCCCCAAACGGCCCCTCACCGCGTTCGGGTCACCGCATGGTCCTGCTCGGTCGGAAGCTGTTTGTGTTCGGCGGCTACTCGGACGACGGGCGCGAGTGCCGCTACTTCGACGACCTGTTCACCTTCTGTCTGGACACTCGGGCGTGGTGCAAACTGACGCCTAGCGGACGCGGCCCGAGCGCCAGGTCGGCGTGCGTCATGCTACCGGCGCGGAGTGACTCGGTAAGTGCTACAGCGCCCTAAGGACATTGACCTGTTCACCTTCTGTCACTCGGGCGTGGTGCAAACTGACGCCTAGCGGACGCGGCCCGAGCGCGAGGTCGGCGTGTGTCATGCTACCGGCGCGGAGTGACTCGGTAAGTGCTACAGCGCCCTAAGGACATTGACCTGTTCACCTTCTGTCACTCGGGCGTGGTGCAAACTGACGCCTAGCGGACGCGGCCCGAGCGCGAGGTCGGCGTGCGTCATGCTACCGGCGCGGAGTGACTCGGTGAGTCCTACGGCACCCTAAGGACACTGACCTGTTCACCTTCTGTCTGGACACTCGGGCGTGGTGCAAACTGACGCCTAGCGGACGCGGCCCGAGCGCGAGGTCGGCGTGCGTCATGCTACCGGCGCGGAGTGACTCGGTGAGTCCTACAGCGCCTTAAGGACATTGACCTGTTCACCTTCTGTCATTCGGGCGTGGTGTAAACTGACGCCTAGCGGACGCGGCCCGAGCGCGAGGTCGGCGTGTGTCATGCTACCGGCGCGGAGTGACTCGGTAAGTGCTACAGCGCCCTAAGGACATTGACCTGTTCACCTTCTGTCATTCGGGCGTGGTGTAAACTTACGCCTAGCGGACGCGGCCCGAGCGCGAGGCGTGCGTCATGCTACCGGCGCGGAGTGACTCGGTGAGCGTTTAGGAATCGGATATCACGTGAGTAACGCCGTATTAATAAACAAAACTCAGTTCTCAAGAGAACTGACAAACTCACACTTGAGAACATAATTGCTGATTGCAGGCGAACCGCGACTTGAGAAAGACATCACGTGATACGACGTCAAGATTGTTTTATTAATAAATGACATACTTGAGATGGTGATAACGTCTTGAGAGTGTATCAGCTGAATTCGCGCTTGAGGGCTTGTGGGTTTGAGCTCAGAGTATTAATACGTGCCTAAGTGCATCGAAATCATTGCGTAGCGTAGCGACGACGCGACGCATCGGTGACGCCGCTCCTAGCAATTTCCTACTCATTACCCTTCCGCGATACAAACCAGGCTTTAGACCTAATTCATATCATATTAAGCTCTCTTATTCCCCAGCTAATAATCTACGGCGGGTTCTCCCGAGTGCGGGAAGGTAAAACCGAGCGTACCCACACACACACGGACCTGTTCCGTCTGACCGCCAAGGCCGACGGGTGGGTCTGGCGGTCTCAGGCGGGAGGCCTACTCGCGCCCCCGGCCCGCGCGGGGCAGGCCGCCGCGGTGAACGTGCACAGCGCCAGAGGATACGTGTTTGGAGGAGTCAGTGTAAGTACAGAGAAAGGTTTTTAAGGTTCATATTTGATCAGAATGTACTTGACTGGTTTTTGGAAACTATGTACAATTACATAGAATAGAAATCATTTGTTTCACGCACACACACACACAGCACAATACACAGTTTAATGTCTACAGTGGTTGTATTGTGTTTAATATCACGTTAAGTTAATCAGAAAATGTACGGTGAAAACAGTATGGTAAAATTATTGGAGGATTCATGCAGGATTTGAAGTTTGGTGCTATAGTCAAGAGTCCCACTACGAGCTCGGGAGTGAACGTCACTGTCGAGCTGCTTCGTCCAGAGTGATGACGCCACGGCGACTCCTCTGGATGAAGAAGACTATATGATATTTTGAATATTCTGTAACATGACACTGGCAAATGACGAACTGTCGAGTCCATTAATAAAATAAATAAAGTAGGTAGATAGAATAGAAGAGATAGGTGTGTGCTCTAAACTCTCTACTAACTAGTAAAATAATTTCTACAATCTGTCAAGAGGTTTAATTTGTGATAACTCTCAATGAGGCTCCCACCAAGTCCTACCTTTCAATCCACAATATTATTTAGGATGTTGAAGAAACCGAAGAAGACATCCGAGGCGAAATGAGCGGCGAGCTGCAGCTGTTAGACCTGGAGACCTGCAAGTGGCACGACGTGACGCTGCGGGGGGAGCGACGGGGCGCGGCGGGCAGCGCGCCGGCACCCGCACCCGACGGCGAGCCACAAGGGGAGGCCAGCGGTGAGTTGTGGGGGGCAGGGGGGAGCTGTGGGGGGCATGGGGGAACTGCTAGACCTGGAGAACTGCAAGTGGCATGGCGTGACGCTGCGGGGGGAGCGGCGGGCAGCGCGCCGTCCCCCCCCCCCCCACGGCGAGAAACACGGGGAGGCCAGCGGCGAGGGGGGGGGGATAGGGGGAGCTGCTAGACCTGGAGAGCTGCAAGTGGCATGGCGTGACGCTGCGGGGGGAGTGGCGGGCAGCGCGCCGTCACACCCCCACCGGCGGCGAGAAACACGGGGAGGCCAGCGGTGAGCTGTGGGGGGCAAGGGGGAGTTGTGGGGGCAGCGGTGAGGGGGGGGGAGCGTGGCACAACGTGACGCTGTGGCGGAGCGGCGGGGCGCGGCGGGCAATGCGCCGATACCCGCCCCCGACGACGAGACATACGGGGAGGCCAGTGGTGAGCTGTAGAGGGGGGGGGGGGAGCTGTGCGGGCAGGGGAGCTGTGGGGGCAGGGGGGATGCTAACCTGGAGTTCTGCAAGTGGCACGGCGACCACGGCGTGACGCTGCGAGGGGAGGAGTCATATCATAGGGATATGTGAGTTTTGTAAGACACAAGTCCATAACATGTTAGTAACAAATTACTTACATCTACGTTATTGATGTCTTAACTTGTGAATTTAATGAAACTGATTCAATATAATTCTTCCTCAGTGGTAACAGACGAAGTATTCACATTGAAGTTGGGTGGGCCCTCCGCGTCCGCCGAGGCGGCGACCCCCCAGGAGAACGAGACCCCCCGAGGGGGCCCTGGACCCCGCATGTCCGCCATGATGGCCGTACAGCGCTCCGTACTGTACTTGTACGGGGGGGTCTTGGAGAAAGATGACAAACAGTTCTATTTGAGCGATATGTATAGTTTAGGTGAGTACCTGCTTTATTTATTTTATTACAGGCTTTTTGAAAATGGCGGGAAACGACGGTTGCGAAATTATTTAATAATTTTCAGTTTAATGTCTACAGTGGGTGTTTTGTGTTTAATATCACGTTAAATTAATCAGAAAATGTTCGCGAATATGGTGAAGTTATTAAAGAATTCAAGCAGGATCTGAAGTTTGGCGCCATGGTCAAGATTCCCACTACAAGCTCGGGAGTGGACGTGACTGTCGAGCTGCTTCGTCCACAGTGATTGACGCTACGGCGTCTCCTGTGGATGAAGACAAGAAAACGCGGCTACCCAGGGTGATGACGCTACGGCGACTCCCCTGGAGGAAGATAGAAGACTATTATACAATGATTTTTTTGTAACATGACATTGGCAAATGACGAACTATCGAGTCCATTAATAAAATAAATAAATAAATAGCACGGACCAAATGTTAAAATGCAGGAGAGTAAAAATATTTAACATAATAATCATAAAATTCAAAAGTAACATTAATTAACAATGTTATGGACAATTCAGTCTTGTAAATTGGCGGACCATATTTTAGCTCTCGCGGACCACTGATAGTCCTCGGACCACTGGTTGGGAACCACTGCATTAGAGGCTCGTAGTCTGGTTGCGGGTACTCGTTGAAAACGATCGTACAAGGTAAGCAACGTTGGTGAGGTCAGTACCTGGATGGGTGACAGCTAGTGACAATTTCCTCGGAAAACACGTTAAGCAGTTGGTCCCAGTTGTTCGGCAGCAGTTGTCAGAGGCCTACAGGCGGCCTGAATAACTCTGACAATAGGTTTGGTCACTAAACTACACGAGAAAAGAAATTAATAATTCCTTCTAGTCTCAGTAGTTCGGTGATTTTGTTCGGTGCCGAACTACTGAGACTCTCATAGTCTCAACAGTTCGGTTGTACACGTGCACCGAACTACTGAGACCCTCTTAGTATCAACAGTTAGGTTGTACACGTGCATCGAACTACTGAGACTCTCATAGTCCAGTTCGGTTGTGCACGTGCACCGAACTACTGATACCCTCTTAGTATCAACAGTTCGGTTGTACACGTGCACCGAACTACTGAGATCCTCTTAGTATCAACAGTTCGGTTGTACACGTGTACCGAACTACTGGGACCCTCATAGTCTCAACAGCTCGGTTGTACACGTGCACCGAACTACTGAGACCCTCTTAGTCTCAACAGTTCGGTTGTACACGAGCACCGAACTACTGAGACCTTCTTAGTATCAACAGTTCGGTTGTACACGTGCACCGAACTACTGAGACCCTCTTAGTATCAACAGTTCGGTTGTACACGTGCACCGAACTACTGAGACCCTCATAGTCTCAACAGTTCGGTTGTACACGTGCACCGAACTACTGAGACCCTCTTAGTATCAACAGTTCGGTTGTACACATACACCGAACTACTGAGACCCTCTTAGTATCAACTGTTCGGTTGTACACGTGCACCGAACTACTGAGACCCTCTTAGTATTAACAGTTCGGTTGTACACGAGCACCGAACTACTGAGAGACATAGTCTCAACAGTAAGTTAATTATTTTTAGAACCTGTCAATTTTATGTCCAGATCTGCACAAGCTGTACGAATGGAAGACTCTGTTGGAGCAGCCTGCCTTGCCCGACTGGCTGGGCTCCGACTCCGAGGACTGGGAGTCGGGTTCCGACTCGGGGTCAGACACAGGATCAGATGATAGCGACTCCGACGACTAGTCATATAAAATGTGAGTTTTGTAAGCACATTAATACGTGTAGTTGGATGCGTAGAAGTCTCAGGTACACCTCCACGAAGTATTAAAACTATAGTGAGCCATTACTACAAATTATTATACAGGGTGTAACGTAAAGGGTATATGAAGCCGAAGGGAGGGTGTTCAGTATTGGTAACTGAACATCTTTTGTTCCACGACTTTATGAATAAAAAATAAAAATAGATTAATGTCTCATACAAATCGATCAGCTAACTGGTACGAAATGTATGAAAAATCACAAAATAAATTCGCGAAAATCGAAAAATCGTAAAACAAAAGTTGTTCAGTTACCGATACTGAACACCCTCCCTTCGGTTTCATATACCCTTTCCGTTACACCCTGTATAACGTGACTACGCGATACCACATATCTCGATCGCCAAGTTTTATTGTAGAATAAGTATATTTTGATAGTTCGATGTACATTACTTGGTGTCTATAAGAATAACGAAATAGTCCTCTATTTTTAATATTTAGTAAAACGACCGCGAAATTCATTCGTATTCCTAGCTATACCGAACCCCAAATCAAGTGTCTTATTTTGTAAACAAATATGATCGTCCAATTACCTGTTATGTAACACTGCAGGAACTGATTGATTGAACCTGTTCATCATTGTGAAAATATAGTGATAATAATATGAAAAGCCTAAAATGTTAGTAGTTTTTGTTTACAAAATAAGACACTTGATTTGGGCTTCGGTATACGTCCTTTAAGTTGAAGAAGAGATTGAATTATTAAAAGAAGAAAAAACCCGACTGCTTTTTGACATAGATTGTATCGTAATCAAGACGAAGGAGCCGACGTACATATGTTCTAAAAACATTACTATTCCTTTCTTTGAGACAGTCGGGTAAAAATTTAAATTATATTTCGGAAAATAGGTGACTAAATGGAAATTCCAAAAATGGAAGGAAAACTCTTAAGTTCAATTATTTACCTATAAGTATATTTTTTAAAGAAATCTGGAACTCAAGTTCCTATTGTAGATATATTGTTATTAATATCAATCAATGATAAATAAAAAACATTATTTACACATGTTATCGTTTTATTTACGAATATGTACAGTTTTTATTACTACCTATGTAATAGTAAATCTTTATAAAAATCCGTTACACTATCGTTTAGATTAAAATTACTATAGATATGAAATTGATGCGCTGAAAATGACACTAAAGGGCCGAGCACATTATGCCGGGCCGCAACGTGTCGGGGCGGAGCGCAAAGATCCGCTCAAATACAATTTGTATGAACTATCGCACACTTTGTCGGGCCGCAGCGGGTCTCATTATTGCGTCCGTGCGATGCGGCCCGCCCCGCCCCGCTGTGCCCCTACACATTGCTATAGCAAGCGGATTGGAGTGCACGCGAGCCCGTGTTCATTTTACGATATCTGTCAGTACACTGTACTCTAAATCCGTCGATGCGCTGCGACCCGGCCCGTCACTAATGTGCTAAGTAAGCATTTTGCGCTGCGCTGCGGCCCGCCCCGACACGCTGCGGCCCGGCATAATGTGCTCGAACCATAAAACGTCGGTAGCTGTAGAACGCTATCATATGTTTGTCGTCACTTCCGATAAAGCGTGTTAAAGTTTTTAAAGATTCACTTCGTGGGAATTTAATCGACGACGAGACGGCAAAATTGCGCTATCCGATGTATTTAGTGTAATTTCTGGACCTATCTATGCTATAGTATTTTTAATCCAATAACTATCGTTTTTGTGTCCACAATGTCCTACGATGCGGTCACACAGGTTTGAGAGAAAAATATCAACTTCATAGCTTGCTAGACCGGGAGTATACTAACGTTTATGTTAAAAATGAATTATCAAACATGACATCGCACACCAGAAATCGTATAGATGAGTCTTTTTCTTTTATCCACTTTTATTTGAATACTTATATAGTAGATAATATAATATGATGTACTTGTACACTATGTAGATAAAGATATATCGAGCAGCCACTGTACTTAACCTTACAGTTAATATAAACAGTGGGGTGACCGCGACTTCCAATCGTTATCGTTATCGCTTTCAATTTGACACATGACTATACATTGCCGCTATGTTTTTGCAAGTTTTAACAAACGACAACGAAACGCAGCAATGTATATCGTTCAAGTGTCAAAAGAAAACGATAACCATAACGATTGAAGTTGCGGTCACCCCCCTGGTACTGGCTCCCACGGGACAGGCCTAGCCTAGTGTGGGAGTCGCCGGTAATCTTTGATATATGTAAATCTGTATTGTTAAGAATAAACATTTTTTCATTTTCATTACCAAAAAAACGCCATTGTTGTCACACGATGCCATACTATGTAGGTACTGGCAAATAGTGTAAAAACATCTTAACCAACGAATAAGATTTAATTATTTGATTTAACACGTTCACATTCCAGTGCCCCAAATATGGAGCACGACGAACTAGCTTCACAAACCCGTGCCCCACATATGTGGCACGATGAAAATGTGCCTACCAGATCCGCACTAAGGGTATTTTTTTGAAGGTAAGTAAATACGATGTCCTTGGTGGATGCTGCTGTCCATTCCCGTCCTATTGTCTTCAGAGAGTGCTCCACCCAGTGTTGAAGTGCTCACATAACAAAGATGTATTTCGACTTGTATAGAGATTGAAATTGAAAAGGCGGGACTTACAAGGAAATTAAAACATTTTTTGTACGGGAACTGTGAACGTGTTAAATAAAAAAATCCCTATCATATGTCAGTCCCTTTTGATCATTGATATATTACTTGCCATAGTAACTGAAGCTACTAGGCAGATGGCTAGAGTCATTAGAGGCGTAAATGCCCGACCAGTTGTCATATAATTCGTCAGTTAAACTCCCGGTCTATCGCGTATGCACCACCGAATAATAAAAGTCTTAAAAAATCCCAAAAAAATCCTGACTAGATTTTTCCCAAAATATGTGTGACTTTTTTTTGTATGTAAGTACTTATTTTAGTATTTTGTATGGTAATGTTACTTCGAATTGCAAAGCTATCAAATTATGTGTTAAGAGAGCCTTCCATGAGCCAACTAGCGCCGCCAATCTTAAAAAAATAATATCTTCCTATAATAAATTTTATTAAAAAAGCTATTTACAAAATGTTTATTAAGTTAATATTAATATTATTTATAACGTGATACAATTTCGGTAAGTTGTAGTTCGCATAATTGCGAAAAACGGCCGTTTTTGGCACATTTGTGAACTACAACTTAGCTTGTCGCAATTATGCCATGTATTATATATTGAAAAATAGTATTCATCCTAATAAACATTTTGCAAATAGCTTTTTTAATAAAATTTATTAAATTGGAAGATAATATTTTTTCAAGATTGGCGGCGCTAGTTGGCTCATGGAAGGCCCTTAACAAGAAGAATTAAATTTTAGAATGAAGGATTTGTTCGTTTTCTATTTACTTGATTATTGATGATTGGTGATGGAAGATTTCGCCGATATGATCAGAGTCATGGTAGCTCTGTTGAGAAATAGCGTGCTACGGAATGGCGAGGTCTCTGGTTCGGAGCTAATTCAAATACTAATAAAATCAATTGACGAGATATTTACATATTTGATAGATTTAAATTCGAATTAATCAATTTTGCAATGTCATATAAAAGTGCGATGTGAAACCGTTTCACTGGCAGTAAGTTTAGACTCGGTACCCTGTTACATATTTTATCAAACTGTATAAAAACTAGGTTTACTACATTACTAGCAACATTCAATACATTTTAGATTCTTTTACATATTTTTTGTTACTTATTTCAACATTGATGACAATATTTACAATTCACAGATAGTTTTCAGTTTTTAGCGTATTTTTTTCTTTAAATTATTTGAATAGGTGTGATTCTGTACCCCAAATCTAAACCTAAACGCAACTGTCACTCATACGCTACATCGCGTAAGAGTGAGAAGGACGTTTTGTTTAGCTATGATTAAATGACAATGCCAGATTCTGCCCCACCATCAACCGCATGATGTATACAAGATAACGAATAAATGTAAAAATATTCCCTTTTTTATTAAAATTATTGGTTTAAAATTAAGTTTTGTACAACATGCGAGTCGAAAAAGACAGCTTAATTAAGAATTCAGAAAATAGTAAGAAATCGAAGCGAATTATTCATTGTTTTTGTTATTCTTATATAAGAGTTGCGAGAGTAGTAGGAAATGATACTGATTATGATTATGCAATAAGTAATAAGTCCCCAACAAAATGATAGGTACAAATGTTCAGGTAGGCTTAAATTGTCACGTAGTTTTGTAGGTGGGGCAAAGCTCCATTGAAATGTGGCAATGTCATTTAGCAAGTGGACGTTCAGAATCACTGCCATTGATATGCAATACTGGCGGATGAAATAAAGGAAAAAGTAAAGTATTTGATTAAAAAAAACCACATAAAATATTGAACCCAATCTGTGTTAAAAAATATATGGACCATATCTCGAAAAATAGGTGTGCAAGTTTTTGACAGAATAGTTTTGTTTTCGTAAATTAAACTTAAGTAAGTAGATGGCACAATATCCTTGATATTTCAATCATTTTTGGTCCCATAACTTGCACAATGCTGTGACATTATTACGTGTACAGTCGAAGACAGAGATAAGTATACAGGGCGTCAATAAGGTTAAGATTTTCTCAAAATTTTTTCATAATGTTTCATTTCTTCGTTTCGTTTACATTTCTTCATAATGTTTGTAAAGCAATAGTCTGTCTTAAAACAGTCGTGACTCTGGTCTGCGCACTACCTAAGGTTGAGATTTTCTCAAAAACTACTGGACCGAATTTAATAATTATTTTACAGTTACATAGTTTTAATTTTTATCTATCAAACAGTGAAATAATTTTTGCATTAGGTCAAGTAGTTTTTGAAAAAATCTTAACCTTAAAAACTCTCCTGTACACCTTTCTCTGTGTTCCACCGTACAATTATTTTGAAGTGCATTTAAAAGTGATATAAAATTGTACTTTTACGTACTTTTAGAATTAAAACTACAACCGTAACATCAATTCAAATTCGTTTAAAATTCTACATCATTTTTGTGCGATTCACAGGTGACGAAATTAAAATATCGTCAAAAGATTTTTTTTCTATTGCGCTTACTAGAAAATGTGATACATTATCGATTCCAGAGTGTGGTACGCTAAATTTTATCGTTACTAAGCGAGGCGTCACGCTGTCTCTTAGGCAGTTGTTCCATCGCCGGCGATAGAGATAGAGATCGCCGAGTGATAGTTTTGTAGCTCGGCTATAGGCTCGGAGATAAGTATACAGGGGGCCTCAATAAGGTTGAGATTTTCTCATAAAATACTGGACCGAATTTAATAATTCTTTAACAGATACGTAGTTTTAACTTTTATCTATCAAACAGTGAAAGAATTTTTGCAATAGGTCATGTAGTTTTTGAGAAAATCTCAACCTTAAAAACTCTCCTGTACACCTTTCTCTGTGTTCCGCAGTACTATAAAAGTGCATTTTAAATTGAATTTTGGTTATCAATAAAGATCATTTCAAAAATTATTTCAAATTGATCGACTTTAAAGTGTGATTTCAATTTGTTCGATAGCCGATTGTACAAGTTGCATATTAATTTAAAAATAATTATAAAAGTAAAGCTTTAGCCCAATTTAATGAAAGAATACGCATAAAATTATTAAAATAAAAAATTAAGTTACGTCAGTCGGTTAAAAATTAGTCGATATCTTAGTCCAAATGATTTTTTTTATTTGTAAACAATTAATCGAAAGCAAATCAGTCTCTTATATTACGTTTAGAAATTAAAACTATTTCTATATACATTTTAAAACACTTTCTTTCTAACAGTCTCATGATTTCGCGTTCTTAATTATTTACAACAAAAAACGAAATATTGCTGTTTTTTTTCAGTCCGACAAATACTGTCGTTAAGTATTTTTTTTAATATTTAAGTATTTAAAATTCATTTAAACAATGTAATATACTGAAGCGCGATTCCAATTTGACCGTCCATACATACATGCTAATTCGTACATACAAAATACATAGGCATTCGCGAAAATAATATTATTCACTATCTAATTAATATTTTACAATTTATATTTACAAAAAAAGATCATTTAAATAAATACAAAAATTTGGCTGAATAATTTTAAAATTAATTTACTTATTAACTCGTTTAAAAAAGTTTGATTGCCAATAAAATTAAAATAAAAAACTTCTGCTATTATTGTCGATCACTCACGATGACGAAAGGCGTTATAACCTTAGAATACCCACTACTAAAAGTGCTACAGACATGGGATATAGTATGAGCGGTCGCTCTGTACCGCGCCTTGTGTGTCGCCAGCCGTACGTGGTGCGAAAGAGAGCGCACGACGCAATGACAGAGAAAGCGAGCGGCTCCACACCCGCGTCTCGCCGCGCAGCTACCTATGGCGCGGTACAGCGCGCCCGGTCAAAATATATAGGTAATAAACAGTCTTTTGCAACATAAAAATGCTACATTCTAATCTTACATTTTACTCAAGAATGGGTGAGTTAATTATAAAACCATTGTTAAGGCCCTAAAGGATAAAACGAGAGTTACTGACTTAAACCGTGAAAACTCATATTTTTCTTTAACCACAGGTGCCACGATCTAGTAGTGATTCTAAGCGCACCAAAGAATTTGAAATAATAAAAAATAAATTAATGTATATTACACAATTCATTGTGTTTAATACCGCATTTACATACTCGCGCGATTACGAACGGAAATATGTGCACAGTCCGCTCGCTATTCGCCTTGCGAGCGAGCATTTCCACCTGCAAGTAAACTCTCGCAAGTCTTGCAATATCGTTTACTGCACTTGCTACGAGGTTTTTTCTTGCAAGCTGCTATCGGACATTTCTTGCAGGGAAACGTGACCTAGGTCGCGGCGTTCGCACGAATGATCGTCGAGTGTGCAAATACGGTATTACGTAATTTGTTAAAAAGTTTATCCACATCTTTTTTCGTATAACCTGTTCACTCAATTCATATCACAGTATCGCGTGCTCGGCCGTTCTCACTGACTAGGCTATCCACGTCCCAAATAGCTTTTCTAACATATTCTCCGCGTTTTGGCCACATATCGGTCGTTTTATACAGGTATAACCAGATTTATCCAGTTTGATCCGATTAATTTTGGAATAAGTCAGCCTTTTCTTGTTATAACTATAATAAAACCTTGAAATATTACCAAAAACATTGTTATTAGAACAAATTCTTCGTGTTTTGGAAATATATCGTCGTTTAACATAGTTTTTACAATCAGATATCGTCAATTTCCAATTTGATCCAAATTCTATCACAAAAGACAGCTTTTTCAAAGTTTCATACAAATTGGAGTTTTTACCGGACATAAAAAAACTCCAATTAATACCCATTTACACCTTTACAAGTATATTCCGGTTACAACCAGTAATAACCAGTACAAAACCCGATACGTAACCTAAAACGTTACACTTAAAACAAATCAGTGACTATGGTGCCGAACCACGCACACACGACAGGCAACGCGTATGTAAATAATGCTTTCTGAAGCGACGGCCGATCCGCTGAACCTGCCACGGGTTGTTCCCTGGCCGGCGTTTGTTGGCCTGCATTATCTTCCGTACTCCTATCAGCTGGGATACCAGGGTTCACTGGTTCTGGAGGCAGGTCTCCCATTCGCCCGCGTATGTGCACGTTGTTGGTGCCGGGTCCGTCGATGATGCTGGGAACGAATGGTGTTTCGGATACTGGTACGCCGTTGACGGGTCCGCTTTCTGTTGTCTCGACGACGTCGGGTTGGCGATCGCCAGAGCCTGGGGAATATAAAAATTTGTGTTAAGAGATTGCTTTATGGCATTTTTCTGGTGTGTTCAGGTGCTGAAGGACCTGCGAGACTTATTTAATACAGCTAAGTCTAAACCCCTACCTTCGCTGTAATCGTCGTCGTCATCATCAGTCAAGCCCTCTGTGTCATCGGTATCGTCCCCTGAGCCCGAGCCAGAACCCTCGGCAGCGATATTCCACGACGAAGAGGCAGCGGCCGCTTGCAGGTCATCTGTAAGTAATATGAACTTGTATTTTGTGCATAGGAATTATGATGATGATGGTAATAGTCGGGTCGATGAAATGGGACACCAACGACCAGATGGTGACAAGGTGGCTGGCAGAGACTGGATGCAGAAGACTGAGAGTCGGGCGAGCTTTGGGAGAGGCTATGTCCATCAGTGGACTGATACGAGCTGATGATGAAGATACAATCTGTGTACTTTTCTCTAAGTCAGACATAATGCCTCGTATCCCTAGGCAACATTTGACGCGCGACATGTTGCACATCATCTTCTTCTTCTTGGGGGTTGTCTCTCAAACTAGTGAAGGTTGGCAATCAGCTCTTCATATTTGTGCCTATCTTTCGCGAGGCGGAACAGGTCTGCGGCGCTCGCGATTCCAGTCCATTCCCGGATGTTACGCAGCCACGACTTTTTCCTGCGACCGATTCTTCTCTTTCCGGCGACTTTTCCCATCATAATAAGTTGGAGCAACTCATAGCGATCGTGCCTCAGAGTATGTTCTAAGTACGCCACTTTACGCCACTTGATGGTCTGCAAAAGTTCGCATTTTTTGTTCATCCGTCGCAGGACTTCGACGTTCGTTATTTTGTCAGTCCAACTGATGCGCAACATGCGTCTGTAAGCCCACATTTCGAAAGCCTCTACACATTTCCGCAGTTCCTCCTTGATTGTCCAAGATTCGCTTCCGTATAGAAGTATGGGCCAAATGTAGCATTGCAAGAGTCGAGTACGCAAGCTGATCTTGAGGTTACGACAGCATAACACTCTCATCATGTTGAACGGCAACGAGGAACTTGCAGATTACCATGGCTCATGTTGCGCGCCAGCTGGCAACGTCGCGCGTTGTTTTGCAACGTTGCCGATCGTGTTGCGAGTCAAATGTTGGATACATGGCTTTTAACTTACCATCTTTCGTGTTCCTCCACTGCACTTCAACGCCGTTATACGCGTCCTTGAGTCGCGTGGTGAGGCCCCGCAAGGAGTCCTGCTGCGCGGCCGAGACGGCCATGTCTACGGTGTTGCCGGCTCCCACTCCTCGCACCTCGGGGTTCAGCGGTAACGCTGCGCTGCCCTCGCCAGCAGGACTGGGGATGTAACTGGAATGGGAACAGATGGTGATGCAATTGCCGTAAAATATCTAGAAGGAAATGGATAATAACCCAATACAAATGATACAAAATTTTGAAACTTTACAAAACTAATCGTCGTTTGGTGCGGCAGTGCAGTGATAAAAGAGGCCATCTCAGCAACTCGTACGTGAGATTTTCTCAGAAAATACCGACCGAATTTAATCATTCTTTTACAGCACTTAGTTTTAACTTTTATCTATCAAACAGTAAAATAATTTTTGCAATAGGTCAAGTAGTCTTTGAGATAATCTCAACCTTAAAAACTCTCCTGTACTCCTTTCTCTGTGTTCCACCGTACAAGCCTTCTGAGGATTTTGAGAAGTTACGCTTGCCGAACTACCCAGAGGAACAGTTTTCCGGCATGATATTTACGTTTTGAACGGGATATCCCTGCCTTGGTGACTCCTCTGGAGGAAGAAATGAAGTCTAACTTGACATTGGCAAATGACAAGAACTTTACAGAGTCCATAATAAATGCACTTACGAGGCGATAGCGCTTCCGTTGAAGCATGGCGAGCTGGTGACACTAGTTGAGCTGCAGAGGAGGGCTGGAAGATGACTCCAGTACTTGCGGGTGCTGCGGACGCGCGACCGCGTCTCGCGGATCAGTTGGTCTATGGCTGGGCCGCTCCATTCTGTTTCTGGAATGTCGGAAAATGCCTTTAGAAAATTACGAAACCATATGAAAAGTTAATTCTAAATTAGTTCAGCAACTATGATGCTTTTTCAATTCCCGTGTAGAGAGGGTGTACCTCAAGGCCCGTACTTTTCCCCCGAAGTTGAGGGTGAAAAGATACAGTTGTAGTAGGCGCTGTTAAACATAGAACTTACTATCTATGTCTTACTCGGGTGTGTTAGGAAAGTTACGTAGAGCCCTGAGATTTTGGTTCTTCCATCGAGTTCTTGAAATGGTTGCAGCCCAGACTCAATCTAGCTTTTGCGTTTCTTTTACAATCTTTGAAATAAACCCTTAATTTGTGTCCAATATAGATTCGTGTCTTAGATTAGGTCAATCCCCAGGCTAGGCCACAGGCTGATATGTTAGTACAGAACAGACTACAGCATAGACGACAAACTACAGTGATGATAGTTTATGCTCCAAGGAAACTCACCATGTGCAAACTCAGTTTTCGTGGCCGCTGGCTTCTTTTTCTTCCCACCCCTCTTCCCGTCGAATTCGTACGCCCTGAAATCTATCTCGGACCCAGCAGGCTCTGGTTCCGCATCACGTTTCCTCCTCTCATGCTCCTCCAGCTGGTCCAGGTCTATCTGTCCTCTCATGTACTCAAGAAACCGTTCCCTAGACTTTGCTTGCTCAGCTAATTCCTCTGTCACCTTCCGAATGCCTTCAGAGCTTCGGAAATTTTGCGACGGATCGTCCGGCAAGCTCTCGAATGACGCCTCAATCTCGAAATCGTTGTCATTCGCCCCTTTCCAATCGAAATCTGGTATAGATCTCGCTGGTCGAGATTTTTCTGGAGTCAAGAATGGTGCGGCTGCTCCCCCGCTGCCGCCTAAGACTGGTTTGCCGCATCCAGCGAAGATTTTCTGCGATATGTCCTGGTTGTGCTCTTGGAAACTCATGATCGCTTCGGATATCTTGATGTCGATCGGTTCGACCACCATAGCGATGTTGAACGGCCCGAGAAGACGGTCGGCAACTTTTTCTACGGCGTCTGAAATTGGGAAATCAATGATTAGGTTTGTTGTTCAAATGCCTGCCTATGGCCATTACGAGGAAGTGATATAGGTAGTCTATCTGTCAGCAGTGCATGAATAAGACGAATATCTTGATAAGGATTCGGTTTTTCTTTTATTCAACTTTTACCAAAATGGGTTCATCTGAGCTTTTCGGAAACCTGGACTGCCTAAATGCAGACTCAGTTGTTGCCATTTGGCTTCAGGATGTGTCACCCATCAACGTTCTTACAACTCTTGACAATGTATCTCATATAATGTTTGGCAGCCTGTATAACAGAAACAAAATTCGACTTTCGAATAGATTTACAAACATTTCAAGACGATGCCGATGTACATTTCTTGCTACTAATGAAGATAACAAGACACTTGAGTTTAATCCCCTAGTATACGATGCAACTCACCGACATAAGCATCCCATTGCACGCTCAGATCCGAGTGCGTAGGCAGACATCCCCGGATGACGTTGTGGCAGTACCGACTGCACGCTGGGGGCTGGTGGCCTGCGCATGCGCCGCAAAACCGAAGCCGCGCCCAGGCTACCACGCACTCTTGGGTTACTCCCACCTGAAATGCAAAGATTCGAAATTAGGTAAACCAAAGACAATAACGGAGATTGGTATGAAGTCGGATACACGCGCAACTTATAGCGCAGCAGGGTTGCCGGCTGACACCTACACTGATGCAGGCTTTATGATTCTGGAAGCCTTGTATCCGTCTTCATAAGGCTTTAAGGCTTGTATACGTCTCACTTATGGGTGAGCTGGGGTGGTTGAGCTGACAGCGCGGGGGAAATACACAAACCTACCACTTTCGCGGAGTCAGTACAGAGTCTCCTCATGTCACCCCTATTTAAGAAAAACATAATTTACTTACAACCGAATCGACTTTATTAATATTTTGGTAAGAAGTTCTTCGTTTATTTCATTGGTTAGGATCGAATTTTGAACTCTCCCTTAACTGTGCTGTTAATATAATTCCATTGTGCAGCCCAAAGCACATTCACTACCCACACAGGATGTTTTTATTAGTACCATTTTAATCCATTCGTCTAGCAGAGGATCATCCAGTAAGTCTAGTCGTAATAATTACAATTTCAATCAAATGCGCCAAGTTTAGGTTCTAAACCAGTGAGATCATGCTCAGCCTTGAAGTTTTGGTCTGGTGCTAAGTCATAAAACAATCAGCGATTAACTCGCCAAAATTGTTCTTCGAAACACAAATGTGCTTCTTATTCGGCAGCTGAAATAACAATTAAGAGCGTGGTGATTTGGCAATCTGCAAGTGGTACGTATTTACGGGACCACACACACATGGCTGACTGTTGAGTTGGTTTAGAATTTAGATTGTAGTATAACTCCGTACAGTGTTAGCCTTTTCTCTTAGTCTAGAGACACATTATGCGGAAAGTACGCGACGGAATTCACAAACCTCAAGTCAAAAACAGAACTTCTGCTTATAGCTGTAACGCTGCTTTTAGCCTGTAGCGGTGACCCGCTTTTGTTTCGACGCCGGACTCATTCCTGCCAGACTGAAAGCAGCGTTACAGCTATAAGCAGAAGTTCTGTTTTTGACTTGAGGTTTGTGAATTCCGTCGCGTAGTTTCCGCATAATGTGTCTCTAGACTTACTGTAACTCCTACTTTGCTTAGGATCAGCAGTGGCGTACTTTGGGACCGTCTAATGTTACACAGAGACGGGTTTAAGGGACGTAATGAGTCTATGATGCCCCATACCACTTACCCCATAGACCTGTAACAGGAGGGCGCCCGTGCCTGCCCGCACATGAGCGCAAAATTTGCGTAACCTAGATATTATCGACACGGACGCACCTATTTAATACGGCACCCCTGCCCCTCGCTTCGTCGTTGCGCTCATCGTTGATAGAATTTTTCGCTTGCTGTACCGATTTCATGTCTATGGAGTGGTCTGTGATGATGCCGTACGTTACATATTATAGTCACTCCTCGACTGTTTAAACTTTAAAGAAAAGAGTTGGCCTGTGCACCTAAATACCTACTACCTCCTTTGTCGTTAAATAACAATGCGTTATTAGCATTAAGTACTGTGTTCCTATGTGAAAAAGATCGCAAATCCCTTATATTTTTCTTTCTATTAACGAAGGCGATCCGCCAACTAGTTTGCCGTTTCTGGGATCGTCGCGCGAGTTATGTGTATCCTGAATCCAATGTGTCATCCTTCTGGCGCCAAAAGAGATCAACGGACGACAAATGGACTTGGAGCAATGAGTCATTTTCTAGACGTTTATGTCAGACAAGTTGAAGGCCGAACCCCGCTCGAATATTGATTTAATTTATTATAATTGCTGCGCATTTAAAGCGCCGATTAAAATGCTAGACCTTTAGTTATGGCGCTACCTGTCCTCGCAAAGTTTATTTATTTTATTAATGGACTCGACAGATCGTCATTTGCCAATGTCATGTTACAGAAAATTCAATATAAGTATAATAGTCTTCTATCTTCCTCCAGGGGAGTCGCAGTAGCGTCTTCACCCTGGGTAGCCGCGTCTTCATGTCTTCATCCAGAGGAGACGCCGTAGCGTCATCACTCTGGACGAAGCAGCTCGACAGTCACGTTCACTCCCGAGCTTGTAGCGGGAACTCTTGATAAAAGCTTGAAACTTCAGATCTTGCATAAATAATTCAATAACTTCACCGTACTGTCATTCGCGAACATTTTCTGATTAATTTAACGTGATATTAAACACAAAATAGTCCCTGTAGACATTAAAAGGAAAATTATCAAATAATTTCGCAACCGTCGTTTCCCGCCATTTTCAAGAGAACCCCTCGCAAAGTTAAAGGACGAACTAATCTAAGTAGGTGCTCATAGAGTTGTACAAAAGTGTGTTTTTGGTTTTAGGTTTGGTTTTGGATTCGAAGTTTTGTATAGTGTCGATGCCGAACCACTTTCTCATAGTAACAGACGAATGTAGGACAAACACTTTCATAAAATGATAATATTGCGTCTCTATGACTATTGAATACTTACAATACAATTAATTAAGTACCTACTTGCATGTAAATTAAAATATAGTTCCAATTTTGTTGCTTCACTATTCACAGATTAATAGAAATAAGTAATAACAGTAATTTTTCAATTAAATTACTTACCTATGTAGATATTCAATTCGTAGCAGGTAGGTAATGCTATTGATTGGTATAGGTAGTATAGCTTTACATAAACGAGTAAAAGTTTCATACGAAATGTACTTTTCGGCTTATTTTAACCAGTTTCGGTTTCACTGCACTTTTGGTCTTCGTTTCAATATTAGCCTCTGTTTAGACCGAAACCTCACATGATCGTACACTACTCTATTATCAGAATGAGTCAGAGCCATATTTGGTAATTGGGTATAAGGGTGGCTAAGATGAGATCATGAGACACGAAAATAGATACGCCTGATTCTTTTGTTCATTGCCACGAACAAGTTCATTCGCGCTGATTTTTTTTACTTACAGGAAATAGGAACGGTCAATTTGACAACAGATCAGACGACAGTTCAGGGCGACTTGCGTAACGTTCTTATTTATTATTTAGCAGTAGTATAAACATAATTATATAAACCCCTAAACATGTTTAACATCGCATCACAATTTAAGTTCACACATTTATCGAAATTTACCTTTTAGATAGGTATACCGCATGCCAAATCAAGTGTGTTATTTTGTAAACAAATATGATCGTCTAATTACCTGTTGTGATACTTGTGATGTAACACTGAAGGAACTGATTGATCGAACCTGTTCATCATCGTTAAAATAAAATCCGATCTAATAATGTAAAAAACACAATGCAATAATCACAGAACAGCTTGAAATGTTACTAGGGTAGGGTAGTTTGTTTACAAAATAAGACACTTGCTTTGGGCTTCGGTTCAGTTATTGTACCTAATTGTGTTTAGGTCTTTAGAATAACCATGTTTAGACAATGTTCAGTGTCATAAACGCAGTTACCTAACTAAAATTAAAAATCATTTAGGTAAATAGAATCTTACGCATGTTTAATTTCTCAACCTACCCTCATCATATTCCGTACGACATCAGCGCCGTTCCTCAGAGCTTTCTGGAAGGTCCGCGTGGCTACGAAGGCGCGTCGCAACTGCATTGACAGCTTGCTGGGCACGTCCTCGAAGGGTTTGATGTCACGCATGTGCTCGTTCACGCATTTTAAGTATCTGTCAACACAAAACGTAGAAGAATTTAGACCAACCTGTTTATGCCAAGGCTCTTAGGATACAGCGGCCCGACCATGGGCGTACCCAGGTTCTGGGCCGGGGGGGAGGGGGGTTGCAATCAGATTTTTATAAGCTAACGAACGCGCCGCGTAATTTTTAGTTGTAAAAATATTGTATTGCAAACAAATGGCAACAAAATCTAGATATGATACTTAGTAGGGACGTTAACATTATCCAGGGGGGGGGGGGCAGCTGCCACGATATACAGGCTGGCCTTGAATTCATTCGACAAAATTAAATGGATGGTTAGGCTTGTGACATACATTATAAGGGTTGTGTGCCAGGATAGCAACAGATAGAAGTCCATCGTCTCTGCCTATGGGAATCAAGCGTGAGTTTATAAATAAATATAAACAAGTTGGAGAAAAATAATAATAAATATTAACAATAATAACAATAATCGGCGTAGGTGGAGAGACGATATCGTTAGATACAGGGATGGGTGGCTGGAAGAGGCTCAGGACAGGGATGGATGGAAGAGGAGGGGGGGAGACCTTTGCCCAGCAGTGGGACAATTTATAGGTTCACAAACAAACAAAAAATAACAATAAATTCAACTAGTTATCAAAGAAAAATTTAATTGATGTGCATCGTTACTGTGCTTTAGAGTTTTTATATTTTAAGGTATTTTTAATTGTTTGCAACGATTTCTTTCACTGGAATTTGACCTAATGGTCATTTCTAAGGTCATTAAGTGCGACTTGTACTCAATTCAAAATTTCTTTTGCAGTTTTGATTCATTTGCATTCGATCCCACTGCCTTTCAGGGACTTCTTGTATATTGTACCGGTCATACCGGAATTACAATGGAAAATGCTTCGTTTAATTTTCTTTTTCTTTCACAACATTAAAGCTTTCATATTTCCACCTTGTCTACTGAAAAGCTACTGAATTTTCTTCGGTTTTGCATTCTTACATGTACCTAGGTAGGATTTCCCGCCGTTCAGTTTTTATAATGGAATGTTCCATATAGGTAAAATTTATTATTTTAGATTATTAGGTAGGAGTTATTTAAATGTTATTCATTTAATTCTGAGATTTTATTAGGGAATAAATCACCCTGTAGTATAAAGCCTACCACATGTAATTTCAATAGGAAGTCAATACAACGAGTTTCGACTTTAGTGTAGTATGAATAAAGCCTAGTTGCGGATAAGTTAATTAAGCCTAATTAGGAGCGTTTTTGCATAGAGATCACGCCACGACGACACAGGTGTTCATGCGACGGGCAGGCGCCAGTGGTCGATCGTATGATTTTCATTCAACTTTCATAGGATATTTATGGACTTTGATTTACTATACCCAAGGCCTATAGTAGCGTAGCATTTAATGTTAGTTACGTCTAATTAGGAACTATTTCAGAAAGTCACGCCACTTCGCACAGGTGGCTGGTGCGACAGACCGACGCCGAAAAGGAGGGGTTGAGAGGTGAAGAGAGGAGGGGAAGCAGCGCCTGCTTAAATAGACATGACCGAGCGTGGCGGGGGCTTCTTCTTGGGATCGCGGAACCGCTGCCGGACGTACGTGCGATCTTAGCTTAGTTTGGCGCGCAATTTGTTGTGCAGTAGTAGTCTCTCTTAATTTTAATCTTCTTTCTATTGAAGTTTAATTTGTGTATTCTATTTATTTATTATATTCCCCCGTAGGGCCCCTTAGGTCAAACTCTTCCTATTTCCACTACCTTATACCCTTTTCCCTGACCACAATTCCTCCTAAACCAACCAGCCCGATACAGGACAAGACACCTTTATCCTGTGTTAGTATTATAACAATCTTGCTTGAGTCTGAGTGAGAGTGTCGGGTAAACCTAATTCCTATACATTCCCATGTTCCAACTGCTTGGAATCCCAGCGATTTCAAGTGAAGAAAGGTATTTACCATATGTATACTTATTTATTATATTATTTATTCTTTATTATTCATTCATATATTCCCCTACGGCTGAGCGGACGTGAGTAAGGTTTAAATATTTTGTTACTAATCATATTTATTACAGCTATTCTCCGTGTTGGGTAAGTGCTACTATTGTCTTGCTTTGTGTGTACATTTTAATGTTTCATTATTTTTATTACTATTGTGGGTAATTGAGATTCGTACTTAGGGTTCATGCTTATGCGAAATGTGTTGGCAACCCTATGAACGGATAGTTGATTTAATTATTTCACTTCTTTAATTGTACACTTCTTTCTCCTGGTATTTCTCTTGTGTGTGTGTATATTTATTATGTGCCTATTCTATAATATTCCTTGACTGACATTTTACTGTTGATGAGTTTATTCATATATTTTCTTGTATTGTGTTCATTGTTGTATACTTGTGTATTCAAACCGCTTAGGCAATTAAGGCGTAATATTAAGGGTGGCGGTACGCAAGCGAACCTACCCCGAACATAGATTGAATTGAGGCTTAGCACTATATTGGCCTAAAGTTAATAATCATCGGGTTCGAACCCTGATTCATGCTAACGTAACTCTGGGTTGATTGAGACATATTCTCTGATATTATCACGGGCAAGCTATTCTAAACGATGTGACTTGCTGGTGGTTTTATCGGAGCACGCAGTTACACTATACCCGCAGCTATCAAATTTTCCCCACACTGCACACCGAATTGGCTGTGTGGAACCTCGCTTGGCCGGTGAGGTAATATACAGCTTATTCAACCTTCAACCTTCATTCACCAAACTCATTTAGGCCAGGGTTATTTTGGTAATGAGGATGTGGATTCAACCCACTAGTACGGCAAGCTGCTGGGCTTTAGTTTAAATCTATTCCCTTCAATAATCCTCCTAACAATCATTCTCCCATCTTTCTGAACTTCCTACCAACTCCTTCTGAAAGCATATAAATGCTTATAAAATGTAACTTATGGTTTATTTATGCACAATCACTTCGGTCTGTCTTATTCTTACCGTTACTAAAATTCATTCTATTCTTATATTATCCCTACAGGAAATATAAAAGGTATTGAACCTACCTTTTATTTTGTGGAAGGGTATTGAACCTACCCTTTCAGTTGTGGAAAGGTATTGAACCTACCTTTCCAGTTACAAGGTATTGAACCTACCTTTTCAGTTGTACAAGGTATTGAACCTACCTTTGTACGCACAATGTGCAAATACTTCTATCAGTAACTGGGCACTCCAGAAACCACTAGAATGAATCTAGTAATATTAAGAAATTCAATGAGAGGGACTGAAAGATTATTAGTTTTGCGAAATAGCAACTTTTAACATCAGATTCCTCTCCATCATCCTTTCCTGAGGAGACTCGCATTCTGGTTGGAGTCTATCCCCTCGTGGCGTGGTGTGGAGCCAGGGGGGTGAAAACATTTTTTTTTAGAGGTTAATCTCTTACAGGAAATGTTCTCACGTCTAACAGTAATTTCTTACAGAGATTCTGATGTCCGAGTAATATTCTTACTTCCATCCAGGGTTCCAAACCAATAAATTGTGTTCTCTTCCATTATTTACCATTAATATAGTTTTCCTGTAATTCCCTTTCTTTTGTGTAAATCTTATCTTGAAGTCGATATTAACCTATTTTTCTGTTGCAGGAATACTCCGTTACGGTATTTATATTAGTTGTAAGAACCTCTCTCGATTCTAATTATTTATTTTCATTTTCAATATAAATGTATAAGTTCTTTTGATTTAAAGATTTCATAGGGTTAACTCATAGTCACGGTAGTTCTGTAGGTATATTGTTGCGTTTTAGTATTGTATTCAGGCCTTGGGTATGGTCAATAAGTATGTCAGAAGGTAGGTAGCTAATTAACTTCAACTTCAAATTCGTTTATCTGTAAATAATCTAATTTAATTCTAATTTTAATTAATAACCTTTTATACTTCTATATAGGGACGTTATTTCGAACTTAAGTAACTTCTTAATAGTTGTCAGTACGCTCATTTAGATTTAAGATAACTTAAGCGTAAGTTTTATTAATCGTGCTAGTAATAAGTCTAGTAGTTTTGTATGTTAGGTTATCGCAATAAATATTTTCTTTTCGTTATAAACCTGTTATGCTTTAATTTATATTCATCTACCTGATCTCCTCTGAACCCTTGAAGATTCTGTGTGTTACTACATTAGGAAATAACAACGTAGGGTTAGACGATCACATTTTGGCCTTATTAATTCTAGTAATTTAATATTCTATTATCCTTAATTTTGCTTTAATTATGATTTAATATTAGTTCCAATTTACTTTATTTCAATTAGCTTAATATTTTACATAGTAGTATAAAGTCAATTGAGTAGGTACACATAGCTTTAATTGTAAGGAAGTTAGTAAGAGCTTTGGTAAGTATCTTTTAAGCTTAATAATTTTGTAGGTTTATCTAGCTTTCACGTAGGGGTTCCAGAGCTGGTGCTTTTCGTAAGTATTTAGGTAGGTCTCTTTTAGCTTTTTGTAGGTTTTCACCCCTTCAGGGTTGCGTAGGCTTTTCGTAGAGTCTTTTTTTGGGGGTGTAGAGGTGCGTAGCTTTTTAGGGCGGGTTGGGATCGTCACAATATGGTTGCCTGATTCCCAGGATCTGTATATATCTATGTATAACGTATATTATATTGTGTATTTGTGTATATTATTATGTATTTATGTATATCTTAATGTGGACTTCGGTCCACAATATGTTTCCGTGTAAACAAATGAGGGGTTCAAGAGATCAGTTGTGGATGGATTGAATTGATGCATTACAGATTTACTAGGTTAAATTACAGGTTTACTAGGTTAAATTACAGGTTTACTAGGTTAAATTACAGGTTTACTAGGTTAAATTACAGGTTTACTAGGTTAAATTACAGGTTTACTAGGTTAAATTACTGGTTTACTAGATTAAATTCACGCGGTAATAATAGTCTTAATAAACTAGGTACGTAAAATTACATTTTGTTAGGATTTTCGGAAACTTAAGGAATCGGGGGTGCGTTAGGGTTATGAGGCTAAAGGGCTAAGGTTAGTCGTAAGTCCTAAATAGTACTAGGTAATGTTAGGTGAATAATATAGGGTCTAGGCAGCGAAGTTGGTTACGTAGGGAGCACAAGTAGCGATGAATGTAGAGAAGGTGTTATGTCATCATCGCAGTAGACGGAATTCCGTCAGCGCTTTCAGCACTATGGCAGACATGAGTTTATGTATTGGTATTTATTCGCTTGCATTGCGTAGGTTTATTCAGGTAATTCTGTCATTTTGTCATGATAATCACAGGAACTGGGGGGTGTTAGGACTGTACTAGATGGGGGGTGTCAGGATTGTGGGAGATGGGCGGTGTTCTCTAGTTACTATTCCAGGAGATTTGTTATTAACAGAGTGCAGATAGAATGGTATAATGGTTTTCGAATGTTATGTCGCTCGTAACTCAAATGTCTGTCCCATCATAGCTATAACCGACTGCAGATAGGAGTAGGGTAATGTTTTTCGAATTTATGTATGTCGGTTCATTTTTAACATGTTTAACTATGTTAATTTGTATTTTATTAACAGACTACCGGTAGTAGAAGGGTTCTCAAAGTATATGTATGTATGTCTTTTTGTGATTTCTTGTAGTTTAAACCGATAATGTATTTTGATGTATGAGTACATCCATCCTGATCAAGAGATTGCTATAGGATATATAGATACGGGACTGACTAGCCGGGGGGGTGAAAACCCCACCCTTAATAAGTTAGGTTTAGATGCGGTTGAAAGTTATATTCTGATTACTTACTTAAGTATGTCTGTTCCATCGGAACTTAAACCGATTGCAGATAGGAGTAGGGTGATGTTTTCGAATGTATGTATGTCGCTCGTAACTTCTTGTAGTTAAAGGTTTGATTGACTAGGATAATGTGTAGGCCATTATCCGACTGCAGAAAGGAGTAGGGTAATGTTTTCGAATTTCTGTATGTCTGTCCTCTTGTAACTTGTATAACTATGTTAATTTGTCAATTATTAACAGACTACCGACAGTAGAAGGGCTCTCAGAATATGTCTCTTTGCGATTCTTGTAGGTTAAATTGCTAGTGTATTTTGATGTGTGATGTATTATTACATTAGGTTTGATCAAGAGATTTCTGTAGGATACATGGGTACCGAGCTACCTAGCCGTGGGGGTGAGACCCCCTCCCTTAATAACTGTCACTTGTATGTAGTTTAGATGCGGTTAAAAGTGATACTCACTAGTTACTCATATAGGTTAGGTACTTATGTATGTCGGTCCGTTTGTCACTTCTAGTAAGGTCTTGAAATCAGGATGGCAGCAGATGGATATCAATCGTCGCTGCCTACCACCATGTGAGGCTGGCATGAATATTGTATGTGTGTGAATGGTGTATGTTGGATTCTAAGTTGCTTGAGAGTTTCTCAAAATGAGCGGCTACACAGGCCGGGGGTGAGGCCGGCCGAGTATTTAAAAGGGAGTTAGCCGTAAACTTTTGATCTTTAAACCACGCGTAGTCCTTTTTACATTTTGATAAAAACCGATAGGTAGGTAGGATAGGAACCGTGGTTAGATTTGAATCGTGCAATTATTTTAAGTCTCGTTTATAGCTAATATAGTACGTATTTACTTTAGGAATACTAGGTAGGTTCGTCTGTCTCGTGTCTGTTTCATGTTTTCTCTGTGTATGCGGAAACTGAAGTCAAAATGTGTTGTTGCTTGTTAGCCATAAATCTGGGTTAACCTCATTTCTGTTACTTTGTTCTGACACTTTCACATTTCCATAAAAGTCGTTTTATGTTTAGGAATAGCATTGTTTTAGGAATAGCTTACTAAGAAGGTAGGTGTGTTCATCATATCCGTCTGCGGAGATACGCGGCAGGTTGTGTTGTTAGTCATAAACTTGTTCATCACTTTCTTACATCGATAAATTATGTCTAGCATCGTTTTAGGAATAGCACTAGGTAGGTAGACTATAAAATCCATTTGGATCTTATTTTAACCCGTGGGTTAACGTTAAGCCGCGGTTATGTTTAGCATTGTTTTAGGAATAGCACTAGGTAGGTAGACTATAAAATCCATTAGGATCTTATTTTAAACCGTGGGTTAACGTTAAGCCGCGTTTATGGCTAGCGTTGTTTTATGAATAGCACTAGGCAGGCAGACTATAAAATCCATTAGGATCGTATTTTAACCCGTGGGTTAATGTTAATTTTGGCTAGCATTGTTTTAGGAATAGCGCTAGGCAGGTAGACTATAAAATCCATTGTTTTGAACCATGGGTTGACTTTAAGTCACGTTTATGTCTAGCATCGTTTTAGGGGTACTAGGTAGATACGTCCATCGTCGCTGTCTAGGTACCGCTACGGGAAACAAGTTTAAGTTTATGTATGTGGGTAGGTAGATGTTTGAGCGCGTGCGCCACGGTTATCACGGTATCGTTTTATCCATTACCTTCCATTTTCAGATATACGTTTAAATTGTTTTGACTCTGATTGTTGGTAGGTTTGGTTAATAATTGTAGATTCGTAGTCGAGGTGCGATTTGCGAGCACGCGTTGACATCGATCGTTCAAGTTAAGCAACGTTGGACAAGTCTGTATTTGAATGGGTGACCGCTAGGATTTAATTCGTTAAAAAAAAAAATTATTGGTTGTTTTGTCACTAGGTATTTGGCTGAGAAATGACAAGGATCGTTCCAGTTAAGCTAGGGTTGAATAAGTAGTTATTTATTTTGGGTTATGTTATTAGCACTTGTTGACACTAATCGTTCCGGTTAAGCAATTGTCGGCGAGGTCTGGACTTGGATGGGTTTACCGCTAGGTTTTTTTTTATGTTTGTTATTAATTTGTCTGATTGTTCCCTTTTGTTTTGTTGTTGTTGTTTCAGTTGAAATATATATACGCATAATGCTTCGGTTTTAAGCTTCAAGTTAAAGTTCGTCTGTACTCTGTGCTACGTTAAGATAAGTTATTTTTGGTTGCAGTGCTAGTAGGGTAGGTACGGACTGACCTGGATGTCGAACCCGGGCCTCCGTGACCTTAGTTGTTAACATATTTTTTTTTTAAGATACTTATATTATTGCTAAATTATTCGAATTTTTGTAGTGTTGGGCGGCCCATCCACATAGACGGAAGATCTGCGAAGGGCCACTGTCACTTCGAAGTCTTGTTGTGTAGCGTGTCTAGGGGAGGTCTATGTCCAGCAGTGGAGTACTTGTGATGATGTCGATAAAATTAACCTAGCTAAACGTTATGCGCTCGCGCAGTAGGTAGGATTATCGACAGACCTCATATTTTCCTTTGTTATAGATAGATGTGTAATTGCACTTGTATTAGGTAGGTAGTTGTGCGTGTATCACCACAGGTGGAGCTAGCGTCGCCGTTATCGTTAGTTGTGTGGATATAAACACAGGTGGAGCTAGCGTTGTCGTGTCATTTTTTATTAACAGCGCCATCTATCGGCCTTGGTAAATAGTTTTAGGTTTGTTACCAAGTAGCAGACTTTGCAGACGTTGTGGGTTGTTCGATTGTCGATGTTTAATTGAATTGTAGCAGTTGTGTAGTGGAGTAAGGTGTTACTTCGATTGTCGTTAGTGTAGTTCAAATTATTTAAACTTGTATTTGGTTGTATGGTTCTTATGACCTTTACCTATCTCCTGAAGTCGAAAACAATGTTATCGTTTTTGATCGGTGTTACCAGATTGGTGAATTAGTTACAAATTCAGGTGAATTTTTATAGATAGTATATTTATTAGATTCCTCGAAATTGTTCAGGTTTAATTATACTAATTGTATTGCGTTCAGACATGCAGTGAACAGTCTGTTGCTTGTTGTAGGCGTGTTGGTTTTACAGCAACACGTTGTTTCTTAGGTTTCCGATTGAGTATGGTTAATAGGGAGGTCTTTTAGAGTTCAAATTCGGTGAGTCGTACAGTGGTTCAACATAATCGTTCGATCGGTGTTACCAGATTGGCGAATTAGTTACAAATTCAGGTGATTTTTATAGTTAGTATATTTGTAAGGATCTTCGAAATTGTTCAGGTTCAGTTATCATATTTGTATTGCGTCATTAGAAACTAATCTTCTTTAAGGTGAAACGAGCGCCGCTAGGGGACACTCCGTTGGTCGGTGGTTCAACATGCTCGTTCGATTTCTTAGCTTCGATAATCAAGCTTAGGATAGTATTTATTATCGTGTAGATTTTTTTAATCGACGTCGCGTCTGTTGTCATTCCGTTTAGGAAATGATAGACGAGAAGTAGGTATATTGTGTGCATAGGGCCGGATGCGAACTAAGCAGTGAATTGTAATTAGTAGTAGAAAGATAATATCTTTCATCGTATTATGTGTAGGTATTGTCATAGGCTGGGAGGTAGCTTATTGTTATGTTAAGTGTTGAATTCTACTTAGAATTCTATTAGAAGTATTTTCCTTGAATGGTTGGATAATCAAGCCTCAGATATTATAGATAATATCTTCGGTTAATTCTCCAGGGGGTGGTGTACCGGTCATACCGGAATTACAATGGAAAATGCTTCGTTTAATTTTCTTTTTCTTTCACAACATTAAAGCTTTCATATTTCCACCTTGTCTACTGAAAAGCTACTGAATTTTCTTCGGTTTTGCATTCTTACATGTACCTAGGTAGGATTTCCCGCCGTTCAGTTTTTATAATGGAATGTTCCATATAGGTAAAATTTATTATTTTAGATTATTAGGTAGGAGTTATTTAAATGTTATTCATTTAATTCTGAGATTTTATTAGGGAATAAATCACCCTGTAGTATAAAGCCTACCACATGTAATTTCAATAGGAAGTCAATACAACGAGTTTCGACTTTAGTGTAGTATGAATAAAGCCTAGTTGCGGATAAGTTAATTAAGCCTAATTAGGAGCGTTTTTGCATAGAGATCACGCCACGACGACACAGGTGTTCATGCGACAGGCAGGCGCCAGTGGTCGATCGTATGATTTTCATTCAACTTTCATAGGATATTTATGGACTTTGATTTACTATACCCAAGGCCTATAGTAGCGTAGCATTTAATGTTAGTTACGTCTAATTAGGAACTATTTCAGAAAGTCACGCCACTTCGCACAGGTGGCTGGTGCGACAGACCGACGCCGAAAAGGAGGGGTTGAGAGGTGAAGAGAGGAGGGGAAGCAGCGCCTGCTTAAATAGACATGACCGAGCGTGGCGGGGGCTTCTTCTTGGGATCGCGGAACCGCTGCCGGACGTACGTGCGATCTTAGCTTAGTTTGGCGCGCAATTTGTTGTGCAGTAGTAGTCTCTCTTAATTTTAATCTTCTTTCTATTGAAGTTTAATTTGTGTATTCTATTTATTTATTATATTCCCCCGTAGGGCCCCTTAGGTCAAACTCTTCCTATTTCCACTACCTTATACCCTTTTCCCTGACCACAATTCCTCCTAAACCAACCAGCCCGATACAGGACAAGACACCTTTATCCTGTGTTAGTATTATAACAATCTTGCTTGAGTCTGAGTGAGAGTGTCGGGTAAACCTAATTCCTATACATTCCCATGTTCCAACTGCTTGGAATCCCAGCGATTTCAAGTGAAGAAAGGTATTTACCATATGTATACTTATTTATTATATTATTTATTCTTTATTATTCATTCATATATTCCCCTACGGCTGAGCGGACGTGAGTAAGGTTTAAATATTTTGTTACTAATCATATTTATTACAGCTATTCTCCGTGTTGGGTAAGTGCTACTATTGTCTTGCTTTGTGTGTACATTTTAATGTTTCATTATTTTTATTACTATTGTGGGTAATTGAGATTCGTACTTAGGGTTCATGCTTATGCGAAATGTGTTGGCAACCCTATGAACGGATAGTTGATTTAATTATTTCACTTCTTTAATTGTACACTTCTTTCTCCTGGTATTTCTCTTGTGTGTGTGTATATTTATTATGTGCCTATTCTATAATATTCCTTGACTGACATTTTACTGTTGATGAGTTTATTCATATATTTTCTTGTATTGTGTTCATTGTTGTATACTTGTGTATTCAAACCGCTTAGGCAATTAAGGCGTAATATTAAGGGTGGCGGTACGCAAGCGAACCTACCCCGAACATAGATTGAATTGAGGCTTAGCACTATATTGGCCTAAAGTTAATAATCATCGGGTTCGAACCCTGATTCATGCTAACGTAACTCTGGGTTGATTGAGACATATTCTCTGATATTATCACGGGCAAGCTATTCTAAACGATGTGACTTGCTGGTGGTTTTATCGGAGCACGCAGTTACACTATACCCGCAGCTATCAAATTTTCCCCACACTGCACACCGAATTGGCTGTGTGGAACCTCGCTTGGCCGGTGAGGTAATATACAGCTTATTCAACCTTCAACCTTCATTCACCAAACTCATTTAGGCCAGGGTTATTTTGGTAATGAGGATGTGGATTCAACCCACTAGTACGGCAAGCTGCTGGGCTTTAGTTTAAATCTATTCCCTTCAATAATCCTCCTAACAATCATTCTCCCATCTTTCTGAACTTCCTACCAACTCCTTCTGAAAGCATATAAATGCTTATAAAATGTAACTTATGGTTTATTTATGCACAATCACTTCGGTCTGTCTTATTCTTACCGTTACTAAAATTCATTCTATTCTTATATTATCCCTACAGGAAATATAAAAGGTATTGAACCTACCTTTTATTTTGTGGAAGGGTATTGAACCTACCCTTTCAGTTGTGGAAAGGTATTGAACCTACCTTTCCAGTTACAAGGTATTGAACCTACCTTTTCAGTTGTACAAGGTATTGAACCTACCTTTGTACGCACAATGTGCAAATACTTCTATCAGTAACTGGGCACTCCAGAAACCACTAGAATGAATCTAGTAATATTAAGAAATTCAATGAGAGGGACTGAAAGATTATTAGTTTTGCGAAATAGCAACTTTTAACATCAGATTCCTCTCCATCATCCTTTCCTGAGGAGACTCGCATTCTGGTTGGAGTCTATCCCCTCGTGGCGTGGTGTGGAGCCAGGGGGGTGAAAACATTTTTTTTTAGAGGTTAATCTCTTACAGGAAATGTTCTCACGTCTAACAGTAATTTCTTACAGAGATTCTGATGTCCGAGTAATATTCTTACTTCCATCCAGGGTTCCAAACCAATAAATTGTGTTCTCTTCCATTATTTACCATTAATATAGTTTTCCTGTAATTCCCTTTCTTTTGTGTAAATCTTATCTTGAAGTCGATATTAACCTATTTTTCTGTTGCAGGAATACTCCGTTACGGTATTTATATTAGTTGTAAGAACCTCTCTCGATTCTAATTATTTATTTTCATTTTCAATATAAATGTATAAGTTCTTTTGATTTAAAGATTTCATAGGGTTAACTCATAGTCACGGTAGTTCTGTAGGTATATTGTTGCGTTTTAGTATTGTATTCAGGCCTTGGGTATGGTCAATAAGTATGTCAGAAGGTAGGTAGCTAATTAACTTCAACTTCAAATTCGTTTATCTGTAAATAATCTAATTTAATTCTAATTTTAATTAATAACCTTTTATACTTCTATATAGGGACGTTATTTCGAACTTAAGTAACTTCTTAATAGTTGTCAGTACGCTCATTTAGATTTAAGATAACTTAAGCGTAAGTTTTATTAATCGTGCTAGTAATAAGTCTAGTAGTTTTGTATGTTAGGTTATCGCAATAAATATTTTCTTTTCGTTATAAACCTGTTATGCTTTAATTTATATTCATCTACCTGATCTCCTCTGAACCCTTGAAGATTCTGTGTGTTACTACATTAGGAAATAACAACGTAGGGTTAGACGATCACATTTTGGCCTTATTAATTCTAGTAATTTAATATTCTATTATCCTTAATTTTGCTTTAATTATGATTTAATATTAGTTCCAATTTACTTTATTTCAATTAGCTTAATATTTTACATAGTAGTATAAAGTCAATTGAGTAGGTACACATAGCTTTAATTGTAAGGAAGTTAGTAAGAGCTTTGGTAAGTATCTTTTAAGCTTAATAATTTTGTAGGTTTATCTAGCTTTCACGTAGGGGTTCCAGAGCTGGTGCTTTTCGTAAGTATTTAGGTAGGTCTCTTTTAGCTTTTTGTAGGTTTTCACCCCTTCAGGGTTGCGTAGGCTTTTCGTAGAGTCTTTTTTTGGGGGTGTAGAGGTGCGTAGCTTTTTAGGGCGGGTTGGGATCGTCACAATATCGTCAAACCAAAGATACTTACTTCTCATCAAAGCTGTACTGCGAATTGAGAACGGTGAACATTTTCTGGTACAAAATGCCGAAGAAACCTTGCATCATCTGGTCGAAGTTCAGGTCGCCACGTGTGTAGTACCTGCGAAATTGAGTTCATTTAATTATCAGCTCGGTGGCTCAGTGGTTGGGTCACTGGGTTGATACAGAGGTCACAGGTTCGATCCCCGGCCAGGTCAGCCATGAGTTATCCTCGGTATTTTCGACGAAAAATTTTACGTTCATTTACCGAATGCTCTCAAATCGGTGAAGGAAACCCATCGTGATGAAACCTGCATGCCACTAATCCGCAGTGGGCCCGCGTGGTGGATCATGGTCCGAGCTCCCTCGATGTAAGGGAAGGCCTGTGTCCGAGCAGTGGGGACATAAAAATAGACTGATGATGATGTATAAAATATTCTCTCTTAAAAGCGTCCAGTTCGTCTCGCCATCGTAAGCGTTGGTATAAAGCGGCCACGTGGCCTTTGACAATAATAAAACATATTCTCTTCTCAAACTAATATCAAAGAATATACACCTACTTGGGTATCTAAAATTCAACCTTATGGAGTCTACACACAAACGCCACCGACAACCACACAGGTGCTGTTATTCATATAGGTAAACCAAGTTAAACCTCACTTCCCTTAAATCGTGTTGCTCTATCCCTTTCACACTTCGTTAAGGGACATGGGGCCTAAACGGTGGCGTAACGATATGAATAACAGTCTACGTGTTTGTTTAATAGAAACAATCTGTGTCGGCAATTTTAGTGTGTAA
Organism: Tachystola acroxantha; assembly: GCA_963506565.1. NCBI lineage: Eukaryota > Metazoa > Arthropoda > Insecta > Lepidoptera > Oecophoridae > Tachystola > Tachystola acroxantha. The sequence goes on along the minus strand of OY735876.1, from coordinate 3,165,936 downwards.
TACATATAATATAAACCCATGATATTTGAATGTTCTTCTTGCACAAGGTGACTGACAGAGACTGGATGCAAAAGGCCTAGAATCGGGTTGAGTGGCGTGCTTTGGAAGAGGCCATGTCCAGCAGCGGACTGATAGGTACGGGCTGATGATGATGTGATGTGTTTATTAGAATTTCGTCAGCTGAGCGACCAATGACTGCAGTTTTCCTTTAATGTGGGGAAGACTCACCTATCCAGCTGCTCGAATAGTTGCTCGAAGACATAGGAGTGTTGCTCGTAGATCATGCCGTAGGTCCGCTTGAACATCGTGTGGAACTCCTCTCGGGACACCTCCAGCAGTTTGCGGAATGACGCTGGAAAGATAGAAGGCAATGGTTTAGTTAGAATTTACATTTATTGGCTCCAATCAACTTCAAAAGAATGTGTTTAGCGTGGGAATCATTGGAATACTACTAAGGTAGTCGCAGAGTCCCAGGTAATCAGAATGAACAGTCGGAGACAGTCCAAGGATTTGAAATGACAATGCCAGATTCTGCCCCACCAATAACCGCAAGTTGTACAAGATAACGAATAAATGTAAAAATATCTCCGTTTTTTATTGAAATTATTGGTTTAAAATAAAGTTTTGTACAAGTTGCGATTCGAAAAAACAGCTTAATTAAGAATTCAGAAAATAGTAAGAAATCGAAGCGATTTATTCATTATTTTTGTTATTCTTCTATAGGAGTTGCGAGAGTAGTAGAAAATGATACTGATTATGCAATATGAAACCTGTAATAAGTCCCCAACAAAATGATAGGTACAGCTTAAATGGTCACGTAGTTTTGTACTGGACCTAATTTAATAATTCTTTACAGTTACATAGTTTTCATTTTGAACTATCTAAGAGTGAAATAATTTTTGCAATAGGTCAAGTAGTTTTTGAGAAAATCTCAACCTTAAAAACTCTCCTGTACACCTTTCTCTGTGTTCCTACAACTTGTACTTTCAACAGTGAACGGGATGACGACGATATAAAATGCTCTACTCATGTAGTGATAAATACGGGAAAATCACTACTTCAGTATAAAAAACTGACCATTACCAGCAAGTTCATTGGCTTAATAACGTGCTCGAGTTATTCGCGCATTATTGTCGTCGCGTGATGGCGTACCTATGCGTGTTTTAACTTTTAGTTGCATGTGAAGTATGATCCGGTGTGGAGGTGAGTAAGCCAATGAATATTATTAAATAGGTATCATTAACACTACTTAGCGGTCGTTGTCACGCTTAACTTAACTGCCAGCTGTCAAACTCGAGCGCGAGACAGAAGATGTCCCGCAGCGGCGGAGTGAAGAGCACGGCACAATGACTCCATATATGTATTTTTATTAATTTTGTATGAATTTTGGCAGGGAAATAAAAATAAGCCAACAGAGATCAGATTTTTTTAAACAAGCTCTCGTATTTATAATACCCTACATTTTCTGTATATATATATATTTTGTATGAATAACTATTTCGGTTTAGACATAATTTTCATTTTAAAAGATATGGAAAGGGTATGTTTGCGATTTTTTTCTATCGAGCAAAGTTTGTCCAATCGTGTATCGGTATTCATCAGTCCCTAAATAGACACCCCAAGATTGCTATTTTTTTTAGACGTTTTTTTAGACGAAGCTCGTATGCGCGTATTTTCAGTTTTTCGATGAAGGCTACGGACTAACAACTAAAATTAAACGTCTAAAAAAATATATAGCAATCTTGCGGTGTCTATTTATATCAACATGTAGGGTATTATAATTACGAGAGCTTGTTTTAAAAAAATCTGATTTTTATTGGCGTATTTTATTTTCCCTGCCAAAATTCATCCAAAATAAATAAAAATACAAATATGGAGTCACTGTGCCGTGCTCTTCACTCCGCCGCTGCGGGACATCTTCTGTCTCGCGCTCGAGTTTAACAGCTCGCCGCCCCTTTGCATTGTTTTAACTTGATTTCAGAAATTGCGATTATTTAAGTCAAGCATTTTATTCCACCGTTGCGTGTGAAAAGTTAAACGTTGGCCGCACCCATTGCGTGATAGTAGCTGTTTATAATCAATTTATCAGCAAGCCACTGAACCACTCTATACCGTCCATCAATTCATTGTACTGATAACAAGCAAACACGGCTTCCTTATTCCGTGGTTGTGTTCCTTCCTCAGGTTTTATATAGGACAAGAAACTTATAGGACAAAAAACTAGGACAAATCCAATTTTTTACTTATTTAGAGCTACCTTACTTATTTTAAATCATAGATCAACTTACCGAAATGGAATCACGTTATAAATAAGCATTTAAAAAAGAGTATTTATCGTAATAAAGATTTTGTACAGTCGAAGACAGAGATAAGTACACTAAGGTTGAGATTTTCTTAAAAACTACTAGTTACTTATACAAGATATATATCAAAATGTAGGGTACTATAAATACGAGAGCTTGTTTTAATAAAATCGGATGTTGGGGCGTCGTCTATCTCACTCTTGCATTTGACAACCATATAGCGCCTTAACTTAAATACCTAATTATTGTTTAATAATATGTGTATGTTTCCTTATCTAAGGAAATATTGTGCAGTTAGCTATAAATCTAGTTAACCCTAACTTCCCTTAAAGCGTGACTTGACATTTTCATACTAGTTAAAAAACGTTAGTTAGGAAGGGATCTAGGCTTAAACCGTGGAATAACTAGTACCTATAGAGGGAGGACTGGCCAGAATAAACACGGCGGATGACGAAGCCATCACGTGGCTAAGAAAAGTTTTGCCTTTGTGATACACGCTGTGTTGTGGCAGCTGACGACCGAACGATAAATAAATACTAGTACCTTGTGCTATTATTAATAAACCTAGTTAAACCTTACTTCCCGATTTACCTAAGATTATTGCACTTCGTTAAAAAGGGTTAAAATAGAAAGAGACATGGGTGTAACTTTTAATCACGTTTATGAATACGCGCCTTAGTAACTAAGATACAGAATGGCAACGTATTTCAATTAGGAATGGCTTCACCTAAGAGTACACTTGGATTCCGTATTTTAAAAAAACCGCTGAATTTTCCACAATATTGGACAAAAAACTGCTGATTTAGACTGTTTATTCTGAATGTACCCATCGGATTGCGATCCGAATCACGATACATATTGATGTGTAGACGCAGCGTACAGCTGGTCGGATGCGCATGCGCAGCACTAAAGGTAGCACGTGCGCGGGAGTCGTTGCGGACGGAAGGGCGACCGCGAACACGCGATATTCTCAGCTTGTACCACCCCGACCAGAATTAATGGAGCTCTCTCTTAGGACGTCTATTCATTCAACGATCACGCTATAGCATAGTTGACAAAAAAAATAAAAATAATATAATTCCTTTCTTATCTCTTGTAAACCGTGATCCGTTTCCACAATTAATATAATTTATTTCTTGTAGCCACGGATACCGGGATCGGTGGATACAAACATTAATTGATTTTTGTGTTGGAAACCGATCCCGGTATCGGTGGAGACAAACTGCCGGGATCCGTTTCCAATCCAAACGGATCCTGGGATCGGTGGAGACAACCCCAAATTAAATACTGAGATTTTAATTAATTTTATAAATGTAGTTGTAGATACATCCTATAAATCTGGTGACCATACTAGGGGTACATATATATACATAATTGTAATTGAAGAAATAACATACTTAGGCGGCTTGCGTGAGATTTTATTTAAATTATATTTAATTTTATTTAGTGTGTCGCTAAACTTGTTAATCCTAAACACAATTAGCATAAGTATATAAATAGTACCTACTTTGACAGTTCAATAAACGCGTTTAAAATCTTAAACTTTGATTATGATGTGCTTTTGCATTGCACATCAACATCATCATCTTTTTAATCATGTTTAAATGCGTTTAGGATACTGTTAAACAATATAAACCAACCAAGCCAAACGTTAGTTACCGACGTTTAAAAATATATTCTTTTTTATAAAATAATTTTGGAGAGCGTTAGTGTTGTTTCAAAGAGTAGGAGCTAAAGGTTGACCGTGGATTCTATGAAACAGCTATCATAGAGGCTATCATGAAACCCAAGCAATCGCGATGTGTCAGCCCAGAGGTCTTTGTAAACTGGATAGTGTTTGCCAGACGCGGCAGATGCGGTTGAAATAGCTCCAATGTTGCATTAGCGGATGTCAGCTATAAAGGGAGATGTTACCGTGCGCGAATAGTCGCTAGGAAACTGTTTAAATAGTACTTAGAGGTGCGGTTCAGTTTAGGTAAGTTCGTCTTAGGTTTTGGCACGCGACTTATAATACTATATGGCCGAAGTTTCGTACAGTAATAGAAAAAATAATAAAAAGAATTAGGAATCGAACAAAATTACAGAATTTATTATGTTAGTTTCATTTAAAACATGAACACTTATAAATAACACAAGTGGTGGACCTGGGAAGAAAAAAATCCCGTGGTTCACCTGGGTGTAGGGAAAAAACTTCCCGTGGTACATCGAGGTGAACAGCCGAGGTGGACCACGGGCAATAACCCCAATATTCGTAGGACCTAGCTTTTGTGAAAATCTCAACCTTGTAGACTTTTTCCTGATTTCGATTATACGTATGTACAGTCGGAAACAGATAAAAGTATACAGGGTCCTCAATAAGTTTGAGAACTACTTGAAAGTTGTAAAATTATTTTTACTCTTACTAGGTAATATAGGTACCTAATAGATAGTTTAGAGTAGGTACCTCAGATCATCTACCTAGGCCCTTTCACACTGTAGCTATTTCTGTAGTGTTCACTAATTCGAATCCTAAACCTAAACGCAACTGTCACTATCGTTTGTATGCTACATCATGTAAGAGCGAGCAGGATGGAATAGCTATTTCAATAATCAGTCAAGTAAGTACTTTTGAGAAAATCTCAACATTAAAAACTCTCTTGTACACTTATCTGCGTACTTATAGTTACCTATCGATTCGCAGACGTTTGTGTTATGTAAACGTTTGCAATTCTCACTTACATTTCTAAGCAAGCGACATTAGTTACAATCTTTAGAATAAGAACCAATACTAAAATCTAAGATACGAGAGACATAAAATACTTCATAGTTTGTAAAATAACACTAGTTTAGAACTTATCGTCACATTTGTAAGACGAGATGACACGAAAGAGGAGCTTTTCGATTTATGTGCCGTTCACACCTCGTGGTTAATGGGTTGTCTGTGCGTTCTGTTGGCGTTAGCAGTTAGTTAATTTGGTGTTCCATTCAGATTGTTTATTGTTTCTTTTTCCTACTTCTGACTGATGAACTTTTCTGTCATTGAACTGCGTTTTTGAGGACAGCGAATGAGTTAATAAAGTAAGTTACAGAAGTTGTAAACAAAATCAAAGTTTTATTTGTATTTGTACATATATTTTTAGTTTACTTCATATAGTTTAGTTTTAATGTTACTTACATATAATTTTTTGATCTTTACAAGTAATATAAAACCTTCAGTGTTGTTAATGATTTATTCTTCATACTTCAAGACAAAGTCAATTTTCTTTATTGCAATAAGCACGTTGTGTAAATTTTGCACGTCAACATATTTTTGAATTTACATTTACACCACTTTGCAAGGAAAAGGTGGCAACACTGAGGAGAAAAAGTGGCAAAAAAAACTCATCAGTTTTCAAATCAATCTAGTTGTACACGCGAAGACAGAGAAAAGTATACAGGGAGCCTCAATAAGATTGATATTGTCTCAAAAACTACTGAACCGAATTCAATATTTCTTTTACAGTTACAATTTTAAGTTTTATTTAACAAACAGCGAAATATTTTTTTGACAGGCAGAAACAATCTGTTTGTCGGATGAGCCCACAACCACGTTACTTTGCGATACATTACTACAGTACGTACGCGTTAAGAAAATAGTGAAAAAAAGAGCACGTCTATCCACGGTTGAAAAATTAGATGACTTAAACAAATGTGCCATAAGAAGGAAAGTTGAAATTTTTTTTATTGAACTTTCCTTCTTATGACACATTTGTCTAAGTCATCTAATTTGTTAACCGTGGATAGACGTGCTCTTTTTTTCACTATTTCCTTAACGCGTACGTACTGTAGTCTACATTGCAATGATAGGTGTATAGGTAGGTAAATATACTATCGGCTGTACAACTGTCCATATTTGGCCACACCGGGTTCAAGTCCCGTTGTATCGCAATTAAAATCGATTGAACGGGAAACCTGCGCACTGTCATACCCACTGCGCTTACTTTGTGTGACCCGAGCATTGATCTCCTATAAACAACTAGATACACAAAGGTCTTACTAAAACAATTTAATTTTTTTTCTAGCCGCAGAACAGGGTATTGACTTGTTTGCGTGTAGTCTGACGAGGTTCACGGAGGCTGCGTTGTTATTCTTATCCTCTCAGTGACATTATGCGTAATTTTTGACATCCATTTGATTTTTATAATACTTAATTCTATATCTTTAATTTGAGTCTAATTGTCTTATTATTATTATTATTTTTAATTTGATAACACATTCATAATGTATTTTGGATATTTTTATTATTTAATTTCATATTAGGATAATTATTATATAAGATGCATGCAATTGCTGAATACAATGTTGAATTAGGAATGTTCCTGTAATGACGTTGTATATGTAAAATAAATAAACAATAAACAAAAAACGTCCAAATAAGGGTCCATTGTTAACGTTCAAATAATGTCCAATAAAGCAAATGATTCATTCATCCGTTTGGACCTTCTTTGCGCTCGGACATGTTTAGAAGGCTGTGTATCTAGTTGTTTATAGGAGATCAATGGACCCGAGCCATTCCATTGAGGATCATTTAGAAAATTGCTACCATTTAAACGGATGATAAAAACTGGTTAAAAAAGTATTTAACGTTTAATTTTATAGGGTTCTCTTCATACAGATAACTCGAGAAGTGTTACGGGACTGAAAAATCAAAACGACTGAAGTAGAGGACCATTTGGTAGGCAGCTTAGTTGACTCAAAATCGCGACAGTTTGTAAAGGAGACTGGACAGCAGATTAATGCTAACGCTTAAATTACAATTTCAACTCTAACGACGCAGATAATAAAAACGTAAAGTCTTAAATGTTCGAAAAGTGTACCTACAGAATGTTTGTAAGGTTGGGATTATCTCAAAAACTACTGGACCGAATTTAATATTTTTTTCACAGTTACATAGTTTTATCTTTTGCCTATCAAACAGTGAAAGAATTTTTGCAATAGGTCAAGTAGTTTTTGAGAAAATCTCAACCTTTAAAACTCTACTATACAGTTTTCTATGTCTTCGACCGTACAAGTAAGTAGAAACCGAAGAGAAAGAGTCTCTCCCACGGTGCGTTAATTATGTTTTCACGTCTTAATTTTGAGTGTTTGTACCACAAGGTGTCAATTTGGTTATTTTGGTTACAACATTCTTGGGAGATTCCAAGGAAAGAAACCTATGTCCCTAAACAAAGTACACGTAGCATGTACAAGTTCCTCTCACTGACATTTTTACTACATGACATTTACATATTATTAATATTAGGTAGGATAACAACATTCAATTATAATTGAAGTTAAAACTATGTACAAAATAATAATAATAAAAGATATACCTATAAATAAAAAATTGGGGCCAAATCGCTGCCCTGCGGAAGAGTGGCCAAAAGGCTGGCGACGTTACCTCGTTGTATAGCCAGCGCTATACGCTGGCCGAGGTAAGCGCCAGCCCTTTGGTCACCCGACGAGTCAATGAGTCGCGACGACAGTTCTTTGAACAGTTACATTCATTATTTTTATTTCTTCTGACATTTTTATTGCTTATGTAACTGAAAACTTTGCACGCTTGTATACAAGTAGAATACTGTACTCAAGAATGCAATTTACCATCCTGAGATTTCATGTATTCTGGCAAATAAATGATTTGATTTGATTTACAAAATCAAGGTCAGCAAGCAAATCTGGTTGTTGAGTTATTTATACAGGGTGTAACGTAAAGGGAATATGAAGCCGAAGGGAGGTTCAGTATCGGTAACTGAACAACTTTTGTTCTGCAACTTTTCGATTTTTGCAAATTTATCTTTTGACTTTTCATACATTTCGTCCCGGTCAGCTGATCGATTTGTATGAGACATTAATTTATTTTTATTGTTTATTCGAAAAGTCGTAGAACAAAAGTTGTTCAATTATCGATACTGAACACCCTCCCTTCGGCTTCATGTACCCTTTACGTTACACCCTGTATATAATAATTTAATATTTAGACTTCGAGTCATGTATTAAGTTTGTAGCGCTTTGGTTAGTTATACTGTACTGCCATAAATATAATGTATAATGAATAACGTTGATTGGTTTATTTATCAATTATCAGACTGATACAGGCCGCCCATAGGCCTTTGATGTAGGCCTACCGACGCTATAATCTCTGTAGGATACTTGGCATACTACAAGCGCTGTCTAAAGGTTATTCTACACGCATCACGACTATTAATACCCGCGGCCACTTGGATACTGTTAACGCTAATGCTCTCAGCAGATACCGGCCGAGAGCTAGTTGTTACGAAATCGAAAGGAGCATTTACTGACACTTTCATTTCAGTTTCACAGTTCTCTTGAGAACTGAGTTTTGTATATACCCGATTCCTAAACGTGCAGCTAAATTACGTTTATTAATAGGAACGCCATCTTGAGGTCGTTTTTTTTTGTAAAATTATTCCCAGTGGGAAAGGCAAAGCCAACTAGGGCATACAGCCTGGTCTGATGTTAGTAGAATGTCTGAATTCTTATAAATACATACATATATACGAAGATAACCTAACCTAAACCTACGCACAACCCTCCCAACCCCCTAAACGAAATAACTCAATGATCCACGCAAGCGTCAAGTTATGCAAATGGAAACCTTGCTAAGAGCACAAAACTTCACAAACACGACTTCTTTCGAGCACTCCAACTAATAGAAACGTTTGCGGACATCTACTGATTAACTTAACGTGATCATTAATCACTAAATACCGCGGCAATAGAATTTTCACAAAAAAGTAGCTAATGTCGTTTTGCGCGCTTTACAAGGATTCCCCTTGAGGTCGTTCTCAAGATTGACTTTTGAGCTGAGAGTGATTTATTAATACGGGCCTTAGTGACATTTAACATAACCACTTACCATCAAACTTCTTAGCTCTATTCGCTAGTATGTCAGCCAGCTTGCTGAGCTCGCTCTGTAACGACGCCTCGAGCTGAGAGCGCGCTCGCTCGAGCAGCTTCGCTCGGCTGCCCGCGCCGCAACATCCAACGTTCAAGCACACGCCTTCCATATCTGGGGACAAGATAAAAAGGCGATTTTAGAATAAAAATTTAAAGCTAAATTCATAATTACAAACAACACTGCGTGTTGTAACCACAATTTGCACGCAAGCGGCAAGCCAATCAGCGGATGGCATTACCAAAGTTTCACGTCATTCGGAATCATAAATATCTTTATTGCAGGGTGTTGTAATACTGGCATGTATTTTATAGTTAATTTTGTAGTTCTTTTTACAATTTTCTATCTGACTGTCAGCATTACATTGTTTCATCTCCATTCTTGTAACTTCAATAAATTATCTTCATCAGTATACACTATTTTCTCTTTTATTTACGTATATCTCTATAAATTCCTAACACAGGGTTCTCTTGAAAATGGCGGGAAACAACGGTTGCAAAATTATTTGATAATATTTATTTTAATGCCTACAGTGGTTATTTTGTGTTAATAGTTAATATCACGTTAAATTAATCAGAAAATGTTCGCGAATGACAGTACGGTGAAGTTATTTGATTATTTATGCAAGATCTGAGGTTTCAAGCTTTTATCAAGAGTTCCCGCTACAAGCTCGGGAGTGAACGTGACTGTCGAGCTGCTTCGTCCAGAGAAACGACGCTACGGCGACTCCTCCGGATGAAGACAAGAAGACGCGGCTATCCAGGGTGAAGACGCTACTGCGACTCCTCTGGAGGAAGACTATTATAATATTGAATTTTCTGTGACATGACATTGGCAAATGACGAACTTACTTAATAAAATAAATAATAATAAATCTTTATTACAAGCACAATTTCATATAAATATAAGAAATAAATATTGTTTTTATTTTGGTGTTAAATCTGTAATTGTGAATTCACCTTAATTTTACTTGCCGTGTTCAACCCACATGTTTCAAGTAAAGGAAATAAACTTTTATTTCAACTTCCCGATCAAAAGTTAATACCTCGCCTTAACTAGACAGATTGAAGGGCCCACCCTATAGTTAAGGGGCTGTAACGTTCAATATTTAGACACGGTAATATAGAGGTTGATCATAAAATCAATTTCTTCCATTTTCCAGTTACTTTTTATAGGGTTAATTTAATTTCCGATATAAATAAAATTCCTAGTATAGTATTCCTGGTAGGTATCTATTAATTAGGAAGTAGCAGAGCTTCTAAATTACAAACAGATACTTGCTAGATTTTAGAATAAAAACTAAATTAAGCTGGCATTCATATTTGAAGGTTGGATAATTATCCAACTTTTGTGCTACAACTAGAACTTTAAAAGAATTAGTTACTATTAACCAATAATATTAAAAAAAATACCATTATGCTTTATTTAACTGAGTTTACTTTTTGATTCTATATTTTAACTTATTGATTCTATATTTTAAATTATTGATTCTATATTTTAACTCATTGATTCTATATTATATACAGAGAGCTCGGTGGCTAAGTGATTGGGTCAATGGACTTGCAATACGGAGGTCTCAGGTTCGATTCCCAGCCAGGGCAGCCATGTAGCAATGAGTTATCCTCGGTTTTTTCGTCGGAAAGACTTGCGTACATTTACCGAGTGCTCTCAAAACGGTGAAGGAAAACATCGCGATGAAACCTGCATGCCGTAGAAGAAAAAAATCTAAGGCTTGTGAAATCCGCCAATCCGCACTGGGCCCGCGTGGTGGATCATGGCCCGAGCTCCCTCAAAGGAAGGTACGTGGCCCGAGCAGTGGGGCAATATAAATAGACTGATGATGATGATTCTATATTCTGTAACTCGGTACCTACCCACGTTTCATCTTTTCCTAGTCCTTTAATATACTTGTCCCTTGCTTGCCCCACAGCTCGCGACGTCATTAAGAAATTTGAGAATCACACCTATTATTATTAAACACTTTCAATTTAATAATTTAGTCCGTCCTGTATATGTAAGACCCGAGTCAGACGATGGGGTAGGAAATAAGTTTAAACAGTGCTCGCCGACGGCTTTATTGCATTACTGCTAGACTTAGGGGTAGATCGTGCAAAGAGCCTTTTTTTGGGATATTATAAATTGCATATCAAATAAATAATCGCCTATCAATACATACTCATCATTTATATTCTTTTTTACATGAAATAACTTACTTCACTACAAATAAACTAAATGTTTAACAAAACTCAAACTGCAGATAATTCGAAATTATACATCAATATGACATTACTTTTTCCTCATAATGCAATACAGTTAAATTTATTTTTGTACAAAAATACTACATACATAGCATAAATACTGACTGCACAGCAAATTTACATGAGTACATCTCTAACCAGATCCGACACGGATGTTTAGGTTTTTTTTTTGTATTCAAAAAGCAAGTTCATTTATTCACATACATACAATTTTATATTTTTTTTGCTGATCTCATTATGTGGTAATTAATAAATAATAAGACGACTGTGACTAATAAAATGCTGTTTTATTTAGAAAAACTGCTGTAAATAATATAAAAATAGAAGCTATATTTAAAAGAAAAAGAGACTCTCAACCTTATTGAGGCCCCCTGTATACTTATCTCTGTCTTCGACAGTGAACTAATAGTAAGGGCCGTCCAATATGGAACAACTTAATAATTCAAAGCTTCCAAACGTTAACTTGTCATCAAAATCCGAAGTCGTGCTTCCAATGACCCAGACGGGATAATCGGGAATTGGTGATAATTTTAAGGAATAATAAACTCTATGTCAAAGGGGATAAGTGTCGACTGTGTTATTGAGTATAGTTTTTGAGTAAATATGCCTCAAATAAAATTAAGTTAAAAGCATAAGCGATTTGGATTTTGTCGACTCTTTAGTCATAATCGCAATTATAGTCATAGCGTCGTTATTCATAATTTATCGTAATGTGTAAATATCATTAAAGTACACATATACAATTATATAATTTAAGGTACTTAAATAATTTAATAAAAGTATAAGTAAACTAAAACTTTCGAAATATATTAAAAACTACCTAAAAATACTTTAAACTACCTAGAAAAAAAACCTTGCCTAAAAACAGTCTAAAAAATTCGGCCCTCTTGGAAGGGTGCCTATCACACTGGCGGCATTCCCGCGCTGGATGGCTAGGCTCAGCCGCTGCGCGAGAAAGCCGCCAGCACGAGGGTCACCTGTCGCTTCATAAGGTACTCTATTTAAATAACCATAAATATTAAAAATAACTACATATTATAATATTATCCTAAAAACATAAACAAAGTAAAGTATTTATCGTAATAAACATTTCATAAATAGCTTTTTTAATAAAATTGATTATATTGGAAGATATTATTTTTTTAAGATTGGCGGCGCTAGTTGGATCTATGAAGGACTTAAGCAATGAAGTTATTGTGCACTATTCGGTTATGGCACTCGCTGGCCGCTGCCGTGGCACGCTTCCTTCGCTTATTTGAGACTCTTGTAACTTAAATCAATCGCTAGGAGAATTCGTCCCCAAAAGCTTGTTCCAAACTAGGGGTGAATACGGCTGATAATGTGAGTCACCGCGCGCGTAATGTTTGCTATAGTCTGTGTCTATGGTACTCTGGAGAGCACGTGACGAATTTATTAAAGGGTCTCATTGGGACGTGTTAAAAAAAGTTAGGGCGCGTTTCGTACGAGGCATCATACGACCAGCTCCACCTATAGTAAAATCTGTATCAGTCCAATTTTCCATGGAGGTTAACAAACCACTATAGTATGACCGTCTAAATCAGTCTTCGCCTGCGCGTTACAGGGATGCGGGGGTAGGACGACAACGGGGACCGAGAGGGTGTTACAGAAATGCGCCTGCCGCCCGCACCTCTCTCGGTCCCCGTTGTTGTCATACCCCCGCGTCCCTGTACTGCGCAGGCGAAGACTGATTTAGACGGTCATACTATAACATCACTTACTTATTTATTAATGATCACAATACATTGATTTACCCAGCTTTGACAAGTACGACTCACAGGGACTGGGACAGACTGTATAAGTGCGCCTGCATTCGGTGCAAGGGATTCTGGGTTCTATTCCTTCACAGGTGCTAGTATTCAAGGAAAAATCCACTTTTTCCTAGTCTTGACTATGACTGTGATGCTTATTATTATATCGCGCTTTATAGCACTATTAATTTCAGTGATTACATCAACAACAGACCCTTAATGAGATTGTTGAACCCTGATCGATATTGGTAAGGTCGGCAGCAACGGGTATTGCCTGTCTCATAACTTTGCAACCACCTAGTCAAGCAATCCGCTACTTTCCTGGCCACGGCAACATAATGCATCGTTCCTTCAATATTCCTCTAAATCTGGGTCTCCACTTTTATATCTGACATTTGCTGGATTGGATTGGAGGGGTGGTAAGCCTTGACGATTTCAATGTCTGATTTTTGCCGAAAAAACTTTTACAGGACATGAGCGCCTAAAAAAGCCTTGCGGCTTTCCAGACGCCATTTTTTAATCCAGCAATATATTTTATTTACTAATACGACCTTTAAATTAAACGATAGCTTAAAACTTTTTAAACCGCGTATATTAATATTAAAACAAGCCCAGTGGTTAAAATACATAACTCGTAATCTAGGATAGGAATGTTTTTCTTGGATAGTTTCAATCTGTTTAGCTATTTGCTTTGATGCGTCTTATTATGCGCTCGTTCGTTTGATCTCAGCCGTTTGGTGTCAGTTTGAGATAAAAGTCAGACATAAAACATTTAAACAAATCGCGTATCATTAAAAAAAATATCAAATGATTGCCATTTTATTTGAAACATCGTAAATAAAGATACCTCACCTTCAATCTAAATAAAAAAAAGTTACAGCTTCATTGAGTTTGAGATAGACCTACTCAAAAACTTGCCTATATTAATAGCTATTAGGTTTTTATAATACTCGTAGGCACCTTATTTATTTATTTTATTAATGGACTCGATAGTTCGTCATTTGCCAATGTCATGTTACAAAAATATCAATGTATAAATAGTGTTCTATCTTCCTCCAGGGGAGTCGCCGTAGCGTCATCACCCTAGGTAGCAGCGTCTTCATGTCTTCATCCACAGGAGACGCCGTAGCGTCAATCACTGCGGACGAAGCAGGCAAAGTCGATTGTACGTACCAGCCCTTGTAGCACGAGTCAGCGTTAGCGACCGACGCCGCAACGCCGCGGAGCTGTCAAAATGACAGTATTACAAGGCGTTTGACATTAGTTTGACAGCTCCGCGGCGTTGCGTCGATCTCTAACGCGACTTGTGCTAGCCCCGCTGGTGGCTGTGCCAACGTATAAGCCGCACCTTGGCACATCCATCTCCAGATCTCGAGAGCCGCTCTATATTTTAATTAAAACTCTTTCACTAGTAGTTTAGAGTGACTTTTGTAATAATGGCGATGTTGAATCAACATCAATATGTTTAGTCAACATTGTTGACTAAAAATATTGCAATATAAATCAACTTGAAAAAACTTACTTCTGAAATTAGTTTTTCCGACAGAGATATTAATGGTCAAAGTTATACTGTATCCTTTTTTTGCAAAACTAATTTAGTTGGTGTTTGTATGTAATTAGTAAGACGTGGCCCTAGATTGTAAGAAAGAAAGAATGTAAGAAATCCAGCGAGTTTAATTACCTTAAATTATGAATTATAATAATTCAATTAGTATTTTTCGAACCAATCCGGTATACATTCCAAGCTCATTAATATACCAACCGATAAACATTGACGATAACAATCTGAGCCTTCCTTTTACAACTTTTTTATTTTTAACAGCGGCACTTGTTAAGTGACAAAAAGTTTATTAAAAAATGAAACATATGGCTGTATACCGTTGGCCTTTGCCACATTTGAAAAAGATTTAAAAAACCTTTTTTAATGTCGCAAAAGCTGCAAGTGCACCCTTTACCGCGAAACGATTTAGTAATAATAAACATAAACTAACCGATGTTCTCTGTTAGTTTAAATGTTAGTAAAAAAAATTGAGGTTAACGTCGAGTTTAGGTCAAGAAAATAGATTATTTGGGAAAATATTTCTTATTGATAATTCACCACTATCACATTTAAAGAATTTGAATGTTACTGTAGGTACTATTAGTTAGGTACCTACAGTAACATAACAGTCTTCGCTTTTATAATCAGTTAAAGGTAAACTAAAGATCTGGGAGGTGACCGCGACTTCAATCGTTTTCGTTATCGTTTTCATTTTGATACTTGATACATTGCTGGTCGTTTGTTAAAACTTGCAAAAACATAACAGCAATGTATAGTGTCCATGTGTCAAATTGAAAGCGATTACGATAACGATGGAAGTCGCGGTCACTCCACAGCTTTGATGACTTTAAATGTTTCTAATTTAGGCTGATGGGGCTTAAATGCCCATGGCCTTATTAAAAAAAATATTCCCAAAACGTCCGCGCTTTTCCCTTACTGTTTTCCCCAAAAGTGCCGAAGTAGAGGGCCCTTATCGCCTGTGAGTGGTAATCATTTCGTTTCATGCTTCTACTTCACGGCGTTAATATTTTCGCGTCGTCTCCTCAGAGTACCTACTTGAGATTAGGGTGACCGTAAAAATTGACATAGAGATAAACTATGCTACTCGTACTTATTCAAAACAGTTTTTCGAACAGTATGAATTGAACATTGTCCATAAAATTCACCAGTAGCTATTGAAAATTATAATATACCTACCTACATATCATATGTTGAAAAATTTTTTTTAAACTAAACTATTTAAACAAAATTATATATAAAAAACCTGCGCCAAGTCCCCCACAATTGGCAATGTGCCCAAAAGGCTGGCGGCGTTGCCCCGCTGTATAGCGAGGCTGACCCGTTGGGCAAAGTAGCCGCCAGCCCTTGGGTCACGCGTGGCCTCGACCAGGCGCCAGGTTATTTTTATTCATTTTTGAAATTAGACAAATTGAAGATCAACACACATTGTGGAAACACAGTTGAAATCAGTTGAAAAATAAAATAGGTACATAATAATAAGTACAGGAGTCCAAAAATCGAGAAACTGGATTCTTACAATTCCCATAAAGATAAGATGAGATAAGATAATATAAAACATAATTATTTAAAAAAAACAATGTATTTCTATTATTCGCTACACCTTCGGGTAAAATTGTGTTGAGACTTATGTTTAATATTACATCCTTATTTATGTACATGCAAATTAAGGCAATGAATATACTTAATACTTTTTTACCGAAAAAGGATGACGCTCGACTTTGCCCATTCTAACGCAAACCTAATTTCTTCTTGATTTTCAGCATGACCACGTGAGTTGGTTTGCCATAATATTTTAATTCGACGACGCGACGTTCCCATTAACGGACCTTCGTGGGGTCACCCTACCAGACATCCCTCAGGCTGAAAGCCAACTTTAAATATGAATTGAGATTTGAACCACCCCTAGAGTTAAGGGGGCTTTGAAGTGCCGGTAATAACGTGTTTTGTTGCTATGTACAATTATTGTACAATAGCTTTGCCAAATTAATTGTGTTTTGTTGCTTGTTAGGGTAAAAATAAGCACGCGAAATTTGAAGAATAGTAAAATAAATAAGTACCTACGTAATTATAATTAATTACAAGTGCATATTTAAGTGTATATTTTATAGTGTAAGCATCAAATGGGAATAAAATATGCTGACTAAGCATTCGTAGTATACCTATTTATTCCTTAGAATTTGAATTACGCATTTCCATGCTCAGTGAATAAATAAGAACATGATGAAAAAATTCTTGCCGTGGGCAGGACTTGAACCTGCGACCTTGTCATTCCGTGACACGTGACGTATTTATTCCTTATTTATATTTTCGATTGACAAAGGTAAAAAAAAAACACTTTAATACTTACTTAAATATTAAAAAGTAAAACAAAGTACAGTCGACATCTCAATCATAACACTCATCAATAGTAACACTTTTGACTTTTGACATTTCTCATTATTTACGTCGTAAGACTTGAAATCGTACTGCAAGTGTTATACCATTGATCTGCTGTCGAATGTACCTAACTAATTTACTGACGTTTAAAAGTTAGAGCAAATTAAGGAACGACACTTTAGTTTTTAAACTAGAAATTGTTGAAAACTTTATTGTATCGGGACTCTCGTATGACTTTAACTTGTTTAGAATTTTCGTTATTTATATTATTATTAGTACTAGTTTCTGCCCGCGACTTCGTCTGCGCAGAATTATAAGCTATAGCCATGATAAATATGAATTTATTTGACAAATTAAAAGCTAAAAATACAAACTAATAACAATAAAATGACTAAAATTACAACTATACAATACTAAAAACTAAAAGTACCTACCTATAAATAAAATATGTCCTCTAGGAGGGCATTGGGAGTCACGGTGCCCAGAAGGCAGGCAGCATTCCCTCTCTGTATTGCCAACGCAATACGTTATAAAGTTACTATTAAGCTAAAGTCTATGTGTTATTCTGATGTAATTATAAGAGCTATATTATTGTAAAGTTTCATTAAAATCCATTCAGTAGTTTTTTGTGTGAAAGAGCAACAAACATCCATCCATCCACACAAACTTTCGCGTTTATAATATTAGTGGGATTCACAGAATAAAACCCCTGTTTGATGCCTATAATCGATACTAGAAATGCAGTAACGTTTAATTCCCGTTATCGATCAGTTGTCAAACTTTAGACGTGAATAGCGATAACAATTTGTATCAGACGGCAGCTCTCAGCCTTAAATAAGGGCAAATCAAACTCACTTGTAAATTCAGAGCAAGTCAGACAGTTGGCATCAATTAAAGTTAATTGACAGCTTGGAAACAATCGATTAATCGGACAATTGAACCCATAATAGACCGAATCGAATCTCTGTGCTAGCTATACGGCACAGAACAATAAACTTACACCCTTTAGCTTGTGTTAATAAACGCAGTTTAAAGTTAGACAGTAGTTTAACACATGGTTTAAGGAAGTCTGTGTGTTCAGCACATATTACTTTACCGCTAAGCGTTTAGATTAGATATTCTTTAATGCAAAAGTATTACACATAGAAGTAGGCATTAAACAGTGATCTCTTCCAGACCTTTGGGTAGAGAAATCAGCGGATGAATAGGTAGCTTCAGGTGCAATATTAGAATCTACAGCGACAATTTAATTAAATAATTTAATATTTTTTTTATTTTTAATAAAGAAGATGATTTAATTATGCACTAAAAAAATAGTTTATTAAACCTTTGTATGAATTTTTACAGATTTTTTACTCTATTCATTTTGCTTGTCACCTCAATTGATATCAATTAAATAGTTATCTGCCCTTGTAGCACGAGTCAGCGTTAGCGATTGACGCAACACCGCTTAGCTGTCAAAGTGACATTATTACAAGGCGTTTGACATTACTTTGACAGCTCCGCGGCGTTGCGACGATCGCTAACGCGACTCGGGATTCTCTTGTAGATGGCGGGAAACGACGGTTGCGAAATTATTTAATAATTTTCCTTTTAACGTCTACAGGGACTATTTTGTGTTTAATATCACGTTAAATTAATCAGAAAATGTTCGCGAATGACAGTACGGTGAAGTTATTGGATTATTTATGCAAGATCTGAAGTTTCAAGCTTTTATCAAGAGTTCCCGCTACAAGCTCGGGAGTGAACGTGACTGTCGAGCTGCTTCGTCCGCAGTGATTGACGCTACGGCGTCTCCTGTGGATGAAGACATGAAGACGCTGCTACCCAGGGTGATGACGCTACGGCGACTCCCCTGGAGGAAGATAGAAGACTATTTATACATTGATATTTTTGTAACATGACATTGGCAAATGACGAACTGTCGAGTCCATTAATAAAATAAATAAATAAAGAGCCTAAATGTAGCGCATAGAGATAGAGCCACCTTTTGTTTTTAATTTTTTATTCTATAGCGTGATCTAAATTGTCTTACAACAATAGAGATGAGCGCTATTTATTTGTGAAAACAATGATTAGAGGCGGTAAGGCCTTCGGACCACCTGCGTAGGCACAAATTGGCCCCAAAATTACTAACTGGTCCGGCACGAACCATAACATTAGAGCGATAGAGACGGTTATTGTGATTAAATGGTGTCACGAAAATTGTCACGAAATTCTTCCCGGACTGTAACGGTTCTTCGTCCAGAGAAAGTATATTTGAATATGTGTAATTGTGGAACTTGACTGTGGAACGTATATTGTATGTAGTACCTATTCACAAATGACTGCATGTTTTTATTGTTTATAAAATTTATTGAATGCCCGATCTGGGTACACTGCAAGTGTTTCAGTGCCATCTAAGCAACTGTAACTGCTACTTTATTAGTATACCTTACAGTGTCAATAAACGATTCTGATTCTGAAAGAACAACGAAAGCTTTCAAAGATAAGTATAGGCATCATTTTGACTGATTGTACAAATACTTTAACTTGTGATGTGCTGCTAAGAGTTTTTTGCCACTTTTTCTCCTCAGCGTTGGCACCTTTTCCTTGCAAAGTGGTGTAAATATAAATTCAAAAAAAATTGACGTGCATAAATATACACAACTTGCAATAAAGAACTTTGACTTTGATTTGTATTTAACTTTTATTGTTCACTTGTTTTGTTTATAACTGAACTTAACAAACAAATTAACAAAGTAGGTAAGTATCCAATTATTCTGGTATGTTTTTGTTAAGTACGGACAACAGCAGATCAATGGTATTACTTGCAGTACGATTTCAACTCTTACGACGCAGATAATAAGAACGGTCCAAGTTGATGTGTTTAGATGTGTACCTACTTAGGCGCCTAAAATAATAATTTTGCCTTTTCATTCAACTGATTTCAAAACATCCTTAGTTAAATATATAATAAAAATGAAATGTGTCGTGTTTGCAAACAAGATTTAAAAAAATAAAAATTAGACTTCCACACAAACAATCAAGCCCTAAGGCGTGAAAGAGAAAGGTATAGAGAAATCTCGTAATGGCCGTACGTAATTACATAGACCACCCGCGAGATCTCGCTCGCACAGACCATTATGGCTTTTTTGTGGGGAACATAATCGTCACAATGAAGATATCATGAATAGAGACCGGGCAGCTTTGGATACGGTTTTAAGCTTCGTATGCATATGCCATTCGTTCGAGAAATTAGAGTTTGGCATTAAATCAGTAGGTGACTGGACCGCGACCCACCTTATAACTTCGAGATTCAGGGCCCACCTGTTGGCTGTCTTAAAGAAAAAAAATAGTAACAACTATTGATAGGTATACTTTAAGTTTAATGATGTCTTATTTGTTCGGGCTATTTGTTTTTAAAATGTGGTTTTATAGTTTATTTATCATCTGACATTGTCATCATCACTAACGACAAAAGACATTGCCACATTTCAATGGAGCTTTGCCCCACCTACAAAAGTACGTGACCATTTAAGCTGTACCTATCATTTTGTTGGGGACTTATTACAGGTATTATATTGCATAATCATAATCAGTATCATTTTCTACTACTCCAACTCCTATAGAAGAATAACAAAAACAATGAATAAATCGCTTCGATTTCTTACTATTTTCTGAATTCTTAATTAAGCTGTTTTTTTCCAATCGCAACTTGTACAAAACTTTATTTTAAACCAGTAA
Source organism: Tachystola acroxantha (assembly GCA_963506565.1). Lineage (NCBI taxonomy): Eukaryota > Metazoa > Arthropoda > Insecta > Lepidoptera > Oecophoridae > Tachystola > Tachystola acroxantha. The sequence goes on along the minus strand of OY735876.1, from coordinate 3,145,027 downwards.
TTTTAATAAAAAACGGAGATATTTTTACTTTTATTCGTTATCTTGTACAACTTGCGGTTGATAGTGGGGCAGAATCTGGCATTGTCATTTAGGCCAACTACAAGGTCTACAAGATACGGCCGAAAGAAACCGCATCGTAACAACACAACGTGGCAATAGCTGTTTCAGAGGCACGACTTGCGAATTAAATGGTAAAAAAATTAGGACTCTAGAAAAATATATATTCTCAAAGTGGTGGGCAAAATAAGGTTGAGAACTATGCATTATTATAAAAGTAGCAATTCTGCTTTACGGCTGCTTTTCACGTGCCTAAAAGTAGCGGCTATCTCTTTAACATAATATAATAGGATGACAGTATTTTAAGAGCTCCCTCGATGTAAGAGAAGGTCTGTGCCCAAGCAGTGAGGCAATATAAATAGACTGATGATGATGATTTTAAGAGCTATTTTTTAGTTTACATTGAAAATACAAAGTTGTATGTATGCAATTACCATAAAAATAATTATTTTCACTAGTAAAATGTAGTTTTAATTTATTTTGTAACTTAATTTTAGTTTTTTACTGATGCTTGTAATAAGCAAAGATGTTCAAAAAAGCAATTTCGTCTAAATTTTTTATATAATATTTATTTTTAGAATTCAGGAATTTTCGTACATCAAAGCGTTAGTAAGATGTAATGTTTATGTTGCGGATGGATCAGGATGATGGAAACTCGAGTTGGGATCTATAAATGTATCTATTGAAAATAAATTAATAAATTACAAAATCAACCTATCTCTATTTTAGCACACTGACAACTAACTCAAAACCTTCTAAGCATAAACAATGGTATCTATGGCCGCGGAACCAGCCAGTCGCCAACAGTTTCTTAAGATAAAGTCTTTTAAAACCAGAAAACTTCGGCTGTGGTCCCGGTTACAACAGACAATGGGGCCAGCTCTATTAAAATCAAAGCTATGGGCGCTCTGTGCGGCCAACCACTAATCTACAGAGAGATCGTTTAAATTAATACCGGATAGTTTTACACTATCGATTGCTGGGCATTGTGATTATCGTTTTTTATTATATGATGAGCATTTTCACCGACAGATGGCCTAGACAAGGTTGTACGTACAGGCTATACAGGGGGGTTGATTAAGACCTTCCATGAGCCAACTAGCGCCGCCAATCTTAAAAAAATAATATCTTCCAACGTAATCAATTATATTAAAAAAGATATTTACAAAATGTTTATTACGATAAATACTATTTTTTAAATGCTTATTTGTGACGTGATTCAATTTCGGTAAGTTGTAGTTCGCATAATTGCGTAAAACGACCGTTTTTGGCACATTTGTGAACTACAACTTAGCTTGTCGCAATTATACCATGTATTGTATATTGAAAAATAGTATTCATCCTAATAAACATTTTGAAAATAGCTTTTTTAATAAAATTGATTAAATTGGAAGATATTATTTTTTCAAGATTGGCGGCGCTCATGGAAGGCCGAGTTAAGGTTGAGTTTTACTATGTAAAAGTCAAATTTCTTTATTGCAAGTAAGCACGTTGTGTACATTTTTGCACGTCAACATATTTTTTGAATTTACATTTACACCACTTTGCAAGGAAAAGGAGAAAAAGTGGCAAAAAACTCTCAGCAGCACATCTTTTAAAATAATGATAACACAATTACTTAATAACTAGGTATTATAAAAAACTATTAAACCGCCAGCAATTTTTTTTTCTATAGTAGATGAAGGTTGTCTGGATGAGATCGTTTTCAACGATAAAACCACCTGTGGTATCTATATTGTTTCAGATCAATAACCTGTATTTTTGTAAAATCTCAGACTCATTCGTAAACTTTCTCAGTTTACCAATATGCAGTAAAAATGTTCCTTGTTATTAGACTGGATTATCACAATCACAGCCAAATCCCGCCACAATGTTCATGCCAACCAATCACCGGTATTGTACTCACATTAATCTACTACATGGTGGCAATTTCAGCGTTTTTATTAGATTCAGAATCCTCCCAGGCCGGGAGGACCTACCTTATTGTACAGCTAAAGCCTGGGGCTAACAGCAAATCAAGTGTAACAATTTGGACTTTGGACCGTTCTTATTATCTGCGTCATAAGAATTGAATTCGTACTGCAAGTGTAACCATTGATCTGCTGTTATCCGTACCTATTAAATTGTATCTAAAATAAATATGTAGGTAAGTACGTATTTAAGAATTTACATTGAGAAAAATTTCGGCAGGAAAAAACGACCAGATATTTTTTAATTCAAGTAAAATTGGCAGCTAATCATATAAGTTAATGAAAGCATATAACGCGCATTCAGTTTTTATGCGCAAGCGCACTTCCTAGAGCGGAAGACGCGTTGGGCTGTGACTGCGATTCCATTAGTCGACACGGACCATTCCGATTTCCTCGATACACAATGGAATCACTGTTATACTTATTTAATAGCTGACTGTAAAGGCCCAGGGCAGAAGGTCTCGACGAAGAAGAATCAGTGTAGCCAATTTGAGAAGTGTTGGATGGATTATATAGATGGAAACTCGGGTGTATTGAAATATATCTATTTAAATATTTACGGTGTCGTGACCCTCTACCCGTGGGGTCCAGGAGCCTGGTCGCTGTTTAAGGATGTAAGCAAACGAGTAGATGCCACTGGTGACCCAAGAGCTGGCAGCTACCTCTCGCAACGGATTAGCATCGCGATCCAGCGAGGTAACGCTGCCAGTGTCTTGGGTACTCTTCCTATCACTCAAAATTAAAAAAAAATAGGTTTTTATAATAATGAATGTTTATTTTTTAATATTTTATATTGTACCTTTTTGAAATAAAAATCTATTTAAATAAATTAGTAAATTACAAGGAAAATCAAAAGCTGTGTCTGTCTTTCGCTACACACTAGGCCAACTAACTTTTTTTTAATAACAACCACTCGTATGGATGGCGGATTCTCTAACGGGAAGAAAATTAAATAATCAACGAAAACCGTTTCCGTAGATGCCTAAGCATTTTTTCAAACGTTTGTCAAAAAAAATCTACGGCCTCGAACTCAACAGTACACCTAAATCTTTGATTCGTTTTATTACCCCTAAAGGGCACTGAAGTTGTATAAAGGGCAAGGTCGTAATTCACGCTATCCAACACTAAAAGTAAAAGTAGAGGCAAAAGTAATTCGTACGAAGTAATCCCAAGAAAGTTCTCTTAATATCAGTCAGAGTCAGAGGCAAGGCAACCCTATAAATCCGCATCCTTGTCAAGATGAGCCTTTGTGATATTTATTGCTTTCCTTATATTGGCTCGAATATTGTTTATTTTGTAACGCGCTTATAGTAGGTTAGTCATGCAGGTTGGCGGTTTTATGATAGGTGTAGGAGTTTAGAAGGGCCGCCCTAATAAAGCCGTCACGACAGCTAAGATTAGGCGATTTCGTCATGTAGTTGTGGAATTGTGCAAGCTCATTTGCCTTTAACTTATACTATTCGATTTTGGGAATGAGTGAAAAAGTGGAAGCGTTCGAAATGTGGGTGTTAAGAAGAATGCTGAAGATCTCGTGGGTACAGCGAGTCCGAAATGAGACAGTAGGTACTCCCAGAGAATAGGGGTGGGATGTGGAGATTCTTAAGACCATTAAAAAACGGAAACTCCAGTATCTAGGTCACATAATGAGCAACAAAAAGTACGATCGTCTACAACTGATTCTTCAGGGAAAGATTCAGGGCAGTAGAAGGCCAGGTAGAAGGAGAATATCATGGCTCAGGAACGAGCAGCGGGGCTAGCACGGCACGAGTCGCGTTAGCGACAGACGCAACGCTGCGGAGCTGTCAAACTAATGTCAAACACCTTGTAATAATGTCAGTTTGAGAGCGCCGCGGCGTTGCGGCGATCGCTAACGCTGACTCGTGCTTCAAAGGCAGGTCTTTGTTCCGTGCGAGAGTTGTCGAGAGTGCAGATTGACATGATGAGCGCCAACCTTCGTAAGAAGACGGCACCATAAGAAGAAGATTTGATTTTGTGAATATATTACATTTGTGTTGCCCCCGGAGCGCAGAGTATTAACTTAGGGATGTCATTTTTGTGCCCGTATTTTTTCTACGTGGGCAGCATTATTTTCATTTTCAACGTCCCAGTATTATGCAACTTTTATTAGGTCAAGTTATTGATTAAAGGCTGATCCTTTTCAGTGTTGTCAACTAATTATCTTGGAATTTAACGCTCGTTACTTTCGTCAATTCCGTTAGGTGTCAATCTTGACTAAGTATACAAATTTCGATCTCGTGAAAACTCCATATTTTTCACGGGATAAATCGCTAACTCTTTATTGCAAGTGTGTGGATTTAATTACCGATACAGAAAGTGCCCTCATGAGTTTCCCGTGTTTAACTAAGATTTAAATCCTCAGTATTTACAGAACTCCTTGCTTCATTAACCAGACCCACAGCAGAAGTAATGACCACTAATCTCTCTGAACACTAAACCTATCTTCCTTATTGCACTTCATAACCATAAATTCATAACAGAGTTCACCCACTTCGGAGCCGCGTGCGAGGAATGCGCAGACCATGAATCAAAAAACGCCGCTCTCCATGGAGAGAGCCTGTAGCCCGACTGCGACTTCAATCGTTTTCGTTTTCATTTTGACACTCGGACGATATACATTGCTGTGTTTCGTTATCGTTTGTTAGAACTTGCAAAAACGTTGCAGCAATGTATAGCGTCCATATGTCAAATTGAAAGCGATTACGATAACGATGAAAGTTATCGTAACTTTCTAACTTGCATTCAGCTAGTACAAACCATCTTCTAATGTAACGTTATTTTGATTCAACGGATCTGCCACTATTCCGATTGTCCAATGAGAGCGACTCTCTACTAGACTACTGCGCGAATCGCTCGCAATTAAATAAATTCTAACCAAATTCGGTCAAAAACCTTGCAAATCATGTACATAAATCCTCAGCCAGCTGCTGTGAAAGTCTGTGGAATGATGAATACCAGGGTACCATGAGGAAGACCCCAACCGGGAGTACAGACGTAAGTGGCTTGCTGTCACACTGTCTGTTCCACAATATAGGGCAGTTTTCTGCCCTTGTTGTCACTTTCACTCTCATACGTCAGAAAGAGACATCTGCCCCCCTATTGTGTAACTGACAGTGACAGCAATCCCATTCGCATTTCTATACTCCATTGCTGGCTTTCAATAGTAACATAAATTCTTGTCACAGCGACCGAGCAATGGATGATAGAAATGGGAATGGTCTTAAAAAAATTGCTGTAGCCAACATTACTGTCACTGTTACGCAATAGAGGGGCTGTTCGACTTCTATTGAAAATTGAAACAATAGAAACACGAGTAGCAAGAGACGCGAAAAATTGTCATGCAATACTCTGTTGGGATGTAAATATTATGGCTTACTCTACAAGGCGTTCCTGGCTTCATGGCACCGACGGCCGGCGCATTTTAATAATAACTTACGCGTTTTTTTCTTTTTTGTTTTGTTTTTATTATTTTAACCCTGCAAGTGCGGATCGCGATTCCCCTCAGGATATGTAAAGGATGACGCATCCGCGAATTCTTTTATAATTAGATGATCTCTCGAATGCCGATGGTGTTGCCATGGACATGTGTTTTGATAATAATAAAATATATAAAATTATTATCCAAAAGTGACTATGTTTTTATACATCAGCCCATACCAGCAACAGTTTACCATTGTACTTAGTAGCTCTACCATGAGTTGCAACATATTTTACGTATAATAGGTATACTCTCTCTGTTTTTTCAATGAAATAGAGTGAGAGGGCGATGCCTATATAAAGCTAGTCAATTTGTATAAATCTAACATACGCGTAGTTAAACGCAAACACATTAAAATACAACGGCAGCGACGGTGGTTGTAATATAATATGTAACTCTATGAAAGATGACAGACTGAACGCCGCACGGTTGCCGCTCCCTTGCTTTGCCGCTGACGCTCCGTTGCTGCGTTTATCATCTTTCATGGAGTTTAATACATTACAACCAGTGCCGTTGCCTCTCCGCTGCATTTTAAATCTAAAAAAGATTACTTAGACGAAAGTTTCGTTATTTGTGGAATTTTTGTTGCACCCCAAACGGCCAGTAGTAGAATCGCGAACCAATCACGAAACTTTGTAGCTAGTATTTAATCGCCAACGAATGAACTTATCTTTAGAGCCTGACATGAGCCAACTACGCCAATCTTAAAAAAATAATATCTTCCAATTTAATCAATTTTATTAAAAAAGCTATTTACAAAATGTTTATTACGATAAATACTATTTTTTAAATGCTTATTTATAACGTGATTCAATTTCGGTAAGTTGTAGTTCGCATAATTGCGAAAAACGGCCGTTTTTGGCACATTTGTGAACTATAACTTAGCTTGTCGCAGTTATGCCATGTATTGTATATTGAAAAATAGTATTCATCCTAATAAACATTTTGTAAATAGCTTTTTTAATAAAATTGATTAGATTGGAAGATATTATTTTTTCAAGATTGGCGGCGCTAGTTGGCTCATGGAAGGCCCTTAACCTGATTGGGTGCCAATGTGGCGACACTTCGACCCATTGGGATATTTTGTGCTCAACGAGTGAACTTAGTCGTCAAGGGTTAAAAAGAAATTTAGAATACAAATCCATTGGGCTGGTCGGACTTTTAAACTTCTGGCAGATCTTATGTCACAATCACATCACTCATATCACATCACATGTAATTTTGTAAAAATGTAGTAATTAATTAGTATTATAGGTAACAGACATAGGTTGTTAGCATGTAAGTGGCAGCAAGACTCTCTGGCGGAGCCTGAAAAACAGCACCCGTGCTGAGGCCTCGACCCATTCTCCTATTATATTTATTTTTAGTATTACGATATAATTGTATTTTTGTATAATTATGTTTAATGGTGAATAAAAGTTCTTTTTATTTATTTAGTTTAGCAACTAATGTAATGGCAACACAGCCTCCCAAATTGCCCATATCTCGCGCGAAAAGGGTCCAAATAACACCAGCCGTTCTCACTCGGGCCTGGGCTCTGAACGAAGATTGATTGCCGAGAAAGCTCACTCCGAAAGCGTTAATTACAGGATCGGGGAACTTTTGAGAGCTTAATTTATTCCAGCTTTTCGTTTTTGGAGATACCTAAACCCAGGTCCAAATCAAGTGTCTTATTTTGTAAACAAAAACTACCCTCCCCCACTTTAAGCTATTTTGTGGTTATTGCATAGTTATTTATACATTAGATCGGATTACTTTATTTTTACAATGATGACCAAATTCAGTCAATCAATTCCTTCAGTTTTACATCACAACAAGTAATTAGACGATCATATTTGTTTACAAAATAAGACACTTGATTTGGGCTCCGGTATGCGTTAAAATATGGAGATAAGCTAATGTTGATATCTCGCAAGGAAAACCTTACAAAAGTACTGCTTATGGAATTGGGGAGCTCTGGGGCGTTGTGGTTTGGTTGCTAGACTTCCGTTGAGGCCTGAGTTCGAATCCCAGGTCGGTCATGACATAATGACTAACGACTGCTGTCAAACGAAAACAACCGGGACCAACTGCGCTCGGATGAAAGTGTCACCCATCCAGGTCCTGACCTCGACCAACGTTGCTTAACTTGTACGATCGTTTTCAACGTGTACTCGTAACTGGCCTACGAGCCCAGGTATACGAGTAAGTAGTTGTTACAAACGTGAGCGAAGCTTGAGTTGAGTCGACCCACAGTTTGAGTCGGGATAACATCGCTACGTTCCCATCACAGCCTCCAATCTCAAACTAAAGTGTGAAATGTGACATTTACGGACACATCGCTAAGACTTGTCCAGGTATGTAATTAGGAAACTTAGATTATTGCGCCCCTGAATATTTTTCGGTTATTCTGAAGATACTATTTGAAGAGGTGCCAATGTCGAAGTACCTACTTATGTATTTAAAAAGTATTTTTTTACCGTGCTTTAATTTTTATATTTTAAGTCTTCATAATTCATTTATTCCATATAACAATAATAAAAAATCTAAATAACTATTATAAATTATTATTAATTAGAAAGTATTTAAGTAATAAATAAGTAAGTAACTTAAATACAATATTAAAAAAAGTGAAAATAAATCTACACGCCTGCACATTTTTGCAAATTGGAAAATGACAATAAAGTAAACATAGATATCAGAACGCATGTTTTAATACTGTGTAAATTTTATTTTTAACATTATAATAGCTGGTATATAGCATCAAAAATATTACTTTTATCTGTGTTTTGCCTTGAATTTTTATAAAGCGATATAAGCGCTTTTTAATAAATTTATCTTTCTAAATAATACGTATTTTGGTTAGTTCCAATTGAAATATTTTTTTTATTCTATGTCCCAAATATAAAAAAATGAAAAATATGTAACCTCGTATATTTAAACTACGACAAAGTTGCAAGAAGGACAAGGCCACGGTAACAGACGGCTTTAGTATGGGGCGCTAATATTAATAGTCATGCGCTCTATCTAATAGCGCCCCATATTCCAGGAGCCTGTTACGTGACCTCTGTCGTCGTCCCACTCAACAAGCAGGTCACGTGCAGTCACACGAATTCCCTCAAAAGCGGCGCATAGACCTCACCTCATTGCTATGCAATGTAGAATATTCCAGAAGCGTTTGAACATGTTCTTACTGAGTATACGAGGAACACGGTTAGGTTCTAATGACAATTTTAGTTAATTGGAGACGGTTATTTAAATTTCTCTTGGAGAGGAAGTTATAAAAATATTATTAAAAGACATGTTAAAACCAGGTAGCAAAAGACATTGCTACATTTCAATGGAGCTTTGCCCCACCTACAAAACTACATGACCATTTAAGTTATACCTATCATTTTGTTGGGGACTTATTACAGGTTTCATTATTGCATAATCATAATCAGTATCATTTTCTACTACTCTCGCAACTCATATAGAAGAATAACAAAAACAATGAATAAATCGCTTCAATTTCTTACTATTTTCTGAATTCTTAATTAAGCTGTTTTTTTTCGAATCGCAACTTGTACAAAACTTTATTTTAAACCAATAATTTTTAATAAAAAATCGGAGATATTTTTACATTTATTCGTTATCTTGTACAACTTGCGGCTGACGGTGGGGCAGAATCTGGCATGGTCATTAGCAATACCATAAGTTGCTGTGTAAATTCGCTCGCTAGCGAATAAGTAAAGACCGTAGCTATGAGGCATTTCTAGCAATGGTAATAGTGAAACTAAAATCACATCAATCTACAACATATTTAGACCTACAAACGCACTACCTATTTTAAATATTGCTAGGTACAGTCGAAGACAGAGATAAGTATACAGGGGGCCTCAATAAGGTTGAGATTTTCTCAAAAACTACTGGACCGAATTTAAGTATTCTTTTACAGTTACATAGTTTTAACTTTTACCTATCAAACAGTGAAAGAATTTTTGCAATAGGTCAAGTAGTTTTTGAGAAAATCTCAACCTTAAAAACTCTCCTGTACACCTTTCTCTGTGTTCCACCGTACTATACTATATATGTTCGTGATGTCGTATATGTTAGTATTGTACTCTAGATACACAACATTGGACTTACAACTGAAGGCACTAAAAGAAACGCAACTCTACATTGAAACAACAGTCGTTATTTATCCTGACAAAGACAATAATAAATAACATCGTACATTGTAGACCTCCTAAGTGTCTTGTAAACATAAAACGACAGCTTTTTGTAAAAATAGTTAAGAGCAAAATGGTCGGTAACGAGCTGAAGACAAAACATTTATGCGGGAGGCAGTCATGCTTGCATTGCACTGTCTGCGCTTTATTAGCTATTGTTCTTTGATTTTTAACAGCTAGGGGTGGCAACACTCGGACAAGGACGAGGTTATCATATTTGGCTTTGCGTTCCCCAACCTCGTCTAAACGCGGTGAGTTGAACACCTTGGGGTTTTAGTGGGTAGACCGATTCTGGCGAGAGTCCCACAAATTCACCGCGCGCCATCCTCTTGATGCGAAAACGGTTCCCCAATTTTAAAAAAGCGTGGCACAAACTCAGCCTTGTAGTATCGGGAGAAGAATAGTGCTACAGTAACCCTGCCTGTCAAAAAAGGTGACTGAAAGGGGGCGACCACAGTGGGGATTTTGTCCAGGGTATACATGTAGTCGCACGCTACCGCGTCAAAGGTTCAAGGAGGTGAGCTAACACCTTGCAGGACGGACCTAGGTTAAGTGCTAGGGGGCCACCGGTGCTTCCGTAGACTATCTCAGAGCCCTCCGAAAAAAACTGGGTCGGCAATTTTTAATTATATATTTTTGCAAATAAAATTTTTGAGTTTTGCATTTTAGTGGAAATAATCCTTAATCTACACAATTGTACCATTTTTAAGCTGTTCTGTTTATTTAAGTACTGAATTTGTGAACTGCTTAGTTTTTAGTAGTAGCTTGAGCTTGTGCTTAGCCAAAATTGAATCTACTTTTACCGTGAACTACTGCTACATTGTATTGAACCCGCATCCGGCGTGAACTGCCACCCCTCTGCCGAATTATACCGACACTTCCGAACTCAAATAGGTTAGGTTAAACGGAAATGTCAATTCACGCGATCGTTATCCCTAAACGGGAGCTCGTATTCTACTGTTTATGGTTTTACAAACGGCGTGTTACGATGTAGGTAGATGTTCGCATCTTATCACCTTAGATTAGAATTAGTAAATATACCAAAAAATTGCACGTAAGGGAATCATTGAAAAGTGTTATCATCTGAATGAGTACTTTATCTTCATAAATTGATAATTAAAAAAACGCTTTTACAAATTATACAGACACCTTAACCTAATAATACTCCTCTGTCATGTATTTACTTAAGTTTTCAAAAACAGAAATGAAGTAATTTTAATTCATGTGTACAAAACAGTAGTGCACAAATAGCAAACACAGATCTCTAGAAATATTACGCTCTCTTTATCATTTTAAATTCAATAATTTATCAGGGGGCGCTATTTAGCCAACCCTGATTACACGTCTGCCTTTAGCGGCTGTAATATTGGAATAGTTCACAAAGAGTATCTCTGACGACCGTACCTATAGCGTTCCTCAGTTTTACGAGTTTGTAGGAATACTTTCTTGCGATGTTGGGAATCTAGGAATCCTGTCCCCTTTCCATGCAGTCTTATAGCAGGTTACATCAATAATACTTTATTATTTCGTACCATGACGACCTTAAAGTATTATTGAAGTAATCCTGCTGTAAGACCTCATGGTAAGGCCTCTGGAGTTTCCGTAGTGGCGTGGCATAGTCGCTAGTGGAACAAAACGGTCGACTAACAAGTCGGCCCTAAATAATATTTTGTTTTCTTTAATTCTCTAAAGAGTTGATTACAATTTACAATACAATACATGGAATAATACGTACATAAGGTGTGCTTAACTCTAGATTAGAGTTCTCTACCAGCAAACCAGTGAGAGAGAGAGAGAGAGAGAGAGAGAGAGGAGATCTGGAGCAGGCAGACCAAGTGTACACAAAATTAATGTTTTATATTAATTTATAAGACTTTCATTACGAATACAACTCTTTTCGTGTTTTTTTTTGTTGCGAAAAATTTAGTAGAAAATCTATGTATTTATACACGTTTAAATTAGAAAACTAACATCTATAAAACTACTTAACCAATTTTTAAAATTCTTTTTCCATTACCAAGTCTGCATTTAAACTAAAAGTAGTGAAAGTTTTACACCAACCGGTCATGTAGTTTTTGAGAAAATCTCAATCTTATACCTCCTACTTTTCTTTTAGTTAAAGATTGTGAAAGGTATATCTACATTGTAAGCAAGTCGGCTATCTGACCCGTTTACACCACAGTGACCTAGACAAGCTATCATGCAAGCTAGGCACGGTTGGACACAATGCACTTCTAAGAGCCTCTTCACCTACTTGCATGACCTAATCTTGCTGACACCTCGTTCTTAAACCGTAATCTTATAACATTTTTTAAGTTTTACTATAAACTGACTAAAGAAAGATACTCTGGGATGCGACACTTAAATTCGAGATTCAGATTTTTGAGAGCAAGCTTTGCGATAACTCGCTCTTAAAAACGTCAAATTCCATTTTTGGTACCTACCTAATGCTAATAAGTGACGCCTGAAAACAATTTAAAATGTCCAATTATTGAAACCAGTTATTTACAGAAACCGGTCGTTTACTGAAAGTTGGAACTGGTAACATACTGAAACCGGTCCATTACTGAGACCCATCAATAAATGACGGGTGTTTGTTATACAGAATGATCTAACAGCTATCTCACACATTCTTATAGGTCATTAGATGTAAATGTAAAGCTGTAATTACTAAGGTAAGGTTATTAAATCAACAATTTTACGACGACATGGACCAGAACAGTAGACTTGGCACGAAACTCTACACGGATAAAAAGAATTATTAAATCGAGCTGTTTTTCGAATATAAGGAAGACTTGTATGTAATTCGATTGAAGAATAAAGTTGTTTTAATTAAGAACTATCTTTCATTTAAGAATCACGTTTATATCATTTTAAACTAGCATGGTTTGTATACATATTAATTACTAGCTGTACCCCGCAACTTCGTTTGCGTAGAGGAGGAGTATAGAGGAGATCAGGAGGCAGATCTTCCTCTCTGGATCCTTGTTTCCACATCACATACCGCCATGGCTTATAGCCTATGAGCTGTCCGGATATTTCAGACTTGATCTCGATCTTGATCTCGCTCAGGGGATTTCTTCTAGTCAATCCTTGAATGGTTGATAAGGAAATTTTTTGTGAAATACTTAATTTACTTATTGCCGCAATGTCTGCCTCTGTCATTCCATGTTGCTGTGGCCTACATGGTGCTTGTGTCATAATTTTAAGACTTAATGTATTAATGTACATCCTGACATGTGTATGCAATTAAATAAATTGAAATTGAAATCACGATCTTAATTCAAGAATAAATTCGTAAAATAATGGGTCACTAATGTTTGACAAACAATAGTTTTAAAAATGAATCATTACAACATTAACACTTTCCAACTTTGCTTTGTATTGTAAATCCCACTACGTGTTATAAATAATAATAAAATAAATAATAATAATTCGTAAATAAACAATAATATTAATCGCCTTTTCCAATAAACAAAGACAGTGTTAGCGTGATCTAATAATTTTTATCTGTGTATCGTCATCGAATTGGCTATAGTGTAGGTTTTTACAAGTGCGCTATGGTCGGTTCTTCGAAACATGGTTCCAATTAATTTATTTATTGTGTTACCGGTTACTACACAATATTATTATAGTGCTTAAACAATGTTGCACACGTTTATCTAGAACCTAAATAGTTTATTACCGCGGGAACATGCCCTAAATAAGTTTCCTAACTGGTAACATGTTGGTTTTCTTACGTAATATCAAAACCAAATATACATCAGTGTTCACATGGTACAGACAGGCTAGATAAGATACAAAGCTCTCTGCCGAACTGTAATGGTAAGTCGACGAAATTGGAAATGCATCAGACTAAAAAGAAAAAGGTCTTTATTCAGAGTAAGTATAATGTGAATGAATGCGGTTTTCCAATGGATTTTCCAATTACGTTTTTTGACTCAATCAAACTTTGTAGTTTGCATTAAATCACAAGAAAGCACACTAAAATAGAAGCATATCAAAAGAAAGGTATTACAATTTCTGTGGTACGTATAGTTTAATTTTTATTTAGACGTCTTTCACGAAAATCATTTAAAGATGTACGAATTGTAGTCTCACGAAGAGAAAATTATATTTGCCTCAAAAATTACATGACGGATTATAACAATTCTCTCGCTAGAGTTGAGACTGCAGACTGTAATAATTATTGTAAAAGAATTTGAAAAAATCAATTAAGCATTTTTTTTAAATAAATTTAAATTCGAATAATTTCTCCTGTTCAACATTATAGGTCTCACTTATCATACATATTTCTCCATAAAGTCACCCACACATAACGACTGTTCTGACGAGCTTAGACTTACTGTCGCTACTGTATCTCAACACCAAATTAAGATTAATATCTTCTTCACATATTGCATAGCCCGACTCGAATCCTGGAACATATCCATCGTCGGCCGGCGTTTGTTTACATTAGTGCCGAGACTCACATTTGTTTCTATACTGCGAACCCCGCGATGTCTATACCGGGGCCTCCAGACGTAATGTAAATAAACAGGTACAAATGATTGTACAGTCGACAGCAGATCAATGGTAACACTTGCAGTACGATTTCAAGTCTTACGACGCAAATAATAAGAACTGTCAAAAGTAAAAAGTGATACCATTGATCTGCTGTCGACTGTATCATGGATAAATGTAGCGTAGAAATAAAAAGGTTTGGTTTACGGCTTATGTTTGCGTATTTTAACTTCTAAGAGCATCCTGAAGGGCATTGCGGATACCATGTACAGTACCATTCTGAGGCACTGGGTTACCAGAGTCGGACCAAAGTCGCATGTCACAGCGAGTAGGTATTGCACCTTAAGCGCCTTCATAGAGCCAACTAGCGCCGCCAATCTTAAAAAAATAATATCTTCCAATATAATCAATTTTCACGGAATGACAAGGTCGCAGGTTCAAGTCCTGCCCACGGCAAGAATTTTTTCATCATGTTCTAATTTTTTTGCAGTTACATAGTTTTAACATATCTATCAAACAATGAAAGAATCTTTGCGATAGATCAAATAGTTTTTGAGAAAATCTCAACCTTAAAAACTCTCCTGTACACCTTTCTCTGTGTTCCACCGTACCTATTGAAATAGGTAGTTTACTTTGTGTAAATTGGAGCATTTGGAGTACTTACAATCTCTTGATCTCTACATTTTTACCATCTAATCTAAGGCTCGTACTTCGAAAGCTCTTTACCTGAAATCAAAGGAAAAAACTTGTAAATACAATGTGCAGCTTTCAAAGGACACACACGTAAAATCACTTAAGCATTCACTAAGCAGGTACTTTGTAAGGGATTATAGAGACGACAGGATAACCCGAATATCTGAATTTTTTCGAGATAACATTCAAAAATGTCCTTTATAAAGTACTTAGGTCGAGATTGGTCGAGGCTACAAAAGGTGCTACAAACTGGCAGAGATTTTTAAATCGTATATTACATATAAAATGTTAAGGCGCTATATGGTTGTCAAAAGCAAGAGTGAGACAGAAGATGTTTAATTTTCGTAGTTAGTGCCGTAGCCTTCGTAGAAAAACTGAAAATACGCGCATACGAAGCCTTAAATAATAATAAATACAAAAGTAGTCTAAATTAGGGAACGTACGGACAATAACTGATCAATAGTAACACTTGCAGTACGATTTCAACTCTTACGACGCAGATAATAAGAGCGGTCCAAAGTATTACACTTGATGTGCTTTGATATGTACACGCCTCTCATTAACGTTGAGATTTTTACTTGACCAGTTCTTTAATTATTTATTCAAACGACAATAAAATCTTAAAAATAATTATTTTAAATAATACTAACCTAAAAATACATAAACTAAAAACTATATGTACAAAGGGTCGGTTGAACTATCTGAATGGCTTGCATAAACAGATAGTTTAACCGACCCCCGTTGTCTAAAATGCTGGCGGCATTTCCCCTCTGGATCGCTAGGCTGATCCTTTGATTATTTTTAAATTATTTTACATTTACGTACAGAGTAAGTATGTATGTAATTGTAGGTGCTCTAATTAACTAAAGAAAATATTATATTTTAACGGGGATCGGTTGAACTATCTGTAATGCTAAGTCATTCAGATAGTTCAACCGACCTATTGTACATATAGTTTTTAGTTTAGTTTATATATATTTTTTTAGGTTAATATTATAATAGTTATTTAGAATTTTTATTATTGTTATATGGAATAAATGAAGCTTTATATTTTTAACTACGGTAAAATCTAAACTATCTAGTGAAATATTTTTTTATAATCGGTGAAGTAGTTTTTGAGAAAATCTATTCTAAATCTTAAAACTTTGTATTTTTTTTAATTATAGTAAATTACTACCTACTGTACTGTACCTATACTTATTCACAATAGGATTACATTATCCTTCACAAAAATGCTATAGAAAGAGTGGACAAAAATACCTACTTATATTATAGGTAGATATGCGGATAGATATATTTTAAAAGTTGGTTAGGTAGTAGTGTGTCCTGTGATCGATCATTCTGGGTTATAAAAGGAGAGCCTATCGAATCCGCTATTTCTGTGTGATGGATGAAGACCCCTATTTTTTTTTAAAATTCTATATTTGCCTATGGTATAGTGAAAAATACACTCGACTTACATCTTTCTTAATAATTAAATTATTATAACCACATATAGAGCGTAAATGAAAGGGTAGAGTTAGACAAAAGTGTAATTAGTAAGGTACTTAATTGAACAACTTTTATTGACAATTGTCTTCGTTTATTATTTAATTTTCGGAATTTGTATCATTAAATTTTACGGTCACTTTCTAACGAAGTGTGAACGTGATATTTGCTGGTGACTAATGCCATTGCCACATTTCAATGGAGCTCTGCCCCACCTTTGGTCACCTACGTGACCATTGAAGCTCATATATCATTTTGCTGGGGACTTATTACAGGCTTCATGTTGCATAATCATAATCAGTAGGAGTTGCGAGAGTAGTAGAAAATGATAACAAAGACAATGAATAATTCACTTTTTAAACTTTCACGGTTTGTATACATATTAATTAGACATCAATAATAAATGTTTAACACGGTAATTCCCGTTTTATCTAATTAATGAATAATTCGCTTCGATTTCTTACTATTTTCTGAATTCTTAAATAAGCTGTTTTTTCGACTCGCATGTTGTACAAAACTTAATTTTAAACCAATAATTTTAATAAAAGACGCAGATATTTTTACATTTATTCGTTATCTTGTTCATCATGCGGTTGAGGGTGGGGCAGAATCTGGCATTGTCATTTAAATTGAGAATTCGTACGTCCAATTGCGAACAAAAGTGACAAAACATGGTTTAAGGGGATAATTTTTTTAGACCTTGTCAATTGCTGGAGTAATCGAAGAATTGTATGCAAGATCTGCAATTTTGAGCTAGATTCAAGAGCCCCACTACATTGCCAAAACTGTAAAGCCCGTCAATAAAATAAAAAAATAGTACAAGTTTTTTTTGTTACCAGTCAACAATTGGCGTACATTATAAAATTACACATAAAGACATCTGACTAATCTCCGAATTCCGATCGCACTTGAAGGCGCAAGAAAGCATAGCCCAAGTTTTTTTTAAAGGCAACATACAATACGTTCGTACAGCCGGCGCGTTACAAAATATTTGTTCAAACAGGAAGGAGTCCCGTAACGTCTCGCTTTTGGGTTTGGGTATCTCTCACAGTGTTGTGAGCATCGTATGGGTCCTGCTTTGTGAATGCGACGGTTAGCAAGGCTCGACGAAAATCAAAATGCGCCGTTAGTCAGTCATGAAGGGTATTATTATTATGAACTATTCACGTAGTAGATATTACATTATCTTTGGGGTTCCACTGTAATCTAAGCCACGACGATGAAATTAAAATAATTCTTTATTAGGTACGCACAACAGCAGATCAATGGTAACACTTGCAGTATGATTTGTAAGACTCTTACGACGCAGATAATAAGAACGGTCCAAAGTGTTACTTGATTTGCTGTTACTGTTAACTGCACTGAAATTACAATACTTATACTATATATATGTGTAATACAATATCAGTTGGTACTGCCTCAAATAAATGGCTTAACCACTCGACTCAATTCAACCATATTGACAATTAAAAAGTTGTAAAAAAGATTGAAAAGAAAATCTAATTTCGACAGAAAATTGACGCACAGATCATCAAACTATTTATTAACGACGATTTTTATTTAATTTTTTTATATTAATTTTGAACAAAAATTCAATATTACATGCAGTTTGTTGGCGTAGCTCTCTTACTTATTAGTTTTACACTGGTACACTCGACAGCACATCAGTGGCAACACTGATACAATGACAATGGCAACACTGAGAACCTCCTCTTTAGAAAGTTGGTTCACAAGTGTCCCTACTCTATTCCTTATACTGCATCCCCACAAATTCCATACAAAAGAAACATGCCATGGTGTTTATTAGCCCATTGCTAAGTAATTTGAGTATTTGCCGAATATCATAAAAGAAATAACATGTTTCTTTAGGCAACCGCTGAAGATATGCTATTGTTGCTTTGCTTGCCTGTTTTCGTGGTAAACTTACTGGTCCTTAGCAATAAAAACTACTAAACGATGGCTTAATTTGACATTTATTTTCATTTATTAGAAAATTGTGGTCATACAGTAGATATAATAAAGTCATACACAGGAGTAGGACCAATGCTGAACCATCAATTTATTATAGTATAGTCTAAGAATATTATTACGATTAATATATTTCACTTTTATGAGGAGTGTTTGTTTGCCTGTGCCGTGGACGCTGCCGAGGCCAGCTGAAAACCAGCGCTGTGGCCCCGCTACAGCACATGCTGAGCTGGTCTTTTGTGACGTCACATGCCGCACCATATACTGTCTTTAAGTGTTCATTGTATTAGTGTTTTTGTGTTTCGTTTATTTATTCACTGTATGCTGTATGTTACTATTTTATTGTGGCGTCAAATAAATGTATTTTCTTTCTTTCTTTATTTTGTATGGGGAAAGTCCTTAAACCATAGCTTAAACACTGCCTAACATTAAATCACGTTTATTGACACTCATTATCGAATAAGAAAATCTGATAACTTGGCTCGTAGTGTTAAACCGCGACTTAAATTCAAGTGTTGGATTATGCCATGTTTTAGAAATTTTCGCTGGATTTAGGTCCTATACAAAATCGGTGGTTCAGCAATTAAGACACCGTTTAGCAATTTTTATTGCTACGAATAATATCGTAATTCTTAATGATAAATGGAGAAAAAATTCACGATCTGGGTACGAATTACGATGGCTCTGTTGGAATAGAGCGTGCCACGGAATGGCGAGGTTCCCGGGTTCTAATCCCGGTCGTGATGAAATTTTTTCTCCATTTATCATTTAAATTTTCGTTTCGCATAGCGCATATGCAAGAAAATATCAAAACATATCGTAATTCTTGTATGATATTTTTTAAGAATTTACACTGCGCGTAAAAAATGCCAACGTTTAAGAGAAAAAGTAAAAATATTTATTATTTTAACCTGTTTAATATTCTACCTTTACTTCCTACTATGATAAGATAAGATAAATATTCTTTATTTACGAAACGAATTTCTCCCTAAATAGTCTCGCATTAAACTGAGTGGCCTAATTTTTCCGTGAATTTTTATATTTATAGTAGCAATCAAAGCAAACACTTCTGTAGAGCTGAAATAGCATTCAGCGTAGGGTTGCTACTTGTTACCAAAGACAATAAATAAACTCTCGCAAAAAATCTAGGGTTTCTAAGTACGAATTTAAAAACTATAGAATTTGATATTGGTAAGTGCGAATTGGTAAATGCGAGAGCTCGGTGGCTCAGTGGTTGGGCCAATGGACTTGCAATATGGAGGTCCCAGGTTCGATTCCCAGCTAGGGCAGCCATGTACCAATGAGTTATCCTCGGTTTTTTCAACGGAAAAACTTACGTACATTTACCGAGTGCTCTCAAAAACGGTGAAGGAAAACATCATGATGAAACCTGCATGTCGTAGAAGAAGAAAAAAATCTAAGGCATGTGAAATCCGCCAACCCGCACTGGGCCCGCGTGGTGGATTATGGCCCGAGCTCCCTCGATGTAACGGAAGGTCTGTGCCCGAGCAGTGGGGCAATATAAATAGACTGATGATGAAGTGCGAATTCACGCTAAGCTTACTGTCAATGAATCTCGGCATACGTCGTATTGTTTAAGGCTGATGGGTGTGCGTGGATTTTCAGTTTTTCTTTGAAGGCTACGGCACTAACTACTAAAATTAAACGTCTGAAAAAAATATATAGCAATCTTGGGGTGTCTATTTAGAGAGTGATGAATACCGATGCACGATTGGACAAACTTTGCTTAATAGAAAAAAATATCGCATGCATACACTTTTCATGTCTTTTAAAATAAAAATTATGTCTAAATCGAAACAGTTATTCATACAAAATATATATCAAAATGTAGGGTTATTATAAACACGAGAGCTTGTTCAAAAAATCTGATTTTTGTTGGCGTATTTTTATTTCCCTGCCAAAATTCATCCAAAATAAATACAAATATGGAGTCACTGTGCCGTGCTTTTCACTCCGCCGCTGCGGAACATCTTCTGTCTCGCGCTTGAGTTTGACAGCTGGCAGCAACAAAAGAATTTTGAAGGAAATAGTTTTTCAGAAATTCATCATTAATTATTAACCGTAATACGGCCTAGATTGCAATGATTTTGTTTAGATGGTGTGATGTTGACTGTAATAAGCAATCCTATTCGGAATGCAGTCGTTTCATCTTTGCTATAGATAGACTTTTGACGAATCGCGGTAGATGACAACCCTATTGCAGCATCGTATCTGTTGCGGTTTATTTTATTTCATCAATTCATTTTTACGACTCACTTTTACTATTCGAACTCGTAAATGTAAGTATGGAAGTGAATTCCGAAGTATCTTTTAGGAGCTACGACCATTTGTTATATTAATTTCTTTTGTATGCGAATTTGGGTTAGGAATTCTTTATTATTACGTCACGTGTGGTTATGCTCATCTTGGTAGGTCTTGAAACTGTCCCACTGTGAAGGAAGTTTGAAGGAAGGGGCAGGGATGACAGGAAGCCGATTCCTCCATTGCTCGGTTTCTGTGACAATTTATCATCATCAGTTTCAGTTTAAGTTTATTTATTTACTAACAATTTTTACATTGTGTTGGAATGCATTAAAAAATATGAATTAAAATTAAGATTTAACAATATCAATGTCAATTTTCAAATTAATAATAATAATTGAATACAATACAATTCATTAATAATTTACATGTCAACAAAAATAAATCCAAAATACAATCATCCAGCATTACATAACGTCAATTAAATCTTACATCCGTCATAGTATCATCAGCCCGTTATGCTTCTCCCAAAGCGCGCCACTCAACCCTACTCTCGGCCCTCTGCATCCAGTCCCTGCCAGCCATCTTGCGAAGATCATCCCTCCATCTGGTCGGGGGCGTCCCACACTACGTTTACCCGTTCGTGGCCTCCATTCGAGAACTCGTCTCCCATCGGTTATCGGTTCTACGACAGATGTGACCAGCCCACTGCTACTTCAGTTTA
Source organism: Tachystola acroxantha (assembly GCA_963506565.1). Classification (NCBI taxonomy): domain Eukaryota; kingdom Metazoa; phylum Arthropoda; class Insecta; order Lepidoptera; family Oecophoridae; genus Tachystola; species Tachystola acroxantha. Next base: position 3,123,676 of record OY735876.1, on the reverse strand, counting down.
CTGATTCTATGACAATTTATAATGTTAGATAATAAATCCAGAAATGTACAGCTAACAGCAGATCAAGTGTAACACTTTAGACTTTGGACCGTTCTTATTATCGGCGTCATAAGAGTTTAATTCGTACTGCAAGTGTTACCATTGATCTGCTGTTGTCCGTACCATGGGAATGGGTTACCGATCACTTTCAATTTCACCCTCAACCATCGTGGTGAAGTTAGATATTAAAAAGAGACCGAAACTCTTTCATATTCAATGAGTTTAATTTTCTTTCTTTTTAAATCTCACACACAAAGTTGAAACTCCCTTCAAAAGAAACTAAAATTACGATACAGAGAAAACTTCACAGCATGACTTCTTTTAATCTCAGCCTGAATTTTTGTAATGAAAACTCAATTGCCGCGGTGTGCGCATGCGTAGGAATAACAAAACGCTATCTTTAGAAAGGCTCAGGGCCGCAATAAGGGTTTAAGATGGGGCTATTAATGTGGGGCGCAAGAAGTCAGCGACCCAATTCCGTTAAGTTAAGATATTTGGATCGAACAGAGTCGAATCTTTGCGTAACCTATATAAGCTGGCCTGGTAAGAATGATGAAGGTAACCGAGGCTAGAGCATTTAATAGCTAGTAAATACATATCGATAAATACAAAGGAGCTCGGCGGCTCAGTGGTTGGGTCAATGGAATTTCGATTCCCAGCCAGGGCAGCCATGTACCAATGAGTTATCCTCGGTTTTTTCGACGGAAAAACTTACGTACATTTACCGAGTGCTCTTAAAACGGTGAAGGAAAAACATCGTGATGAAACCTGCATGCCGTAGAAAAAAAATCTAAGGCATGTGAAATCCGCCAATACGCACTGGGCCCGCGTGGTGGATCATGGCCCCAGCTCCCTCAATGTAAGGGAAGGTCTGTGCCAGAGCAGTGGGGTAATATAAATAGACTGATGATGATGAAATACATATTTAGTTGATTAGTAACCCTCTATACCGGAGTCCTGCAAAAGGTCACTTTAGCGTTGTTTCAACGCTTTTATCCCGCTCAAATCCTGGCTTACGATTGGTGAAGAGGGTCATTTTGATAGGACTTCAACGTATTAACAATCGCGAAATAGGCACAGTGTTATTATGAGCCCTGTGTATAGGCTAATTCTATTTCGATAGACAGTTTTAACAGATAGGTCTTATTATCACCATAAAAAGTATAAGAGGATCTCGCATTTTTTTTATCAAAATGTCATCCGCACAAAAACCCACCTTAATAGGTATATAGTATAGAATGTCATTTTTCTAGTCAAAGTTGTACCTACATTTGGATAAGAGTGACTGACTGACTTGGCTTACTAAATGAATTTGGTCTATTGAAAAAATAGACCCAAATGCGCCCTCTTTTTCCAGTGGGGGCGCACCATCTTCCAGCTCCTACTCTGTACCGATGCCGGTACAATCTCCGCGTGTAAAAGTAAACAAAGGTGCTCGCTCGCACCGCGGTCAATATCCCACCGCAAATAGACGGGAACGTTTGTCGTGGCCCGAGTCCCGACCGGGCATTGATGTCTCCGCGTTACATCCTTATTTGATGACGATGCCAAGAAAGGGTTAAAACAGGTCATACTGTACCTACATGTAAAGGCGACGGGTTCTTTAGCTTCTGCCCCCATACCATGAACTCTTATAGCAGGATTACTTCAATAATACTTTGTCATTTTGTACCATGACGACCTTAAAGTAAGCTTATTGGCATGGTAAGGGGGCAGTTCTTCTGTTTTATATTTATCTCCACACGATGTTTCATTTGAGGGTTTTTTCTAAGTGTTTCTGTTCTCCTTCTACTTAGTCGTTATTTCCTATTAAGTGGTATCAAATAAATATTATTTCAAGATTTAAAGGATTTAAAAAAATGACCCTTCTTCTTTCGTCAATCAATCAATCAATTTATTTGCTGAAAGTAAAAGTACTTATTATAATGGTCTTTAAATAAATACCTAACTGAGTCTCTCGTTATTTTACGTAGGTACTTAAGTTGCATTGGTATATTACGGTAGAGTGCAAATAGGTACCTAGTATTCAGTATAAATAAATACGTCTGCGTAAATGCGTTTCTCATACCACGGTCAATATTCTACCGCATATACCGCTTGAAAGAGCTTTGTATTGCGTCCCGTTTGTCGCGCCTCTCGTGCCGCTCTCAAAGGGTTAAGAGGGCCCTAGCGAAGCCAGCCCTAGCCGACGTACTTTGAAAGGCTGAATTTATTTTCTTTTCCTAAATCCGGCACTGATTATTCATTACGTTTATGTATGTATTGTGCAATAAAGTGAAGTAAAAGAAAAGAAGGTTCTCTTGAAAATGGCGGGAAACGACGGTTGCGAAGTTATTTGATAATTTTCCTTTTAATGTCTACAGGGACTATTTTGTGTTTAATATCACGTTAAATTAATCAGAAATTGTTCGCGAATGACAGTACGGTGAAGTTATTTGATTATTTGTGCAAGATCTGAAGTTTCAAGCTTTTATCAAGAGTTCCCGCTACGAGCTCGGGAGTGAACGTGGCTGTCGAGCTGCTTCGTCCGCAGTGATTGACGCTACGGCGTCTCCTGTGGATGAAGACATGAAGACGCTGCTACCCAGGGTGATGACGCTACGGCGACTCCCCTGGAGGAAGATAGAAGACTATTTATACATTAAATTTTTTGTAACATGACATTGGCAAATGACGAACTGTCGAGTCCATTAATAAAATAAATAAATAAGAAAAGAAACAAAACAAAGTCACAGATGGGCTTTTTGAAAATGGCGGGAAACGACGGTTGCGAAATTATTTAATAATTTTCAGTATAATGTCTACAGTGGGTGTTTTGTGTTTAATATCACGTTAAATTAATCAGAAAATGTTCGCGAATGACAGTATGGTGAAGTTATTGGAGATTTCAAGCAGGATCTGAAGTTTGGCGCCATGGTCAAGATTCCCACTACGAGCTCGGGAGTGAACGTGACTGTCGAGCTGCTTCGTCCGCAGTGATTGACGCTACGGCGTCTCCTGTGGATGAAGACATGAAGACGCTGCTACCCAGGGTGATGACGCTACGGCGACTCCCCTGGAGGAAGATAGAAGACTATTTATACATTGATATTTTTGTAACATGACTTTGGCAAATGACGAACTGTCGAGTCCATTAATAAAATAAATAAATAAATAAAGTCACAGATACACACAAGTCACATTAGTGTAGATTACTACTTTGGACCTTATCACACTGGCGATTTGCGAGCACAGTCAGTAACAAAATTACCGACATTATTCGCGGCGAGCTCCCTGCGCGCCCGCGGCGTGAACGCCGTGCGCTCGCGACGTCATCGCTGCGTGATCGCCGCGCAATCGCCTCGCTTTGAACTCGCTCGCAAATCGCCAGTGTGAAAAGGCCCTTTGTCTTAAACTTACGTTATCTTTATGTTAAAAATAGATAACCTAAGCACAAACATTGAGAAAATATTTTCTTACTTAATTTTCAGGCCGACACTCTGGTACTCCTAGGTCGATATTCATAGTCAGTCAAAATTGTATGAAATATGACAACAGCTTGCTATAAGATTTCACGTATTCCTTCTACAAAAAATAGCGATAACGAAAATCAAAGTCAGTTATCAATCAATTATATCGCTACAAGCACCTTTGCAACTAAAATAAGATTATTTTTTGCATATTTCGTTAAAAGGGTGTCCTTGCCCTCTCACTCACCCTTTTAAGGAAAGTGGACTTAAATCAATCGGAATAAAAGCTTTTACGGTCCAATGATATAGCTTGTACAGTCGACAGCACATAGGTCTAAATAACACTCGGATCTTTTGTCTAACAATATGGATTAGATTATGGTCGTATGTGGGTTGTAAGTAAATCTCAACCTTAAAAACTCTCCTGTACACCTTTCTTTGTGTTCCACCATACGTCGCTGGCTCAGCGGAACTCCTTTGTAGTTTGTTTGCATTGTTGAAGAATTTCAAGAGCGGTAGCGGGCGGAACATACCAACGGACAGAACGCTAGATTTAGATTAGATATTACGTAGTGAGGGATTTTCGTGAAACGAGCCGCCTGCGTCCTTAATCCATTGTTATGGCAGGGATTGCGACAAATTATGACACACACTTACAATGATGTTACTCATAACAGCAGATCAAGTGTGACACTTTGGACTGTTCTTATTATCTGCGTCATATGAAAAGATGTAGGATTGAGCCATCTCAGTGGGAGGCATGTGCGAGAAATCGACCAGAATGGAGGCGCTTGTTGCAACGGAGTGTGTTTGAGTTTGAGGCAACCAGAAGATCTGATCTGGATGCAAAGCGAGACGAACTGAAAGCCAGATCACCTGTGGCTATATCCTATAATTACAGGGATGGTGTCCTTACATGTCAGCATTGTGCGAAGCAGTTCACCAACAAGATTGGCTACATTACTCACCTGAGGGCGCACCAGAGGGCAGACCAGCGAAGTCCCCAACCCTGATAAAAACTACGTCGTCAAGCGGTCGCTGTGTTGCCGAAATCGGCTGGGACGACATCATCATCATAAGAGTTGAATTCATACTGCAAGTGTTACAATTGAGCTGTTGTCCGTACCTATACCTACTTACATTTTTCTCTATTTTCGTCTGTCCCAGGGTTTCAATTCAAACCGAGTCAGATACTTTACGTCATACATACATTATAGTTGAATGCTACTGATGAGTATTTGAACAAGTGTTTCTATTCCTTAGTAATACAATCGGCGGCACAAATGTACACTACTCTACTCGACTGCAATACAGTCTAGATTGCATTGGTTTTGTGTAGGTTGATTGGATGTAGGTTATGGATAGGACCGAGACCGCAAGGCGTATTAAAATATTTTTCTTGTTTCCAACCGCTTTATAATTATAGCATGTTTTATATTGGAATGCAACTTTAATTATGTATGAATCAAGTTAAATTGTATAGTAAGAGCCACTGTGAATAAGTAAACAAAAATGACTAACCATTGTAAACGTTGTGTTGATTATTGCATTAATTAATTCACATTATTAGAACGGGGATTGTATGAAAACTCAAGTTCAACTTGTACTCAAACCTGTCTATGAATCTCGGCCTTAGACAATTTTAAGTGCAAACTTAACGTGAGGTCGCTCTTACGACTGTCTAAATTGTAAGGAGCTAGCATGCGGAGTATTAGCGATCAGCGGCGGCGTAACGCCGCGAAGCTGTTAAACCAATGCGTCTTGTATAACGTCAGTTTGAATTCTTGTCACAGCGACCGAGCAATGGATTATAAAAATGAAATGGGCTCGTCAGGTCCACAATAATAGTGGCAGAGCTCAAAGGCGGCAACTACACATCAATATTTCTCGCGATCATCTTGAGTTGGATCAAAGTGCACCCTACACGCGCGATATGGATCACGTCAATATAGGTAAGTAAAAAAGTAGTAAAAAACAACAAAAACAAATGTTTTTGTTTAATGACGTGTTTTGTTACTTAACTAAATTAAGTGTAAGTAACTAAAATTAATGCCTACGCGACATAAATTTCGTCCTCCTCCTCCATTGCTAGCTGAAAATTACGGATGTGATAAATATTGATGACAAGACTACAAGTCAATATTTATCGCAATCATCAAGATCGAAAATCAGATACACCATCATTATGTATTGACAAAACCCTAAAGACGCTGGATCGCGATACATATTGATGTGTAAATAAACGTCGCCAAAGTTAAACTAAGCTCACTCTGAAAACTGTCTATGAATAAGACGGTGACAGTACATTGCGGTTTGCGGTAGCGCTGTGCGGTGTCACCGAGACAAATAGCGGGCAGCGAGCGACAGACTGTATTGATTTCTAATTATCTTTGGCGCCTCTGTAAACGGCGTAATGAATTCAACGGGACTTGTTGACTTGCATAGAGTTATTACTGGCAGTCCCTGTGCATAAAACCTCTTTGCAACGCGAAAATAAAAACAAAAGAAAATGGCGGGCATGTATGATGATGATTTTCTTACCCCATGAATAGAAAGGTAAAGGGATCTACTAGCCCATACAGTCATTTTATACCTATACTTACATAAATATTACTGGCAGTCGTGCTTAAAACCTTGCACCGCGTCTGTTATCTCGTAAAATAAAAACAAGAACCAAAAAGGCTTTTGAAAATGGCGGGAAACGACGACGGTTGCGAAATTATTTGATAACTTTAGAGGAGGTTCTCTTGAAAATGGCGGGAAACGACGGTTGCGAAATTATTTAACAATTTTCAGTTTAATGTCTACAGTGGGTGTTTTGTGTTTAATATCACGTTAAATTAATCAGAAAATGTTCGCGAATGACAGTATGGTGAAGTTATTGAAGAATTCAAGCAGGATCTGAAGTTTGGCGCCATGGTCAAGATTCCCACTACGAGCTCGGGAGTGAACGTGACTGTCGAGCTGCTTCGTCCACAGTGATTGACGCTACGGCGTCTCCTGTGGATGAAGACAAGAAGACGCGGATACCCAGGGTGATGACGCTACGGCGACTCCCCTGGAGGAAGATAGAAGAGAAGACTATTATACATTGAATTTTCTGTAACATGACATTGGCAAATGACGAACTGTCGAGTCCATTAATAAAAAAAAACCAAAAAGGCTTTTGAAAATGGCGGGAAACGACGACGGTTGCGAAATTATTTGATAACTTTAGAGGAGGTTCTCTTGAAAATGGCGGGAAACGACGGTTGTTTGTGATTGTGACTAACCCTAGGCTAAAACACAATGCCCATGAGCACATTATTGATCATTGAACTTATATTCAGCGATAATGACTAATAATAATAGCGTCATTATACGTCTGCATGAATGGATGTGGCTATAGAAACAATTTATCGAGTCAAACAATTGACTTTTATAACTTATGTTTAAAGCAATTAGATATGTTATGATTATTTTTTATTTATTTTATTAACGGACTCGACTGTTCGTCATTTGCCAATGTCATGTTACAGAAAATTCAATATATATGTTCCGGACCCTGGTCCGTAGCCTGGCCCAGTTGATATTGGGGTCGTAAAAATGACGTCTTTATACTATTTTAAAGGAAAACTACAAATACTGTCGTCAGTAGCATGTAAAATCGTCCTATACATTGTCATTCACATGGTGTGTGGTACTTTCATAGTCCCTACCTTCAATAGGATCGTGAGCGCAGGTAAAAACAGAATCGTATGCTCTTACGAATGAATCATCGCTTTGGGCAATAACCATTGCCTCTTTTATAAGCTTAACGAGGTTCATAGACGGTATCAAAGAGGTAATGTATACGTTAATTTTAACTACTGCGCTTATAGGCAAGGGCAGACGAACTTGATTTATGGGACGTCCATTGGCGCCCATAGTCCTTTTAATTCGAGCCGACCTTTATTAACATTTATTGTACGGTATTAATTTATTATTGCTTGTATTATTGCAATTCAATAAGCGTTGGTCATAGCCACGAGTTATGACTCATTGCTACTATTTTGCTGGGCTATCCAGAGATTCTATTTAGGATCTTTATAATACCTACTTATATGTTCTACGTCAAAGAGTTTAGTGACCATCATCAAAGTGTTTAATATACTAATATAACATTTGTATGTTTCTTAACAGGCTGAATACCATCATATTTTTTAATTTGTATATCATATTTAAAGAACAAATAAATATATGGTGTTAAAATTAAACAATATCAATAACACCTAAAAACTAAATAAATAAACTAAAACTAAAGCGGGGATCGGTTCAACTATCCGTAATGCAAGCCATTCAGATAGTTCAACCGACCTATTTTGTACATACAGTTTTATTTTAGTTTAAACTAAAGTAATCTAAAAGAAGACATGGGACGTCCCTGCCTCAAAGGTTCTCATATTTTGTGTATTTTGACAAATAAATGTACTTGGCTTGATTTGAATGTAGGACTTATCGATTCTCGCGATTTACATACATTTTGCATTGATTAGGATATCGATTTATATGGGACATAAATTATTTTTCATTCGAAAAGTCGTAGAGCTTTACAGGCAAGTATAAAACACCCTCCCTTTGACTTATTTTTTTATTATTATTTTATTAATAGACTCGACAGTTCGTCATTTGCCAATGTCATGTTACAGAAAATTCAATACATTCAATAGTCTCCTATCTTCCTCCAGGGGAGTCGCCGTAGCGTCTTCACCCTGGGTAGCCGCGTCTTCATGTCTTCATCCAGAGGAGTCGCCGTAGCGTCATCACTCTGGACGAAGCAGCTCGACAGTCACGTCCACTCCCGAGCTTGTAGCGGGAACTCTTGATAAAAGCTTGAAACTTCAGATCTTGCATAAATAATCCAATAACTTCACCGTACTGTCATTCGCGAACATTTTCTGATTAATTTAACGCGATATTAAACACAAAATTGCCCCTTTTCCCGCCATTTTCAAGAGAACCTCCCTTTGACTTACATTTACGTTACATTCCGTATAAAGTGGTATGTAGATAAATCGCGTGCGGTTTTAAAAGCTACTTAGGTAAGTATCTAATGTACCTACTTATGGTTTGTTTCCATGTAAATTGCAATAATGCTAAAAACCTAGGTACTTTACTAGTATTTACTTGGACATCAACCATTGCAATCTAGTTCTTATTCCAATTGCCTTAGGTATTGCATTTGATTCGATAGACTGTACTCACGACATCATGATTTCTTGGAACTCATCGTAATCAATTTACTATCGGATTACGCCTTCTGATAAATTAATTACCAAGTAGGTAATTGTACTATTTTCAACGACATGAATGAAATAATATGTAATAGGTAGGTACCTATCTAAATAGTTTAACTGTTAAATTAACATTTGTATAGGCGCGGAGCGCGGATTATCATGGCAGTTTTTCAATCCAGTCTAATTAGACTGGATTGCCCAATTACTAAAATTAAACGTCTAAAAAATGATAAAATCTTGTATCTGTTTAGAACAGGTAGGTATTTTACCGATACACGATTGGATAAACTTCGCTCGATAGAAAAAATCGCAAACATAAATAAATACCTAAATAAAAATAAATAAAAATTTATTAACATAAATACAAACATTCCTACAGTCTTTTAAAACGAAAATTACCTATGTCTGAAATAGTTGTCTTACAAAATATACAGGGTGTAACGTAAGGGGTATATGAAGCCGAAGGGAGGGTGTTCAGTATCGATAACTGAACAACGTTTGTTCTACGACTTTTCGATTATCGCGAATTTATTTTTTGACTTTTCATACATTTCGCAACGGTCAGCTGATCGATTTGTATGAGACATTAATTTATTTTTATTTTTTATTCGAAAAGTCGTAGAACAAAAGTTGTTCAGTTAATGATACTGACCACCCTCCCTTCGACTTCATATACCCTTTACGTTACACCCTGTAGGTAGGTATATATCAAAAATTAGGGTAATATAAATACGAGATCCGGTAAGTTAATAATTAATAAAAATTGTTTCCGTACCTATCTAATAATAATACAAAACTATGTCGGCACAAACTCACGCACACTAGTCTACTAGAAATTAGGAATTAAGTAAGTATTTTCCATTATCCTCATACCTATTTCTATAGCAATTGTTTTACCGTTGTATAAATAGATCCATCATGGTTTATATGTAATATCTAACGTAGTTTCGCGAAATGTTTACACTGAATTTCTTGTAAACATCGTCTGTGGGTGTTCAATGGAATGCCTTAAGTTTAGTCATACGTGTCTATCTGTACCGAGAACTAATATCAAAACAGACTATGATATATACTAAACTCATAAGCCTGTGCTTTGAAGTGATAGGCAAAGACTTCTCCGGCTGATGCGATCCTGGTAGGTATACATCTCGCTCCTTTCACATTCGTAAACTTTATATCTTCATATACACACTCATCAGTTTATACTTAGTAGGTAGTCGTCCCCGAACCAGCGGTAATCGATGACACGACCCTCGAAGTTATTCAGTAGTACTACTTAGGACAAACTCTGCAGCTAGGCATTTTAGCTCTAATCCTCCTCCCTAATCGTTGCATCAGTGCTGAGGATCGTGACCCTCAACAGCAGGTGCCGTCTTGGCATGTATGAAAGACGCCAGGAGACACGCTCAGCTCTAATAGGTACGTATCTATTATTTCCTACTCTCATAAGCACTACTTAATTGTCTAAAAGGCATTTTCCAATGTCAAGTTAATAAGTAACAATATTATATCGTATATCTTCCTTCGTTCCTCGAGGAGTTGCCTGAAGCGACTGCAACCCTGGCCGAAGGATATCATCAGTCCACATTCACCCCCGAGCTATGTCAATTATGTAATGGGACTCTTGACTCTAGCTCGAAACTGAAGATCTTGCATAAATCATCCGAAAACTTCAACATACTTATCTGATTAATTTAACGTGATATTAAACATAAAACAACAACTCTAGACATTATATTGAATGTTTTGCAACCGTCCCTTTCCCGTCCTTTTCAAAAGTCCACTCCAACATAATCATATTCGCGAAAACATTTTGACGTGACATGAATTAAACACACAACAGACGCTGCGCTGGACACAATTAAAATTGAGTTATCATAATAATTAGAGAACTGCAAGTTCCCATTTTCAAAAGTTATCTTTTACTTTTTAATAATTAGGAACATTGATTGTACTTTGCTTTGAGTCATTGAGATACACTAAGATACAGTTGATCCTAAAATAGTTGGGCTATCTAGGTCGTCGGCTCGGCTAGACGTGAATACTGTCAAGCGACTGGTCGGCGCCAGTACTTGGCACTACGAGTTACAATCATGCTACATGTACCCTACGTCTATGGTCCTTTCAAACTACGCGACTATCCGTTAAGCTGGATTTAGAATCTAAGCCAAAACACGCGTTTTCCGCCAACCAATCAGCGGACGGTATTGCCACGATTTTAGGTATGTAAATATTGTCGCAGTTTCAACGATGCTGAATCCACCCTGACGTTTCAAGTTGTAAACAAAGAACAAGGTGAATTATTATGACGCATATCTATAGTAGAACCGAAACCTAAGGTGCATTTTGCTCGACTGTAATACGATATTGAAAAAAAATTACCAACATGATAATGAGGTTGATCATGCTGAGTTTAACAGGATTTTAGCGCCTACAAAATCGACCGTGCTTCTGACCCCAGGTATGACAAGACTAGGGTTTATTGAGAATCAAAAGACTACTGACATACGATGAGATGAGTTTTCTGAGACTTCATAAAACGCCAAGTTAGAAGGAACCACGGTACGCTTCATTGCCTAACAGTTAACACTTGTCCATTAATTATAATGAGCGTTTGTTTCGTCCATTATTAATGGGATGTTTGTCAACCGGTGACGATTTATTCGGGCGTGAGACAAATGGGCTAGCTACAATGGTTCTCATTTCGGATCACGCACATTGAGGTACCATTTTAATAGAGAACACACCACGAGTTTTGCATTGTAAGTGAGTGCGCTTACTTGGCTGGGGTCAATTGATGGTCTCATGATATCTCCAGCTTCTTGGTCAAATATTGACTAATATTTTAACTAAATGCGCGGATAGAAAAGGTTATATCCACAGACTTAGGTACATAAACATAAACGTTAGATAAAAAATTTGTAAATCATTCACTTTGTTTTCGTTTCTGCTCTTTTAAATGGATCATAAAACTGCGATTACGAGTTAGTTACTAGATTGTGATTACTAAAATTGAATAGATAACTATCTAACCCTTAAGCCCCTTTTAATAAAATAAGGTCTGAGATTCAAGTAAGCGACAAATGTATGGATAAGTTGCTTAAACTTGGATTTTAATCGATGTGCTTTGAGCTGTATGTAACTAAGTACTTTAATAAAGACAAGTCAATTTTGTATATAAGAGAGTCGAACAACTTATTTCAAAATAAAACTGGTCCTTGTACAATATGAGCTTCTCGTCTGTTCCTCTAATTCCAATAACTCTTGCAGCGTGTAGTTATTTATATTTAACCGGTTCCCTCATTTATCTATTCACGTTAATGTGTACGTTAATTGATACAGAACCCGCATTCCCTTAACTTTATTGGTATCTGTGGAGTCTTCAAGAATTTTTATAACTTATACGCAGGATGAGTTCTAATGTCTCAGAAATAACGAGAATAGGGCACAGCTTACACAAAACCATTGTAATCTATGCCGTATTATCATCACATAGAGTGCCCATGTGTTCCACTTGATGTTCTGTCGAATCAAGAAAAGTATATAGGTATATACAGGGGGGCTATTTTAAGTTGAGAATTTCTTAAAAAAACATAATACGACCGATCGCGTTTCTGCCGTCCATTGATTGGTTGAACATTAAATTGCAACGTTTTAGCGATATTTTCCAATGTGAATCAAGCTTAATAACTTTTGATTACAAAGTTATCAAAATACAGATCCAAATTGTGTTTGCGATAATATTTTTTTATGACTGCCCCATGTTCAACAGCTTCAATGTATATTTGTAACAATGACAAAAGCTACAATCTAACAAAAGTGTTGTAATTCCACACCGTTACATGTTTGTTAGTGGACAAAACTGTTAAACAAAAAACATTTTTATCTCCGGAGATTAGGAGTTGTATTTGGAGGATGCTTTGTGGAGTTTGGAGGCTGTCGGCGCCTTTGACAGAGAGAGATAACATCTCTACATTGGGCAGGTAGGCTTTATTGCAGTCCCTCGCAATGCCACCACGAATATTTGTTTCGTGTTAGTTTTCACACAGAATTACAATAAAAAAAAGAAATGGATAGCTGGCCATTTTTGGAAATAGAAGAAGCAAAGGTGTTGCCAGGAAAGTAATTTCTTTAATTTTACTTTCCTGGCATTATTTTGCATTGCTTTCAATTTAGTACTACATATTTGTTTCTGAAAGTTATTGAAATATTCATTCGAATATTTCAATAACTTTCATTCATTGAAATATTCATTCGAATATTTCAATAACTTTCATTCATTGAAATATTCATTCGAATATTTCAATAACTTTCAGAAACAAATAGGTACTAAATTGAAAGCGAACAAATCCGATGGATTACGTTAACTCTTGTCTGTAACAAATTAAGTTTTCATTGACTTATTCGTCAACTGGCGAGTGGGGAACTCGCGAACGCGCGGGTTGGCACTTTCTGATTTTACCTATTTTTTTTGTCGTCAACTCGCTTATTCGTAAATTATGACGTATTTATGTACAGTCAGCTAGGTAGTAAAACTATTTATGCGGCACGTATTTATAATGAAGTCGATATACAGAATGTAACGGAGAGAGTACCTAACAGCTTTTGTTATTTTCGAATATAAATTAAAAATAAATTAATGTCTCATACGAATAGATATAGACTAGGTATATATCGATTCGATATTTAGACTGCTGGTAGTAGACATGGCATCAAACAGAATCTATGAAAAGTCCCAAGAAACAAAAAAAAGTTGTTAAGTTACAGACCTTTGCCCAGCAGTGGGACAATTTATAGGTTCACAAAAAAAAAGTTACCGATACTGAACATCCTGTATTATCTGATAAATAAGTCGTAGGCGAGCGTTTATAATTTAGCGAATTTTCATTTCCAATATAAGTAGAATCTTATTTTGTAAACAAAAATTACCCTCCCCTACATTTTAAGCTGTTCTGTGATTATTGCATAGTTATTTTCACATTATTAGATCGGATCATAGTTATTTTCACAATGATGAACAGGTTCGATCAATCAGTTCCTTCAGTGTTACATCACAACAGGAAATTAGACGATCATATTTGTTTACAAAAAAAGACACTTGATCTGGGCTCCGATATAGGTACCGTAAAACATTATGAATTCAATGAATAAGACATTGATTGTAGGTTACCTACGTCGCCGTAAATGATCTATAACTGTAGATAGCAGCACAGACAGACCACAAGGAGAGTGATTAAAAATTTCTCGCACTTTATTTCCTGTACCAACTAAGTGCACTCAAGTTGCAGTTGCATTTAACAATCAGGTGCATTACAAATGCCTTAAACGGCATAGAAAGCGTTCCGTACGTGCCCTGGCACCAGATCGAATGGAAAACTAGGGTTTTCAATCAACAGAGCTGCGCCGGCGCCGGCGAGATGAACTGCATTCCATAGCCAGCTGTCTTTGTCATGTTAACCAAACACTGCCTCATTATTCTGTTATTTTAACAAGGCATAGCGCAACCGTATCGCTGCATTATACCAGAGATTATAGCCGAGTGTTTTAGATTAAATTATTTGTGTTTCCGAAGCGAACAGTCGCACCTTCGGGCTAGGGAGGGGAGCATTGTTGCGCCTGCGCCCGGTCGCTACGTTTTTTTAGGCCGCCGGCCGCGCGCATCGCCCACTCGAGTTTTTGGAATTCCGATAGCATGCCCTCCCCCTCAGCTAGCGCCGCCGGGGGTCCACACGTTCATTCATAACCCGGCGTGATGCCTATCCCTACTTTTGACGTCATCTTGACGCCCTGCAGCAAGGATCTATTATACTGATTCCGTTTAAACATGTGTGTTGCCAGAAACCGGAAACATTGATGAAAACAAACTCCGAATTGTTTTCGTTTATTATTGTTTGAACCTTTTTGATCCGTCTAACCTCCAACGACGGAATGTCTTTTAAATATCATTATTATTGTGATAAAAAATATCTCACAACACGATAGAAATATCGATTTCAATAACGCTTATCTGATGGTGAACGACCTATGTTTAATAAAGTGCATAAAAACCTGTATAAAGTTCATAATCTGACAAAAAACAAGCCAAATATGTGGGCAGTTATTAAATAGACCTGTCTGAGGTAGGAAAAAACTGTCGAAACGATATTTATGTCTATCGTTACTTAATGAAATGCAATCTATTTGTATGTTCAGATCTAAGAAACCGATTATTTTTTCTTAAAACTTACTTGAACTAAAACTATAACGTTTGCGAGCATTTTTAAGCAAAAATAGAATTGAAAATATTATCTGTAAGGTTTCATCGTTGGATAAGTGTATGCTTATTTAAACCGATAAAGAAGCATCTGATAAAGCGTATTGAATGGTATATGAAAAGGTCACATTTGCATTTGGCTTCTGACGATACGAGAATTGACAACATAAGGCCACTATAAATAAAATCATACTCGTATTGTTTTAAAGAAGTCTCGAGAGGAATTATAATTATAACTTGATGGATAGGAAGGACAACAACAATGAATTGAGATTATTTTCCTTAGATGCATTGCCCAAATCCGTGATGGATGTCGTTAAAAGTGGGCAAGACTTCTGATATGAATGATGAAGCCAAAATGGCCTGTAATGGTACTCCATTCTCTCTAGACACCTCAAGGAAATAGAGACATTAATGCCCCTAGATTAGGTGAAAGGAACACAGAGTTTCCTCTTCTAGACCCGTCTTTCGAAGGTCGATCATCATTAGGACGATGATCTTTCGCTAAACGCAGCATAGACTGTGGCCTGTGTAACAGACAGTGACAGCAAGCACATTCCCATTTCTATAACCCATTGCTTGTAATGGAAGCCCCATTACTAACACAAAAATAGCAACCGAACAATGGGTTATAGAAATGGGAATGGGTTTGCTGTCACTGTCAGATCCACAATTGGGGGGACGTACTTTTGGTCTACTGCTGGCGTAAGTTATTGGGTCTTCGAGTGCTCCAGTTATGTCATAGGAAGCTTAAATGAATAGTGGAAGCTAAGCACATTTAAACAAATCCAATTTCCTGCCTTCCAGTCCCATTATTCCTTCACTATCAATCTGCATTTAGATTTGATTGAACGAAGCATGTTTCAAGTGACATTTAACCACTATAAACCATAAAGGGTACTCACAATATTCAAACAATAGTTGTGTCATCTTGAAATATGATTTTGCATCTTTAGTTACGGCCAAATGATACCTGCGAAGTCAGCCTTCATATTGGTTGCATTGTTGTTTCTTACATCCATTCCATTAGTTCATTGTTCATATGAATAGAAAGCCTTTAACCTGTGTGCGCTCATTTTGCTTTACATCGACCATGTAGGTCAGACAGCAAGTTGCTGCGAAATTGTTTTGTTGGAAACCACTAAATTGTGTGGCTTTACCAAAAGATTTAGATTTGATTTTCATGTAGAAGATATTATTTATTATGATAAATACTATTTTTTAAAATAATCAACTAAATAAATAAAATAAACTAATCACATAATGAGGAAATGCTGCCAGCGTCCTGGGCAGCATGCCACAGAACGGGGATCTTGACGACGTGTTCGTTCTTTAGTATTTAGATTTATTTTATAAGTAATGTGTATATTTTTAGACGTAGTTAGTTTTGTTTTATTAGGATGAATACTATTTTTCAATATACAATACATGGCATAATTGCGACAAGCTAAGTTGTAGTTCACAAATGTGCCAATTATGCGAACTACAACTTACCGACATTGAATCACGTTATATCACATAATAATATCAAAACTTAAAATTTTCATGTTGTGATGATGTAGGTAGAAATAGCAGATTAGTAATATGTGGGTGGCAGCAAATTAAGGATAATTTCACGCACTAATAGTGCATGAATTTTATACATTGGTAGACCTAGACGGACAACTTTACTAAGGACTGTGATATTTGAAATTCACACTCTATCTACGACTGTGCGCGGTCGTGATCATGGCACGGGCGGATTTAAATGTTTGATTTTTAAATACATATAACTATACCGCAGCCCAAATCAAGTGTCTTATTTTGTAAACAAATATGATCGTCTAAATATCTGTTGTGATCTAACACTGAATAAATTAATTGATTGAACCTGTTCATCATAGTGAAAATAAAGTAATCCGATCTAATAATGTTAAAATAACAATGTTAGTAGGGTAGTTTTTGTTTACAAAATAAGACACTTGATTTGGGCTTCGGTACAGCTATACTTATTAGCTTAATTGGAGTGGTTGAGAAGCAAAATAGTAATGTGGACATTTAACTAAAAATAATAAAATTACGAAATAAAAAAGCGCTATGTTACAAATATACCCTAAGGAAGTTACTGGTGATCATTTTAATGTTGAACGATGATCATCAATGTCCATTACAAGACTAAATGCCGGACAAAGGCGTATAGCTCGCTACAAGAGTCGCCGCCACGCCACCTTGCAAAACTCATTAAAACAATGTGCAGTGGCGTTATGGTCCGGAGTCGCGGGGTGATCGCCCGTGCACTCTCACGGCATAATAATTACGGGGCGCACTAACCAACCACTCCGTCGCAGTTTATAGGCCGGCTCTTGCGCCCCAGTGTTGCCAGCCCTACGAGGCTAAAATACCGAAAATTTAAACAAAACTAGGCAACTGAACAACTCCCTTACAATGAACTCTTATAGCAGGATTACTTCAATAATACTTTTTTTATTTATTTATATATGACGACCTTAGAGTAAGCTTATTAAGGACGTCATGGTATGAAATAATAAAGTATTAAGTATTGAAGTAATGCTGCTATAAGAGGGTAAGGAGGCTGGTGTAGTCAATTCTGCAGCGGCCACTAAGTCGAATACTAATCCTAAACGCAACTGTCACGGTTGTTCATATGCTATACATCGCATAGGAGCGAGAGGGGCGACTAATATTAGCACATTCTGGAATAGCAATATTAAATGCATATAATTATATCCATGAATAGACCTCCCGGAATTTTGCTTCCTTCATGACAAATACTGACATAAGGAGTTTCCTGCGCTGTTAACTAGTTACGACTCTAATTAGATACCCTGTGAGACAGACAGGACAAGACATGCTGAAGCAGCGCTCTGCGGTGTCCCCTAGAAAATACTCGAAATATTGAAAATTCAGTGCAGAATGTACAAACCCAATATCCAGTAGGAACTAAAATCAAGACTGACCATTGTATTTTAAGAGCTTTCATTACTTGATTTTAAATTCAAGTATTTTTGAGAAGCGTATGGAAGAAGCGAGGTAACCGAAAACAGAAAGCAGGTCTGTCTTTAAAAAAACAGCAAACTGCTGTTAAAGCAGTATGGTTGGCAACCACAGACCACTTACCCCAATAGACTTGAAATCGGTACATATTTGCTAGCGAAACATTCTGTCAAGGCCGGTAACCTACAGACGAGGCGGGGGACAGGGGCGCACTCGGTGAACTCATTTAAAGAGACGCGGCCATGTCGATATCGATAATATATTGTCGATGTGGATTGTTGAACTGTTACCTACACAGTTTCAATACTTAATGTACTTAAGTATGAATTTGGAAGTTAATAAACGATTTCTACTGAGGTAATGCTATCTGTTTAATATTAATATAATAAAACAAGAACTTCTCATTATTAACGTATCACAAAAATTAATAATTACACATTATTTATAATTTAATTATTGTCAAATAATAATTATGCGTAACGAACATCATGATTGTAGTCCAACCAATAGGCATTGATGAATAAACATGGCCATAAAATAATGTAGGTCGATATTACATTACGTAGACTTTCTATAAAGGTTTGTATGTATATATTATGGTGTTTTTCTCAAACAAAGCGCGGCTATTTAAACAAGTTACGACTGACGATTAGTGATCATTCCTAACGATTTCTTGCGATTCTTGTGATTTTTAGCGATTCTTACTCACCCAAATACATTAAATAAGGAACCTGACTTTTAAAATTTCTGCACGCCTATTTGTTATTTGTATCAGCCATAAAGTTTATGTTTAGAAATAGGTAAATTCAGTTAAGAACAAAAAATTAGTCGATGCCATTTTTAATATAAAAAATTAAGCTTTAACTAACTTTGTTAATTTGCTACGTTTACTTATTATGATACTCCTTACTAGTCGCTGACCTATTATTTTTAACACAATAATAACTATTATGATATTATTATGATTATATGAATATTATGATTTCTTGAAATCCCGAATACCGGTTAGAATGCCGCCCCGTTAAATACCTACCTGCCGCATTAGAATAGGTACCTTAGCTAGATAGCATTAATAAAAATATAAGATACCTGTACAACTGGTAGATATAACGTTGGAATTGCAGTACTATGGAGTTTTCTTCGATAGTTCATATTAATAAAACAATCCGCCGTAAAGTGACGGGAACATATTGTAATGAAAGACGACGGCCACCAATTTTCCCGCATTGTCTTTATTATCCATTCACTTTTAATGTCTGGATCAACAGGAAATCTATTTATTGAATTATTTATATTATTTATAGAAAGTAAATGAAATCAAAACTCATAAATCTACACAAACTTATTTTGGTGACGTAAGAATATCGATGATTGTATACCACGTCTCTAGCTTACACGTGCCGCGAAACGAAAGAGTGAGATAGGGCTACAATTAGTAGGTGGGTGAAAGAGAGATCTCTCGGAACTACTCGTAAGACACGACAATCGAACCAGTGTAAGTTGAACTCCTAATTGATTTGTCGGATTAAGTAATGAATTTATTTATTAATCAGATACTTACCGATGAAATGTGATACCATCCATTTTGTAATTGTTCCTCCTACTGTCATTACCACACAACTTTATAAGCACAGTTGGGCATGTTAAAATATTTTTTTCTTCCTTTTTTTACAGCAGTTTATGGGTCGAATATCTGGTCACTACTAATTTGATAGGCGACGTAGTTCGGTTTGTATAGAACTTTTGCGCTCATGTGTTGGCAGAAAGCGGGGCCCTCCTATTACAGGTCTATTGGGGTAAGTGGTCTGTGTTGGCAACACTGTGCCGTCTCTTGGTTGCGCCCGCGCAGCCCGCCCCCTCCCCCCCGCTCCAGTGGACCGGCCGCCGGACCGCATTCCGCTCCCATGCGACCGCGTCCCGTATCCTGACTTCAGGACCTATCCAAATTGCCGTTTTATTTTCGCTGATAAGGCTGCCCGATGGATCTGATAGCATTATGGCAGGTTTTCTGCACAACTGCAAATGAAGTGTCTTATTTTGTAAACCAAAACTACCCTACCCTTCTAACATTTAAAGCTGTTCTGCGATTATTTCATAGTTATTTTCACATTATTAGATTGGATCACTGTATTTTCATAGTGATGAATAGGTTTAACCAATCAGTTCCTTCAGTGTTACATCACAAGGGGTAATTAGACGATCATATTTGTTACAAAATAAGACACTTGATTTGGGCTGCGTCTACGTCAGCGTCTTCATCTGTTCGTTAGCTACCTATTATTTGAAGTCATCAGTACAATAGCTGCCACTGCAAGATCTATATTTTGACTGCAATGCGACTATGATTCATTCAATATGAACAGTTAAATTTTCATTCAAAGTGTAAGAAAATTACTAAAGAATAGGATACTCATCGTTCGTGTCAAAGCGAAGCAAGTGGAAATAAATTAGTCCCAAGTTCAACCGTCAAATTGAGTGACACAGTGAGAGCCATGGAACCGTCAGCATGGAACCGTAGAGAGAGGTGCCCTCTACGCATGGAACATTATAGCAAGGAGGCTTGTCGACGAAAAGTCGTCATTTTCCATTTTAGTCGTATAGTTTAAGGACAATAAAGGATGTCTAGCTAGACAGGAATACCTACCTACCCCTGTAAATTTGATGTTGGGTGTTTGACGTTGGTGTAATGTTTATTGATATAAGCGTGTAATCACATCATGAAAAAAAAAACTTTCATACGAAATATTTGGCCCACACACATATTATGTTTTCTGAGATACTAATGAATTTATCCCGGAAGACGACCTACGACAATAAAAAATATAAAAATTAAGAGGTAAGTAAAAAAATTACCCGAATTAGAAATTTTATATCTTTTTCACACAGCAAAATCATATTAAATTTTGTCGTCTGCCTCATTTATGGCTTCAATTTGTACGTGACACGGTTGAGTTTAGAACCAGAAAGGTTGACCGCGTTGATGCAAGTCCACTGAAATCCAAAATCACTCCACCCACGACTCCACTATTACAATTACAAACTTCTTATTCCGAATGGATATTTCTATCACAATCAAAAGTCATCACAGTCGCTTCACACGCTTATTGCCTATTCCATTAACTAAATCGGACGATGACGAATCGACCGCTAAGACGAGATTACGATCATTATACGCGCTCGCGGGATCGCATTCTTGTCGTGAACGAATGGAATGCACGAATCGATTCGAACTCGTTTTGTTTTCGCCACGTCATAACTCGAGAATCGACCCCGGGGCAGACTGAATAGTTTTAAACAGAAGGATGACCAAGATTGCATTGTTGCACTTGTTTTGGGAAATATACAATACATACCTAGTCGTCTCATCATACGCTGACAACACATCAGTTTTTGAGAGAAGGCAGACCAAGACTGTTGTCTGTGATATTTTGGAGTTATACAGGGCGCCCTTATACAGGGTGCCCTTGAATTATTCGACAAATTTAAACTGGGGGTTGTACTCATGATAAATATTAAATTAGTAAGGTTTTTTAGTAAATCAAAACTGCTAAAAAGTACCTACGTCACTGGTCACACAATGACATTAGAAATGACCATTAGGTCAAATTCCAGTGAAAGAAAGTGTTGCAAAAAATTTAATACACCTTAAAATGTATAAAAAAACTCCAAAGCACAGCACAGTGGGGTGACCGCGACTTCCAATCGTTCTCGTTATCGCTTTCAATTTGACACATGGACGCTATAGATTGCTGCTATGTTTTTGCAAGTTTTAACAAACAACAACGAAACGCAGCAATGTATATCGTTCAAATGTCAAAATGAAAACGATAACCATAACGATTGAAGTCGCGGTCACCCCCCAGTAACGATGCACATCGAATTAAAAAAAAAATTGATAGTTGAATTTATCTTCTATACATATAATAAGACTGTAAAAAGTTGTGTCTGTACATTGGATATTTTTGGTAAATAATAATTGTTATGTGTTTTAGGATCGATATTGATGCCAAAACACTAATTTTTAGAATTTTTGTCTGTTTGTCTGTGACTTCGTGCAAGTATCACACCGTAACTACTGAAGGGATTTTGATGGGAGTTTCACTAGGAGATAGCTGAAATATCCGGACAGCTCATAGGCTATAAGCCATGACGGTATGTGATGTGGAAACAAGGATCCAGAGAGGAAGATCTGCCTCCTGATCTCCTCCATCCTCCTCCTCTACGCAAACGAAGTTGCGGGGTACAGTTAATTGCAAACAAGTCAGTGGTTTCTAAACTGTGGTAAAGTAAAAAAAATGAGGGCGCTGAAAAATAATTGATTTTCAAAGTGGGCGGTAGACGAAACAAGTTTGAGAACCTCAACTTATAGTTAACTTAACCCGTAAAAACGTCTAATTTTGTACTTATTTTTCTCCGGCGGCATTTGAAGTATATTAAGAAAACTCTATGGATTTTCACAGGTTAAATTACACATAGGTTAACGTTTGGTGCAAGACGGTGTTTCTGTTTTATTCTCACGTCACACCAGGCTGTCATAAACATAAGCACCGTCGTCATAACATAAATGTAATGACACTCATTTACACGTACGGACAACAGCAGATCAATGGTAACACTTGCAGTACGATTTTAAATCTTACGACGCAGATAATAAGAACGGTCCAAAGTCCAAAGTGTTACACTTGATCTGCTGTTAGCACAAATGGGCATTGACATCTCGGGTATCATGCAGTTGCTAATGTGCCGCTAAAGATAGCGGCGGCGCAGGCGCCGGCAACTGAGCTTTTAATTTCTTGAAGTATGTTGTAAGCACTGGTAATACGAGCTAGATTGCTTTACTTTTGTGTAGGTTAATTAGGTGACTGTTCTTGATGCATTTAAAGTTCGTTTATCTGTTTTCTGTGCATCTTTGTTTCTTGTTTTCTAATAAATAGCTGTTTATTATTAATAATAAAAAGTCTTGTACTTATATCTGAACCTGTGCATAATCTCTATCAACAATTCGCATTGATCTCCTATAAACAACTAGATACACAAAGGTACTAAAACAATTTTAAAAACGTCCAAATAAGGATCCATTGTTAACGTCCAAATATTGTCCAATAAAGCAAATGAATTTATCAATTCATCCGTTTGGACCTTCTTTGCGCTCGGACATTTTTAGAAGACAGACTGTGTATCTAGTTGTTTATAGGAAATCAATTATGATTCGCTTTTATTTTACATCCCGAGCTATGCTAGAAAACCTATAAAAATATTTAAATTCTGAATCATAAAACGCCGATGTAAATTGTAAGTAAACTAGTTTTACAAAGCTGACAAGTCAATGAGGTCGTTAAAAATTGATTGTTCAAAAGGCTTTAAGTTTATCGCTAAGTTATCGGAGGATAAAGTGGTCGGATAAGGTAATTAAGAATTAAATATTGTATCTCAATATGTGGCGTGAGCCTCGATTTTTGCATACACTTTAAATAAAATATAAAAAGTGTACAGAATGGTGACGATTGCAGTTCCTTTAGGTCTTAATGGTTTGGTAAGAAAATTCATGAAAATATTACGTACCTGGAAATTGATTATTTTATTTTATTATTCCAACAGTGCACTGGGTTTATTTATTTACAAAATAAATAAATAATCCCGATAAAGTATAAACAAAGATTACTTATGTACCTAAGTAAGTACCTATTTATATTTTGGAATCTGCGTGGTTACTCTCACCTCTTATAGCGATCCAGTTTAGGTTCCTAAACTGAACCGAATCGCTATTTGCTACAATGACGTTTGACGTCATTGTAGCAAATTGTCAGTTAAGTAGGTAAGTAGGTCATTTTGACCATTTTGAGTTGATGTAGAGTTGAGTTGATATTTTCACTGTTTTAGACCGTATACCTAGTACCTACCTACACATTACAGTAGCTCTGAATTTTCAAAATATGTTAAGTTATACAATTTGGCCAAGATTAGAATTACTTATTTAAAAAAATGTGTAAAATTATTGTTGAGAAAATAAGAATTTAAATAAAAAAGATACCTAATCCGAGAGTTAGACCCATCGCACACTAGGCATTCTGGCCAGTCTAGGGGGCCAGCGACATACCACGTGATTTTTTTTTTTAAATTTTCGGCCGCATTTCGTTGACGATTGCGAATATGGAATTGACTGGGCAAGTTTCCTAGCCCGCGAGCCAGACTCGAGACTGCGCTTTTTGCGGCCACCGGCAGACAGACTCGGACCGGTCCCTGGCCGGCTGCGGCGACAGGTCGGCACCTGCCCGGACTTGTAGGAATGTACGCGCACGAATAGAGGTGCATTCACAATAATCATTTATCCGTTCAGTCATTTAAGAGCTCGGTGGCTCAGTGGTTGGGTCAATGGACTTGCAATATGGAGGTCCCAGGTTCGATTCCCAGCTAGGGCAGCCATGTACCAATGAGTTATCCTCGGTTTTTTCGATGGAAAAACTTACGTACATTTACCGAGTGCTCTCAAAAACGGTGAAGGAAAACATCGTGATGAAACCTGCATGTCGTAGAAAAAAAAAAATCTAAGGCATGTGAAATCCGCTAACCCGCACTGGGCCCGCGTGGTGGATTATGGCCCGAGCTCCCTCGATGTTAGGGAAGGTCTGTGCCCGAGCAGTGGGGCAATATAAATAGACTGATGATGATGATGATTTATCCGCTAGAGAACAAAAGTATTTGACAATGGTCATAGGACCATCAAACTGGTAGGAGTAGTAGGTAACATCTGTCGTAGATAGAACCGATAACTGATGGGGTAGACGAGTTCTCGAATGGAGGATTATTGCATACAGTCAAAAATATGTTTAGTACACAGTACACCACAAAGATAAAGAAAGATAGAGAAAGGTATACATAAGGTTGAGAGTTTCTCAATAATTACGGGACCAAATTCTACAATTATTTCACAGGAGGTTAGATAGTTTTAACTTTTATCAATCTAACTGTGAAAATTATTGCAATAGGTCAAGTAGTTTTTGAGAACATATCAACAATTCAAGTAAGTACTTTTTATCTTTAATTTTTTATTATTATAATGTTATTAGTTTTTTAATAAGTTTGAATAAATAATATTGAAGTAAGTACTTATACACATTAGGATATAAAATGTAGGTACATTTTATATCTTAATGTGTATTTAAGTACTTACTACTTCGCTCTGGTGAAATAATGTCCACCAAATATTGGGAAACTGAAAAGGGACACGTTTGACGTTTTACTTTCATACTCTTGCTGCCATCTAGTTTTAAAGGTGAGTTCTATAAGAACACGGCTTAAGCCAAGGATACATTAGGGGACAAATGTCCTGCGACACGTGTCGCCAGGGACGTCGGGTGAAGTAGCGCGACGTTGCCGGACTTCGCGCGACATGTCTGGCAACATCGCGCGACACGGGTCGCCAGTGATGTCGGGTGAGGTAGTAACCTGACGTCGCTACGGACATAAGTCGCGCGATGTCGCCAGATATTTCAGGCGAAATCGGCCGGCTTCTATTGACATGTTGCCGATACATGTCGTAGGACATTCGTCCCCTAGTGTATCATTGATTGTTTTCAGCGTGTGTTGCGATTTTTTGTGATGTCGCCTTCAAACAGTATATTTTTGTGGTAACTTTTTTATATTTTCTACATTTTTACGTCACGTGTGACCTCGAAACTATCGGCGTTTCGTCGATTTTAACGATTAATATTCTATTCATACGTTTACGACTTTCCTACTGGTCCGCCAGTGTGTGGGTGGCGACGAATTTTATTTATGAGTTGTAATTCATTAGGTGGGCTTTTATAAACAAGATTTGGCGCCTAACTTCAGCAGATTTGTACGATAATTGAGCAGCTTTGTGTAATATTATGTCTGTATTTTATAACAACGATTACCATTTTAGGTGTGTCGTCGATTTAATTGTCTGCAAAGGCAATTATAATTTTTTAAAGTTCCTTTTCTTTTAATATTGAGCTACTGAATTTTGATTATAATTTCCGAACATTTTCTGATTAATTTAACGTAACATTAAACACAAAAATATAACCAATGAATGTGCTTACGAACGACAGCAGATCAATGGTAATATTTGCAGTACGATTTCAGCTCTTACCACACAGATAATAAGAACTGTCCAAAGTATTACCTACACTTGATATGCTTTGGTATGTCTGTACTTACAATAAAATTCTTCTTATGGATTGTGCTTGGTTTGTGTGATAAACGTTGTCTATTCGTCTTCTATTCTAAAATGTAAAAGGTCGATTGAAATGAGGCAAATCTGAAGGAGTGCATCAATACATACAAGTTTATAGACTAAGTACAACGTTTAATTAAAGCACTTAAGGCTTCTCCGCAATTGAAATGACAGATATAAGGCTCGCAAAAAACCTCCATTGTGCAGCATCCTGTTTCCCTTGGATTCCGAGGGCCTAATTACGGAATAAGAGGTTATGGGCCGAGGTACCTACCTACAGGTAGGGTTGCCATATGATGAAAATAAAATAATAATAAAATATTTTGGGGATACATACATTTTGCTATCAAAGAAGAATACATCTGCAGCAAAATATGGGCTGCGTATTTTTGTATAGGTAGGGAAATGGTTAGTACTCAAAGTTGATATAGGTATCAATATGGCATCTACGAGTAGGTCGTAGCCATATTTTTTATGATAAAAGGTTTTCTTTAGATATTAGATTTGTCAAGTTTAAACTTTAGCATACTAACCACTACTAACTACAGTGATTAGGTAAATCTCATCGTTTTGAGAAAGGTGGCAATAGGGTCCATTGTGCTACGACTGCGAGCAATGCAAATTACCTAGCTATTTATACCGATCTGAGATTTTAAGCTTTTCTGTGATTATTGCAGTTATTTTCACATTATGAGATCGGATCACGGTACTTTATTTTCATAATGATGAACAGGTTCAATCAATCAGTTCCTTTAGTGTTACAACAGTAATTAGACGATCATATTTCTTTACAAAATAAGACACTTGATTTGGACTTCGGTATCCTACGTAAATGAGTGTAGACCATTACATCAGATTCATTCATATTGTTGCTTGTTACTATTTATTTATTTTATTAATGGACTCGACAGTTCGTCACTTGCAAATGTCATGTTACAGAAAATTCAATATATTCAATAGTATTATATCTTCCTCCAGGGGAGTCGCAGTAGCGTCTTCACCCTGGGTAGCCGCGTCTTCATGTCTTCATCCAGAGGAGACGCCGTAGCGTCATCACTCTGAACGAAGCAGCTCGACACTCACGTCCACTCCCGAGCTTGTATCTTGATAAAAGCTTGAAACTTCAGATCTTGCACAAATAATCCAATAACTTCACCGTACTGTCCGTGTGTATTCGCGAACATTTTCTAATTAATTTAACGTGATATTAAACACAAAATAGTCCCTGTAGACATTAAAAGGAAAATTATCAAATAATTTCGCAACCGTCGTTTCCCGCCATTTTCAAGAGAACCGTTCAAATAATTACGGTTTTAGAAGGGAAAGCGGTTAGCATGTTTTGGCAACCCTAACTGCATGTGGGGTTGCCATCTACAGAGAGAATTGCCTGCCTCTGATGTAGCCCCATTCAGCTGGCTTGATTGAAAGGGTTCACCCCATATGAGTGGGATAATAGGGTTTTGTACTCAGGTATGCGTTAATTCGCTTTTTTGAGATAAATATGTTGAATTAGGGCAATCGGACGTTTTGGAAACGATTTGGTTTAGGTTGCGATTTTTTTTCATGTAAAACGTTGATGGTCTTAATAATAGGTGAAGAAAGATTCAGTATTATTACGAACCCGGGACCTCATTTCGCGGCATGCTCTTTCTATTCCAATTTCAAATAGAGCCCCGTGTCCCGTGTCATTTGATTGGGAACATTAAAATCGTATTAGGTCTTCTTGTATTTTTAATATAATTTCTTAATTTTATTTAAGTACTTACCTACCTATTACAAATTTATTTAAGTAGGTAAATCTTCGACATCGTTTTTAACCGTTTTTTCGTCTAATATGAAATGAAGTGAGTTTTGAGCAATTAGTTTCGTACAACTTAATAACAGATGGCGCTACTTGTAGGTTGTATCAAAGAATGCATCTTTCTTCTCTCCTCCCAACTTTATCTTTCCCACTTGGGCGTCAACTGATAAATTAGTAATCTCCTAGCCAATCAATTAACTTCGACAGCGGGTTGTCGACCTCTAGCTGTTTACTTAACGTGCTAACCAGTCCACCCACCGGCTCTGTGTAATGTCATACCTACGTCTTGTACTATTATATATTCTGTGCCTACGTACCGAATGTTGGGTGAGAGTTGATAATAAGTAAGTACTTGCATGCAACTCGTCAGGAATTTCGTGAGAGACTGGGAATGGGAAAAATAAGTTTATAAAATCGTTGAAGCAAAGAATTTGAACTGCCCGGAAAGATTCGCGGGGTTCTCATAAGCCATTGTCCAACCAATCACAGCGCCCGTAAATTCCACGGGGGTCAAAAAAAATGATGTAAGTCAAAAATTAATAAAATCAGGGATGATGGGTTTTATTTCTCATGTTATCTCGTTCTTTTCATTTTTGTTATTGATAACAGATGGCGTGGCGGTGTGATGGTGACGCGTGTTACTGATACAGTTTGCAAATGAGGAAAGTTGGAGATCTGTTACGGACAAATCTCCAACTCTTATAAAATTATTAACTATTTACCTATAATGGCTGCCAGAAAATTACTAATGAAACATCAAACTTATGTTGAATTATAAGTACCTACCTACATAATGAAGTAACGGGATTTTTAATACAAATAAAATGTCGAATAAAAGTCAAGGTTTGAATGTATTTATTTGTTATTGCTTTATTGTTCAGTTCCATAAATCTACATTTATTTAATTAATTGACATTAGTTAGCAAATAAATAACTTTTTTGTGAGATGATTAAAGATAGAGTCGTTTGTTTCGTTTTAATGTGCTAATCAAGATATAATTGGCACTTACAAGCAGTAAATTATTCGTTTAATGTACAAAGAATCCATAATAAAATATTTATGATGATTTATTGCTAGACCAGCCGGCATTCCCGTAGTCGAAGCTTGTGATTTCGTTATCTACAAATGGGACTCCTATGACAGCCATGATAGATAGGTTGGAAAGAAAGTCTCCAAACAGGATATTCCATCCAATGATAACGATATCCTTATAATATTTTCTATGTTGGAGAAAGATGCTTGTGTAAAGAAAACAGAGGCAACTGACCCCATGTTTTATTACCGTACCTAATGAAACAAACTATCTAGAAATCGTCATTTACGCAGTTACCGACGCAGCTATTTGTCATCAACATTTCATTTGTAATTAACTGTGGAATAATAACATAATCAGAATAAATTACGTTGTAGAGTGGTTAATAATAATAAAATTAGATAATCCTCATAAATACGTTATGCGATACATTTTAAATTCATTCTCCTTTCCTCTTAATTGAATTGAAACTCGTCGAGACATCGGTTAGGAAGTTCAATCTTGAATGGCTAATGTAAAAGGCAACAAATGGATTTTGAATTTAAATGTTCGCATTCCTTTAAGTGCACTGACCAGTCCAAGCCCATACAAAATTCCTTCGCAGACTGGTTAAACGCTTAGCGATGAGATAAACTCTGAATACACAAATGCCGGTAGTTGTCGCGACAGGCCGCCCGTTAGTACTACCGGCGATCGAGCACAGAATGCTAAATAAGAACGATGCACGCGAAATACTTAGCAGCACTTGATACATCGCCAGGCTATCCAATCTATCAGACAGGACAACCTTATTTGGAAAAGTGGCGTCAGCCACTTACATTGTAGGCTCTGTCTGTCTTAATTGCAGAAACCTGCCCTGATGCCATCTGATCTGACCGCCTCAACTAAATTACCATTTCCAACTAATAAAATGCAACCATTTGCAACTATACTATCGCAAAGTATGATTACAAGCTTCGGAGTTTGTATTGAACCTGTATCATTTAGAGATCTATTTACGGATCACTTAGCACAACCGCATAGATCAATTAGTATTATTAGACGGATCGACGGGCGGCTTTAATAGCTTTATGGGTAATATCGACCTTCGGGTGTGGCAGGCAATGCTGCATTAATAATGTATCAGTTTACAGTAAAGGATGGGAAGGGCTTAACTTCTAAAGCCCCTGACACTGAACACCTTCGCAAATGTGTTGTACCTATATAACACATTCATTAAAATTAAATGAGTAATGGAATGCAAACAAGGTCTTAAATTAAATTATACGTAAGCAGATCGTTATTGACTTGAAGCATGTATTTTAACTGTCCACATTTCGTATTTTTGTATTTAATGATATTCGTGAGAAGGTAGGCATCGGCAAGTAAAATGCGCGTGCTAAATTCCTGCCGTCTGAGATTGTAAATTTTCACGGAATAATTCGTCGGCGATCATGAGTGCAATGTGCATACTTTCGAATCCCAAAAAAGGAAGATGTAATGACTGAATGATGTCGAAGAACCAGTTGATGTCTGCCGCCGACAACGTATTGAGAAATCGGAACCGTTATTGCATGCTCTTATAACTTCCATTTCATACAATTGATGTAGAATAAATTTGAAAAAGTCATACCATTTCAAGTTAATCTAGTCATACATCTGCTCTGCTGATTTCTAAAGACATTTCGTAAGCTTAAGCCTTACAATTATGGTGTTAAAGCTTCAATAAATCCGAATAAACGTCTGTAAGTGAGTGTCTGGTCTGAGTCTTCGGCACTGGAAGTGGAAACTTCGCCCACGCTTGCTTTGCATGCCATTACCTGCCTGCCTACTGTGCTTTTAACTTTAAACAAGTTTACTTACTTTAAAATCAAATATTCTAAATTGTGCTCTATGATAATGACATTATGGATGATTCTGCAAAGTAGTGACTTTAATAAATTATTAAGAATAAATTCTTAAAAGATTTGGTTCGCAGAAGTTTATTTTATCTGCTTATGTCGCAACGTGTGCATTTCACAACACCGCCTACTGTATCAACTACACCTACGTCTTTGGCTTTTGGACTGTTTATTTTGTAAACTACTGATACTTCTCTGAAGGTTAGAACACACAACATGGTGATTATAGCTTAGTCTTAAAGAACACGTAAGTAATTGCCGTTTATGCTAATGTATGACTGTATTATAACTCCTTTACATAAGAAATTGCGTTGAACTAAGCAGAAATAATTAAATGTTATGTGTCATAAGTTATATGCAACATTTGTTAGTGTTGAGTGTTTGTTGTAATAAAATCTTCCCAAAATTTCGGTATTTTAGAACAATACCCTAAAAAAGGTGAAGGAAGGAAGGTAAAAATGGCAAATGCCACAACTAAGGTAATCTTGTGTTTTTGTGTTCATAAAATCAACAATAATGGTAATAATAAAAAGGTACAATAGGCGGCAGTTGAAAGAGATCCTTTCTTCAACATTATTAAGAGTTTAGAAAGATCTCGTAGCCTTCTTGTCTTAACCTGTTTCTCCTACAGGTAAAAAGGTGTTGTCTTATCTCCATGGGATTTCGATGCTCCTTTGCTTTTCAAATCTTAACAATGCTACTGGTCGTTTCATTGTCACCTATCCGTTACTTAGGTAATCATACCTTCCACTAGCGTAAGTAATACAAAATACTCCAGAAAGAACGGTATTCTCGTTTTTGAAAGTTTAGTTTAAATAGGTAAGTACTACTTTGTTCGTTACAAAATTAGGCAGTAGGTACCTAAGTATCCTAAGAGTTAAACACGTCATAATGGTGTAGAATATGAAGGGTCATTTAATTGTTATTAATAAGTTACAATAAATACTTACTCGAATATAATTTTTCATTATAGTTTTAGTTAGGTACCTATTTAAAATAATAATTCTACCCAAGTCGCTAAGGCAAACTATACTTAACTAAGGTCGTTGGTCTACTTTTCTGCAGTTACTAAGTAGTAAAAGGACGATAAAAGCTACCTGTAAACACTATTCTATAAGCTCGCGTGATTAAAATATCTAGGTTACGTTTAGTTTGGTATAATGTTAACATTATATTTTTATCGTTTTATGTTTGCCAGACTATCTTAAGCAATCTCTGTGTACGGGCGTAAAACTCGTATCATTTTATTATCATTTATCATTATCACATTGAGTGAAAAAGAGCGCATGATTCTCACCTGAGTTAGGTTGGTCCTGTATGTTCGCCAACTGCACCATCCCTTTCTTTTCGAAGATACTTTTAACATTTTTACACGATACCTCTGTGTCAGCAGAAATAGCCGGGAACAAACCCGCGATCAGTAGTAAATATAGTATTTGGCTCCTGAGTATCATTCCAAAAATCGATTTTTTGTTAGGCGACAGTTTAGCACAACAACACTCTTTCACAGCCATGTTCGCGGTAAAATATTTTATGAACTGCAAACAAAACACTTATATTTGTAAACGTTTCATAAATAAAAGTACATGTAAAAGAATTTTAAATGAAAATTAAACTGTGTATGTAAACGACACACAATACGCGACGAACTAACTGCGGTCCATGGTGGTCGCAGCCCGACTGCGCCGGCTGAAGTGCGCCGAAAGCAAACGACGAAGTGATATTGCCAACGAAAAAATATGCATTTCATGCTCCATAGCCGCGGAAAGAAAACAAATGCAAAAAATATTCACGTGTCTAAAATTAACCGAACAAAAATACATGACCCTGTTTTATGAAAAAATCAGGTTACATCATTCTTCCTGTGAAACTGTAAATACATGAAGAATTCGTTACAAAGATTTCAGGACGTGTGTCAAAATTTGGAACTACTACTTATGTATGGATTTTGACAGCCATTCTTCACTGCTAGCGCTGTCACATACCAGCAAATATTATTTTGTAAAATAAAATACTCTACTTTCATGTAGCAACATTGTGGCTATGTAACTATCTCTGTTTGATATCACTATTTTTCGTAAAAACAAAAGAGATGAAAAATATTACTAACTTCTGTCGTATTGTCATTGAATAACATTTTCATTGAAGATTTTGATTTGATGATTTCGGTTCATTCGTGGTTCATTCCATTCGACAATCAATCGGAAAATTATCGTTTTACGGTGGTCGTGTATCGTAATTACTAATTACTTAACTAAACAAAACAAATAGTAAAATTAAATAAGTTTTCTAAAGTGTGTGAAAACAATTGTCTAAGTAAAGTTTTGTCTTTAAAACAGTGCGATAACTATTTGTAAATTTTACATAACCAGCCGGCAACTATGAGGGTTTACTTGCTAAAAACTCTTTCAAACACGATGGGAAGAAGATTTTTGTCAACGGGAAACTATAAAAAAGTAACGCATTGTATTTTCGATATGGACGGGTTACTTCTGGGTAAGTAACAACATTACAAGTAGGTAAGTAATTCGACCTTTTCCAAACTGGTCAATGTTATTGAAATGAAGGTTAACATTTTATCGTAACTTATTTATTCAGTGATTTACATTGTGTAGTTGATAATTAGGATTCCAAACCTCAAGAGGAAAAAGGGAACCCTTATGGGATCAATTTGTTGTCCGTCTGGTAAGACCTATATCTCAGAAACGCGTGGACGGATCAAGTTGAAATTAATACCAAATACTCAGGGCTGCAACCTCATGCAGCCGTTAAAAAAATCAACCTTCTACGTCAACGCAATCAAAATAT
Organism: Tachystola acroxantha; assembly: GCA_963506565.1. Taxonomy (NCBI): domain Eukaryota; kingdom Metazoa; phylum Arthropoda; class Insecta; order Lepidoptera; family Oecophoridae; genus Tachystola; species Tachystola acroxantha. The sequence continues at coordinate 3,089,963 of OY735876.1, read as the reverse complement.
ATCACTGTTTATGTCGCATTTTCTCGCATATTTGTATGAAAATGCAAGAAAACCAAAACCTATTTTGGTTGCCGGTTGACGCGAGTCTTGTACTTTTGTTATCCAGTCTTTACCAGCCACTTCCACGGCATCATCAACCATCTTTTTCTTTGTGGTCCCACGCTTCTCTTGCTAGTGCGGCCGGGCCAATTGGTTGCTAGTTTGGTCCACCTTTTGTATGTCTTATATGTATAATAAATTATTATTTCACCAAGACTCCCTTACTCCAAGACTCCAATAATGCAATGTTTAGTATGACAGACACAACGACCGTTGCGAGGACACCATATGAAATTAGACTGCACCACCTTCAGCACCAATGTCACTCGTCACTTCCTGAGCAACAGAGTTGTTAGGCCTGGAACTCACTCCCAGACGATGTTGTCTCTGCCGTCTTGATTAACACATTCAAAAACAATTAGGACAATTATTTAAAAACCATTAATAAGAATAATACCACTAAGTGATAGACTTTACAAACACTGCGAAGTGGACATATCAGCAATGAGCTGCCTGTCCATAATTAAATAGTAATAATAACTTTGTCTTCTTTTTACAACAGATACAGAACTAGTATACAAGAAGATGATAACCCAGCTCTGTGCTCAGCATGGCCACGAGTACACAGACGAGCTGATGATGAAGGTCCTCGGGGGCACGGAGCAGCGGCTCTCAGAGATCCTGTGCAAGGAGTTGCGGCTCCCTGTCACTCCCAAGGAGTTTAGGGAGCAACTACTAGTGCTAGGAGACACCATGTTGGCTGGGACACCACTTTTAGATGGTTAGTTGTTGTTACTCTATATGGCTCTGACACCACTTTAAAAATAGTACAACACTTTTAGGCGCGTATTCATAAACTTGATAGTTACGCCACCTTTTAAGCCCCGTCTCTTTCTATCTTAACCTTTTTTAAGAATATGTGAAAGGGATAGCAACACGATTTAATGGAAGATACCGGTTTATGAATAACAGCATTAATTAGTAGTCAGGTATGACACTATGTTGCCTGTGACTGTAAAACTAATTTTGAACAGTTAATTCAGGACTATGTTGCTGAGATATCACTTATAAATAATTAGTAGTCATGTGACATCGTTTTTAGATGGTTAGTAGTCTATGTAACACCACTTTGAAATAGTAGTCATGTCAATTAAAAGTCTGTAAATATATAATTAAAATACTTGACTCCCACACGATTCTGTGGCTGTGTGTGACACCAGACACCACTTAAGAGTATGTGTGACACCAATTTTAGATATTTAGTAGTCGGTCATGCATGACTGTTTTATTCTGTTTTACACCGCTACTAGCAAGCTAGAAAGGAACCAATATACATACGTACACTAAAAACATTACCCTTCTTTCGTCAGTCAGGTAAAAAAGATCCGAGTCCTTGAGATAACTTGCCCTTGGGGTCTGGCTTGATAAGATTACATAATTTTAGCATATTGTTATCTTAAAAGATTACAAAAATGTTTATATTTACGTCAATAAACAAAGATTGATAAAACGACAACGGTGGTAGGTATCTATCTACCGGGTGTGTGGAATAAGAGGTATTTAAATAGTCGTATGACCTATGATACCAAGGAAATATCGGACAATAGTAGTAGTATTTCCGACACAGTCTAACATTCGGTTAGAAACATGATTTATGATGATGCGCTCCTATTTTTACTCAGATATTAATTATATTAATTTATTATCTTCAGGAGCAGAAAATCTGATACGCCATCTCCACAAAACGCAAGTACCTTTCGCTCTAGCAACGTCATCTAGTGAGCGATCTGTAGAAACCAAGATAGCGAAGTACAAGGAACTGTTCAAATATTTCCACCACATGGTCATGGGAAGCACCGACCCTGAAGTCAAGTTTGGGAAGCCTCATCCAGATATATTTCTGGTAGCTGCGGCCAGGTTTCCGGATAAAGCTGATCCTTCTAAGGTGAGGATCATCAAGTCTTGATGCTAGGCATAGTTCTGCATACGAAACTATGTTGGTGTCGTGGTCAGATCGTTAAATTGACCATATCATGAAAATGCCGGATCTGAAGTTTGGCGCTATAGTCAAGAGTCCCACTACGAGCTCGGGAGTGAACGTAACTGTCGAGCTGCTTCGTCCAGAGTGATGACGCTACGGCGACTCCTCTGGATGAAGACAAGAAGACGCGGATACCCAGGGTGACAACGCTACGGCGACTCCCCTGGATGAAGAGAATACGATATGATATTTTGAATATTCTGTAACATGACATTGGCAAATGACGAACTGTTAAGTGCATTGATAAAATAAATATATGCTTTTGTTTCTTTTTTCCAGTGCCTAGTATTCGAAGACTCGCCCCACGGCGTCACAGCGGGCGTCAAAGCGGGTATGCAGGTGGTCATGGTGCCCGACCCACATCTTGACAAAAGATTGACCACACACGCCACCATAGTGTTGCCAACATTAGCCAAATTCAAACCGGAACTGTTCGGGTTGCCAGCGTTTCAGTGATTTGTAGGGTCGTTGAAGCCCACTTGCAATAATAACGTGAGAGTTAGTGATTTAACACCGTTCAAAGCCTTGAATTCATTCGACAAATTGAAATTGGGAGTTGTACTCATGGTGAATATTAAATTGGTAAGGTTTTTCAGTAAACCAAAACTGCAATTTTTTTCCCACTAAGTAGGAAGAAATGATATTAACCTCAAATTAAATAATAAATAAATAAATTGCAAAAAATTAAAAGTAGGTACAGTCGAAGACAGAGATAAGTATACATGGGGCTTCAATAAGGTTGAGATTTTCTCAAAGACTGAATACTGAATTTAATAATTCTTTCACAGTTACATAGTTTTAACTTTTGTCTATCAAACAGTGAAATATTTTTTGTAATAGGTCAAGTAGTTTTTGAGAAAATCTCAACCTTAAAACTCTCCTGTACACCTTTCTCTGTCTTCCACCGTACCTTAAAATATAAAAACTCCAATGCACAGCCCTTGCAGCACGAGTCAGCGTTAGCGATCGCCGCAACGTCGCGGAGCTGTCAAAGTGACATTATTACAACGCGTTTGACATTAGTTTGACAGCTCCGAGGCGTTGAGTCGATCGCTAACTCAACTGTCCATTTTTTTATTATTAATTTGATATGCATCGGTACATCAAATTAATAAAAAAAATTGACAGTTCAATTTATTGTAAGAAATATTTTTATTATTATTTTTCCCCAAATTGTTTCAGTTAGTTAAACGCTGTGCAGAATTAATGTATATCACAAGCCACTTAATTTTGTCGAATGAATTCAAGGCCACCCTATATCCATCTACATGTCAAAATGAAAACGATGCAGTTTCGCAGTCTGTAGATACTGGGCATTAATTATGCGATTGATTGTTATCAAAACCTATTCAGGTTTCTTATTAAGAGCCTTCCATGAGTCAACTAGCGCCGCCAATCTTAAAAAAATAATATCTTCCAATATAATCAATTTTATTAAAAAAGCTATTTACAAAACGTTTATTACGTAAAAGTAGTAATTCATCCTAATAAACATTTTGTAAATAGCTTTTTTAATAAAATTGGAAGATATTATTTTTTCAAGATTGGCAGCGCTAGTTGGCTCATGGAAAGCTCTTAAGATTATAAGTTGTGTTGTAAATGAAGCCTTATCTTAATCAGAGATAGATACTTAATCATTTTAATGTTATACATTGTTTGATGCAATTTCATGAAACAAAGTTTCAGGGGTCCGTCGGCTACTGCTACCGTAAGTTGCAGAAATATTTTGAACCGTGGCTTAAACCTCCGCGTAACTTGTGAATTTTATCACTAAGACCCCAAAGGTGTCTAAAGGAGTTCGAACGTTTCTGGCACAGTCCATCAGGGCCATCTAAGGCAGTGCGCAGACCAGAGTCACGACTGTTTTAAGACAGACTATTGCTTTACAAACATTATGAAGCGCGCACACTTCAAACGAGACGTCTCATAGACAAAGCTGTCTAATACCTACGAGAACTGCTCAGCGACAAGTCTGTCTTAAAACAGTCGTGACTCTGGTCTGCGCACTGCCTAACTATGCCAACCTCCATAGTGAAAAGTTCCGACTCATTTGTGGTTTTTGACGCAGATATATTTTCTTGTAGTGTAAAGTGGAAGTACCCTCGAATTTACGTTAGGGTACCGTTCAAGTATTACGTAAGCAAATTTATTACAATTATTTACCCCCCCCCCCCCCCCTGTCACCAAAAGTAAGCAAAGCTCCCCCCTCCCACCCCCTCTGCTTACGTAAACATTGGTATATGCATCTTTCTTTTAATGTATTCTGTTTTTTTTATTGATTCGCTGCCTCTGTTTCTGCCCGCGGCTTCGCCCGCGTGGAATATAGGTGATATAATAGGTTAATATATATATGCATGTATTATACATGTAAACCTTCCTCTTAAATCACTCTATTAAATAAAACCGCAAGCATAGACAATGTTTAGCTAAAAAAATAAATAACTAAACAAAAATAAAAAAAATGTAAATACTACTGCTGACGTAATCACCATCTAGACCCCCACGCCCCCCGTATCATCAAAAATAAGCAAAGCAACGACCCCCCGCCCCCCTATAGTGCTTACGTAATACTTGAATGGCCCCTTACTTTGCCAAAAAAACACATTATAAGTGCCTTTATATATAGCTTACGCTTTTGAATCCGTCAGTATTGTTTTACTTGACAAAAATTTAATTTTAATAATCTTTTGATCGCGACTTTACCACTTATTTGAATTTTATGATTCGTACAATTTTATTCTTGTTATTATAATGATGAAACAACGATAATGTTGTAAGTATATTTTAATTGTTATTTATTAAGTTTTACTAATAGTGATAGATTCTCAAAAATACCACGACAATAGTATATAGTCATAACCAATGAGTGAGTAAAACTATAATGATGATTTTTGTATTAAAATGTCAATGCCAGATTCTGCCCCACCATCAACCGCAAGTTGTACAAGATAACGAATAAATGTAAAAATTAGACTTGCAACGAATAGTATATTCGGCCATTCGCCGAATACCGAATATTCGGCAGGTTCCCTGGCCGAATAGCCGAATATTCGGCAAAAATATTCGGCCGACTTGGCGCCGTTTGTGTTCTCTCCTGTCGAGAGCGTAGTTTCACCCTACACCGCCCTTGTCGCCTGTCGCGACACGTCTTTTGATTTTTACATGCTTAATCTCATTGCGCAACGTAAATAAAGACCAGTTGTTATCTGTCTTTCGTCGCGTCGTATTGAGTTAAGTAGTTAAAAATTGAAGTTTTGCGCCTAATCCATCATGGCCTCTAAGTCACCTATATAGGTGACTTCTTTTTAGAGTCCATATGGACATATTTTGACGACGATGAAAATGATCCCAAAACTGTCGTGTGTAATTTGTGCAAGACAAAAATTTCACGTGGTGGAGTGGGCAAGAAGGCGACTACATCAGACTGGATCGATGCTAATGCGAAAGAAAATAATAAAATATTTTGTAATACAATAGTTAATCGTTTTTTACTAAGTAATAAATACTTAATAAAAAACTACAGAAAATATTAGGTATTCGGTATTCGGCCGAATAGTGCCTAGGTATTCGGTATTCGGCCGAATAGGACAAAAGTGGCCGAATAGGCCGAATACCGAATAGTTGCCGAATATTCGTTGCAAGCCTAGTAAAAATATCTCCGTTTTTTATTAAAATTATTGGTTTAAAATAAAGTTTTGTACAAGTTGCGATTCGAAAAAACAGCTTAATTAAGAATTCAGAAAATAGTAAGAAATCGAAGCGATTTATTCATTGTTTTTGTTATACTTCTATAGGAGTTGCGAGAGCAGTAGAAAATGATACTGATTATGATTATGCAATATGAAACCTGTAATAAGTCCCCAACAAAATGCCAGGTATAGCTTAAATGGTCACGTAGTTTTGTAGGTGGGGCAAAGCTCCATTGAAATGTGGCAATGTCTTTTTATAGCTTATATCACTCCTACAATCAAGACGAATCCTAACATACATACATACACTCGAAAAACAGGGTTATTGCCCGGGGACCACTTCGGTTGTTCATTTTGATGGTCCACGGGAAGAATTTTTTTCCCGGAAGTGCCATAACATTACACATTGTAATACTAAAGAAAATTATGGAATAGTCACCAATATAACCTACGCACTCGGATAATTAAGCTTGAAATTTTCTCAAAAATATTATATTTGGGGGAGGATGGGAATTATTTTCCCACACGCCACTAAATCATTCTTCCCCAACGTGGTGGCAGATGGGAACATGGGGGACGACGCTGGGAAGATGGGAATACACGGTATTTTTAAATACTTTTACAATTACAGAGTTTGCACTCTATTATACCAGTGAACAATTTTTTTTTATAATCGGTCTAGTAGTTTTTGAGAAAATCTCAAACTGACTCTTCTGTATATTTTTGCCGGATTTTCCCATATAGGCAAGACAAAACGGGCGTTGTTCAGGACGAAGTTCCGCACCTATGTTCAGGGCCTTTAAGTACATTCTCTGTTAACTGGGCAGTCCTCAATTACTGGGAAAGTAGTCTCATAGCTTATAAGTGTTACTGTTTTACCGTTTTAACAAAGTCTGTTAGCATGTAGTTGATTTAGATGAGCATTAATAAATTATTTATATAGAACCATTTGTATAAATAAAAAACCCTTTAATTTTCTATTTACTATGTATGTACATTAAATTAATAATAAATAAATCGAATTAGTTCACTTTGCGAGTAATTTGATGGCTGATAAGACATCGTCAGCTTTTGCGTTTGATAACGATGTGCTGCGCTCCACACCTTTTTCTGAAATTAGAAAATTTCTTATTAAGGGCCTTCCATGAGCCAACTAGCGCCGCCAATCTTGAAAAAATATATCTTGCAATTTAATCAATTTTATTAAAAAAACCCATTTAAAAATGTTTATTAGTTATGGATACTATTTTTCAATATACAATACATGGCATAATTGCGGCAAGCTAAGTTGTAGTTCACAAATGTGCCAAAAACGGCCGTTTTTCGCAATTATGCGAACTACAACTTACCGAAATTGAATCACGTTATAAATAAGCATTTAAAAAATAGTATTCATCCTAATAAATATTTTGTAAATAGCTTTTTTTAATCAAATTGATTATATTGGAAGAAATAATTTTTTTTTAGAGTGAAGTAATCCTGCTATAAGAGTTCATGGTAAGGGTTGTGGTGTCCGATTAACATTTTGACTTAGAAATGTAGCCGGTAATTCTTAGTGCAGCTCAAATATAAATAGTTCAAAATAGAAAATAAATTGTAAAGTGTAATATCGATCTTTCGGGGCCCACATGAGGATGGGGGGCCCTGGACACGGGCCCCGTGTACCCTTATGGTAAAGAAGGTACCGCTCTTTATCTACTTATCGACTTCTATTCCATTTGCTAGATTCATTAATTTTACTATAACATTATATCCACAAGACTCCCCTAACATGTTTCTACTCTATGCAAAACTCCCACTAAATATTTCTACGTCCTACAAGATTTATCTATTTATACTCCTTACTTATACAACTAAAATAGATGTGATTCACAATTAGTACTTCAGAGTTTTGACAATCCAAGAATAACGCCTTTGATTTGTTCAGCGGTTAATCCTTCCAGTACTTCAGTAAGTTCACAGCCCTTAGCTGGAATTATTATATTTTAGTATATTAAATTGAAATCAGTCTATTGTGCCTTGTGCTTTAGAGGAGTAGAAATAAAACTACCAGCGTAACCAAACCAAATAATACTGACAGCGAAATTATATCGTATTCATTATGATACATGGATGATATACCCTTGTGTATGGGGGCTCGTAGGCTATTTGCGAGCACACGTTGAAAATGATCATACAAGTTAAGCAACGTTGGATGAAGTGAGGACTTAAATGGGTGACCACTTTTATCTGAGCCCCTTCGTGCCTCGGAAAGCATGTTAAGCAGTTGGTGAACATGATTGAAGTTTACAGTCAGTGCCCAGTTACTGTATAATGATTATAATATAACTAGATCATACCGTAACGCGCCCAGACCCGTGGCTGAACGCCGCTGCACTCTCGAATCAATATTGGGAAGCCAGGGTTGTCATTCTTAAGATTCACATAATACTTTTGAATGAATTCTCTGAAAAAACAATTATCATATGGACAAATTATGAAATTGTATTGAATCAATAAATATCCGCATTCGATCCCAAGAATATTCAGAGTTTCTATACTTTTTGGGAATATTCGGAGTATTCCTATATGTTCCCATCCTTTTTTTTGGGAATATTCCGAGTATTCCCATCCTTTTTTGGAAATTTTTGGAAAATTCCCTACCTTCCCTCAAGTCAGTTTTGCCTCGAGAACACCTGGGAAGGTTTATGTTGGGGTCTAACAGGAATCAAATGAGTTTTAAAATTTAAGAGAAGAGGTTATGTTCGTGTTTATGTAATCAAATATCTCACCTTACGCCTGAAGATTGATTGTTTGTTTGACATAAATGAATCCTCAGTTCTTTGAGTGCGCCTCCAAACCGCATCGCCATTTTCCTGTATTTAATATTGCGTTATTTATGAAGGAAAATGTAAGCAAATCCTACAAAAATCGAATTTGTTTCTTGCAGACAAATCTGTCACTGTCACAAATGATGATGATTTCTTTATTCCGTCGGGCGTCAAGGGAAAGACAAGGGATTTAAAACATACAGCCACAGTTTCTTTTGGGTTCACGATGGGTTGAAGAATGATATAACCTCCTACGTACGTTTTCCTAGTACAACAACAACATACAATGCATACAGTAGGTACAGCCAACCGAAGGGACGTCACAGATTTATATCCAACGTCCCCATTCATCATCAGTCCACTGCTGGTCGTAGGCCTCTCCCAAAGCGCGCCACTCAAACCTACTCTCGGCCCTCTGCATTCAGACATCTTGCGAAGGTCATCCCTCCATCTGGTCATGGGGCGTCCCATTCGAGAACTCGTCTACCACAGCGGTTCTACGGCAAATGTGACCAGCCCACTTCCACTTCAGTTTGCTGATTCTATGAGCAATGTCAACCACTTTTGTCTTCTGACTTCTGGCGGATGTACTAGTTTCTTATTCTATCTAACAGAGAAATGCCAAGCACAGCTCTTTCCATAGCTCGCTGAGCGGCTTTGAACTTGTGGGCCAGTCTCACCGTCAATGTCCACGTTTCGGCTCCGTAGGTCATCACTGGCAAGTGACAGGACGCACTGGTTGAAGACCTTACTTAGAACGTCCACATTATTAATATTTATATACTTTATCCAGTGGTGTCTTTATAATATAATTAAACAAAAAAAGACATCAATGATTTTTTTACTTCAATCTAAGTAACATTTTTATTTTTGACTTCAGTCCAACATCTGCAGTTTAAAAAAATTCAAATTAATTAATAATTGTTTTACAAAGCGGCACAATTCACAACAAATAGTAAGCGTATGCAGTCATCATCTTCGACACGAGATGTTTCCGCAATTGACAACCCCCGTGGCTTCTACTTTCGTTAACGCTAGACAGAATCATAATATGGGATTGACTTTTACTAACGAAACAAATAACTTTGTAAATAAGTACCATTTACTTAATTTTAAATTCATAACTTGTGCCATGCCATGCTCGGCGAATAAATTTCAAATGATGAAAAATTTCTAGCCGTGGGCAGTACTCGAACCTGGCGACCTTGTCACTCCGGGTTCAAGTCACGGCTAGAATTTTTTCATAACTTTTAATTGTTATTTCATTTTATTCTTCTCGTATTTCTACATCTCTCTTATTTTACTGTTCTTAAATTCGCTTGGTTGGTTGTTTGCCTGGAACAAATCGATTTTAGCGATAAGGCCGCCAAAATTGTACATACCTATGCTGTTTTGTAGATGTACCTAATTGTTGATGTCTAAAAAGCTAGTCAATACCACATTTTTCTTTCTATTCTAGCAATCGTTAACGAAAGCCATTTGGCTACTGGGCTGATGTCCGATTGATAAATCAATTACATCCACAGACCACTAACCCCATAGACCTGTAACAGGAGGGCGCCCGTGAGCACATGAGCGCAAAATTGCTTCGCGACAATGTAACCTAGAGATATTACCAACATGGACGCATCTCTTTAATACGGCACCCGTATCCCCCGCTTCGTCTCTATGCGCTCATCGTTGACATAATTTTTCGCTTGCACATTTGTACCGATTTCATGTCTATGGGGTAAGTGGTCTGTGATTACATCCGACATGTGCTACCGCCATTGATCTCCTATAAACAACTAGATACACAAAGGTCTTACGTCCAAATAAGGGTCCATTGTTAACGTCCAAATAATGTCCAATAAAGCAAATGAGTCCATTCATCGGTTTGGACCTTCTTTGCGCTCGGACATTTTTAGAAGGCAGACCGTGTATCTAGTTGTTTATAGGAGATTAATGGCTGCCGCAAATTCTGGACCATTGATTATCAATATCAATCACAATTCAATACAGCCTATTACCCGAGATAAGTATAGGTACAGGGGACCACAATAAGATTGAGATTTTCTCAAGAACTACTTTACCGTCGAGTACTTTTGGAGCAAATCGCAACCTTATTGAGGCCCACTGGATACCTCGGACCGTACATTACAAAACAGGTTCGTATGGAAACAGCAACTGCTTCGGCCTTAACTGAAAAACTAAGCAGTAAAATGAAAAACTACAATTTAAAATTAGAGAAAAGAAGATAATATCGTTAAAGTGTATTATATACATATTTACATTCTTAATTTTTAACTTCACGGCAACTATCAATATAATAATTAGAATCTAATATAAGGATAATAGAATAAATCTTGTTGCAAAAATCGAAACATTTGAAACATCTCTTACTTAGGCTGGGACTGCAACGGCGAAGTCAACACTATAAATCATTATTTATCGTGATCAATGCGATTCGCAGGGAACAAACGCTAATATCGTGTCAATGAGGGGTTAGAAAAATAGTACCGATAGCTCCGGTAGATGGCACCGATTCCTCGGTAAGACGTCAAAATTAAAAAAGCTTAACCCTTGTTAAGAGTTGAATGCGTATTTTTTGTCTGTATCTATTAAAAATATTGAAATGTATTGTTTGAATCTTGAAAACGTCTGTATCTATTAAAAAATATTGAAATGTATTGTTTGAATCTTGACCGCAAGGCCCATTGTGCGCGAGGTGGATGGCGCTACTCTAGCCAGCCGAGCTCAGCCAGGAAGGCCAACAGGTTCAAACAATGTATTGATTAAAATTACACTAACGAAAAAATAAATTATTCAGCTGATATTAACAACATCAAGGGCCTGATATGAGCCAACTAGCGCCGCCAATCTTGAAAAAAATAATATCTTCCAATATAATCAATTTTTATTAAAAAAGCTATTTACAAAATGTTTATTGCGATAAATACTATTTTTCAATATACAATACATGGCATAATTGCGACAAGCTAAGTTGTAGTTCACAAATATGCCAAAAACGGCCGTTTTTCGCAATTATGCGAACTACAACTTACCGAAATTGAATCACGTTATAAATAAGCATTTAAAAAATAGTATTTATCGTAATAAACATTTTGTAAATAGCTTTTTTAATAAAATTGATTATATTGGAAGATATTATTTTTTAAGATTGCCGGCGCTAGTTGGCTCTATGAAGGCCCTTAATGGTCCCTGTGTATTTTTTACGATCTCACCCCGACTTCCTGCCACGCCATCTATTATCAACTTAAGAAGCTAGTTTTTCTTCTTCGTTTAAACGTCACTTTGAAGACCCCTCATTGTTTTAATGGACTAGACAGTTCGTTGTTTGCCAATGTCATGTTACATAAAATTCATTATACAATAGTCTTCTATCTTCCTCCAGAGGAGTCGCAGTAGCGTCTTCACCCTGGGTAGCCACGTCTTCTTGTCTTCATCCAGAGGAGACGCAGTAGCGTCATCACTCTGGACGAAGCAGCTCGACAGTCAGTCACGTTCACTCCCGAGCTTGAAGCTTGTAAAAGCTTGAAACTTCAGATCTTGCTCAAATTATCCAATAAATTCACGATTCAATTTCGATTAATTTAACGTGATATTAAACACAAAATAACCACTGTAGACATTAAAATAAAAATTATCAAATAATTTTGCAACCGTCGTTACCCGCCATTTTCCTACCCCTCCTCATTCTGAATGCACCCAATCGGATCGCGATAAATATTGACGTGAACAATGTGACTTCGCCACAAGTATAGAAGAAACAAGACATTACACGATTTTAATTGTTCCTAACAATCACAAAAACGGCGTTTGCCGACATTACGTCGATGATCTAGTGAAGGTAATAGGAAAGTTAATCAACACGAATATACTAGGAATTTAACTAACAGACAAATAGCTCTATACAGTTCATTGAATTGAACACGGACAAGAAAGAATTCTTAAGAAAGAAGAAGAATATTGACAAATACCATTTATGCAGAAAATGAAAACTTGGTTGAAGAAAAATATTATCTGTAATTATCTTCGTATATAGGATGTAACGGAAGGCCTATATAGTAAGCCGAAATGTTTTGGACACAGGGTTTATTGTCTTGATCTTAGAATTCTTTTTAATCCGTGCAGTTTACCAACAAGCAATATTGTATTGAAACTGAGGCTGCGACTACATTGGGTCCAGTTCATGTAGTCTCGGCCTTAGGCCTACTGGAGGATTTCGTTAAATGATAGGCGAGGATAGATACGGCATTACTGAAAGGGTTATTTCACATTGACGATGCGAAGTGATCGCCATTGTAATACAAATATCTGTTTACAGAATAGGTGATATCTGTGCATTCGGTGTCAAATAACCCTAATCAGTGCAAATTGTAGAATCTGAACATTTTGAAATTAAATTATTGCGAAAAAGAATTCATATTCGACGAGAATTGTGAAAATTACCTGCAAAACGCAGTAACTAGATTTTAATTTGATCTTAATTTATAATAAATTTCTTTTATAATTATCAATCAGGCATCAACTACGTTAAGAAAACGATTTGTACGAAAATTCTCCGTTCGCAATAATCTGCTACACAATCCAATGTCTACGGAAACAGTTCTTATTGAATTTAAATATCAATCACGATCACTCCACGATTTAGTCAGCTGCTCAACTCGAATACAACAACTGCTGCGATCCACTCAACTGTATACAGTTGTAATCCGTACAGAACGAAGCGAGATAGTAGATGAAACGTGTATGACCTCCATCCAAACACACTATCTTGGTGCTGCATTGTTTCCCTCGCTTCAAACTGATTGACGGTTAGCTAGCCAGACGCTGGCTCGATTTTCGATCCGTCTTCGGTCAGGCCCTGTTTTCTACACCACTCCACGAAGTCATCTATAAGGACCGGCCAGGCACCTTCTGAGTCGTAGTTGCTCATGTCATCGTCGATTTGAGTGGCAAAGTCTAGGAGCAGATTCCACGTGTCTTTTGGAATCGATCTTTTGTGGTTATCCTGAAATAAGAAGGTATTATGTTATTTGTATTGTATTGATGCATGACAAAAGTAGTAGATGCTTTGGAATGGGCATATTCCAGATTAAAATGTATGTCTACTGTATTATTAATTATATTCTCTCGAACCTGGACATGCCAGGCTGGTATAAATCTCTTTATTAGAGATAGCTTATGTCTAATAAAGAGATTTAGACCAATGAACCCATATCATGTAATAATTTTGTGTGGAATAAAGTATAAATAAATCTTAGTGTGTCCAGTTAAGAGCACTTAACAGCACTAACTGTTCAGAATAAGAATCATTAAACATGGATAAGTGTTTACAAATAACGACACTCAAAGCAACATACAATGTGACATCACATCCTGATTGATTGACGTACAAATATTTTAAGAAACGCTGCTTTACATACTACTTCCCATGAGCTCAACAGCCGACCTATTAAGTTATACCTGTAGATAGGAGTATAAAGGAAAGGGGAGCACACAAAACATTCAATACCTACCGTAAGAAACTTGCACCAAGTATCTAGGAACTTAAACCTCCCACGAAGAACAATATTCCAATATGCTATCGCCATATCCAGCTCCAAGCCTTTCTGTCCTGGATTCTTTGCGTAATTGAACGCAAAATGATAGAAATCTTTGAACTTATTCGGATCTTTGATTTCCAATTCCAACGTTGGAAGTTTTGCTTTTAATTTGTCTACGCTATCGGCCCCGAGTTCCACTAAACCAGTCGTAAACTCGTCTTTAGTAAACTCGCATTGAACAGCTGCATTGCATTTCCACGCTATGATTAATACTAAAATAGATTCGGGACTTAAATTTAGATCGTCCAAAAACTTCATAACACCGTCTACGGTGATTTTCTCGTTCTCTTGTTGGTCTTTGTACTTCATAAAGAATTGTTCTAGCTTTTTTCTGTCGACTGAAGATCTTAGGTCCTTATAATATGCTTCAGGGTTTTGGAAGTAGTTGTCGCTGGCAAGGTCGAGTTTCCAGTCGTTTTGGGTCAGGCAGTATATTGCAGTGTTCTCGCCTGTCTGCGTTAATGCGACAAACTTCTTCACTTTGTCTCTTTGAGACGATTTTAATTTATTCTGTAACGAAAACGTAGTAATGTCAGTATAACCTTAAATATTACGACCTTTATTACGCACCAATTTTGTTAGATCAACGAAAGGTTATTTCAGTAATTGGTAGATTGTGAAAGCGTTGTACAGTGGATTTACTCACCATTTTGATTGGATTATTTGTTATTTTTCTAATAATGACTTTCACTGTAATTCGACATCGGAACCAAAGTGAAATAACAAACATAGACAATTTTGGCAGTATTGCTGTTATAAAGTATATTTTCCCCTAAATTTATTTTGAATAATGCAAGTTGCTTACATAACACATCCAAAAATCGGAATTAATACTGTATATAAGCCATCTCAGATGCGAGTTCCACTGTATTTATTGTAATTAAGGCGACGTATTGTATAAAATAGTCTCTTTTATTTATTACCGTTAATCTTTTTTCCATATAATTAAGGAAATTTTAATAAGACGGCAACATTGCCAATTTTACCATAGACAATAAGTCATCTTTTCGTTTAGAAACAATTTGAAGCTAAGATTAATCTCGGAAAGTTCATTTGCAATCATAATTTTCATTTGATTTTGTACATTTAAACCTAAAAATACCACGAAATCCAAGAATTAAATAATTTTCTAGTATATAATAAAAATAACGATAAATTAATCACGCATTTGATTTATTTGAAAGCTCGAAGATAATTTTTGTCATTGTCATCACAATTTCAGAACGTCACGGAATCTGTCAGACTCAGCTGATCGATGGAGATAACCTAAAAACTGTTTATTTATTTATTTTCTCTTATTTATAAATCAATTAACACTTAACAATGTGGGCTACGGTTTTAAAACAAACAATTTATTCACCGAAATTATCTATACAAAGAAGTTTGAAAACTCAGAGTCCGCGAGTGCGATTTGCTCCCAGTCCTACGGGATATCTACATTTGGGAGGTCTTCGGACTGCTTTATACAATTATTTGTTCGCAAAATCCCGAGGAGGTGTCTTTATATTGCGGATTGAAGATACTGACCAGAGCAGAAAAGTCGAGGGTTCCGTCGAAGGTCTGATAAATGACTTAGAATGGGCAGGAGTGGAGTGTGCAGAGGGACCCGGGAAGGGTGGTTTTGGGCCGTATGTGCAAAGTGAGAGGCTAAGTATTTATCGGTAGGTCCTTTTTAAAATTATTTCATAATTTATACTTTTTTTCCTTATGTCCGTTATGGGCATTTTTGCCAGCGGCAGCGTCACAGCGTTTTAAGATAATAATTATAATTCTTTACACATATACATCTTGGTCAGTATGTATATCTGTAAGAATGTGAATTAATAATAATATTGTTATGTCAAATCAAATCATTTATTTCCAATAAGTTTACATACATAATATTGTTTGTACAATGTCCCCGCACAACCTAATGAATGGTCGTAGTTAACTGATTGGGCAGAAAAAATTAAGAAGTTGGGCTGGTGATGCAAATGTGCAGTGTTCTATGTATTAATGACATGTATGTGGAGAGACACAGTCAATTTAATTTAATCAAGTTATGATTCATCATTCAAATTAAATTCATCACCACTCCGGATAGTACTGGATTTTTTATAACTTTTTTTTTTGGCCGGAATCTATCTATTTGTCTATTGGCTTGTGCAGTACGTGTTCAATGACTAGTCCGCTGTTGAGTTTCTATTGTATATGAACAATATTCAGATAAGGGCTGTAGAACTTCACAATCTGATATATGTATGCAATTAATTCAAATGAATTTATTTAAATAAGGTAACATTCACTATGTTCTTCGTGAGTTTATGTAGAAATAGTTTTGTATGCAGAATGGAAACTAGCTTTTTATCTTAACACATACGATCCATTTCAGAGACTACATAGAGAAACTCCTTGACAATGGTTCAGCGTACCACTGTTTTTGCACTGAGAGGCGACTAAACCTCATCCGTAGGGACGCTGCCAAGAGCCAAAGGGTACCGAAGTATGACAATCGGTGCCGCAGTCTTACCAACCAGGATGTGAAGGAGAAAATGAAGGCTGGCACACCTTATTGTATTAGGTTTAAGGTTGGTATTGACTTGGTATTTAAAATATAATGTTGTCACATCGTCGCTGTGTAACCCCCACGTCGTTTCAAATATAGTTACCGCATTGTTTGACACACTTTCAAGTTTGACTCTGTTTATTTATTATTATATAAACTGATATCACTCACTTATACTATATTGTTAAAGCCGGCAATTAGACCGACAGTTTCGACCGATTTCGATGGTCTTTATCAAGGCGAACGCGACACGCTCGCGTTGCCGTTGGCGCCTCGACGAACACTGAATATAAGTGAGTGATATCCGTTTATATATGTGTAATAATAATAAGGCCTTACTATAGTTTTAATTCTAAAACTCTGGTTAATCTTTGATGCTAGTGAAATATGAGATTCCAAAGGGGTCATCCTCGGATTATTTTATTGCAAGCATGCCAAAGTGCTTCAATTTAACATGTTACTCTAATGTCCAAACTCCGCAGCTAACCTCAGACTGTCAATCATTCGAGGACCTGATTTTCGGTGGCATAGCATACGACGTGTCCCTCAACGAAGGCGACCCGGTGCTGATGAAGAGTGACGGCTTCCCGACGTACCACTTCGCCAATGTCGTGGACGACCACCTCATGGAGATCACGCATGTCCTGAGAGGGGTCGAGTGGCAGATTTCGACTACCAAGCATTTGTTGATTTATAGGTGAGATTATACAGGATGGCCTTGAGTTCATTCGACAAAATTAAATGGATGGTTAGGCTTGTGAGATACATTACTTCTACACAGCGTTTAAATAAAATTATTCATTTGATATGCATCGTTACTGTGCTTTGGAGTTTTAAATTTTTGCTAAGTTTAAGTAATTTTTTTGCAGTTTTGATTTACTAAAAACCTTACCAATTTGATATTTATCATGAGTACCCCCCAGTTTCAATTTGTCGAATGAATTCAAGGACATGTACTTTATTTTATATGATTTATAGGTGAGGTAATATGTAACATTTGACGCGCAACATGTTGCTCATCACGTTGAATGGCCACATGACGGGGGGATGTAACTTCTTTACAGTGTTCATATTTTTTTCCTTTCTTCGGTTTTTCCCCAAGGAACAAGCAGAAATTATTTAAAAAAACCGACTGCAAATAAACTATCCTATTTTGATTAATTCTTTATACCCTATGACACTCTCGTAATCAAGACGAATCTAACGATACCTCATTCACCAAAATCCATCAAGCTGTTTAGGCTAGGAATTAGCTGTTAGGGTTTAGGATGGCAGCAAGGGCGTCGCCAAGGGGGGGGCAGGTAGGGGCAGCTGCCCCCCCCCCCCCCTAGAGATTAGAAAAAATATCCAGCCCAATGCAAAGTCCTTAGTCAGGCACTGGAAAGCGATGAGGCGAGAGCGAGCGGGGAGAGGAGAGTGCTACTGTCTCTCCTATTCCGTCCTCGCGGCCGCGTCGTCGCCTGTTCTCACACACAGCTGTAATTTATATCAGCTTGCCCCCCTCTGGGCCATCGGCTGGCGACGCCCTTGGATGGCAGGAAGGAATGGACATACAATATACATACATAAACCCGAAAAACCCTCCTTCGGGGGCAGTCGGGTAAAAAGCAGTTTCCCACAGGTAAATCAAGCGCTGATTCAATTCAATTCATTTTTATTGATGGTAAATGGCGCCTGCTAAACGGATAAAAATAGATTTGTAACTAATTAATCCTTTCTTTTCACAGAGCCTTTGGCTGGACTCCGCCGCAATTCGGGCACCTGCCTCTGATAGTCAACTCCGACGGCACGAAGCTCAGCAAACGGCAGAGCGACGTCAAAGTGGAGGACTACAGGAATAAAGGTACAGCCCAAAGAACAACAAGTGTAACACTATGGACCGTTCTTATTATCTGCGCCGTAAGAGTTGAAATCGTACTGCAATTGTTATGATTGATCTGCTGTCATTCGTACCGTTCGTACCTAAGTATAACTTAGTTCCAAACCAAGTGTCAACAAAATCGACTATATTTTAGGATTATTGCTAAAAATCTCATTTTGGTCAGTGTCGCTGATATTTTTTTATTATTAATTAATTATTGTTAACGTATTTTTTTGTGTGGTCAACCGCTGTCAAATTAGGAGGTGAAACGTAAGAAATTCGGTTGGGCTTTTTGAAAATGGCGGGAAACGACGGTTGCGAAATTGTTTAATAATTTTCAGTTTAATGTCTACAGTGAGTGTTTTGTGTTTAATGTCACGTTGAATTGATCAGAAAATGTTCGCGAATGACGGTATGGTGAAGTTATTGGAGAATTCAAGCAGGATCTGAAGTTTGGCGCCATGGTCAAGATTCCCACTACGAGCTCGGGAGTGAACGTGACTGTCGAGCTGCTTCGTCCACAGTGATTGACGCTACGGCGACTCCTGTGGATGAAGACATGAAGACGCGGCTACCCAGGGTGATGACGCTACGGCGACTCCCCTGGAGGAAGATAGAAAACTATTATACATTGAATTTTCTGTAACATGACATTGGCAAATGACGAACTGTCGAGTCCATTAATAAAATAAATAAAATAAAGAAATTCGGTTCTGGTACTTCGCCGGCCGCTGCCGCGGTACACTCGCTTCGCTCGCTCGGCTCGTGCGTTTATAGTCATAAAACAAAAGTAATGATTCTGGGTGGTCAATTTTTTTCCCCATAATTTGACAGGGGTTGATCGGACAAAAAAATTACCTTGACAAAAATCATCCCCAAGGAGGCCCCCATCTCCAAAGAGACGAATTTTTTTCCTCAGTGCCCCCTTAGCGAACCCTAACCAACCGCGAAGTGGCACCACAAGAAGAAGTCGATGATTTCTTTTTTTACAAAAAATGACTTTAACCTTGGTTTGTCATTAGGTTACAAAACAATAAAATCAAAATTCTCAAATGATTTTGCAGCCGTCATGTTTAAAAGTCCAATATTTATATTAAATATCACCCCACAGGCATATACCCCTTGGCTCTGGTGAACTACATCACTCTGTCTGGCGGAGGCTTCGACCACATTACGGGCGAGGGCGTACGTCTCAAGACCATAGACGAATTGGCGCGAGAGGTAACTTTTTAAAAATGTTTTACGGCTCCGGATACAAGTCCCTTTGAGCCAATTCTTAGGTTATAGCTCTCAGTAGCGCTGGTTCACTGGATCTACGGTTATGAGGCCATGTTCGATCGCCAGATAGGGCAAGGGACAATGTTACCATAGAGTGAATCATAACTTAAGCTGTTAACAAAAAGTCTGCCTAAACGGTGGCTGAATTAGAAAATTGTTGAAATTACGTAAAAGTGATTGGCGCGTAACTATACGTAAGTTATATCGAATAAAAACCAAAGAAAACTTGACCAAACAGCCTACATTACAATGGTTTGTGTGCATCGACTATGCATATCTGCTTACCACGAACTCTTATAGCAGAATTACTTCAATAATACTTACGTACCATGACGTCCTTAATAAGCTAACTTTAAAGTCGTCATGGTACGAAATAACAAAGTATTATTGAAGTAATCCTGCTATAATACTTCATGGTAAGGCTCCTGACCGTGGATCGAACCTGAGACCTAGGTATCGCGACTCTCAATAACTACTATACAATGCGCTCACGATTTTAGTCGCTGATTAATTTTTAACTAACTTTTGACGTATTTATTTACAGTTTCAAATAAAGAAAACCTCATCCCATCCGAGCCGTCTCAACCCAGATTTACTAGAAGAATGCAATCGACTCGAAATTAAACGTCAATTACAGGATCCATCTTTATCCCAAAACCTAATAAGCAAGTTACAAAAACTAGTCACTTCAAAATACCCTGAAAAAAACTTAAACGTATCACAGGAACACGTGAAAAACATTTTAAATTGGGCTACCGCGAGAGCTACAAGAATCGAAGATTTAGTCTCGAATAAATTCGGATTTCTTTGGATACTACCATCAAATCAATTAGATTTAGATCGAGAATTATTAGAGAGACTGGTGAAGAATTTAGAAGATTTAGAAGAATTTGATCAGAGTTCTTTGAAAGACAATTTGAGAGAGTTTTCTGATAATAACAATGTTAAGTTTCCAGATTTGATGAAGATGCTAAGAACAGCGCTTAGCGGTTTAAGTGAGGGCCCAAGTGTAGCTGAAATGATGCATTTGTTAGGGAAATGTCAGTGCTTGGAAAGAATAAAGGCAGTTATGCGATGAGTACTTAGTTTTATTGATAACTAGCTGTACCCAGCAACTTCGTTTGCGTAGAGGAGGAGGATGGAGGAGATCAGGAGGCAGATCTTCCTCTCTATACCCTTGTTTCCACATCACATACCGCCATGGCTTATAGCCTATGAGCTGTCCGGATATTTCAGTTATCTCCTAGTGAAACTCCCATCAAAATCCCTTCAGTAGTTATGGCGTGATACTTGCACAAAGTCACAGACAAACAGACAAAAATTCTAAAAATTATTGTTTTGGCATCAGTATCGATCCTAAAACACATTACAATTATTCTTTTCAAAAAATATCCAATGTACAGACACAACTTTTTTACAGTCTTATTATATGAATAGATGTCAAGTATTACTTGGATTATGCTGAAGAAGTTTTGCTGGAAGCGATTACAGGACACCTAAAGGAGCTGTGTCGTTGAATTAAAGGTAAGTATATAAGTAGGTATAGAAAGACAGAGCGATCTTCAAAAATTTTGACCAAATTTTCGATGTTTTAAATAAAAATCGGCCAAGTGCGAGTCGGACTCGCGCACCGAGGCTTCTGTCTCTGTGCAATGCAACTTAACCCCGTAATTTCGCTTTAAGGCTTCGTATGCGCGTATTTTCAGTTTTTCTACGAAGGCTACGGTACTAACTGCTAAACTTAATCGTCTGATAAAAATATATAGCAATCTTGAGGTGTCTATTTAGAGACTGATGAATACGGATACACGATTGGATAAACTTCGCTCGATAGAAAAAAATCGCAAACATACCCCTTCCATGTCTTTTAAAATGAAAATTATATCTAAACCGAAATAGTTATTCATATAAATACGAGAGCTTGTTTAAAAAAAATCATAATTTTTAGCGTATTTTTATTTCCCTGATAATTTTCTCGCGCTCTAACGAACTAGTTCGTTCACGAACTACACAAGACTACCCCTCATTAGACGCGCTCCATAGAATGCGCCTAAAGTGTATTTTCGTTGTCACTTCAAGTAAAAGCAAGCCTTAGCCACTAGGTACACCAACAAATTGCAATGCAAATTGTTGCGAGACGTCGAGGCTGATTTTGTCCCGCAGTGCAAATTGAGAGGTGCCGTGTCACCCATTTGCAATGCAGAACGGCACAATTGATTCTGGCGAGCGAGGCACAGATGACGAATATATTAATTTATTATACTGCTAGGCTGGCAGTACGAAATTTATTTATTTGAATTTAAAATTTTAATTTAAAAAGTTTACCAAAGAGTTAAATTTTGTCTAGCTTTTGTTTTTTGACAGAATTTAAAGCTAACGGTCCTTGTGAGTAACAAAATACGAGGGTTCTCTTGAAAATGGAGGGAAACGACGGTTGCAAAATTATTTGATAATTTTCCTTTTAATGTCTACAGGGACTATTTTGTGTTTAATATCACGTTAAAATAATCAGAAAATGTTCGCGAATCAGTACGGTGAAGTTATTGGATTAGTTATGCAAGATCTGAAGTTTCAAGCTTTTATCAAGAGTTCCCGCTACAAGCTCGGGAGTGAACGTGACTGTCGAGCTACTTCGTCCAGAGTGATGACGCTACGGCGTCTCCTATGAAGACATGAAGACGCGGCTACCCAGGGTGAAGACGCTACTGCGACTCCCCTGGAGGAAGATAGAAGACTATTGAATATATTGAATTTTCTGTAACATGACATTGGCAAATGACGAACAGTCGAGTCCATTAATAAAATAAAGAAATAATAACAAAATACGGTTTAAGGGAAGGGAGTTTAAACCTGGTTTATGTCTAACAGCGTTGAGGATAGGTAACCAGAAAAACATTGCAAAATTAATGATGCGAAGTTAGCTCCAATTTTAATTACGAACCGAAGTTAACTTCAGTTAGCAGCAAGTTAGTGACTTTGCGTTTAGACGAACTTTTGGCTCGAGTTCGTCTCGAAGTTTCGCGGTTAAGCGGAAGCTCGTTACATCACCTTTCTACGGCTTTACTTTGTATTAAGTTACTGTTTTCGTAATTTTCGTCTCGGATCTTTGCACTCGGAATTACCTAAACCGAAGCCCATATCACCTACTAACATTTAAGCTGTTCTGCTATTATTGCGTAGTAATTTTCGCTGTTTTCTCGTGGACCCACTAAGTTGACCCACTAGTGGGACCACGAGGGAGACTTATTTTCGTAGACCCATTGATTGATACGGATACAATTCACATAGGGCATTGAATCATCTTCAGTTTTGTAGGACTTTGCATAATGTGTCGTGTCTCTTTCGGCCGTGCGCTGCGCCTACTGAAGAATGTATACCTAAGTAATCATTGAGGTCGTATTGCATTGGAACTTCTTATCTAATGCGTGTATAGACATTTTTCCGGAAGTATTGTTAAAAAAATGTTATTTATTACCATTTCACGAAATCTATTCACATTATTAGATCGGATTACTTTATTTTCACAATTATGAATAGTTTCGATCAATCAGTTCCTTCAGTGTTACATCACAACAGGTAATAAGAGGATCACATTTATATGCTCCCACTTCATATGGTTATTCGTATTCGCTATTGGATGTTTGTCGTATTTGTCAAATACTTGACGTACATACAAATAAGACGAATATTTTGTCAAGCATACCAACCACACATTGCAATTATGACAAATACGCAAATACGACTATTCGTATGACTATCCAAAAAAGTGCCACCATCACAAATATAACAAATACGCAAATACAAATAACCATGAGACGCTTCGTTTCACCTCTGCGCCAGCATGAATTGACCCTTAATCCACATTTATGAGCATGCACCCTAATCTTTAGTTCTTGGAAAGTAAAATAAAACACATTGCTATGAGTAACAGTATAATTTATTAAATTCCCAAATATAAATACCGAGAGAAAATACATATTGAATTCATAGTATATTATATCGTTTTTATAGGGCTTCGCCCTTCACAGGTTGAAATTTAATCGTGTCAAAGCATTGGTAATTAATAATCTTTAAAAATCCAATGAAAGAGACCCAGGTTCATGTTAAAATTAGTTCAGATTAAAAAAGAATGTCTGCAAGTAATTATTTTATTTTTAAACTAAGTTCAATTTTGTTTTATCTGTTTCAATGATAATGAAACACATTTTCGATACCTTCTAGTCAAAATACCCTATTGCTGTTATTCATAAACCTACTTAAACCTCACTTCCATTAAATCGTGTTGCTGTCTCTTTCACACTTCGTTAGATAGAAAGGGACAGGGTGGCTAAATGGTGGCGTAACTTTAAATCACGTCTATGAATAACAACCTATATGTTTATTAATAAATACAAAATGAAACAAAAAAATACCTGCGTCGGTAATTGAATTTTAAATTTTATAGGTTTCTTATAAAAGTAAAACTATTCGAACACGATTGCAATTTCAACATATGAGTAGGTAGTATAAGTAGGTAGGTAAATAGTCATACTATAACAAACAACACTCAAAAATAATTGAGGGAAATTCAAATGGGAATTTTAGGAATTACAAAATGTCAAGATAGTCATAAGAAAATAACTTAAAACTAGCTTTGAGCTTTTTATGAAATATTATTTTAAATTAAACAACACATAGATAATTAATAAACATTACACAATATCAATATGAATGAAAGACATAAGTACATTGAATTAAAGCCGATTAATATCAGTAGGGGTCTTATTATGACGATTATTAATTTTTTTAGGTACTCATAATAGGGACCTACATTTAATTAATTCTGGAAACAAACCTTATTAAATAAAGTAAGAGAGACCCCAGAAATGAAACAGTAAGGCTCACTTCACATTGATAGGGAAGCGATGATCAGGGAATATTAAATTCCGTTCGATGTTCGAAGAAGCCAGATCGAGTATTCTGGCGAATTGAAGAGTGGGCTTTGCGACTACGAAAATTGTAGATGACAAATAATATGGTTTTGTCTGCCACGGCCCGTGCCTGACACGTTCAATCGCTTTATTGCTAACTGACGATGCACTATGCCTCGGATTGTGCTGATTCCCTCAGTAAAGACCAAGAAGCCAGCGAGCGACTCCTCAGCCATTCGCGAGAACTCATGTTTGCTCTCAATTTAACAGTATATAATGGAGATAAAGTTCAATATGCAATGTTTGTTTCATAAGACACATCTCTTCCGCGTCAATATGAATTAAGGCTTTAGGTGGTAACACACATTTTAGCAAGCTGACAATGAGAAAACCTCAGTTTGCTTTATTGAAGAAAGAAAAGATAATTCAAAACGTACTTAATTAAAGAAATAACATTATTTATTGGAATAAAAATTACATTTACTTAGATATTTCTTACTCATACCATAGATTGTATGCACCAATTGATTGTGGCTTACTATAAAAAGTTGGTCACAAGACATTTTCTAATTGATGCCATTCGTATACAATCCCTTCATAATTTAAACGAGATTGAAATTTATAATTAAGTATATTGTTTGTAACATTTCAAAAAAGCCTTAGACTGGATTCGTTGAAAGGGTAAATTCAAATAGATGTATGACAGACTGGTGGTCGAAAAATAGGTATTTCGTGTTAGAAATAAGCAAAAATGGTCCAGTCCATTATTTTTTGGTTTATATTAAATGCCTATTAATTGGTATTAAACTATTATCATAAAATTTTCAAAATTATTAAAAAGTTGTGGGTTTGCATATCTAGATGATTTGTTAGTAGTTTCTTCAATCCATACAAAATTTTCGTGAATAATAACTTCGCAATTAAATCAATTAACATTTTACGTATGTAAACAACTAATTATCTAAACAATATTATGTACTCGAATCTCACAACTTGTTCCAGGAACAATCGATGTTACATTGACTAGACAGCCTAAATAGTAGACGATTATTACTTCAACGTGGCGGCAACCGATAGTAAATTTAGTAGCACCACCGTACTTATTTGTACCGATTTATGTTACATCGGCTCTTAGGTTTAATAATTATTAAACTACGTTTATACCCCTTGAAGATCGACATAGTGTTGTAGAAACTTAAAAATTGCTCTAAGAATGTAACCACTTTTGACGGTAAAAGGGCGACTAAATTAAATCGACTAAACTATAGTGCTATCTAATTGATTGATAGATAGTCGTCTCTTGAAGAGGTACGTAACCTTCATAATCGAAGCCGCAAGGTTGAAGTTAAATCGATTTTAAATAAAATTAATCGATCACGACATCTAAGTAGAAAATCGAAGCGACAAATCGATGCTTATTGCTTAATCGAAATTGTAAAATAGAACACGTTTGATTATAAATAGAATTATGCGAGAACATTATTGAAAAATCACTTAAACATATTGATATGGTTATAAAGGAAAAATATTAATAATACAACAATAAGTAACTTCCAGCAAGCGGAAGTGAATACGACAACGATCACTTAGGTATAATAGTTATAAACTTAGACTATGGGAGGGTTTAGGACAAATGGTAGGTACACACTGTATCTTAATCAAAACATGACATTGTTAAGTATATAGCAAACAAATTGATGTCTTTCTTTAGAATAAAGATTGTAAACAGTTCAAATAACATTTTATCCGTCTTTATCAGCATCAGCCTATATTTAAGTCTCCACAGTTTGTGAACATACAATATCCCCTTACAATAAACAGGGGCCTTACAACACACCATTATCACATAATAACGGTAAAATACACGTCATAATCTATTAGACCTATAATATTCAAAATCTTAACTTTAATATAATAATAACGTCGACAATACGAGTCATTTTTAATTAACTATATTAATCAAGTTACAACACAATTTTGGAATTTATAGACGCTTCAACACACGGGAAAATAGTCATACAAGAATATCTACTTCGTTAATTTTAAGTGGATTACAATGGCTTATGTAAAGTAATATAATTTTATTATTTATTTTTCAAATAGTCCTAGATAATCAGCTAAGGCATAACTTACCGCATACAGCGGTGGAAATATATTTAGGACTAAGTATGTATATTATTTAGATCGCGATTCACGAATTATTTGACTAGCATTTAATATTCAATATAAATATAGACACGCACCACCTATATACATACGAGTACATAAGTAGAACAGTAACTCGGTGGAGATACATTTATAAAAACACCTATAAGGCAGATCGATTAAGGAGACGCGGCCGCGCTGGAAATGGTTAATGTATATATTTTTTTTAAATACCAATTAAAATTCAAAACTAAATTAAAGGTTATTTTCAATTGGTATTCCAGGAAATACAAATCTGTAGACATGAGACATCAACAGTACTTTTTAGATAAGTTTTTCGAAAATTACGTAGATATACCACAATTGTTATACAAAATTAGACAAAAATTACAAACAACTACTGAAGTTTATATTAGGCTGCTGATTACAAAGTTAGAAGTCTAGAATTTAGCACTTTTGGAAGAATACTGAACATGTCAAACCTTAGATCAGTGGTCAGACATCCTTGGGGTCACAATGACCAGCGCGACCGTAGTATAAATCTAAAGATAACAGAAAAGATCACATTTCGTAAAGAAAATTGGCAACGCCAACACCAAAAGATATAAATCACACACACGCAAGGACATTGCTTCATGTTTAGAATATTGAATCAAGATAGGACACCTACATAATTGAGTAAACTATCAAAATAATTATTGATAACCAATTTGACCTCATTCGCGTAATCTAGAAGTTTAATATCAATCTGGAAATATTTAAAGGACTTATTTAGTATTCGTTTGGCTATATCATTAATATTTTTTATAATTTATATTTATTTGATTATTATGTATGAAAGACCTAAATATCTGTATTTTATGACAACATCCAAAATTACAATTACATAATATTTTATGTATTAAGTTGAAGATATATTCAAGAACCATTTCGAAGTCTTTAGTTTATTTTTATCCGCTAAATGCAACATTTATCTTATTAAGCTTGGTAACTTAATGAAAAATTCATAAATCTATTGCGTAATATTGCTACAACCAACCACTAAATCTATGACTGATCAAGTTTTTATTAATATAAATTATCTACTAAAATCTCAGGTGCAATTAAGAGGTTTGTAAAGGGTGCTTTATTGAATCTTTCCACTAACTGTTATGCTATTTCTATTTTATCTAGATTTCTTAGAAAACCAAAAAATTAAACATTGACTCACAGGTCTTCATTTTTAGTTATAGGATAGTGAATTCAAATCTATTTAGTCTAATAATAAAACACATGTTTTAGGGTTGACTGGCACTGTTTAAAACAAATACCAAGGTATTTAAAACAGTTTTTCAGACCCTATACGAACTATTTCAATGGTTTTTGAGAATATGCTAAAAATCACAGACCTCTTACCCAATACACATGAAATCGGTACAAATTTGCAAGCGAAAAATTCTGCCAACGATGAGCGCATAGAGACGGCGCCCCCGCAGGGGTGCCGTATTAAAGATATGCGTCCATGTCGATAATATCTCTAGGTTACACGTGTCGCGAAGCATTTTTGCGCTCATGTGCGGACAGGGCGCCCCCCTGTTACAGATCTATGGGCTAAGTGGTCTGTGCTAAAAATCAATATTTTTTGAGATGACGTGATATTTTTTCAAGTCCTATTTTAATGAAGGATGGGTTATTAAAGGCTTATATTACATTCAATTAAGCTCGGTGTAGATTATCAAAACAGAGCGGCCGTGTAATTAAAATTTGGTAAAATAATGAGTTGAGAACAGCGCTGTTTTGCTAAAAATAATTAGGGTTCGTTGTTACAATTAAACTGCGAATTTATATATTGACTTTAAAAATAAAATATCAACTCATTGCTCATTTTTATAGCATACCTTAAAATACAATATAATATGTTCGCCACAATTGAAGTGCCGGTAACTTAGGAACTCGGAAAACATATATATTTTAAAATTCATATTTCAAATATTACCTATTGAATTTATTGAATTTTTCTTCTCCATCCCTGGTATAATTTGTATTACTTAGCTTTGCATGAAATTTTGTAATATCCGCAACATATAAAAAAGGGGAAAGTGTATATATAAAACATTGGAGGGTATTTATGTGTAAATTTACTTTTGTATATTGAAAAATAGTCTTCGTATTAAAAAACTTCGAAGGGTAAAATCAGAAATAAGTTTTTCCAAATACTTATTGTTAAGTATATCAAATTTTCAAACAGGGTTAAATATTTAATAAATTCGTCTTATCTGTTCCCATTATCTGTAGCAATATTTATTATTATTATATGCGTTGTATTTAATAATAACTTTTAGGGTATGAATAGATTTTTTAAAGTGGTTTAGTAAAATTTCTAATTGGTTAACTATTAGTTAACCAATTAGAAAATGAAGATGTAGGAAAATACTTAGATCGGTAGAGGTAGAAAGTTCGATGTATGTTTTAAATAAAACATTAGTCAGAATAGAGAAATATAGTTCGATGATAATCATAGAAAGTGTAATCAACAGTTAGAATATCAATTTTACCAAGCGATTGCAAATATCATTGTAGTTAAATCAATATTCATAGTGAAATAAAAATGTAGATCATTTGTACGTAGATTTGAAGAATTTAATAAAATTATTTTAAGTATACCGCAGCCCAAATCAAGTGTCTTATTTTGTAAACAAATATGATCGTCTAATTGCCTGTTGTGATGTGTCACTGAAGGAACTGATTGATCGTACCTGCTCATCATTATTAAAATAAGGTAATCCGATCTAATAATGTGACAATAACTATGCAATAATCACATGTTCTGAGACATATAAGTATTACGGTTCTTAAAACGATCAAATGATACCATGTCATATCGTGCGTGACAGGGACAGTGCTATTACGTTGGTATAGCGGCGTCTCGGTTCGGCGCGCGATGACATGGTATGATTTCATAGTTTTGAGAACGGTAATACTGCTTAAAATGTTAGTAGGGTAGTTTTTGTTTACAAAATAAGACACTTTATTTGGGCTTAAGTTTAGGTAGTTCAATAGCATTACCTGTTCACAATCGCGTGGTATTTAAAATACAACCTGCAGAGCGAACCATATTCTATAATACATCCAATCTTGCCTTTCACTCTCTTATAATATACTACACATGGTCGATTAATATACTTAGAACATTGATTGAGATCATTAACTTCATCACAATATCATTCGAATCTCTGGTAACTAGTGGTCGGCAGTGGAGCAGTTATCATACTGTACTGTATTATTTGGGTGATAAAGTTCAAAGCAGTTTAAATTTTAAATTGGGATGTTTCTTGTTACGACAACGATTCAATGTTGTCAGCTTGTCATTTAGTGTCACATTTTTTCCCAAAAGAAATATGATTTTGCATCAGGGGGGTGACCGCGACTTCCAATCTTTATCGTTATCGCTTTCAATTTGACACATGGACGCTATACATTGCTGATATGTTTTTGCAAGTTTTAACAAACGACAACGAAGCGCAGCAATGTATATCGTTCAAGTGTCAAAATGAAAACGATAACCATAACGATTGAAGTCGCGGTCACCCCACAGATCAGCGAATATCAAAGTTCAAATGTAATTGTGGCACTTCACTCGGCTATTCCTATTTGCGTATTTGTCATAATTGCCATGTGTGGTTGGTATTCTTGATTAAATATTAGTCTTATTAGTATATACGTCAAGTATTTGACAAATATGACAAACATCCAATAGCGAATACGAAGAGCCAAGTGAAGTGGGAGCATAAGATTTTAGAGACTTCCCTTCACATTTGACCAAAAAAAAATACCAATTTACAAGCACTTGTCAAAAATTAAACTTGGTTAAAAAAAAATTTTTGCTTTTATTTAAGTAGTAGATATTATTTTGTCCAAATATTTCTTTAATTCAAACTGATTTGAACTTTACATGCTTTTATAAATACAGTTCAACTTTGCATAAATAACTGCAACACGTTAGCGACCACCGTTCATAGATAAGATAACATACGTACGAGTATTTTAAGAAAGGGTATACAATAGTAAAAACCACTACCTATAATTTTCGATCACAATAAAGTAGGCAAGTTCGACTATAAGTCTCCCTAACTTAATTTTAGTATTTGACAACGTTGGTTTTTGTTATAGCTTTAGGTAATATAATAGGGTTTATAAAGATACTAGAAACAGGAATTATCATCTACTGTTTTGGAGGATAGTTTTCAATTGCAAATAAATATGTCGATAATGGTTTTTTTGGCAATACTCATTCGGATTCTTTGCGCTAAGATTCAGAATTTATTTGATCGCAACTTAGCGTGAGATCGCTTTTACACACGTCAAATTCCATAGACGTTTGTCAGTGGTACCTAAGCTCTATTTAGTTAGGCAGTGCGCAGACCAGAGTCACGACTGTTTTAAGACAGACTTGTCGCTGAGCAGTTCTCGTAGGTATAAGACAGCTTTGTCTATGAGACGTCTCGTTTGAAGTGTGCGCGCTTCATAATGTTTGTAAAGCAATAGTCTGTCTTAAAACAGTCGTGACTCTGGTCTGCGCACTGCCTTAGACAGAGCATACCACTGTTACGACCGCTTCTTGTAAATTTTTAAATAGCAATGTTTTTAAAAAAGAGCTGTGTCTTCACTTTTTCACTTGGATTGGAATGCGTTTTATGAATTTACTGCGACTTTTTAAAATTTTTCCAAAATATTACTATTCCGAAATAAAACCAAGTTTTATCCACATATTTCCGCTCCACCACCCCTCCGCAACACCACAACTAAACTATACTGTGAAAATCAAGAGCTCCATGAACCACACGTGATTGGCTGCTTCAAGCAACCTGAGTTTACAGCACGGCAACATTTTTATCGTTTCCAAGTGGTCCTGTGCATAGCCCATCTGACTGAATAGACTATAACAGATATCTTTATTATCTTTATTAAACCCCAGTACAATACCATAATGACGTTGAATTTGTGATAAGTTCTTTAACAAGTTCAGTAATTCCACTCCCGTTGAACAACTTCCGGGAAATATTCAAACTTCAAACATTTCATTCGAAGTGCAGTTACGTTCATTGATCACCGTCAAAAGTTTAGCACTTGGCGGAAGTTCTTAACTTGTTAGGAACATAACAAGCAACTTGATCCAGCATTCTTCATAAACGTTTTTTTAAGAATGCAAGGTTGTCTTACGGGAAAAAGTTTTACAACTATTCATTATTTTTTAATCTCACATAGTTTTTCAAAGCTTTCTCATTTGTGATAAACCAAAGTTTTCAAGACAAGTTAATCTACCTTAATAGGGTATTTGACTATTTTGATTACTACATCATTGACTTGAACACAGTAATTAAATGTTTGTTTTTCAATACCTATTTCAATTAATTGGTGGTCATAGGTAGGCACCTCATCTTTTATAGTTTGTATGGCGTTTATAATTTGTGACATCACATTGTACAATTGCAGTTTCTATTTTACTACTGATTTCTAATCGCATGTATCCATTTTATTGTTAGTCTAATTTCAATTATGTTTCTACATGCGATATGTATTTTTTTTTAGCATTTATTCAAATACCCTATTGGGAGGCAATTATTCCACAGTTTCGACTTGACAAAGTCTTTATCCGTGGCCGTCCCCTTCGGAACGGCCTCTCTTACGTCACTGAAGCTCCTTGACAGCTTGTAGAATCCTCTTGACGTGACCCACCTTTGTGACTCCAAGATCCCTCAAGTCCCGCCTTGCCAAAGACAGTAGCTCTCGACCGGTGACGTCATGCTTCGCAAAAGCATCAGCGTACTCCCCGAGTTGCAACGTCTCCAGCCAGTTCTGGACTTCTTTCACGCCCCAGGAGCGGACCTGAGCAGCTGTGATGGTGCTGGAGCCACCATCTGCGGAGACGCTCCGACGGCCCCGAAGCCAGCGTCCTCCAGTCTTTTTGGGTATCTAGGGAGGGTTCAATGACATTGGTAAGGGCTTCGCTAATCTAATGAGTAGGTTAGTTGAATGTGTTAGTAAAAGGGATCTGTTAAGTACAGGGTTCTAAAAAGAGTGATGTTCAATGGACCTAAAGTTTTTCCTGTAAAAGGTCTCTAAATAATATTACTTTTTATTTATTAAGTTATTGTTATCACTTGAAATGTGTTTGGATAACCAAACTCGTATGAGAAAAATAGTTTAGCATTTGGTCTTTTTGGCTAGAATTATTGACCTCTTGTTTACTTTGGATAATACAGGGCGGCAGGGTAAACACCGTTGACTTTGAAACTGGATATTCAATATCATAGCTGATAGAATCTAAATTTGTTATAAATTTTTAAAATAATTCCGTAGAATCAAATATAATGGGTCATCATTATGCTTATCATTTGCTTGTGAGGCATGACCTGTGGCACTTCGGTCATTGACCTGTGGCGCGTACGTATTTATTGCGGTCGGTGTCTTTGTGGCTCCTTGGGACTAGTAGTCAAAATAAATTATAAACCCTGTTTCTTTAAACTACTTTGTTTAATTATGATTGGTTTTCGTAATAACGGTGTTGACTCTTCCACGCTGTATAATAAGGAAGTAACTAGTAGAATCGTTTGTAAGGCGGGTAACTCGGAGTTCTACTCAAAATGTTCGGTCTACTAAAAATACAGCCTGATGCCGTCTAAAGAGAGTCTACGGTAAGACCTGAGTGAGCGCATGAGCAACGTCTACGGGACGAGGGTGAAATGATTAACAAAGCGTTGTTAGTTATTTTCAGCAATTTAAAATATTAATCAAATAAAGAATCGGTATCGGAAAGAGAAGAATCGGTCGCAGGAAAAAGTCGTGGCTGCGTAACATCCGGGAATGGACTGGAATCGCGAGCGCCGCAGATCTGTTCCGCCTCGCAAGAGATAGGCATAAATATGATGAGCTGATTGCCAACCTTCACTAGTTGG
Source organism: Tachystola acroxantha (assembly GCA_963506565.1). Taxonomy (NCBI): domain Eukaryota; kingdom Metazoa; phylum Arthropoda; class Insecta; order Lepidoptera; family Oecophoridae; genus Tachystola; species Tachystola acroxantha. Next base: position 3,056,101 of record OY735876.1, on the reverse strand, counting down.
AGAGGCAACCCCCAAGAAGAAGAAGAATCAAATAAAATTGTGATTTTACACTAGAGTAAATCATGTTTTAGAAATGCCCCAAAACTCCTTCTCGTGTTAAACTATTGTCAGAATTATTCACACAAATACCATCTGTAGCCTAACGACTACTGCCGAGTGACTGTAACCGGGACCAACTGCTTAACGTGCTTTCCGAGGCACGGAGGGCTCAGATGAAAATGTCACTAGCGGTCACCCATCCAGTTACTAACCTCGCCAAACGTTGCTTAATTGTACGTGTCTGGCATTGAGATTCATGGACGGACACCCTAGGTTATGCAAGATGGCTGCTAGCCTGCGATCCTAAGATCGGTACCTTGAGAAACTCCTACGTCTCCATTAATTGACGTAGAGTGAGTCTGCCTTCTGTGCAAGGGGTCCTGTGTTCGATTCCCAGCGAGTCTAGATGTAATTTGTGATGGTTAGTGGATTATTGTGGACTGTCACTGGCAATGAGTGTGATGTCTTATACAAATAATTAATGTAGGTACAATTTCAAACTGCAAAGTATACCTCATCAGCATGCAAATAAGCGTGGCTGTCGTGGACCTCGATCCGCGCTAGATGTGCTCGTAGCGACGCGGCTGCGCTCGCGCCGGCCCCGGAGACACTTCCAGTCTCGAGTAACTCATGGCAACTCTCCACCTGTGCAACAAATACAGTTTTAAACTAGGTATCGCATGGTGCGAGGGCCGCGTTGTTTTCATGTTGTAGGCGCCGCAACTAAATAAACATTATCCGTATTGTTGGCTGTGCAAATAATTCGTGCAAGCCCATCCACTAATTATATCAAGCACCGCCCGAAAGTTGCAAGTTCAAAACTCTATGAAAGACATTTATTTCGAAAAGAGTTTGTTCATTTAAAGTACATAGGTTTTTTAAAGCAAGCAACGCTCGAAATGCCCGTATGCCAGGCCAAACATTTCTAGCTGTACACAGTTTCCATAACTTTGTTCATAATTCGAAAAGGCGAGGCCGAGCTGATCTGCGAGGCCACGCTACCAAAAGCTGAAAGATGTTATTTGAAAATTACCGAAATAATTCACTATTGAACTGACAAACTATATCATCACTAACCAGCGTAGCCAGTAATCGTCTCAGTTGAGGAGCAGGCAACAGCTTTCCATCAGCATCTTGCAATGCATCAGCTTGTGCCGACACTCGCCTAGCTGTTGACACCGCGCTGGAAACTCCTCCAGATACTCCGCTTTCGCTTATGCATGATAGCTTCACCTGTATTTAAACACGTTTAAGGTATGAATTAGCATAACCAGTTGAAAAGTTCACAGCAGTTGTGTTTTTACTCGATTGGAATTAATTCACTAGCAATATATCTAAAACTAAAAGTAACTACTCTGACAAGTGAGATAGGTATATCACGAACGCTTAGGTCGTCATTGGTAGTAATTTAAAAAGGTACTAAATACTTACCACAACCAAGTGGGCTAGTGTTAGTAAAAGTAGCACGTGGTAGTAAAACTAACCTAAATCAGACAGGTTTAAAAATTGTTTTTTCCTACACCAAAGAAATAAAAAGCATGGCACTAGTTTTAGAACTGTCTATCAATCTAAAACTATCTACTCTATCGACTACCGAGTGCCGACATATCTCATGAACACTTAGCTCGTCATTGGTAGTGGTACTAATTCTAAAAGGTTACACAATATACCTACTTACCACAACTAAGTGTTCTAGTGTTAGGCATGCGAATTAAATTCTACATTTGTCGTGAGTAAAGTGATTGCAATAATACGCAAACAACTCGCTAATATATCTATACATAGGTACTAACATGTTTAACCACGGTATTAATGTCATCCAACAACGCCAATAGTTGCGCGCTTTCGGATTGTGATAGTTGCGCACGCGCACTCTGTGTGACTGGTGCGACTCCAACTAATGCATGCGCCTTCATTTGTTGCTTCTCGTCCCACGTCCTGCGTACAAATGGTCTAGATGACGAAATTCAATAAAACAATTGTAAAATCGACACTTTAAAGTGTGGGGATTAAGGTAGAACCTTGCGGTACGCCTGAGGGGCAAAAATGTGAATTGGTTTGGATTTTAATACACTGTCTACAAATCTAGCGGTAATATTCATATATAGCAAGTGTCTTATCCAGTGAACATATTAAATATAATAATAATCCAAAGTAGGATATATTAAAAGAATTATCATGCATGACACAATCAAATGCCTTATTAAGTTCCAAATAACGTCTATGAACTCAATACTTACTTCAAACTAGATTCAAGGGCCCGCGATCTGCATAACATCTGTGCTCTGTTCTTGTGAATAATCCTCACACACCCCGGCGGTTGTAGCCATGCCTCTCCATCCACTTGGACTGGTACGCATTCTTCTCCAAGGATATTTATTTGGACAGCTCTACATTGTGCTATTCGGTGTTTTTGAAGATTTATAAGACGAGATGCTGCCATTTGGGCCGAACCAAATACCGCTACCACCTGTAGGTTTAATGTAGATAAGGAATAAGCTTGAAGAGGAGTAGAAAAGGTATTGAAATCAATAATAATATGAAGAAAGAATTTACCTCAAGTATGCGATCATCGAATGAAGGAGCAAGAAATATGTCATCTGCTCTTGTACCTCCCCAGAAGTTAGTGCCGCCCATAAACGAGGGAATGTTTAAAACCACAATACCCTGGAGTTCTGGTAGTGGTATTCTTTGACCATCGCATTCGAGTTGAACTCGTTGACCTAGGTGTCTGAAATATTTATTTAATTATTAGCCAATTACCACCCCGTAGAGATATTAAAACGCGTTATCTTGGTTCTGTCGTTTTGACTTTACCTGTAGGTCTTGTTCACCCACTCCTTGGAGCCAAGTACTCCATACCACATATAATTCCTGGCTCTGGATCTACATTTCTCAGGATGTTCCTCTCTTTTATTGTGAAAATCCAAGGTTATTTTTGCATCGATGCCTATTCCAAAATAGTTGTTCATCACAGCTCTTTCGTAGAATCCCTCCAAGAGGGTGTCATCAGGGTCCATTAGAGGGCTTACTGCAGCGCACAGGGCATCTGCGTTGGCCAAGAGACATTGGCTGATGAAGCCTTGAGTCACATGTGGCCAAGCTGGGAGCTGAACCAGCGGATTGATGATTGGTAGTTTTTTGGCTTTGTCGCTAGCATCTGATTTGGTATGGCCCATGGCTCCTCCTTCGCCCCAAATAGACGACACTGATGTTGATAGCCTGTATAGAAAAAACAAAACAAAAAGCTTTGTTAGCTTAGCACATACAATTGGGTTGCTTTGCTTGTGAAAGTGTAGGACGTTTTCATTTTAATGTTCATAAATAATGTTATGAATCGTTTGCCTATTAATTAATACTCTAGTAAAATGCGAGTTGATTCAATGTGAAAAGAAAACATGAAAGGATTTTTGGAAACGGCACAATTTCCAGGAATAAACGCATGATCACACAACCCATATTTGAGTGAACAGGAATGTGATTCTTAAAACAATTTCTTGGAAATTTTACCTAATGAAGCGAATGAATGAACTTTATCTACAAAACTCGATTGAGGTGAACATTGATTTGAAAAGGTTTCAGGACTACGTTTAGTTACCTTCCATTACTCATCGCATCTTTCGAATTAGAAAACTTACTTGTCGGGTTCACCGGGTTTGAAAAGACTGCCACATGATATCCTCCTAGTAGCTGCTGGGGAGCAGCTCAAAAACTTTCCATATTCAGGGTCTGATCCCAGCAATTTCGGATTATCAGACTGTCTTCTTTCTCTGTTTGTTCCAATATTAGGCTCCGGAGAATTAACAGATAAAGTGTCTGTGCCTTGATCGAAAAGGTCGTTTAATACTGAAGCCATACGACTAGCACCTGTTTTCAGGCTTTTCTTGTCTTCACTGTGAGATGGCGATGGAGGCTCTACTACAACACTTACTTGGGGAAACGATAGTGTTTGGTTTTTATTATCAACAATTTTCTCATCTCTTTGAATACATGTCGGTTTCGGTGACCCTTGATTGTACTTAGGCGAGCCTTGGTTCAGTTTTGGAGACTCATCATGTAGAAACGATTCTTCAGCAGTTTTAGGCAATAGATGTTTTAAGTTTGGTTCATCAACAACCCTTTTCTTTATACTTTTTTTCAGATTTTTTTTAAACGATCTCCTGGCTATGTCGCTTCCTTCTTCAAAATGCGCTAAGCTACAGTATTTTATTTGTTCTTCTGCTTTCGTTGAATTTTCGATGTAGAATACTCTATTTTCGAAGCCGAACTTCTCTACTTCGGTTTCTTTGGGTTTCTTCACTTTGGATATGTATTTTAATTTGGCCTCATTATTCTTTTCTAAACTGGGATTTCTGCTATCCATAGCGATATCTGATACGGTATCTGACGTAAACAGTGTAGTATCATCAGTGTAAGTTTCGTTTTCACCATTCTTACCCATCATTGCCATTAGAACATCTTGTCCGAGCATCGAGCTAATGTCATCCATAATAGATTCTCCGTGCAACGTTTCAGAGTTCATGTAAGTTGTATCAGACACTTCGGGAGAATCAATGTGAGCCAGTCCACCTACTTCATCTATATCTCCTGGTTTGGCGTCAATGATCTCAGAAATTAAACTAAAGTCATCGCTAATGTTGGACCCTTCGGAACTACTCGCTTCTATCTCCAAATCTACACTAGAAAGCTTTCTCTCTGGCGTGCACTCTCCGCTTACTGGCGACACTCTGGCACTCAACTCTTGGAAGTGAACGTCGTCTGTATACGGTCTATCGATGTCTATTATAGTCAATTGGTCCGATTCATAAGTTTCTCCCTGTATTATCGAATTTCGCTTATCGCTATCGTCCGAGACAACTAGGTTAGGTATGGTAAGACTACAACTATCTAGATCGCCTCGCTCGATGTCAGGCCTGAAGAGGTTTCTGCAAGAGCTAGTATCACAGGAGGACAGATTGGAGAGAGACAATCTATCTTGGGGCGAGGTCGAACTAGTTTTGCTACGGTCGGGCTTGTCAACCTCTAAGTTGTACACTTGATCTGTTGGGTTTGAGCTTATTAATTTCACTATGTCTTCATCTACATCTGGAATGCTGTGAACAAACAATAATTGGTTAGGGAATAATTTCGGATTTTGTACTTCTATGTCACAGAAAGGTTGTTTTTTTGGATTTACAGATCAAGTTGAGGATTATAAATTACGGAATTAATACATGCATATCAACCATTCTATAGAAGCGGAGTCGAATATTGGGTTCATTGCGAAAAAACTAATACTGGTTTAATGTGATGATATTGGATTGGACATCTGATTTGATGAGGCCGAGGCACTAATGAATTTTCAGTGCAAATCGACATTCAATATATTCATTTCCATTTCTTATGGCATTTCGACATCTAGGTCTCTAAAGGCCTTGACCAGGAAGATGCACTCGGTACTCGCTCGTGGCTCCTTCGCGGTATTCTCTTCGCTCCCTAGTGTTACGTCAATTCTCCCACGTTACGTCAAACGTCCCAATGTTACGTCAATTCTCCCACGTTAAACATTTAATACATTCAGTTAACCAGTTCCCCGTCAAATCCGATGTCTGCTAATAACTCACTTATCGGGGTGCATAGAAGCAGCAGACACAGCCGAGGCGGCGGATGACCGGCGGCTGTCAGCGAATGCGCGCGGCACCGGCAGAGCGTCTAATTCAGGCGCCGGTGTAATCGCTTCCGCTATCGCCTCCGCTCCCGCATCCGACCCGCCTTCCGCGCCGCTTGTCGTGCAAGTTTCGCACGACCCTGGCTCCTGTGTTACAGGAATTTTAAGGGAAGCTTAGGTTATATGAGTATGCATAAGGTGACGAGCCAATACATACTCGTATATCAGGATGGCGCAGGATCAGTTGGTCAATTGTCCCCGCCAGGACCATTATTAGTACAACTGGGACTGATTTGTACCATTAGGCCATGAAAAAGTTGTTACAACTAGAATGCATCAAGAACTTGAGTTGATATTATAAGCTTCCATTGATCATCTTTTTTTGTGGTCTAATTTTACTCTGATGTGATCCGGAATGAGGAATGCAGAAACTTGAAGGAAGACTCGTAAAACTAGATTTAGAATCTCAGCCCAAACACGCGGTTTCACCCCCACAATTTTCACGCCAATCAATCAGCTAACATCATTGCCACCATTTTTGTCATTATGTTGGTAATCAGCTTTTTTGAGATTCTAAATCCACCCTAATAACTGTCATTTTTATGAGAAAGGGGATCAGACAAGCAGAGGAGCTACCTGAAGCCAAGTGGTCATCGTGGCCTAGAGACACCTGAAATACTTGAGAGGCTGCTGGATCTTTGCCGACCTTGAGTCTCGCTCACTTACCGCATGCGGGTATATGTGCGTAAGAGTACGGACGAGAGAGTGCAGCGCTCTCCGCACGCTGTCCGCCCGGCCGGCCAGTGCGCAGCCGCGCGCAGCCCAGTTCAGCTGCTCCTGATAAATGTTCACACTGCTTCAACGAGTATGGGAACTGATGCTTAAAGAAAATCCCATGGGTAAATTCAAGGCTACAGAGCTTTGCAACAGAAGGGAGTGGACAACGATAGCCGAGTCGAAGAGCTGTTCCGTCTGGCTCAAGATAAAGGATGATATTGGAGCTGATCATCGGAGCTGACAGCCAGCCTTCAGTAGTGGAGAGGCACCACAAGAAGAAAAGAAGCCTACGAGCACAGGAGTGAACGTGACTGCTGAGCTCTTTTGGTCCAGGGTTGCAGTCGCTTCCGCGGCTCCCCTGAAGGAAGCAAGGAAGATGGAAAGATCCTTCGTCCAGAGTTGCAGTCGCTTCGGTGACTCCTCTGGAGGAAAAAAAAGAAGACTAAAAAGTACAAAAGAAACTTGACATTGGCAAATGACATACTTACTGAAACTGTCGAGTCCATTAATAATACTAAATAAATAAATTCCCTGGCTTAAATGGATGAAGATGGAACACGCGAGTCTGGTCCCTATTCACTGTGTCTTCAAAACCCTAAGGTTTTACATTTCGGTGAAACATAGATGCCGACAGGGTCTTCCTTCTGTGTTACTAAATCGCCAATAATACACCACACTTCTCAAACTTACCTTTTCAGTCTTCTCAATGCTGCCTTTCTCGGCAACAGGCTGTGCTTCAGGTTCGCTATCACTTGTCGTTTCAAGCGGATCCCAAGATCTGAAACCAACGCTTAAACTTAATCTGTTTAATTTGGCTGACTCAGGAATTTACAGTTGATCTAGAACGAAGTTTGTAAAGCACAACACGGTTTAAGGTAAGCACAGACCACTTACCCCATAGACCTGTAACAGGAGGGCGCCCGTTTCTGCCCGCACATGAGCGCAAAATTGCTTCGCGACGCGCGTAACCTTGAGATATCGAAATGGGTTTAATATGCCCCCCGCATGGTCTAATTGCGCCTATCGCTTGACAGAATTTTTAGCCTGCAAATTTGTACCGATTTCATGTCTGTGGGGTAAGTGGTCTGTGACGGTAAGTGAGGTTTAACTACGTTTATGAATAACATCACAGGAGTTTAGGCTCTCCATAGAGCGTTTCTTCAGCATATTCCCAGTCCCACATGGATTGCCCACAGGTGCGCACTGGGAAATTATTGCCCCCACTTCAAATGGCTATACACTGCGATGTGGGCAATCCATGTGGGGCCTGGGATTAAACGGTTTCTTCATGATTATTGCTATTGAACTTACTTGCACCTAGCGTGGTCATGCGCCAAATGAGCTCTAGCATGCAAAAGCAGTGACACAGCGCGGCGCAAGCGATGGGCCGCCCGCGCAGCTCCTCCGCCCGCCCTCTCCCCAACAGCTGCGAGGCGCGCGCAACCTGCGCGGAGGTTTGTACTCGCCGCGCAGCTTACGTCGCCAGCCTGTGAAGGCGTATAATTGCTTAACTTGCGTAGAAGACAGAAGGTTTTTTTCAACGCGTGAGTCCGGCGCCAGACATTCGAGCATCTTTACTAAGTTTTACATACCGTTGAAAGCCTTGTACATAATCAATAAATACGACGTCATAAAAAGCCGTCAATGAACATCAAATATGATCATATTTGCAAAGTTTTGCGCACATGCCTGGCACCAGGGTGAAGGTGATAAGCAGCATTGTCTTTGTCCAATCTTCCCTCACAAATACTTTACGAGTCCTGCAGTTCGGGAAGTAACTTCGTTGGTTGTCTTGAGTTCAGGTGCGTAATTGAGACAGATAAAGAGGTGGTTTGGATTTGGCCATAATTGCACCTACTACTATTGACCCAAAACTCCCCCTTTTTATGACAGTAGAAGTGAAACGTGCTTTGTTAATTGCCCCTTAGGTACGCAAAAACAATTGGGAGATATGAAAATAACGACTCGAGACTTCAATCATGAGAAGGTATATTATTGGACTTCTTAATCGTTCGATTTTAGTTAGCTGGGAGACAGAGCTGACAATATGATAAAACTAATTCTTTTGAGAAGTGGTCGTCTAAGATCTATTAAACTGCTGATTTATCTATCCAAAGGTTGTCTCGAAGAGATCACTTTCCGAGAATACCACCAATTGTGATACTGTTGTTGCCTACTTCTTTGTGTAATACTTTTGCAATAAAGAATATTTATTTTACATCAATAAGCATAAACATGTAGCTAACCGAGGATATGGATAGTTACCTGCATGATGTCCTGCAGATTCTTGAGGAGTGAGTTTTCTTCAAGCAAGTCTGGCGGCGCGGGCGGAGGCGGCGGTGCAGACAGAGCCCTTTCAAACGTCATTATTGACCATCTGCACAAAATATTACTTAGTATTAGCGTTTCTCTGCCTCAGCAAGCATGGTGGTCTTCCTTGCTGAGCTCGGCTGGCTAGAGTAGCGCCAGCCGCATCGAGCACAATGGGCATTGCGGCCAAAGTACGATACACGCCCATATACAAGCCCAATATTCAAGATTCAAGTGCGTCCAACCCAGGCCTCAGAATGGACACTTTCAGCAATAAAATAACGATTAGGAAGGGTGAAGGTGGCGTATTTCGGATTGAGAAGATTGCACTGGACCAACCGTGCATTAATATCACCTGTCTACTCATAATCGGGGCGCTAACGGGACACCAAGCAACAAACGACCTGTTGCACAGGATGGGACTAGCGGACCTCTCCAACCTGCAGAGCCTGTGGTGACAAAGCTGAGTTCATGAAACACTGTGTGAATGTGACTCACTGGTTAGGAAGCAAATGAGTCTCCTGGGGTCGGCCTATCCAGACCCAGAAGACTACAGGCTCCTTCCCATGAGCTGTATAGCTGACCTTTTGAGTTATATCTTTAGGGGGAAGGAAGGAGCATAAAGGAAAGGGGAGAGTACAAATGATCCCAATGGGTCAAAGTGCCGCCACATTGGCACCCAATCAGGATAAGATAAAATCACCTGTCTAGCATCTTGGTGGAAGCTCGTTCGTATCTCTCGATCAGGAGCTGAAGATTGGTCGCATCATCGCAGGAGGCGCCCCAGCCGAGTACCCTCGCCAGGTCGTTGCCTGTGCCAAGCGGTAGTACTGCTGTCTGCACTTGCTTCTGTTGAGGGTAGAATGTTATTAGGCACAGTTTTGTCAGTGAAATGTAACGATAATGGAACAAATGGCAACAGGTAATCTATGAAAGAAATGTCTATAGTTCCAGAATATTCTGTAACATATTCTGGAACTTTCAATTGGTGGCAATACAATCCACGATAGCCATTTGTTAGCCAATGGTAGCCATCCATCAGCCATGAGATTAGGCACTTGGAATGCGCAAAGCATTTACGACGAGGGAAGATTTTACAACGTACTGAGAGAGATGAAACGTATGGATTTAGGGATGCTTGGATTGAGCGATACTCGATGGCAGGGTTCCGGAACTCATGTTGTGGACGACGGACGCGTCATGTACTATTCGGGCACCGATACATCCAAACACTTGTACGGAGTAGCTGTTATTGTGGACAAAGAAGTTAATAAATCAGTACAAAACTTTGTGCCAATATCGGAGCGCGTGATGATTCTCCAACTTAAGGGAACACCAACCAATATTAATATCATACAGGTATATGCCCCAACGGCAGACAAATCAGACGAAGAGATAGATGCGTTCTATGAGTATGTAGAGCAAGCCTTGAAACTGACAAAGAAGGAGGATTTGAACCTTATTCTAGGCGACTTCAATGCCAAGGTCGGCGAAGGTACTTGCGACGACCAAGTGGGCGCATACGGTCTCGGAGTCAGGAACGACCGTGGGGACAGACTTGTGGAATTCTGTCAGGAACACGACTTCATCGTGACTAATACTTTTTTCAAATTACCTAAGAGAAGACTTTACACATGGCGACATCCAAGAGATGGTAAAGCAAAAATTCTCAGAAACCAGATAGATTACATACTTGTTAATCGTAGATACAGAAACTCGGTCAAATCATCGAAAACCTATCCTGGTGCTGATATAGCATCCGATCACAACCTGTTGGTGGCCAACGTGAAGGTGAGTCTGAAGAAGGTTAGAAAAAAGCAACACAAGTTCAAACTTGACATGAGACAATTACAAGACCCCTGTCTGCGATCAGTAGTTACGAAAGATATAAATGACAGATTGGAGGAACTGCATGTCGAAGATTGTATGCCATCGGACATTGATGAATTATATGACCGTATTAAACGAGCTTTTGTGCACACTAGTGAAAAGCATCTCAAAGCTATTAAGAATAAGCGCCAATCGTGGATGACGAACGAGATCTTGGAGCTATTTGATGAACGCAGAAGGCATAAGGGCGTCAATGAGGATATGTATGTAACTACACACTCCAAGATAAAGCTAAAGATTGCGGAGGCTAAGCACAGTTGGTGGACCCGTTTATGTGAAGATATGGAGGTGGCACAGGGAAAACATGATTCTTTCACTGTACATAGACTGATAAGGGATGTAGTGAATGTCCGTGGTGCTGCATCATGCGTTCTTTACAATGACAACAGTGAACCAGTTCTGGACATTGGGTCGAAATTGGCTGTATGGACCCAGTATATCGAAAAGCTTTTCGACGATTCAAGGCAATCAGCACCAGAATTGAACGCGGAAACAGGCCCTGTTATTAGCGAGTCAGAAGTACGCAACGCGATTAACAACTCAAAACCTGGGAAAGCAGCTGGCCCTGATTGCGTTTTCTCGGAGATTGTCAAGTTGCTCGATGATCAAAATCTTAGTTGGGTAACAAGGCTATTCAATGTTATTTACGGAACTGGATATATCCCGCAGCAGTGGCTTCAGTCAGTTTTCGTCACATTACCAAAAAAATCTAAACCAAAACAGTGTGGAGACTATAGAACCATTAGCCTCATGAGCCATGTTTTAAAAATCTTCTTGAAAATTATTCACACAAGAATTTACAAAAGGTGTGAGGAAGACATGAGCGAAACACAATTTGGTTTCAGGAACGGAATGGGGACAAGAGAGGCACTGTTCTGTGTACGAGTACTAGGTGAAAGATGTCTAGACATGAACGCAAACCTGTACGTCTGTTTTATAGACTACGAGAAGGCCTTCGATAGAGTCCAGCATGAGAAACTAATTCGAATACTGCTGGATAAGGGTCTGGACGGAAAGGATATCAGGATAATATCAAACCTGTACTGGAATCAGACTGCTAGGGTCAGAGTTGATGGCGAGCTGACCGATGGCGTGGAAATACGTCGTGGGGTACGGCAGGGCTGTATTCTCTCACCACTTTTGTTTAATGTTTACTCTGAGCAAATTTTTGTAGAGGCTCTTGAGAACACTGATGCCGGAATCAGGGTAAACGGCAGACTCGTGAACAATATTCGATATGCAGATGATACAGCCCTTATAGCAGACACCGCAGAAGGACTCCAAAGGTTGCTTGATCGAGTTAACATTGCCAGTAATAACTATGGGCTGAAAATGAACGTATCTAAAACTAAGTTCATGGTGATCAGCAAGGGGAGTGTGAACCCTTGTCGAATATTCGTTGGTAGCGAGGAGGTGGAGAGTGTGGCTCAGTTCAAGTATCTAGGGAGCTGGCTTAATGAGCAGATGAATAATTGCCAGGAGGTGAAAGTCCGAATTGAAATAGCTCGGAGTGCTTTCTTCAAGATGAGCAAGGTCCTAACAAGCAAAACGTTGCGACTCGTCACGAGGATGCGGATCGTTCGTTGCTACGTATGGTCTGTTCTCTTGTATGGTGTCGAAACGTGGACTCTCACGCAGGCGAGCATGAGGAAAATCGAGGCTTTTGAGATGTGGATATATCGTAGACTCCTGAAGATATCGTGGCGGGACAAGGTGACAAATGTTGAGGTGTTGAACCGTATAGATAAAAAGTTGGAACTTTTAAAGGAGGTCAAGCGACGGAAGCTCCAATACTTCGGTCATATTATGCGGAACCCCCGATATAACCTGCTGCAATTGATCATCCAGGGCAAAATTTCTGGAAAGAGGAGCGTTGGCAGGAGAAGACACTCTTGGCTGAAGAATTTGCGTGATTGGTTCGGCTGCAGCACCGGCTCCTTGTTCCGGGCAGCCGTTCAGAGGGTTAAAATTGCCATGATGTTGTCCAACCTTCGATGAGAAGAGGAACGTTGAGAAGAAGAAGCCATCCATACAGATATTATGAAGCTCTATTGTTAAGAACAATGTTTCGTACCTATCTAGTCTAGTAACCACAATAATTTACCGATTCTTCAGTCCAGTTGCGAGTCGTCTTTGAAAGCGATTGTACAAGTTAAGCAACTTGGACGAGGACTCTTCCTGGATGGATGACTAGTGTTACTTATATTATATGAGCCCCTCCGTGCCTCGAAAAGCACGTTAAGCAGTTGGTATCGGTTGCTGTCGTTCGGCAGCAGTCGTTAGGCCACGTCAGAAGCATAGGGTAACTTGAAAAACTTTGACAGTAGGTTTTTACTAACCGCACGAGAAGAAGAATCCACTTACATGCATCTCCAGCTTATCCACTTCCTGCAGCACCCAACCGACGGAGCCATCTCCAGAGCACACCAGCACCCTTATTGGAGCGAAGTGTCTGAACAGTCTCAGCCCCAGTCTCGGACCAGCGCCGCTGAGCTCGAACACTTGCGCAGGGTTGAGGAGTTGCTTGAAGCGGCGGAGGAATTTGACGCCCTGGTTGTCGCCTAGACGAGGTACATTCGACAACATTAGCAGGGGCGATAGTAAAATTTAAATCGTCTGCACCTGGGTGTAATTGCAGTCATGTTGTTGCTACAGTAAGATTTATCCTAAAGCCTGATCCACGGAAGGGCAATGACTGGGAAATGTTAAGCTGAACGGAGTCCCTTTAAATGAGGTATGTGACAGAGGGAGGGGGGGGAAGGCAAGCACGGCCACGTGTCATGTCCACAGGAATCATCTTGATCTTCCAGTGGTATCATATCACTCACCTGATCTAGAGTTAACGAACACAATAAGCGGTGAAGCGTTTGCTGGTCTATCCGGGACCCACGCGTCGTCTGGTCCCACTGAGTGCAAGCGCGTGGGAGGCACTACTGACGCACGTGTTGGCCCGAGCGAGCACGCTGCACGCCAGCCGGGTTTACACGCGGCGTGCACGCAACGCCGGCACCAGACGCAGCGGAAATCTTGCAAGCTGCGGGAGACATTATCGTTTTAGTTGCGGGATTCGTAGGCCAGTCAAGTTGCGAGGGGTTTCGTGAGTGGTAGTATGGGCCAACAGTAAGGCTGCATCATCCGCAGTGCGCGAAGAAACGTCAACGGCGACGCGGGCGTGGCGCGCTCACCTTGAAAAAGACCGTCGAAATCGGTCGAAACTGTCGGTCTAATTGCCGACTTTAACAATATAAGTGAGTGATATCTGTTTATATATAATAATTAGTAAGGCTGCTTTTCCGCCAGAGATATGCTATGATGCGAGGATACGAAAGCTATGCTACCAAAACTATCTGATCGTTTCCACTAATGCTACGTTGTGTAGCGGAGTGAGTAAGATGTGCTAAGAAGATGTACCGCCGCGAGGTGGCTGTGCGAGGAACATGTGCAACTAGAGCTATGCGATGCATCGACAGGGAGCGGTCGGTGCACAGACCACTTACTCCTTAGACCTGTAACAGGAGGGCGCCCGTGTCTGCCCGCACATGAACGCAAAATTAGAGATATTATCGACATGGACGCATCTCTTTAATACGGCACCCCTGTGCCCCCGCTTCGTCTCTATGCGCTCATCGTTGACAGAATTTTTCGCTTGCAAATTTGTACCAATTTCATGTCTATGGGGTAAGTGGTCTGTGGGTCGGTGTAACGCCCCGAAGCTATTCCTCATCTCAGAAAAAGTGTCTTATTTATTATTCAATTTTTTTTCTATTCATCAATGTTGAATAGTTAAGAAGCATCATAATACCTACTGGCTTATTTATTATATTGGGTCATCTTATTTGCCGGGAATTGTACCTAATTTGATTAAATAAATAAATTATAAATTGTACGTAAAGTTTAACGCTAATACTAATAATAGAAACTTAGCACTGTCTCTAGCTGCAAGACAAGCCAATTGCCCTCAAGTCCGTAAAGTGGAAGGCGAAGCACTTAAGCGATCCACTTACAGTCCCCAGAGCCAGAGCGCCACGTCACAGCCACAACGCATTAGCGGAGGAAACTCTATACGGTAAGTAATGGTATCTCTCAGGTTAATTACTTTCACACTTAGGAATTTTATTAGTTATTTCCTGGAATTCCAACTTTTAGAGTATACATACATACGGTCATACCTGTATAACAAGACGCAAGTGTTATCATTGATCTGCTGTCGACTGTACTATTTATCTATTTGACTTCGTACTTTTAATATTCTTTGCTTGTATAAACTCTAACCTTATAATCGTAGCAGGTGCTACGACCTAATACCAGAGCGTAGCAGTTATTCGTAGCACGTAGCTTGCACGTAGTAAAACGTACTGCACTGTAATTTAATACAATGTAGACACATTGTATCAGTATACGAACGAGTTGATAAAATAAACTTATCACTATTCGTGCTCGTAAAATGTGTCTTAAATAAATATATTCAGGGACCTAACAGCAATATTGCCTGATTGATGTCGCTGTCGCCGCTGTCTAATATGGATTAAAACAAGTACACCATTCTCAAATGGCATACAACCTAGATAAAATGACTCTTAACACTGTGAAGTAACCATAGTTTTAAATAGTAAAATTTATATTGTAACTAGTTTTATAAAGGCGATATCAGCCTGGAGAAAATAGATCGTAGTGTGTTACTTTTTGTCTTACTTATAATTATTACTAACTTTACAAATGTGTTATTTAGATATTTGATTAAATAAAGAATTTTGAAAATGAAAATCAATATGGAGGAAAATTGCTTCCGAACCATTTGCACCATCAGCCAATAACATTGATGGTACAACTGACACCGATTTGTTCCACTAGTATGTACCATTGATAGTACACATCAATGCATATCAAGTGTAACACTTCGGACTTTGAACCTGACTGCAAATGTTACCATTGATCTGCTGTTATAAGACCAGAGAATGTTGTCACTTTTCTCCTCAGCGTTGGCACCTTGTCCTTGCAAAGTGGTGTAAATGTTAATTCTATAAATTCTTGAAGTGCAAAATTATACAAAATACTCAGCAGATTTTTATTATTACTATGTCAACTGATATTGTAAATTTGTTTATCTTATATTATGCTCAGTATGTATTGAGGTTTATTTGTAAGTAAGTATGTTGTTTTGTTATCTATAATAAGTATATTTTAACCTTACGTGGGAATTATTTTTGGTTTAAATTGTGTTATCTTATCTTATCATTATTACACCTGCCTCTGCTTTCTCCGCATGCCCAAAGGTCAGCTGGTAGATAATGCCGCAAGGCATTAAGCTCGCCTTTTGTACACAATGTGTAAAAGCTTAAATAAATAAATAAACTAGGTGCCTTGTTTATTACCTAGACCGCAAAGGACCTACGGGTAATACGATTGTTTGTCAGGCGTATTTGATAAGCTTTTATAACTTCGTATTTTACGATAACTGGATACGTGACAGATGCGAAATAGCTTTTATATGAGGGTGCGAAATGCGAAATTTAATTTAAAATTATACCCTCCTACAGTCGACCACATTAACACATGGGTGGGTACTGAGAGTACCCACCCATGTGTTAATGAGAGACTGTAAGATTTTTTTTATGTAAAATTCTTCCCAGAGGGAATGGCAAAGCCAACTAGGGCATACATCCTGGTCTAATGTTAATATAATGTCTGAATTCTTATAAATACATACGTATATACGAAGATAACCTAACCTAAACCTACGCACAACCCTCCTCCAAACCCCTAAACGAAATAACTCAATGATCCACGCAAGCATCAAGTTATGCAAAGGAAACCTTGCTAAGAGCTTCGCGGGCATCTACTGATTAACTTAACATGCAATAGGTCATGTAGTTTTTGAGAAAAATCAACCTTTAAAACTCTCCTGTAAACCTTTCTCTGTTTTCCACCGTACTTCTAACTTGATAGAATCTGAATCCTGAGCGCTAAAAAGCTATTTACGATGGAGGAGTTTTATAACAGCTGTCTGAGCCGAGCTATTCCTGGGGTGTTCCCGGAAATAGCCGTAACTCCATTCCAGCCTCGGTTCCGATCGGGACGTGTCACTGGGTCGGTTAATACTCCATTAAATATTCACGTATGGTTCTATTTATACTAGGTATTTGCGAAGTAAAATAAAATATTAATAAATGCTGTTATTCATAAACCTAGTTAACCCTCACTTCCATTAAATCGTGTTGCTATCCCTTTCACACTTCGTTAAAAAAGGTTAAGATAGAAAGGGATAAGGGGCTAAATGGTGGCGTAACTTTAAATCGTCAATGTTTATTTATAGAGCAACTATGGTCCAATTCGTGTTAGTAACAGATATCTACTTATCTCAATACTCAATATATTTATTGCACTCCATAAGTTATAATACAGATGTTCACATACTTAACATTAAAATGTTACAATGCTCTTTATGGACCTTGTTTAGGCACAGCAATACAAGAGATATATCTTATGTTAGTAAGTACACCAACTTGCCACCGCCAACGTGCCGGCTCTTCTCGAGCAGAACGGTATCGTACGTGACGATGGCAGGAGACCGGACGGAATGTCGCTTATCCCATGGAAGATGGGGCGTGCTCTGGTGTGGGACGCTACATGCGTAGACACGCTGGCTCCGTCCCACATACGGAACACTACCAGAAAGGCTGGCGCGGCGGCTGAGGCGGCCGAGAAGAGTAAAGCTCTAAAATACAGGGGTCTCGACACCCTTTACAACTTTGTTGCTTTTGGTGTCGAGACCCTCGGCCCGTGGGGTCCCGGCGCTTGGTCGCTTTATAAAGAGCTTAGCAAACGAATAGTAGATGCCACTGGTGACCCAAGAGCAGCTACCTCGCGCAACGGATTAGCATCGCGATCCAGCGAGGTACCGCTGCCAGTGTCTTGTCTATTCTTAATTAAGCTGTTTTTTTCGAATCGCAACTTGTACATAACTTTAACTTAAACCAATAATTTTAATAAAAAAACGGAGATACTTTTACTTTTATTCGTTATCTTGTACAACTTGCGGTTGATGGTGGGGCAGAATCTGGCATTGTCATTTAATACGCGATATCCTGATAGATTGGTTCAAAAAAAGCATGAATACTCACTACAGGAACAGAAACTGTTACGGTATGTCGGTAAGAATTTTTAATCATTTGCCTGACCACTTCAAGACATATCCGATTAAGTTTTTCATTAAAATTATTGGTTTAAAACAAAGTTTTGTACAAGTTGCGATTCGAAAAAAACAGCTTAATTAAGAATTCGGAAAATAGTAACAATAAACATTTTTTTGTTATTCTTCTATAGGAGTTGCGAGAGTAGTAGAAAATGATACTGATTATGATTATGCAATATGAAACCTGTAATAAGTCCCCAACAAAATGATAGGTACAGCTTAAATGGTCATGTAGTTTTGTAGGTGGGGCAAAGTTCCATTGAAATGTGGCAATGTCATTTGCATGCCATTTTATGCTAAATGTGTCAAACTCTATTAGAAAGTAAGAACTACTGTTACCACATTTATGCAAATAAATATATCTTATCTGACCATTATAACTAAAAGCATGTTAGAAAACCAACACTGCTACACTATCAAAGTAACGACCGTTCCAAGTAAGAGCTTTCACTTAAAACCCCTTCACAGAGCATCGACACGCGAAAGACGGGATATGACGTCCACTCCACTTCGAATAATCCCGTTCCCGGGAAACTGGGTTCCAAGAATCCCGTAGTTCCGCGGATTGGAAGCCCCGGACCGAGGACCTGTCCATAACGCTTTCCAACAGCTTATAGTATATAAAAATATAAGTAGATTTTAGAACAGAATCCTCGTTATTTTCTAGATTTTTGTAGGTTTATTTAGTCTTAGTGGGTTTAGTTACAGTTAGTGCAGTGGTTAGGACATCGGACTTCCGTACAAGCTCGGGTTTGAACCCCAAGTCGGCAACTGAATTTATCAACGGTTTATCTGAATATTTACATACCTACAGTCGACATCACATCAAGTGTAACACTGAGGCATGTTACACGACGGTAATATGTGACAGATGCGGCGGTTTTGTGTAGGTTTATGTGCTGCCGACTGTACATTCGCTGAATGCTCTCAAAACGCTAAAGGAAAACGTCGTCGTGAGGAATACTGCATGAGAACAATAAAAAAGTCTATGGCATCTTAAATCCACTAATCTACACTGAACAATTTACTTGGTTGCCATTATTTATTATGAAGATTGACAAGCCTGAAAACGAAGGTCTTCAACCAGTGTGTCCTACAGTGATGACCTACGGAGCCGAAACATCGACGCTGACGGTGATACTAACCCGCAAGTTAAAGTCGCTCAGAGAGCTATGGAAATACCTTAGTGTTTCTCTAATGGATAGAATACCTAACCTGTTTATCGATCAGAGAACAAAGAGTGCATGAGGTTATGTGAGGAGATGGATGAATGACGATAACTTCACATATTTTTTAGGTTAACCTACCCTGTGGTTCTATTCATTTTTGTTAGTAGATATTTATGTTAATTTAATTTATAGTAGTAAGGTACTACTAATCCGTGTAAAAAAAAAAGTGTCCTAATATTATGTTATTTTATGAATTTCACAGTGCTTTAGTCTCAGTACTGTTATGCTGTGGAGTGCAATTTAAATAAATAAATAAAATAAATCACTGCATGCAAAAAGCTGAGAGTCATGTTGAGTCGAGAGAGGCCTGCGTTGACTGAAACGGGCTGATGATAATCACTCACCGTAGCACGGAGCCGCAAGTCTTGTCGCACACGTCACACTTGGCGGCGACAGGCAGGTTGCCCTCTAGCCACTGGTGAGGCATTATTATGTTCTGCAACAAGGTAACAAACGTTATCGGGGATTCCCCCACACTCCAAATTCGCCAGTTCCGCTGGAATGATTAAGCTTTGGTTATTATGTAGTTACAGGCCGCGTCATGTAAAAAGAACGCTGGAAGAAAGTGGAGGGGGGGGGGGGGGGGGGGGGGTGTTTGCGCATGGGTAAAGCAAAGGTCGACTGACGAACCAATAGCGCAGCGGCAAGCATGCAGCGCGTGACCCGCCCTCCGCGCGCCGCACCTCATACCACCAAATAGATCGATAAATCGCCTAATGCGCAGCTTGTTATTATTTCAAAAGACGTGCTGCTGCGATTTATGTGCAACAATAAAAAAAACCGCCCAAGTGCAAGTCGAACTGCGCACCGAAGCTTCCGTGCATAAAACTAAGATAAGATAAATATTCTTTATTGCAAAAAAGAAAAGAATTACACAAAAGAAATAGGCTAATATCGTTAATATTACAATTGGCGGTCTTATTATTAAAATTAGTTTGTAAAACGAAAAAAAATATATTTTTGGGAGATGTAATTTCATATTTACAATTTATTTGTGCTATAAGACCTAGCTTCTTGCCAAACATGATTCTAGGTCAACGGGAAGTACCTTAGGTTCCGAGTTTTTTTCACTTTCATACAAATATGCGATAAAATGCGACATAAACGGTCATATCTTTTGGTTGCGTTGACGTAGAAGTTAGATTTTTTCACGGCTGCATGAGGTTGCAGATCTGAGTATCTGTCAAGACCTATATCTCAGAAACGCGTGGACGGATCAAGTTGAAATTAATACCAAATACTCAAGTCTGCAACCTCATGCAGCCGTTAAAAAATCAACCTTCTACGTCAAGTAAACAAAAGATATCGCTGAGAATATTTGTATGGAAATGCAAGAAAACCAAAACCTATAGGGTACTTCCCGTTGACCTAGAATCATGAAATTTGGCAAGAAGCTAGGTCTTATAGCATAAGTAAAGGAAAAAAATCCGAAAACTGTAAATTTGAAGTTCTATCACGAAATATTTTTTTTTTGTAATTACAAACTTATATTTGCAGTTGACGCCTGGTATGTCGATGTATGACATAGTGAATAAGTCATAGTGAATTTACACGGAACCCTCGGTGCGCGAGTCCGACTCGTACTTGCCCGTTTTTTATATATAATAATAAGTTTGTGAGTAGGTACTTAAGAGCTCGGTGGCTCAATGGTTGGGTCAATGGACTTGCGATACGGAGGTCCCAGGTACGCCAACAAACTGCATTGCAGTTTGGCGACAAATGTAACATTGCAATTTTGTTAAAAATTAATAAATAAATTTAAAAAAAAAGAGGTTTGATTCCCAGCCAGGACAGCCATGTACCAATGAGTTATCCTCGTTTTTTTTCGACTGAAAAACTTACGTGCATTTACCGAGTGCTCTCAAAACGGTGAAGGAAAACATCGTGATGAAACCTGCATGCCGTAGAGAAAAATTAAGGCATGTGAAATCCGCCAATCCGCACTGGGCCCGCGTGGTGGATCATGGCCCGAGCTCCCTCGATACATAAAAAGACTGATGATGATGCTAATGATGATGAAGTACCTAAGTATTTACGTTCAATTTCAGTACTTTGCATAGAAACAGTAAACTGTATTATGAGTTCAGCGGTTCCTTTGTCGTATTTTCTTATTTATATTTCGCGGCCGAGACCCGACAGACAAAGGACTTCATTAATTTAGGCTTCAATAAATAAAGGGACACAGAGACGGAATCAGCCTTTTGGCAGCGTATATCGCCCCCTACGCGTGGTGCTATCATTATCACAAGCCATAGGAATGATCCTATGGCTTGTGTGTGTGTCATTCATACAAATATGCGCCAAAATTAGACATAAACGGCCATATCTTTTGATTGTGTTGATGTAGAAGGTTGATTTTTTCATGGCTACATGAGGTTGCAGGCCTGAGTAGGTATTTGGTATAATTTTGAACTTTCACCCGGTTCTGATACCTTTTTATCATCATTTTTATTATCCGTCTTGACAGACGGACTGACGGACAGACATCAAAGTGATCCTTTAAGGGTTCCTTTTGAGGCACGGAACCCTAAAATGATAATTTGAGGATTGTTGACTTACCGATGCGACTTTCGAAGTTTGGGACCTACTGTGGTTTAGGACAAAGCTCGTAAGTATTCAGACTTCTGGCAAGGCCAACGACTATGTCGAACAACATTTCAAATTGCGCCCCGAGACACGTAGGGGCTCAGATATATTTTTATTCGATAGCCCTACCTAAATAC
Organism: Tachystola acroxantha; assembly: GCA_963506565.1. Taxonomy (NCBI): domain Eukaryota; kingdom Metazoa; phylum Arthropoda; class Insecta; order Lepidoptera; family Oecophoridae; genus Tachystola; species Tachystola acroxantha. The sequence continues at coordinate 3,034,294 of OY735876.1, read as the reverse complement.
GTGCCTGTACCCCGCATAATACAACTATTCCCTTGTGAAGTAAATTCATCGTGCCTACAGCTAGGGAACCATTATTTCGGTATTTCGACTGTCCCAGGAATGCCTGGCTTGGTCTAATAGGTGCTATAATACTATACTTTGCAAGGAAGAGGTGCCAACGCGAGAAGAAATTGTGGCAAAAAAAATCCCAGCAACATCACGACCGACTCCTAAATTCACACACTATTAATAAATCACTCTCCGCTCAAAAGTCAATCTTGAGAACAACCTCAAGATGACGTTCCTACTTCCTATTAATAAACGTTACTTAGGTGCGCGTTTAGGAATCGGGTATCACGTGAGTAACGCCGTATTAATAAACAAAACTCAGTTCTCAAGAGAACTGTCAAACTCACTGGATTGCAGGCGAACCGCGACTTGAGAAAGACACCATGGGCCTTAGGCCCATATTAATAGTCTGAGCTCAAACCCGCTCAAATCAAGAGCGAATTAAACTGATGCACTCTCAAGACGTGATCACCATCTCAAGTATGTCATTTATTAATAAACCAATCTTGAGGGCGTATCACGTGATGTCTTTCTCAAGTCGCGTTCGCCTGCAATCAGCAAATATGTTCTCAAGTGTGAGTTTGACAGTTCTCTTTGAGAACTGAGTTTTGTTTATTAATACGGCGTTACTCACGTGATACCCGATTCCTAAACGAGCACCTAAGTTACGTTTATTAATAATAACGCCATCTTGAGGTCGTTCTCAAGATTGTCTTTTGAGCTGAGAGTGGTTTATTAATACACCGTCCTATAACCTGATAGCGTGGTGCATGGCGCTAACGTATGTGTAAAATTTAGTTTTAGTTTCGTAGAGGAGGTGGATGGAGGAGATCAGGAGGCAGATCTTCCTCTCTGGATCCTTGTTTCCACATCACATAACGCCATGGCTTATAGCCTATGAGCTGTCCGGATATTTCAGCTATCTCCTAGTGAAACTCCCATCAAAATCCCTTCAGTAGTTACGGCGTGATACTTGCACAAAGTCACAGAGAAACAGACAAAAATTCTAAAAATTAGTGTTTTGGCATCAGTATCGATCCTAAAACACATTACAATCATTCTTTTCAAAAAATATCCAATGTAGGTACAGACACAACTTTTTTACAGTCTTAAATATGTATAGATACTATTTTGATTAGAAGACATACAATAACTTGGTACTTAAGCAAATTAAATTCTTCTGGAAAATGAAGCAAATATCACGGCGCCTGGTCGAGGCCACGCGTGACCAAAGGGCTGGCGGCTACTTTGCCCAACGTGTTAGCCTCGCTATACAGCGGGGCAACGCCCGCAAGCCTTTTGGGCACGCTGCCAATTGTGGGGGATTTGGCGCAGGTTTTTTATTTATAATTTGCCATGTATTGTATATTAAAAAATAGTGCTTATCCTAATAAAGATTGTGTACATAGTTTTTTTAATAAAAAATTATAATCTGGAAAATAAACATTTCATTTCATTTAATACGGGCCGACGAATGCGCGCGGCCAATGTAATTATGGCACGGACAGGCCAATCTGATGACAATACTGTGACATATATACCTGTGGAACACGTATTTCAAAGAAATAAAAGGAAACGAATTGCCCTATAGGTGAACAATTTGCCATTTATCGGCAAACAAAAGCGGCAGATGCACTGAATGCGTTCCGTTTTACGGACTCGTCGCCCGCGGCGCACCTAGTTTCAAACAGTTCGCGAAATTGGATGTGCCTCAAATGGATTGAATTGCATTTCCGAGGTTCTATTTTCGGCGATAGTTCGCGAAAATAGCTTATGTCTAATGGATTTGTGGTGTTAGTTCACAATGATAAATATCATTAGCCCAGTAGAAATCGACACAAAAAAGGCTAAAATCGCAAAGCATGATGTAGTTCTGCATTTTTGATATGTTGTAGGGATCAGTTAGGGTGATGTAAATACAAATATGCAACTTCGAAAAACTTGTGCTCGCTGCGCACCACGCGATAAACTGCGAAATTTTGGGACTTTTTTCACTTTTCGCTCTAATAATCATAAACTATGCATTTCCGACAAACAGTATTCAGTAGTCTTACAAAGTCAATTAAATTATCAATAATTTAAGCCAAACCACAGCTCTATAAACCCCATAGGGACTTAGCTATAGCCCTTCAAAGATGGTCAATTTCATGCGTTCCGCACCTACCAAAAGTGGCTGAGGGCAGAGATGGACCCCGCCGAGTGAGGTTGGGAAATGAGTTCCTACGGCCTTATCCCACAAACTTATATTAGATTGTTAGATTCGACTTGATCACAGAGGCGTATTACAGAATAGATGACTATTTAAACGATGAACATGCATGGTGTCATGGTCGCCGTTCCGCATGACGGATAGAGTTTAGATTACTAATAATAGTAATAGTTGCGTAATAAATAAATAAATAAAAAATAAAAATAAAATAAAAATAAAAAAGCCTTTTATTTCCTGCCTTATTACATGTTTGGTTAGTAGTTGCTTATGTTAAGTTTGTTAGTAATTAAATATTCTATTATATATATTATTTTCTTATGTATATCAGGAACCCCTCTCAGGTGAAGGCCTCCTCCAAAGTTTGCCATCTTTCTCTGTCTTGAGCTATGGTCTTCCACTGTGGTCCAGCAATTCTTCTGATGTCGTCTTCCCAGCGTGTGTAAGGCCTACCTTTATGGCGCTTGCCCGGTGGGCCTATCCATGACGTCACCGTTGTGGTCCATCTCTGATCTTTGAGTCGCGCTACATGCCCTGCCCATTTCCATTTTTGTTTTTGAGCATGGCTCAGAGCATCTATTGCTTTTGTCTTCGACCTTATCTTCGTGTGTCTTATTTTCTGTATCTTCTTTATATTGAGCATGCTACGTTCCATACCTCTCTGGCAAGTAATTATTTTATTTCGAATTTTATTCGTGAACTTCCATGTTTGACACCCATATGTCAAGCATGGGATCAGACATGAGTCCATAACTTTCTTTTTTAGTTTTACAGGCATCTCGCTTTTAAAAACTTCTTTGCAGCTCCAATATTTGTTCCATGTATTTTTGACTCTCCTTTCTACCTCTAGTTCATTATTATTTCTATTAAATCCAATTTGTTTGCCGAGATAGACATATTTCTCTACGTATTCTAGCGGTTCGTTGTTAATCATTAAAAGTGTCTTCCTGTAATTTGACATAGCTTTTGTTTTTGTGGTGTTCATTTCTAACCCTACTTTACTGCTGGCTTTGCGTAGTGTGTCTAGCATGTATTGTAGTTGAGAGCTCGTTTCTGCTAGCAAGACAAGGTCATCTGCAAATCTCAGGTGATTTAGATATTTGCCTTGTATGGACAATCCTTGACTTTTCCAGTCTAGTGAGCTTATGATAGCTTGCGTAATACCTAGTTATTAAGTAATTGTATTATCATTATTTTAAAAGATGTGCTGCTGCAAAATGTACACAACCTTACTTTCAATAAAGAAATTTGACTTTGATATACATAATTCGAAAAACATTACCCTCCTTTCAACAATCGGGTAAAAAGAAAGGTCGATTGCCTGATCCTGGCTACAAATCTGCCCCAACAAAGTTTAAGCACTCTGATTTGATGTAACGTCTAATATAATATTAAAGCGGCCCATTCAATGGCTTCTGAAATCAGCGTCGACCAACAATACCCGATTGAGACGCTAGAGTGACATACAATATTCACGAGTTACTCGAATAGAGTTGACGGCTTCGTAGTACGGGACTTGACGGGACAAGCGACATGTCGCGATTGTCCCGAAGTAAAGAAATGACGTTGCCAGATTCTGCCCCACCATCAACCGCAAGATAACAAATAAATATAAAAATTTCTCCGTTTTTTATTAAAATTATTGGTTTAAAATAAAGTTTTGTACAAGTTGCGAGTCGAAAAAAACAGCTTAATTAAGAATTCAGAAAATAGTAAGAAATCGAAGCGAATTATTCATTGTTTTTGTTATTCTTCTATAGGAGTTGCGAGAGTAGTAGAAAATGATACTGATTATGATTCTGCAATATGAAACCTGTAATAAGTCCCCAACAAAATGATAGGTAGATACAGCTTAAATGGTCACGTAGTTTTGAAGGTGGGGCAAAGCTACATGGAAATGTGGCAATGTCTACAATACATTATTATATTTCATTTTGTCTGAGGAATTGTGGGGTCCATTATCTTTCTTTCCTAGACTTTGTCTCATACTATCGGGACACTTGTCCCCTTATTATAACTGGTGTCACTCTAGGAGCACTGATACGGCCCATTAGGGTAGTTCAAATATTGCCCCGGGACGTGGAGTGGAGAGCACACACGGTGTCCGCTTGTGAATAGTTTTCGTCCATTTCTGCGCACTTTGGGGCCAACGTTAGACGAAAGTGTGGACAAACGGGATGAATACTTCTTGGACGGTAAAAGCTTTTCTTATAAAAGTTCGTCCTTTGAATGAGGATTTGGTTTCAGATTGTGGTTTTTCATACATAAAAAACAAAAAAAAACCATATATATAAACGGATATCACTCACTTATATTGTTAAAGTCGGCAATTAGACCGACAGTTTCGAGTTTCGACGGTCTTTTTTGCGCGAAGAAACGTCAACGGCGACGCGGGCGTGGCGCGCTCACCTTGAAAAAGACCGTCGAAATCGGTCGAAACTGTCGGTCTAATTGCCGACTTTAACAATATAAGTGAGTGATATCCGTTTATATATAATAATTTGTAGTAATGACTCCCTATAGTTTTAATTCTAAAATAAAATAAAAGATTTTTATTGAGACAAAATAATGAACAATGTTTCTTGAAAATAGGTATACATGTCGTTACAAGGGGAGTTAAATAATTCCGTATTCCGTAGAGGGGCTCGTAATCTAGTTGCGAGTACACGTTGAAAACGATCGTACAAGTTAAGCAACGCTGGGCGAGGTCAGTACCTGGATGAGTGACCGCTAGTGACACTTTCATCTGAGCCCCTCCGTGCCTCGAGGCGCACGTTAAGCAGTTGGTCCCGGTTGCTGTCGCTCGGCAGCAGTCGTTAGGCCACGTCAGAGGCCTACGGGCGGCCTGAATAACTCTGACAAATAGGCTCGGTCACTAAACCACACGAAAAATAAGAGTATTTTATTATTAATAATTTATTTGTCCTAGTTCTAAGCAAAATGTTATTTTTTATTGTGAGATGAAATAAACATTTATTTATTATTATTTATATTATATATTTGTTTTTATACTTTTTAGAGAATCAACAGCATCCGTTGTGATAATTCCCCGTATTAAGAGAAAGTTAAACACGTAAAAATCAATTAAATTAAATCAGTCTAGCGATCCAGAAAATGCCGCCAGCATTTTGGGCACGTTGCCGGACAACGGGGAGTTCAACCGAACTATCTGTAATGCTAAGCGGAAGCTTAGATAGTTCAACCGACCTTTTGTATAGGTATATATTTTTTAGTTTAGTTTATATTTTTTAGGTTAATATTATAATAGTTATTTTTAATTTTTATTGTTTTATGAATATACCTTTCATTGTTAATATTGATGAAAATGACTACCTAAAGACTTCTCTCATTAAATATCGTTGTTTATTAACCTATTTAAACTTTTTAGGTCGGGAAGAAAACTTTCTAGTAGATGTTAATACTTTAACATCTTTTTTTGTTGTTGTACTTTTAATTTAACAAGTAAAATAACTTTTACTTATTAATATCAATTAACTTTCGATGTGACTTTTCAATAATAACTTCAGTGAAATCAGCAGCTATAAGTAATTAGTTATTCTTTTCGTTGTCGCAGAATCTGTGATCACTGGAAATCAAATTCCATCAAATGTATTGGAATTTCATTATTGTTTGACCTTAATTCACAGAAACATTGTACCAGCAATCATTTTATTTCATTTCATTGAATTACAATCAGTAAAGGCAGCTGTGAAACCTTCAACTCAGTGAACTCGCCTTTTAAAATGATTGGAAATTGATAATTCAAACATTATTTATATCAGAACATTATGAAAAAATTCTTGCCGTGGGCAGGACTTGAACGTGCGACCTTGGCATTCCGTGACACGCTCTTACCAACTGAGCCACCACAGGCCACGCCACGCCCACCGAAAATCTTCATCGCATTATACATACTTAAAGGGTATGTTACGCAATTCCACGGCAAAAATTTTTTCATCATGTTCTAATTTATTCACCGAGCATGCGTAATTCAAATTCTGATTATTTATATCCTTAAAATTATTTTATACAAACAGTATATTACGGTTCTCAAAACGATCAAATCATACGATGTCATATCGTGCGTGAGAGGGACAGTGCTATTACGTTGGTATAGCGGCGTCTCTGTTCGGCGCGCAATGACATGGTCTGATTTCATCGTTTTGAGAACGGTAATGACCCCTATTACCGTTCTCAAAACGATGAAATCCCTGATAAGATTCACTGAATTCGACACATATTATGGTGCACGGCGGAACGCTAACTGTAACGCGAGCGTAGCGCCTTCACCTTGGTTAAACACCGTCAAAATCGGTCGAAACTGTCGGTCTAACTGTCTGTTTCAATATAAGTGAGTATTGTTCTTTAAAGTTTTTGATAATACGTTATGTATAATAAAATAATTTAACATAATGCGACTTGGACAAAAATTAACATTATCCATGTTAATTTTTGTCCAAGTCGCATTATGTTAAATGCGACTTGTACAAAAAGAGATTTGGACTGTATGAGCAAGCATACAGGAATTACATAATAATCACTTGCCAAATATGTATCATTAAAATAGCAGTGCAATAAACGCATTCAACCTGAACGGTCGTTTAATTAGCAGAACTGTCGTTTAATAGCAGACGTCAGACAGACGTCATTGAGTATAGTATATCCTACAGATATACCTCACCTCATATCATTAGCATAAATGTATGGACTTCACCATACATGGACAATGTGCGACTTGGACCGCGAGCGATCCCTTTTTTTTTGCAAATGGTCAAAATGAGATTTAGACGAATTGGTTGGTGCCTAGGCCTAATTTCTATGCTCTTTGAAGTTTTCCTGTCAATAAAGAACTTTATTCCGTTAAGAAAAAAGTCAGGACTTCTTTTATTAATTTTGTTAAGCATTATCAAAATATCAAATCGACGAGCGTAGAACATTTTTGTATAGATTCCCCAACTCTTGGAATTATAACATATTGGTTAATCAAGTTTTTCTAGCTCCAACTAAGTAGAAATGAAGCTGATAACTTTAGGGTTCCTTTGGCTTATATAATTATTCGAATCGACAAGAGAAAAGTCTAGTTTATACGAGTAACTAGTTTTCTTAGTTCCAACCCCTACTAATACCCATCTAGTCCCACGTGGATATGTGACATTATCCAAACACGTGACGAATTCGAGTAGTGTGACGTAGACACAAATTTCGGGGGAGTCACGTGCGGCATACAAATAACGGTAACTTAAGTGATTCATACTCCATTCGATCCACGTTTGCGTCATTCGAATACCTCTACCATGAGCTGCAATCGTAAGTTTGCGTGTTGTAGATACTAATAGGCGTTAGCTTCCTTACGCGCATCGAATTGTATTTTATACCTTGTCCTATCGTGAATATATTTACAGTGCCACTACCATGAATTACTGTAAGTTTGCTCGGTAGCGAGTACGTGACATGATAATGCCAGATTCTGCCTCACCATCAACCGCATGATGTACAAGGTTACGAATAAATGTAAAAATATCTGTTTTTTATTAAAATTATTGGTTTAAAATAAAATTTTGTACAAGTTGCAAGTCGAAAAAAACAGCTTAATTAAGAATTCAGAAAATAGTATGAAATCGAAGCGAATTATTCATTGTTTTTGTTATCATTTTCTACTACTCTCGCAACTCCTACTGATTGTGATTATGCTATATAAAACCTGTAATAAGTCCCCAACAAAATAATAGGTACAGCTACAATGGTCTCGTAGTTTTGTAGGTGGGGCAAAGCTCCATTGAAATGTGGCAATGTCATTTATAAAATCCGGAATTGGTGAGATTTGTTGCACCCTTAGCGGCCACTGGTGCAATTTAAATCCACCAATCATGCATCTCGTACCTAAAGTTATTACGTATTGCCAGAGAGCGGTTTTATGGTAGAGGTATTGATACAATTCGAATTTTGGACGTATAGGTACACATTTATACTCATATCGTATAAATCGACGATTTAGAATATCGTGACGGGGTCTCCAGAATATAAATCTTCGTAAGAGTTATTTATTGTTGGAAGAAGGATTGTCAAAACAAATACTACATATTATAGGATTGGAAGTTGGAACCACCGATATTTGCAAACAAAAATGATTGTAACTTAAGAACAAAACCATTAGTTACCTACGTAAAAATATTAAAGCTTCTAAATTGCATTTATTAATACAAACCTTCGTGTTTAATATAGTAAGATACGCTCACGTTGTAACATAAGTATTGCTTACAAAACCAAGAAAAAGATTACCAAACTTATAGAAAGAATTTGTGATACATACAGACGCATCAGTCAAAGGAATGGGGTCAGTTTTATCTCACCCCATCGGCGTCTTCGACGAGGTGCGGCCCGAGCGATGCGAGAGTGCTCCACTTGCATGACGGCGGCGCGCGCGCAGCGCAGCGTTTGTGCGCTTTGAACTTGCATAGCTCGCACGCCAGCGCATGCGCCGTGCCTAGCGCGCCGAGCGGCTCGCGGCAAACGTTGCAGAACGTGGGTCGAGCGTGCGTTGCTGCGTACCTAGAGCGAAATATACATTAGTATTAATCAATAAATCAAATATTATTTACAAAAAGGACAGCATACACAAAATGTGTGAATAAAAACTAAAATAAACACTCAATTGGCTTGTAGGATAGTAGTGCCCCACGCAGCACTGATTTTCAACATGTCCTTACACAATATGACAGACAGTTTTTTTCATTATCATAATGACGTACTCGCAACTATACTAAGAGCCCATCAATGACATTAAACAACTGAAGAAGCCGCCACCCTACGAGGTACGGTCTCTGGGAGATGACAATGAGTATGAGATTGGCTTCGTCTCACCGAGTTGAAGCTCAGCACTCGTTCCAAAGCTAAGAACATTTGAACCATCCCACAGCCTCACAAATATTCTCTGAGTTACATCAATGATCACCACATCTCTGACCAATTCGAATCACAAAACCACCGCCGGTTTTTCGCGTGAAGGGATGAACGACAAGACTGACAATGTCAGTTGTTGTTGTGTTTTTGGTAAGGCAAATGCGCCAAAAGATCATACAGCCATATATGATTTTCATCATTTATTCTAATACCAGTTCCATTAGATTTTAGGATTCTTAACACAACGTTGAGCATAATCTATACCTGGATGGGTGATCGCTAGCGTTATTTTGATTTGACCCCCCCCCCCCCCCCCCCCCCCCCCGTTCCGTTGGGAAAGCCCGTTAAGCAGTCGTTAGGCCATGTTTGAGTTCAGTAGGCCACTGAATAACTCTGACGAAACTTCGGTTAATAAATCTTTGCAATTATTTTTAACTCTAAATCCCTGTTGTTTCTTAGAATATAACACATTTTGTCTCTAAAAGTTTCAGACATTTCTCCGTACTGACCCATTTCAATGGCTTACTCTGTACACAGCTTTTAGAAGAGATTTCACAGACAGATTATTTTGCCTTTGGCCAAAAATCCTTTCACGAATGGACGTCTTTCGAGAAGTCATTTATTAATAATTTCCCAATAAGGCTATATTACTTCTATGTTCGGCGAAAAGCGTAACTAATTGAAGCTCAGCCTTTCGTATTTATACAACTGATTATTTTACTGGGAAGGTACTGTCGACGGCACATCAAGCAACTGTAACACATCGTCATTTTGTTATAACATTAAAACGGAGTTGAAAATAAAAATTAAATTGTAAATGGTTTTGTGTAGATTGTGTGACTATACATTGTACAGTCGAAGACAGAGGTGAGTATACAGGGGGCCTCAATAAGGTTGAGATTTTCTCAAAAACTACTGGACAGAATTTAATAATTCCTTTACAGTTACATAGTTTTCACTTTTATCTATCAAGCAGTGAAATAATTTTTGCAATAGGTCAAGTAGTTTTTGAGAAAATCTCAACCTCAAAAACTCTCCTGTCCACCTTTCTCTGTGTTTCACCGTACAAGTGATACTAGTGAATAACTTTACAGCAATAAGACCTATATGAAACTGTCGACCTTGGAAAAGTAAAGGATAAGTTCTGAGAATACATTACCCAGTCTGAGGGTAAGTCACGTAGCTATCCAAATTACAAGCATCCAAAATTCACGGAATTGCTTTCGGATCATTTGTGACAAGGACAGTTTAAAGTGTACGTGACGAAAGGGTTCCTGAATCTTTTAGGAGACAAGAAAAGTATTGTTAGTCAAAATTTTATTTGCTCAGGGACAAATGTTTTTAGGTTAAGTGTAACAAAGAGAATAAAGAGAGTCTAAGGGCCGTATTAATAAATCACTCTCAGCTCAAAAGTCAATCTTGTGAACGACCTCAAGATGGCGTTCCTATTAATAAAAGTAACTTAGGTGCGAGTTTAGGAATCGGGTATCACTTGAGTAACGCCGTATTAATAAACAAAACTCAGTTCTCTTGAGAACTGTCAAACTCACACTTAAGAACGTATTTGCTAATTGCAGACTAAATTGCATCATACTATTGTTGAAGGGCATTGGCCTTTGGAGTGAGATATAAATACTCGATGCGCGGTGACAATATACCTTTGATAGATGCGACTCTAGGGTTTGAACTAACGGCCTGGTAATAATAATAAAAGCTAGGTTATCCGCCAGAGAAAGAAATAATTGGTCATAGGATCAAACTGAAGTGGCAGTGGGCTGGTCACATCTGTCGTAAAACCGATAGGAGAGACTGGATGCAAAAAGGCCGAGATTCGTGTTGTGTGTCGCGCTTTGGGAAAGGTTCATGTCCAGCAGTGGACTGATACGGGCTGCTGATGATGATAACACATTTTTGCTCTTAACCAACTGGACACGCGTAATCTGGACACGAAGGACTACATTCGTGTCCAGATGGTGAATATCCCCAACACACGATCCTCCTCACCAGTGGTGGTCCCCGCACGATAGCCTGGCGACCAGATCCGCCACGTCAGCGCCGCGATGCAGGGCGCCGCGCAGCGCACTCGCCCAAGCTTCCATCTCGCCGCGGTTCTCGGCGCAGAGCACCAAGCACCGACTGGCTGTTATCACCTGGAAATAACAACTGGATTCAATGACCTGGAAAATAATAATTTGTCCCGTCCACCTCCATCATGTTAGGTGTGAGATGGGTGATTGTGGATCGATCTATCTCGCGACGCTTGCAGAGTCTTATCATTTGCTGGAGATGATAATTCAGAATTTGTATGTATTATGCCATGCTTGGCGAACAAATTAAAGTGATGAAAAATAATATAGCCGTGGGCAGGTATTGAACCTTTTTTAAAGGTATTGAACCTGCTTCCTTATCATTCTGTGAAAATGACAATCCCAGATTCTGCCCCACCATCAACCGCAAGTTGTACAAGATAACGAATAAATGTAAAAATATCTCCGCTTTTTATTAAAATTATTGGTTTATTTTAAATAAAGTTTTGTACAAGTTGCGATTCGAAAAAAACCAGCTTAATTACGAATTCAAAAAGTAGTAAGAAATCGAAGCGATTTATTCATTGTTTTTGTTAGTCTTCTATAGGAGTTGCGAGAGTAGTAGAAAATGATACAGATTATGATTATGCAATATGAAACCTGTAATAAGTCCCCAACAAAATGATAGGTACAGCTTAAATGGTCACGCAGTTTAGTAGGTGGGTCAAAGCTCCATTGAAATGTGGCAATGTCTTTTCAAATCCAGCCCACGGCTATAATTTTTTCATTATTTTAATGAGATGATAATTGTTTGAAATAAACGCAATTTTTTTCTATATCTTTATCGTTAAATAATAAGTTGTATTCGGATATAATAATACCAAGGAGCCCAATGTATTCAGAGGTATGAAATAAAAACAATAAGGTACAAAAGGTCATATTGATTAAAATGCTTTAATAGGGTTAGTTACCACGGTTCAAACATACATATTTAGCCCGGCTTTAACACGCTTAACGCAGGATGACATGACATGGCTGGGCTTGACTCCAAAAATAAACAAAAACTATTTCCAGAATTAGATAATATTGTATTGGATTGAAACATCCAAGAATAAATGACATGCCAATTTAGTTGTCGTTCTATTGTGACAAGCTAAAGAGAAAATATACCGATAAAACTATCGGCTAAACTGCAAAAACTCGACAAGTCTACCGACTTGAATCTGTCGAGAAAATCGAGATGTTTGTCCACTTTTCCAATAAGAAATGCTAGACTCGGGGGTTTGTAATCCCTCAAAGGAGAACTTACGAGCTTCAATGGGATAAACGCGAGATCTATCCTCATTGAGTAGGTAAATTATAATGCAAGGAGATTTCGTTTCAGGATTAAAACTACTTATGTAACATAATATTCTATTTTAATTACCAATATAATTTTCCCAAAATAAGATCCGTTTATCGAAAAAAAAAAGGTTTTCATTTTAATTTTTAAATCGACGATAAGTATTCATAGGAACATATAATATGAATTCTGTTCTGATGGTGTAGTCAATATTTTATTTTAGTACCCGGCCGTCCGCCGCGAAATTTTTTTGTAAAGATATTTCCACCCGCCTGATCCTCGCCTCGGGTGACCCCAGAGCTGGCGCCTACTTCAGGCAAAGGCTGAGCCTCGCTATCCAGCGGGGCAACGCCGCCAGCGTGCTGGGGTCCCTGCCGCGCAGTGCGGAGTTAGACGGCGTGTTCGGGCTTTAATTGTAAATAGTATTTAGGTATTTCTTTTATTTTAGTATAATTGTTGTATTATCTATTTGTATTTTATATCTCTCCTTGAAAATTTTTCAGTTACACATAAATTATCTCAATTTTTATGAAGGCTTTTTTATGTTCCGAGAAAGAAAATAAAGGAATATATTTTATTTGACTCTACAACACATACAGTACCATAAAATAAACTATCGGTCGTCATGGTACGGTGGAACACAGAAAAAGGTGTACAGGAGAGTTTTTAAGGTTGAGATTTTCTCAAAAACTACTTGAACTATTACAAAAATTATTTCACTGTTTGATAGATAGTGAAAACTATTTAACCGATCATAGCATCTAGAGATACTTTCAACAAGAGGCGCAGTACCGTATACCATAAGGGCACACGGGGCTCGTGCTCAGTGCCTCCATCCACCTCCATCCTCACGGGAGCCCCGAAGACCAATATTACACTTTACAAATTATTTTCTATATTGAACCATTTATATTTGAGCTGCAATAAGAATTACCGCCAACATTTCTAAGTCAAAATGTTAATCGGACACCAGATCAGTTTTTCTTCTAAACAGTGAAAGTTTTAATTTTCTTGACATCCACTTTTTATTTTCCAATAGGGCCCCATATTTTTGTGTGCTCAAGGGCCCCGGAATGACCTAAGACGGCCCTGGAGACGTTACTGTTCATTTTCGACCTTGAAAACTTGTTACGACAAAGATTGCCTGGAAGAGATCGCTTTTAGCGATAAGGCCGCCAAAATTGTACATTATGTCTATGTAATCTTTTTCTGTAATTGTTGTGATTTATGTACAATAAAGCGTATTTGAATTGAACTACACACTTTGACTACACAAAGTACTAGACCATCACGTTAATGTAATTAATTCGATCCACTGATCTCCTATAAATATAACCGACCCCAATAGATTCCCCTCTAATAAAACCAGAACTAGCTTGCTTCACAAGTATAATAATAAAGAAATCGATATAATAGTAATCAGGGCAAGGCTAGCTTAGCTAGATTATTGCAGCAGCTCTTAACAATGCAATTTGCAAGTAAACTGTAGTCGACGAGAGCTTTAACAACAGCCATATTGTTTAATGACCGGACGAAGGCTCCATGGGAAATTAAACCTACAAGTTGAAAGACTAGAACGTTGATAACGATTATTGCAAATACGAAGAACGGTCTAGAATTTGAATTATTCTTGCATATTACGCTGCGAAATAAAAATCGCATTATTATGGATAACAGTTTTCTTCACCACCGGGATTTGAACCAGGGAACTTATTTTATGCACTGCCGTCAATTTTTTGTATATTTCATTTGATCCTCGGTTGCCTGGAAGAAATCGCTCTGAGCGACAAGGCCGCCTTTGTACAAGTTGTTTCGTTTACTACCTATTTTCTTTGTGTATACCTACTTCTTTGTGCAATAAAGTATTTATCTATATAGGTATAGGATTTTTCGTCGATTTGACTCGAATCAAATTGGCGGAATGTTTCTCCATATACTTAAGTACCTTCCTAGGTATTCTTAGGGATAGTAGCTCGCTGGTGGAAAAGAGCGTGCCATGGAATTCCGAAGTCCCTGGTTCGAATACCAGTCGTGACGAAAACTATTCTCCATTTAGGATTCCGTCCGTGCCTCAAAAGGAAAAAGGAACCCTTATAGGATCACTTTGTTGTCCGTCTGTCTGTCAAGACCTATATCTCAGAAACGCGTGGACATATAAATAAATTTGAAATTAATACCAAATACTCAAGTCTGCAACCTCATGCGGCCGTTTTTTTGTTATTACAAACTTATATTTGCAGACGATCAACTAATCAGGAGTATGTCGATGTATGGACATAATTTTTTGATAATGGCAAAGATAAGTTGGTCTCTAAATCTAGTTTGTCTTTTCGTTAGAGCGATATTACTGGGTGAAGTTGCGTTGCACGGAAGCCCCGGTGCGCGAGTCCGACTTTGGCCGGTTTTTAGGTTTTATTTTGCATAGCATATTTACAACCTACATCTAAAACATAGGGCACAGTATACATCCCTGTGGTACGCCACGACGTTAATTGAACCTAAACGCGTTGACATACGTTAAATAGTATGTAAACGCATACAAAGAGACTCAAAAGGTCACAGGGTTCATGAAAAACATTTAAATGAATGAACCACACAACACAATGTCAAAGGAATTAATAAATAACTTTTGTGTACAGTATCAAAAGCATTTGACGAAACATTCGAATCACATTACCTACCCGACGTGCGGTTAAAAGTCAATTTGTATAATGGAATTAAAATGAATGCCATTTTATGGAAGAGATTAATTTATTAACGGGAAACTGTGATTCATAAAATTATCAATAAGTATATTAAAAATAAATTCCAGTGCATCTGTCGTAGAACCGGTAACTGAAGTGCTAGACGAGCAGGTCATGAACTGATTAACGTAGTGTTAAGCGTACTCCTTTAGTTGAAGGGATGACCTATAAAGGTTGGAGCACATTATGCCGGGCCGCAGCGTGTCGGGGCGGAGAGCAAAAATCCGCTCAAATCGCTGTAATACAATTTGTATGAACTATCGCACACTGTTTAGCCGCAGCGGGTCGTTTTATTGCGAGGTGGATTTGCGTGCGATGCGGCCCGCACCTCCCCGACACAGTGTGCTATAGCGAGCGGATTGGAGTGCACGCGCGCCCGTGTTCATTTAACGATATCTGGCAGCACACTGTACTCAAAATCCGTCAATGCGCTGCGACCCGGCCCGTCACTAATGTGCTAAGTAAGCATTTTGCGCTGAGCTGCGGCCCGCCCCGACACGCTGCGGCCCGGCATAATATGCTCGAAACCATAAAAGTTCAATGACTCTATAAGCCAGGGCTTCCCAAACTGTGCGTCGCGACGCCCTGGGGCGCCGCGGCACTATCCTAGGGGCGTCGCAAGGCGATCTACATAGATAAGCTGTCTGTATCAATGGCAATTACCAAACTTGAGCCCCATTTTGAGAAACTATGCTCAGAAAAGCAAGCACATCGTTCTTATTAATGACAGACAACAAAGTATAATAAATATTTCTTTTCATGCTCGTTCTTCTGGTTTTTTTTTACTCTTTTTCTAATGAAAATCATACAGGTTATTTGAAGTTTTTCTGATAACTTGTTACTAGGCTACGGCTACAACTTTGGTTGGTACTTTTTGACCTAAGGGTGGGGGCGTCGCGAAAAAAGTGTCAAATTCCCAGGGGCGTCATAGTTAAATAATCTCTCAATCATACTCTTTTCATAGGGTTAAGCTCGCCATTGTTTACTTTTTTCCAATTATGTATTAATTTTTAAGATTATGTACAATAAAGAATATACAAATAAGTTTGGGAAGCCCTGCTATGCCTATAAGCAATTCAGAATAGCGCGCAAAACCTATATTAAGATTCCGATGTTACAATGGTTATGAAAACAATGATTATTTCAGTCAGAACAGCTATTACTGTTAATAGGGACGTTGTCGATGTCTGCCCAGCAGGTATGTAAACACATGTATGACGTAAGTCAATAAATAATATGTCAGGCGATGTGATGAGGCGAAGTTGTGGGTTCCTTCCCTCGAGTACGCGTACATAATGTAACGGGTGTGATGGAATAGGTACTGCATACTAGATATCTAGATATCATCTAGGTAAGTAATAGGTATATAAGGTACCTACGGCAACTATAGAGTTCGGTGGCTTGAACAATGGATTTCTTACGGAGGCATAATTTCGAAACCCAGGTCGGCCAATCAATGAGTTCTTGCAGTACGATTTCAAGTCTTACGACGCAAATATTAAGAACTGTCAAAAGTAAAAAGTGTTACCATTGATCTGCTGTCGACTGTACGTTTACAGAATGCTCTCAAAACTTAGAAAAACATCGCGAGGAAACATTCATGCCCGAGAACAATAACAACGCTAAGGGATGTGTAACCACCAATCCCCACTAATCTTGTGTGGTGTGGCGAGGTGTAAGTACCCTCGATGTGAGTATAGTCTTTGCTCCAACAATGGGGATTATTGAAATATGCGATTCGTCGCATTTGGTCCAATTCGCGAAATGTCCAATTCGCATTTGGTTCCACGCTAAGCGGCCTGGATAAGATATTAGGGAACGGGAATAGTGCTAATTCTAGAATGCATACGCTAGTATTAGCCGCCGCTAAGCGAGGCGTCCCGCTCGCTCTTACGTGACGTAGCATATGAACGACAGTGACAGCTGCGTTTAGGATTAGGATTCGACTTAGTAGCTGCTACAGAATTAGATACAGTGACTCACTAAGTCATGTCAGTACATGAGTCCTCTGGTGGTTTTTCATGAACCAGAAGACTACATATTCTCCCCAAGACCAGTACCGTCTTTTCATAAGGGCACACGGGGCCCATGCCCAGGGCCCCCATCCTCACGGGGGCCCCGAAAGACCGATATTACACTTTACAATTTATTTTCTAATTTGAACCTTTTATATTTGAGCTGCACTAAGAATTACCGCCAACATTTCTAAGTCCAAATGTTAATCGGACACCACAGCCGTTACCATGAACTCTCATAGCAGAATTACTTCAATAATACTTTGTTATTTCATACCATGTGTCGTCCTTAATAAGCTTACTTTTAGGTCGTCATGGTGCGTTTATATTGTATTGAAGTAATCATGCTATATGACTTCATGGTAAGGCCTCTGCTCAGTTTTTCTTCTAAACAGTGAAAATTAAAATTTTTCTGTCATCTACTTCTTATTTTCCAACAGGGATCCATATTCTTGTGTGCCCAAGGGTTCCGGAATGGCCTAAGACAGCCCTGCCTAAGACCTAACGTATTCAAGGTCTGCCCGAAGGAGGTTAAAGGCAAGGAGAGTACCTACATAACAAATTGTCTAATCCATGTGAAAACGGGGCTTCCCAAGCTGATTATATGCCAACCGTCAAATGTTACAACAAAAACATAATAATAAAACAGTCAAAGATGTCGGGGGAAATATAAAAGTTACAGTATTAGCAAAGAGTTCAGTTTATCCATCATCGCCATAACTAAAGCAATAAAAAGAGTTAGGTAACTATATAAAACACAGCAGGCAAACAAAATGAAAGAAAATGTAAAGGAAGGTATTTTAGAAATTTCTATTATTTACAAAAACAATGACACTGCGAGGAGAATACGAACATGATGAAGGATAATAAAGTTAGTCAAACGGACAGACTGTTTGATATAAAATATGGAAGTCGGTGTTTATAATGCTCCGTTTGCATGATATGACAGCAACTTGCATAGGTACGTAAGCGACACGCAACACTGTTGGCAGAGTCCATGCCAACGTTGGCACAAATTAAATAATTGAAAAACAAATGCTGTAGTATTGCTTATTATTGAGAACGCATCAATAGTAACACTTGTGCTGCTATTTATAAACATAGTTAAACCTCACTTTGCTTAAATCGTGCTATCTCTTTCACACTTCGTTAAAAAAGGTTAAGATAGAAAGGGACAACCCTGTCACCACTCGGATAAACGGCGGCGTAACTTTAAATCACGTTTATGAATAACAGCCTTGAAATATGGAATGGAGGCCACGAGCGGGTAAACGAAGTGTGGAGTGTGGGACGACACCCATAGATGGTGGCTGACATGGACTGGATGCAACAAGCCGAGAATCGTATTGAAGCGCCTCGGGAGAAGCCTACGTCCAGTGATATGAGCTGGTGATGACTTGAAGTATGATTTCAGCTGTAACGACGCAGATAATAACCCTTCGGCCGTCTACGAAACCGGAGTTTCGAAACTGGCTTCGATAGAGGCTTTTGTAGTACTTGTACGTAACTGGCTTCGATCAAGTATTTTTTTTTACTTGTACGTAATTAGTTTCGATCGAGGCTTTTGCTGTGCTTGTAGGAGGAAACCGACTGCGATTACTTCATAAAGCAATTTGTGGGTAACTAACCAAAAACAGTATGATTCAATGTTATATCAACTGGAAAATGAGGGCGTTCACTTGATGGCGAACATACCGCATTTCCAAAATATAAAAACCGGTCTGAATAATAATCGGAATAGAATATTGGGCGTACCTAAGGTACGTTTTTGTTAATGGTACAACGGCTAAAGTTTTGCAAGTTTTAGTTTGGTTTGTACGGTGGAACATAGAGAAAGGTGTACAGGAGAGTTTTTAAGGTTGAGATTTTCTCAAAAACTACTACTTGATCTATTGTAAAAACTCTTTAACTGTTTCATAGATAAAAGTTAAAACTATGTACTGTAAAATAATTATTAAATTCGGTCCAGTAGTTTTTGAGAAAATCTCAACCTTATTGAGGCCCCCAGTATACCTACTTATCTCTCTGTCTTCGACTGTACGTGGGGCAATGATTTCAAAACATTCACGCTTTAACATGTAACGATGACAGCACACGAATTGTAAACACTTAGCACCTTGTAACGTTGTTTTGTGCACGAAGCAAGAGTTAAAACCGTACTTCAAGTTGGTAATATTTACGTGCTGTTGAGCCGTACAAATACATACAAATAAACTCGTGAAAATTAGAAGTTGCGCAAGTAAACTTGCACGTGTAGATGGAACTCGAGCGATACATTTATCAAATGTCTAGTTTCAACATGGTTGCGCAGTAGAAACTCTTTTGATCTACTACTCGAATCTGTTTCGGAACCATAAACAAGAAAATAAAAATAAATGTGTTGGATTGTGTTAATGAATAACATACAGGTTCTCTTGAAAATGGCGGGAAACGACGGTTGCGAAATTATTTGATAATTTTCCTTTTAACGTCTACAGGGGCTATCTTGTGTTTAATATCACGTTAAATTAATCAGAAATTGTTCGCGAATGACAGTATGGTGAAGTTATTGGATTATTTATGCAAGATCTGAAGTTTCAAGCTTTTATCAAGAGTTCCCGCTACATGCTCGGGAGTGAACGTGACTGTCGAGCTGCTTCGTCCAGAGTAAGACATGAAGACGCGGCTACCCAGGGTGAAGACGCTACTGCGACTCCTCTGGAGGAAGACTATTATCTAATGAATTTTCTGTAACATGACATTGGCAAATGACGAACTGTCGAGTCCATTAATAAAATAAATAACATACAGCTACATTCATGGATCTACAAACACTGCGTAAACGGATTAAAATAATAAAAATTAATAATTTGTAAGATATTATTTTCCAAAGTTGGCTCATGGTAGGCCCTTAACTCGGCGGGAGGCGCACCCTGTTTTGGAACACTGAATGTCGCTACCGGGTAAAAAGTACCACAGAGTTTAGTTGATAATATCTCGCTTTTCGTCTAGTGAACTGCAATAATAGTATTTTTATATTAAATTGTATTATATTGTAAAGCTAATAAAACAACAAAATACTCATGAAGTCTTTTTATTAACTTTTTTAGAAAGTTTTAATGAAACATAAAAAATTTACTTAGTTTCTAATCAAACTGGAATAATGGCTTTTTTTCTTATTATTATATAAAATAAAGATCGAAATCAATAGTAATACATTCTAAACTAGCAAATAATCATATAAAAAAACATACTATTCTAATAAAAGAACTTCTTGCAAAAATAACTCATACTTGGGCTTATCGTAAAAAACTTCACACGTCTGTAGTTGTCAAGTGCAGTATGCCAACTGGTCGCCGAGCGGTGTACGCATCTGTTATTAACCCGATTGAAGGTACCTAGAACGACGCGGATGGGGAATGCGCAAGAAAAAACATATTTACAGTTTTTGTACCCCTGTGGTAAATTTTACCCGGTAGCGCCGCTCGCCGAGTTAAGTAAATTGAACAATTTGGGGAAAAATAAAATTCTAAATGGCATGGTCCCTCTAAATAGACCCTCTGCAATAAGCGGCATACCCCAGTACTAATATTGCAAGTGGAATCAGCTCCCGAGCAATTATCAGACCTTTCGAGTCCAATATTCAATTCCTAGCAATCTACGACCGAATCGTTTGGTGTGAACAAAAATGCACTCTATATCGAGGAATTAACGTTCATGTGATACTTTACCTATACCTATCAAACGCAAATCTAATTTCATCTAGCGGAAAGAGCGGAAAAAGAAGTGGTTAAGCGATTGCTGTGAGGTCAAACGTGATAACATGCCTTTTAAAATCTTATGGATTACATTTGACGTGACTGAAAGTAGCTGCTATCTCTTTCGCAAATTAATCTAAAAAAAGACTATAATTTTAGGCCTGAAAATCTTGGATTAAATTATGAAACATCTACAGAATCATTACCTATAGATATCTTCCTGTCATACCAAAGAAGTGCATGCTACTCTCAAGTCTCAGTAGTTCGGTGATTTTGTCTGGGGCCGAACTACTGAGATCCTCTTAGGCCTGTATTAATAAATCACTCTCAGCTCAAAAGTCAACCTTGAGAACAAGCTCAAGATGGCGTTCCTATTAATAAATGTAACTTAGGTGCGCGTTTAGGAATCGGGTATCACGTGAGTAACGCCGTATTAATAAACAAAACTCAGTTCTCAAGAGAACTGTCAAACTCACACTTGAGAACGTATTTGCTGATTGTAGGCGAACCGCGATGTTTACTTGAGTTCCTCCATGATGAAAGACATCACGTGCTACACCCTCAAGATTGGCTTATTAATAAATGACATACTTGAGACGGTGATCACGTCTTGAGAGAGTATCAGCTGAATTCGCTCTTAAGGGCGGGTTTGAGCTCAGACTATTAATACGGGGTAGTCTCAACAATTCGGCTAGTTCCTTCCGATTCAGAAAGTTGAATTCCTAAAATATTGAATTCCCAAAATGTTGAATTAATGGAAAAGGTATAATATAAGATAACCGAACAACTTTTGTATCACGGCTTTTCTCATAAAAATAAATCGCGAATATGGAAAAGTCGTAAAACAAAAGTTGTTCAGTTACTAATACTGAACACGTTTCGGTTTACGCACGCAAAAAGAGAACCGCACTAAGACGTTGTAAATACTTTATGGAATTATGTACCTATACATGCGGTTCCACAGTTACACCACATTTTGCGCTACTAAGAAGGAGTTAAGCCTCTTAAGTGCTCTTAGCTATGGACATAACTGTCAGAGATTTGCCCCTAAGTCCGTAGAATGGTTAAGTAATGTTATTAGCCATGAAATAGACAGCCAGCGAGCAAAAGGCTGCTGAGAATGGTTAAGGGCGCATTCAAATATGCCGCAAAAATGACTAGTGAATATATTCATATGTTATTTTACAATAATTTATGTTTTATTTTACATCTCTAAACAAATAAATTCAATAATTTTGTTTTCTAATCAGTAAATGACATATGATAGCGATAGATAGAGGCATAAATATTTTGTCACCGATACGCCTCTGGGCGCTTCACGATTGTAGACAGTACCTAAATGTTAATTTATAATAATTGTAAATTAATTAAACTAAATATTATTGTTTAAGTATTGAAACTCCGTATGGTTTAATATTACCTATTTTGTTAAGAAAATGACTTGTAAATTTTTATTTATCAATAAATTACTGAACTGATAAAAAACCGTCCAAAAACTCCATAGAATCCCTCTAACTAACAGCGAAGTTGTAGGGTCATCTCGCTGCTTACTAAGAATAATTGTTGTATTCGCTACGCTAAAGAGTTAGATACCACGTTTTGCGCTACATGAGCTAACAAACGACGTCGGAGAGCCCTCAAGAAAACGTTTCAGTCGCGTAATGCGAGAACTCTGTTAACTGAGAAAACTCCTCCGCTGAATAATTGGATACCAACCACATTATGTGTCAGCTAGGTACGTACGTAGGTAGGTCTAGCGCAGATAAAAGTGTGCAGGAGAGTTTTTAAGGTTTAAATTATTTTCCGGCACGTTGCCGGACAACAGGGAACTATCTGAATGGCATTCAGATAGTTCAACCGACCTATTGTATATATAGTTTTTAGTTTAGTTTATAGAGATACAGGGATGGGTGGCTGGAAGAGGCTCAGGACAGGGATGGATGGAAGAGGAGGGGGGAGACCTTTGCCCAGCAGTGGGACAATATATAGGTTAACAAAAAAAAAAGTTTAGTTTATATTTTATAGGTTTTTTTTTATAATTATTATTACATGTCAAAATAATATTTATTAACTATTTAAGTGAAAAGTATACAACTATACAATACTAAAAACGGACTAGACATTTTTTCTAGGTTAATATTATAATAGTGATTTTTAATTTTTATTGTTTTATGAATAAATACTTATCCCTTTTAACGCATCAGTCAATTCGCAATTATACTGAAAATATATCTTAATTTATTTTTATGTAGTAATTAAATAAATAAATAAATAAAGATACATTTATTCATCTGAAACATAATTAAGAACTTAAAAGTAACTTAGTTATAGTAGTACCTATTGTTACAGATGAATAGGAAAGGCCTCAGCGACACGCTGCTTTTCAGGTCTTTCCTACTCTCGTACAGTCTCGCTAATCTCAAAGACTAGTATATCAGTATCTCTTATTTTAGTACAAGCCAAAGATAATTTGCTATGGAACGGTCTAACACAGAGGTAGGTGTGTACAGGCGAGTTTTTAAGGTTGAGATTATCTCAAAAACTACTTGACCTACTGCAATAATTCTTTCACTATTAGATAGAATAGAAAACATTTATTTGCCACACACACAGAGCACCTGAACACAAGACATACCTAATAAGTACAGAGAAAAGAGATACGTATTGCAGTGGTGTGGTGTCAAACAGGTCTCCAGCTCAGGGGGGTGACCGCGACTTCACTCGTTTTCGTTATCGTTTTCATTTCGACACTTGAACAATATACAATGCTGCGTTCGCTGTCGTTTGTTAAAACTTGTAAAAACGTAGCAGCAATGTCTAGCGTCCATGTGTCAAATTGAAAGCGATTAGGATAATGACGGATGTCGCGGTCACCCCACAGAATACTCTTACAAAATAGGACACTTCATTCGGGCTTCGGATCCTATGTGAGTATGTATGTCTAATTTTTTGTCACGCTCTGCAGCCTAAACGGCTTGATGGATTTTAATTTTTAACATAAGTAATATGAGGTCGTTAGATTCGTCTTGATTGTACAAGTGACAAGGCTACAAAATTTTAATTAAAATAAAGAGGCAGTCGTTTAATTTATTATGGATTACGGTTCTGGTTTCACAGAAATGGTCAGTTACCGTATTCTAAATTACAGCAACCGGTGAGAGAGTGAAGTTGAGAGTCTCTACAAGAGGTTTCGTTTCGCTCGTCGCGAATTGCTCGCCGACTTCTTAGCGGGGATATAAATGCCAGAGATTTGTCGCAGTCCCTTTGAGTCTTTGAGTATTTAAGCCTTGCCGGTGGCTAAAACGTCGTTAAAATAATAATACTTATATATAAGTAGAAAAAAGAAGAAGAGTAAAGCTCTAAAATACAGGGGTCTCGACACCCTTTACAACTTTGTTGCTTTTGGTGTCGAGACCCTCGGCCCGTGGGGTCCCGGCGCTTGGTCGCTTTATAAAGCCTTAGCAAACGAGTAGTAGATGCCACTGGTGATCCAAGAGCTGGCAGCTACATCGCACAACGGATTAGCATCGTGATCCAGCGAGGTAACGCTGCCAGTGTTTTGGGTACTCTTCCTGTTACTAAATTTTTAAAAATACTTTAGATCAGGTTTTTTTAAATATTTAATGGTTCTTTTTTATTTTATATTGTACCTTTTTGAAATAAACTAGCAGTAGAAAAATAGGATATTTAGGCTATTACCAATAACCTGAACCTGATTATTGAATTTTATTTAATTTACTAGCTGACCCCGCGATCTTTGTTCCGCGTTAGAGGCAATAAATTAGCAGATTTTTTCGTCGATTTGTCGACAGGTACTCGATTACCGATTACCATTACCGATAGTCAGGAATTTCTCATATAAATCTTCATCATATTTATCTTTCATTTTTTTCTTACTGGAACAGTATCTGGATGGGTGACCGCTAGTGACACTTTCATCTAAGCTCGATGCCTCGGAAAGCACGTTAAGCCGTAAATAAAGTTGTTTTGTAGGTTTCTGTTCGATATGCTGTCGACTGTACCCAAGGGCGTCGCCAGCCGATGGCCCAGGGGGGGGGCAAGTCGATATAAATTACAGCTGTGTGTGAGAACAGGCGACGACGCGGCCGCGTGGACGGAATAGGAGAGACAGTAGCACTCTCCTCTCCCCGCTCGCTCTCGCCTCATCGCCTTTCCAGTACCTGACTAAGGACTTTGCATTGGGCTGGATATTTTTTCTAATCTCTAGGGGGGGGGCAGCTGCCCCTACTGCCCCCCCCTGGCGACGCCCTTGACTGTACCATATGTTTCCGATCACCGGTTCGCCCGCTATCATGGATCGCCGAGCTAACTTGGAAACAATACTTGACACCTAACCGAACCTTTAGATAAGAGCCCTTTGTGATAATGACAATTGAGAGACGTTTCCGAAAGCGACGAAACCGACCGAGTATCTATGTACAGTCGACAGCAGACCAATGGTAACACTTGCAGTACGATTTCAAGTCGTAAGACGCAAATAATAAGAACTGTCAAAAGTAAAAAGTGTTACCATTGATCTGCTGTCGACTGTACCTACAAGTCTTACAATCGAAACAGAGAAGAGTTACAGGGCCTTAAGGCTTCGTATGCGCGGATTTACAGTTTTTCTATGAAGGCTACGGCACTAACTACTAAAATTAAACGTCTGAAAAAATATGTAGCAATCTTGGGGTGTCTATTTAGGGACTGAACAATACCGATACTTTTGCTCTTAACATAGATTATCATAGTAATACCTGGTTAAATCTAGCTATAATCTCGCCTTCAAATGTAAGTATTCATATCCATTTATTTGGTAAATATTTCATTTACATGTCATTAAAATTTGAATTATTATTAATAATTCAATGTATGAGAGCTCGGTGGCTCAGTGGTTGGGTCAATGGACTTGCAATATGGAGGTCCCAGGTTCGATTCCCAGCTAGGGCAGCCATGTACCAATGAGTTATCCTCGGTTTTTTTCGACGGAAAAACTTACGTACATCTACCGAGTGCTCTCAAAACGGTGAAGGAAAACATCGTGATGAAACCTGCATGCCGTAGAAGAAGAAGAAAAAATCTAAGTCATGTGAAATCCGCCAACCCGCAGTGGGCCCGCGTGGTGGATTATGGCCCGAGCTCCCTCGATGTAAGGGAAGGTCTGTGCCCGAGCAGTGGGGCAATATAAATAGACTGATGATGATGATGAATGTATCTACCAAAACCCACATAATATCGACAAATCAAAAAAAATCGGGCATCCCTAAAAATGCAGAGTGACGTCACGAATCTCGCGAACATGGCCGTCTAGCGTTTTTGACGTGTGGGAAAAACGGGAAATATTTTAATTTCAATTTAATTTTTTACAGTCATCTTCTACTTTTATGTAATAAAAGTGATATATTTGGGATCCTAATGTGAAATACTATATTGTTTTATTGAATTTCGATATGAGTCAACTAGCCTATTGTTAGCATTGCTCTCCTATAAACAACTAGATACACAGTCTGCCTTCTAAAAATGTCCGAGTGCAAAGAAGGTCCAAACGGATGAATGGACCATTCATTTACCATAACATGTCACCACTCTCAAGCAATTGTGATGATATTCATTCAATATGTACAATTGTACAATTTAACTTTTAAATAATTGTTTTATGTAAATGTTGTGCATAGTTATTATTGGAATGCAAATGCCAATGCCAGATTTTGCCCCACCATCAACCGCCTGTTGTACAAGAGAACGAATAAATGTAAAAATTACTCTGTTTTTTATTAAAATTATTGGTTTAAAATAAATTTTGGTACAAGTTGCGATTCGAAAAAAAACAGCCTAATTAAGAATTCAGAAAATAGGAAGAAATGGAAGCGAATTATTAATTGTTTTTGTTATTCTTCTATAGGAGTTGCGAGAGTAGTAGAAAACGATACTGATTATGATTATGCAATATGAAACCTGTAATAAGTCCCCAACAAAATTATAGGTACAGCTTAAATGGTCACGTAGTTTTGTAGGTGGGGCAAAGCTCCATTGAAATGTGGCAATGTTGTACTATACATAAGATTGTCTACACTGTAATAATTTGTATTCTGTTACTGTGCCGAAAATAAATAAATAAATAAATTTGCTTTATTGGACATTATTTGGACGTTAACAATGGACTCTTATTTGGACGTTTTTTAAATTGTTTTAGTAAGACCTTTGTGTATCTAGAACAAAATTTTCTGTTAATCCCAGTGTCTACAATAAAAGGAATATGCTTGATATAGGTTCCGTTTTCGTAACGTCTTGTTTAATTTCATGTAATAGTATTTACTGACAGATCTTGTTTGTCTCTGTCATCGCATATTATTTGTACGTGACATATCAGGGTCATGACCTACTTTCTCCCAAAGGAAAATGTTCGGACAATTCTTTTAATTTCCTCGAGTTTGTTCTTAGTTACCTTATGAATTTGATGTGCTCTTTTTATTTATTTACTTTACTTTATTGTACACGAAAAAGAAATACACAAACTTTAGCCCGTACTTAGGGCCGTATCCGATGTTAGGAGTGTGAGTGAATGCAGACGGAGTGACTGTGACGTCACTGAGGCACTGACAGAATACCAGCGCTGCGCGCGCGCCGCCCCGTGCGTGCGCGCGCGCAGCTATATGCTGAGTCAGCGCCGTTTCATTACTGCGACACACAGACAATATATACCTAAAACACTTATGTTACCTTCTTTAGTGTAGTATACCTATCTGTTCTCCATGTTTGAACCTTCTTTTGTGTATATATTTTAGAGTGTTGCAGAAACGAATAAATGTTTTATCTATCTACTACTGCGTGATCCGCAGTGCGCGAAGAAACGTCACCGGAGACGCGGGCGTGGCGCCGCTCACCTTGAAAAAGACCGTCGAAATCGGTCGAAACTGTCGGTCAAATTGCCGACTTCAACAATATATTATAATAAATACACAAACATAAGTTTCGAGAGAAGTATACTCATCTAGAGAGATTTATTTCAGCAAGACCTACAAAAGCGAAAATAGCTTTCAATAACTTTTATATGCCTCTAAGGGAAAAAGAAAAGAAGAAAGACAAAGAAGACTTCACCGTTTTGAGAGCACTCGGTAAATGTACGTAAGTTGTTCCGTCGAAAAAAAACGAGGATAACTCATTGGTACGGTGGAGTTTTTGAAGTTAAGATTATCTCAAAAACTACTTGACCTATTGCAAAAATTATTTCACTGTTTGACAGATAAAAGTTAAAACTATGTAACTGTAACAGAATTATTAAATTCGGCCCAATAGTTTTTGAGAAAATCTCAACTTTATTGAGGCCCCCTGTATATCTATGTCTTCGACATATTCATATGGCTGTGGCTGGAAATCGAACCTGGGACCTCCGTACCACAGAGCTCGGTGGCTCAGTGGTTGGGTCAATGGTGACCCAACCACTGAGCCACCGAGCTCCCCGAACCGAGAATAACATCTCTCGATCATTGCTAAATGCAGACCTTTGCCCGTAAGGGTCAAACATGCTTATTTCATTACATTCTGTAACCCTAAAGTGACGATACACTGACGTAGGTTTCCATTAACGCTCCAAATTATCCCAGATTTCAGAGCCGACCCATCGTTTGACAAATTGCGTTTACTGCCATCATATGACCGCACATAACCTGAGGATAGGGGTGGCACAACAAGCGTCCAGGGTAGTAGGGACCCTGGGGGAGGTAGCAGGCAGCATACAAACGATGCGTTGGTAGGTTCTGGTTTGTCTGGATGGGTGGCAAGGCAAGCTAGGTGTGTTTCGTAGGATATCCCGGAACTCTCCTAAAAGCACGAGGTCGGCCATAGAGGGGATTTTACATGGTAAAAATGCCACATAACCCAAAAAATACGAGTTTAGTGAAATGAACCATTCTCAATATCATTAGAAACTTATAATCTGGCAACAACTGTCAACTATTGCTACTGCTGCACGCACCGTAGTTATATATTTCATTATTTTATAAGTATTTTTTGTACAATATGTATGCTGTGTTGTCAAATAAATGGTCATTCATTCATTCGTTCGTTCAATCATTCATTCAATTTTTATTCATTGCGCGTATTTTTTTATTAATATGACACTTTATTCACTTTACGATCTAGCCTAAATACAATAAGACTAATAATTAATTTGATTTTGACCTAAATTTCTATAAATTGGCACTTTTATCTACGAGTTAGTCCAACGACATCACTTAGAGTCTATATTAAGGGCGATCACTTTGTTCACGTGTCTTACATTCGTGCACTATCACTACGAATTGTTTTCACTACACTAACTCAAACGGTATGGTTTCTTTTCAGACTTCTCACTATTGCACAGAATGAATAGATTTTAAATCAATTAATTAATACTACTTACATCTAGTTTCACTGCAGTCCAATTAACTGTCCATGAAGGTACAAACGGTCAGATTTTCACCCCATCTCATGATGCTCTCAAATATCTGAAATTCCCTGTCCCCCATATCGACAACCCTAGCAGTGACCTATCGTCCACAGTATTGGGTCACGGCAGCCCGATGGGGTCACGCGACGCACTGATTGCGGGCCACCGGTATTAGAGCACCTAATTGGATGTGCTGGGATTGCATTATGATATTAACGGTAGCTGAGGCTTACAATGTACCAACCGACCGTCGTCGGGCTTTTCTTAAATCATTCACATCAATCGCTGATATACTCGTAGTTTGACCAGACCCGCTGTACCGCGCCTGAGGTAGCTGCGCGGCGAGACGCGGCTGTGGAGCCGCTCGCTCACTCTGTCATTGCGTCTTGCGCTCTCTCTCGCACTATAGTATGACCGGGCGCGCTGACCCGCGCCTGAGGTAGTTGCGCGGCGAGACGCGGCTATGGAGCCGCTCGCTCACTATGTCATTTCGTCTTGGGCTCTCTCTCGCACTCGCGCGAGGCCTGCACCCCGCACGGCTGGCGACACACAAGGCGCCGTACTATACGGTCAGACTATATCCTTCCAACTGGACTAAGACCAGGCTACAGGTAGATCACTAGTTCCCCTTAATGCTAATTTATTTTATTTATTTATTTTATGAAATAGGTTACCCACAGGGTGTACACCAAAACAATTACAGTGTAATAGTCCACAAACTAATTATGCTAAGTGTCACCCCAATTATAGGCAACAACGGCATGCTTAAAAATCCAAGGAAAAGGTTACAATGTTTAACAATAAAAATAAAATTCAACAAATTTAGAAAACATTTCAATAACTAACCTAACAAACAAACAAAAATCTGTTTGAAAAATCTGTTACTGATGGGAGGCAACAGCTGCCTCTTTAGAATCATCAATATCTATAATCTGTGCCTTAAATCTACCCAAGCTATCGGAACAAATATCAATTTTAATTTTCTTACTAACTAACTAATGAACTCACTTGGAAGCTATTGTTGGCGTTGTTGATGCTGCATTCGGCAAAAGTGGCGTCTTCTAGCTCGAATTCATCCCACAGTTGGCTCTGCAACAAATGAGAACATTTTGTCAATATTTTGATTTATCTAAAGCTAGATTCAGAATCTCAACGATTTCCGCTGCTTTATTCATGTGTTCAGCCTTTATCCACTTAACGAGGCTGCAAACGATTCATATCTAGTAGAAAGATAACCTAATTGTCCACAATTGACACACGATTGCAGCTCTTAATTGCAGGACAATAAGAACGGCATATAGTCCACTTCTGCTCTAGATTGTACGGTCTAACACAGAAAGATGTATATGACAGTTAAAGGTTGAGATCTTCTCAAGTTGTCATAGACCACTTACCCCATAAACATGAAATCGGTACAAATGACAATGTCAGATTCTGCCCCACCATCAACCGCAAGTTGTACAAGATAACTAATAAATGTAAAAATATCTCCGTTTTTTATTAAAATAATTGGTTTAAAATAAAGTTTTTTACAAGTTGCGATTCGAAAAAAACAGCTTAATTAAGAATTCAGAAAATAGTAAGATATCGAAGTGATTTATTCATTGTTTTTGTTATTCTTCTATAGGAGTTGTGAGAGTAGTAGAAAATGATACTGATTTTGATTATGCAATATGAAACCTGTAATAAGCCCCCAACAAAATGATAGGTACAGCTTAAATGGTCACGTAGTTTTGTAAGTGGGGCAAAGCTCCATTGAAATGTGGCAATGTCTTTTATCATAACATAGGCCCCTGTAAACTTTTCTCTGCTTTCGACTGTACAACTCAATGTTATCTTATCTGTTAAACGATAACCATTTGCCAGCCATTAATGGCTCTGATAAAGCTTACAAACAATAGCTGTTAGTGTTAGGTATTGGAGCGACGAATGGCGATTGTTGTCGTTTCCAGCTAAGCTTTCCAAGTAATAGTCGCAGCGTCTGATGCTGCTATCAGTATCAGTTACAATCTGCTGACAGAACCGTCTGTTTGTATTACAAATGGGATTAGGGATCTGTTGTTCTAAACTAGCTTTCTGCCTCATGATGTTGTTCGCAAATAGAGTTTCTCGAACCTAGTAGAAGATAGATTAAAGGCGATCTTCCTTATTATTCTATTATTTATTTTCCCGCATATTTGTATGAAAACGCGAGAAACTCAAAACTTATAGGGTCCCGTTGACCAAGAATCATGAAATTTGGCTAGAAGCTAGGTCTTGTATCACAAGTAAAGAAAAACATCCGAAAACTGTAAATTTTTAGTTAAGTACATCTATAAAATACATTTTTTTTATTACAAACTTATATTTACAGTTGACCAAAGAGCCGGGGAGTATGTCGATGTTAATATTATTTTACGAACGGCAAAGATAAGTTGGATCTTTTCGTTAGAGCAAAGTTACGGGGTTAAGTTGCGTTGCACGGAACCCTCAACCGCCGACGGACAGCCGACTCACACTTGGCCGTTTATTTAATCTATAAATCGGTCAATAAATCTGTGTAATATTAATTTTCGTTTGCATACTTATCCACTGGCCCGAAGTGGGTCTTGTTCTCCAAAATTCACGTTTAGACAATTTAAAAGTTTGTTTCAACTTCATAAAACTAAAGTGATTGTCAACGATGACAAAAAATGACAATGCCAGATTCTGCCCCACCATCAACCGCTAGATGTTCAAGATAACGAATAAATGTAAAAATATCACCGTTTCTTATTAAAATTATTGGTTTAAAATAAAGTTTTGTATTTTCTAGCGAAGCAAATTATTCATTGTTTTTGTTATTCTTCTATAGGAGTTGCGAGAGTAGTAGAAAATGATACTGATTATGATTATGCAATATGAAACCTGTAATAAGTCCCCAACAAAATGATAGGTTCTACAGCTTAAATGGCCACGTAGTTTTGTAGGGCAAAGCTCCATTAAAACATGGCAATGTAATTTACAGCAAATTGTGTTGAAAACACGACGAGAAAATAAGTTCATTTTGATGAGTAGAATAGAACACACAGAAACGTTGCTACATTTTCTGAGGTAGCAAAAGCACGCGAGCATATTTTTTTTCGTTTTATTTAACTGCAAACGCCACCTTTGACCTTTCGCATATTTTATTTACACTCGGGGCTGGCAGCCTTTTGAAATCAGAACTTTCTGACTACATAATGTTTGCTGATGACACCGCTGCGGGAAGGTACACTTTTAATAAAACATTTGTTGGAAACAATCCGATTACACTAGAAGCTGTTGACAATTGTTACCTTTCATCAAAGTATATTTTGGTAGTATATTTTTATTGAGTATAATTTAATTTACATTTCACTTCATTCATATAAGTATTATTGCATTTATATATTACCATAGCATATTTAATTATTATTGTAGTGTGGGTCGCCCCCCGACCAGATGGAGGGATGACCTTCGCAAAATGGCTGGCAGGGACTGGATACAGAGGGCCGAGAGTAGGGTTGATTGGCGCGCTTTGGGAGAGGCCTACATCCAGCAGTGGACTGATACGGGCTGATGATGATGATGATTTAATTATAGTATATTGTTGTACACAGATTACAATTCACAATAATAAATACAATTAGCATACTAGGTTTTGAGTCGCAATTTTGACATTTTGTAAATACCTAGTGTGACACTTGTCAATACCAGCCGCTGCACTAGGCGAGCCTGTATCGCGGTGGCTGGTTGCTACCCAGTTATATGGTAAGTACTGTGTGTGAGAGAGAGAGGGTGTGTGTTGTGTGTGTGCGCGTGTTTGTGAGTCACGTGTATAAGGGTGTGTGGATGAGAGCGTGTGTGAGAAGGTGTGTGTGTGTGTATGAGAGAGAGTGAGTAAACAAACGACAAAAAGGTGGACAGTTACAGACTTGGGTTTATAAGTGCGCAAAGTAATTCGTCAGATGCCTCGGTGCTTATTTTTCGAAAAAGAGTACAAAATGCACTATTGTTAAGGGTGAAATGTGACATAGGTATATTAATTCTGCACAGCGTTTAAGTAAATTAAACAATTTTATTTACAATAAATTCAAATATCAAAGAAAATATTAATTTGATGTGCATCTTTGGAGTTGTTATATTTTAAGGTAGTTTTAATTTTTGGCAATGATTTCTTTTATTGGAATTTGACTTAAGGGCTTTCCATGAGCCAACTAGCGCCGCCAATCATAAAAAAATTATATCTTCTAATATAATCAATTTTATTAAAAAAGCTATGTACACAGTGTTTATTACTATAAATACTATTTTTTAAATGCTTGTTTATATCGTGATTCAATTTCGCTAAGTTGTAGTTCGCATAATTGCGAAAAACATTGCGAAAACAGCGTTTTTGGCATATTTGTGAACTACAACTTTGCTTGTCGGAATTATGCCATGTATTGTATATTAAAAAATAGTGTTTATCATAATAAAGATTGTGTACATAGCTTTTTTAATAAAAATTAATAATTAGTAAGATATTTTTTTTTTAAGATTGGCGCCGCTAGTTGGCTTATGGAAGGCTCTTAATGGTGATTATTATCATTTCTAAGGTAATTGTGTGATTTGTGACGTACATAGTTTAAAAAAATTGCAGTTTTGATTTACTAAAAAACCTTGCCATTTTAATATTTATCATGAGTACAACTCCAAATTTCAATTTGTCGAATGAATTCAAGGAGACCCTGTATAGTCGACTTATGAAATACTTGACCACTATAAGGGCTAACATCGTGCAACACGTTTCTATTAATTTATTTATACAAAAAATGCCACAAAGAGGTACGGTGGAACACAGAGAAAGGTGTACAGGAGAGTTTTTAAGGTTGCGAGTTTCTTAAAAACTACTTGACCTATTGCAAAAATTCTATCACTGTTTGATAGATAAAAGTTAAAACTATGTAACTGTAAAATATTTTTTAAATCCGGTCCAGTAGTTTTTGAGACAATCTCAACCTTATTGAGGCCCCCTGTATACTTATCTCTGTCTTCGACTGTACGTGTATAGTTCCATATAAAAGGCATTAGTTATCGCTTTTTATATCGAATAGTCACGTTCGTTTCGGCCTTGACTCGGTCAAACCTTTCGGCGGCGAAACCTTTCACGGAACGTAAACATAGGTCCGTGCGTAAGGAGTAGGCTTATCTGTGGAGTTTTTATAGGTGTACAGTATATTTTCTTGGCCTAATCTTTAGAGTGAACCACATAGACCACCTGTAACAGGAGGGCGCCTGTGTCTGCCCGCATATGAGCGTAAGATTGCTTCGCGACACGTGTAACCTAGAGACATTATCGACATAGACGCATCTCTTTTAATACGGCACCCCTGTCCCCCCGCTTCGTCTATATGAGCTCATCGTTGACATAATTTTTCGCATGCAAAAGACATTGCCACATATCAATGGAGCTTTGCCCCACCTACAAAACTACGTGACCATTTAAGCTGTAGGTACCTATCATTTTGTTGGGGACTTATTACCGGTTTCATATTGCATAATCATAATCAGTAGGAGTTGCGAGAGTAGTAGAAAATGATAACAAGGACAATGAATAATTCGCTTCGATTTCTTACTATTTTCTGAATTCTTAATCAAGCTGTTTTTTTTGTTTGATTCGCATGTTGTAGGTACAAAACTTTATTTTAAACCAATAATTTTAATAAAAAAACTGAGATATTTTTATATTTATTCGTTATCTTGTACAACTTGCGGTTGATGGTGGGGCAGAATCTGGCATTGTCATTTGTACCGATTTCATGTCTATATAAGTGGTCTGTGACTGACTACTTTGAGAAAAATTGTTGATATTTGCAGGTAAGTACCCCCATTTTACAAAAATAACTGATTATGTCCGCTCGTTTGCACGCACTCGCCTTTGTGCCTCGTTTACATAAGTCGATCACTGGATTCCAAGTTTTTGACAACAGAAAACCATTAGATAAATATATGGATTTTGTAACGCGAAAATAACTTTATCAGTAACACAATCGTTACGAATCATTTCAATGTCTTCTAACAAATTAAGCAAATTTGTTTCTCTAAGCCTAAACTTTGTAAACATAACATAAATAATTTAACAAAGTTAAAGTACTCGAGTGTGTGATAAGGGTAAATTGAATTTAAGGCGATATATGGTTGTCAAAAGCAAGAGTGAGACAGAAGATCCGCAGCGGCGGAGTGAAGAGCACGCCGCAGTGCCTCAGTATTCGTATTTTTATGAATTTTTGATGTATTTAGGCAGGGAAATAAAAATACGCCAACAAAAATCAGATTTATTAAAACAAGCTCTCGTATTTATGGTACCCTAACATTTTGATATATATTTTGTGTAAATAACTATTTCGGTTTAGATATAATTTTCATTTTAAAAGACATGGAAGGGGTATGTTTGCAATTTTTTTCTATCGAGCGAAGTTTGTCCAATCGTGTATCGGTATTCATCAGTCTCTAAATAGACACCCCAAGATTTTAGTAGTTAGTGCCGTAGCCTTCGTAGAAAAACTGAAAATACGCGCATACGAAGCCTTAATACAACTTCCGACGACTGACTGTCTGGGGAAGACGGTGTATGCTAATACTTTATTGTATTATATTATATTAGGCAGTGTTCACACTACTTCATCTTATTATTAGCAATTTAGGATCCGCCATCATTTTGGAATGGCGGATTGATTTTTTATTTGTTTAATTTTCTATTTACATGAATACTCTAAAAAGCTTGACATTGGCGAAATTATCTCTTGAATAAGAGTAGAAGCCATTCAAATAAAAATAGAATAATATTAGCAACTTGAACCCATCATTTATTATGCATTATGCCAAGCTCTATGAACTAGCCGTGTGCAGGACTTGAACTCGCGAACTTGTCATTCCGTGACAATTGTCATTCAATGACAAGGTCGCAGGTTCAAGTCCTGCACACGGCTAGAAAATTTTCATCATTTGAATTTGAAACCGAACAATTGGTATCTGTATGGGCATGGTTTCTTCACGTCTTTTGCCATCAGATCTAAACCTAAACATCACTGTGATATAGTATCAGTGTACCATAAGGATGACAATATATTATTTTATATAGTTTATTAATGATTATTTTTGATATTCATATTGTCGTCTTCTTTGCTGAAACATGCACCTTTTGCTACGGCATTTATCGTATAACCTTATTGTTTACCTATATGATTTTTATAAGCTTGTGTAATTGGTGTATGACAATAAACATAACTATTTTCTATTCTATTCTTTCTTCCTTCTTCCAGAGGAGTCGCAGAATTGTCTTCGTCAGAAACCTTGGAAGAAGCAGATCAGTCACGTTCACTTCCGAGCTCTGCGGGGTTACTCTCACCTCTTATAGCGATCCAGTTTAGGTTCCTAAACTGACAATTTGCTACATTGACGTCAAACGTCAAATAGCGATTCGGTTCAGTTTTGGAACCTAAACTGGATCGCTATAAAAGGTGAGAGTAACCCCGCTGTAGTGGATAGTTACAACATCGCATAAGATTGAGCTAAACTCTCCGCTTAGCCAAGTTTAAATACATGCGACATTCTAGAATTGACAACTGGCACATTTAGTTTTAATTCTAAGAGGAACTCCACACTAGTGAGGCCTTGGCCTTACACAACGTACGCCCATAACAAATATCGCTTAAATTTCTCTCTCGTATCCCCAAGCTGTTTACACACGCACGACAAACATTCAAGACATGACTTGATCAAAATTTTGCCACTAAGTAAAAGCCGAGTTATTAAAAACGCTTTCAGAACACAGTCGTGTTTTCTAATATTCCATAAGGTTCCTTTAATCCCAAAATGTTGAATTCGTAAACACCCAAAATGTTGAATTGGTAAATACTCAAAATGTCGAATCCGTAAAAACCAAAACTGTTGACTCGCAAAATATTGAATTCCAAAAATGTTGAACTTTTATCCCAAAATGTTGAATTGGTAAACATCCAAAATGTTGAATTGGTTAATACTCAAAATGTCAAATCCGTGAAAACCAAAACTGTTGACTCGCAAAATGTTGAATTCCAAAAATGTTAAACTTTAATCCCAAAATGTTGAATTCATAAACACACAAAATGTTTAATTGGTAAATACTCAAAATCTCGAATTCGTAAATAAGTAGGTACCTAAACTGTTGACTAGCAAAATGTTGAATTTAAGTTTGCATTCGCAACTGCAGCTAAAACCGTTACAAACGGGATATACCACTGTTTTGCTAATTAGGTATTTGTCTTCCTAGCTAGTTTGATTGGTTATTTTACAATTATTTGCTCCAACTGACAACGCCGTAGTTGTTTTAGCTAGAAATTAACAGCTAAGTAAAATTAGCTGCTAGGCAACCATTTTTTTCAGTGTACGCATTCAGTCAACGAGCGGTTCGCGTGACTCCAGAAGCCGTTTCACAGAATTAATATCTTTATATTTGCACAGCGTTAATATATTCCACATCGTATCGTGTAATGGATGACGTCGACGTCAATAAGTCGGTTACGTTTACATGTGGAAAGCCTGACGTCTGAGTGACGTTGTCGACGCTAACCAAATTATAGCTTACTCGAAGCGGAGGCGCCCTAACGGTTTGTTTATACGATTCCACTGTGCAAGTAACAAATAGTTGACTCGACAGTGGGACTACTAAATAATGAAGTAAAAGACATTGCCACATTTCAATGGAGCTTTGCCCCACCTACTAAACTACGTGACCATTTAAACCTATCATTTTGTTGGGGACTTATTACAGGTTTCATATTGCATAATCATAATCAGTATCATTTTCTACTACTCTCGCAACTCCTATAGAAGAATAACAAAAATAATGAATAAATCGCTTAGATTTCTTACTATTTTCTGAATTCTTAATTAAGCTGTTTTTTCGAATCGCAACTTGTACAAAACTTTATTTTAAACCAATAATTTTAATAAAAAACGGAGATATTTTTTTACATTTATTCGTTATCTTGTACAACTTGCGGTTAATGGTGGGGCAGAATCTGGCATTGTCATTTAGACTTTATTGTAAAATTTCACGCATTAACAATATACATTATTATTATTTGTATTAACATTAACAAAGTAAAAAGTATTAATATCATTTCTTTATAAAAATTATCATTAATTATAGAATCCAAGCATATTCCTGAAAAATATTCGGGTTACACTGCGAGCATCTATTTTTATTATCGGTCAAGTTCATCGTTAATCGATCATCAACTTCACATCAACCCAACTAGTGTCCAAAAAATCGTAGATTCGAGACTCGTCGCGCGTTTAGTTGCCTACAACCATTGATCTCCTATAAACCACTAGATACACAGTCTGCCTTCTAAAAATGTCCGAGCGCAAAGAAGGTCCAAACGGATGAATGGATCATTTGATTTATTGGACATTATATGGACGTTAACAATGGACCCTTATTTTGACGTTTTTTAAATTGTTTTAGTAAGACCTTTGTGTACCAGCATCTGGACAAACTTCTCAAGTTTTAAGATGCTGGTGGCCAATCAAAATAATGTATTGTTATAACAGTAATGTTTTAAATAATAATAATAGTATCTAGTTGTTTATAGGAGATTAACGCCTACAACATATTCACTGGTGTCGTGTGAACGAACCATTACCTCTAAGCTTTCTTTGTCACCCAAATAGCATTTTTATGACAGTCGAGTATTCTCTAGGAAGCGGAGCATTTTACATTACATGTGACGACGACGCGACATATTGCCAGACATAAAATGACGTCGCGTGAGCAACAAAGTATATTATGTATAAGCATCACTGCCTACACTGCACAGGTATATTGCCAATTTAATGCAGGGGTTCTCAGAACAAATGACATGCCACATTATAATGGAGCTTTGCCCCACCTACAAAACTACGAGACCATTGAAGCTGTACCTATCATTTTCTTGGGGACTTATTACAGGTTTTATATAGCATAATCACAATCAGTAGGAGTTGCGAGAGTAGTAGATAATTATAACAAAAACAATGAATAATTTGCATACTATTTTCTGAATTCTTAATTAAGCTGTTTTTTCGACTCGCAACTTGTACACAACTTTATTTTCAACCAATAATTTTATTAAAAACTGAGATATTTTTACATTTATTCGTTATCTTGTTCATCATGCGGTTGATGGTGGGGCAGAATCTGGCATTGTCATTTTATTGCTTAAACAAAACTGGTCCGTTTTTAGTGTCTAAAATGAACTAAATAAAAAAAATTTTTTTTGAGCCTTCGCTCTATGGCGTTTTGAACAATGACCTTTACAATGTTTTTGATTGCATGGTGGTAAAAGTGTGTGTGGTTTGTGTTGTGAAAGTGAGCTTTATCTGTGTTGTGTTGGTGTGAGATTGTGTGTTAAATTATATTCAGATTGAACTAAATTGAAATACTTAGGTCAACCAAAGTCCTGAGCGACTCATCAGATATTCTACGCACGTATACCGGTGGGAACTTGGGAAGGCCGCGCAATAGTGGCCTTGACATTGCGTGGCGTATTGCGTATTGAGGCCTCGAGCTAGCGTAAAGTGCGTAGAGGGTGGCGTAAAACTGTACCCAAGGGCGGAGCGTTTCTGATAGACTATACGTTGGTTACTCACGGTTTGATACAAGGCTCGAGATAACCAGTTTCTAGGTACAGCCGAAAGCAGAAAAGTATACCTCCTCTACATAACTGTATAACGCTATTAAAATTGAAATGACATTGCCACATTTCAATGGAGCTTTGCCCCACCTACAATACTACGAGACCATTGAAGCTATCATTTTGTTGGGGACTTATTACAGGTTTTATATGTTATATAACAAAAACAAAAATGACACCAAAAACATTGAATAATTCGCTTCGATTTCATACTATTTTCTGAATTCTTAATTAAGCTGTTTTTTCGACTCGCATGTTGTACAAAACTTTATTTTAAACCTATAATATTAATAAAAACTTATATATTTTTACATTTATTCGTTATCTTGTTCATCATGCGGTTGATGGTGGGGCAGAATCTGGCATTGTCATTTATTTGGCCGATTGTAAAAAATTACACTATGAAAAGGGGGTCAGCTGTCAAACTCGAGCGCGAGACAGAAGATGGGACATCCGCAGCGGCGGAGTGAAGAGCACGGCACAGTGACTCCATATTTGTATTTTTTTATTAATTTTGGATGAATTTTGGCAGGGAAACAAAAATACGCCAATAAAAGTGAGATTTTTATAAAACAAGGTCTCGTATGTATAATAAATCCTACATTTTGATATATATTTTGTATGAATAACTATTTCCGTTTAGACATAATTTTAAATTTAAAAGACAGGAAGGGGTATGTCTGCGGTTTTTGTCTATCGAGTGAAGTTTGTCTAATCGTGTATCGGTATTCATCAGTCCCTACATAGACACACCAAGATTGCTATATTTTTTCCAGACGTTAAATTTTAGTAGTTAGATCCGTAGCCTTGATAGAAAAACTGTAAATCCGTGCATTAATTTATTTATTAAACATTTTTGACGCATTCACACTTCCTTAAGTTCGAAATGAGCCGTGGCTTAAAACCGTGGAATAAAAAGGTACGTTTATTAGCCCGCTGGTCCATAAAACCGTCGATGAACTTGCCACAGCCCTTGTCGCTGTGTCTAACAACTTAAAGGCTGAGTAATAAAGCGCAGGCCACACCGGCAGCGGGCGGGCGAGCGAGCTAGGCGCGCGAACATCGTTTCACCTCTTTACATACTTCGGTTCACACCGCGAGCTACCGACTAACCTACGTCAGCGATGCGAGCGAAGCTAACGAAATATCCAACGATTCCAGCGAAGCTACTCGTTCACCTCGTTAGGCGCGCCCGCTTCGCTCGTCCGCCCGCTTCGCTAGCTTCGCTCGTCCGCCCGCTTCGCTAGCTTCGCTCACCCGCCCGCTTCGCTAGCTTCGCTCGCCCGCCCGCTTCGCTAGCTTCGCTCGTCCGCCAGCCCGCTCGCCCGTCCTCCCCGTTTCGAGTATTCGGACTAGTCGACGCTCGTCTTTCGAATAGCAGTGTCCCGCTGCGCCCGCTCGCTCGCCCGCCCGCTCGCTCGTCCGTCCGTAGTTTTCGGTGTGAACCCCGTAGTTTAGCTTGCCAACATTCCGCACTATTTGTATAGTTTCCTTCGCCCGCCCGCCTAGCTCGCTCGCCCGCCCGCTGACGGTGTGGCCTGCGCTTAAAGTTAACCCTGACATTGCCCCGAGCCGTTGCGTAACGCCGGAATTGCCTGAGGGAATGCCCGCTTCTCATCTATGCTATATGTATAGCTTGTAACAAATTGAATCCACAGAATATAATACAGCTGCCATTAAACGAAATCAATTGAAATATCTTTATTGTAATTAAGTGCCTTCCATGAGCCAACTAGCGCCGCCAATCTTAAAAAAATGTATCTTATCTAATATAAACATTCTGAATTATAAACCTGTCTATGTATTATTTCTTGGTCATAGCATTTATCACCTACTTCATATAAATGTGCTTTTAGGGGCTGGTAGTCCAGTTGCCATTACACGTTTGAAAACGATCGTACAAGTTAAGCAACGCTGGGCGAGGTCAGTACCTGGATGGGTGACCGCTAGTTACACTTTCATCTGAACCCCTCCGTGCCTCGGAAAGCATGTTAAGCAGTTGGTCCCGCTTGTTGTTATTCGGCAGCAGTCGTTAGGCCACGTCAGAGGCCTACGGGCGGCCTGAATAACTCTGACAAACAGGTTTAATCACTAAACCACACGAAAAAAAATGTGTTAGGTATAACAAATGATACCTACTAATACTGCCGCGTCGTATCTCTCATCTCGTAGATTCAATTAGGATTTTGTATACCTGTGGGATTCGTTTGAATTATTTGCAATCGAGCAAGCAGTTCGCGAACTCTACATTCCGCTGAATAAAAGATTAAATTAATTGCTTCGCAGCCATACTCTACCATCCAATCTGCTTATAATTTTAATTCGATTGGGTATTTGAACTGACTTGATTATTTTTATTGCATTAGTCATGCTGCATTAAAAAATAAAATATTGAACAGCTGTAAATCTTCCTAACAATAAATAAATAATAGATAAATCTGAAAATCATTTTCCAGCAGATATACATGAAATGTTATTGTTATTTATTTATTTTATTATTATAGAATCGACAGTTGGTCATTTGGCAATGTCATATAAAGAATATTCAAGATATCATTGTCTTCTCTTTCTCCAGAGGAGTCGCCGCGGCATCATCACCCTGGAAATCCGCGTCTTCTTGTCGTCATTCAGAGGCGACGCCGTAGCGTCGTCATTCTGGACGAAGCAGCTCGACAGTCACGAGCTCGTAGTGGGACTCTTGATAATTGCTTGAAACTTCAGATATTGCCTGAATTAATTATCCAATAAATTCACCATACTCGCGAACATTTTCTGATTAACTTAAGGTGATATTAAACACAAAATAACTACTGTAGACATTTAAAAGAAAATTATCAAATAATTTCGCAACCGTTATCTTGTACAACTTGCGGTAAGATGGTGGGGCAGAATCTGGCATTGTCATTTGTACCGATTTCATGTCTATGGGGTAAGTGGTCTGTGTTTGTAGGCATAACTCGAGAACCTTCAAATTCGTACGTCTTTAGTATAGTTGAAAGGAATGAGGGTTCCTCAGATGAATGTCATTTCACATAGTCAACATAGCTTAGTCATCCCGCAATTCAAATGTGGCTAGGGTTGCCACATCATTTATCCTCTTCAAACCAACAATTTTAGCCGATTAGAATTGTGCACGGCGAAAAACCGCCGCTGCGCAACGCATGCCGCACTCAACTTAATAAAAGCCTTCATAATTCATAATTCATTTATTGCATATCACACAGTATTAGGTACATAACACAGTTACATTTCACAATACATGTGGCCCCCGTCGGGCACAGCAAAATGGGAAGGCAGCTCGACATTGGACTATTTGAAATCATCGTCTAAGTATTTCTGTAATGAATAGTAATTCATTACAGAAATACTTAGACGATGATTTCAAATAGTCCAATGTCGAGCTGCCTTCACACTTGTTTATTAACATTTGCTTTAAAGCTTTTATGAACATTTTATTATTACTTTCGTTTTTAAATTTTCTTCGAAATGTAATAAATGAAAAAAAACGATTTGTTCTTGTTTCGACCAACATTGTACGTTTTTCTCGTTTCGCCCAACTTTCAAGATACTATCAAAAGTACAGTCAGTAAAAGAATTGGTAGACGAATCAAGGTGTGTATAGTATTAATTAATAAGATAGGTAAGCATTAAAAACAGATATTTCAATGAGTACTAATAACCGACGACGTATTTTTACGTATTCTCATCATTCATACGACTAAAACAACACCTACATGCTAAATGCTATTACACAGTAGAGGAATTTCTAAATGAGAAAAAATAATAATAAACAATCGTTACCTACTACTTCTTAGTTACTG
The DNA here is from genome assembly GCA_963506565.1 of Tachystola acroxantha. Classification (NCBI taxonomy): domain Eukaryota; kingdom Metazoa; phylum Arthropoda; class Insecta; order Lepidoptera; family Oecophoridae; genus Tachystola; species Tachystola acroxantha. The sequence continues at coordinate 2,990,347 of OY735876.1, read as the reverse complement.
TAAGTTACATTATATTTGAACAATAAATGTCGTATCTCTCTTGTATTGCTGTGCCCAAACAAGGTCCATAAAGAACATTATAACATTTTAAGGGCCTTCCATGAGCCAACTAGCGCCGCCAATCTTAAAAAAAATAATATCTTACGAATTATTAATTTTTATTAAAAAAGCTATGTAACACAATCTTTATTAGGATAAACACTATTTTTAATATACAATACATGACATAATTGCGACAAGCAAAGTTGTAGTTCTCAAATGTGCCAAAAACGGCCGTTTTTCGCAATTATGCGAACTACAACTTACCAACATTGAATCACGTTATAAATAGGTAGTAAGCATTTAAAAAATAGTATTTATCGTAAAAAACATTATGTACATAGCTTTTTTAATAAAATTGATTAAATTGGAAGATATTATTTTTCAAAGATTGGCGGTGCTAGTTGGCTCATGGAAGGCCCTTAGTGTTAGTTATATTAACATCTGTATTATAACTTATGGAATGCAATAAATATATTCAGTATTGAAATCGTTTGTCTGTCTTAATACTGACCTCCCCAAAAAGTAAGTTTGGACCGTTTTTGTATAAGAATAGCAACAGAAAAATGGTCGTTCTGTCAAAGAAAAACTTCAACAAATAAAGAAACAATCCTAAATCGAGAAAAGGAACCGAAATAAAAACCCTAATCCTACTTTGAACGATTGCGGTCGTTTGGTGCGCGCAGCCCTAACATTTTTCATAATTGTACTGTGTTTTATCTTCATTGTTATGTATTTTCCTCATTTTTCTTGAAAGCAACTCACTGCCAACCCTACTCTGCGGTCTGACGTAAAACTGTATAACTCGGAAACTTCATGAATAATGCAAGCTCTCAACGTCTGAGCTCACTGAAAAATTGATAAGGTAAAGTTTTTGACAACCCTATGCAATGCACAGTGGGTGAAAGGGAATAGTGAATGACTTAACGTATATTGTGTCAGAATCTTAGTCGTAACTAAGTTAATATATTGTGTATTTATTTCAAATGTTTGTCCGACATAACGGGTTGCTCCAAGTCGTAGGATAGCCATACTTACTTACATTATATATAAAATAACGTAAGTACATAATACTGTAACCTATATCCTGAAATGGATGCCCACCTAATCTTTATAATGCATAACACAAAGTTATACTTAAATAGAACATAGTACATTGTGCTAACATATAAGAACTTACCACTTGGCTTAGATTATAGCACGATTGTAAATTTATTTTGTTTTAGATTAATTATTAATTGTTCAACTTTTGGTGTAGGGAATAAAGGCTATTTTTATTTATTTTATTTTTATTAAGTACATAAGTGCTTATAATATTAATTATACAATAGACAAATGCAATTTATAGTTCTTCTCACAATACCTAGCACACTCTCTCGCTACACTCAACCAACTATCAGCCAACTTATATTATTACACGCCAACTTTTTTTTTTAATTTTACATTTACAACCGTGACGAAATTAATAACAATATGTAATCCACCAATCCGCATTAGACCCGTGTGGAGGATCATGGCCCGAACTTCCTCCATGTAAGGGAATGTATGTACCCCAAAAGTGGAGACTAAAAGATGTCCTGATAAAAATGAGTTGGTATTATAATTATCTTTTAAATATCCTAGTAAGTAAATTATTATATATAAACGGATATCACTCACTTATATTGTTGAAGTCGGCAATTAGACCGACAGTTTCGACCGATTTCGACGGTCTTTTTCAAGGTGAGCGCGTCCGAAAGGTGTACAGGGGAGTTTATAAGGTTGAGATTTTCTCAAAAACTACTTGACCTATTGAAAAATTGAAATGTTTGATAGATAAAAGTTAAAACTATGTTACTGTAAAATAATTATTAAATTCGGTCCAGTAGTTTTTGAGAAAATCTCAACCTTATTGAGGCCCGCCCTGTATCTCTGTCTTCGACTGTACGATAGCTTTCAACATGTACAGTCGAAGACAGAGATAAGTATACAGGGGGCCTCATTAAGGTTGAGATTTTCTCAAAAACTACTAGACCGATTTTAATAATTCTTATACAGTTGCATAGTTTTAAATTTTATCTATTTAACAGTGACAGAATTATTGTCATAGATCAAGTAGTTTTTGAGAAAATCTCAACCTTAAAAACTCTCCTGTACACCTTTCTCTGTCCTCCACCGTACTCGCAATTGGACTACGAGCCCCTCAATAACTGATCCCATCATCTACCTATTTCCCCTAGACCCTTCGTAGCCTAACTAAATAACTGGAATTCCCAATCGTTCCTAAAATCATCAATCACAGATGTCACGTCAGACATTCCCAAACTTCAAATACAGGTCGTCCTAAGTCTACTCATGAATATATGTGGGAGAATTCTATTTGGATAGCAAAAGCATAGTGTGTAAGGGGCTGCCAAGCGCGAGACAGAAGATGTCCCGCAGCGGCGGAGTGAATAGCACGGCACAATGACTCCATATTTGTATTTTTATTAATTTTAGATGAATTTTAGCACGGAAATAAAAATACGCCAACAATTTTTTTTAAAACAAGCTTTCGTATTTATAATACCCTACATTTTGGTTGAATTTTGTATGAATAACTATTTCGATTTAGACATAATCGAGCGCAGTTTGTCCAATTGTATATTGGTATTCATCAGTCCCTAAATAGACACCCCAAGATTGCTATATATATTTTTCAGGCGTTTAATTTTGCTTTCTAGAGAGCTATCGGCATTTTATAAATATGAACGATCCAACAATCGTTTCAAAAAGGAAAATGTACTTGAAGAATACTTTTTAGCTGAAACTAACTACACTTACACCACTTTTTAAGGAGGAGGTAAGAGGAAAAGGTGAGGAGAAAAAGTGGCAGAATAACTTCCAAGCGCTATTAAGCTAAGGAATATTTTTTTTTTTAAGTTTTTTATTGCTCACGAGCGGACTATAACGATGAGTTTTATTGTAGTTTAAAATCTGACTTCCATTGTTACCCAGGACTTTAAAACTCGCTGCTCGGGTCTTGTGGACCTTTTAACAAGTGTAAAGTTTAAGTTGGGGCAAAGTTACCGTGTTGTAGAACAAAGTTATACCTATACATACAATAGAAGATTGTGTTTGAGAGCTCGAAGGCGTTATAGTTTGATAATTGGACTTCTGGTACAAGAGGTTTTGATGCTTATCGATGAATTTTAAGGCAGTCTCGTGACAGGCGTTAAACGCACTTTTATATAGCGCGCTTAAATTACATGAATTTTATTTTTAAGAGCCTTCCATGAGCCAACTAGCGCCGCCAATCTTAAATAAATAATATCTTCCAATATAATCAATTTTATTAAAAAAACTATTTACAAAATGTTTATTACGATAAATACTATTTTTAAATGCTTATTTATAACGTGATTCAATTTCGGTAAGTTGTAGTTCGCATAATTGCGAAATACGGCCGTTTTTGGCACATTTGTGAACTTCAACTTAACTTTTCGCAATTATGCCATGTATTGTATATTGAAAAATAGTATTCATCCTAATAAACATTTTGTAAATGAATATAATTTATTAAATAAAACAAAACGAACTACGTCTAAAAATATACACATTACTTATAAAATAAAACTAAATACTAAAGAACGAACACGTCGTCAAGATCCCCGTTCTGTGGCATGATGCCCAGGACGCTGGCAGCATTTCCTCGCTGTATCGCAATACTGAGTCGCAGAGCGAGGTAGCTGCCAGCCCTGGGATCGCCCGAGACATGGACCAACCGGGTAGACAGAAAAATAAAAAATTGTGATTAGCTTTTTTAATAAAATTGATTAAATTGGAAGATATTATTTTTTCAAGATTGGAGGCGCTAGTTGGCTCATGGAAGGCCCCTTAAATAGATGTAGGTGACACCAACAACAGTAATTCTTAATATGTGGCCTGCTTATTGCTATTTTAGTATCAGGGCATGTTCCAAAGCATCCACTACCTTTGTTTTCTTTCTTATCTTCTCACTTCTTATTCTATCAATTCTTTTTATTTTTAAGACACTTCTTTACATCTTATTTTTAATCTTGTTTCAATAGGCACAAGTCTGGCATCTGTGTTTCAGCAATTATTATTATTAAATCTCAATTCGAGCGACAAAATATAATAAGTAATTCTTTTTGTACTTGTAGAGCATCAATGCTTGAGTAGCGGGACTTTACTACCCATTCCGTAAGTAATACCTACTACATTTATACTACCTATTCGGGTTAAGTAACGTCTGTAAGTGACAGATTTGATAAATAACTCCTCTGAGGTCTCACGGATATCGCTCGGGCTCGGGACGCTACTTAGATCCAACTTAGATAGCCCATTATATAACGTCACTCATTTTTCTTGGGAGCAGCTGGCTCTTTCAAAGAGGTTTTTATAAGATATTACCAGAACTTGCTCGATATTTTATAAAATTCCGTACGAATATGTGTTCCGTTTTACTTGGACTATTCAGATTTCAGTCGAACCATAAGACAGACGTCGACAACAGAAGCGACAACCTAAGCGAAAAACTAAGAGCTGTAAAGGATCAGCCTAGCGATCCAGAGGGGAAATGCCGCCAGCATTTTGGGCACGTTGCCGGACAACGGGGATCGGTTGAACTATCTGTAATGCTAAGCCATGCAGATAGTTCAACCGACCTATTGTACATATAGTTTTTAGTTTAGTTTATATTTTTTTAGGTTAATATTATAATAGTTATTTCTAATTTTTATTATTGTTATATGAATATACACTACAAGAGCTGTAATAAACGATTTAAAGATTCAGATACAAAGTAGTGACAATCTATACATATAATAGCCTTAGCAGAAAAACCGAAAATACGCGCATACGAAGCCTTAAGGCATTAAAAATCATCTCAAACAGAAATCAACCAAACCATTGAAATCTATCCCATCGTATCATGTCGACTGTACGTACGTACAGTCTGGCGGGCGTTTGTGTGGTAAAGTTCATTAGCTCCGTGTCAGTGGGCTGACAAGTTGACAACGGACGGGTGACAAATTCAACGCCCGTACAACCCTAAACTCAAGTGCGGTGAGGCGAAATGTGGAGTAGATAGGAATTTACTGGATTATTGGATCATAGTGGAATAGTACACACGAAGACAGTGTACAGAATATACAGGGGGCCTCAATAAAGTTGAGATTTTTTCAAAAAAATACCAAAACGATTGTAAAAATTATTTTGCTAGTAAGTATATAGTTTTGAGTAACAGATGTGATCCGTAATGCGAGAACGCTCAAATGACGATGGACTGGTCACATGATACGATTCAAATGAACAAAAGATATTACCGAGTGGTACCCCCGAGGAAACACGGGAAACGACCAACAGGCAGACCAGACCTATCAAAAGGTGGGACGACGATCCACCCAAAGGTTGGAGAGCAGTGGCCCGCGAAAGAGAAGCCTGGAAGAAGACGGAGGACGCCTATGTCGAAGGACAGCCTGACAATCCAGCGCCGATGTCATAATTTTTTTTTTAAGAACTTTACGTACTTATAAGCTCGTATTGTGAGTGAAATAAGGGCTATTTTTAATTTAATTTATATAGTTTAGAGTAACTTAATGTAACACACTGTAATTAGGTTATTTTTTAAGAAATTCTCATCCTTAAAAACTATCCTGTACACCTTTCTCTGTGTTAGACTGTACCTGGAGATTTAATTTATTATTTATTGTACACAATGTGCGATAAACACAGATAAATGTGATTATGAGAGTTATTAAGGTTGAGATTTCAAAAAAAGACAAATTTTTAAACATTATGAAAAATTTCCATAGGTACCAACCACAGATTAACTTCTCTTTTTTTATTGTACTCTAACACCCTACATTGCTATACATTTAATGGTGGCACTTCACTTGGTTATCGTATTTGCGTATTTGTCATAATTGCCATGTGTGGTTGGTATGCTTGACAAAATATTCGTCTTATTTACATGTACCGGTACGTCAACTATTTGACAAATACGACAAACATCCAATAGCGAATACGAATAGCCAAGTGAAGTGGGAGCATTATATTATACATATTTTTAACACTACATGTCAGCTTTAGTAAAATGACAATCTAAGAATAAACCTAATAATAATCTAAATTATAATAATTTCTGAGTCAGGCTTCAAAGTCAGTTTCCCCTAGAGTTAATCCTTCCTTACAGCCTACGAACGCCTACGCTACGACTTTCGTAGACAAGTGCTACGCGCTTCGTAGGCCGGTAACACAGACCGCTTACCCAATAGACATGAAAAGAACATCCGAGGATTAGCGGACGGAAAGATTTTTAATATATTATTCTGTAGTCTGTACTTAAGTAGGGATTAGTTGGCTACCTAAAAGAGCATTTACAGAGGGTAGCTTAGGAAATACTAAGAGCATTCGCGATGGAGATGTTAATAAAGTATTTTCTCGGCATATTTTTGCAGTCATCAGCGGAACAGGGGTACTATAGAGCCATTTATTATTATTATTTATCTACACATAGGACGTCTTTATTTTTATTAATTTAACTATTACGATATTTGTATATAACTTGAGAAACATTTTGTAAATAGTTTTTTTAATAAAATTAATTAAATTGGAAGATTTTATTTTTTCAAGATTGGCGGCGCTAGCTGGCTCATATCACGCCCTTAAGATGTAGACATTAGAAACAAAGTCAAAATAATTCCACTTGACGTTCTGTCACTAAATACGTACAGGAACAAAGAGCAATATGAAGCCAATTCAATGGCGGTTCCACATACAATGCTCAAAGGAAACCACATCGCGTGGGGTGGAAAGCTAATATTAAGCCACAGACCACATTTTGCAATAGTAAGGAAAGTTATCTTCACAAAGGGACATTTTAGAAAACGTTACATACCATTTATGAAATGAAATGTCATTTATTTGTAAATATTAAACAATACAGATATCATATTTGTGTCTTAGTACCACCATATTCAGCCCGAAAGCGTACGATTGACAATGCCAGGTTCTGCCCCACCATCAACCGCATGATGAACAAGATAACGAATAAATTTAAAAATATCTCCGTTTTTTATTAAAATTATTGGTTTAAAATAAAGTTTTGTACAATATGCTAGTCGAAAAAACAGCTTAATTAAGAATTCAGAAAGTAGTAAGAAATCGAAGCGAATTATTCATTGTCTTTGTTATCATTTTATACTACTCTCGCAACTCTATGAATATACAATATGAAACCTGTAATAAGTCCCCAACAAAATGATATATGAGCTTCAATGGTCACGTAGGTGACCAAAGGTGGGGCAAAGCTCCATTGAAATGTGGCAATGTCATTTATATCATGTACCTACGTCAGATCTTATTTTTTATAGGAAAAAGTTAGTATTCAATCGGAATCCCGAAGGTAATGAACCGAAACCCATTAGCAAATCACTTAATTGCCCTTCGAGTCGATTCTAGCCATCGGTGAACTATAAACGTTTAGATAGAGTTGTGCAGATGAAATATTTTCAACGATAAGGATGTATTATATTCAGAAATACCTTTGGTATTAGATAAATTCCTTTTTTAAATGGACATAAGTTGTAGGTATTCACGACCGATATTTCAAACCATCCTCGCAATGATGGGTTTTTAAGAGCCTTCCTAGAGCCAACTAGCGCCGCCAATCTTAAAAAAATAATATCTTCCAATATAATCAATTTTATTAAAAAAGCTACGTTCACATTGTTTATTGCTATAAATATTATATTTTAAATGCTTATTTGTAACGTGATGCAATGTAGGTAAGTTGTAGTTCACATAATTGCGAAAAACGGCCGTTTCTGGCACATTTGTGAACTACAACTTACCTACATTGAATCACGTTACAAATAAGCATTTAAAAAATAATATTTATAGCAATAAATAACGTGAACGTAGCTTTTTTAATAAAATTGATTATATTGGAAGATATGATTTTTTTAAGATTGGCGGCGCTAGTTGGCTCATGTCAGCGCCTTAAGGTTACATTTAAAAAAAAAGGTACCGATAGTCCCGGTAGATGGCACTGACTGGTCTGATGTCAACATTAAATGCATTGTTATTGCTCGTAGCTTGGGCTTTTCGTATTTCATACCTAGTATTAATTTGTACTGTGTTGTTTAAATTACACAAACAAACCAATAATAATAAATTAATCAGCTGACATCGAAATTAGGATGAAATGATATCGCACTTCGGTGCAACGCCGCCGTATAGACGGCGATAATAGTATCAACTTAAAAAGTTTGATTTTTCTTACAACTGTCGCTTTGAAAAGTCTCATGCATGGCACGCTCTTTTTTCAACAGATAAATGCTATTCTGACTCGGATTGGGTCAGCAAAATCTTCTTCCATATTCATCTTAAAGACAGTATAGCGGTAAAAAGCATACTACAAAATGGCGAGGTCCTTGGTTCGATCGTAGTGCAAATAATAGAAATACCTAAATCGTGCATATTTGATCCGCAATTTTGTAAAACATGGCGATGACTCCAATTGCGGATAAACATAATAAATATAATCGTTGAGAAAAATAAGCACGCGATTTATTTTTGCAGTATAAACATTTATAAATACAAATATTATTCTCTGTCAATTTTGTTTTCACTGTCAACACTTTCTTGTTCTGAAGTTACTTTATTCCTCTCAATTTTTTTATTATTATATATGTATCTGTATTCTTCCTACTCTCTGTAAATACCATTTAATTGTTTCATTGTTTTTAATTTTATTTCTATCTCTCTCTATTTAATAATCTAAATTTCCATGAATAATTGGTTGCCTGGAAGAGATCTCTTTTAGCGATAATATAAGGCCGTCTAAATTGTACATTATGTTTTGCAATTTTGTTTATGTAATTGTTGTGTCTTTTATGTACAGTCGACAGCAGATCAATGGTAACACTTGTAGTACGATTTCAGTCTTACGACGCAAATAATAAGAACTGTCAAAAGTAAAAAGTGTATTAAAATTTGAATTTATCGATACTTGACTTTTCATCGACACAATCGCGACATCACTACATACGATGCCATTTCCACTTACATTACGGTTTATCGAGTTAACTGAATCGGCTCTTTTGTAACTGAGCCGTGCGATGCCTCGTGTCCCGGGGGTCTTCGGGACATTACGGCTTCATACACCTTTAGCGGGACGAGATAGGAATACTGCTACGTTTAAGGCTGGTTATGTGTGGATTTTCAGTTTTTGTATGAAGGCTACGGGACTAACTACTAAAATTAAACATCTGAAAGAATATATAGCAATCTTGAGGTGTCGATTGAAATCATATCAATCTATATTTAAACTTTTGGATATCATTATTTGTTACCTTAACTAACTGTATACCTAACAACCTGTAACTTAAACCATAAAAACCCGTCGTTCTGTAACTGTAATTCTTTTAGAATCCCACGGAACAGGCTTAGCCTAGTGTGGGCTTCACTGATTAATAAGTTAATGTAAAATACTGTATGGTAAAATAAACATTTCATTTCATTTTCATTTCATTTCTATTTAGAGACTGATGAATACCGATACACGATTGGACAAACGGTACTGTGCTGGTCTTTGCTCTCACATGACCCAGCCATGTGATTTGAAATATAATCAATTAATATTATGTAAAAAGATATGTTATGTAAGAAACGTGACGTAACCAACCCCAAGGTGTTCAACGCATCGCGTTTGGAACGAGATTGTGGGAACGCAGCGCCAGTGTTCCATAGTGTACCTAAGGCCGAATAAATGAGTATGAGTATGATTGTTCATACAAAATGTATACTTATCAACATATAGAGTAACTTACAAATACGAGAACTTGTTTAAAACAAATCTAATTTATGTTTGCGTTTTTTATCCCTGCCAAAATTCATAAGAATACAAATATGGAGGCACTGTGACGTGCTCTTCACTCCGCCGCTGCGGTGCATTTTCTGTCTCACTTTGAGATAGACAGTCAGGTAGCGCTTTAAAGGGACACGTTTAAAGCCCGATATACATCTACAGGCATTGAGCGTATCAGGCACGTGCCGTGGCAGAACAAAATAATATTCTTCTATACGATGTGTATTATGTACCTATGCCTTTGCCCTGTTTCTCTGTTTGTATAAGTTCCGCAAAGGTCCGTTTATATGGTAATGCCAAAACCAAGATTTGTTTTAAATTTTCTCTAGTATTCTGCCACTAAGTTCAAAATAGGTACTATTTTTTCTCTTATTTATATATTATGTATCATATTTAATTATTCCGTCATTTATCTGTTTATCTAATATCTATTTGTTTATTTATTAATTTTACCAATGTTTATGTTTACGTATTTATTTATTTAGTAATTAAACGATACTAAATTATTATTAGGTACTTATTTATTTATCGATAAGACCCATAATATATATCCAGAATTTGAATTACGCATTATCCATGCTCGGTGAATAAATCAGAACATGATGAAAAAATTCTTGTCGTGGGCAGGACTTAAACCTGCGACCTTGTCATTCTCGCACACGCTCTTACCAACTGAGCCACCACAGGCCACGCCACGATGTTGACTGCCCAATAAAATCATAAAAAAAGTTCACTGTTTCCATTTGTTGTTTTATAAATTCCTGTTCATTGTCTATGTATAATTTTAACAAGGCTCTATCAGAAACAGAATACAGCCTACATTCACTGAACAGAGACATTACGGGTGGATAATTGCCCGTTAAGAAATACTAGCTTCAAAGCTAACTTAACAGAGTTACAATAATATAATGGATTTACACTATACATAGGTAAGATAATTAAGTCGGTCTAGTAATTAAATCAGACATAAGGACTTGGCTTAACTTAGTCTAACGGGTCGCATTCAGGGCTAGGCGACAAGTCGCCATTTCTTCATTGAAGGGGCGCTAATTATATTATGAGTACATTTACAATCATCGGCTCTTTAGACTTATTTATTTATTTTATTAATGGACTCGACAGTTCGTCATTTGCCAATGTCATGTTACAGAATATTCAAAATAACATATAGTCTTCTCTTCATTCAGGGGAGTCGCCGTAGCGTCGTCACCCTAGGTATCCGTGTCTTCTTGTCTTCATCCAGAGTAGCCGCCGTAGCGTCATCACTCTGGACGAAGCAGCTCGACATACACGGTCACTCCCGAGCTCGTAGTGGGACTCTTGACCATAGCGCGAAACTTCAGATCCTGCATGAATCCTCCAATAACTTCGCTATACTGTCATTCGCGAACATTTTCTGATTAATTTAACGTGATATTAAACACAAAATACCTACCACTGTAGACATTAACCTGAAAATTATCAAATAATTCCGCCATTTTCAAAATACTTTTTTGAGTCGTTTTCTTTTAGAATTCAACTTTAAGACTAGATGGCAGCACGAGTATGATTCAGAAACATCAAAGTGAAAATAGTGTGTCCCTTCTCTGTTGCCTAACATTTAGGGGATATTTGACCGGAGTAGTATACAATAAGTATTGAACTCAAAAAAAGCTTGACAGTTTTTTTTTCACGCCTCATTACTGTAAACCTATAAATCTTCGACATTAACGAGGTAAAACGAGAAAGGTCTGAAAAGCAGCGTGTGAGCAAAATTTTTGTTATTTCTATTAGTTAATATTGTGCCTGCGTTATTGTGCAGATGAATAAATGTATCTTTATTTATTTGTATTTACATAAGAGTTAAAATTATTATAATATTACAAAAACGTAATTTTATGTTAATAAATGACAATGCCAGATTCTGCCCCATCATCAACCGCATGATGAGCAAGATAAAAAATAAATATAAAAATCTCTCCGTTTTTTATTAAAATTATTGGTTTAAAATAAAGTTTTGTACAAGTTGCGAGTCGAAAAAACAGCTTAATTAAGAATTCAGAAAATAGTATGAAATCGTAGCGAATGATTCTTTGTTTTAGATATCATTTTCTACTACTCTCGCAACTCCTACTGCTTGTAATTATGCTATATAAAACCTACAATAAGTCCTCAACAAAATGATAGGTTACAGCTTCAATGGTTAGTTTTGTAGGTGGGGCAAAGCTTTATTGAAATGTGGCAATGTCATTTAAAACCCACATTATCACAATCGCAACATTACCATCAAGACAGTTAAAGAACTAAACGCTAAGACAACGTTGTAAATGTAAATAAGGGGCGTCCAATCAAATAAATTCTAGATACGTCCCTGGTGGTCTCACCCCTAGATAAGCTATTATAAATTTACAACTACGCCCGTAGCTATCTCCCGCCTGACCTTTACACCGAGTCCTCTTCATACACTGTAATACCACAATAGCAGTCTCTTCTTGTAATACTAAGTAAAATGTAAACCTTATTAACCAGGTTGATAAGTTTGCGTTCAATAAAAGTCAGAATAAGACTAACCCATATTACGTTGACCTACAATTGCACTCTAGAATAGGGCTCCAGAAATAACTAGAACATAACTCTAGAATACGACTCTAGAATACGCGTCTAGAATACACCTCTAGAATACGCCTCTAGAATACAACTCTACAAATATGGCTCTAGAATACGACTCTCAATACTACCCTACGATAAGATTCTTATGATACGACACTACGATACGATTCTTATGATATGACTCTACAATACGACTCACAATGCAACTCTACAATACGACTCTACAATACGACTCTACAATACGACTCTACAATACGACTCTACAATACGACTCTACAATACGACTCTACAATACGACTCTACAATACGACTCTACAATACGACTCTACAATACGACTCTACAATACGACTCTACAATACGACTCTACAATACGACTCTACAATGACTCTACAACGACTATACTATTACGACTCTAGACTCTACAATAAGTACCTACGCTTTAGAATATGATCAACCGAAACAAAAACGACAAAAACTAGTCTTAAATAAAACTATTGTCTCTATCTAGTTGTCATGTTCAATAATACCTTATTTTTCCTTTAGCCCAGTCCGATTGGATTGAACCCTTACCCTAATAAATTCAGCACCGATTGCCAAAACCCTTACAAACAGCTATAACTATTACTCAATCCAGCACTCAATCGCTGTAGGTCGTTGACAGACATTTTTTTTATCTCCACTCGACTTCATTTTATTGTGTCGTAAACATATTTTATAGCTCTCACGGGTATTGTATGAAATGAGAAATTATGACAATAATTTCGAAACGATCGTTCCACTTACACAGGCTCGTTAAGGCGCATACATATACAGCGACGCATCTGCGAGGCATTTGCGAGGCGTATGAATCTAAATGTTCGCTACATCATCAGCAGCAGTCCATTTATATTGCCCCACTGCTCAAACACAGGCCTTCCCTTACATCAAGGGAGCTGGGGCCATATCCACCACGCGGGCCCAGTGCAGATTGGCGGATGTCACATGCCTTAGATTTTTTCTTCTTCTACGGCATGCAGGTTTCATCACGATGTTTTTCCTTCACCGTTTTGAGAGCACTCGGTAAATGTACGTGTCAGGCTTGTGGAGTTATTAATGGGTTATTGTTATATTCAAGGCAATAACGAATGTCCCGAAATAATATGCTTCACTAGGACTGATAGCTAACGGCAGGAACACACAGGCAAAAATGTGGGCTATTTAATATGTAGACGAGGTATATCCTAGACCGTTTTAATTTTTCACATCTTTCGAGTGTTCTCGTGCCGTCTCAACTGAAAAACTGCCATTTGGATTGTCACATAATAAGAGTATTATGAAAATTTTATTATAGCATACATGGCTACTGTAAAAAGCAAAAATAACACTCCGAACACTGGGTTAAACAGCTGTCAACTGCATCGCATCGAGCATAATGTAGCCATCATTCGCAAGAAACAACTCACATAACTACAATGCGAATCGTGTGTAATGACAATGAGGCCTTCCACAATAGAAATAGGAATAGAAACATATGTATACACCTTTAGAAATGCTACGAATTATTTATGTCACATTTTATACGTGTATTAAAAATAGGATGCTAAAATTAAGCATAACAGTCCGAAAAGTTTACCTAACCACTTCCTCGTGGACTTCTGACTAACAATCTATATCTACATACATATAATAAGACTGTAAAAAGTTGTGTCTGTACATTGGATAGTTTTTGAAAAGAATAATTGTAATGTGTTTTAGGATCGATAATGATGCCAAAACACTAATTTTTAGAATTTTTGTCTGTTTGTCTGTGACTTTGTGCAAGTATCACGCCATAACTACTGAAGGGATTTTGATGGGAGTTTTACTAGGAGATAGCTGAAATATCCGGACAGCTCATAGGCTATAAGCCATGGCGGTATGTAATGTGGAAACAAGGATCCAGAGAGGAAGATCTGCCTCCTGATCTCCTCCATCCTCCTCCTCTACGCAAACGAAGTTGCGGGGTACAGCTAGTTTATAATAAAATACATTTCTATGTATACAGGTTGGCCTTGAATTCATTCGACCAAATTAAATGGACGGTTAGGCTTGTGGCATACATTAATTCTACACAGCCTTTAAGTAAATTAAACAATTTGGGGGGAAAAATTTTTTACAATAAATAATCCAGAATTGTCTTGCACTTTATTATAGTATTTATTTACAGTCTGAAATAATATATCATAATAATATAGGACTAAAACACAATTACTTAAGCGCCGCAAATACTCACGACTGACTCCACATCATGAGATTGCGCCGCTTGCGGTAGAAACAATGGGCCCATGGTCGACAGACTCGGAACATCTCATCCACGAGCTGTCTATCCCAGGGCTGGCAGCTACCTCGCTCTGCGACTCAGTATTGCGATACAGCGAGAAAATGCTGCCAGCGTCCTGGGCAGCATGCCACAGAACGGGGATCTTGACGACGTGTTCGTTCTTTAGTATTTAGTTTTATTTTATTTCATAAGTAATTTGTATATTTTGAGACGTAGTTAGTTTGGTTTTATTTAATAAAGTATAGGACTAAAACTAACTCTAAAAATAAATAAATTCAACTATCATTTTTTTTTTTAATTTGATGTGCATCGTTACTGTGCTTTGGAGTGTTTTACATTTTAAGATATTTAAAAAAAATTGCAACGATTTCTTTCACTGGAATTTGACCTAATGGTATTCTAAGGTCGTTGTGTGACTTGTGACGTACTTAGTTAATTTTTTTTGCAGTTTTGATTTACTAAAAAAACCTTACCAATTTCATATTTATCATGAGTACAACCCCCAGTTTCAATCTATCGAATGAATATTTTGTAGTGTTTCTAAAGGCACATGTACACCCTTGTTACATGTGCCTTTAGAAACACTTCGAAATATTTGGGTTACCACTCTTTAGTCTCAATATACTCATAGATATTTTGTAAATCATCATCATCAGTCTATTTATATTGCCCCACTGCTCGGGCACAGACCTTCCCTTACATCGAGGGAGCTCGGGCCATAATCCACCACGCGGGCCCACTGCGGGTTGGCGGATTTTACATACCTTAGATTTTTTTTGTTCTTCTTCTACAACATGCAGGTTTCATCACGATGTTTTCCCTCACCGTTTTGAGAGCACTCGGTAAATGTACGTAAGATTTTCCGTCGAAAAAACCGAGGATAACTCATTGGTACATGGCTGCCCTGGCTGGGAATCGAACCTGGGACCTCCATATTGCAAGTCCATTGACCCAACCACTGAGCCACCGAGCTCTCCTATTTTATAAATAGGGAGCTCAAATAAACAAAAGAGTACGAAAAGTTTACCTAACATACTTATAATGGACTTATAACAGTCCTAACGAGGACTTACCTACGCTTAAATACCTTTCAATGTAACCTTTAGAAACACTAGGAATTATTTCGGTTACCATTCTTATCTAAATATAGGTGTTTTAAATATAGAGTGCCAAAATTACCAACCGCTTAACAAAACAGTCCGAAAAGTTTACCTAACAACTTTCACGTGGACTGCGTTAAGGTAGACGTAGACGGCGATGACGTCACATAAGTTATTTTTGTAACGCAATGACGAAATCTATAACTTTTGTTGGTACTGTAAATTGAAAACAAAAATATAGATGTCGTAAAAAATATAACAACACAAAATTAACAGAGCTTGGAATTTTTTTTGAGTTTTATAATTGTTTATTAATTGATACGTATTAAATAAGACATGATTAAAAACTAACATTAAATAACTAAAAACTAAAACTACCTATAAATAAATTAACTATAAATAAAATATGTCCTCTAGGAGGGCATCGGGAGTCACGGTGCCCAGAAGGCCGGCAGCATTCCCTCTCTGAATTGCCAACGCAATACGTTGGCAAAGGTAGCTGCCAGCCCTCTGGTCACCGGACTCCTCGACCAGCCGCTTGGACAGCTCTTTTTTTTTCGCTTGGAAATTGAATTGTCTAAGCATTTCTAGCTCTGTTTTGAAATGAAATTATTTATTTTATTTAATAAACACTATTTTACATTAGCACCTCGTATTCAGTGAAACTCACACAGGCGCATTCAGTGGGGGTCTAACTTAGAACAATGGAGGGTCCATTGTTAACGACGATTGGACGTTTTTAAAATTGTTTTAGTAAGACCTTTGTGTATCTAGTTGTTTATAGGAGATCAATGTTAATATTTATTATTTATTTATTATTTATTTATTTACTTATATAGGAAGCCAACAAGACACCGTAATTAACAGAGTTAAAATTCTTATTTCACTAACATGCATATACAATGCTTACTTATAGGCTAACTCAACTTTTGTACTATACTTATATGATATAAACAAATACATTTTTATACTTTTATATATATTTTAGGATAACTTATACTCTAGTACTTAAATGAAAAAAAAGTGAAATCTATAATTTATATTTCTCGGAAAAGAACGCCCTGAGTTTTCTTTTGAAAGATATTAGTGAGTGTTAATATGACATTGTGACGATGGTATTTCATGCTATACAGGTAGACATATATTTGGTGTCTCTCTGTCCCCCTTAAGTAAGAAGGGTGCGGTGAACCACTTAGCATTGCTATAAATATTTTAAGAAGGGAAATATGAGTCACTGGGTTTATTCTGTCGGTTCTTTTATTTCGACAACTTTAAATAAATCGTACAATCAACAGCACATCGACCTACATGAAATAATTGCAATATATGTCATATTACCTATGCATAGAATAAAGAATTATTTTTGATAAGAGGTTTAAACATTGATTATATTCCATTCAATATATCCTCCAAAACAACTTGTTGTCAATGTTTTAATAATTTTATCCTCAACCAATTCAAATTAAGGTAATGCTAGTCTCAGTCCCGTATTAATAGTCTGAGCTCAAACCCGCCCAACAAACAAGAGCGAATTCAGCTGATACACTCTCAAGACATGATCACCATCTCAAATAGGTATGTCATTTATTAATAAACCAATCTTGAGGGCGTATCAAGTGATGTCTTTATCAAGACGCGGTTCGACTGCTATCAGCAAATACGTTCTCAAGTGTGAGTTTGACAGTTCTCTTGAGAACTGAGTTTTGTTTATTAATACGGCTTTACTCATGTGATACCCGATTCCTAAACGCGCACCTAAGTTACGTTTATTATATGAGCGCCATCTTGAAGTCGTTCTCAAGATTGACTTTTGAGCTGAGAGTGATTTATTGATACGGGCCTCAGTCTCACCAACGGGATACTAGATTTAATGTAATTATCTCAATGTATATTTACGACTGTTACATACCAGTGTCACGTAAACCTTTTAGCGCTTAATTAAAGCTTTAAGCTTAATACAATGTCACAATGCTCATTAGCATTCTATTAATACATACGTATTCAAATACTACCATTCATTACCATTAGTTATTTTATTAATGGACTCGACAGTTCGTCATTTGCCAATGTCATGTTACAGAAAATTCAATATTCAATAGTCTTCTATCTTCCTCCAGGGGAGTCGCAGTAGCGTCTTCACCCTGGGTAGCCGCGTCTTCTTGTCTTCATCCAGAGACGCAGTAGCGTCATCACTCTGAACGAAGCAGCTCGACAGTCACGTTCACTCCCGAGCTTGTAGCGGGAACTCTTGATAAGAGCCCGAAACCCCAGATCTTGCTCAAACCATCCAACAAATTCACCATACTGTCACTCGCGAACATTTTCTGATTAATTTAACGTGATATTAATCTCAAAATAACCACTGTAGACAATAAAATGAAAATTATCAAATAATTTTGCAACCGTCGTTTACCGCCATTTTCAAGAGAAAACCTTCATTACCATTAGTCAGTCATTTCATTACGTATAACTATTAGGGTGAGTACGAATGATGCGGCAATGCGACCGAGGCATCGCTACACTTTCTCGCACTACGTGATCTAAACCGAGGCGATATAACATGCTATGATCTGCCTGGCTCAGCCCGAGCTCCGGGACTAAAATATTCAAATATGCAGAGATGAATCTAGTAACATACAATTCAATTTGGTCGAAGTATATTCTCAGTCTACTTGAGCCTACCCTTCCATTAATATTATCTTCTTCTATTCAGTCTAAATGTCTACCTGCGTATTTAATACACTCTTGTCAATCTTTCTTATAATATATTCTCTAAGGCTAAGGTATAATAAGCAGGATATCGCTGAGGGTATTCCTATTTATTACCAGCAACGTTTTTATTTATTAATGTTATATAAAGATTATCATTTATTAGAACATGATGAAAAAATTCTTACCGTGGGCAGGATTTGAACATGCGACCTTGTCATTTCGTGATTATCATTTATCTTTCCTATTTTCGACGCCTCTTTATAAATTCATCTTTCAGACAATCCTTTCCTTATTCCTTCATTCTTTACAATACCAATAACAGCAGGGTTACTCTCACCTCTTATAGCGATCCAGTTTAGGTTCCTAAACTGACAATTTGCTACAATGACGTCAAACGTCATTGTAGCAAATAGCGATTCGGTTCAGTTTAGGAACCTAAACTGGATCGCTATAAGAGGTGAGAGTAACCCCGCAGAAATAAAATAAAATGCAATGAAAGAGGTCGATGAATTGAGTGTGTGCTTAACTACCTTACAAAAACAACTAAAAGTACTTACAATTAATCATCGCATCTCGCAGAACGACCGAGAAAGAACCCTAGTCTCCTGAACGTTCATGTTCGCTATTATATTTTTTTCTGCTCTGCCTCGGGGTAACACGCGCTGACTTTACACACCTTAATGAGCGGATTCGGCGTAGCACTCATTTTTAGAACCAATGTTTGCTTCAGTTTTCATCCGGCCTTTTTCATCCGACTCAAGTTCCGGTAGAACTCCAGAAGCCCGGAACTTTTTCTGTTCAATAATATACGTGGCTACATTTTAATTAAATTAGAACCAAATGTAAATATGTCTACGCCTTCAGGTCGTATGCTAAAGGTTTATAGGTACTTAATATTACATGACGTGATTTCCGTCCATATTCATTCTGGCAAAAACGCAAATTGCCAATATATTATTCATATTGCTGACAGCAGATCAAGTATAACACTTTGAACTTTGGACCGTTCTTATTATCTGCGTCGTAATAGTTAAAATCGTACTGCTGTGATAAGAACGATCCAAAGTCCAAAGTGGTACTTGATCTGGTGTTAGCGTACGTCAAATGTTTTGTTTGATGGTGGTACTTCACTTGGCTATTCGTATTTGCATATTTGTCATAATTGCCATGTGTGGTTGGTATTCTTGATAAAATATTCGTCTTATTTGTATGTACGCATTGCATAAACAACTACACAGTCTGCCTTCTAAAAATATATTGATAATGAATGGACCCTCATTTGCTTTACTAGACATTATTTGGATGTTAACAACGGACCCTTATTTGGACATTTTTAAAATTGTTTTAGTAAGACCTTTGTGTATGTAGTTGTTTATAGGAGATCAATGTATGTACGTCAAGTATTTGACAAAATATACGACAAACATCCAATAGCGGATGGAATGGATGGATGTGAAGTGGGAGTATAACTGTGTGAACAACCCTAATATTATCAGAATTAAGCGAATATTCACAACACAATATTCAAATACAATTTCACGATAACATTTTGCAATATTTGGCTCACATTTTGTAAACTGGCGGTTGCCTTTGTATACAGTATTGATCGCAATATCTAGGTCACAACCAGGTATACAGCTCCAATCTGGTGTACTCAGTCTAAGTCAATAAAGTGTATACGGCAATTTAATAGGGCTGCCAGCAATGGACATTAAATTACATTGTTTTGATATTTTCTTTTCTAAACGAAAATCTAAATGTTAAATGGAGAAAAATTTTCTTCACGACCGGGATTCGAACCCGGGACCTCGCCATTTCGTGGCACGCTCTATGCCATGTCGTGATGATTTTCTTTTCTCCATTTATCATTAAATGACATTGTATTTTATGGGAATGAAATACAACAATATTGTGATCTTACTGGTTGCTTCCCGCGGCAGAATCGTCTATTCCCACTAGTTCAGTTGTCCAGTTCAGTTGCCTGAACTAGTGAGAAAAAAAATCCCATTTGTTCAGTTGACTGAACTAGTGGGATTTTTTTTTCTCACTAGTACAATTATATCGTTCAATTAATTGTAAAATGTAATGTGTGACGTGTAAACTATTTTATGAATAAATGAATCTGAATCTGTTTTGGGCACGGAGGAAATGAAAATGTCACTAGCGGTCACCCATCCAGGTACATACCACTCCCAATGTTGCTTGACATGAGCCGCCCGCCAATCTTAAAAAAATGATATCTTCCAATATAATCAATTTTAGAACATGATGAAAAATTTCTTGCCGTGGGCAGGTCTTGAACCTGCGACCTTGTCATTCCGTGACACGCTCTTACTCTTACCAACCGAAACGAATTTCACGGCAAGAATTTTTTCATCATGTTCTAATTTATTCACCGAGCATGGATAATGCGTAATTCAAATTCTGAATAATCAATTTTATTAAAAAGGCTATTTACAAAATGTTTATTACGATAAATACTATTTTTTAAATGCTTATTTATAACATGATTCAATGTGGGCAAGTTATAGTTCGCATAATTGCGAAAAACGGCCGTTTTTGGCATATTTGTGAACTACTACTTAGCTTGTCGCAATTATGCCATGTAGTGTATATTAAACGATGAACATGCATGGTGTGTGTCGCCGGTTCCGCATGAGGGATAAAGTCTAGATTACTAACAATAGTAATAGTTGTGTAATACCTAGTTTTTAAGTAATTGTGTATTATTATATTATTTTAAAAGATATGCTGCTGAGAGTTTTTTGCCATTTTTTCTCCTCAGCGTTGGCACCTTTTCCGTGCAAAGTGGTGTAAATGTAAATTCAAAAAATATGTTGACGTGCAAAAATGTACACAACGTGGCTTACTTGCAATAAATAAATTTGACTTTTTTTAAATAGTATTTATCCTAATAAAGATTGTGTACATAGCTTTTTTAATAAAAATGATTAAATTGGAAGATATTATTTTTTTAAGATTGGCGACGCTAGTTGGCTCATGGAAGGTCCCTTAACTTGTACGATCGTTTAAGGCGCGTACAGACTGGTGAAACGTAACATGAAATGTATTACTCTGCCTTTCATTGCATGTTCACTGCAAGCGTGGACGCATAGCGCGCTCTTACTGAGCATTCAGTACGCTGCTGCCACGCGCACACTGCGCGCCCCTTTGTGTTCGTCCGAAAAACCGACAAATCACGGATCGCACCGCGCGCAGCTTGTAATGCTCGTAGAGTGCGCGTGAAATGCACAGTTCGCGCGCGCAAGACGTCCAAACTATGAGAAATTGTTACAAAGTGTGTTACCTTTCACGATACATTGCAGTAATTTGGACGGCAAATTCTTTCATTGCAAGTTACATTGCATGTTACGTTTCACCAGTCTGTACGCGCCTCAACGCGTACTCGTAATTGAACTACGAGCCCCTCAAATCTAACGCATAAAAACACGTGTCACTATAGGTACTATAGGAGTCAATGGCTTGCTAATTTGTTTGTTTGGCGTCCGCTGAGGCACGAACTAGCTATCCGAGGTTTGTTTTTGTTCAAAACCTTTATAGGATCACCATGGAATTGTATAAAATTTCGGACACAGGACCTAATTTGTAGAGTAGAAAAAGCAAAAAGGTACACTCGGGCAGGATGTACCTTTACGACGTACTATGACGATTGGATATGGGACCATTGACCCAACCACTGAGCCACCGAGCTCTTATCTCTAGTTTAATCAAATGTAAATCTAAGACAATTTTCATTTAATAAAATACACTTGGCGACTAAAGTCCAACATCTCCCAGTTTAGGGCTTACCAATATTAAATGACGACCTTAAAGTAAGCTTATTAAGGTCGTCATTGTACGAAGTAAGAAAGTATTATTGAAGTAATACTGCTATAAGAGTTCATGGTAAGGGGGCAGGACTATATCCAGAAACCCTAACTTTAATGGACACCCCATTATAACCGGAAAACATTCATTCATCGTTCCGTTCTTTCATCCCACTATTCCGAGCGAGATGAATGAAAAATAGACGTGACTCTCCCAACGTGAATCGACAATTTACAAACGCCTAGACAAGTCCTGGGCGTTTCGCGAAAGTTCGAAGAACTTTACCAATATGTGCCAGGGTTTAAAGAACGCATTAATATTGAACAAAACAAGAACTGACAGTTTGTTTGTTTGAACAAGGTTGTTATGAACTCGAATGGGTGCATTACCTGTACTCGAATAGAGGCCACGAACGGGTAAACTTAGGCCCGTATTAATAGTCTGAGCTCAAACCCGCCCAAGAGCGAATTCAGCTGATACACTCTCAAGACGTGATCACCACCTCAAGTATGTAATTTATTAATAAACCAATCTTGAGGGCGTATCACGTGATGTCTTTCTCTAGTGGAAGAACAAGTAAACGTCGCGGTTCGCCTGCAATCAGCAAATACGTTCTCAAGTGTGAGTTTGACAGTTATCTTTAACCTGGATGTTACTAAGGGCTCTGGACCTGATAGGATACCACCCTACTTTTTGAAACGTACTGCCGATTATATAAGTCCAGTTCTACACATTATCTTCACTAAGTGTATATCAGAGGGTGTCGTTCCTACAATATGGAAATCTGCTAATATCACACCTGTCTATAAAAATGGCCCCATAGGTGATGTGATTAATTATCGTCCTATATCTATTCTTTCCACTTTATCGAAGGTCTTCGAGAGATTAGTGCATAATAAAATTTATCCGCTTCTCCACAATATCATCATTCCGGAACAACATGGTTTTGTCAGGAACCGCTCAACAGTAAGTAATCTCATTGTATACACCAACTTCCTATTTCAATGTATGGACAAAAATATACAAGTTGACTCAGTTTACACTGACTTCTGTAAGGCCTTCGATAAAGTGGACCATTCGTTGCTTCTCAAAAAAATCTACTTCAACGGGATACGCGGTAACCTACTAAGATGGTTCATGTCATACGTTACAAACAGAACACAAAGGGTCGTAATCAATGGATTCTCCTCAAATGAAATTACAGTATCCTCCGGTGTGCCCCAAGGGTCTATATTAGGGCCCTTATTATTTATTTTATTCATAAACGACATTAACATTTGTTTCCATAACTGTGAATTTCTATTATACGCTGATGACTTAAAAATTTATACATCTGTTACAAACATTGATGACTGTATTAAATTGCAGGAAGATTTAAATCGACTTTACAACTATTGTCTCAATAATAAACTATATCTTAGCTTACCAAAATGCAAATCTATAACTTTTACCAAGAAAACTAACATACATAAGTTCCAATACTCACTAAATCAATCGTATCTTGAGCATGTCGCCGTTATGCGTGACCTAGGAGTACTGCTTGACTCCAAGCTGCACCTGGGTCATCATATCGACCATGTTACGAGCAAGGCTTTCCAAATGTATGGATTTGTAATGAGGATGAGTGCTCACTTTAAGCGACCCAGTACTATGCTGTATCTATTCAAAACCTTAATTAGACCACAATTGGAATACGCATCAGCAATCTGGAACCCATATTATGACAAATATAACATTCAAATTGAAACTGTACAGAGAAAGTTCCTACGTACAATTAACTATAAACTTTATCATGCAAAAACGTCTTATATCAACTTATTGAGTAAATTTAACTTCTCCACTCTTAAAGTACGTAGGCAGCTACTCGATGCATCTGTCTTATATGATATTATTCACAATAAATTTGACTGTAATATCCTCTCACACAACATCTCGTACGAAGTCCCCAGCAGCTCTCATAGAATTCGAGCCATGTACCCCCACAAACTATTCGCCCTTAAGGCAACCAGAACCCATGCTGGTGAGCGTGCCCCCCTACATAGACTGATGAAAACTTACAATGAATACTTATATGACATCGATTTCTTTGCACTGACTAAAGTTAACTTTAAAACAGAAGTTCTCAAAATTTATGACTCTTTCACTACCTAAACTTAGAATAATACTTATTAATAACTTAAGCTTCACTTTGTAAATCCTACATACTTTGAAATGTAATCTGTGGATAACGTTGCTGATTATACAATAAGTACCTTTGTTATGTTAGTACGTAAGCTTAGGCTAAGAATACACATTGTATAATTGTTTGTTTTCCCAAATAAAATAAAATAAAAATAAATCTTGAGAGCTGAGTTTTGTTTATTAATACGGCGTTAGGCAGTGCGCAGACCAGAGTCACGACTGTTTTAAGACAGACTTGTCGCTGAGCAGTTCTCGTAGGTATTAGACAGCTTTGTCTATGAGACGTCTCGTTTGAAGTGTGCGCGCTTCATAATGTTTGTAAAGCAATAGTCTGGCTTACAACAGTCGCGACTCTGGTCTGCGCACTGCCTTACTCACGTGATACCCGATTCCTTAACTCGCACCTAAGTTACGTTTATTAATAGGAACGCCATCTTGACGTCGTTCTCAAGATTGCCTTTTGAGCTGAGAGTGATTTATGAATACGGGCCGTAGTGTGGGAATACCTGGTGGAGGAGGGACGACCTGCGCAAGGTGGCTAGGAGCTAGATGCAAACAAAACTGAGAATAGTGTTAAGTGGCTTCGGACAGTGTGGTGGCCGCGACTTCCAATCGTTATCGCTTTCAATTTGACTCATGGACGCTATACATTGCTGCTATGTTTTAGCAAGTTTTAACAAACGACAACGAAACGCAGCAATGTATATCGTTCAAGTGTCAAAATGAAAACGATAATCATAACGATTGAAGTCGCGGTCACCCCCTACGTCCAGCAGAGGCTCATATTGTAGCAGATTGTGTTCGGTTTACAAGGAACATTATTCATTGTTTTATATGGTTACATAGGTGCTATAGTGGGTATAATAAGGGCTCATATAAACCCTGTAAGGGTAAAAATAAAGATGATAAGAAGATGCCCGAAAAACTATTCCTTTCGAAAAGTCGGCAAAAAGTGCAATTTCGCAGTTTTTCGAGCACCACAAGAGTAGCACATAGTTTTCAGGGTTTCAAACTTGCTTGAGTATAAACTATTCTCAGAGGTCCTAACAATATTTTAAAAAATCGTAGATATATGTGCGTTTGCGATGCTTGTCGTTTTTATGTCGAATTTGTAACGGTGAAAAATCTAAGGCATGTGAAAACCGCCAATCCGCACTGGGCTCGCGTGGTGGATCATGGCCCCAGCTCCCTCGACGTAAGGGAAAGTCTGTGCCTGAGCAGTGGGGCAATAGTGGGGTGATGTCTAATTTGACTGGTCTATAGATTTATGACAGTTTTAAGAATGAAATGTGTTTTTTTTTTGCATAAATAGCTGCGAAGTTTTACCTACCATTGAAAGCTTTGCACAGAATCTATAACTACAACGTCATAAAATGCCATCAATGAACAACAAAGAGCTTATTTGCCAAGTTTTCCACACATAAGTCTGGCATAGGGGTACACCTAGACGCAACTGTCACTGTTCTATAATGCTACATGGCGTAAAAGCGACTAATATTAGCATACGCAATCTGGAATCGCTACAAATGCCACTATAATGTCATTTACTCCTAAACAAGTATCTAACGGCATGTGTAACCCATATCGTAAACAGCTGCAAAGTTCAGTGGATCACGTAAACACCCGGAATTAGCCCGCGTGGGCTCGCCACCCAAACTTGCCGGATTAACCGCCGATTGATTGTTACAAGTTTGGTGGCTATTAGGCTGCCTGTCCACTGGAGAGGAGCGAGTAAGTGGAGAGAAGCGAGTAAATGTAGAGGAGCGAGTAAATGTAGAGGAGCGAGTAAATGTAGAGGAGCGAGTAAATGTAGAGGAGCGAGTAAATGTAGAGGAGCGAGTAAATGTAGAGGAGCGAGTAAATGGAGAGGAGCGAGTAAATGGAGAGGAGCGAGTAAATGGAGAGGAGCGAGTAAATGGAGAGGAGCGAGTAAATGGAGAGGAGCGAGTAAATGGAGAGGAGCGAGTAAATGGAGAGGAGCGAGTAAATGGAGAGGAGCGAGTAAATGGAGAGGAGCGAGTAAATGGAGAGGAGCGAGTAAATGGAGAGGAGCGAGTAAATGTAGAGGAGCGAGTAAATGTAGAGGAGCGAGTAAATGGAGAGGAGCGAGTAAATGTAGAGGAGCGAGTAAATGTAGAGGAGCGAGTAAATGTAGAGGAGCGAGTAAATGGAGAGGAGCGAGTAAATGGAGAGGAGCGAGTAAATGGAGAGGAGCGAGTAAATGGAGAGGAGCGAGTAAATGGAGAGGAGCGAGTAAATGGAGAGGAGCGAGTAAATGGAGAGGAGCGAGTAAATGTAGAGGAGCGAGTAAATGGAGAGGAGCGAGTAAATGGAGAGGAGCGAGTAAATGGAGAGGAGCGAGTAAATGGAGAGGAGCGAGTAAATGTAGAGGAGCGAGTAAATGGAGAGGAGCGAGTAAATGGAGAGGAGCGAGTAAATGGAGAGGAGCGAGTAAATGGAGAGGAGCGAGTAAATGGAGAGGAGCGAGTAAATGGAGAGGAGCGAGTAAATGGAGAGGAGCGAGTAAATGGAGAGGAGCGAGTAAATGGAGAGGAGCGAGTAAATGGAGAGGAGCGAGTAAATGGAGAGGAGCGAGTAAATGGAGAGGAGCGAGTAAATGGAGAGGAGCGAGTAAATGTAGAGGAGCGAGTAAATGTAGAGGAGCGAGTAAATGTAGAGGAGCGAGTAAATGTAGAGGAGCGAGTAAATGGAGAGGAGCGAGTAAATGGAGAGGAGCGAGTAAATGGAGAGGAGCGAGTAAATGGAGAGGAGCGAGTAAATGTAGAGGAGCGAGTAAATGTAGAGGAGCGAGTAAATGTAGAGGAGCGAGTAAATGGAGAGGAGCGAGTAAATGTAGAGGAGCGAGTAAATGTAGAGGAGCGAGTAAATGTAGAGGAGCGAGTAAATGGAGAGGAGCGAGTAAATGGAGAGGAGCGAGTAAATGGAGAGGAGCGAGTAAATGGACAGGAGCGAGTAAATGGAGAGGAGCGAGTAAATGGAGAGGAGCGAGTAAATGTAGAGGAGCGAGTAAATGGAGAGGAGCGAGTAAATGGAGAGGAGCGAGTAAATGGAGAGGAGCGAGTAAATGGAGAGGAGCGAGTAAATGTAGAGGAGCGAGTAAATGGAGAGGAGCGAGTAAATGGAGAGGAGCGAGTAAATGGAGAGGAGCGAGTAAATGGAGAGGAGCGAGTAAACGGAGAGGAGCGAGTAAATGGAGAGGAGCGAGTAAACGGAGAGGAGCGAGGAAGTAAGGCCCGGTATCCACCAAAGCGGAGAGATGTGTTTTGAATAACCAATCAGATGTCGTTATTTCCACATCTCTCCGCAGAGTAGAATGAACGACATCTGATTGGTTATTCAAAACGCATCTCAATTGCTAAAATATTTGATAAGTGTCTGTTTTGTTTCTTTTTTCGAGAACTCCAATAAACAGAAATATTCAGGAATATTTTCGTGATATTTTCTGATTATTAATCACTAAACACCATAATAACTATTTAATTCGAATTTTCAAAAAGGATACGCTAAAATGTCGATTCGCATTCCATATTTATTTATTTTATTAATGGACTCGACACTACATCATTTGCCAATGTCATGTTACAGAAAATTCAATATATAATAGTCATCTATCTTCCTCCACGGGAGTCGCCGTAGCGTCTTCACCCTGGATAGCCACGTCTTCATGTCTTCACCCAGAGGAGACGCCGTAGCGTCATCACTCTGGACGAAGCAGCTCGACAGTCACGTTCACTCCCGAGCTTGTAGCGGGACTTGGCGGGACTCTTGATGAAAGCTTGAAACTTCAGATCTTGCTGCAATTATCCAATAAATTCACCATACTGTCAATCGCGAACATTTTCTGATCAATTTAACGTGATATTAAACACAAAAAACCACTGTAGACATTAAAATATGTATTATCAAATAATTTTGCAAACGTAGTTTCCCGCCATTTTCAAGAGAACCGCATTCCATATTTAAAATGATTGAAAGATCATCATGTTCTATGTATACTTATATATACGCATAGGCAAAGGATCTCCGTCCATACAGCCTCATATCTATAAATTGTCTCAAGGCAACATACTGTGAAATATGTCTGGTAACATGTTAGAGACAGTATTACGCGACTGTAACGCGTTCAAAGACATGTCGCGGCGCGACAGGCGGACAAAGGCGATTGCAGACAGAAGGACTGCCACTGTCCCGTCACGCCACTGATAAGGGTCACCGTCGCGCGTCGGGATGTCGCTTTGGTGTATCGCGAGGTGCGCGAAGCAATTAGTTAAGTTTGTAGGGGGGGGGGGGGGGGGGGGGGGGGGTATTTTCGTCTAGCCACAAGCCAAATATTTTATTTTACGCCCAATTGTGCAAATTCGTACACGCAATTCACCCAAATGAGCATGCAATGTTATTTACATTATTGTAAATCAACTTACAAAATAAGTACCTCAACCGAAGCCCAAGTCAAGTGTCTTATATTATATATATATATATATATTTATAAGTACCTACTGTGCACATTATTGTTATGGCTAATGAAGAGCGGAGCCTCCTGGCACAGACATAAAAGCCTAAAAGGAGACTCCGATTACAGAAAAATGTAAACAATCCTATTAATGTCAAATATTTTACTTTTTATTATTATTTTGTAAACAAAAACTACCCTACCCTACTAACATTTTAAGCCGTTCTGTGATTATTGCATAGGTATTTTCACATTATTAGATCGGATCACTTTATTTTCAAAATGATGAACAGGTTCTATCAATCAGTTCCTTCAGTGCTACATCACAACAGGTAATTAGACGATCATATTTGTTAACAAAATAAAACACTTGATTTTGGATGGGCTATACATAGATTTTAAGAGTTTTACAATGTCAATATCAAGTCAAGTTCAATAAAAATAATTCCTATGAAAATAATAATTCCTTCTAGTTCAAGTTTTATTTGCCTTTGTTCAGGAACCGATATTGAACAGTCTCCTTTCGGCTTACTACTTGTGTCCTTTAATTACATTAGGTTCTAATTACGTTAGGTTCTTGAAAATGGCAGAAAACGATTATTTGATCATTTTTATTTTATTGTCTACAGTGGTTATTTTGTGTTTAATATCACGTTAAGTTAATCAGAAAATGTTCGCGAACGACATGGTGATTTTATTGGATAATTTGAGCAAGATCTGAAGTTTCAAGCTTTTATCAAGAGTCCCGCTACAAGCTCGGGAGTGAACGTGACTGTCGAGCTGCTTCGTCCAGAGTGATGACGCTACGGCGTCTCCTCTGGATGAAGACAAGAAGATGCGGCTACCCAGGGTGAAGACGCTACTAAAATAAATAAAATAATTAATTAACAACCTGTATATAATTATCGAACCCGTGCCTACTGTTTTCGAAGCCTGCCTATTACTTACATTGGCACGACACCGCTTTTCATATAATTCATTGCCAAGATTGCCTCACTCGACAAAAGCCGACGAAATGTTCGATTCGAATGACAATGGCATTCCACAATAACCTTTGAGTTCGACGTTTTGTCTTAGTGATGGGAAAAGCGGTTGTATTGGTCCGAAAACCGAGACCGAAGTAGGACCAGTAATGTTGGAATTGGAAGGCCAGACAAAAAGTTACAACGCTCTAAGGACCGAAACCTGTCGTCGATTAATATAAGTTATTTTCACAACACACTTGAAACCTGATCGTTATTGGTACTCCAAAAGAAATTGTTGTATTGGTAATTTAAAAGTTCACAGCTTTTTCAACTTACACGGTTTGTATACATATTAATTAGATAAACATTTATTATTGATGTCTCGATATTTCGACAGCATTGTAGCCATCATGGTCATGAGTAGTAGACAGTCTACTCGTGACCATGATGGCTGTAATGCTGTCGAAATATCATTACCGTCAGAATGGCGCGGACGAGCTCCCAGGTCCTCGAGGCCTATCCTGGACTGATGTACCGCTTAAGCTGGAATTAGTGACGGAGTCTCATAATTTGTGACGCAATCGTTTAAAAGTTATAAGCCTTTGAAGGGGGCCGTGCCAACCTGACGCTTAAAAATCTGACTGATCAATATCATTCTGACGGTAATGAAATATCGAGACATCAATAATAAATGTTTAACACGGCTAATAAACATGTTCACAGCTATCTCTTTGAATTTATGCAGGGTTCAGAGTTCTGCAACTTTTCAATAGGTATACTTAGTTTTTTTTTATTTAAATGACGAAACGAGCAGAGAAAAAACTGCACGCCGGTAGGAATCGAACCATACACCTCCGGTCTATATGCAGTCTGATCCTTTACCCATTTAACCCACTGTGGGCCACAGTCAAACCATCAACTTTTTCTATAAATATCTAATGTTATTTCGATCTAAATTTTGTTAGAATTCAATGATTCCATTCCTATAAATTTTATTTATTAAATAAAATGCCAATGACACTTTATTCACATTACGATATAGCCCAAATACTACGAGTATAAAGATTAATAAGTAATTTGATTTTGACCAAATTTCTATAAATTGACACTTATATCTAAGTGTTAGTCCAACGACATTACGACTTTGTTCACGTTCATTCGCGCACTATCACTACGAATTGTTTTCACTACACTACACTAACTCAAAAGGTTTGGTCCTTGTCAGTCTTATAAACTAAGACCGAAAATCAAGACAATTTCGCATCACTAGAAAGATTGAATTGAAGGAATGTTTTCTTTCCACGAATCTCTCTGTAATAAAACTGATTTCTGAACCGTCTCGAGAGATTGGGTCTACAAGATAACACTTTTGTGTGATTTTGATGATATTATATTATTTTGTCGGCTTTTGTTATACACTTCAATGTTTAAGGCTGTTTGACGACAAGGCAACGCGACGTTTGAAACTTTAAATCGATTTCTTTTCATTTATTTAAGGCGCTATATGGTTGTCAAAAGCAAGAGTGAGACAGAAGCGCAGCGCCGGAGTGAAGAGCACGGCGCAGTGCCTCGATATTCGTATTTGTATGAATTTTGGCAGGGAAATAAAAATACGCCAGTTGCCAAAATTCATAAAAATACGAATATCGAGGCACTCACATCTTGTGTCTCACTCTTGCTTTTGACAACCATATAGCGCCTTAACGTTAGCTAGGTTTGTATTATTTTAAACAAGCATGAGAAGGAGCTTTTATTGCAAAGCCGGTAAGTGCTGATGTTTGTTTTGATTTTCAAAACTCCTCAAGGTTGTTTAAAATAATACAATCCAAGACAGTTGACATCGATGCTTGGAATCTAGGAACACAGTATTACATTTTACAAGCTAAATGTTTCTTATACCTAAAGTGTCATAGATCGAGCGACCAACTTTCCAGTCCAAATAATAACTAAACTAATTACCCACACTAAGAGTTCATTCTGCAACTACACGAAACATTTCGTTTAACTTTCGCTACAGGAAGTATCGAACGGGGCGTTAACCGAAAAGTCGGGTAATTTGCGAAAGCCGCAGTAATGAAAGGGTTCGTTGGAGCACATCAATCTTTGTTAGCAGGTGGATGTGAAGACTTAAGAAGTATTTTGTGAGTAGGAAGTACTTATACATATAAGAATATTAAAAGACATGCATGGTCGACGACCCACAGATGGCACTGATCAACTTTACATCGCTGCCTTTGAACGTCACATCTATGTCGTTGATCAACGTTGATCATTTCGTATAACTCGAGTGCATCCCAGGTTGTCCATGCGACAGGCATATGAGTAACTAGTCGATCGATGATTCATCGGTCAGACCTACAAGATTGGCAGTACATGGGTCTTTGATCAATTTGATATCGCATCGATGCCACCGATCAACGTCGCATACGGTTTGTACACCAGCGAAGTTATAGTTAAGTTTAGTTTTAAGTTATGTTGTTGAGTTATACAAGTTAGTTGTTGGTGACCTCTCTCTGTTGTTTCTTATTGCACGCTGAATTGATTTTATTTACGTTTGTTTGGATTTCGTGAGGCTCAGCCAATGTATATAGGTTGCACAAGCGAGGCGCGCCCAAAGTGGGCCATTGACCATGCGATATAAAATGTTCGGTGCGAACCGTACAATCCAATGACCAACGTCGCCTAGACGACCGTAGGCGCAGCATTGATACAGTGCGCGAGGCGTTAGCTCAGGTTTACATTTGTGTGAGTGCTAGCGGTACAAGAGGTGAAGTGCGGTGCGTGCGCGGCAGAGTGTATTTTGTTGAGTTTGTATTTGTATGCGTAGGACGCGTCGCGCCTCAGGCCGAATATCACTCTAAACTATCTGTGTGCACTCACACAAATGCAACCCTGAGCTTACGCCTCGCGCGCTGTACCCCTAACCAACGTCGCCTAGATGACTCTGATCAACGTCGCATCGATGCCACTGATCAAGTGTCGTATAGATGGCATTGATCAATGTCGCATCCATCAGGATTGTAGAGTTGCTAATTGTGAGTTATAACAATAAAAATCGGTAAACTATGTTTTAAACAAAGAAATAGAAGTAGTGGAGAGGAAGGTTGGAAGGATGTCGCGGAGCGAGCAGATTATTAAAATAAATAGAATTACTGGGTTTATTTATAACAGAAAATAATGTTTCTTTACAAGATAATTTTAGAAAATCTTTAAAAATAGAAAATGAGAAAATCAACCATTTAAAATGAAATCCGGTGAAAAAGTAAAAAAGTGACATCTTTTCTTTAAAAAAAAATAACCCTATTAATTTTAAATTCAGGCGGCCAACTACACCATGCGGCCAAAAAGGACCGCATCGTAACAAGGTTGGCCACCCTAAAGCACTCCTCTAATATACTTATATCCTTAATCCATCTAAGGAAGATCAGACTAAGGAAGGGAGCAATATAATCAATTATTACAATTGTATTACCAGACCAAGGAATTTATTGCGCGTAACATTAGGAATCCTGCCAACTGACCTTGTGCGTACGAGCAGAACGTATAATAAAATAATTCAGTTTCAGCTGTGGTGCCACGCAGGGTTGTATTCAGGGGGTGGCCCTGGGTTGTAGCCCCCTTAAGGTCCGAGCACATTTTTCCGGGATGCAGCGTGTCGGGGCGGAGCGCAAAAATCTGCTCAAATCGCTTTAATACAATTTGTATGAACTATCGTACACTTTGTCGGGCCGCAGTGGCTCGCATTATTGAGAGGCGGATTTGCGTACGTGCGATGCGGCCCGCCCCGCCCCGACAGAGTGTCAAGTGTCGAATGGCAAGCGGATTGGAGTGCACGCGCGCCCGTGTTCATTTTACGATATCTGAATCTGACAGTACACTGTACTCAAAATCCGTCAATGCGTTGCGACCCCGCCCGTCACTAATGTGCTAAGTAAGCATTTTGCGCTGCGCTGCGGCCCGCCCTGACTCGCTGCGGCCCGGCATAATGTGCGCGAAGCATAAAGGTACCACCTGTTCAAAGTAAACATAATTAAGCTACGGTTTGTCGCTTTGTATAAAATAATAATCATTAAAATCTGTTTCCGTAATTTTATTAATATTTTTATAACGACAATGATGGCATATTTTTATCTATAGTCGGGAAAACTGAAATTGTCAATAGATACAGATATATTAAGTCCTATTAGGTGACCAATGGAATGACATAAGTATTTTTTTTAATTGTCGAGGTTGCAATAACTCTGTAATAATGGAAAAGTTTAATAATTATATCTGTTTTATATTCAATGCTTTCCTCTCTCCTAATTGTATGTCAAACAGGTTTTTTTTCTCATGCTTTCATCTTTGCAATAACTTAGGTACGGAATGCAATAAAAATTTGAACTTCAGATTCAGATTTTCGACTGCAGATGGTAACACATGCAGTACGATTTCAAATCTTACGACGCAGATAATAGAGCGGTCCAAAGTATTAAACTTGAAGTGCTTTGGGCTGTTGTATCAGCAACTTATTTTCGTCCCTAACTACGTCTCTGACACCAGAACCCATTACCACAGTATGAAGCCTACAATCAATAACCTAAACGTGCGTGATGCGTAAACTACACGGTATAAACGTCACGTCACGAAGCCGTTAAACCGTTTTATGGGTTATTTGACGGTACCCTGCCGACACTGTGTATAATGACGTGATTTACTGCCCGTTTGTGGCCTAATTAAATCCTTGCTATGGGGCGGCGCTCCACTTTTTCAAATGACGGTTTTAGGACAGCCCCCTACGCTTAATTCTTAATGTGACCCTGTCCTATGCACGCGAGGCTGAAAATGCCTTCAATGAGGGGTTTTCAAATTTACATTTAAAAAAGAAAGTACCGATAGCCCCGGTAGATGGCACTGACTGGCCTGATGTCAACATTAAATGCGTTGTTATTGCTTTTAACTTGGGCTTTTCATATTTCATACCTAGTATTAATTTCTACTGTTATTGTTTAAATGACACACAAAAACTAATAATAATAAATTATTCAGCTGACATTGAAATTTTTTTCATGGTGCTGTGTTTTTTACGGTGATATCGCACTTCCGTGCAACGCCATCTATTATCAACTTAAAAAGTTGTTTTTTCCTTAGAACTGTCACTTTGAAAACCCCTCATTATAATTAAGTAGGTTGAAAATGGTAGGAAACGACGGTTGCGAATTAATTTGATAATTTTCCTTTTAATGTCTAGTCTATATTTTGTGTTTAATATCACGTATATTTTGTGTTTACACATTATACCGCTGAGTGGCGCTCATCGTGCTCGCGTATTTATGCTGAGGGGAACGGAGGGGAACGTAAGGGAACGGGGGTAGTGGGCGGTGCCATTCGCCAAGGTCATTCGCTGGTAGAACGACCTTAATCAGAAAATGTTCGCGATTGACAGTACGGTGAAGTTATTGGATTATTTATGCAAGATCTGAAGTTTCAAGCTTTTATCAAGAGTTCCCGCTACAAGCTCGGGAGTGAACGTGACTGTCGAGCTGCTTCGTCCAGAGCGATGACGCTACGGTGTCTCCTCTGGATGAAGACATGAAGACGCGGCTACCCAGGGTGAAGACGCTACTGCGACTCACCTGGAGGAATATTATTGAATATATTGAATTTTCTGTAACATGACATTGGCAAATGACGAACAGTCGAGTCCATTAATAAAATAAATAAGCATGTGCTTTCAAACTAGTCTGTAAAGAAAATAATTTAATTAGTATTGCTTTTGTTTCGTAGCGTTGAGCAATTTTTTTCTCGGATAATCCGACTCCGAATCAGACTTCACTTCGTCGAAAAAAATTAATAACAATTTTCAATAACGTTTAACATGTAATTAAAATTTCAATAATGTATATACTTTAGGAAACAGATTATCTTAATCTAAAAAAACCTTTTTTAATCCAGGTGTCCGTGTTTTTAAATTACGAAGGTATTGATTAAAAAAATTATCCACAGGCGATTTCAAGCCCTAATCCAAACACATAGGGTTTGTATTTCACTGCTCGGCTTATTGACTGAAACTTTTTTCCCGGAATCCGTGATCTGCTTTCAGTAGGTAGGTACCACTACCATGATTTACTATAATACATAATATAAATTTTCTCGCTAGCGACTGCGTAGCTTAGCTCTCAGGTACGTAATTGAAGGGGTTTTAGTTCCGCTAATGCCACAAAATACACCAAAGTAACACAATAATAAAAAAATTAGTAAGTGTATATTCGAAAACAGAGAATAGTTATACAGGGGGCCTCATCAAGGATGAGATTTTCTCAAAAACTACTTGACCTATTGCAAAAATTCTTTCACTGTTCGATAGATAAAAGTTAAAACTATGTAATTGTAAAATAATTATTAAATTGGGTCCAGTAGTTTTTGAGAAAATCTCAACCTTATTGAGGCCCCTATGTATTATTGTCTGTCTTCGACCGTACAATACCAGTCCCAAAAGTTTTTAGATAAATACCTTTAGCTTGTAAAATGTATGTTCCTAGATTTCAAGTCTCGATCTCAACTGTCTTGGATTGTATTATTTTAAACAAACTTGAGAAGTTTTGAAAATTAAAACAAAAAACATCAGTACTTACTGGCTTTGCCATAAAAGCTCCTTCTCATGCTTGTTTAAAATAATACAAACCTAGTATACGTACTCGCTAGCGAGACAACTACAGAAACTCATGGTAGGGTTCTGTGTTGCATTCGCTGGCATGCATTGTATGCCTTTTTCAGTCGCCATAACAATTTACACACCCGTTGCAAACTAGACCATATTACCGGCGAGTAGAGTGCCCGTATTTTACACTTTATGGAGAAATGCAAGGTTTCTGAAACGACTCGCAAAGCTGATGTAATGGACCGCTACCCACCCCAACGCAGGAAATCAAAAAGTACTGAGCTAATTATATAATGATACGGGTTTTTGATAGTACATACATAGGTACACTGCAATGGCAGTTACGTACTTGATACAAATTATATTGGACAGACGCGTTCAAGGGACAAGAATTAGTTCCAAGAATACTTGTAAGTAAACAGCAGGTTATTTCTTTTTTTTTGAAATGGGTTTTATGGTCCTGAGTGTTTCTTAAAAGCGATATTTAAAAGTGTCAGTTCGAAGACTCAATTGTTTTATTTATTAGGGTTATTCTTTAGAAACTAACGTTGTTATTTTAAAGTTGTAACCTAAGACGCCAATTGAGAGATCTATTGAAACATTGGGGACAAAGTAAGTGGTTTCAACATTTGGCGCGACAAAAAAATCTACTAAATTACTTAAAAACATTCCTTTTCACAGTTCATGGGAAAACTCCACCCAAAACCTAATCAACCAATAATGAACCCCTAAAGATAATGTCGACGCCTTTAGGTTTTTTGCAGAGCCAATATTGACCAATAGCTAAATCGCAAAGCGGGGACGCCATGGATGCGCAGACGCTTTTGCGTCACTAGGGGATGAATTTATCTAGTTAGTTTGTCTCGGAGCGTGGTCAAGTTCGCATAACTTTCGATAAGTTGGTTAAAAGTTACGTCGGACTACTGTGAAAGTATAAATTTATAAGTTACAGTTTTAGTTACATTAGTGACAATATATTTTATTAATTAATATAAAGATGAGATCTTTATAACGAACGTATTGTGACAAAGTGAGTGTTGTATATATGGATATGGAGCCCGGAAACCTCATCGCAACGGAGATCTAAAGCTAAGTAGTGCTGGCCGCTTTCCACCGATGGCAAAAGTTCACGATATCAACTAGAATAAATTATACTGACACTAAGTAGTGCTAGCCGCTTTCTGCCTATGACAAAACTCAACACTCAATATATTTGGTCCATTCTATCATCTATGTAAATTACATTAACACTAAGTAGTGCTAGCCGCTTTCTGCCTATGACAAAAGCCCTTTCTATCATCTATGTAATTTACATTCACACTAAGTAGTGCTCTACTGACGACAATACCCAACTATTGTACTCCTATAACTTATTATTCACACTAAATAGTGTAAATCGCCTTCTACTGACGACAATGAGTCCAGATTGATGTTATGTTAGACAAGCTGCTTTATAACGACCACATGATCTATCCAAACGATATAATCGAACTGTACTATTTATATGTATCTTATATCGCACTACCTGACCAAATTACTTGACTTTATGCTATATACTACAGACAACTAATGTGTGACGACGGACTATAATATGATGATACTCGTTCATAATGATATTATTACGATTGGATTTAACGACTCCATAATGACAAGGACAATTCGATACCACACTGGACACAGTCCTAAGTATTATCAAAACGAACCATTCATAAGGCTACGACAGCTGAGTGCCTTGTATATGTATAATAATAATCCTTCCTTTCAGCTACACGGAAGTTCAATATACCTATTTGCATGGCATTCGCATGAAATATGTATGAATGAACATAAGCCATACACATCAACACTGCCTAAGGCACACTCATTCTTAGACTATCGAAGTAAGAGGTGTGGTAAAAATACAAAACTTTACACTATATACTTTATCTATGTACTCTCGTCATCTTGTCTGCACAGAGCCGATTCATAGTCCTAGGAAAGCGGTTCCAGCCTTCTGTAACCGCTCATGTATGGAGGGTAAACTGATGCACGTTCTGAGATACGACTCTATCTATCATATGTATTAATATAACGAGAGTGAACGACCCAAATGAGGCGCACTCTAAATGCCAATCACACCTCTATGGAAGGAGATAACAAACACTTTTATATTGTAACCAGCACCTTGCCTTATCCTTAGGGATACACGTCAGATGTAGTCGAAGCTGTACCCCTGCACCTACGACACGCTATAGTGGGAGGTTGGCGGCAGCAAAATCGGGCAAAGCCCCAACAAACTGGAATACCTACGGAACTGGAATACCTACGAAACTGGAATACCTATGGAACACATACTTATTTATTATTTGCGCCCTCCGCACTTCGCGTGCAAACAGGGACGTACTACCTTTATAGGTACTGTAAGCTAAGACTCTCTGACAACCTATCTATACAGAAACTCACAATATCACACATGACGTACGCCGAATACGTATTGGGGGAAATATTAAAATCGCGAGAATTATATTCAAACGAAATGGCCTATGTAAGTTCGCCCTTACAGCTATCTGAACGAGACGATGTCCAGTTACGAGTCGCCGAGGCTGACACCTGTTAATATAAATTACACAATAGCGTAAGGAATCTACCTGTTTAAGCATGACAACTATTGTACCGAAATTGGCGCCATACAACAACAAATATACTCGCGCGTGCCGTGAGCTTATGAATGGAACGTACCCTAGCTGTTCATTGACTGTTACTTTGAGTATTTACCTGACTATCACGAACTCTAATCTGACAACTTTTAGAGATCCTATATTATCCCAAGCATATTATAAATGTTATATAATACTCATTTTGATTTATAATTATTATGTTTCTATTTCATCTTTACGATGAAATCACCTTTGTTTGAAAGTGGAACTTGGTTAGCATTGTTATTTTAAATCTACAGGACGCTGAGAGAGACACCTGTCGGAGACATGTGCCCTAGCGGAGAGTCACCCAGTAGTTGCCCCGACAGGTTAGTTGCATGCCTTTACATGCGAATAATACCACCATAAATTCCGTATTAAAACAACTTCGACGTTTTGCGTTTGTTAATAGTCGCGTAATAATAATTGAATTAATCAAACATATAATTGTAATACATTTTATTTTATGAGCGAAAGCATTAAGACGATCACGGACTTTGAATTAAACAATAATATTTATAGACGATCACGCCACTAATCATTTTATTAATTATTTAGATCTTCATTCACGACTTTAGGTATTTCGACTTTAGGTATCAATAGGTTTAGGTGTTCTGAGGGGGTTAGGTATCTAGGCTTGACCTTAGGTCTAGACCTAGACTAGATCTAGGTTAGGTTTGGCTTTAGGTTCTTGCGGTTTTGCGTCAGCCAGGGAGGGGGGCATTCTCATCTGTTGCCGGTGTCCCAGGATCTCGTCATTAAATGCACTAATGAGTTGACTGATTACTTTGTCTATCGAAATAGTAGATAAAAATTTGTTAAATTATTTTTGCAACGAGATAAAAGGGTTTGGGTTACTACACAACACAACGTAGAATTTATTGTTTAATTTCAATACATTTTAACAAACAAAAAAATACACAACGTAGGAAATACAAAGAATAGCTCATAAAATAAAACATTTAGACTTTAAATAAAACTTGCAACAAATGCGGGAAATAATAATAGATGATAAAACATTGTTACGGTTGCGCAGTGAACACTGCTTTACAATTTGTCACTCCTTTGTTTTTACAATAGTTTGCGCAGGGTCTGGGCCATCTGCTGAGGAAAGAAAGAATAGTCTGACGCGCGTCTATTACTTAATTACCCCGTCACTAAAGCAATAGTTGCATAGAGAGAGTTTGAAACTCTGTTCAAAATAAAACGTCAATAAAATAAACGATTGTAAAACAGTTTACATTTATGGTTATGATGGCAATAGTTTGAGTAAAATCTTAAAAGAGTCTTGTCGTAAACAATTGTTGAGTAAAATAAAAGTTACAATCATATGGTGTGGTATTATGAGGCATGGGAAGGGTGTGCAACTACCTGACTGGTTGTATTGAGAGACGCCGACGCGTCATATTAAGCTTTGTATAGTTCAGGTTTCTCAGATCATTGGCGGAGAAACTAATAACAATTAGTTTTTTTCTGGTTGTAACAGTTGTAGTTTGGGATGGCGATGCACTGACTTACGGCGTTTTACAGGATTTCACAGTCTGGGAGGGGAGAGTACTTACATTCTTTCTCAGTTCATTGATGAAGGAACTAATAACAATTAGTTTTTTCTGGTTGTAACAGTTATAGTTTGGAATGGCGATGCACTGACTTACGGGGTTTTACAGGATTTTACAGTCTGGGAGGGGAGAGTACTTCCATGCTAAATGATACTGATTCAAATGATTAATGTCATCATCATCATCATCATCATCAGCCCGTATCGGTCCACTGCTGGGCGTAGGCCTCTCCCAAAGCGCGCCAATCAACCCTAAGCTCGGCCCTCTGCATCCAGTCCCTGCCAGCCATTTTGCGAAGGTCATCCCTCCATCTGGTCGGGGGGCGTCCCACACTACGTTTACCCGTTAGTGGCCTCCATTCGAGAACTCGTCTACCCCATCGGTTATCGGTTCTACGACAGATGTGACCAGCCCACTGACACTTCAGTTTACTGATTCTATGAGCAATGTCAACCACT
The DNA here is from genome assembly GCA_963506565.1 of Tachystola acroxantha. Lineage (NCBI taxonomy): Eukaryota > Metazoa > Arthropoda > Insecta > Lepidoptera > Oecophoridae > Tachystola > Tachystola acroxantha. The sequence goes on along the minus strand of OY735876.1, from coordinate 2,948,977 downwards.
TTTGTCTTCTGGCGGATATACTCGTTTCTTATTCTATCAAACAGAGAAATTCCAAGCATAGCTCTTTCCATAGCTCGCTGAGCGACTTTGAACTTGTGGTTCAATGGTATGATTAATGTATTGATTGAAAATGGTTATTATAATAATGTGGTCGGTTAAATTGACACATAATAGGCAATGGTTATTTGTTAGTAAGAAATTAGAAGAGCCTATGGCTATTACTAATTAATTAATTTTATAAGCAGCGGCAGCCTATTTGAATGTCCACACTGTTAAGGCACATGCCTACATCGGGGAAGCTGAGCCCGTGATTCACCAGGCAGGCACAATGCGGATTGATAATTACACAATACACGTGCCTTAGGGGTTTGTTTTGTCCTCAGACATGTAGATTTTCTCACGATGTTTTCCTTTATCGTTTAGAGTTAACTTTAAATGTGCGTAATTTTCCATTCGGGAAAAACGAAGAAACGATGAAACCTCATTGTTTCATTGTTAATTTGGAGATCGAACTCGGGCCTACGTAACGGAAATCAAGCGTCTTAGCCACAGCGATATTAGTTTGAATTTATGGATTTATTTCTGTCAGATTTACCTTGATGTCTTGGTACGATTCACCTCCGAAGATTCCTTCAAACTAAACAGGACGGTCAATCAGTGAGTGAGTGAGTGAGTGAGCGAGTGAGTGAGTCAGTGGTAATCGGGCTATATATATTTGTAATTATTATTTAATTACCCTCGATGCCATGTTATAATAGGTAAGACGGTGGAGGCTGAAAACCAATGCTGGTGATTGACTTCATTGTGAAGTCATGGCCAGCAGGTAGATACTGTGTCTCGCCCATTACCACTCTTAACGGTTAATAACCGGCCGCTAGCCGGAACGAGACGCTCCTAGGTCTCTGCTAGGTCGGACATGTACTCTAGTTTTGATTTACTATTATGTAAAATTTAATGTGACAATTAATTGATTTATTATAATTTTGATTATTGTCTGTAGTGACGAGGCATAAGCGTGTTAATGGGATCGCCAAGAGAGCAAATAAATATGGAATTATCTAAAGAGATGGTAAAGAAGGTTTGACACATGGTGAAGGGAAAAGTCGTCGGCGGCGAGAAACCAATTTTTACTGAAATGAATGTACGTGGACGAATGCGAGATACGATGCGTTTGGAGAAGCTGTATCAGTAATCGCAGCATTACGGAGACAGGCGTGAGTTTATTTATGTATGAATTTAGAACCTTTTGAACATTCGAGAGTAAAAGGGTAGTTCGATTTCAGAAAGCAAACCTGCCTATTGTGAACATGAGCGTAAATATTAGTCACATTTCCACACATGCTCAGGGAGGGGGATGTAATGGACCGCTACCCACCCCAACGCAGGAAATCAAAAAGTACTGAGCTAATTATATAATGATACGGGTTTTTGATAGTACATACATAGGTACACTGCAATGGCAGTTACGTACTTGATACAAATTATATTGGACAGACGCGTTCAAGGGACAAGAATTAGTTCCAAGAATACTTGTAAGTAAACAGCAGGTTATTTCTTTTTTTTTGAAATGGGTTTTATGGTCCTGAGTGTTTCTTAAAAGCGATATTTAAAAGTGTCAGTTCGAAGACTCAATTGTTTTATTTATTAGGGTTATTCTTTAGAAACTAACGTTGTTATTTTAAAGTTGTAACCTAAGACGCCAATTGAGAGATCTATTGAAACATTGGGGACAAAGTAAGTGGTTTCAACATTTGGCGCGACAAAAAAATCTACTAAATTACTTAAAAACATTCCTTTTCACAGTTCATGGGAAAACTCCACCCAAAACCTAATCAACCAATAATGAACCCCTAAAGATAATGTCGACGCCTTTAGGTTTTTTGCAGAGCCAATATTGACCAATAGCTAAATCGCAAAGCGGGGACGCCATGGATGCGCAGACGCTTTTGCGTCACTAGGGGATGAATTTATCTAGTTAGTTTGTCTCGGAGCGTGGTCAAGTTCGCATAACTTTCGATAAGTTGGTTAAAAGTTAGGTCGGACTACTGTGAAAGTATAAATTTATAAGTTACAGTTTTAGTTACATTAGTGACAATATATTTTATTAATTAATATAAAGATGAGATCTTTATAACGAACGTATTGTGACAAAGTGAGTGTTGTATATATGGATATGGAGCCCGGAAACCTCATCGCAACGGAGATCTAAAGCTAAGTAGTGCTGGCCGCTTTCCACCGATGGCAAAAGTTCACGATATCAACTAGAATAAATTATACTGACACTAAGTAGTGCTAGCCGCTTTCTGCCTATGACAAAACTCAACACTCAATATATTTGGTCCATTCTATCATCTATGTAAATTACATTAACACTAAGTAGTGCTAGCCGCTTTCTGCCTATGACAAAAGCCCTTTCTATCATCTATGTAATTTACATTCACACTAAGTAGTGCTCTACTGACGACAATACCCAACTATTGTACTCCTATAACTTATTATTCACACTAAATAGTGTAAATCGCCTTCTACTGACGACAATGAGTCCAGATTGATGTTATGTTAGACAAGCTGCTTTATAACGACCACATGATCTATCCAAACGATATAATCGAACTGTACTATTTATATGTATCTTATATCGCACTACCTGACCAAATTACTTGACTTTATGCTATATACTACAGACAACTAATGTGTGACGACGGACTATAATATGATGATACTCGTTCATAATGATATTATTACGATTGGATTTAACGACTCCATAATGACAAGGACAATTCGATACCACACTGGACACAGTCCTAAGTATTATCAAAACGAACCATTCATAAGGCTACGACAGCTGAGTGCCTTGTATATGTATAATAATAATCCTTCCTTTCAGCTACACGGAAGTTCAATATACCTATTTGCATGGCATTCGCATGAAATATGTATGAATGAACATAAGCCATACACATCAACACTGCCTAAGGCACACTCATTCTTAGACTATCGAAGTAAGAGGTGTGGTAAAAATACAAAACTTTACACTATATACTTTATCTATGTACTCTCGTCATCTTGTCTGCACAGAGCCGATTCATAGTCCTAGGAAAGCGGTTCCAGCCTTCTGTAACCGCTCATGTATGGAGGGTAAACTGATGCACGTTCTGAGATACGACTCTATCTATCATATGTATTAATATAACGAGAGTGAACGACCCAAATGAGGCGCACTCTAAATGCCAATCACACCTCTATGGAAGGAGATAACAAACACTTTTATATTGTAACCAGCACCTTGCCTTATCCTTAGGGATACACGTCAGATGTAGTCGAAGCTGTACCCCTGCACCTACGACACGCTATAGTGGGAGGTTGGCGGCAGCAAAATCGGGCAAAGCCCCAACAAACTGGAATACCTACGGAACTGGAATACCTACGAAACTGGAATACCTATGGAACACATACTTATTTATTATTTGCGCCCTCCGCACTTCGCGTGCAAACAGGGACGTACTACCTTTATAGGTACTGTAAGCTAAGACTCTCTGACAACCTATCTATACAGAAACTCACAATATCACACATGACGTACGCCGAATACGTATTGGGGGAAATATTAAAATCGCGAGAATTATATTCAAACGAAATGGCCTATGTAAGTTCGCCCTTACAGCTATCTGAACGAGACGATGTCCAGTTACGAGTCGCCGAGGCTGACACCTGTTAATATAAATTACACAATAGCGTAAGGAATCTACCTGTTTAAGCATGACAACTATTGTACCGAAATTGGCGCCATACAACAACAAATATACTCGCGCGTGCCGTGAGCTTATGAATGGAACGTACCCTAGCTGTTCATTGACTGTTACTTTGAGTATTTACCTGACTATCACGAACTCTAATCTGACAACTTTTAGAGATCCTATATTATCCCAAGCATATTATAAATGTTATATAATACTCATTTTGATTTATAATTATTATGTTTCTATTTCATCTTTACGATGAAATCACCTTTGTTTGAAAGTGGAACTTGGTTAGCATTGTTATTTTAAATCTACAGGACGCTGAGAGAGACACCTGTCGGAGACATGTGCCCTAGCGGAGAGTCACCCAGTAGTTGCCCCGACAGGTTAGTTGCATGCCTTTACATGCGAATAATACCACCATAAATTCCGTATTAAAACAACTTCGACGTTTTGCGTTTGTTAATAGTCGCGTAATAATAATTGAATTAATCAAACATATAATTGTAATACATTTTATTTTATGAGCGAAAGCATTAAGACGATCACGGACTTTGAATTAAACAATAATATTTATAGACGATCACGCCACTAATCATTTTATTAATTATTTAGATCTTCATTCACGACTTTAGGTATTTCGACTTTAGGTATCAATAGGTTTAGGTGTTCTGAGGGGGTTAGGTATCTAGGCTTGACCTTAGGTCTAGACCTAGACTAGATCTAGGTTAGGTTTGGCTTTAGGTTCTTGCGGTTTTGCGTCAGCCAGGGAGGGGGGCATTCTCACTACAACGTGTAAATACATTATGCTAGAGGCTGCCAGTTATTTTTAGAAATGGTAAGTCAACTCTGACATATGTTTCACAAAAAAAAAGTCGTCTTAAAAGAAAATTCATGTGGTGCCCCGAAATTGTCCCGGTAAAAAATGTTTTTTAATGCAAGTAAGCACGTTGTGTACATTTTTGCACGTCAACATATTTTTGAATTTACATTACCACTTTGCACGGAAAAGGTGCCAACGCTGAGGAGAAAAAGTGGCAAAAAACTCTCAGCAGCACATTTTTTTAAATAATAATAATACAAAAAAATCTGTAGAAACTGTCGGTCTAATTGCCGACTTTAACAATATAAGTGAGTGATATCCGTTTATATATAATAATAATACAATTACTTAATATCTAGGTATTACACTACTATTACTATTGTTAGTAATCTACACTTTATCCCTAATGCGGAACCGGCGACACACACCATACATGTTCATCGTTTAAATAGTCATCTATTCTGTAATATGCCTTCGTAACAAGTGTTCCTTTAATGATTTTTTTAAATTTCCTCTCTGTCAATGTCGTGACACTTTCTGGCAACTTGTTATACTTAAAAGCGTTTATAAAAGCGTACACTTGTTAACTTGTTAAATGACAATGCCAGATTCTGCCCCACCATCAACCGCAAGTTGTACAAGATAACGAATAAATGTAAAAAATATCTCCGTTTTTTATTAAAATTATTGGTTTGAAATAAAGTTTTGTACAAGTTGCGATTCGAAAAAAACAGCTTAATTAAGAATTCAGAAAATAGTAAGAAATCGAAGCGATTTATTCATTGTTTTTGTTATTCTTCTATAGGAGTTGCGAGAGTAGTAGAAAATGATACTGATTATGATTATGCAATATGAAACCTGTAATAAGTCCCCAACAAAATGATAGGTGCAGCTTAAATTGTCATGTAGTTTTGTAGCTCCATTGAAATGTGGCAATGTCTAAACTTGTTGCGTATGTTTGTTTACATCCATGGAAAATTGGATTTGGACAGACTATAGATCATAATACAATGGCGACCCATACGTAATACTCTACAAATAACCACACAGAGGCCTGTTGTAATCATTTTAGCGGAACATGCAAAGTATTTGTAAATGGTACTAACTATTTCTTACGACGGCTATAAACTAGCCGAGTTCGGCAGTTAATAAAATGACGAGGGCTCATAAAACCGTAACACACATTCTGGTCATGTCAGACTGGCCACAAACACAGAGTAATGTCATAGACAAAAGTATTTCTAGGGTTCCGTGCATCAAAAGGAAAAAAGGAACCCTTATAGGATCACTTTGTTGTCCGTCTTGTGAAAACCTATATCTCAGAAACGCGTAGACGAATCAAGTTGAAATAAATACCAAATACTCAGATCTGTAACCTCATGCAGCCGTGAAAAAATCAACCTTCTACGTTAACGCAATCAAAAGATATGGCCGTTTATGTCGAATTTTGGCGTATATTTGTATGAAAACGCAAAAATCTCAAAACCTATAGAGTACTTCCCGTTGACCTGGAATCATGAAATTTGGCTAGAAGCTAGGTCTTACAGCACAAGTAAAGGAAAAAATCCGTAAACTGTGAATTTGAAATTAGATAGCTCCAATTTTTTTGTTTGTTATTTTAAACTTATATTTGCAGATGAGCAACTAATCATGTATGCCGATGTATGGTCATAATATTTTGATAATGGCAAAGATAAGTTGGTCTCTAAATCTAGTTAAGCTTTTCGTTATAGTATGACCGTCTAAATCAGTCTTCGCCTGTGCAGGGATGCGGGGGTAGGACGACAACGGGGACCGATAGAGGTGCGGGGGCGGGCGCGCGAACAGAAATGTATTGTAACAGAAATGCGCCTGCCGCCCGCACCTCTCTCGGTCCCCGTTGTCGTCATACCCCCGCGTCCCTGTACCGCGCAGGCGAAGACTGATTTAGACGGTCATACTATACCTAGAGCAAAGGCACGGGGCGTTGCACGGAAGCCTCGGTGCGCGAGTCCGACACTCGCACTTGGCCTGTTTTATTTATTTATTTAAGCCTTTACACATTACTGTATCTACAAAAATGTGAGCTTAATGATTTGCGGTAAGTATTTACTAATATTGTAATTTGCTGTTGTTAAAAACTCAGTCTTCTCTCTAAAAACAGAGAACATTTTCATCGAAGTAAGTTACTATAGTACGTACGCGTTAAGAAAATAGTGAAAAAAAGAGCACGTCTATCCACGGTTGCCAAATTAGATGACTTAGACAAATGTGCCATAAGAAGGAAAGTTCAATATAATAATAATAAAAATTCAACTTTCCTTCTTATGTCACATTTGTCTAAGTCATCTAATTTGTCAACCGTGGATAGACGTGCTCTTTTTTTCACTATTTTCTTAACGCGTACGTACTATAGTTAAGATCGATTTATCTAATGCAATTGGGTATTCATACAAAAATCTTGTTAAGTGCTCCTTTTTATATTCGGTCATGCGAAAACGGTTTCCAAATGCGAATCTTCCTTTTATTCTCGCAGGACAATAAACGGACCTTGAATCTAGGTCGTTCCGTATACAGGGTGTATTAGAAAGGGTAAAGGAAACCAAATAGAGGATGCGTAGTATTGGTAACTGAACAACTTTTGTTCTACAACTTATTTTATTTTTAATTTATTGGAAAACCAACGGCAATATACAAAAGGTTAGGTTTTGAATTTTTTTTTCGTTTTCATACAAATATGCGCCAAAATTCGATATAAACGGCCATATCTGCTGATTGCGTTAAGGTAGAAGGTTGATTTTTTCACGGCTGCATGAGGTTGCAGACCTGAGTATTTGGTATTTTCAACTTGATACGTCCACAGTCCACACGTTTCTGAGATATCGGTCTTGACAGACAGACGGACAACAAAGTGATCCTATAAGGGATCCTTTTTTCCTTTTGAGGCACGGAACCCTAAAAATACTTTTGTCTATGACATTACTCTTTGTTTGTGGCCAGTCTGCCAACGACAAAATCATACCATGTCATGTCGCGCCCAACAGAGACCCCGCTATACCAACGTAATAGCACTGTCCCTGTCATACGCGCTATGACATGGTATGATTTGATCGTTTTGAGAACCGTAATAGTACCACAGACATGACAAGAATGTAAATAATAATAATAAAAATAGTCTAGGTAGGCATTTATTGTACTTATTATGTATGAGTAAACAGGGGTTTAAATGACCGTTCGCCATTGAACTTGCCAGCTTTTGGATACTATGAAGGCAATTATACTACGCATTGGTCGAACTTACGAACGTCAAATACCATAGATAGACGTTAAAGTTGTAAGGGCGAGGTCACGCTAAGCTCGTGCTCAAATTGTCTATGAATCTCGGCCTCAAACCGGTCTGTTACGTAGCTAGTTTATGGCCATGTAATCTCGCTGGATTGACTGACAGATGGCCGCCTCCCGCGAATGACTCGTAAAACAGTTCTTTATGAGACGCGGCGCGTGGCGAGGCGCCTCGCAACGTTTATGGGGCCGGAGGCGCCACTAGTCACTATACGAACTATGAATCTAGTATAGTACAGTGCGACATAGGATATAATGTTCGTGGCCAAAAAAGGAACTAACGGAAATATGATGGAAAACATCAGGCCCGTAGCCAGATGGTGATTGGGGGGTCCGGACCCCTATGTTTTCGAACTTATTACTACAGTGTTCAATAAAATAAACACGACAATCTTAGAGAGAAGATGATGTGACTAGAAATGACCTTATAATTCGATTAAAACATGGTTAATTATAATGTTAGCCACAACTTGAAAAACATTGTCACTTTTTTCGCTTTGCACTCTAGATCTAAATATATCTTTAGCACATAATACTTATAGTACTTTATAATAATTACTTAGTACCCACGCTATGCTCGACTCGTAGGTATATTTATGTAAGTATACTTTAATATGATAAAAAAATACCAACAGTCTTCTCTTATCTTTTATTTAATTCTTTCTGAAAGCAAATGGAAAATAATTCCGTTGGAATCCAATTAGATGTGCGATGAAACTAAAGGAATCGCGCGCTGAGAGAATTTTAAATAGCTGTAATGGAGCATTATTGTGCTCAGGGGAGACAGTACGTATAATGCAGTTGTAGGGTCCCCCTATAACATAAAAGTGGGCCCCAATTTGTAATGGTTTATAATATTAGCTTAGAAAAATGGTAATCATATTACTCAACGCATCTTTTTCTACGTATTTCATTATTCACATCACAACACTATTTTATTCACTAGGAACATAATCATATCATAGATTGAATCTTTCTTCGTTATCTGAATAACCTGATAATCTATTTTTTTTGTTTCATTTAAAATAAACACCAAAATCAAAATTAAATATTATTTTTATGGTTTTTGCAGCTTTTCTATTTAGCGATATGTGCCTTCCTTACATGGTAAGCTGTGTAAATGTAAATTCTTTGTCATGTTAAAGTAATGTAATTTCTGGAAAAAAAATATCTTGCAAAAATATTCCTATAAACAATATTTATTTATTGATTCATTAAAAAGTATAGTATTACAGTTATATTACCTATTCACTATACATTTCATTTAGTCATTAATTATCTATACCGGAGCCCAAATCAACTGTCTTATTTTGTAAACAAATATGATCGTCTAATTAAACCTGTTGTTATGTAAAATAGAAGGAACTGATTGATTGAATTTATTCATCATTGTGAGAATAAAGTAATCCGATCTAATAATGTATAAATAACTATGCAATAACCACAGAATAGCTTAAAATGTTAGTGGGGAGGGTAGTTTTTGTTTACAAAATAAGACACTTGATTTGGGCTTCGGTATACATCATTATATTATAATATCAATATGTCATATTTAAATTTTTTAAATAGGCGCACCCTAATTTAAATACCGACATTTCAATCTTATATTATTTGCATCCAGGGCCCCGGAATACCTTAGTCCATATCTGTCACGAATCTCGCCGTGGAAATGGCACACGACGTGTAATCTTACAATATTTCATAGGGACCCTCGTAACACGTTCAGGAATTGTAATATTGCAGTAATTAGGAGTAATAGCCCCTTTAAAGTTTAATGCCAATTACGCAACTCATTAAACATTTATTTATTTATTTATTTTATTAATGGACTCGACAGTTCGTCATTTGCCAATGTCATGTTACAGAAAATTCGTTGTATAATAGTCTTCTATCTTCCTCCAGGGGAGTCGCCGTAGCGTCTTCACCCTGGGTAGCCGCGTCTTCTTGTCTTCATCCAGAGGAGACGCCGTAGCGTCAATCACTCTGGACGAAGCAGCTCGACAGTCACGTTCACTCCCGAGCTCGTAGTGGGAATCTTGACCATGGCGCCAAACTTCAGATCCTGCTTGAATTCTTCAATAACTTCACAATACTGTCATTCGCGAACATTTTCTGATTAATTTAACGTGATATTAAACACAAAACACCCACTGTAGACATTAAACTGAAAATTATTAAATAATTTCGCAACCGTCGTTTCCCGCCATTTTCAAAAAGCCCCATTAAACATTTGTTTCTATTTAATTACGAATGGGTTTAAAATGACATTTCCACATTTCAATGGAGCTTTGCCCTACATTACCATTGAAGCTCATATATCATTTTGTTGGGGACTTATTACAGGTTTCATATTGCATAATCATAATCAGTAGGAGTTGCGAGAGTAGTAGAAAATGATAACAAAGACAATGAATAATTCGGTTCGATATCTTACTATTTTCTGAATTCTTAATTAAGCTGTTTTTTCGACTCGCATGTTGTACAAAACTTTTTAAACCAATAATCTTATTAAAAAAACGGAGATATTTTTACATTTTTCGTTATCTTGTACATCATACGGTTGATGGTGGGGCAGAATCTGGCATTGTCCTTTGACTTTTCGAATAATTATAATATTATTGTAAGCATATCTTAAATCTTGTAACCCTTAATTTCAGATTAAAGAGTTCCACTACAGCTCAGGCGAAGGTGTGGACTGTTGACCGCTGCGCTCCTTAATCCCTGGAGGGATCCATGTTGCTTTTTGGTGGAGGACGAAAGGAAGACCCTGTAAGTTAACATTGGCTAATGACAAAAACTGCCCAGTCCATTAATAAAACTAAATAAAATACAAAGAACTGTCATGATCCTACCATTTTCGAAGTCCACATTCTTCTTCTACCCCCTAACATCCTCCATACATCAATGTCGTTACTCTATAAGACAAGTTATACCATAAGGATACCTACCATAAAGATATAATAGCTTCAATTTATATCGCAGTAAGAGCTATTTTTATGGGTGAAATCGTGGAGCAATAAATGGCCGCATCTCAGCGGATAATAAAGGTCCTTAATAACCTGTCCCTAACTCAATGAGTCCATTTGTCAGACCTTCCTTGTTCTGAGACAATCCTGATCACTTTTACAAATGCTATTAAGCCGTTACTATTAATCTAGTCTAGGGTCTATAACGGTAACTATCAGTTTAATTGAAACTGCGCTCTATACAGAAATGGGCAATATCCTTTTCATACAGGCTGTTCGATGCATGGAAAATTTTGTTGAATTGGTGGTGTCATTTGCAAGGTGACCATTTGTCATAAGTGTCACGGGTACTGAAATACGATTTTTTTAAGTTTTTTTTTAAATTGACCTATTCGGTTTGACCGCCAGGCAGTGTTGGCAACACTACGGGAAAATCCGTAGATCTACGGATTTTAGACCTTTTCTACGGATATACGGAAATCAATGGGAAATGTACGAATTTTTTGCCTAGTTGAGGCAAAAATGACAATGCCAGATTCTGCCCCACCATCAACCGCAAGTTGTACAAGATAACGAATAAATGTAAAAATGTCTCGGTTTTTTATTAAAATTATTGGTTTAAAATAAAGTTTTGTACAAGTTGCGATTCGAAAAAAAAACAGCTTAAATAAGAATTCAGAAAATAGTAAGAAATCGAAGCGATTTATTCATTGTTTTTGTTATTCTTCTATAGGAGTTGCGAGATTAGTAGAAAATGATACTGTTTATGATTATGCAATATGAAACCTGTAATAAGTCCCCAACAAAATGGTAGGTACAGCTTAAATGGTCACGTAGTTTTGTAGGTGGGGCAAAGCTCCATTGAAATGTGGCAATGTCTTTTGCCACCAAACCATACAAAAAATACAACGCAGCGTGATTTTTCTGGGTACAAAGTAGATTAACTACAAAAAATTATGTAAGTATAATTCCACCACGCTTCATTGCATGCAGCTCGCGCAGTAATTTAAGAAGAGTGCAGTTTTTCTACGAATTATAAAGTTTATTCTAATTTTTAATATCTTTACAATTTATCAACCATATTTTATGGTTTTATTCAAAGTCCGTAGAACTGGATTTTTCTAGAGCCAATCTACGGAAATCTACGGATTTTTCAGCTTTGCCCTACGGAATTTTGAAAAACGGATCAGCCCCCTTACCTTGAAATCTTATAGCAATATTACTTCCATAATACTTTGTTACTTCGTATAATGACGACCTTAAAGTAAGCTCATTAAGGTCGTCATTGTACGAAGTAACAAAGTATTATGAAAGTAATACTGCTATAAGACTTCAAGGTAAGGGGGCTGGTAACACTGCCGCCATGGTGAATCTGAATGTGTCACGTAAGTTAAGACATTTAGATGTTACCCGCAATATATTCCGGTATCACAGCAAATGACGCGTGTCGAAGCTTCGGCCGAACATTACTTTTTCACAGGGCATTCGAGCCACGGTTCACTGACCAAAACGTTCGTATTTTATGGGGTTATACCATTGACCAAATAAGAAAATCTAAGTGTTAACAACGCAAATATAAGTTCAAAACTTTCTTCGTTAGAACTGTAACAAGTTTCATGGAGTTCCACTTTTAATGCCTTAGCACGAAATGCAAATATCCGATGTGCAATATAAGTTTCTTGCACAAACACTTCGTTATATCACCAACACTTCAGTGCATCCAAGTTATTCAGCGAAACGGAACAAACTCTGAGAGATACTGAAGATTAAAAAAAAATACTTAGATCAACTTACTTCATTTTTATCATAGATCTCCTATAAACAACTAGATACACAAAGGTCTTACTAAAGCAATTTAAAAAACGTCCAAATAATGTCCAATAAAGCAAATGAGGGTCCATTCAACCGTTTGGACCTTCTTTGCGCTCGGTCATTTTTAGAAGGCAGACTGTGTATCTAGTTGTTATAATGTTGTTTATGCACCATGTTTAGGCACAGCAATACAAGAGAGAGACGACATTTATTGTTCAAATATAACGTAACTTACGTAAGGCAGACTGTGTATCTAGTTGTTTATAGGAGATCAATGGGTTACACTGAAAAAGGGTCTGTAGCAGCTTTTACACAGTCAGCGGTCGATTTGCAGCAAAAATTCGCGCGCAATTTGATACGCGTTACTGCGGTACTACGAAAGCAAACTGACTAAGCAGCTTGAGTCAGCTAGCCGACCAGTCAGCTGCAAACTATTTGCTTGATGGGTCCACAGGCTAAACGACCTTTTGGACCGTCGGAAAGAGAGACATACAGGCCTCAATAAGCTTGAGATTTTGTCGGTGTTAGGCCCGTATTAATAAATCACCCTCAGCTCAAAAGTCAATCTTGAGAACAACCTCAAGATGGCGATCCTATTAACAAATGTAACTTAGGTGCGCGTTTAGCAATCGGGTATCACGTGAGTAACGCCGTATTAATAAACAATACTGAGTTCTCAAGAGATCTGCGGGGTTACTCTCACCTCTTATAGCGATCCAGTTTAGGTTCCTAAACTGAACCGAATCGCTATTTGCTACAATGACGTTTGACGTCATTGTAGCAAATTGTCAGTTTAGGAACCTAAACTGGATCGCTATGAGAGTAACCCCGCTGACAGCCGCAATTAGATCATTTTGTTATATCCCGTGGGTCGGTTCTTTGCCCTGTTTCTCTGTTCGCACATCCAGCCGTAACCTAAGTTTGTATTCTGTACCTTATATTATTGTAAATCGAGGGTGTCGAGGGGTTCATAGTCCAGTTGCGGATACACGTTGAAAACGCTCGTACAAGTTAAGCAACGTTGGGCGAGGTCAGGACCTGGATGGGTGACCGCTAGTGACACTTACATCTGAGCCCCTCCGTGCCTCGGAAAGCACGTTAAGGAGTTGGTCCCGGTTGTTGTCACTTGACAGTAGTCGTAGGCCACGTCAAAGGCCTACGGGCGGCCTGAATAACTTTGACAAATAGGTTTGGTCACTAAACCACACGAGAAAGAAGAAAGGAGATTATTGTAAATTATTACATTATTTATGACATAACCAAGTGTTCCCTAAAACTCCTAAAGTTGAATAAATAAAGTATTGAAGTAAGTGTCCCCAGAAGGCTGGCTGCATAGCCTCGCTGGATTGCGACACTAAAATTTAATTAAGCATATTGCCTTATATTTCTTATGAATATTTTTAACACGATATTTGTTATTGAATGGATATAGACTGAATTTTGTTACTACATGTTACCTTTTCAGTGAAATATTACCACATTTATGTATTATTTAGGATTTGCAATGAAACGACGTCTTTATACCGCGGTAGGTATTCTATTCTAGGAGAGCTCGGTGGCTCAGTGGTTGGGTCAATGGACTTGCAATATGGAGGTCCCAGGTTCGATTCCCAGCTAGGGCAACCATGTACCAATGAGTTATCCTCGGTTTTTTTCGACGGAAAAACTTACGTACATCTACCGAGTGCTCTCAAAACGGTGAAGGAAAACATCGTGATGAAACCTGCATGCCGTAGAAGAAGAAAAAAAAATCTAAGGCATGTGAAATCCGCCAACCCGCACTGGGCCCGCGTGGTGGATTATGGCCCGAGCTCCCTCGATGTAAGGGAAGGTCTGTGCCCGAGCAGTGGGGCAATATAAATAGACTGATGATGATGATGAGGTATTCTATGACAGACTAACAAAAGTATTAGCCAAACATCAAGCCTTTATCTTGGACTTTAATGAGCACCTGACAACGTTTGGCACGGTGCCAGGAGCCGTCGAAGGTTCAGAGCGGTCAGAGCATCCCTCGGCCAGTCACCTCGGCTCGGGCAGGTCAAAACAACCCTTTTTAAAACGCGGGACGGACAGTTACAAGGTTTTATACTCAATAAAGTTTTCACATTACCTATTTGCTTGTAAGGCCACAGAGCCGCATTTCGGGGAAGGGAATTTCAGTATTTAGCGGCGAGTTCGTGTTGAGTCATTGATTGATGCCTAAGTTATAACTTAATGTAACTTTCCCAGGGTAAATAAGTAATTGTAAGATCAAGACAAGCCTAAACTAAATCTATCTAAAATGCAAACTTACTATACATATATATATATATAAATTAAATTAAAGATAAAAAACCTGCCCCAGGTCCCCCACTATAGGCAGCGTGCCCAAAAGGCTAATAGCGTTGCCCCGCTGTATCGCGAGGCTAATACGTTGTGCGAAGTAGCTGCCAGCCTTTTGGTCACGTGACGCCTCGACCAGGCGCCGCGATATATTCATATTCATATCATATCCGTGATTCCTAGTCATGAAAATATTTGTTTCATTGAATATACTAACCAAAAACTATGAAAAAAAATAAAGACATGATTATCGTGATTTCATTTTATTTTAGGCGGTTTTTTATGACTTTTTCAAACTTATGCCAGTGAATAATTATATTTTACACGTTAATATATTATCTAGAGAATGATAATTTACCAGTGTATCATTATTTATTAATAATGATACGCTGGTAAATTCTCCTTATTATTATAACAACCGAATTTACAGAAAAATACCTACTACTTTAACAAAATCAAAATAAGAAAATCTAAGTGTTAACAACGCAAAGATAAGTTCAAAACTTTCTTCGTTAGAACTGTAACAAGTTTCATGGAGTTCCACTTTTAATGCCTTAGCACGAAATGCAAATATCCGATGTGCAATATAAGTTTCTTGCACAAACACTTCGTTATATCACCAACACTTCAGTGCATCCAAGTTATTCAGCGAAACGGAACTAACTCTGAGAGATACTTACTTAATATTAAAAAAATATTACTTAGATCACCTTACTTGATTTTTATCATTGATCTCCTATAAACAACTAGATACACAAAGGTCTTACTAAAACAATTTAAAAAACGTCCAAATAAGGGTCCGTTGTTAACGTCCAAATAATGTCCTATAAAGCAAAGGAGGTTTCATCCGTTTGGACCTTCTTTGTGCTCGGGCATTTTTAGAAGGCATGTGTGACTGTGTATCTGGGCTGGGATTCGAACCAGGGTCGCCGTAACTGAATTCCAATATCCTAACCACTGCGCCACCGAGCTCTAAAAATCTATATAATGTACAAAAGCTTGTCATTTCATTTAACTAAAAGCATATAGGCGTGGCCAACTGCAATACCAACACAATTACTATAGTTACAATTCTACTGTAGTAATTAATAGAATAAAGTAATAGGAATGCGTACTGTCATTGTTAATTAATTATAATGCAAGTTGTTTATTGTTATTGAAGCTTTTGTAGCGACAATAGCACTAGCTTTAATTAATTGAAATGAAATGTCATTTATTTGTAAATATGGGTAAACAATAATATCATATTTGTGTTAAAACACATATGGTGGTACTAAAACCACCATATTCAGCCCGAAAGCGTACACATTTTGTGGAAGTCTTTTGAATTAGAATTACATATACTTTATGTCAATTATCGCAAAAATAAAATTAAAATAGTTTAAATGTCACAGCATAAAACATTCAACATTATTAAACTTTGCAAAAAAAAAAAATTACCCATTATCATATAAGTTATTAATTATTATAAATATCTTAGGCTATATTTAATTGAAAATGTCACAAGCTATCACTAAGGAAGTCAGTCAATGTATAATAGCATTTATATAGTAACAGCTTAAACAGTTTAGTTTTAAACTCAGGTAATCTTAAAAAAAGATGTTTATAAAAATCTCTCGCGAGAAAATGAACGATTCGTATTATTATTAATACTAACTCTTTTGCAGTTGACATAAAGGTGATGTAGGAATCTTTAGGGATCGTAAGGAATCTTTAGGGATCGTAAAGCTGCGTCCGATGCGACGTGTTACCGTGTTACGAAACACCGTAACATCGGATTTAGGGTCGTGACATAACAATTTTCTTTGTTAAATCGGCTACCAAAACATGTTACGGTGTTTCGTAACACGGTAACACGTCGCATAGGATGCAGCTTAAGAGATCGCTAGGAATCGTTAGGGATCGATCGGATCTTAGAGATCATAGGGAATCTTTAGGGATAGTACTATTATTTCACGGTTTAAGCCATCTGTCGCTTTCTAACTTAACGTTTTTTAAAGAAGTGTGAAAGTGACATAATAAGGTTGAGGTGAAACTAGGTATAGGTTAGCAACATTTGAATTTAATAAATAAATTATTAGTGAATTACTTACCTATACATCCCAAATCAAGTGTCATATTTTGTAAACAAAAACTACTAACATTCTAAGCTTTTCTGTGATTACTGCATATTGCACATTATTAGATCGGATCACTTTATTTTCACAATGATGAACAGGTTCAATCAATCAGTTCCTTCAGACACCCACCACAACAAGTAATTAGACAATCATATTTGTTTACAAAATAAGAAACTTGATTTGGATTTCGGTATACATATACATGCCTTGCAATGTAAAAGAAGTTATTAAAGATTTACCATCAAAAAGTAATATCTAGAGATTAACCGACATTGTAAAACAGAGTTCAAATAAAATAATGTTCGCAATAAATTGAAACAATTTATTTTAACGTCACGTTTGAAATTCATAGCTCGTTTTAACGGACTCGTAAAGATGGTCATGGTTTTCCGCGATAGCAACTAAGTTAACTGTAGCGATTCTAAAGTGTGGCACGCTAAAAGACATTGTCACATTTCAATGGAGCTTTGCCCCACCTACAAAACTACGTGACCATTTAAGATGTACCTATCATTTTGTTGGGGACTTATTACAGGTTTCATATTGCATAATCATAATCAGTATCATTTTCTACTACTCTCGCAACTCCTATAGAAGAATAACAAAAACAATGAATAAATCGCTTCGATTTCTTACTATTTTCTGAATACTTAATTAAGCTGTTTTTTTCGAATCGCAACTTGTACAAAACTTTATTTTAAAGCAATAATTTTAATAAAAATCGGAGATATTTTTACTTTTATTCGTTATCTTGTACAACTTGCGGTTGATGGTGGGGCAGAATCTGGCATTGTCATTTGCAAATCTATTCGTATTTG
Source organism: Tachystola acroxantha (assembly GCA_963506565.1). NCBI lineage: Eukaryota > Metazoa > Arthropoda > Insecta > Lepidoptera > Oecophoridae > Tachystola > Tachystola acroxantha. The sequence goes on along the minus strand of OY735876.1, from coordinate 2,931,055 downwards.
CGTATTTGTCATAATTGCCATGTGCGGTTGGTATGCTTGACAAAATATTCGTCTTATTTGTATGTACCTACGTCAAGTATTTGACAAACACGACAAACATCCAATAGCGAATACGAATAGCCAAGTACAATTTACTTACTACACCATAACGTGATTATTAATCACCACGACTTTTTAATTCGAATTTTCACAAAGGTCACGCTAAAATGGCGAGTCGCATTCCATATTTAAAATGATTGAAAGATCATCATATTTCATCATCATCATCATCAGCCCGTATCAGTCCACTGCTGGACGTAGGCCTCTCCCAAAGCGCGCCAATCAACCCTACTCTCGGCCCTCTGCATCCAGTCCCTGCCAGCCATTTTGCGAAGGTCATCCCTCCATCTGGTCGGGGGGCGTCCAGTGTTTTGAAGACATCTTCCAGCGCGTTTGTGAAGAGTTTCGGTGATATAACATCTCCTTGTCTCACACCTCTACGCAACTGGATAGAACTTGTTTGCTGGTTCTGGATTTGGACGGTCATTGTGGCGGCGTCGTACAGGCATCTCAGCACCTCGATGTATCGCCAGTCTACTTGGCATCGCTGCAAGGACTGCAGAACAGCCCAGGTTTCGATAGAGTCAAATGCTTTCTCATAGTCCACAAATGCAAGACACAGGGGCCGATTGTATTCCTCTGTCTTTTGTATAATCTGCCTCACTGTGTGGATGTGGTCTATGGTGCCATATCCTCCGCGAAACCCGGCCTGCTCCGGGGGCTGGAAGTCGTCAAATCTCCGTCCAAGACGATTCGTAATGACTCTCGAAAACAGCTTGTATATATGACTCAGGAGAGAGATAGGTCTATAGTTTTTCAATAGGGTTCTGTCCCCTTTCTTTAAAAACAGGACAACGATGCTCCTGTGCCATGCCTTCGGAGTTCTCCCACTCTGTATCTCATCATATTTATACAAATGTATAGGCGATATACGAATACGAATAGCCAAGTGAAGTGCCACCATTACGCGATGTAGCGTAATATTTTGAATGACGATGACAGTTGCATTTATAGTTAGACTTAGAGACCAATTAAACAGAATCTCAGGGATTACTTCACCAACTTATGTATTTTCACAGATATTTACTCACTTTTAGGTCGAAAATTTGAATTCTAAAAAATGTTGACGTGCCAAAAATATACCCAATGTATTTATAATACATTGGGTATATTTTTGTTGGACACAGGGATGGGTGGCTGGAAGAGGCTCAGGACAGGGATGGATGAAAGAGGAGGGGGGAGACCTTTGTCCAGCAGTGGGACAATTTATAGGTTAACAAAAAAAAATTGTAATAAAGACATACATGATGATAAAACCGTATTAAGACCGTTAATAGATGTTATTTTGTAGTGATCAACAAACCCTAAATCTAAACGCAATTTATAGTCATGGTCATTATTATTTGCAATCAGGGTGTTGGTACTTTGGTACAAGCCCATGGGTCAATACGATCTCAAAGGTCTACTGTGGCCGCGCACCGAGTTCTTATATCTCGCTCCCAAGGCCAACGTAATGGTCACTCATATTCTAGATTTGGAGGCCACGACTAAATACTTCGCCCTTACTACATCCCTGTATCTCGTTACTTACGCGTAATTTGAAAAGTTTCCTGAATTTTGTACTTTAATAAGTAATATAGCGTACATCGACACTGGTTGTTTGCGCGTAATAATGTTCTTCAACATTTAAGTTATCTTACCTAATTTCTCAGTGTAATTGTTATGTATTGATTGCATATAGGTATGACTTAAGGGTCTTCCATGCCAACTAGCGCCGCCAATCTTAAAAAAATAATATCTCACAAATTATTAACTTTTATTAAAAAAAGCTATGTACACAATCTTTAAAACACTATTTTTAATATACAATACATGGCATAATTGCGACAAGCAAAGTTGTAGTTCTCAAATGTGCCAAAAACGGCCGTTTTTCGCAATTATGCGAACTACAACTTACCGACATTGAATCACGTTATAAATAAGCATTTAAAAAATAGTATTTATCGTAATAAACATTATGTACCTACATCATCATCAGTCTATTTATATTGCCCCACTGCTCGGGCACAGACCTTCCCTTACATCGAGGGAGCTCGGGCCACAATCCACCACGCGGGCCCACTGCGGGTTGGCGGATTTCACATGCGGTAGATTTTTTTCTTCTTCTACGACATGCAGGTTTCATCACGATGTTTTCCTTCACCGTTTTGAGAGCACTCGGTAAATGTACGTAAGTTTTTCCGTCGAAAAAACCGAGGATAGCTCATTGGTACATGGCTGCCCCAGCTGGGAATCGAACCTGGGACCTCCATATTGCAAGTCCATTGACCCAACCACTGAGCCACCGAGCTCTCTACCTACATAGCTTTTTTTAATAAAATTTATTAAATTGGAAGACATTATTTTTGTAATGTGAATACAGCTATCTCATAAAAATGATGATTTGCTCCTAAAATATTTTATAAATCTAAAAATCTGTAATCAAGTTGCGTTATTTCTACTTTCGGGTGAAACTCTAACACTAGTTGGCAACACTGCTTACTTCATAGGCTATTCATTGCTTCATGGTTGGCTCACTGTTTCATTTTCAATACATTCATTCAATAAAAGCTTCTACTCGTCTACACTTGTTGGCGACTGAAATGACTCTTTCATAAGATTTCTGCTTTAAAATACAAAGAAAAGTAGGTAAAATGGAAACGACTCCACTGAAAGGGGTGGCCTGGTTTCGCCCCCTATTTTAAAGTAGGTCAATCTACAATACAGTACGAATATGGGATTACTTTTTAAAAGGTTTCTTCTGCAGTTCCATCAGGAGAACTTTAGGGTTATGGGATGTTTTTAATCCCGGACGCAAAAATGGCGTTATGAGTATAAAGTGTGTACAGTTCCGGATAGCTAAGTTGACACAATGTTTTATAGCGTTAAGGAATTTTTGGAGCAGGTACAAAATTTGATATTTAATTACATTTATTTATTTTATTTATCTAGTTAGTACATTTCACATTTGGTAAGTTACAATTTGTGAGTAGATGCAAGTAGTAACTTAGCTCATGGCTCAGGTCTGTACTTACCACCGAAAGAGTCAGAGTCAGATATCGACTCCTAACTAGGTAAAAACCTGCACGTAGGAAACCGAGAGTTTTCATCAACATCATTCTTCACGTTTTATCAGAGAAATGATTTTTAACTTAAACTACGGTTCTCTTGAAAATGGCAGGAAGCGACGGTTGCAAAATTATTTGACAGTTTTTGTTTTATTGTCTACAGTGGTTATTTTAATATTAATATCACGTTAAATAATCAGAAAATGTTCGCGAGTGACAGTATGGTGAATTTGTTGGATAATTTGAGCAAGATCTGGGGTTTCAAGCTTTTATCAAGAGTTCCCGCTACAAGCTCGGGAGTGAACGTGACTGTCGAGCTGCTTCGTCCAGAGTGATGACGCTACGGCGGCTCCTCGGGATGAAGACATGAAGACGCGGCTATCCAGGGTGAAGACGCTACTGCCCTGGAGGAAGATAGAAGACTATTATATATTGAATTTTCTGTAACATGACATTGGCAAATGACGAACTGTCGAGTCCATTAATAAAATAAATAAACTTAAACTACAATGACTATACAAATACACAAAATTAAACTCAATCAAATATTGCACACCACCTTGTGGTAGAATATAGTGGAACTGTAAACGATAATTTTAAAGAACCATGTAACCTATATTCTTGCGAATAAATCAATTTTACTTTCCTTTACTTCACAAAATGGCGGCTGCGTGAGATTCCAGTTAAATTATTTTTAATTTTATGCGTTGATTTAGCTGGCAGCGTAGCTCTCAAATGGAAAAACTGATTTTGATTTAGTTTGAAAAAAAAATTAAGATGTATATCTTCAAATTTTAATCTAATGGATTTCTTTTTGTATGTAGATGACAACTCACCGTTGATTTCAGATCTCCTCAGACGGAAAAAATTAAATTGTAGAACTCGGGAAACATACCTGAAAAAGAAGAAAAATAATTACTTAGATATTCATTTCAAATTAATATTCAAAGTCAAAAAAGTCAAATTTCTTTATTGCAAGTAAGCACGCTGTGAACATTTTTGCACGTCAACATATTTTTGAATTTTCATTTACACCACTTTGCAAGGAAAAGGTGCCAACGCTGAGGAGAAAAAGTGTCAAAAAAACTCTCAGCAGCACATCTTTTAAAATAATGGTAACACAATTACTTAATTACTAGGTATTACACAACTATTACTATTGTTAGTAATCTTTTTTTTTGTTAACGGGGGGGAAATCTTTTAAAAGATACCCGACCTCCTGGGGGGGAGGACGGGTTATGTGGGATTTGTACCCACTAAAACCCCCTCGATGGCCTACCTCGTGCTGTTCGGAGGGCTCCGGGTTCTCCTACGGAACGCACCGGTGCCCCCCTAGCACTTGCCCGAGGCCCGTCCCAGAAGATGTGTGCTTCACCTCCCAGAACCTCCCGACGCGGCAGCGCGCGGCCATTGCATACTGCCACCTTCCCCGTGGTCGTTTCTGCCATGGACGGTCAGAGCCCCCACTTTGACCGTCCGCGACCATGACGTCCCCTTTTAGTCGCCTTTTACGCTAGGCAGGGGATACCTTAGCTTTATTGACAAATCAGGGCGCGGGTTGTTAGTAATCTACACTTATCCCTCATGCGGAACCGGCGACACACACCATGCATGTTCATCGTTTATATAGTCATCTATTCTGTAGTAGGTACGCCTTCTTAACAAGTGTTCCTTTAACGAAATTTTTAAATTTCCTCTCTGTCAACGTCGTGACACTTTCTGGCAACTTGTTATAAAAGCGAATACAGTGCCCCATGAATGATGTACCAGCCTTACTTATTCTTAGATAAATATCTGGGGTTGGAGTGAATCCATGGGCGAATACTAGTATGCAAAATTATGGGAACGAGTAATAATTTATATTAATTTTGGTTAACAGTTGACTCAAGTTTGTACGTGATATAAACTTGACACCACAATTTGGCAACTTTTAAGCTAACATTAGAGAGGCGTTCGAAATTTTGAGTTTGAAACTGAATCCAGCGTCTAATTGTGGGTGAAAGGAAACTTTAGATTGAAAGTTAAACTCCCTAATATCTTTCTTGGTTATGCGAAATCATTCGACAACATCAATGCTTAAGCTGCCTAGAGATTATTTAGCCGAATATTAAGTTGTAATCACCTGATTTTACGATTTGATTCTATATTTTTAATAAATGTAATCTGTACCCAGAATTCATACTTTTCCATCCTTCATTTATAGCAACTTGTCCCTTGCCTGACATCCCATTTTAGGGTATGGTACAGTCCAAGACAGAGATAAGTATACAGGGGGCCTCAATAAGGTTGAGATTATCCCAAAAACTACTTTACCGAATTTAATAATTCTTTACAGTTACATAGTTTCAACTTTTATCTATCTAACAGTGAAATAATTCTTGCAATAGGTCAAGTAGTTTTTGAGATAATCTCAACCTTAAAAACTCTACTATACACCTTTCTTTGTCTTCGGCCGTATATAGCTTTTTAAGGGCCTGATATGAGCCCACTAGCGCCGCCAATCTTGAAAAAATAATATCTTCCAATTTAATCAATTTTATTAAAAAAGCTATTTACAAAATGTTTATTAGGATGAATACTATTTTCAATACATTGTGCTTTTTTCATAAAATTGATTAGGAATGCAATTGGAAGATATTATTTTTTCAAGATTGGCGGCGCTAGTTCGCTCATATCAGGCCCTAACTTATCAATTTAGACTAGGTATATGATTTTTAAAGGTTTTGGGGCGTACTTATTAGCTCTGACATGACCCTTAAATTGCATCAATCTCATTACCAACATCTCACAGAGAAGACGTAAAATCAATGCTTGAAACCAAATCCAAATTGCTTCAATCAGGCCCCTATTTGTAAGTTACCAACATTCATTAGACTTGAACCGCAGACCGCAGCCCTCAAAAGTTGCGTCGAGCGAACGGTCACTTGTAATCGGATTATAACGAAGATTCAATCTACCCCCAAATTTTCAGTGGAGTTAATTCAAATTTTAACTGAAAACTGAAGTAAAAGCTATCGTAATACCATAGGAAGGGGTAAGAATTGCGAAATGAATCGGCAGTGGCTGATAAAAGACTTTTGGAACTTCTCCTTTCTGTGCTAACACCTTTCTCTTGCAAAGTGGTCTATTGAGGAGTTGAATATTCTTTATTGGGCGCTTTTATAATTTATCGTGCACCGAGGATAACTCACACACACTCACTCTCTCTCTCTCTCACACACACACACATACACCCTAACGTCATCTCTCTCTTTCACACACACACACACCCTCTCACGCACCCTCCCTCTCACTCACACACGTGTACGCCTATTAGCTGTATAACCGGGAATGACTGGTTCTCAAGATACAGGTTAGACCTAGTTTGAGAACCAGTGACCAGCATAGTTATTTAAGTACAGAGTGTACATTAATTGTTTCAAATAAATGATTATTATTATTGGTACATGACTGCCCTGGCTGGGAATCGAACCTGGGACCTCCGTTTTGCAAGTCCATTCTATAATGACGCATGTTTCTGCTGTCGACCGCGATCCCGGTTCCAGCGGAAGACCAGCGCTACGCCCTCGGGCATAGCACCATGCTGAGCTGGGACCAGTTTGGCACTGCTGCATGCACCTTAGTTATATAATTTGTTATTTTGTATACTTATGTGTACATTATGTATTTAAATGGGCTGTATTGTGTCAAATAAATGTCTATTCATTCATTCATTGATCCAACCACTGAGCCACCGAGCTCTTTTCCGTGGTGGATGTTTTCACAGAAATATTACATGCTTCATTCCATTGTAAACCCGCTGAAAACTCATCCCGCGGCGCTGCGAGCCACGCTCTCTGTAATAAATCCCACTATTGTGCTGAAATTATGCGAAGACTACGGAAACATTAATATTACACGGAGCGTACGAATTCTTTTGCTCCGAAGTTGTATGAGATTGTTGAAATGAAAAAGTGAAATTAATTTTGGTAGGGATTTTTGGCTAAGCATTTCTCTGGTAGGTACAGTGATTCATTCCCGTAACCTCGCGTTCCCGTAAGCGCAACTCTCTTTACCTCGCTTTCCCATTACCGCAACTCTCTTTACGTCAACTCTCGCTACGTGGAGTCTCGCTATATCAACTTCTCGCTACGTGTGATACAGTTAGCAAAAGAAGTGAATCTTTTACGAAACGTGAATTATGAATTGAATTATTGTAATTAGAGTATCGTAATAATTTATTTATTATTTATTTATTTATAATACGATACCTACTCTAATTACAATATTTCAATTCGACTCGAGAACATATAAATGAAAACCCTAGACATTTAGGTACAGTAAGGGTACTTATAGCATACGTCACAAGTCACACAATTACCTTAGAAATGACCATTAGGTGATTAGGTCAAATTCCAGTGAATGAATTAGAAATACCTCAAAATGTAAAAACTCCAAAGCAAAGTAACGTAACGATCCACATCAAATTAATAATTTTTTGATGATAGTTGAATTTGCCATTTGAATTCGATAGTTGGACGGTCGCCGGCGTCGGGGCAGACCTCGGCGTAGGTGGAGAGACGATATCGTTAGATACAGGGATGGGTGGCTGGAAGAGGCTCAGGACAGGGATGGATGGAAGAGGAGGGGGGAGACCTTTGCCCAGCAGTGGGAAAATTTATAGGTTCACAAAAAAAAAGGTGAATTTGTTGTAAATATTTTTCCCCAAATTGTTTAATTTACTTAAACGCTGTGCAGAATTAATGTATGTACAAGCCTAACCATCCATTAAATTTTGTCAAATTCAAGGTCACCTGTATAAGCTTTTGATTTAAAGTGACGCAAAAAATGAAAATCTAAAAACATTGCTAATTTCCAATTCAATCAATTTTTCCATTAAAAAACTAATTAGAAAAATTACCAAAGCCAAAATAAACATAATGTACAATTATCAATAAATATGTCCATTTTGGGATAACAAAACGTATGAACATTAAAAATTCTTACACAAAAAGTACGTAGTTACATTATTAGGTTTGTAACCGCAGAATATTAATTAAGCACTTATGTATATGATGTCCACCTCAGACGTCCACCAACCTACACTATCAGCGTAGGATAATTTCGCCTACATAAAAGAACGCCCCCTGTCAATTACGTAGGTATAACTAGTTTATTCAACATATTATTCAAGCCTAATTGAGCGTAACAAGGCTATGTTACGCGTATATTGTTAGCCCGAGGACACGCGCGTTACAGCGAATTGCGTTACAATAACAATTAAATTAATCATTGCTTTTCTATGAAACTAGATATACTTTTACTGCGTAAAAAGTCGATGGTTACAATGGCGAACACACATCTGTGTGAGGCGTCCTATGTTATATAAAAAAACCTGCCCTCGAGCATATCACTATGCTGTGTGGGCATCTATTTGGCACTGAGTATGCAGATTAACTGTATAACTCGTTAAACAATTCTGTACACTAAGGATGTATGTATACCGCAGCCCAAATCAAGTGTCTTATTTTGTAAACAAATATGATCGTTCAATTATACATTATTACCTGTTGTGATGTAACACTGAAGATCAGTTCGTTTGATCGAACCTGTTAATTAGTGTTCATCATTGTGAAAATAAAGTGATCCGATCAAAATAATCTGAAAATAACCACGCAATAGTCACAGAAAATAGAGTAGAGTAGGATAATGTAGGGTAGTTTCTGTTTATAAAATAAGACACTTGATTTGGGCTTCGGTTTAAGTGTCCTGTGTTTATATATTGTGTCAAATAAATGTACATACACCCACCTACTATAATATACGTTTATGATACTAAGTAATATTTACATTCCCACTTATCAAGCTGACACTGTTCCTCTTTCCAAGTATTGTAAAAAAAAAGTCTAGTAATAACTAGCAATAAGTAAACACGGAAGGACACTGATTCCCGAAACACAGGTCACCCTAGTTCGGGAGTCAGGGTTATCTAAATCGTGCTAATTATAATGCTGACTGTTATACTTGCAATATGTTACATATTAAGCACATTGTAACCATTCATTTTATGAAAATAAATATTATTATTATATTATTATTATATTATTATAATGTCCATTCATTCACAAACGAAACATAAACAATAAAGTAAATAAAAACAAAACGTTCGTACCGGAAGTTGTTAAATAACAGACATGATATCTGTTTTATCACACCTGCAAATACACGCTTTCAAAAACACGACTCGGCACTTGCTAATGGTATTTAGGTTAATTATCCAACTGCCAGAAGCCATAAAACGCGAGTCAGTCCTGGCTCCCAGGGCGTACTAAGCTATAAGGAACTCATAATTGGGGACAAAGACACCTGCACCATGCCATTAGTTTAGATACAATTTTAAGCCGTCTTTCTGGCAGCTGAGATTATGAACTGCTACTGAATAATGAATCTCTTGGAAATTACGAAGTTTGTCACGGAAACAAACTTGTTATTGATAATGAGGAAAGGAAACAATCTGAATAAGCACCTGAGGTAATCGATACCTTCATATACCTACGTGTAATCGACATTCGCAGAGATTAGTGGATGCATGAGCGAATGCATCAACTAAATAAATCAATTAAATAACCCAAGCTAATTAACTTACTAGGAACGGTCCACTAGCAGTGACAGCCCTGGTGCAGGCGGTATGGCAGCTCGCTATGTTCGAGGTTCTGGGAGATAAACCACACGTACTCTGGCATATATACCTAATAAGTGCAGGGAGGTACGCTGGACGCTTTTAAGAGAGTCTGCTCAGAGTAGGGATGAGTGGAAGAATTGAGGGGAGACCTTTGCCCCAAAGTGAGACATAACACACTGAGGCTTGATTCAAACGTACCAGAACCACACTACAACCGCAACCACGCGACAACTACAATCTTATCTTATCCTGATTGGGTGCTAATGTGGCGGCACTTCGACCCATTGGGATCTTTTGTGCTCTCCCCTTTCCTTTATACTCCCTCCTCCCTAAAGATATAACTCAATAGGTCTGCTATGCAGCTCATGGGAAGGAGCCTGTAGTCTTCTGGTTCCGGATAGGCCGACCCCAAAAGACTCATTCGCTTTCTAGCCAGTGAGTCACATTCACACAGTAGGTAAATGGACTCCGTTTTGTCACCACAGGTTCTGCAGGTTGGAGATTCAGCTAATCCCATCCTGTGCAACAGGTCGTTTGTTGCTTGATGTCCCGTTAGCGCCCCAATTATGAGCCACATCTGGTGACACAATACTTTGGCGGGTCAAAAATTTAATTAACCTGAACAACATTTTGACGTAAATTTCAACCGGGTTATCAGGTTATTGATACGTGGTCAGCCACATTTTGTAGCTGCGATGTACCGTGGTAGAATAGACGTTAAATAATACACCTTCAAGGGTTACCAGGAAAACTAATTCAATTTCCGTATCCCCTTCCTCGAAAGCATATCCTGAAGCAGCCATTGAACCAGTGCTCCGACATAATTAGACGTCCGCATAAAGCCAAGACGCGTAAATACGACGTCTGGTGTGACGTACAAGCCCGTTAGTTACGAGCCACTCGCCGAGGCAGATTGTCTTGTAAGTTTAACGAGCAACCGCCGGGCAGGAAGTGCTTGCGAAACTTTGGAGAAGGCATAATACTTGTGAAAGCTGTTATTCATATTCATATACTTTATTTCTAACCATACGGAACATTACAGAGCACTTGGTTATGTCACAACAATTTGGTATCGTACAATGAAACCGGGCGCCAAACTTATTTAGGCGAAGAATATGACTCACATCAGAGATTTAAATCTTTGATAAGTGTAGGTAGTCTACACTTGATCCAATTTAGTTATATATGTATATATAAATAAATCTATGTATTTATTAAATGTCCCAATAATTCGAAAGATAAAATAAGAAAATAGCTGCTGTATAGGGGCATTGTCACAAATAAAATTCAAAATATAAGAACATTTAACTTACATAAATGATTGCGGCTGTATAAGGGCGTTAAGGACAGCTGTTAAAACTGGTTTTGTTCCTCTCCTATGGAATGATCAGGTCATGGTCCACGCTAGATTGGCCGCAATGGGTGCAGAGTAAAAATTACTTAGTTAGGCCCTCTGATGGAGGTACCTACTGTAAATTGTAACTGACAAAGTCGGTCAGCAATCAGCAATGTCACTTACACAACAGACATGAAATCGGTACTTTGCAAGCGAAAAATTCTGTCAACGATGAGCGCGAGACAAAGCGGGGGACAGGGGTACCGTATTAAAGAGATACGTCCATGTTGATAATATCTCTAGGTTACACGTGTCGCGAAGCAATTTTGCGCTCATGTGCAGTCAGCTCGTGGGCAGACACCGGCGCCCTCCTGTTACAGGTATATGGAGTCCCCGTAGCGTCGTCACCCTGGATAGCCGCGTCTTCTTGTCTTCATCCAGAGGAACCGCAGCGTCGTCACTCTGGACGAAGCAGCTCGACAGTCACGTTCACGACCGAGCTCGTAGTGGGACTCTTTACTATAGTATAGCGCCAAACTTCAGATCCTGCCTGAATCCAATAATTTCACAATACTGTCATTCGCGAGCATTTTTTATTAATTTAACGTGATATTAAAAACATATATATATATATACAAATCACCCACTGTAGACATTACACTGAAAATTATCAAATAATTTCGCAACCGTCGTTTCCCGACATTTTCAAAAGCCTTAACTTTTATAATAAAACAAGTAGTACCGCATCCAAGGCTATAGGCCCAAAATTTTCATAATGAATGTACCTTCGTTAGCTACAGAGGCTACAGAGCCCGCTATTAGATGCAAGCTCAACAAGTGAAGCTCAAATGTACATCGCACACCCACGCTCGTCGCGACTGGCATATGAGAGCGGAAACTGGAAGTTTTGACAAGCCTGTTGCGAGGAGATTGCCTCAGGATACAGTGTGAAACAAAAGGTAGCATAACTTAGATATACCAGCGCACAGACCACTTACCCCATAGACCTTGTTGCGGAGCGAGCGGATTATTAAATAATAGAAATATATGAATAGTAATGGGTATATTTGATCAGATAATTTTGAAAACTTTAATATTGTAAAATAGGAAAATCAACCATTTCAAATCTAATTCAGTCAAAAAGTACATAAGTCACAGCTTTTTTTTTTAAACATTCCTATTAATTTTAAAAGACATTGCCACATTTCAATGGAGCTTTGCCCCACCTACAAAACTACGTGACAATTTAAGCTGTACATATCATTTTGTTGGGGACTTATTCCAGGTTTCATATTGCATAATCATGATCAGTAATCATTTTCTACTACTCTCGCAACTCCTATAGAAGAATAACAAAAACAATGAATAAATCGCTTCGATTTCTTACTATTTTCTAAATTCTTAATTAAGCTGTTTTTTTCGAATCGCAACTTGTACAAAACTTTATTTTAAACCAATAATTTTAATAAAAAACGGAGATATTTTTACATTTATTCGTTGTCTTGTACAACTTGCGGTTGATGGTGGGGCAGAATCTGGCATTGTCATTTAGGCGGCCAACTACAAGATGCGGCCAAAAGAGACCGCATCGTAACAACCTGTAACAGGAGGGCGCCCGTACGATCGTTTTCAACGCAAGACTATACTTACAACTTTTGTTTCTATAAGGTTGCCTTAATAAAGTTAAAATACTTAATTACTTCATTATTTAGAAAATTTAAGAATTAAAACTATAGTGAGCCATTACTACACACCGCGAACGAACACAGTACGGGATGTGATGAAAATCAGCGCTGTTCCCAGTCACCCCAGTGGCTGGGCACAGCATTTCAGCTGATCACTGTCCTATTACGCATATTATTTTAAGTAGCTCTAAGTGTATAAATAAGGTCACCTTGTATGTGTAGGTAATAAATATTTTTCATTTCATTACTACAAATTATTCTATATAGGTACTTACTTAAACGGATATCACGATCAAGAAAGATCAGAGAAGCGATTGAGATTGCACGACGGTCCAATTTCAACAGAGATTGCGGTTGGACCTTGCCTGCTACGTGGAAACCCGTACCTACTTAGGGCAGTATCCGAGGAGTGTGGGTGAATGCAGAATAGATACTGCGTGAAAGGACCTAATGTGAGTGGCGGTAACTCCCCGACAAGTGAGATCGATCAACGAATCCAGCTACAGCCATCGAACGCACCGTTCGTCGGCGGGACAAGTTATGTCGGCAAGGGCGCTGATCCGCTGTGCGCGAAGAAACGTCACCGGCGACGCGGGCGTGGCGCGCTCACCTTGAGAAAGACCGTCGAAGTCGGTCTAATTGCCGACTTCAACGATATAAGTGAGTGATATCCGTTTATATATAATAATTTATTTAGAAAATCTTTCAACCCTATTATTTTATGTTCATTAACTAGTAATGTTGGTTCTCTTGAATAAGGCGGGAAACGACGCGCGACGGTTGCGAAATTATTTGATAATTTTCCTTTTAATGTCTACAGGGACTATTTTGTGTTTAATATCTCGTTAAATTAATCAGAAAATGTTCGCGAATGACAATTAAATAGCCTTTTGATAATTCAAACAAATCGAGAATTTCAAAATCATAATACAATAAGGTTTATTGACCTGTAACGAGCTCCAACCTTAGGCAGCCTTCCACGGCTCTTTCATACTTTTAAACTTACAAACAATGGTATAAACGGTTCTTTACAAACCCCCAATACTTGGAACTTTTAGCTTTATTAGCAAAACTCACAAAAGCGTAGCAGCGCGCTACAAAGTTTTTTGCTGATTTAAGAGCCTTCCATGAGCCAACTAGCGTCGCCAATCTTAAAAAAATTATATCTTCCAATATAATCAATTTGATTAAAAAAGCTATTTAAGAAATGTTTATTACGTTAAATACTATTTTTTAAATGCTTATTTATAACGTGATTCAATTTCAGTAAGTTGTAGTTCGCATAATTACGAAAAACGGCCGTTTTTGGCACATTTGTGAACTACAACTTAGCTTGTCGCAATTATGCCATGTATTGTATATTGAAAAATAGTATTCATCCTAATAAACATTTTGTAAATAGCTTTTTTAATAAAATTGATTACATTGGAAGATATTATGTTTTCAACATTGGCGGCGCTAGTTGGCTCATGGAAGGCCCTTTTATTATTTGGTATCACGGTGTTGGTATACGCCCAAGGGTCACTGCGACCTCAAAGGTCTACTGTGGCCGCGCACAGAGTTCTTATATCTCGCTCCCAAGGCCAACGTCCCTCAGGAACCGTACAATGCACTTGGGTGAGAGAGTCTTGATATCCTCGGATGGCACCATGTGTCCACCCAAGGCTCGGCTGCTGCTGTGAATGAGCGCTTCACAGAGGACATGCATGGGGGTTTCCTCGGCTTCGCAGATGGAAGGCCCTTAATTGAAAATGTAAACGGCGGATTGTATGAGCTCCGGGCAAAGATTTGCACTCGAAATGTTCAGATTTGCTATGCAAAGCTTTGAAATTTTCGGATAAATCTATTTACATACAACAGAAGGCAAGTATCAATAGCATTGAATAATATTGGCGAATACAGGTAGGTACTTAACATATTAATAGCCTTTTGGGCACGCTGCCCGAGCGGGGGACCTGGGGAAGTGTTATCTATAATTTTTAGGGTTCCGTCCGTGCCTCAAAAGTACACGTATTTTTTTTAACTGTGCCAAGAGATATATTGTTGTTTCTAAGTACAGTCGAAGTATACAGGCCTGAACAATATTATTGTATAATATATTTATTTTAGTAATACTTATATACTTATTCGTATTTCATCTATTTATTTTAACATTAATTCAATGAGTTAATAAGATTTTTCAGTAGCGTATACTTTAGGTACACCTGTCTTCCACTGTTTCCAACTTTCCATGTTTATCGGGTCAGCTGGAAGAAATCTCTTAGAGATAAGTGCCCTTTGTACAAATTATTTTTTTATTAAGATGTTTTATACTCTGTTGTGTACAATAAAGTGTTAAATAAAAAATAATTAAATTAAATAAATAAGGTTGAGATTTTCTCAAAAACTACCAGAACGAATTTAATAATTATTTTACAGTTACATAGTTTTAACTTTTATCTATCAAACAGTGAAAGAATTTTCGCAATAGGTCAAGTAGTTTTTTAGAAAATCTCACCCTTAAAAACTCTCCTGTACACTTTTCTCTGCGTTCCATCTAAGTTAGAAAATATGAAATGTGCTTAAATACTAGGTAGGTACATCTAGTATTTAAGATTTATTTCCTTTTGGTGGTTTGCAATGAAATTGGATGTAAATGTTTTGTAAACGTTAAATAAATAAATAATAATAAAAAGAGGAAAAAAGAACCCTTACAGTATCACTTTGTTGTCCGTTTGTCTGTGTGTCAAGACCTATATCTCAGAAACGCGTGGACGTATCAAGTTGAAATTATTACCAAATACTCAAGTCTGCAACCTCAGGCAGCCGTGAAGAAATCAACCTTCTACGTCAACGCAATCATGTCAAAGTCAAAGACAAATTTCTTCATTGCAAGTAAGCACGTTGAGTACATTTTTGCACGTCAATATATTTTTTGAATTTACATTTACACCACTTTGCAAGGAAAAGGTGCCAACGCTGAGGAGAAAAAGTGGCAAAAAACTCTCAGCAGCACATCTGTCAAAACAATGATATGTTGATTGAATGTTATGTTGTCCGTATAAGTAATACTAACAAAATGGACGACTGTTATTTATATCGATAAATAAATAAATTAAAATTTTCTCCTAATTGTGTTAAACAATTATGACAAAATTTACAACTATAAAACCCGGGGCCCCCTAAACCTAGAAACGACCCTGCCCTTACACTGATCCCAAAATCTTACAACCCGCTTCGTGCCAATACATCATACTGTATAAAGGATGCTTTGTATCGGGAAAAAGGGAGGATGTTGCGGAATTGTTATTACGTCATTATTTTTCGTTTCATCGCACCCTGTATAGGGCCTCGGGGACAAAATAGACATTTATTCTTGAGTTACTTGTATTGAGATATAAAGGAAGGAATATAAATAAGAGTTTGTGGGCGACTTTTAAGAGGTGGCGCTTATATAATAATAAAAAATATTGTTTTTTAATAATATGTTTTGTTGGAAAACTAAATCTCCATCATTCTAAGTTACTGAGTTAAATACCCTTCTCTTTTTAAGTTTATTTATTTAACAATACACATTTTATTGTTTCGCCACATTGCATTTCAGCTTGTTGGAAAATATTGTTCACTTGCTTTATACCTACATAAATGATACATTTTTTTTGTTGTGATATTATAATAAGTCATACGTGTGCCGCATGCAGCCGGACCGATGGGCCCGGACTGTCACAGAATGGGTGCCATCGGACGGGCGCCGGCGTCGGGGCAGACCTCGGCGTAGGTGGAATAATCTTCCTCCGCCACTTAGACGTCCACTTTCCAAATTTATAGTAAAGTCACATTATAAAAAGTGGTTGTTAGATAAACAAGCTGAGATGTCTTACTAATGAATCCCTCTCGAAACCTTAAAATTGGGCGTGTTTGTTGCTGTTTGTAGTTATCCTACTGTGTTTATTGTTGTTTATTTATTTTTAATACATACATTTAGAACGAATTCAAGCATACATACTTATGAATTTTATTATATGTATTTTTGTATTACTACGTATGTTCGATACCAACCCATGCAACGCAAAAGCACAGTGGAAGCGTGTCAAATTAGAAGAGTTATTGCATGGATCGGTACCGACAAGTTAGCCTGCGATACACAGGGCAATAATCAAACTAACAACTAACCTTATTGTTCCAAATACAAAGTTAAATTGTCGTGCGCGGTCTTCGGAGGCCTGTACGTACGCACAGGAACATGTGGCTCGACGTCTTGACATTCGGCGCACGACCCAACCAACTACTTATTACGTATGTATAGTCTACACGCCACAATCGCGATAACGAGTTATTATCACCAAAATTCGGTTCCGGCGCACAACCAAAAAACGTGTATCGCGTCCAACAAACAAAACAAAAACAGCCAAAAAACGGATCTATCCGTACGCGAAAATAACAATATCGGAAGCAAAATCAATGCCGATTATCATTCAAAACAATTATGCTGCGTTCGCGCAAGCAACAACCAAGCCAAAACCGGTGTCAAATTTACACTAATAGCAAACGGGCGAGTGAGGCACCGGCCACCTGTCGCCTGCTCTTCACCCCCGCCTGCCGCGTTGACCTACTTTCGCTCCACACCGCACGGCAAAATGGCACGGCGGCTGACAATTAGGTACTTTACGCGAATTGAATCAAATAATATCTATTCCAAACATTCCCCCGCCCCGGACCGACGACATCGGTCCGAATATCAATTAATCGGGAGTCGAGAGAGTGTTGCGACAGCTCTCTTCAATATGGAGTCGCCCACCAAGACCTCTGCAAGACGTGGGGTGCCATCTGCCCCAAGAAAGAGGTTGAGAATTCGCCCCCTTCGCCACAATAACGGCGGCAGGTTAGAGTCCTTAACCAGGACAAGGTCTCCAATTTTTGGTGGGTGCTCTCGGTCAGTCCACTTAACGCGCTGCTGTAACAAATGTAGGTACTCCAACGACCATCGATGCCAAAAAGTCTGGGTCATTTGTTGGAGTGCCTCAAAACGCGACAATCGGTTCGGGTTAGTATCCTTCAACGGATATTCAGGCAGAGCGGTAAGTGGCTGCCCAATCAAAAAATGACCTGGGGTCAAAACTTCCAGGTCATTGGGATCCGACGAGAGCGGACACAATGGCCGTGAGTTTAACACGGCTTCAATTTTACAAAAAACGGTAACAAGTTCCTCATATGTGAGTACCGTATCCCCAATAACGCGACGGAGGTGAGTTTTGGCGACTTTAACAACGCTTTCAAAGATCCCTCCCCAATGTGGGCAATTTGGAGGATTAAATCGCCAAGTTACCCCACGTCGGGACAGTGCATTTTCAATCTGACTATGGTTACCCTGGAGGAAAGCATGTACGTCATTCAAATAATTATCGGTGCCCTTAAAATTTGTCCCGCAGTCCGAACGAATCAATGCGGGCAATCCGCGACGGGACACAAAACGGGACAGGGCCGCAACAAACGCTTCGGTGCTAAGAGCAGATACAACCTCAAGATCAACGGCTTTAGTTGACAGACACACAAACACGCACAAGTAGACCTTCTCTCTCTTCGCATTGCGAAGGCGTGACGCTTTGACCTGAAAGGGTCCTGCAAAGTCTGTCCCAACTCCCAAAAATGGACGAGCTGGATTCACACGATCAGCCGGCAAATCTCCCATGAGAGGCTGCATCGTGGCCGCCTTAAGGCGGTAACAAGGTATGCACCGAAAGATCACAGATCTAATGGCTCGTCTCGCCGTCAAGATCCAAAAATCACGCTGCAAGTTGGCCAGCAAGGCATTTAGGCCAGCGTGGGACGATTTCACGTGGCGATCAGTCACCAACAATTCCACAAAATGTCCGCTCTTAGGAAGCAACAAGGGGTGGCGGGCGCCATAAGGCAACCTCGCATTCTTCAATCTGCCCCCGACGCGCAGCAATCCTGCTTCATCAATGAAGGGAGTCAAGCGTGCAATCGCGCCCTTCAGCTGCGACTTTCCCTTTCGCAGGGTATCCAACTCAACATGGAAGTGCTCAGCCTGCACAACTCGGACCCAATGCATCAGAGCGCTCTTACGCTCGTCCGGACTGAGGACAGGAGAACTCGTTCTCAAATGTCGCTGTTCTGCTCGATGTCTGCAGTTCCAAGCAAACCTCTTAATCCAACCGGTCACTGCTATCAGCTTGTCTAACGAGCTGTACCGATCGAGCAGGGAAGTAGTGTCCTCCTTGGGACGCTGCTCCATGGCGTGGACTTTCAGTCCAGGCAGCGGATCCACCATACAAATGCCTGTGGGGGGCCAGGTCCCTTCAGGACGAGCCAACCAATCTGGACCCCACCACAACGGATGTCGAACGAGTTCTGGGGAGCTGCAACCACGTGACGCACAATCGGCAGGGTTCAGCTCACCCGGGGTGTGTCTCCAAATCAAAGGAGTCGCAGTATTTTGTATCTGCGAGACACGGTTCGCAACAAACACCTCTAAGGTGTGAGCTGGCGTCTTCAGCCAGGCCAACACAATTTGGCTGTCAGTCCACGCGAACACATCACGGACAGCAACATTCGGCCGCAGAACGGCGGCGACATGATTCAACAGACGCACGAGGAGGGCGGCCCCACTCAACTCCATCTTCGGAATGGTCAATCTAGTCCGAAGGGGGGCGACCTTGGTCTTGGAGGCTACCAAATGCACGGACACCTGTCCAGAGCCATCCACAACACGCAAATAGACCACGGCAGCGTACCCTTTCTCCGATGCGTCACAAAACCCGTGTAGAGACACGGTCTTCCGGCCCGAGAGTGAAAACGACCTAGGAATCGTTACAGCGTTCACCTCATCGAGGGTGCTGACAAAAGATACCCACTCTTGGTACAAGTTGCCGGACAAAGGTTCATCCCAAGCCAGCTTCGCCAACCACAACTTCTGAAGGAAGCACTTGGCTTGAAAGATGACGGGGCCAATCCAACCATTTGGATCGAACGTTCTCGCCACAGTCGACAGTACAAGACGCTTTGTCCACACCGGTGGGGACGGCAAGTCAACGTTATACGTAAAAGCGTCAGCAACAGGATTGTACTGGACTCCAAGTACAGCTAAAACGTTCGGGTTATCCGCATTTTCAAACAGATGAGGATCCTGCTGGTACTCACTGGGAAGCCCTTCCAGTAGACTTGGTGAGTTAGACATCCATTTTCTCAACTCATAGCCTCCAGCACGCAAGATTTCGATCAACTCATCTCTCAACAAGAGAGCGTCCGCCTCGCTAGCAGCTCCAGTACAGACATCATCCACGTACAGGTCCTGCTCCAATATGGCGGCGCCGCGAGGAAAGTGGTGTCGCTCTCGATTGGCCAACTCCAACAAAGATCGAATTGCCACGAAGGGACTCGATCGCAAACCATAAGTGTTGGTATTCAATTCATACACCTTGATAGGTGCGTCAGGATCTTCTCGCCACAATATAAGCTGGTACCGACGATCGTCCGGGTGTATTACAGTCTGCCGGAACATCATACGGATGTCGGCCACAAAGACGACAGCATGGCGACGGAAGTTCGTAAGAACATCACAAATATCCTTATGCAATTTGGGACCCGAGTGTAGACATTGGTTCAAGGAAACACCATTGGACGTGGGCGCCGAGCCATCAAACACCGTCCTCAACTTACCACTCGGGGCCTTCAAAACGGCATGGTGGGGCAAGAAATAATGTTCCACGGAGCGCCAATCAACATGGGATACGGACATGTGCCCTAAGTCCTCATATTCACGCATGAAGTCAATGTACTTCGCACGGAAGTCAGGATCTCGCCTCATTCGGCGCTCCATCGATATTAACCTTTTTTCCGCTAATACACGTGAGTGACCGAGAGGAGGACGCGAAGCGAGGAAAGGCAACCGCGTAACAAACTTCCCAGAGCGGAGACGACCAGTGTTATTCTGGTAAAACATCTCGCACTCCTTATGCTCCGGATTCACAAGTGCCTTGGTAGGGGGCTCTTCAATTTCCCAAAAACGCTGAAGAGCGTCAGATAGAGACAACCCAGCAACGTGGACAGGCACATCCAAAGATCCAGCCGAGATAGGCCCAAACAAAACTTGCCCAAATATCGTCGGCTGGGCCACCAAGCCTCCTGGCTGCAAGATCGTGAGGCTTCCACACATCAATACCCCCAAAACATCGGCACCTAGAAGGACATCAATAGGTCCGGGTGTGTGGAACGCAGGATCAGCCAGGACAAAGCCCGACGTCAAATCCATCACCGAGGATGGCAATTTTACCTGAGGCATGTCCCCCAGGACATTTTCAAAAACAATCGCTGAAGTAGTTAGCCTCGGGACCGTAGGGGAGACAGGGGAGAAATCAAACCGCACTTGACCCACAACACTACAAATTTTAGTATGGCCAATACCCCTCACATAGTCCTCGTAAGGCTCCAAACCCAATTTTAATTTCCCCACTAATCGCGTAGAGAGTATGCAACCCTGGGAGCCCGAATCCAACATGGCCCTTACGTCAACATGGTTGCCATGCGGGCCCCAGACTCTCACCAATGCTGTCGGCAACAAAACGGTTTCCGACCGAGCACGAGCAGCATTGGGCTGAGAGTGGGGAGCAAATACCTATTCGGTGCGCTCCTCGGAGCGCTGACCCCAATCGGTGTACCTCGGGGACTCATACTGCTCAAATGACGCCTGTCTGCGTCTCGAGTTCACCCAGGTCCTCGGAGGGGGGCTGTGAGCTCCACCTCGGTCCAACTTCTGCGGAGCCCTCTGCAGTCTCGCATTGACATACAATGGCGGCGAAAACTGTCTCGAGGGTCTTGCAAGGAAATTGTACTCCGCAGGGCGCTCCCAATCTTGGCGTGGGGAGGGGGGGCACCCGCCCGTAGGGCGCTGTTCCCCACGTCGTTCCTGAGCGCGGGTCTGCCTGTTCGTCCGCCGGCTGCCAGACGGCGGAGAGGCAGTCCCTCCACGAGCCCGCTGCTGGCCGTGGCCAACCACTGGCCTGGCTACAGGAGGGGACCAATCATGGTTCCTTTCCCCATTCATATTGGCGCACAACACCCGGTGGTGGTTGCCTCCGCAACTAGCGCAAGGGGTGGAACTCTGGCACTCGCGTTGGAAGTGCCCGCCTAAACAACCAAAACACCAACGGCGTTCCAAAGCGACACGTCGCCTGCCTTTCACGTGAATGGCCATGAACTCCGGGCATGCAACAACTCGGTGGCCCGGTTTCTTACAATACACGCACGAATCTCCAACGACTGCCGCTGCGTACTTCTTCGTGAATGTCGCAGGGTGTCGGCGTGTGTCCTGCCGCTTGGGCACAGGAATTACCCCAACCACTGCTGGAGCGGCCTGTCCCGAAACATCGGCCCGACGGCACTCTTCCTCCAAAAATTCCACAAGTTCCGAGTACTTAGGAAGGTGCAGCTTAGTGACGTCGTGTTTCTCCTCACGACTCTCAAATCCGTGTTTTTCCTCAAAGCGAGCCCTCATGTCTCCTGGGAGCTTGGTCATTACAAGGTGAAAAAGCAAAAATGACCACTCGTCCACCGGGAGATCAAAATTCTTCAAAGAATTAGTGGCCACCAACAATGGATTTAACAACTGCGTGCGCAAGTGCGCAACCCCCTGGACCCTTGGCAGTCCCAAAATAGTCGCCACGTGCGCGTCTGCCAAGCGTCGGTTATTTTGGTACCGACGTGTCAATAGGTCCTTCGCAACCGCGTAGTTCTCATCCGTCATGGTCAGATGCTGAACCTGACCGCGGGCCTCTCCGTCTAAGGAGGACATCAAATACGCGAGCTTCTCAGCGGGGGACAAATCCTGGCGTTTATCGACCAGGTTCTGGAACATATCCCAAAATGCGGCCCATCCCTTCAAATCACCCTGAAAGGTGGGGATGGTCAAGGTAGGGAGGCGTGACAACAATCCCGCCGGCGTGGCGGACGCCGTGGGGCCCCTACTCGAAGCACTCAAACCTCGTTGGCGTCGCTTCTCAATAATGCAGGCCGCCTGCACCAACTGATCAACCATTTCATAATACTGCTGGATGTCATTCTCCACCTGGTCTTTCCGTTGCGGATCCAAATCATCAGGTGCCAGCTCCAAAAACGAAGTATAGTACGTGTGTACGTCAGAGGTACGCTCTGTCAAATCGGCGTATCTCACTAAAAGCGCCTCTTCACGGTCTGGCCTGTCTATCAAAGCTACAGCCGTGGACAACCATCGCAACTGAGATTGTATCTGTCTTGCCGCGTGTGAATAAGACATAGTTTACGATAATTCAATAAACACAACAAAAATCAAACAACCAAAAAACAAATCCAAATTAAAAATGCACTGTAGGATCAATTACCTGCCTAACTCCGGCCCTAACAGTGGTCAATCAAACAACCAAAAAACAAATCCAAATTAAAAATGCACTGTAGGATCAATTACCTGCCTAACTCCGGCCCTAACAGTGGTCGCGAGGTGCTCAGCAACACAACCAAAATGTGTATCACTAACCACGCTCTGCTACCGAGCGCTTGTTCGATACCAACCCATGCAACGCAAAAGCACAGTGGAAGCGTGTCAAATTAGAAGAGTTATTGCATGGATCGGTACCGACAAGTTAGCCTGCGATACACAGGGCAATAATCAAACTAACAACTAACCTTATTGTTCCAAATACAAAGTTAAATTGTCGTGCGCGGTCTTCGGAGGCCTGTACGTACGCACAGGAACATGTGGCTCGACGTCTTGACATTCGGCGCACGACCCAACCAACTACTTATTACGTATGTATAGTCTACACGCCACAATCGCGATAACGAGTTATTATCACCAAAATTCGGTTCCGGCGCACAACCAAAAAACGTGTATCGCGTCCAACAAACAAAACAAAAGCGATAGTTCCGAGAAATCCGGACTTCGTCTTCTTTAGTTTATTAAGTTACTTGTCGTCTTAATTTGGTATCATATCTTAATAACTTTTTCTATGTATTTATGTCAGGTAGTCTTGTATTTATTTGTCCGTTATATTATTTAAGTATTGCTCGTCGTTCACTGTTTTGAAGGTTATATTTAATAATTTTGACTGTAGATGACTGATGATT
Source organism: Tachystola acroxantha (assembly GCA_963506565.1). Classification (NCBI taxonomy): domain Eukaryota; kingdom Metazoa; phylum Arthropoda; class Insecta; order Lepidoptera; family Oecophoridae; genus Tachystola; species Tachystola acroxantha. The sequence continues at coordinate 2,907,130 of OY735876.1, read as the reverse complement.
TTTTGTTGTTATTGTTTTTTTTTAGTTTTTTTTTTCGGCCTGACGTTTCTGTGTTGTGTTGCCATTTTAGTTTTTTGTTTTTTTCTCATGTTTTTTTTTTAGTGCTTGGTTACTTGTTCTTTGTTGTGTAATCCTAATTAGTATTAAGTAAGTTATTTTAAGTTTTATGTTGAGTGTGTGATTGGATATACTTTGTAATTATTACGATAGTTTTTAAGATGATTCTTCCATCACACCGGCGAGTGCTGAGTCCACAGTGCTAGGTAGTTTTTGAGAGCGCACACTAAATATTATTTAGTTTATTAGGTATTTTAATTTGTACTTATATATTAGTATATTAATATTATATTTATATTTTATTATATTATGGATGAACTTAGTTTAGATAATAGTTTTTTCTCGTGTTCTTCTTCTTTGGATGACTTTCACAGTGTGGGGAGTGGTGACGATTCTATTGATCTTAATTTGCACGACCAAATCTCTTTAATTTTCGGTAAATTTCATTATAATTTCAATGTTGTACACATCAATGCTCAGAGCATCCCAGCTCATCATTCTGATATGCTCGCTTCATTTAGTGACGCTCATGTTGATGCTATACTAGTTTCAGAATCTTTTCTCAAGCCATCATTACCCTCCACTTCTTACTCACTCCCAGGTTTTAAGTTAATCCGTAACGACCGCACTGGAAAGGGTGGTGGTGGTGTAGCTGTGTACTTACGGGCTGATATTTCTTATAAGGTCATTAGCACTTCGCCCAACTTGTACTCCAAATCCCCTGAACATCTTTTTCTGGAAGTATCTATGTATCATTCTAAAATTCTCCTTGCTGTCTATTACTGTCCTTCACGCTCTATTGACTATTTTAACTCCTTCGAAAATCTTCTCAATGACTTGTGCCCCCTTTATGACCATGTTCTTATTCTTGGTGATTTTAACACTTGCTTACTTCTTAACGACTCACGCAGTCTTAAACTCCATTCAATAGTTTCCTCTGTCAATCTACATATCTTACCTCTTACTGCTACTCATCACTTTCCTAATACTACTCCTTCTCTTCTTGATTTAATGATAATTTCCTCCCCTGATAAAATATCTGTACACGGCCAATTAACTGCTTGTTTCTCTTATCACGATCTCGTTTTTCTTTCCTATAAGATTCGTCCTCCAAAACGTAAACCTAAATATCTTCTCTTGCGTAGTTTCAAGAGCATAAATTTGGAGGCGTTGAGTAATGATGCTGCTAGCATCGATTGGTCGCATACCCTGTCCGTGGATTGTATTGATGAAAAAGTTCGCATTTTCAATAACACGGTTGTAAATCTTTACAATCGCCATGCGCCCCTCAGGCGTGTTCGAGTCAAGCATCCGCCTGCTCCTTGGCTCACTCAGGACTTAAAAGATCTCATGACAAAACGCGACAAAGCCAAACGTATCAGTAAGCGGTTTCCTACCGATAATAACCACACTCGCTATAAACTGTTGCGCAATCGCTGTAGTCGAATGTGTAGAGATGCTAAAAGGCGCCATATCCACGTTTCAGTAGAAAATAAAAGTCCAGCACAGATTTGGAGTTTTCTCAAATCTATCGGTATTGGCAAGTCTTCCTGTAATGATGTCAACACAGTTGACCTTAATGCATTAAACTTGCACTTTTCCTGTCCTCCTGTCTCTTTGCAAGACCATATTAAAACAAATACTCTTCTTGAACTTAGTAATTTGCCATTACCTCAGTGCACTCCACTCAGCTTCGTGGCGGTTACCGAGGGGGAAGTTAAGAAGCATATACTTTCCATTACATCCTCTGCAGTGGGTGACGATAAACTGTGCTCCACAATGATATCCCTTATACTGCCTCATCTGTTACCTACTCTCACACATATTCTCAACCATTCACTGACTACGGGTTCCTTTCCTACTGCATGGAAAAAAGCACATGTTATTCCTCTTCCTAAAACCTCAAATCCATCTGCGTTCTCCCAATTCCGTCCAATCTCAATTTTACCTTTCCTTTCCAAAGTCCTTGAACACATTGTCCATAAACAATTGGCTTCATTCCTGACAAGTAATAATTTGCTTAACCCCTTCCAATCCGGTTTCCGTCCTGGTCATAGTACAGTTACGGCGTTACTGAAGGTGACCGATGACATCCGTCAAGCGATGGAGAATAAATCTCTCACTATCCTCACTCTACTCGACTTCAGTAGCGCCTTTAACTCTGTTGACTTTGATATCCTCCTTGGTATACTTCGCTCTCTTAACATATCGCCCTCGGTATATGCTTGGTTTGACTCTTATCTTCGGGGTCGCTCGCAGTGTATTCGCTCAGACGAGGGTTTCTCGAACTGGTGTGATCTCGCAGCCGGCGTACCTCAAGGTGGCGTACTCTCTCCCTTACTCTTCTCTGTTTTCATTAACACGATCACTAATGTTATATCTTCTAACTATCATCTCTACGCTGACGACCTGCAGTTGTACCGCCACTTTAGCGCGGGTAACATCGTGTCTGCTGTCGATGCTGTAAACTGTGACCTCACTCGCATCAGTGAGTGGGCACGATCTTTTGGTCTCCTGGTGAACCCCTCGAAGTCTCAGACTATGATTATCGGCAGCAGATACATGTGCAACTCACTTGAGGCTACCCAATTTCCGATGGTATTGTATAACAACACTGTAATACCATACAGTAGCACAGCGAAAAATCTTGGCGTGATGTTTGATAAGAACTTGTCCTGGAGGGCGCATGTAAATGAAATCAGTAAAAAGGTGCATTTCTCCTTCCACTCGCTCAAACGTCTCCAAAATTTGTTGCCCTTGAAAACCAAGATTACTCTTGCTCAGACCCTACTTCTTCCCATTATAGACTATGGTGATGTGTGCACGTTGGACGCCACTGAGGAACTGCTCAATAAGCTGGAGAGACTTCAAAATTTATGTATCCGCTTTATTTTTGGTCTTCGGAAGTTTGATAGGATCTCCTTCTTTCGGTCCGAACTCAAGTGGCTGCCAATCCGTGCACGCAGAAACACTCATATTCTTTGTCTTCTTTTCAAAACTATCAAAATGACCTCTTTTCCTTCTCCTTCTTACTTGCAGGAATGTTTCAATTTTCTCCAGCCTTCCGACCGCCCGTCGAGATCTCACAACGTTACCCTCCTTGGCCTTCCTTCTACCCTTCATAAAACTCAATTCTGCCACTACTCTTTCTCTGTTTTTGCGGTTAGACTGTGGAACTCGCTCCCACCCAACATTCGTGACTGTCAAACAATTTCTCTCTTCAAAAAACTACTCAAAGAACACTATCTCTCTAATCCTTAATTATTTAGTATTTCATCCATTAGTATTTATTTATATATTTAGGTATAGTTTATATGTAACTGTATCATATGTATGTTTTTAAAGTATATTTATATTAAGTATGTAATATGTATATATATATTTATTTAGGTATTTTATTATAGGTTGTATTGATAAGTATTGCTTATATTATATATGTTTAGATTTTGTACACCACGACGACTACCACTTACTACACTGCTCTCTCTTTCGCGGGTTTGCTGGTAGAAATCTCTTTTGAGATAAGCTCGCCCTTTGTGCCAATATGTTTTTCTTGTAATTTTTATTTATATATTTGTGTTGTACAATAAAGTGTTAAACAAACAAACAAACAAAAACAAAAACAGCCAAAAAACGGATCTATCCGTACGCGAAAATAACAATATCGGAAGCAAAATCAATGCCGATTATCATTCAAAACAATTATGCTGCGTTCGCGCAAGCAACAACCAAGCCAAAACCGGTGTCAAATTTACACTAATAGCAAACGGGCGAGCGAGGCACCGGCCACCTGTCGCCTGCTCTTCACCCCCGCCTGCCGCGTTGACCTACTTTCGCTCCACACCGCACGGCAAAATGGCACGGCGGCTGACAATTAGGTACTTTACGCGAATTGAATCAAATAATATCTATTCCAAACAACGTATATGTACTTATTATTATTTGCGCTTATCAGTTTATATATTCATAATATTTCAAGTAAGTACTACACTTACTTGTAATATTCTTATTATGCTAAATCACTGTTATTACTCGTATTGTTATTTATAGTTATGACTTTCTACACGATTCATCGGCGGTAACATTTCGGAAACTCGTCTGCAATGGGTGCAACAGAAAACCAGCGCCAAGCTCTCGAGCGAGGCCCATGCTGAGTTGCATCCAATCCACCGCTGCGGCATGCACAGCTCCATCACACACACCACATGAATATGTATACCTATTGTTGTTGCCTTTCCGTTTTTGTATTGTGTTGTACTGTGTATGCCCTGTATGTGAATAAAACCTTTTTCTTTCTTTCTTTTTTTCGATATCGTTAGATACAGGGATGGGTGGCTGGAAGAGGCTCAGGACAGGGATGGATGGAAGATTAGGGGGGAGACCTTTGCCCAGCAGTGAGACAATTTATAGGTTAACAAAAAAAATTATAATAAGAGATGATTAAGCACTACATTTAATCCATCTATTATCAGCAGCTTTTAACTTCACTATTATATTAATCATTCGTGTTCATTCACCATAACAATTAAATGCATTTACATGCTCGTATTTATTTCTACCAGCCTCCCTACAATGCAATTTGTAGGTCTCTAATCATTCATAAGGGCGTGGGACCTCAGACCCCAAGTCCGTCCCTGTCAACTACGCCCTAACGTCAGTTTTCATATATTTCTCGTTAGCCTTTGACAAGCGAATATGACATTAATGAATTCTCACATAAAAGCCACAAGCTTTCATCAAAGGTTTAATTCGAAAGTATTATTAGAAAGAACATTGAAGTAGGAATTAATTTGTAAATAAGTAAAATGTTTAATGCATGGCAACATTTTCAGTGTTCCCGAGTTCTTTCCAAAGTAATATGAACATAAATAATGAAAAGTTAAATAAATAATGGTTTCTGGCAGAAGTACGGGAGTTTACTGACAATTTTAGGCTTCATTTTAATTTAAGCCGTGGACAGGACATAACTTATTTTTTTCATGGTTTAATTGTTTCACCGAGCATGGTTTAATGCTTAAAAATTAAATCAGTGTTAATTTTAATTAGAAAGTTGTAGCAATTTGGGAGTAACTCAGAAACTACTCATTCAATTCAATTTCAATTCAATTCAATTCATTTATTCATTCTTTGCTACATATAGCACACTTAGACATATCATACAATACAAATTATATATACTTAATCAAACTATGACAATAACAATTATAACAAACCAAACATTACATTACATTATAAGTATTATTACACCAATAAATAATAAGATAAGATAAGATAAATACACTTTATTGTACCATAATACAGTATTCATTACATAAATGAGAAGCATGTACAATTTTGGCGGTCTTATCGCTAAAATATATAAAATAATAATAAAAATGTCAAATATTTCAATAGATAACAATGTCATTAAAATTCATTTATCCCTCATGTTAGTTATTTTTCGACTCCTCGTTAATAGGGCCTAATTTGTTGCAAACCACGTCTAGTATCGCCCCCTTCAAGGAATGTATCGAATTTCCAATCACCTATATAAATAGTAAGGGGGCGCACTGCAAAAAACTTACGTCATCAGGTACCAAGATGGGACCCATATGGGGTGGTTAGCTGATGGATAAGCTTCTCAATTATATAGGGTTGCCTGAGCTAAACCTGGAGCGTTTTGTGTAGGAGGCAAAATGAGTGTTGATTTTTTGGCAAAATTTACGTCATCGGGTACCAACATGTGACCTTGAACATTAGTTGAAGGTCATCAAGGACTACATAAAAAAACTAGGTTGCCTCATCCTATCTTGGAGCTATTTGGATCCGGCCAGATTTAGTGGTTGTAAAAAAAAAGAAATTTACGTCATCGGGTACCAAGATGAGAATCATACCATGGGATAGTCCTAGTGTCCTAACTCATAAACAAAATAAACTCATAAAAGAATCAGATAGCACGAGTGTCAAAATGTACACAAGTAAAATACGCATGACTCCCAGCCCATTTTGGGCTCTAGGTCTTAATATTTGAACAGGCTCATATAATATTACATAACCACTCTGTCAGGCTGAGTGGCGGTCAAGGTCGGCAATATTGTACAGTCGACAGCAGATCAATGGTAACGCTTGCAGTACGATTTCAAGTCTTACGACGCAAATAATAAGAACTGTCAAAAGTAAAAAGTGTTACCATTGATCTGCTGTCGACTGTACCTGGGGTTAGATGGAAACCTGGAGTATCTAAGCACATTTAGTATTTTCTAACTTAGGTGGAACACAGAGACAGGTGTACAGGAGAGTTTTTGAGGTTACGATTTTTTCAAGAACTACTTGACATATTGCAAAAATTCTTTCACTGTTTGATAGATAAAAGTTAAAACTATGTAACTGTAAAAGAATTATGAAATGCGGTCCAGTAGTTTTTGAGAAATTCTCAACCTTATTGAGGCCACTTGCATACTTATTTCTGTCTTCGACTGTGCCTATTATCAATTTTTATTATACCTAGACTAGATAGATGTACATTTTTTTTCTCGAAGATGGTTTGGCTATTGCCGGCTTCAACAATACAAGTGAGTGATATCCGTTTATAATATATGATAATCGTCTCTGCATCCCCGTCTCTACGGGAATCAGGCGTGAGTTTAGAGGCGTCTGACTGCGACATATGTACACATAGTAGTTAAGTGAGTGCAAATGTTCGCCAACAAATTGTTATGCAATTTGGCGAAGCTTAGAACTAAGTAAAATGTGTAAAATTATTGTTGAGTAAATAAATTTAAAAAAATTACTACAATAAAAGTTTTTTCAGAGTTATTGTAATAAAAAACTGCCTGGCGCTCGCTGTTACGCCTCTAGCGCTCGCAAAACAAAAGAAAACGAAATCAAAATCTAATAACTGTTACTTTAGAGTCCCAAAGTGCCTAGAGTCAATCTTTTCTCGAAAAGTATGAGAAATCTTCAAATTCGATTCCGCAAAATAATAAAGTTCCTTCTCCGCTAAAATAAAGGGGCCATTCTCTTGCCCAATCCATTTTAGGCTTTATTTCGTTGAGTTAAAAGGTTTTTTAACGTCTCAATAAAACAAAGACGTAGATACAATCAACGTTAAACTGTTTTAGGGCACCGTTCACTTCAAACCTTTCAAGAAAATTGTTATGAAATTTTTCGCTTTTGAAACTTTTTAACGTACAATACGACTTTAAATAAACTTCATATACTTAGAAAGTTTTTAGAAGTTTGTTTTTAAATAGTAAGGGCTTAGAAATCATATTTGGATCGAATAAAAGGGAAATATACTTGGGTAAGGTTAGGGTCAAAACTAATAACGTAACTTAATTATACACTCTAAAATTGATTAAGAGCTAGAAAAAAAAACAGATTTCACCCGCGCGTCTCACAGTTCCCTCTCTCGCCCGCAATTCCCGAGAACGGCAGGCAGCGATCGCGATTCGCGCGCTTGCGGTTATGAACCGTAAACGCGATCAACTAGGTTGTTTACTCAAAAACACCGACGCACGAACCGCGACTATTCCACCGTCGCGCTCAGTACACTCAAAAATAACAGATACAAAACGGCTAATCTGACATGACACATACAAGACTCGTAAACAGTTCTTGCACTATGATCAGATTAACTTTTTAACTTGACAGGTTGTTGATCAAAACACGAAATAATCTACAGTTTGCTAAACAGACCGTTAACTGGAGCGGTCGTTTAAAACCGAGTTACTTAACTAACGTTTTATTCACTATAAACACTGATTCTGAGTTAACTGGCAGTTTAATTCCTTTAACAGTTAATAATAGATAATAATAAATAACTTTAGGCATTAACTAACATAATACAAAAAGTACACTCATAGACCCATATTAAAATCTAATTAAAATTAAAAAAAACGATTGGTAAGGTATACCTAATAAAATTTGAAATATAAAGACGTGCCTCGTACGAAATCTCTATATCTCCGATTTTGACTAGTTATAGGCAAGAATATAATATGACGCACATAAAGCAAGGTTGAATTCCTAATTCTAGTCGTGTTCTTAGAAGCCAAGCGAATAAATGGGTAGATGTAAGTGTGACCCCAATGTGTCACATCGTTTAGATCACACACGGAGCCAGATGTGACATTTAAATCGGTTTGTTTTGATACCGGTCGCAACACTGTCGCCGTGTAATTTTGACGTGTTAAATAAAAAAAAAAAATTTACCCATTAAATGTACCCCTCGGATCATGTGTTTTATTTTTTTTATTCTACGTATAAAATCAATATTTACGTTTTTTTTAAAATTAAAACTCTAGTGAGACATAGTGAACTGTCGGTCTAATTGCCGACTTCAACAATATAAGTGTGTGATATCTGTTTATATATAATAATCTGTACGGCCTTATCATTCTCCGCATCACCAAAGGTAAACCGATAGAAAATGTCGCAAGGTATTAAGTTCGCCTTTATACATACTTGTGTAAAAAATTTAATAAAAAAAAAACATGAAAGTATTAAAACATCTTCCAGACAATATAATCTATGGTGAAAGCCATAACACATCGTCATAACATAAGCGTTGATTGGCTAATATTAGTGTCGCGGCTTAACATATCACTATATCAGACATTATGGCGATAAGCGACTCTGTTCTCGGAAATTGTGTCTCACCTACCATAATGTCACTGAATGTGAATACATACTATTTGAGATCAAAAACCGGCAGCGTTTTTATGAATTCAACGGTGGGGTCAGTGCAGACCGACGGAGTGGAGTGTAGTTGCGGCGAAGCGACTATTTAATAACAATTTGAATTCAACTTTATTTACTTCACAATACGACTGTAATCGGTATAGTGAAGTAGAATGCGGAGTCGCTCGGAATCGCGCGAAGGATCTCAATTCGCTAGGTGGCTGTAGAAGCCTAGATTAGCTGTTAGCCGCTACTCCACTCCGTTCCGTCGGTCTACGCCACAGACCACTTACCCCATAGACCTGTAACAGGAGGGCGCCGGTTTCTTCCCGCACATGAGCGCAAAATTGCTTCGCGACACGCGTAATCTTGAGATATCGAAACAGGTTTAATATGGCGCCCCTGCCCCCCGCTTCGTCTAATAGCGCCTATCGCTTGACAGAATTTTTCGCTTGCAAATTTGTACCGATTTCATGTCTATGGGGTAAGTGGTCTGTGGTGCAGACCGACGGAGTGGAGCGGAGTTGCGGCGAAGCGACTATTTAATAACAATTTGAATTCAACTTTATTTACTTCACAATACGACTGTAATCGGTATAGCGAAGTAAAATGCGGAGCCGGTCGGATTAGCGCGAAGGATCTCAATTCGCTAGGTGGCCGTGGAAGCCTAGATTAGCTGTTAGCCGCTCCTCCACTCCACTCCGTCGGTCTACGCTGACCCTAAAAGGTGCCAATGCAATTCTCATTTTTGCCGTAAACCTAATGTCCACAGTGGCCAGGGTTTAGTATGGTTATGTCGGTCTTCCAAAAACCCTATTACCGGAACCAAAAAATTAGGTCACTAATATTGCGTATCATGTCGACTCAGGACCCAATCATCAATCATCGGTAAAAGTGACCTCGTTTTGTGAAAAAAATATCGAACCTTCAAACAATGACTAACTCCACAGAACAATTGATACTGGTTAGAAATGAAGGATAATATTATCGTATAATCCGCGGTCGTAGCTACCTACTTTTTTTTAATAACCTATAAGGCAAAGATGTGTGGGGCACACGTCTGTCCTGGAGCCTCCTCCAACCATCCATCCCTATATCTAGTGGGGTCACCTACCTAAAAAAATACCTAGTTACAAAATAATAAAATAATTCCAAAGTATGAAATGGTGAAATATTTTCATCACGACCGGTATAGGTACGTACCTGGGACCTCGCCATACTGTAGCACTAGTTTTTTTCCAAAAGAGTTACTTTGACTCTGATCAGATCAGACCTATAGGTTAGTTAGGTTACAAACGCATTTTTTTCTACATTTCATATTTACATTTTCGTTTCGCAATGCAAGAAAAATCGAATCATATTTATTCGACGTTCGTAAGTAGCAAAATCGAGCTAATATAATAAATATAAATGTATATATATAATAATAAGATAAATAAGTACCTATTGCAAGAAGAAGTAGGCACACAATAATAATAAAATTAAAAAAATCTACGCTCATAGTATTTTGCTTGTGTATTACGAGCAATTTGCTCATATTAGCGACATTTCTAACACATTAATTATTGTTCTGTGCTATGTGTGACTAACACCGTTCGAAAGGAAATTGCGTGTAGTAGGTATTATTTATTCAGATATACATAGATCCTTTTACATGATATGGTCACAGCATTGACCATTAAAATTACTGTTTTACGAGAACATAAAATAAAAAAATATTAGTTTAGTTTTTCTTTGCTATCGATTTTTTTTAGGCGTAGACGTGGATTTTACCATAAATTAGAATAATTATTCTTTTTTCGTGTGTTTTAGTGACCAAACCTATTTGTCAGAGTTATTCAGACCGTAGGCCTTTGACGTGGCCTAACGACTGCTGTCAAGCGACAGCAACCGGGACCAACTGCTCAACGTGGTTTCCGAGACACGGAGGGGCTCAGATGACAGTGTCACTAGCGGTCACCCATCCAGGTACTGTCCTCGCCCAACGTTGCTTAACTTGTACGATCGTCTTCAACGTGAACTCGCAACTGGACTACGAGCCCCTCTCATTATTATTATTCCTCTTTATTGCGAGTAAACACGTTGTGTACATTTTCGCACGTCAACATTTATTTGAATTAAAAAACATTCACTTTGCATTTTGCAAGAAAAAGTTGCTGACGAGAAAAACTGGCAAAAACTTACAGCAGGACATCTTTTAAAATAAAAACAAATAAATTACTTAATAACTAGATAATTACATTGAGTTATTCCGGTCGAATCCTCCATATCTGATACCCTGAGGGATCCATTTTATTTCATTACATTCCTCCTTCAAAGTCAAATCTCTTTATTGCAAGGAAGCACGTTGTGTAGGTACATTTTTGCACGTCCACATTTTTTTGGAATTCACATTACCACTTTGCAAGGAAAAGGTGCCAACGCTGAGGAGAAAAAGTGGCAAAAAACTTTAAGCAGTACATCTTTATCGTAGCCTCAGTGCTGAGGATCGTGATCCTCAACAGCAGGTGCTATCCTGGCATTCTTTTTCCTCTCCCACTGTAACTCCTGTTTGATAAGGATCAACAGTGGCGTACTATTGGACCGTCATACAGTGACGGGTTTAAGCGACACAATGGGGCTGAAATGCCGTACGTTACATAGTCACGCCTCGGCTATTTAAAGAAAAGAAAGAAGAATAGAGTATGAAGAAGTTGTTGCTCACTGCCGTGAGCTATGAGCCGTAGCAGAAGGCTACCTTCTGTAATAGTGCCAATAATAGCTATGGCAGAAGCGCTTAAAAGCTCTGAAGTTGGACCGGTGATATGTGAAATGGCGCCAGGAGACTCGATCTCTGTAGGCCGTAGGTATTATAATTTAATTAACTCTTAATAAAATCCAGATCGTTTTTAATTAAACGCAAACAACATTTCTTGAGGAGATGGGCTCGCTACTCATTAAAAGACTGAATTTCAAGATATCAGGTGGCATAATTTAGGTGTGCTCGTCGCGTTTACAATGGCAGAATATGGTTGACAGAGAGAAATATAAAATTAGAACATGATGAAAAAATTCTTGCCGTGGGCAGGAAATTTTTTCATCATGTTCTAATTTATTCACCGAGCATGGATAATGCGTAATTCAAATTCTGAGAAATATAAAAGTTTAAAAAACATGGCACACAAAAGTCCGTAACAACATTTTTTTACCAATTATTTGTTTCAACGTGCGCTGTAATAATTAGTTATTTGAGGGTCCCTCGCAACATCCTTAATCACAAATTCAACCTTCACCCCGCATATTAAAACGAAGTAAACACCTCGGCTTAAACACCCCCTTGGGCCACCTGCCCTGTGCAAACGTTGCATTATAACCGGGTGTAGCCGAAAGCTTATAGGAAGAAGAATGTAGAGTGCTATATCTGTAGTAATTACACAAAATAATGATTTATTTATTTCAAATTTTCAACATAACGGATTGCCCCAAGGCGTAGGACAGTCATACTTACTTACATCTATACATATAATAAGACTAAAATATATTAATTAGATAAAAACGGGAATTACCGTGTTAAACATTTATTATTGATGTCTCGATATTTCGACAGCATTGCAGCCATCATGGTCACGAGTAGACTGAAGTCGGTGAGTGTTAAACGTCAGAAGGAAAGAGGGTAGATCGTTTTGTGTCACCCTTCTGACGCTCACCGACTTCAGTCTACTCGTGACCATGATGGCTGCAATGCTGTCGAAATATCGAGACATCAATAATAAATGTTTAACACGGTAATTCCCGTTTTTATCTAATTAATATGTATACAAACCGTGAAAGTTTAAAAAGTGATAAGAGTAAAATAGTTGTCTGTACATTGGATATTTTTTGAAAAGAATAATTGTAATGTGTTTTAGGATCGATACTGATGCCAAAACGCTGATTTTTAGAATTTTTGTCTGTTTGTCTGTGACTTTGTGCAAGTATCACGCCATAACTACTGAAGGGATTTTGATGGGAGTTTCACTAGGAGATAGCTGAAATATCCGGACAGCTCATAGGCTATAAGCCATGGCGGTATGTAATGTGGAAACAAGGATACAGAGATAAAGATCTGCCTCCTGATCTCCTCCATCCTCCTCCTCTACGCAAACGAAGTTGCGGGGTACAGCTAGTTTTGTAATAATAATGAAAAACATAATTAATTTAATTTTCGACACTTGTCAAATACCTTTTGAAATTAATTTTCGGCTAATAGAATTAGGATAGAATCAGTAAACGTTCGTGGATTTTATGGGGTGATTAAAAGTAGCATTCTAACATTGCCAGAGTATTGAATGCGTAATGAGGTGGGCGACTCAGCAAGATAGCGAATGGAATGGCCAATTTCAAGCTTAATTTTATTGGATACATTTACGTAATCGCGTTCTTAAAATATTAGCACAGTTTCATTGCGGAATACATATTCCTATTGAGTTTAAAATAAATCCTCTAAATGTACGGTCGAAGACAAAGAAAAGTGTACAGTAGAGTTTTTAAGGTTGAGATTTTCCCTAAAACTACTTGACCTATTGCAAAAATTCTTTCACTGTTTGATAGATAAAAGTTAAAACTATGTAACTGTAAAATAATTATTAAATTCGGTCCAGTAGATTTTGAGAAAATCTCAACCTTATTGAGGCCCCTTGTATACTTATCTCTGTCTTCGACTGTACCTACATAGATCTCCTATAAACAACTAGATACAGCTACTTCGCACAACGTATCAGCCTCGCGATACAGCGGGGCAACGCTGCTAGCCTTTTGGGCACGCTGCCTATAGTGGGGGACCTGGGGCAGGTTTTTTATCTTTAATTTTAATTTTTTATTATTATAATGTTATTACTTTTTTAATAAATGTTACGGATTAATATTCTAAATAAATTTTCATGACTCAACTAGATACACAGTCTGCCTTCTAAAAATGTCCGAACGCAAAGAAGGTCCAAACGGATGAATGGACCCTCATTTGCTTTATTGGACATTATTTAGACGTTAATAATGGACCCTTATTTGGACGTATTTTAAATTGTTTTAGTAAGACCTTTGTGTGTCTAGTTGTTTATAGGAGATCAATGTGTACCTTAAATAATTATTTAATGTTAATTTAATAAATATCTAACATTTTTATTCCTGCTTTAATTCCGATTATTGTTTGGCATCTTTGTGACCGTAAGATGTGGTTGAAAAGAAATATCTTTATTAGAGATAAGCTCGACTGATGTTGATGTAGGTACATCCGCTTTCTTGTAACATTGTATCTTTAACTTTGTGTGCAATAAAATATAAGGTAGAAATTCCGTATTAAAATAAAAGTTAGAAAATAACTTCATATGAAAGTTAAATGAGATTGCCAGATTCCGCCCCACCATCAACCGCAAGTTGTACAAGATAACGAATAAAAGTAAAAATATCTCCGTTTTTTAATAAAATTAATGGTTTAAAATAAAATTTTGTACAAGTTGCGATTCGAAAAAAACAGCCTAATTAAGAATTCAGAAAATAGTAAGAAATCGAAGCGATTTATTCATTGTCTTTGTTATTCTTCTATAGGAGTTGCGAGAGTAGTAGAAAATGATACTGATTATGATTATGCAATATGATACCTGTAATAAGTCCCCAACAAAATGATAGGTACAACTTAAATGGTCACGTAGTTTTGTAGGTGGGGCAAAGCTCCATTGAAATGTGGCGACGAATAACTTCATATATGATTTCATATGTGAATTATTAGCGTAATTGGTCGAAGCCAATCCCACGCAGCTACGGCTGTGTAATCAACTAAATAACACATGAGTTTCGCGGTATCGTGGCATGATTCGCTCCCTTTGTGGTGGAGTTTAGCAGAATATTGCTCTCCTGACCGTCAAATTGCTTCGTGGTTCATATTTTGGGCGTTCTACACAATTCGGGCCGGCAAATTCGATTCGGCTTTTGCCGACAAGTGGATAGACCGAGCGGCTATTTTCCCGAATGTTTCCGACACATATTCGATGGTGCCGAACACAGACCACTTACCCCATAGACCTGTAACAGGGGGGCGCCCGTGTCTGCCCGCACATGAGCGCAAAATTGCTTCGCGACACGTGTAACCTAGAGATATTATCGACATGGATGCATCTCTTTAATACCCATGTCCCCCGCTTCGTCTCTATGCGCTCATCGAATTTTTCGCGTGCACATTTTGTACCGATTTCAACGCTATTGGATGTTTGTCGTATTTGTCAAATACTTGACGTACATACAAATAAGACGAATATTTTGTCAAGCATACCAACCACACATGGCAATTATGACAAATACGCAAATACGAATAGCCAAGTGAAGTGCCACCATAATCAACAGTACACACAAAGCTATAATATGTATCAGCGATAAATACTAGCAATCATCTCTGCTCTATCGCGGTGTAACGACGTCGCGGCAGTCGTTACGCATTCATTTTACGACTATTGGCGTTATAATAAACGCTATTAAACTATTACTCTACGTTATACTGAGGCGAACGATTATTAGATCCACACGTACGTACGCTTTAACACAGAGGAAGATATATAGGAGAGTTATTAAGGCTGAAAAGACATTGGCACATTTCAATGGAGCTTTGCCCCCCTACAAAACTACGAGACCATTGAAGCTGTACCTACCGTACCTATCATTTTGTTGGGGACACATTACAGGTTTTATATAGCATAATCACAATCAGTATGAGTTCCGAGCGTAGGAGAAAATGATAACAAAAACAATGAATAAATCGATTCGATTTCATACTATTTTCTGAATTCTTAATTAAGCTGTTTTTTCGAATCGCAACTTGTACAAAACTTTAATTTAAACCAATAATTTTAATAAAAAACGGAGATATTTTTACATTTATTCGTTAACTTGTTCAACTTGCGGTTGATGGTGGGGCAGAATCTGGCATTGTCATTTTTACTACAATTAAGTTTTTGACACCTACTTTCACAAAGTGTCGAGAACGGTCGTACAAGAGTCGTGGCGCATAGAATTTTGTTAACATCATCGTCTATTCCCACTAGTTCAGTTGACTGAACTGAACAAATGGGATTTTTTTTCTCACTAGTTCAGTTCAAAAATCAGAGAAAACACATAAGACACAAAAACATCCCCAGGCATACAAAAAATACACTCAAAACATCCCAAAGCACACAGAAGCATCCCAAACACACAAAAAACATCCAAGACACACGAAAACACACTCAAAACGTTCAATAATAAACACGGTAATTCCCCTTTTCATCACTATCATCAGTCTATTTATATTGCCCCACTGCTCGGGCACAGACCTTCCCTTACATCGAGCTGGGGCGATAACCCGCGCCAACCCGCACTGGGCACGCGTGGTGGATACGCGTGCCCAGTGCGGGTTGGCGGATTTCACATGAGTTAGATTTTTTTCTTCTTCTACAAGATGCAGGTTTCATCACAATGTTTCCCCTTTTATCCAATTAATATTATGTAGTCGGTTTAGTTAGAACGTTGAAAACTTCTTGAAGTTTGAATAGCCGTAATTTACGACGACATTCATTGACTATTTCGAAATTTTAAAATTTCAACCAAAAAGAGATTTCAGTAATTAATTCCTCGGGGATGCCCCAAGTACGGCTTAGAAAATTAAGATTTTCGGCAAGTTGTGAATTTAGGTCACGAATGAATGATTTGAATTAGTCTCCTTTTTACCCAACTGCGCAAGAAGGGAGGGTGATCTTTTTCGAGGGTATGTATGATTAATTCTTTGGTACACCAAAGGTACCCTCCAGCCTAAATTGACATGTCGTTAGATTCGAATTGATTGTAGGAGTGACATAGGCTATAAAAATTTAATTAAAAAAACGACCCTTTTAAAAAATCCGCTGTTATTATTTTCATACGAGCTGAATACTTTACCAGTCGTTTTTTTAAATAATTTCTACTTTAGTTTTATTCATGGACTCGCCGGTTTGTCATTTTCCAATTTCTTATTACAGAGTATTTAATTTTCATATCTTTTTTTTTTATTAATGGACTCGACAGTTCGTCATTTGCCAATGTCATGTTACAGAAAATTCAATATATTCAATAGTCTATTTAATAATCTTCCTCCAGGGGAGTCGCAGTAGCGTCTTCACCCTGGGTAGCCGCGTCTTCATGTCTTCATCCAGAGGAGACGCCGTAGCGTCATCACTCTGGACGAAGCAGCTCGACAGTCACGTTCACTCCCGAGCTTGTAGCGGGAACTCTTGATAAAAGCTTGAAACTTCAGATCTTGCATAAATAATTCAATAACTTCACCGTACTGTCATTCGCGAACATTTTCTGATTAATTTAACGTGATATTAAACACAAAATAGTCCCTGTAGACGTTAAAAGGAAAATTATCAAATAATTTCGCAACCGTCGTTTCCCGCCATTTTCAAGAGAACCTTTCATATCTTTATCTATCGTCTTCTTTATTCTTAATCTTAAGGCTTCGTATGCGTGGATTTTCGGTTTTTCTATGAAGGCTACGGCACTATCTACTAAAATTAAAAGTCTGAAAAAAATACATAGCAATCTTGGGGTGTCTATTTAGAGACTGATGAATTCCGATACACGATTGGACATACTTCGCTCGATAGAAAAAAACGCAAACATACCCTTTCCATGCATTTTAAAATGAAAATTATGTCTAAACCGAAATAGTTATCATACAGCTTGTTTAAAAAAAATCTGATTTTTGTTGGCGTATCAAAAGGCATTGTTTCCCTGCCAAAATACATTAAAATTTAATAAAAAATACAAGTATGGAGCCACTGTGCTGTGCTATTCACTTCGCCGCTGCGGGACATCTTCTGTCTCGCGCTTGACTTTGACAGCTGGCAGCCCCTTAACCATAAACACTATCTTGTACGGTTTTATTAGACCGTGGGGTTCTCTTGAAAATGGCGGGAAACGACGGTTGCGAAATTATTTGATAATTTTCCTTTTAATGTCTACAGGGACTATTTTGTGTTTAATATCACGTTAAATTAATCAGAAAATGTTCGCGAATGACAGTACGGTGAAGTTATTGGACTATTTATGCAAGATCTGAAGTTTCAAGCTTTTATCAAGAGTTCCCGCTACAAGCTCGGGAGTGAACGTGACTGTCGAGCTGCTTCGTCCAGAGTGATGACGCCACGGCGTCTCCTCTGGATGAAGACGCGGCTACCCAGGGTGAAGACGCTACTGCGACTCCCCTGGAGGAAGATAGAAGACTATTGAATATATTGAATTTTCTGTAACATGACATTGGCAAATGACGAACTGTCGAGTCCATTAATAAAATAAATAATATTAGACCGTGCAAATTTTGAATTTGGAGCATAACGAATAAAGGCAGAACCCACAACAGCCCCCTTACCTTGAAGTCTTATAGCAGTATTACTTTCATAATACTTTGTTACTTCGTACAATGACGACCTTAATGAGCTTACTTTAAGGTCGTCATTATACGAAGTAACAAAGTATTATGGAAGTAATACTGCTATAAGACTTTAAGGTAAGGGGGCAGATCTTTATCTTCAAAGGTCACAAAGGACCTTTTGGGTTGGTGTAACCTAATCCTTAGTCTAAAATAATTTTAGTTAACCCCTATCCTTAGGGGTCGCAAAGGTCTCATTTTGGCCGCTTCAATTATCTTTAACTTAACTGTGCATAAGGGCTTTGCTTCACCGAATAACTATTTATAAAGCTATTATTATTTAAACGATGGACATGCATGGTGTGTGTCGCCGGTTCCGCATGAAGAATTAAGTTTACACTGTTAATAATAAGAATAAATGACAATGCCAGATTCTGCCCCGCCATCAACCGCAAGTTGTACAAGATAACGAATAAATGTAAAAGTATCTCCGTTTTTTATTAAAATTATTGGTTTAAATTAAAGTTATGTAAGTACAAGTTGCGAGTCGAATAAAACAGCTTAATTAAGAATTCAGAAAATAGTAAGAAATCGAAGCGAATTATTCATTGTTTTTGTTATTCTTCTATAGGAGTTGCGAGATTAGTAGAAAATGATACTGATTATGATTATGCAATATGAAACCTGTAATAAGTCCCCAACAAAATGATAGGTTAAATGGTCACGTAGTTTTGTAGGTGGGGGGCAAAGCTCCATTGAAATGTAGCAATGTCATTTGTATTTATCTAGTTATTAATTGTTAACATTTTAAAATATGTGCTGTTTAAAGTTTTTTGCCACTTTTTTCCTCAGCGTTGGCACCTTTTACTTGCAAAATGGTGTAAATGTAATTTAAAATAGTTGACGTGTAAAAAAGTACACAAACGTGCTTACGGCATAACTTAACTAACGGGCATCATATTATTAGAACGGCAAACATAAGTTGGTTCTTAAGGCTTCGTATGCGCGTATTTACAAGAGCTTGTTTTAAAAAAAATCTGATTTTTGTTGGCGTATTTTTATTTTCCTGCCAAAACTCATCCAAAATTCATAAAAATACGAATGTTAAGGCACTGCGCCGTGCTCTTCACTCCGCCGCTGCGGCATCTTCAGTCTCACTCTTGCTTTTGACAACCATATAGCGCCTTACATCGAGTTTATCTTTTCGTTTGGGCTTTTTGAAAATGGCGGAAAACGACGGTTGCGAAATTATTTAATAATTTTCAGTTTAATGTCTACAGTGAGTGTTTTGTGTTTAATATCACGTTAAATTAATCAGAAAATGTTCGCGAATGACAGTATGGTGAAGTTATTGGAGAATTCAAGCAGGATCTGAAGTTTGGCGCCATGGTCAAGATTCCCACTACAAGCTCGGGAGTGAACGTGACTGTCGAGCTGCTTCGTCCAGTGATTGACGCTACGGCGTCTCCTGTGGATGTGGACATGAAGACGCTGCTACCCAGGGTGATGACGCTACGGCGACTCCCCTGGAGGAAGATAGAGGACTATTTATACATTGATATTTTTGTGACATGGCATTGGCAAATGACGAACTGTCGAGTCCATTAATAAAATAAATAAAAGTATATATTGAAAGTCCGCACTCCAGACTAAACCTATTATATATTGATGAGAGGTCTTTCAGGCACTTATCGGATCCGAAATTACTTTTCATTGGATTTTTGTCAGAAAATTTAATTATAGCTTGCGTAAATAGAGGGCCGAATTTTAGGAAACTAACGTTGTCGATAATTATCGATTTCGAAGCAATTTTCGTGGGAAAAATAGCTGCTGGTTTATAAGTTGAGTTCTTTGCAGGGGCAGCTCATTTGTTTGATTATGATTTATAATATTTATAAATTAAAATTAGAAATTTATTTTATTTTATTTATTTATTTTAAGGAAGATTTACAGCTACAATAACTTTAGGTTACTTAATAATGACTAGAAGCTAATTACAAATCTCCACCTATAGATAGTAAGATGTGTCTCAAAATTTAAAAAAATAAAAGTGACTTAAATATGTACTTATGTTAAATTTTTTTATATAATACTAAAAAATACTTTAATGATAACTGTCGTTAAAGAAGTCCTGCGCCATGATGCGTCTCACAATGGAAAATGTTTCTTATTGTACACGAATTTTCATAGCGCTTACTTATAGGTAATAAAATAAATAATGAATAATATTAAACGCGGTATAAAACTTCTAAGGAATTTTATCAATAAATTCAAAGTAAGTTAGGTTGTTTTTTACTTTCATTATAACTCGAAACCACTAGTAGAAATAATGTGTGGGATTGAATTTTTCGTCAGCAAATAACAATGCCAGACTCTGCCCCACCATCAACCGCATGATGAACAAGATAACGAATAAATGTAAAAAATATCTCCGTTTTTTATTAAAATTATTGGTTTAAAATAAAGTTTTGTGCAACATGCGAGGCGAAAAAACAACTTAATTAAGAATTCAGAAAATAGTAAGAAATCGAAGCGAATTATTCATTGTCTTTGTTATCATTTTCTACTACTCTCGCAACTCCTACTGATTATGATTATGCAATATGAAACCTGTAATAAGTCCCCAACAAAATGATATATGAGCTTCAATGGTCACGTAGGTGACTAAAGGTGGGGCAAAGCTCCATTGAAATGTGGCAATGTCTTTTTATATCAATAGAAAGTAAAAGCTGAAGCAATGAATGTTCAACCAAAACTATAAATTTGAATCTATTTACGAACTTAGAACCCCTAGTTCGGATTATTAACGTATAGCCAATTAGCATCTAATAGGCGTTAATAGGCCAGCTATGCGACTAAATTGGCCGTATCATATTCTGATAATGAAGCGTTTTAGTCATGTAGCAAGAAACCGTCGATGGAGTTAGTCTTATGTACCTACATCGTAGATTCCGCTCTTGCATGAAAAAATTTCGCGTCTCTGCCACTCACTTGATTTTTCATTGTTTGAACTTTGAAATGAAATTAAAAATATTTATTACGCATACTTACAAGGTGACAACCTTATTTATACACTTAGAACTAACTTTAAATAATATGCGTAGGTAATAGGAACGCAATCAGCTGAAATTTTCAATATAAATAGAACATATTATTAAAACAGATGTCTCTTTCTGGCGTATGAGAGTGAAAGTGACAGCAATGGCAGATACCAGTCCCAGAGATACAGCGGAATACAGAGAAAAGCATACAAGGGGCCTCAATAATGCTTAGATTTTCTCAAGAATCACTTGACCGATTATAAAAATTCTTTTAGTAGTAATAGTTTAGAGTACACACTATGTAATTGTAAAGGACTTTCAGAAATCAGTCAATGTAGGTAATTTGGAGAAAATAACAACCATAATAACTCTCCTGTATACCTTTTTCTGGGATGGGTGGCTGGAAGAGGCTCAGGACAGGGATGGATGGAAGAGGAGGGGGGAGACCTTTGCCCAGCAGTGGGACAATTTATAGGTTAAAAAAAATACCTTTTTCTATGTCTATTATTTATGGAGTATTAGCTGTCCCTCTTATTCAAAAACCTAGTTAAATATCCCACTTCCCTTAAAACACGGTCATGTCACATTTCGTTAAAAACGTTAAGGTAGAAAGGGACAGAAGGTTTAAACAGTGGAACAACTTTAAATCACGCGTTTGTTTTGTAATGGTTCTAGATAGCTAGAGCCATTAGGCTCTCTCCACGGAGCGTCGCGAAATTATTTCCTTCGTGGTTTTGATCAATTTGGGACGTATATATGCTTCTTATTATTTCATTTGTTCGCGTTTACAGGTTAATTAGATTTCAATTATGGCTCGTAATGGGTAGATTAATGCGACTTCGCTTAATTTGAGTTGATTATACTATTTATGGCGTTGCGAAATTAGGAAAATAATGAACAGATGATGTGATTCAAATTAAAATATTTTGCATTAAGAGCCTTCCATGAGCCAACTAGCGCCGACAATCTTAAAAAAATAATATCTTCCAATATAATCAATTTTATTAAAAAAGCTATTTAAAAAATGTTTATTACGATAAATACTATTTTTTAATGCTTATTTATAACGTGATTCAATTTCGGTAAGTTGTAGTTCGCATAATTGCGAAAAACGGCCGTTTTTGGCACATTTGTGAACTACAACTTAGCTTGTCGCAATTATGCCATGTATTGTATATTGACAAGTAGTAATTCATCCTAATAAACATTTTGTAAATAGCTTTTTTAATAAAATTGATTACATTGGAAGATATTATTTTCTCAAGATTGGCGGCGCTAGTTGGCTCATGGAAGGCTCGGCAGGGATACATCAATGTCACGTTATTAGGAGTTGTAAATAGGTCACAGTGCAATTTTGTCTTAAGTACCTAGGTATAATGACTGCAATTTGGTCACAGCTGTATTTTTTGTGTAATTTGGTCACACACAACTATTGAAAAGCGGTCATTAAGGGAAAACGGACTTTATGGAAACCAAACATTATGGTGACCGAATAATTTAGGATCCGGACATTATGGGAACCGGACGTTACGCGAAAACTGACTTTTTGGGAAGCGGACATTATGTACCTACCTGGGGGCTTTTAATTAAATTAATTATTATTCTTTATGTTCTTAAGGTATTTTATTGTGTACTTAATAAATATTTTTCATTTCAATTCTTTTATAAGAAGTTCTGGCTGTCGAAGGTTTTTTGCCGCTTTTTCTCCTCAACGTTGGCAACTTTTCCTTGCAAATTGGTCTAAATGAAATTCTTAAAAAAAATTATTTTCATATGCCTGTCAATATTTTATTTTTCAACTTATTTATATTGGATATATGAGTTATTTATATAAATAATGATAATAATTTAATTGTAATGAACGCGGCGACCGCGGTATTTGAATTGAATTATGATTATTATATTTTACAAGTGCATTAGGTACTTACGTGATATTTGGATTCCTGTTAAATTTTGCAAAAAGTAAATTTACATTAATAAAGCTTTCAGAGCTAAAGATAATATAATTAAGTAGACGCTGTCGCATTGGGAATAGGCATATGACGTCATCCGCTTGAAATTTCTGTAAAATATTATCTCTGAAAATAAATGTAAGTATAGCAATAATAAAAGCTGCTTGTATCTCATTTCCTTTAATAGGAAATTGACAGAAAAAATACGAGTATACCTGCCGGAAATGTTAGGAGACTTTTCTTGTATTTAGGTACCTATTCAGTGTTATTAAAGGACTCTACAGATTTTGTCATTTGCCAAATGTAAACAATAAAAAATAACCCGAGATTTTGCGACTTATTTTTATTGATACCATTGATACGATTATATTGGAACTCTCCTTGGATTTAGTAGGTAGGTATGTTGCCTATAATTGGGGTGACACTTAGCATAATTATTTTGTAATATTTTCCACTGTAGGTACTTATTTTAGTACACTGCGGGTAATTCGCCTATTTCATAACCTAAATAAAAATAAAATTTAGTAATGTAAAGTACCTATATATTTAATTAAGTACTACAAAATGAACATAAGAACAGACTTGTCATAAAATTGTTACGTACTTAACTAATATTTTCCACTGTACTGTGTATTTTAATTCAATGCAATTTATTTATTTATTTCATCCTTTGGTACAACAGCAGATGAATGGTAACACTTGCAGTACGAATTCAACTTTTATGACGCAGATAATAAGAACGGACTAAAGTCCAAAGTGTTACACTTGATCTGCTGTTAGCTGTACCTACATATAGCACACTTAAACATGTCATACAATACAAATAATAGATAATTAAACTAACGACAACAATGAGTCATGATTGATTTCATTGAATTAAATAAATAATAATACTTAATGTAAAGTAATGTATGAAAAATTTAATGAGTACAAAATTGCAATTGCATCACATACCTTTACAGAAGCTGCATTCGGCTAAACACAGCAAAAATTGTGCAAGAGTTCAAAATTAAAACCAGGTCAGTTCCGATACAACACACAAAGTTCACGAAAACACCGAAGGAAGGCCTAGTTAAGGGCACTAGAAAGATTAAGGCAAGAATTATTGCGAAAGGATAGGTTTTTAATAGATTCTCATTAATGATTATTAGATTTGATGCTCGCACTGGTTTCAGGTGAAACGGCGTAGCTCAGACGTCTTGACGGAGCAACGCCTGAAGCGCGACTGAAATGCTTCAGGGTACGCCAGGGATGCCAGAGCCAGATGGCGAAATAGAAATTACGGCAGAAATTCGAAAAAATTCACATGATGTAAATTTTCTAGCCGTGGGCAGGATTTAAACCTGCGTAACCACAGTGACCTTGTAATTTCGTGACAAACTTGATAGTGATTTTTGTTAAAAAAAATCGAAAATGCGAATTATAAACCAAAAATGGAGTTAGCCTTTCTTAGGCCAATATTCGAACATGACCTTAGCGTGATGACGCTCTTACGTCATTGCATGAAACTGAGGCTGATAGTCATAGACAGTTTTGAGCACGTATTCATCGGAAGCTCGCACTCACGACTGTCAAAATTGTATTGTCAGTTGTAAGACCTAACTCAGTCTCCAAAATAAATAAATAAATAAAAAATTCGGCCTTACATCTGTACTCTATACGCTTACTGATATTTTTGATTGTATTTAATAATTAAAAGCTCGAGTACGAGATGAAGACTAGGTATTTATTCACCAACGAATATAACCATCAATATTACGACTAAAATCTATGAGTACCTAAATCTGTAGATAAAGTCAAATGTTCCATAGAGCTAAAAAAAATCGACATATATGGTTATATCTTGTGTTTGCGTGGACTTCGAGGTTTGATTTTTTAACAGCTGCAAGAGATTGCAGACCTAAAGACTTGAGAGAGAGAGATAAGTCTTGAGAGACAGACGGTACAGATGGACGGACAACGAAGTGATCCTATAAGGGTTCCTTTTATTTCCGTTTGAGGTACGGAATCCTAAAAATATAGACTATTTGAGCAGTTCTAAAAAAAGCGGATCCATTAGCAAAAAAAAAGCGATGGAAAAAGCGGAAAAGCGTTGCATCTGGCAACACTGGTGTAGGATTGGGCGCCCAGCCGTCTCGCAGGTGTGTCCCGCCCCCCGCCCCCGCCCAACTGTTTCCTCCTTAAATATTCAGTACGATATATTGTACTTACGATGAAGGAGTGTTTGCACTTGACATCTTCATGAGGCAGGTCAAGTATTGCCAGAAGTGATACCTGATTTCCCGCTTATTAGCGCGTATTTATGAACGTGATTTAAAGGTTTTTCACCAGGGCCTTACCATGAAGTCTTATAGCAGGATTACTTCAATAATACTTTGTTATTTCGTACCATGACGACCTCAAAGTAAGCTTATTTAATGATGCTGAGCTAACTAGCGCCACTAATTTTAAAGAATTAATATCTTTCAATATACTTAATCAAAAAGCTATGAAGAAAATCATACTATGAAACTATGTGACCGTTTCTACTAATGATATGCTGTACAGCGGAGTAAGGCCCGTATTAATAGTCTGAGCTCAAACCCGCCCTCAAGAGCGAATTCAGCTGATACACATTCAAGACGTGATCACCATCTCAAGTCTCTCATTCAGTAATAAACCAATCTTGTTTATTTGGTGATTGGAAATTCGATACATTCCTTGAAAGGGGTGATACTAGAGGTGGGTTGCAACAAATTAGGCCCTATTAACGAGGGGTCGAAAATGAGTGGTTTCTGAGTTACGGTAGTTTTAATTTTATTTAGGAATTTTCTGACCTCGTGATTTCTGACCTTTTATTTTTGAGTTAAAGGGAATTTTAGGCATGTATTTTTTTAAGGTAATCTCTACCTTATCAGATTTCAGAAAAGTATTATTTCAATGCTCAGAGTAGAACAGTTTTTGAACATCATATTTTTTTGTAAACAAGTCAGAAAATTCCTAAATAAAATTAAAACTACCGTAACTCAGAAACCACTCATTTTCGACCCCTTGTTAATAGGACCTAATTTGTTGCAAACCACCTCTAGTATCACCCCTTTCAAGGAATGTATCGAATTTCAGAGAGCTCGGTGGCTCAGTGGTTGGGTCAATGGACTTGCAATATGGAGGTCCCAGATTCGATTCCCAGCCAGGGCAGCCATGCACCAATGAGTTATCCTCGGTTTTTTCGACGGAAAAACTTACGTACATTTACCGAGTGCTCTCAAAAACGGTGAAGGAAAACATCGTGATGAAACCTGCATGTCGTAGAAGAAAAAAAGAAAATCTAAGGCATGTGAAATCCGCCAACCCGCACTGGGCCCGCGTGGTGGATTATGGCCCGAGCTCCCTCGATGTAAGGGAAGGTCTGTGCCCGAGCAGTGGGGACATATAAATAGACTGATGATGATGATCGAATTTCCAGTCACCCTTTAAGTATACGTATTGTGTGTGTTTTACTGGCTAGCCAGATTTTGTGGACTTTAATAGCATTTTGA
The DNA here is from genome assembly GCA_963506565.1 of Tachystola acroxantha. NCBI lineage: Eukaryota > Metazoa > Arthropoda > Insecta > Lepidoptera > Oecophoridae > Tachystola > Tachystola acroxantha. Next base: position 2,880,510 of record OY735876.1, on the reverse strand, counting down.
ACGGACAAGGTGCGGTGACGTGTCGAAGCTTCTCGAACGCAGACAAGTAAGTCACAGTGGGGTGATCGCAACTTCTATCGTTTTATTATATATAAACGGATATCACTCACTTATATTGTTAAAGTCGGCAATTAGACCGACAGTTTCGACCGATTTCGACGGTCTTTTTCAAGGTGAGCGCGCCACGCCCGCGTCGCCGTTGACGTTTCTTCGCGCACTGCGGATGAGCGCCCTCTGTGCGCGCTCCGAGATAACTTATGAGTGATATCCGTTGATATATAATAAATTGTAGTAATGGCTCACTATAGTTTTAATTCTATCGTTTTCGTAATCGCTTTCAATTTGACACACGGACGTTATACATTGCTGCAATATTTTTGCAAGTTTTAACAAACGACAACGAAACACGGCAATGTATATCGATCAAGTGTCAAAATGAAAACGATAACGAAAACAATTGAAGGCGCGGTCACCCCCCCCCTCCCCCCCCCCCCTCCCCCCCGGTAAGTGGTATACTTGCGTAAGGTTAAAATGACAATGCCAGATTCTGCCCCACCATCAACCGCAAGTTGTACAAGATAACGAATAAATGTTAAAATATCTCCGTTTTTTAATAAAATTATTGGTTTAAAATAAAGTTTTGTACAAGTTGCGATTCGAAAAAAACAGCCTAATTAAGAATTCAGAAAATAGTAAGAAATCGAAGCGATTTATTCATTGTTTTTGTTATTCTTCTATAGGAGTTGCGAGAGTAGTAGAAAATGATACTGATTATGATTATGCAATATGAAACCTGTAATAAGTCCCCAACAAAATGATAGGTACAGCTTAAATGGTCACGTAGTTTTGTAGGTGGGGCAAAGCTCCATTGAAATGTGGCATTGTCTTTTCAATCCCGAACATGCCTATCTCTAATTTAGCCTAATCGAAAAACATCCATTTAAAAACCTTATGGAACCAAACAGCATCCATAGCAAAGTAGCATAGTATATCTCAGGTGGAAAGGCACCCTAATAGCTCTCCTGTACATTTCGTTGTGTTGGACTGTACAATTTCAGGTAGGTACAGTTTACAGGTGAATTGTAAGCGTATTATTATGCCCACGGAAACCCTATTATCGGAATATATTTCAATCAGGCTTCCACGGTAAGGAACCATTGCTATTCCGACTACGCGTCGGCATTCAAATCCCATATCTACGATACCATTCTGTCCTAAGGGTTGCATAATATGGGGGATACTCCGATACTACGTAAGTGTTAGTCACTTTGTAAATACGAGTACTGTGTTCGAACAAAGAATCTCGTAGAAAATAGCAATTAAGTACAATTAAGTAGGTAACAGCAGATCAAGTTGTATTGTGATATGAGATATTGTGAGGATAGGGTGTCCAGTGTTGTTACTATATAGTAAACCTGTACATAATGTGTCTATGTTTACGGTGTATTGGTTCACTTTAAAAGGCCGTAAATACAATTCTAAAAAAAAAGTGTAAATTTTTTTTTAACTGTTTATTTCAGTAAGAAAAGGTTACAAAGTATTATATAGTTTCCGGGCTCTTAATCTCATTTGCAAGAGATTATATGAGCCGGAGAGGTCGCCAGTAGTGTAACACTTTGGACTTTGGACAGTACTTATTATCTGCGTTGTAAGGTTTAAAATCGTATTGCAAGTGTTACCATTGATCTGCTGTTGTCCGTACCTACAATTCTGGAAAAATCATATTTGTGTGTTAACAGGCAAAAATATCAACTTAATAAACAACTTAAATAACTTAAAAAATATCAAATAGGTTGATTTTTTTTTTTCAATAATTAAACAATTTTTATCCTGTCTTAGGTACCGTAGAATGCAGGATTTTTTTTAAATAAGGTTTTTCAGAAAATATCAACTTTAAAAGCCCCATTTATATTTTTCTCTGCACTTATTACGTTAAATACAATTTTTCATGGAAGGATGGAAAGCTATGCTACGAAGGTATGCACCGTATAATTAATTATAGATATTCGAGTATGCGGCTGACGCGATTTTTAAATTATTAAAAATCACTTATGTCAGATGCGCGGGTTTTTCAAGTACTTACTTATAGTTCCGTGGTAATTGGAGTATCCTCGACGATACCATACAAAGCAGTTTCAAATTTAGATATTAAATTGGGTAGGCTCTACATCACGTTAAAGAAACACGTGTAGATACACTTTTAAATATACTTCCAAACGAGGTTTGCACTAGTCATGGGCGTACCCAGGTAGGGGCAGGATAATAATCCCCCCCTGGATAATGTTAACGTTCCTACTAAGTATCTTATCTAGTACTTTTATCGATAAAAATAAGAAAACGAATTTTTTGCCATTTGTCTGCAATACAATATTTTTACAACTAAAAATTACGCGGCGCGTTCGTTCTTTCTATAAGCACCTAGCTTATAAAACTGAATCCCCCCCCCCCCCCCCCTTAAAATATTTTTTTGGCACAAGAAACGTACAATAGATAGTACATTCCGTGTAAACAAAAGAGATGCAGCGATACTCGCTCAGCGACATAATATTTATAGTTCATCGCTGGGCGACACTCGCCCGGCGACAAAATAGCCGAGCGAGTACTCGGATGGGTATTCATAAACGTGATTTAAAGGTACAACCCTGTCCCTTTCTATCTTAACCTTTTTTAACGACGTGTGAAAGGGACAGCACACGATTAAAGGGAAGTGAGGTTTAACTAGGTTTATGAATAAACAGTATTAGACAATAAAATCTAAATTATCAAATAATTTTGCAACCGTCACGTTTGCCAGTTTCAAAAGTCACCTAAAATTTCGAACTTCCTAAACATTGCCATTATGAGTTTGTTTACTAACAAAAATTCATCACTTTTCATTAATTTTCGTGTGCAATAATAAGTTTACGCCATGACTCAACTCTTTATGAATCAAACAAAATGATTCATACACTTCAGTACAGTCAACAACACATTAGGTCACGTCAAACATTTTCATCATTAGCCTATTTATATTGCCCCACTGCTCGGGCACAGACCTTCCCTTACATCGAGGGGAGCTGGGGCCATGATCCACCTCGCGGGCCCACTATAGATTGGCGGATTTCACATGCCTTAGAATTTTTTTCTTCTACGGCATGCAGGTTTCATCACGATGTTTTCCTTCACCGTTTTGAGAGCACTCGGTAAATGTACGTAAGTTATTCCGTCGAAAAAACGAGGATAACGCATTGGTACATGGCTGCCCTGGCTGGGAATCGAACCTGGGACCTCCGTGTCGTAAGTCCATTGACCCAACCACTGAGTGACCTTTAAAACATTTTACATCGGTCTTATTACAAACGTCATAAGAACTCAGTGTTGCGTTATGTCGTTTGTACGTACTTACCCTATTTACAAAAATTCAACTGTTAAAAAATTTGTAATATGGTGTGCACTGTGAATCGTTACTGTGCTTTGGAGTTTTTATATTTTATGGTAGGTATTTTTAAATTTTTGCAACGATTTCTTTCACTGAAATACTTAATGATCATTTCTAAGGTCACGTGTGTAGTGACGTACATAGTTCAATTTTGTTTTGCAGATTTGATTTACTCAAAAACCTTACGGCTTTTTGAAAATGGCGGGAAACGACGGTTGCGAAATTATTTAATAATTTTCAGTATAATGTCTACAGTGGGTGTTTTGTGTTTTATATCACGTTAAATTAATCAGAAAATGTTCGCGAATGACAGTATGGTGAAGTTATTGGAGATTTCAAGCAGGATCTGAAGTTTGGCGCCATGGTCAAGATTCCCACTACGAGCTCGGGAGTGAACGTGACTGTCGAGCTGCTTCGTCCGCAGTGATTGACGCTACGGCGTCTCCTGTGGATGAAGACATGAAGACGCTGCTACCCAGGGTGATGACGCTACGGCGACTCCCCTGGAGGAAGATAGAAGACTATTTATACATTGATATTTTTGTAACATGACATTGGCAAATTTATGACGAACTGTCGAGTCCATTAATAAAATAAATAAAAACCTTACCAATTTAATATTTATCATGAGTACAAGTTTCCAGTTCAATTTGTCGAATGAATTCAAGGCCAGTCTGTATGTAAACAAACTAATTAACTCACGACTACCCACTACCAAATTGTGATTGACAGAAAGGGGGCGTGGATGGAAGCAATAACATTAAACAATTTTACGCTCGCCCCCGTTATAGGTTATGGGCCGAGATGTTTTCATTGAATTAATATTCGTTACTTTATGCACGGAGTAGATAATAATATTTTGTACGGATGTTCCGTAGCGTTAACTGAATATGATTCGATTAGTCTAGCCAAGTGGCATTGATTGTAGTAGTAGTAGACTGATTGTAGTTATCCGCCAATCCGCAGTGGGCCCGCGTGGTGGATCATGGCCCGAGCTCCCTCGATATAAGGGAAGGTCTGTGCCCGAGCAGTGGAGCTATATAAATAGACTGATGATGATGATGATGAATGCTAGTAGAATAGAACAAAAAATGACTGTCATTCAGTAAAGGTATTTAATATTGCTCAACAAACTACCTATTCATACGCCGAATTCTCTACCCAAAGGTTGTCTGGAAGAGATCGCTTTGAGCGATAAGACCGCCAATTGTAATACTAACTGTATTAGCCTATTTCTTTTGTGTAATACTTTTTATTTTTTTGCAATAAAGAATATTTTTCTTATCTTATCTTATCTTAAAGAAAAAAATGGTTATATGCGAGTCGAGTCGGGCCCGCGCACCGAGATGCCGTGCAACGCAACTTAAACGTAACTTTGCTCTGACTAAAAGATAAACTAGATTAATTTTACCTACGTTTTGATACGGGTTTTGGTTTTCTTGCATTTTCATACAAATATGCGAGAAAGTGCGACATAAACGGCCATATCTTTTGATTGCGTTGACGTAGAAGGTTGATGTTTTCACGGCTGCATGGGGTCGGATACTTAAGTATTTCGTATTAATTTCAACTTGATCCGTCTACGCGCTTCAGAGATATAGGTCTTGACAGACAGACGGACGGACAGAGGTGATCCTATAATAAGGGTTCCTTTTATTCCTTTAGAGGCACGGAACCCTAAAAGGTACATATTCCTTCCTAGTATATTATTGTTAATGAAAATCAATCATCATCATCATCAGCCCGTATCAGTCCACTGCTGGACGTAGGCCTCTCCCAAAGCGCGCCAATCAACCCTACTCTCGGCCCTCTGCATCCAGTCCCTGCCAGCCATTTTGCGAAGGTCATCCCTCCATCTGGTCGGGGGGCGTCCCACACTACGTTTACCCGTTCGTGGCCTCCATTCGAGAACTCGTCTACCCCATCGGTTATCGGTTCTACGACAGAAAATCATGAAAATCAATGCCATTAGCTAATTAGAGTCAGTATGAATGACCTGAAAACCAATGATTTTTTTGGATTAGGCAGCATTCTCAGTTTTTATCTGTTATTCTGTAGTATCTCTTTACATAAAACTATGTGAATGACCGTTCTCAATAGTTTCATTTTACAGGCCACGTCAGTCAGACACACACATAAATCTTATGATACTAATTATTATATCTAAACGGATATCACTCACTGATATGGCCGTCATACAGTTTTTTAAAACAAGTACGGATGCCATCGTTTCAACATTCTTGAAACAAATGTTAGTATTTAATATGTTGCTAAAAATGTACATTACATATTTTCAAGAAGCATTGCTCATTATTTTGTGTCAATAAAAATCTATTTTTTTTTTTTGATTTATTGAATAAAATATTACAGTATTCTTACAAGTATATAAGTTTAAACCACAGTTAAACCCCAGGTGGGTTTATCTTTGTGGTTGTTTAGAGTTCGTTTGCTAATACATATTATCCGGTGATACTATATATTATTATATATACTATATAATATATATTACTTATATTAAATTTAATATAAGTAATATATATTTCAACCTATTATGTGTACATATGTATGGGCGACGATTTCATACAGAACTATAGGATATATATATTGCCGGCTTCAACAATATAAGTGACTTTGATTGATCTGACCTCTTTCTCTTTGGCGTAGTAGAGCGTGCGCCCGCGCAGCCGGAAGTAGCGGCGCTGCCAGCGCTGGAAGCTGCGCGTCTGCTTCATCAGGAACCCCTCCTTGACCACGGGCTGCGGACAGACAATATGGCACTTAGGCTTCATTCACAATACCACAATCGCAATCACGCGACAAATACACGCCGACGTGCTAATGAAAAACGCGGCAAAATACCATTGAGAAAAGCGAGGGAAAGTCGCTTCTATACCTATTTTTTTATATACAGCTAACAGATCAAGGGTAACACTTTGTACTTTGGACCGTTCTTAATATCTGCGTCATAAGAGTTGAATTCGTACTACAAGTGTTACCATTGATCTGCTGTTGTCCGTACAATAAACTATGCTATTCTTCTAACTGATAGGTTTTATTTACATTTAAGTATAGCACTTTTTTTTAATTACCATAATTATACTATATAGGTAAGTTCCCAGAAACCGCTTCGACAGCCTATGTAACCGGAATTTCGTAAACAGTTACGAACGAGGAAAAAAAGATCATTGTAAGTAGCCGCCATCCTGTCTTAAGTTTCGTAACCAGTTACGAGGAAGGATTTTTTTCTTTATACGAAAGCGGTATAAAAACTTATGATTCATACATAAACTTCATTTTTCCAATTAAATTATAAAATCACTCAAACGTCGATTACTGCTTTTTTTATCAGCACGCAAACATGTAAAAAAAAAAATTTAAACTGTTTATTTCATTGAAAAAGGGTTACAAAAAAAAAATTATAGCACTTTCCCCAAAAAAAAAAATTAAATTTAAATTATTTATTAAATTTAGTAAAATCCCCTGTTTTTATTATATTTTATTTTATTAATGAACTCGACAGAACGCCATTTGCCAATGTCATGTTACAGAATATTCAAAATATCATATCGTCTTCTCTTCATCCAGGGGAGTCGCCGTAGCGTCACCCTGGGTATCCGAGTCTTCTTGTCTTCATCCAGAGGAGCATCACTCGTCATCACTCTGGACGAAGCAGCTCCACAATCACGTTTACTCCCGAGCTCGTAGTGGGACTCTTGACTATAGCGCCAAAACTTCAGATCCTGCATGAATCCTCCAATAATTTCACCATACTGTTATTCGCGAATATTTTCTAATTAATTTAACGTGATATTATGCACAAAACAACCAGTGTGGACATGTAAATGTGAACTGAAAATTATCAAATAATTTCGCAACCGTCGTTTCCCGCCATTTTCAAAAGCCTCCCCTGCCCCCTTACCTTGAAGTCTTATAGCAGTATTACTTCCATAATACTTTGTTACTTCGTATAATGACGACCTTAAAGTAAGCTCATTAAGGTCGTCATTGTACGAAGTAACAAAGTATTATGAAAGTAATACTGCTATAAGACTTCAAGGTAAGGGGGCTGTACTGTAAAGTATACTTTAGCGTCGAAGAACAAAAGTTGTTCTGTCAAAAAGCATTTGTCATTTACCTACTGTTACGGAAAACTCTTTTTCCGTATAAAAAATAGCTGAAACCATTTTAGGTGAACAAAGTTGTAAAACTCGTCAAGGTTACGACAACGACAGTACCTTGTCTTCCCACGCAAGGTAACCCGCGGGCACAAGTCAGTAAATATTACGAGCATAATGAGATTTCCTAAGAACTAAAATGTTTTTGACGCTGTAGTGCACGGTCGCGAAATAATTATACCTCTAGGGCTTTTGTATAGAAAAATCTTTCTTTACAAAAGAACAACGAAAATGCTTTGAAAGGGAGAACTTTGTTTAACCTATTCATGAAGCAAGGAACCGCCGATGGAGTTAGCCATATTTACATCGCAGACTCTGCTCGTGTATGCTTTATCGCATCTCTGCCACAAAGCGCCTTTCCATTGTTTGAATTTTCAATAGAAAAGGATCACATAAAAACAGTTGACTCTTATTTATTTTATTAATGGACTAGTCATTTGCCAATATCATGTTACAGAATATTCAAGATATAATAGCCTTCTTCCTCCAGAGGAGTCGCCGTGGCGTCGTCAACCTGGATATCCGCGTCTTCTCTTCTTCATCCATAGGAGTCGCTGTAGCGTCGTCACTCTGGACGAAGCAGCTCGACAGTCACTCTCGACGGGACTCTTAACTTTAGCACGAATCAGATCTTGCACAAATAATCCAATAAATTCACCATTCGCGAACATTTTCTGTTTAATTTAACGTGATATCAAACACAAAATAACCACTGTAGACAATAAAATGAAAATTATGAAAATAATTTCGCTACCGTCGTTTCCCGCCATTTTCAAAAGCCACATTCTGTGGGTCAGTCATCAACTGGACACGAGGGACTGGACTCACGCGTAGGTTGGTTAAATGCAAAATAGCAAATTTTGTCATAGCGTCATCTGGACACAACTTCTATGCGTGTCCAGTTGGTTAAACTTGAATTACATACTTAAATTACTTTTTAGTTGTCGTCAACTGGACACATTGCGATTATTTTTACAAAAAAAGGATAGTTGAATAGAAAATTTCTAAGAGCTTGTGATTTTTGCCTGATCATCCTATGAAAGTGAAAACAAGGACGAAGACCTGCCCCAATAAAAAATGAAGCTCTCTCCATTGAGTACAGCGGTTTTTTCTTTCATGGTCCTCACCTTTGTTTAGTAAATTACGCTGTGTACTAGTTCTATGAAGCTTCGTTTCGTGAAGTATATTAATTTCACTAAACATATTTTTATTTATAATAAAAAATATACGATAACACGATTTTAAACATCGAAAATATCGAGTACCTATACCGTAGCCCAAATCAAGTGTCTTATTTTGTAAACAAATATGATCGTCTAATTACCTGTTGTGATGCAACACCGAAGGAACTGATTGATCGAACCTGTTCATCGTTGTGAAAATAAAATAATCTGATCTAGTAATGTGGAAATAACTATGCAATAATCACAGAATACCATAAAATGTTAGTAGGGTAGGGTAGTTTTTGTTTACAAAATAAGACACTTGATTTGGGCTTCGGTATACCTATGTTATTTTTAAACTGTATAAATTATTTTTTCGCACGGTATATTTTATCACGGTATATTTTGTTGTATATTATTTTATCACGGTATATTTTGTTGAAATAATGAAAATAATCGGATTTGTTATACTTGCCTAATATTAAAGGCCATAACCATTTTGTTAACGCTAATAAAATAGAAAGAAAAACAGGGTTGACATTTGCTAACGAAAAGCATCATTCTTTTCTACAAGCGTCTACGAAACTCAATGTCACTTAACTAGGCCCTATGGTACCTTATTCTACGTTTTAAACCGCTGTCGAAGCCGCATGTAATAGCTTCCTTAACTAAACTACGTCTAAGTTACTTGCAGAAGTTAAATAGGCTATAGTTGTGAAATGCTATTAGATAGCTATACTAGCTAGTGACGTCATCGCTCAGCGCCCGTGATGGAACACTCGAGTTCCATTAGAGAGCTCTCGTGTCTTCAGATGGAGCTACAGTAAAAGCTATAAGCTAAATTAGATTTAAGTTGTGGCACCCCAGAATCGACACAAGTAAATGAATTCAGCCCCCTTACCTTGAAGTCTTATAGCAGTATTACTTTCATAATACTTTGTTACTTCGTACAATGACGACCTTAATGAGCTTACTTTAAGGTCGTCATTATACGAAGTAACAAAGTATTATGGAAGTAATACTGCTATAAGACTTCAAGGTAAGGGGGCAGGGCGTAACAGAAATTGTAAAGTCGTAGGGATAGTGTTTAGTAAATAAATCTTATTCTTTATTTATAACAAATCAATAACATATTTACATAAACAAAACAAAAAATATAAAAAATTGTAAAATACTTAACAAATAAAATTCTAAAAATGTACCTACTTGGACGCGGTATTCCAGCTGTGACTGGCCTGTACCAGTCACAGGTAGAACACCGCGTCCAAGTCGCTCCCATGCGGAGGGGGCCCAAGAGAGCGGCCGTTAACTCTTTGTATGGCCAAACTTATTCGTTGGTTTAGTAAATTGATAATTGAACAACTTTGGTTTTATGATTTTTCGACAAATAAATAAAAAATACCGTCTCAAAATCAAATCAATCAGCTTATCACGTAGCGAGCATACATATATCTATAAAACATGAGCTTTCGAATATTAGAAGAAAGAAACATGCGCAAGAGCACGAATTTTGTGAAGCGACTGTGGAAAGATTCGTCAGCGGTCACCGCATTTTCCTCAGTTATATGAAGTTGAAGAGCTTCTATGGTTTTATGTTTGAAGATCTTGATTCTGAAGGTGTTTTAGCTTAAGAATTACAAAATAAAACAATCCATTCTTCTATTTGAGTTTTTTTACCTTCCTCTGTACGGTCGAAGACAGAGAAAGGTGTACAGTAGAGTTTTTAAAGGATGAGATTTTCTCAAAAACTACTTGACCTATTGCAATAATTCTTTCACTGTTAGATAGATAAAAGTTAAAACTACGTACTTACTCTAATTTTTTTATTAAAATCGGTCCAGTAGTTCTTGAGAAAATCCCAACCTTATTGAGGCCCCCTGTATACTTATCTCTGTCTTCGACTGTACCTACCTATATGGAAAGCTGTGCAAAGTATCAAAAATAAATTCGCGAAAATCGGAAAGTCGTATAACTAAAAGTTGTTCAGTTAGATTAAAAAAACACAATGGTACATACCATTTCTAATTTTTCGTATTTCAAAACTGATGTAGCCAATCAAATTATAGCTATTTCAAATGTCAAAATTATTAAACAATTTTTAATTTTATTAAATAGTTTTTAAGGTGATATTTCGCGCAACACTTGAACATGCCGTCCTGTACGCACCCAGGAGCATGTCTGCTTACAGCGAGCGAGAGCACGATATAGATTAATTTATCGATACGCTAAAATCATTAATTAAACCTTTTGTTGCTAACTCGCTAAACAAAACATGGAAATTAATCGATAAATCATCTAATTAATTACAGAATCGTGAATTCATTGTTTGCGTTGTTATTTAGTAAAAGTACCTACAGTAAAATGGTAATTGTGTTAATAGGCCATTAGGCATAATTTGACAGGCGAATTGAAGGCCTAAGGGCTAGCGTACAACGTCACGGCGGCGCGACGTCCGCTGCGCACGGCGGGCGCCGTGTACCGCGTCTGTGGACGGCGCCGCCCGCCAGCACGACGCCGTCCGCCGGTAACTTGCGCCGTCCGACAACGTGCACCGGTAGACGGTGCTGGCGGACGCCGTAACACGCTGCGCCATGCGACGCCACGGCGCCGCGCCGTGGCGTTGTACGCTAGCCCTTAGGCAAATGAACAAAACTATAAAATAGTAGGTTCTCTTGAAAATGGTGGGAAACGACGGTTGCGAAATTATTTGATAATTTTCCTTTTAATGTCTACAGGAGCTATTTTATGTTAATACTCGTATCACGTTAAATTAATCAAAAAATGTTCGCGAGTGACAGTATGGTGAATTTGTTGCATAATTTGATCAAGATCTGAAGTTTCAAGCTTTTATCAAGAGTTCCCGCTACAAGCTCGGGAGTGAACGTGACTGTCGAGCTGCTTCGTCCAGAGTGATGACGCTACGGCGCCTCCTCTGGATGAAGACAAGAAGACGTGGCTACCCAGGGTGAAACCGCTACGGCGACTCCCCTGTAGGAAGATAGAAGCCTATTATATATTGAATTTTCTGTAACATGACATTGGCAAATGACGAACTGTCGAGTCCATTAATAAAATAAATAAATAATATAAAATAGTAAGCATTACAATTTAAGAATTTTTTCGTGTGATAATTTTGTGACAGTAATAAATGTAAGTATACTCTAGCTAGAACATGATGAAAATGTTAGACATGGTTGTCGGAATACTACTACTATTGTCTGATAGATGGAATTGCGTAACATACCCTTTAAGTATGTCTAAAGCGATGAAGATTTTCGGTGGGCGTGGCGTGGCCTGTGGTGGCTCAGTTGGTAAGAGCGTGTCACGAAATGACAAGGTCGCAGGTTCAAGTCCTGCTACTTGTACTATTATATATTCTGTGGTCCTGCCCACGGCAAGAATTTTTTCATCATGTTCTAATTTATTCACCGAGTATGGATAATGCGTAATTCAAATTCTAAGTATACTCTGTCGCAGAAACGATGGTCGATGGAGTAAGCTCGTTCTTATATGGAGGGAGACCCCGGACGGGTAGAAGGAGAGTGGGCAGACCACCGGCCAGATGGGCCGACAACATCAAGAGGGTTGCTGGCTCGGTGTGGACCAGACAACCCTATATGCCCAATATGCTGAGGAAGAATAATAATAAAAATATGAATTTGATGTCTCGTATGTGCACGAATTAGAAATGTTTCTAAAGGAAATTATCATAGAAACTCATAAATTGCAGTTCATGCGAATTATTCGCAATTTCAATAATTTCATTTTTCAAACAACAAGGCTGGCGCTTACCTCGGCCAGCGTATATCGCTGGCTATACAACGAGGTAACGTCGCCAGCCTTTTGAGCACTCTCCCACAGGGTAGCGAATTGGCGTCAATTTTTTATTTATAAGCATTTTATTATTATTGTTGTTCTTAGTAGTTTAATATTATTCCTACTCTCTGTGAATACCATTTATTTTTTGATTGTTTTTCTTTTTATTCTTCTTGCATTTCTAGCTCTACCTCTCGCTATTTAAAATTCTTAATTTCCCTAATTAGTTGGTTGCCTGGAAGAGATCGCTTTTAGCGATAAGGCCGCCAAAATTGTACATTATGTTTGTATTATTCTGTAATCTTTTTCTGTAATTGTTGTGTTTTATGTACAATAATAAAGTGTATTTGATTGATTGATTGATTGAATATTTACAATAAAGGCACAAGTTTGTTATAATTAGTTAAAAAGTAGCAACATCTTCTAATATCTGTCGCCACTTAGTTAAAAACTCATATTTGTCAAAGAAAAGTACACTTTCTTGTTACGAAAAAGACTTGGATTTTCGCTTACATCTAACATGGGTCCGTGCATTAGTACCATGTTTAGTCTTAGTAAATCAATAACATGTCACTATGTCTCGGCGTCTCTTTGGCTCCGTGCCAACTTACAATGTCCAGTATAGTTTGGTATTACGTTACGACTCTGGATGGTAGCCGCTATATGCATACAAGTATTTTTTTTTTCTTCAATTTATTTAGTTGGAACAAAAAACAGGTTACAGTAAGGATTACTTAATTACTTAAACTTAAGATATTTAAGGTAACTGTATCCCCAACAATGTGAAGCTCGGAGGCTCAGTGGTTGGGTCAATGGACTTGCAATATGGAGGTCCCAGGTTCGATTTCCAGCCAGGGCAGCCATGTACCAATGAGTTATCCTCGGTTTTTTCGACGGAAAAACTTACGTACATTTACCGAGTGCTCTCAAAAACGGTGAAGGAAAACATCGTGATGAAACCTGCATGTCGTAGAAGAAAAAAAAATCTAAGTCATGTGAAATCTGCCAACCCGCACTGGGCCCGCGCGGTGGATCATGGCCCGAGCTCCCTCGATGTAAGGCAAGGTCTGTGCCCGAGCAGTGGGTCAATATAAATAGACTGATGATGATATATCCCCAACAACATTGTTCACGGATAAGTGTAGATGTTACATGATGCTGCGACAGCTCGAACCACACAAAACAGGTATATGTAGGAGTAGGTACACACAGCAGCACAAAAATGTAACACACTTACTGTATTAAAATGATACATAATGTTACACTTGATGCGCCTACGATCGCACCCGCCTAGTATACTAAGTATTGTATTGTGTTCTAATGTGAAGACCCCGGACGGGTAGAAGAAGCGTGGACAGACCACCGGCCAGATGGTCCGACGACATCAAGAGGGTTGCTGGCTCGGTGTGGACCAGACAACCTTGGGATCGGGCCACATGGAGGAGTCATGGAGAGGCATATGCCCAGGAGTGGGCTGCTGTATGCTGAAGAAGAAGAAGTATTGTATATCTCTCTCGTATATATCTATGTATTTTATTGTCTAAATATTTATTTAGGAACATTTAAAAACATTATAAAACACCAATAATACTTAAAAATTAAATAAATAAACTAAAACTAAAGTAAACTAAAAAAAGACATGGGACGTCCCTGGCTCAAAGGTTCCCGTTACGCTAGCCGCATTGCCGCGTTGTATGGCCAATGAGAGCCTTTGAGCCAGAAACGAACCAGATCCTCGCTCCTTGAGCCTGCGCCCCAGCTCCCGGATGTAAAAATACATTGCCACATTTCAATGGAGCTTTGCCCCACCTACAAAACTACTTGACATTTAAGCTGTACCTATCATTTTATTGGGGACTTATTACAGGTTTCATATTGCATAATCATAATCAGTATCATTTTCTACTACTCTCGCAACTCCTATAGAAGAATAACAAAAACAATGAATAAATCGCATCGATTTCTTACTATTTTCTGAATTCTTAATTAAGCTGTTTTTTTCGAATCGCAACTTGTAGAAAACTATATTTTAAACACATTGCTCGAATGCACTTCTTTTGGGTTTTAAACACTCTATCCACTTCTGTTGAGTTGCCCCACATGATGAGCCCATACCGCAAAGCCGAGGCTACGTAGCCTCGGTAACTAATGAAAAAGCAAATGTCAATCCCATAATTTTTTTTTAAACACGAAGCTATTGTTATTAAAACTGTCCTAACTGATCGCTTGCAGGTGGCTCCAGAAAACATGTAACGCTACAAAGCCTATAAGAACATTGACCCCTCCATAAATACAATAAGAATGACAAACTACAAAAACTACAAGACGAAAAACTTAGTTCCTGTTATCCCTAAAAGTTGGACAACTATTGGCTAAACGTTTGGCTCGACAAAGTGAGATAAGACAGCTTCCAAAGTTTGCTTTGCCAATTCTTTCTGCGATATCTTTCTTAATACCGACTGGCGCAAGGAAGAGTAATGAAGTTTCTTCAAAACAAGATGCATCATTTCTAGCCGTGGGCATGACTTGAACACTGCTTGAGTCCAGACAACGGCTATAAATGTTTCATCATTTGTTCGCTGAGTATGGCATAATCTGGGCATGATGCATAAAAAATTTAATCTTAAGATGCATTAAGCCTATGATGATTAAATGACATTGCCACATTTCAATGGAGCTTTGCCCCACCTACAAAACTACGTGACCATTTAAGCTCTACCTATCATTTTGTTGGGACTTATTACATGTTTCATATATATTGCATAATCATAATCAGTATCATTTTCTACTACTCTCGCAACTCCTATAGACAAATAACAAAAACAATGAATAATACGCTTCGATTTAGTATTATTTTCTGAATTATTAATTAAGCTGTTTTTTTCGACTCGCAAGTTGTACATAACTTTAATTTAAACCAATAATTTTAATAAAAAACTGATATACTTTTACATTTATTCGTTATCTTGTACAACTTGCGGTTGATGGTGGGGCAGAATCTGGCATGGTAATTTCGACTCGTATGTACATAGATTTATAAGACCTAAGACTATAAAAAAGTCGAGTCTGTATATTGGCTACATTTTTGAAAAGCATAATATATATCTCAGAATTTGTATTAAGTATTATTCATGCTCGGTGAACAAATGACAATGCCAGATTCTGCCTCACCATCAACCGTATGATAAACAAGATAACGAATAAATGTAAAAATATCTCCGTTTTTTATTAAAATTATTGGTTTAAAATAAAGTTTTGTACATCAAACGAGTCGAAAAACAGCTTAATTAATAATTCAGAAAATAGTAAGAAATCGAAGCGAATAATTCATTGTATTTGTTATCATTTTCTACTACTCTCGGAACTCCTACTGATTATGATTATGCAATATGAAACCTGTAATAAGTCCCCAACAAAATCAATGGTCACGTAGTTTTGAAGGTGGGGCAAAGCTTCATTGAAATGTGGCAATGTTATTTAGACATGATGAAAAATTTCTTGCCGTGGGCAAGACTTGAACCTGCGACTGAATCTAAATCTGAAACTGTTATTCCGTGACAGGAATGATAGTTTCAGATTTAGATTCTAATTCAAAAGAAAACCTAACAACCTCATTTCAAGGCCCCATGTAACCAGGTAATAAATCCGTATACGAATAGGTAAGTATATTCGCCACCATATTTCCTTATCCGGTCTTCGATCCATCTGAATCAATCCATCATTCTTAAGGCGAGGT
Organism: Tachystola acroxantha; assembly: GCA_963506565.1. Classification (NCBI taxonomy): domain Eukaryota; kingdom Metazoa; phylum Arthropoda; class Insecta; order Lepidoptera; family Oecophoridae; genus Tachystola; species Tachystola acroxantha. Next base: position 2,864,202 of record OY735876.1, on the reverse strand, counting down.
GTTGGGACGTTTTTAAGTTTTTCGATGAAGGCTACGGCACTAACTACTGAAATTAAAGGCCTGAAAAAAATATATATCAATCTTGGGGTATCTATTTAGGGACTGTTGGCTCCCGAAACACGATTGGACAAACTTCGCTCGATAGAAAAAAATCACAAACATACCCCTTTCCTGTCTTTTCACTGAGTAGTATGTCTAAACTAAAACAGTTATTCATACAAAATATATATCAAAATGTAGGTTATTATAAATAGAGGAGCTTGATAAATTAAAAATCTGTTGTTTCTAACGTTTTTTTTATACCAGACAAAATTTTAGAAAAAACACAATTTGTATAAATACAAATGCACGGCGCTACGAGCTTCAGTGCGCCGCTGGGCGCTGCCGAGGTCGGACCTGTATCGATTTTTGCCAAATGTTCCACTTTGGTCTTTACCTTGGAATAGTTGGAATGCTCCCACGATCGTCATAACGTAATAAAATTTAAAATAATACGAGTCGAATTTGGTCACACCTATACTTTAAGATTATTAGTTTACTAATCACGGAATGATTGTGCATCGTTTTGAATAAATAAAAGGACTCATAACCTAAAACAGATATTCCTTAACACAATAGATTTTTCGCGAACCATGTTTTTGAAGTCATCATATTACACGCGACACGAACACCAGTGTCGAGTGTCGTATATTGGGAGCGAGCAGTGGTCTGATAATTGCAGATGAAGACAAGTCGGCTAACATTACAGTGGGGCTATAACATTACGGTTCTCAAAACGATCAAATCAAACCATGTCATAGCGGCCGTGAAAGGGACAGTGCTATTGCATTGGTATAGCGGCGTCTCTGGTTGGCGCGCCATGACATGGTATAATTTCATCGTTTTGAGAACGGTAATAGGGGGGCTGATCAGTAACTTCCAAATTGACCAAAGTGGAACAGGCCAAAACAAATGACTATTGACGGTGATTTGTCCCACAGAGCAAACAAACAAACAGCAATCGAACTTAAAATAGTTTATACGTAGTTGCTACTTGTAAAACTATGTACAGTGAACATCACATAAAGTTTGCCACATTTTACTCTACGCACACTCGCACAGTGATAATAAATACGGGCCAGATTTCAATAGCTATGCAAGTGTAGCTGTGGTTTGTAATGTGGTGTGCGATATATACCTGTTTTACTCTAAGCACAGTGATAATACGGGCCAAATTTCAATAGCTACGTAGTTATAGACTGATTCAATATACACTGTGCCTACTTTTAAAAGTACAGTCAACAGCACATAATGTGTGTCATGTTTTACCCTACGCAGTGATAACACGGGCCAGATTTCACCATCACTGACGTCACACCTGACACCAATAATAATACTTACCTAACATCACGTTAAAAAATTCGTCATTTATTTAGTTTTATTGATACACTTGACAGTTTGTCACTTAAATTTGTCAAAGACAGATTTGTTGTAATATAATCTCTATGGTTATTACCATTTTTTATTAAATCGCGTGAAAGTACTTTCAAAATATATTCCCCTAGCAAATAATTTGATTATTCCAATTTTTCACTTTTATTGATTTTGTTACAACAATATTACCTAATTGACATTCCTATTATAACAGGTCTTTTTTTCCGTCAGATTAGTATTAACATAGTATTTTATTCTACTACGTCATACTATCATACGTCAATATAAATAACTTAAAAAATAATTAAAATATATAACCTGTAGACGCGAATTTGATTGCACTGAACCCACTCCGGACGGTCGGTTTAACGTATGTCTGCTTATGACCTTCCGTATAAATAAATACGTTTAAAAGTACAAATTGCTTTACTTTATTGTCAACTAGCTTCTGCCCACCACTTCGTCTGCGCAGGATTATAAATTATAGCCTATGTGTTATTTTGATGTATAATATGAGCTATATTATTGTAAAGTTTCATTCAGCAACATCCATCCATCCATCCAAACTTGCGCATAATATTAGTGGGTGTGGTATGGGATAGTCACGAGCACAGCCCGTGTTAGGGCCAGTGTAGAAGTTGAAGCCTGGTTGGCGGCGAGAGGTGAACAGGAGGGGTGATGATGATACGGTTCCGAGTTGACATAATGTGCGACAACATTTAGTATAGACAAAAGTTCAAGATTGAAAGAAATATTTTCCGACAATCGCGAAAATTGAAATAAGTAACTCCGAAGCTGTGAGACTTGGGATATCCCTCATCATCAGTCTATTTATATTGCCCCACTGCTCGGGCACAGACCTTCCCTTACATCGAGGGAGCTCGGGCCATAATCCACCACGCGGGCCCAGTGCGGGTTGGCGGATTTCACATGCCTTAGATTTTTTCTTCTTCTTCTTCTACGACATGCAGGTTTCATCACGATGTTTTCCTTCACCGTTTTGAGAGCACTCGGTAAATGTACGTAAGTTTTTCCGTCGAAAAAAACGAGGATAACTCATTGGTACATGGCTGCCCTGGCTGGGAATCGAACCTGGGACCTCCATATTGCAAGTCCATTGACCCAACCACTGCGCCACCGAGCTCTGCTGGGATTTCCCTATTTGGCATTAAATGGGTCGATAATGTTGGCACCGACAAGTGGACTTCGATATATCGTCTATCCGTGGGACATTCTGTATATGTATTATTATGGGTAGCGAGCTGTGACGTCACAGTGAGGACACTGGTTACGATTACTCTGTGTACCTGCGCGAGTAATGACCCCGATCAATGCGCGTCATCCCTCTCTCGCCCCTCCCTCGCCCCGCACCTCACCCCCTCACTAGGCTCAAATGGCCCAATGGCCTCGCCTTAAGCCAGCTGCGTAAGGATTACGTACAGCCTACCACATAGGTGTAACATTTTTCCGTTTAATTCCAAGATATGTGGCTGTGCTATGCCGCTCACTGTACGGCTTTCATGATACTCCGAATTGCAATATACGAAGAAGATTGATTTCATAATGGAGGAATTGGTACAGAGCTCAGTGGTTCTGTGGTTAAAAGACTGGACTGGTTACGTAGGTCCGTGTTTGAACCCCCGGCCGTTATGTTGGGAACACTAATGATAATGGGATTTGTCTAAATTATTGGGAACAGTAATGTTAGTGGTGTTGTTTAATTTAAACGCTGTGGAGTGTGATGTCCCAAGTCTAACCATCCATTTAATTTTCGAATGAATTCAAGGCCACCTTATATTCCAGAATTAAAAAAATATATGGGTAATTTTTAGGTCTGATGTGGTAGGAGCTACCATCTGTTTTTTTTGACACGCATGACCTTTCAATCTGTAAGTCTGAAGACCCTGAGGCTGCCAGCTGTCAACTTGAGCGCGAGACACAAGATGTCCCGCAGTGGCGGAGTGAAGAGCACGGCACAATGACTCCATATTTGTATTTTTATTAATTTGAGATGAATTTTGGCAGGAAAAGAAAAATATGCCATCAAAAATCATATTTCTAAAAGAAGCTCTCGTATTTTGCATGAATAACTATTTCGGTTTAGACATAATTCTCATTTTAAGAGACATGGAAAGGGTATGTTTGCGATTTTTTTCTATCGAGCGAAGTTTGTCCAATCGTGTATCGGTATTCACCAGTCTCTAAATAGACACCCCAAGATTGCTATAAGTACGGCCGTTTTATTTATTTATTTTATTAATGGACTCGACAGTTCGTCATTTGCCAATGTCATGTTACAGAAAATTCAATATGTAATAGTCTTCTATCTTCCTCCAGGGGAGTCGCAGTAGCGTCTTCACCCTGGGTAGCCGCGTCTTCATGTCTTCATCCAGAGGAGACGCCTTAGCGTCATCACTCTGGACGAAGCAGCTCGACAGTCACGTTCACTCCCGAGCTTGTAGCGGGAACTCTTGATAAAGGCTTGAAACTTCAGATCTTGCACAAACAATTCAACAACTTCACCGTACTGTCATTCGCGAACATTTTCTGATTAATTTAACGTGATATTAAACACAAAATAGTCCCTGTAGACGTTAAAAGAAAAATTATCAAACAATTTCGCAACCGTCGTTTCCCGCCATTTTCAAGAGAACCCAACGGCCGTTTTAATAGGCCCGATATGACACATGACAATATGACGTTAATAGTGATGTACCCATAGGTATAACGTGTTACTAATTGACTAGCTTTTGTCGGCGGCTTTCCTTACTAAAGATTTATTTTTAACTGTTTTGTATTTAATTTGATACAAAGATATCCATCACACCAGTTTCATTCTGAAATTAAGGCTGAACGAAAGTAACGAAAAAGAATTTTCCTGTGATGATATAATAGCGATATGTTTATTTCAAAAAGGTATAATATAAAATAAAAAAGAACCATTTAATATTCCAAAAAAAACCTAATCTAATAGCGATATTAGTAACTGATACCAAATATCGTCATTTAGTGTTTTAATCTCTTCTCTACGATTTAATTCGGACGACATAACACTAAATAAAAAAAAATCATAAGAAAGAATGTGAATTTACTCTGTTGCATGTTTGAAATTATTACGAAATTCTTAAATTTTATTATTTTTGTACAAAATGGATTACGTAAATGAGAATTCAAGACAATAATTATTTATCCGTAACTTGTGCACCGTTTCAAAGTTATGTCGGCCGCACCTTCCCCAAACGTCATATCGGGCTTTTCTCGGCGGCTCCACTATATATATGTTTTTTTCAGACGTTTAATTTTAGTAGTTAGTTCCGTAGCCTTTCACAGAAAAACTGAAAATCCAGCCTTAAGAACTCTCACAAACCTTACAATTCTGGAAACTTTTGACCTTTTCAAGTTACATAAAACTTGCAACAGAAGTCACACGTAGGTAAGCTCATTCCATATAAGCTTTCAGTGCCAACCTTTCAGCGCCTTTCAGTGAGTTCCTTTCAATAAGTAATTCAATAGGAAGTGCATTTGCATTCTATTTATTCATTCAGGATTCAATTTCGTCGAACACACACACCCTCTTACACGTAAATATATTCATACACCCTTACATACACCCTCCCTTACATACGTACGTGCTTACATACATACACACAAAACCTCACACGCGATTCGAGTGCACCCACTGCGCCGCGCCGCGCCGCTGGCGTCCGTGTAACCACTGGGGGACGAACTGAAAACCAGCGCTGTGGCCTGCCACAGCACTATGCTGAGCTCGGCCCCTTGTACCACTGCATGCTGCACACTGCTGCTAGATAATATCTGTTTATATTATTATTATAAGTATCTGTTCTGGATTAATCGGTGTGTTTATATATATATTATTATTGTCTTGTATGATTTTATGTAGTGTATAGTATGTAGTGTTAAATAAATCTGTTTTTCTTTCTCTTTCTTTCTTTCGTCGAATGTGTCAGTCTTGGTCTACCACAAATAAACCGGTCAAGCGCGAGTCGGACTGGCGCACCGAGGCTTCCGTGAAATGCAACTGAGATAAGTTTTTTTAGAGCTTTTTGTTAGAGCAAAGTTACGGTTATAACTTTACTCTAACAAAAAGCTCTAAAAAACTTATGTTTGCCATTATCAAAATTCTATGTCCATACATCGATATACTCCTGCCTGATTAGTTCATCATCTGAAAATATAAGTTTAAATTTTATGTTAAATATTTTTTAAGTAGATGAAATGACAATGCCAGATTCTGCCCCACCATCAACCGCAAGTTGTACAAGATAACGAATAAATGTAAAAATATCTCCGTTTTTTATTAAAATTATTGGTTTAAAATAAAGTTTTGTACAAGTTGCGATTCGAAACAAAAGCTTAATTAAGAATTCAGAAAATGTCTTTTCAAATGACATTGCCACATTTCAATGGAGCTTTGCCACACCTTCAAAACTACGTGACCATTGAAGCTGTACCTATCATTTTTTGGGGGGCTTATTACAGGTTTCATATTGCATAATCATAATCAGTATCATTTTCTACTACTCTCGCAACTCCTATAGAAGAATAACAAAAACAATGAATAATTCGCTTCGATTTCTTACTATTTTTTGAATTCATAATTAAGCGGTTTTTTCGACTCGTTTGATGTACAAAACTTTATTTGAAACCAATAATTTTAATATAAACGGGGATATTTTTACATTTATTCGTTATCTTGTTCATCATACGGTTGATGGTGGGACAGAATCTGGCATTGTCATTTCATCTACTTAAAAAATATTTAACATAAAATTTAAACTTATATTTTCAGATGATGAACTAATCAGGCAGGAGTATATCGATGTATGTACGTAGAATTTTGATAATGGCAAAGATAAGTTTTTTAGACCTTTTTGTTAGAGTAAAGTTATAACTGTAACTTTGCTCTAACAAAAAGCTCTAAAAAACTTATCTCAGTTGCATTTCACGGAAGCCTCGGTGCGCCAGTCCGACTCGCGCTTGGCCGGTTTATTTATGGTAGACCAAGACACATTCGACGAAATTGAATCCTGAACGTATAAATAGAATGCAAATGCACTTCCTATTGAATTACTTATTGAAAAGAACTCACTGAAAGGCGCTGAAAGGTTGGCACTGAAAGGTTATATGGAATAAGCTTACGTGTGACTTCTGTTGCAAGTTTTATGTAACTTGAAAAGGTCAAAAGTTTCCGGAATTGTAAGGTTTGTGAGAGGTCTTAAGGCTGGATTTTCTGTGAAGGCTACGGAACTAAGTACTAAAATTAAACGTCTGAAAAAACCATACTTATAGCAATATTAGGGTGTCTGTAATTTAGAGCCCAAAAAACGGCCGCTTTTAGGAATTATGCGAACTACAACTTACCGAAATTGAATCACGTTATAAATTAAGCATTTAAAAAATAGTATTTATCGTAATAAATAATATTTTTAATAAAATTGATTATATTGGAAGATATTATTTTTTTAAGATTGGCGGCGCTAGTTGGCTCTAGGAAGGCTTTTAAGGCTGGATTTTCAGTTTTTCTGTGAAAGGCTACTAAAATTAAACGTCTGAAAAAAACATATAGCAATCTTGGGGTGTCTATTTAGAGACTGATGAATACCGATACACGATTGGACAATAGAATAGAAAAAAAATCGCAAACATACCCCTTCCATGTCTTTTAAAGTGAGAATTATGTCTAAACCGAAATAGTTATTTATGCTAAATAGTAGAGCTTCTTTTTCTGATTTTTCGGATTTTTTTCCTTTACTTGTGCAATAAGACGTAGCTTCTTGCCAAATTTCATGATTCTAGATCAACGGGAAGTAACCTATAGGTTAAGGTTTTCTGTAGGTATTTGCAGAGAAAATGCGACATAAGCCGCCGGATCTTTTGATTGCGTTGACGTAGAAGTTTGATTTTATCACGGATGCATGAGGTTGTTCAACTTGATCCGTCCAACTTGAACCCTAATAAAAATGGACAAGAGAACCATTAATGTCAAATAAATCATGTAGTTAAAGGGTTTCAGTAGTTCTTTCAAGTCTACTAACTACAATGAAAGCAAAAGCCACTTGGCTAGGAAATTTTATATTATATTCACGCGATAACTTGGTCACTTTGGCGGACTTTGAGGCGACCTTTTCTCCTTTGTGTGGCGAACGGAAGCGACTTTAGCCGCGTGGGAAAATATAAAGCCACACACGTGGAGAATAATATTCACAAGCTGCATGGATACTCTACGGATAATAACATAGCAGATGTACGTAGAACCATTTAATACCTGCATACCACCGGAAATAACAATGCCAGATTCTGCCCCACCATCAACCGCATGATGTACGTACAAGATACGAATAACTGTAAAAATATCTCCGTTTTTTATAAAATAAAGTTTTGTACAAGTTGCGCGTCGAAAAATCAATTTTAAAAGTTTTTGTACGTTTTCGTCTTAGTTTTTCCGCTAATCATTCATTGTAACGTGACATTTTTTTAATTGTGAACCCACCACCGGTGTGGAGATGACTCGATTGAGAGACTGGTGGTTCAGGGCATTACTGGACCCGAGCGCGCGGCAGGTCGCCAACGCGATGGACGGACCAGATCAGGGCAGTCGTGGCCGATCCCTTGCACGTCTGCACCAAGAGGGCAGACGGCAGAGACGAGTGGTAACGTGTTGTGAGGCACTGCGACTGAATTAATGACCACGACCACTCTGCCAAGAGTGTAACGACAAAGAAGAAGGTACTCTGTGCATTCTTCAAAGCTACGGCGTTTTTTACATTGTTCACAAGTTCTAACGAAAATAAGAGTTACAATGTTGAATTCATTTAGTGAATTTAGGTCAGGTTCCTCTTACTTCAACTTACACGAAACTGTTGCAATGTAGAGGATATTACAATGACGTAGAGTGCCCGTGTACCTATTAGGTAGCTACACTCGGTCGACTGTACTATTCACTGAAACTGTAATACCCGTCCAGAGTTTCCGCATACATTGTAGTTTCACAGAGTTTGGGTCCGTTTACATGTTTCCAGTGACTTGCCTACATATTTATACACACTGAGTAGACAGTGGATCTATGTATTATATTAAGGTGAAAAGTCAAGCAAGTTTTTTAGGCCTACCTACCTGTGCGCTCCCCAATTATTTTTCCGTGCCAAATGTAATCCAATAGTTGAGCCGTTTTGAGCGCAAGTTTAGCGTGAGTTATTACAATTTAATTTTCGTTTATCTCTTGTTATTTAAGGGTTTTAATTTTCAAATAATAGGCATCGAAAATAAGAAGTCTCTTTTTGTGAGAGTGAAAGAAACAACAAAAGGTGGCGGCCTGTCCTCAATAAAAAATATACTTTAGGGCTATAAACAATAGACAGTTTTGAGTATGAATGAAGTTTGAGTTCGGTCTTACAACAATTTTGACAGTCATGAGTGCGTGCTCACGCTGAATTCGTGTTCAAAACTGTCGTCCTTACGCTCCATAGGCTGCGGCGAATTTTTTTCTTTCACTGTCCATTAACTATTCGAGCTACTGGATCAGTGTAAACGGGCGCTGTAATAGTTACCCATTTCACGCATCTGTCCGCTAAATACAGGGTGTACCGAACTGGGGCGAGTGTTCGAACAGTGGCAAGATTGACAGGCGCCGGACATGCTTGCCTGTACGGTCGCACAATGCAGTGGGGCGACCACGCTCGCTTGGACATGTAGGATATGGTGAAGTTTTTTTATAGGCCTAGTTTTTTTTTTCCGAGGCGTAAAAATAGGAGAGCAATGAGTCTTTTTGCTATAGTACGGTGGAACACAGAGAAAGGTGTACAATAGAGTTTTTAAGGTTGAGATTTTGTCAAAAACTACTTGACCTATTGCAAAAATTCTTTCACTGTTTGATAGATAAAAGTGAAAACTATGTAACTGTAAATGAATTATTAAATTCGGTCCAGTAGTTTTTGAGAAAATCTCAACCTTATTGAGGCCCCCTGTATACTTATCTCTGTCTTCGAATGTACGTACGCGTTAAGAAAATAATGAAAAAAAGAGCACGTCTATCCACGGTTGACAAATTAGATGACTTAGACAAATGTGCCATAAGAAGGAAAGTTGAATTTTTTTTTTTATTGAACTTTCCTTCTTATGGCACATTTCACTATTTTCTTAACGCGTACGTACTATAGTCGATGGTCGAGTGTGTGTGAAGAGTGCAAGATGTTATATGAGGAGATGGATGTTGACATCTTCTTCTTCACATATTTGATTGCCTACCTACAGGTAGTTTTCATGGTAGAGTACTTCGCCCCTCAAGTTAGGGGTGAAAAGACCCTGTCCGCAATCGATTTTTCGACTCTCTTGTACAAAACTTAAATGAAAATCAATAAAGTTAATTTTAAAAATGCATTATTTACTTACATTTGTTCGTTATCTTGTACATTATGGGTTGATAGTAAAGTAAGGGCAGGATCTGTCATTGTCATTTGATGCGCAGAGTAAGAAACAGTCCCAATGGCATCGCGAATGCGGTATCTAATAAACCATGCTGCGCAATCTGGAGGCATTGGGCTAAAACCCATATGCCTTCAGATTGCTTTGCAACTGAAAGATTATTTTAAGTACTAACATAGTTATTATGCTTTTATTGTATAAGTAAGTACTAACACATAATATAGTCTGAAATATATTTTTTTTCAATTGAATTCAATTTAAATGTGCTTTAATATTGGTGTGCCACATTCAGTAATTACAAATACATAAGTATAACGTGAGAACCTTTCGCCCAAAGGATCAGCCTAGCGATCCAGAGGGGAAATGCCGCCAGCATTTTGGGCACGTTGCCGGACAACGGGGATCGGTTGAACTATCTGTAATGCTAAGCCATTCGATAGTTCAACCGACCTATTGTATATATAGTTTTTAGTTTAGTTTATATTTTCTAGGTTAATATTATAATAGTATTTAAAAAAAAAAGTGAGATAGGTATTACATGTTTTTGATGAAAAAATTAAGTATAGTACCTACACCTACTATATTTGTAATTCATAGAACAACAAGAGAATAATCATCTTAATCCGGGAAAAAGCGAAAATGAAGAAAAAGACGACAAACTGAATTATTTAATATATGCACGACACGACGGTAAATTAATTAAAGAAGCCTCTGCAGGCGAATTATAAAAGTAAGCAAGTATAATGTTGATAAGTTAAACTTTCTCATTTCACTTTATTTGTGCGTTTGACAGTTCATAATTAAGTTCGAAACATTTTCCAAAACGCTTGCCACATTTCTGAAGCTGAATTGGGCTGAACGCAGTAAGGTTGCCATGATTCAGATTGCAGATTATTGCAATAAATAAGAAACGAGTATATCCTCTTCTATAACACTGTATATTATATCCACGGCACGAGCTCATCTTGGACTACTTTTACTGCATGCTGACTGGCTGGAGTTCCAGCCTAAATTTACCCACCTGGACACGGATCTGCAAGTTCTGAGCTGCCGATGCTCGAAGACTCAAGGCCAGTGATTGTGTTCTAGTCTAGACCTAGGGCGTATGGAGGAAGTGTGATATAACGGCTTCAATAAACTGGTGAACCTACCTCATCTTTTTATTTGAACCCCTACCGACCTACCCTATCTGCTGGTGTGCTTGGGCTGGCCTAAAAAAAACCAACCGCCGCAGTGGCGTATATAATAACCTACATTTTGATATATATTTTGTATGAATAACTGTTTTAGTTTAAACACAATACTCAAAAGAAAAGACATAATTTTCAATTTAAAAGACATGGAAAGTGGGTTTGTGATTTTTTTTCTATCGAGCGAAGTTTGTCCAATCGTATATAATTTATCAGTCCCTAAATAGACACCCCAAGATTGCTATATATTTTTTTAAGGCGTTTAATTTCAGTAGTTAGTGCCGTAGCCTTCATCGAAAAACTGCCCAACACCCGGCCTTGAGGCCAACTAGCGCCGCCAATCTTTAAAAAAAATATATATATATATATTGGTATCAATTTTATAAAAAAATCTATGTAGCAAATCTTTATTACGATAAATACTATTTTTTAAATACATAATGTGAACATGATTCAATTTCGGTAAGACTAATTGCGAAAAACGGTCGTTTTTGACATATTTGTGAACTCAATTATGATATGTATTGTATATTGAAAAATAGTATTTATCTTAAAATACATAGCTTTTTTAATAAAATTGATTATAATATATATAGAAAGATATTATTTTCGTAACAGTTGCCTCATGTATGGCCCTTCAGAGCGAGCGGGACGCCTCGGTTAGAAACGACTAATATTAGAGAGTGTACCTACTCTAGAATTAGCACTAGGTATAATGTATCTTCCTGACGTATGAGAGTGAAAGTGAAAACAAAAAAGCCCCCATACAAAATATACTTTATGCTCTCTCTAATAAAGCGGCCAATTACTACATTTTTTCGTAATTGTATATTGCAAATAAATCGTGTATATTTTTGCAACGTGAATATTTTTTAAAAATTTACATTGCGTGGTAAGGTGCCAGTACGGCAGTGTCCAGGAGTATTTCAGTTGTTTTATGGTACCTGACGAGTACCAGGACAGGACACTGACGAGTTCAAGGATAGTTTATACATATAAATATTTACAAGATTGTGTAGATGGCTAGTCGCGACACTCACAAGACGTGGAGATGTCAAAATATTTACATTTGTTTCGTGTGAGAAAGCCCCTAGGTAGATAAGCTGATGTTATCAATCATTAATGTTTGTGGTAAACAATTGGACAAAGGGAAAATTACTTATAATAAGTAAACAATACACCCTTTGGGAAATTACTTTACTATACTGGGGTCTATGTTAACTAATGTTGACTGGAAGATATCCCCTGAGTGGATGGTTTACGTCTTGGTAGCTACATTTTTTTTAAATATATTTACTTTGTGTCTACAATCACATCCTACGCTGAATAGTATGTAGTATTTGATAGATTTTTTTATAATACTCTACATGGTAGTTTACCAGAGTATTTTTTAAAAACTATCAAGTGTGTTTTGAAAAATTCTTAACCATATTTTCAAACAATGAGATTGCACAGAGCCAACAAACCGCATACAACCCATATACATTTATAGCACCCCTTGAATCCTTTTATTATCGAAACAGGTCAGCACTTGTCCCGTCGAACGCGTTGTCACCCCACAACGCACTCCCCCAGGGTTCTAGTTTCCATCCCACCTAAATAGGTCAAACCTCCCGTACCTCATTACTTCGGCAAACACAATTAAACAGTACAAACATAATATCGCTCAAAAATTGATCACCCAAAACTTGGAAAGCCCGGGGCACATGGACCCTCCTCGCCTCACCCCCCTCGCGTTGACAGCTGCCAATCTGGCACGCCCAAGGTAACCCAGCTTTTGGGTTTATTTACACCGAAATATGACCGAAATTTCAAGCTTAGGACTCACCAATCGACCGACGCACTTGCTGGTAGATATCCGCCGCAACAAAGCCCTGCGCTCCGTATCATTGTCGCTGTCTGTACTATCTTCCAACGACGCTTTTTTACGATGGACGGGTGCATTCCTGTTTGGCACTGACATCACTCCGCGGGCGCTCACTTACTACGCGATAAGAGCTCATTAAAAACGACTACATCATACAGGAATACACTGAAATTTTCAATTTTACAGCAGTCGCTACCTCACCGACATTGCGAGCGAGCGCCATCACGTCACAATAATGACAGAACGCCGCCTGAAAACAAAACAAGCAGCGAGCCCTGAAAATGTGCGGCATCTAGCAGTTACAGGGAGAACCTTTTCGGTTGGAAGCGAACGAAGGTTGTATCTTTGAAGGTGCTTGGAGTAGGTTACTAAAGAAATTACTTAGCTTTTTGATAGATGGAACTAGTAGCGGCTTTCATGAAACTGAAATATGTAGCAATGAATGGAAAATGGTCTACAAATTCCTCTAGATGTATAATAGTTTCTTTGCTTACAAAAATGTATTCTTGTGAAAATTCTGTTGCTGAAAAATACTGACTGAATTTATTCCTGGCAAGTTTTCTCATTTTTCTTCTCAAGAGCGTTCTAGAATTTGAAATTTGAAAAATCGAACCGCCGTCATGCCATCATCTGTTTTCCACCTCATTTTTATTTCAACTTTGTCGTAATGCACACGGTGTAGTTTTACGCGAGATTTTTTATTTTTACATTTTTTTTAGTTTATAAGCTAATGATAAGCTTCAATTTTGCTACCAATTTTCGATAATAATTTTGGATAAATTTTACAAGTTCCTGTGAGACGAGATTGTGAGAAATTTACAAGATGAGGGAAATCATTAATATTCAAGTAGGATCTTGTGGGAACCAGATTGGAGGAAAGGTGAGTCACGCATCTCTACATACACGCTCTTCAAAATTGTAGAGCAGCGTAGTTAGCCCTTTATAATGTAGAGTATGGTCAAGGTCCATGAACATGATCTAGCTAGATTCATGTCTCTAGAATCGTATAGTATAATAACCACATTGATGTAGAGTCGATTCTCTACATAAAAACGGCCAAATTGATTCAGTTAATAATCAGTCTATTAATATTGCCCCACTGCTCGGGCACAGACCTTCCCTTACATCGAGGGAGCTGGGGCTATGATCCACCACGCGGGCCCAGTGGGGATTGGCGGATTTCACATTCCTTGGATTTTTTTCTTCTTCTACGGCATGCAGGTTTCATCACGTTTTCCTTCACCGTTTTTGAGAGCACTCGGTAAATGTACGTAAGTTTTTAGATTAGATTCAGTTCTGCAGTCTGATAATTGCTCTGGTTTTCTGGTAGCGTATCAAAATGAATTAAACCGGAGCACAGTTTAACTTGTTGTACCTGACTGGATCAATGTAGTGAGAATTGACGTTGATGGACTCACTGCATCGTACCGCAACGAGAATTCAACGGAAAGAGTAATTACTGCTACGGGAACAAGTCAACAAATATGATTGTCTTCCTTCACTGTATATGCTTTGCTAGATATATCATCTTGTGCTGTCATTCGGCCTTCATCTATCCCGTCTCCCAACGTTGCTAACAAGACTTCCTTTGTCCACAGTTCTGGGAGGTGATCTCCGACGAGCACGGAATCGACCCGAGCGGCTGTTACCATGGCGACTCGGACCTCCAACTCGAGCGAATCAACGTCTACTACAACGAAGCCTCTGGCGGCAAGTACGTGCCGCGTACTGTGTTGACTGACCTGAAGCCAGCCACTATGGATGCCGTCCGCTCCGGGCCCTTCGGCTGCCTCTACCGCCCCGACAACTTTGTCTACGGCCAGAATGGAGCTGCCAACAACTGGGCTCGCGGACACTACACCGAAGGAGTCGAGATCCTCGAGTCAGGCTTGGACGTCATTCGAAGAGAAGCAGAAGGATGCGACTGCCTCCAAGGCTTCCAAATGACACATTCGCTTGGAGGAGGCACTGGATCCGGATTGGGAACTTTACTCGTCAACAAGATCAGAGAGGAATATCCTGACAGAATTATTCTAACATACTCTGTGTTCCCGAGCACGAGAGTCTCAGATTGCGTCGTAGAACCCTACAACACCACACTAGCAGTGAACCAGCTGGTGGAAAACACTGACCACACCATGTGTTTGGACAACGAGGCGCTCTACGATATCTGCTTCAGAACACTCAAGCTGACAACGCCTACGTATGGCGATCTAAATCATTTAATTTGTGCAACCATGTCTGGCACCACGACGTGTCTACGCTTCCCTGGGCAGCTCAACGCGGACCTGAGGAAGCTGGCAGTAAATATGGTGCCATTCCCACGCCTCCACTTCTACACACCAGGCTTCGCGCCGCTCACTTCCAGAGGAGCTCAGCAGTACAGAGCTTTGACAGTTCCTGAACTTACACTACAGATGTTCGATGCTAAAAACATGATGGTGGCGTGTGATCCACGACATGGAAGATACCTGACTGTGGCTACGATATTCAGAGGAAGGATGTCGATGAAGGAAGTAGACGAACAGCTAGCAAATATACAGAACAAGAACAGCACATACTTCGTCGAGTGGATTCCGAGTAACTGCAAGATTGCAGTATGCGATATACCACCCCGAGGGTTGAAGATGGCGGCTACGTTCATTGGCAATACGACTGCTATCCAGAGCGTATTCAAGAGGGTAGCTGAACAATTCGTGGCCATGTTCCGGCGGAAAGCTTTCCTTCATTGGTATACTGGAGAAGGAATGGACGAGATGGAGTTCACGGAAGCTGAGAGCAACATGAATGACTTGGTGTCAGAGTACCAGCAATACCAGGATGCGACTGCTGATGATGAAGGCGAGTTTGACGAAGAAGCGGAAGGTGAAGGGGAGGAAGAATGACTAATTTTGATAGTTCACTTGTGTATGTCCTATGTGTTTGTAATTGTCCGAAATAAAATCGTTTATCCCATAATTTCATGCTCTATTATTTAGAGTCGTCGCATTTGGTCAAATGTCCCAATTCGCGAAAGGTTAAATGCGCGACAAAAACTGTATGTTCGTCGGATTTTGACAGTTCTTATCAGTTTTGACAGTTCTTGTCAGTTATGACAGGGGAAAATCTGACAAGAACTAAAACTGACAAGGACTGTCAAAACTGATAAGATAAAAACTGTTAAAAACTGCCAAAACCTATAAGAACAGTCGATAGCATTGGCTTTTTCACTAAACCTGCGGACGGTCTGTCGATGTGTAGTGCTAGATTCACAATATTTTGGTGTGGTGTGCCGTGGCGTGGTATGGCGCCATCTTTTGGGGAAACACTATGGTTAGATTCACATTGTTCTCGTCTTGTTTCGCGCGACGCTAGAAGTTGTCTTTTTGAAAAGTTGTCATTTTAAGAAGTTGTCATTATGAGAAGTTATAGTTTTGCGAGCGGTTGGCATTTTGCGAAGTTGGCATAATGCGCTGTAACGGCTTCGTGGAGTGTTGCCTTCGTTACCCGTGTTACTACCAGTCAAACTACCAGTAGCAGTAGTTCTAGTAACTAGGCTTCTCTCTCTACGTAACACGGGCACTTTTTTTTAACGATGTTACTACATATGAAACCGCCACCGTTTGTATCCACACCACAAATTACTAAGAGGATATTCTACGAAATAGTAGTGGAGGCGCGGCGGCGGCGCGGGCGGTTTCGTATGTTTGATATTCCGCGCCCGCCGCGCCCCGTTGCGCACGCGCTGGGCTCGCAGTTGTGGCCCAGGTGATAGGGGCAATGGGGGCTGAGGGGAAAAGTGGAACAGACAGCCTGGGAATAGCCGATTTATTTATCCACCCAACACCCCAACAGCCATCCAATACAAGCACTTCGTTTACGTGGTTGCCAGATGGTAAGTATCCTGACCAAGACAGGTCACTTTACCTGGTTTAAGGCCGTGTAGACCGTAGACAGAGAAGCCTCTACGGTGTGGACAGTGGTGTACAGTCGACAGCAGATCAATGGTAACACTTTTTACTTTTGACAGTACTTATTATTTGCGTCGTAAGACTTGAAATCGTACTGCAAGTGTTACCATTGAGCTGCTGTCGACTGTATACCTAATCCGACGATCATCGTTTTGAAGTTTTGAATTGACCTCCTTTATATCATACTCTTTGGTTCCCTGTCGGTTCCATAAAATCTTTTCCTTAAGACATAGACGACGTTTTTGTTTCAAAAAAAGAATTATTTTCGATTGTCAATTGACAAAAGAATGTAGAAAATTTAGTATTCAAGAAAATTTTGTGTGCTTCACACATGCAGTAGTTTGCTCAGTTTTTTTATACATCTATTTTATTATTTCTATGATTTTACGGAAGTGAAATTTTAACAACCTAGATTTTAGGCTCGAAATTCTTTGTAAATCAATCAAAATGAGGGAAATTGTCCACATCCAGGCCGGGCAATGCGGAAACCAGATTGGAGCCAAGGTATGTGAATGTGTATATCATGGAACTAGATATCAAAAGGTCTAATTATTAAAATTCCCGTACCTGCTACTTTTCGATCAGTAAAAATGACTAAAACTCCTATAACATTACTGCCTATTTATAACAAATCAATTAACTTTCAATATTTTTCTTCAACAGTTCTGGGAGGTGATCTCCGATGAACATGGGATCGACCCGACCGGAGCGTACCAAGGGGATTCCGATCTACAACTTGAACGCATCAATGTCTACTACAACGAAGCATCGGGGGGAAAGTACGTGCCTCGAGCCATTCTCGTGGACCTCGAACCTGGTACCATGGACTCCGTTCGCTCCGGACCTTTTGGGCAAATCTTTCGTCCTGACAACTTCGTCTTCGGGCAGTCTGGAGCAGGCAACAACTGGGCCAAAGGACACTATACCGAAGGTGCCGAGCTGGTAGACTCAGTCCTCGATGTCGTAAGAAAAGAAGCGGAAGGTTGCGACTGTCTCCAAGGCTTCCAGCTAACACATTCGCTAGGAGGAGGCACTGGCTCCGGAATGGGAACTCTATTAATCTCGAAGATCAGAGAAGAATACCCAGATCGCATCATGAACACATTCTCCGTAGTCCCAAGTCCTAAAGTTTCTGACACCGTAGTAGAACCGTACAACGCGACGTTATCAGTTCACCAGCTCGTTGAGAACACTGATGAAACCTATTGCATAGACAACGAAGCATTGTATGATATCTGCTTCCGAACTCTGAAACTGACCACGCCGACATACGGAGATCTGAATCATTTAGTATCAGCAACGATGTCTGGAGTAACTACGTGTCTGAGGTTTCCAGGGCAGTTAAACGCGGATTTAAGGAAGCTGGCGGTGAATATGGTGCCTTTTCCGAGGCTGCATTTTTTCATGCCGGGGTTTGCACCGCTGACGTCACGTGGCAGTCAGCAGTACCGCGCGTTATCGGTGCCCGAGCTGACGCAGCAGATGTTTGACGCCAAGAACATGATGGCAGCCTGCGACCCGCGCCACGGCCGCTACCTCACCGTCGCTGCCGTCTTCCGCGGCCGCATGTCCATGAAGGAGGTGGACGAACAGATGCTCAATATACAAAACAAAAACAGCAGTTATTTCGTCGAATGGATTCCGAATAATGTCAAGACAGCCGTGTGCGATATCCCGCCTCGTGGCCTGAAGATGTCCGCAACGTTCATTGGTAACACGACCGCAATTCAAGAACTCTTCAAGAGAATATCTGAGCAGTTCACAGCTATGTTCAGAAGGAAGGCCTTCCTTCACTGGTACACTGGTGAAGGCATGGACGAGATGGAGTTCACAGAAGCTGAGAGCAATATGAATGACCTGGTTTCCGAATACCAGCAGTACCAGGATGCCACGGCTGATGATGAAGGGGAATTCGACGAGGAGGTGGAAGAGGAGTAATTGTTTGTCTATTGTGTTGTGATGTCCATTAATTTGTCCTTTGTTTAGTGTAGGCGTAACATTTTGGATGTTATTTACTTCCTTTTTGAAACTACTGTTACCAATAAATATAACTAATTAAAAAACTATTTAGTTTTTTTGAATTCTTTTCTTTTCTTTCATTATTTTCCGATCGTAGCGGAAAAGTGACACCAAGGAAGACCTTGAGGATCTGGGGGTTGTTTTAGAGCTGATGTGACATTTCCCTTCTCTCTGCTTCCTTTGTTGCCTCTTTTACCATGAAGATAGGTTGGTCTTGTTTGTCATTCTATTAGTTCTACTAGTTAGTATAGAGATAGTAGCAAGAGGGGTCCAATACAATACGCGTTTGGTTGGTCCTCCAAAGTCCTCCAAATTACAGTTGGACTAGACGCAGTTGGTCTACAGTTCTACACGGTGGGTTAGTCCATCTAGTTCTACTATTATTTCTACGATAGAACAAAATGGACTAAAAAAATCCAGACTGTTCTACTGCTCATACGGTTGGTTTATAAAAATTGGACCCATCATCCCAGGGTAGAAAAGGGAATAGGTGGATTATTGCCCGTGGATCACCTCGGTTGTTCACCTCGGTGGTCCACGGGAAGAATTTTTTCCCGTGGTACACCAGAAGGTCCATAACTTCGGTTTTCTTAGTAGTCCGGTTGTTCGGACTATTCTGGCCAGCGTGAGGTTCTGTTCTAGATGGTCAGATTTCAGATCGATGGTCAGATAATCTGGCCAACGGGAAGTTTTTCCCGTCTGTTCGTATTCTTTGCCCTAAAGGTCAGCGAAGTCAACATACATCACGTCCAACCACTTAACACTTGAAGATACTTGGAGGGCTAGTAGTACAGTCGAAGACAGAGATAAGTATACGCGGGGCCTCAATAAGGGTGAGATTTTCTCAAAAACTACTGACCCGAATTTAATAATTCTTTTACAATTACGTAGTTTTAACTTTTATCTATCAAACAGTGAAATAATTTTTGCAATAGGTCAAGTAGTTTTTGAGAAAATCTCACCCTTAAAAACTCTCCTGTACACCTTTCTCTGTGTTCCACCGTACAGAGGAAGGTAAAAAACTCAAATAGAAAAACTGATTGTTTTATTTTGTAATTCTTAAGCTAAAACACCTTCAGAATCAAGATCTTCAAACATAGTTAAACCATAGAAGCTCTTCGTACAACTGAAGAAAATGCGGTGACCGCTGACGGATCTTTGTCACAGTCGCTTCACAAAATTCGTGCTCCTGGGCATGTTTCTTTCTTCTAATATTCGAAAGCTCATGTTTTATAGATATATGTATGCTCGCTACGTGATAAGGGATTTCCGTTTTTCATCCATGTCTTCTAGTTCTACATCGGCCTTCGTTTTTCTGTGAACAAGGTGAAAATTGATTTGTTAGTGAAATTAATACTTAGTATTCAATAATGACAAGATAATGAAATATGTAATATGAGCCCCTCTAGTCTACCACAAATCAACGAGAGTGCATGATGAAATGGATGTATGAGGAGGGATTAAAAGTGGCTTGCTATGATCGCAGCAGATGGAAGTCCAACTATGCTTAAACCTACTGAAAAATGCACGCCATTTTTCCTTGTGTTGTTTTTATGTATACAGCAGCCCAAATGTCTTATTTTGTAAACAAATATGATCGTCTAATTACCTGTTGTGATGTAATACTGAAGAAACTGATTGATCAAACGTGTTCAACATTGTAAAAAAAACGTGATCAGATCTAATGTGAATATAACTATGCAATAATCACAGAAAAGCTTAAAATGTTAGGGGTAGTTTTTGTATACAAAACAAGACACTTGATTTGGGCTTCAGTTTATTTGTGTCTTCTACAACCTAATTCTAAAAGTCAAAGTCAAATGTCAAAGTCAAATTTTTTTATTGCAAGTAAGCACGTTGAGTACATTTTTGCACGTCAATATATTTTTTGAATTTACATTTACATTTTTTAAATTTTTATGTTACGAAAAACAGTACAATAGTGGTATGATGAGATTGATGAGTCACTTACCCCCATATAGAGTAGCTCCTCATAAGCCGTTCACCATCAGCCATTGTCTGTGTCATCGGCAGACCTTTGGTCTCTGGCAGTAAAAGAGCTATACCAGCCCCTATAAGTGTTAACGCACCGAGTATTAAAGTTGGCAGAGGACTCCAGAAACGCTCCTGAAATAGCAATGATAATAATTATGTTTGATTAAACGGTTTAGCTTTTACAAGAAATGAAGCTTCAAGAGGTTCCTAGCTTTATCGAAAAATCACTGCCTTGAAGCATACCATCATCAAATGGTGCTGATACTACTCTGCTAAAAAGGTACTCTGGATACGTACTAATAAAGCAGGCCAAAAAAGCTTCGCAGCAAGCATTCGCGAGATAACTGTACATTTCATGTTGATCCCTGCATCATAATAGGAGTTAAAGCTGTATGTAGTACCCTTAAACAGTCATGAAATATACTTACAACATATACGATGAAAGGCGACATTATAACAGCCATAAATGAAGCTATATGTAACAGAGCTGATGCGGTCGCCCTGACTCCTGTCGGCAAAAGCTCTGTCGTCCATTGAAAGAAGGCATTAAAAGACATGTTGACGAAGAAACGAGCTAACACAGCCAGAATAACTTGGATTATACCTGTGGAACGAATTGTATAAATTATTATCGGCTTATTTATGCAATATGGAATCGTAATTTTGAAGACATTCAGAAATCATGAGCCCAAAAGGAACGACAAACAAAGCTGTTGATATGCGACCATATTATGATGGAACCTATTCTATATTTGGTGTTATATTTACGGTAAATAAAAACGAATATCACGATTAACTTCAGCATATTCACTAGAGTCAATAGTGCAACAGTTTATTTAGTCGACTAATGAATAAAATAAGAATGAATGAATAAACATTTATTTGACACTATACAGCACACTTAAATACATAAATAATGTACACATATATAAAATAACGAATTATATAACTAAGGTGCATGCAGTGCCAATAAATTCGTTATGAATAAAATTATACCTTTAGGACAAAATCCGGAAATCATAGTCAGAACACCAGAGATAGCCATCGGTCCTGCAGAAATGTTTCTACGGCCCCACCTGAAAATAACATTTTTTGTAACCCTCACAAAGTTGCAATGATAAAAACCTTAGTCTCTGGATTGTCTCCCCTCACTTTCATTTACCACCAACAGGCATCTTACCTATCAAGAACCACCACTGTACTGTACTGGAGCGGATGGGCAAGTCTCGTGAATTGCTAGACATCAAAAAGATAAAAGTTGGGTATCTAGGATACATATTCCGGAACGATAGATACCAACTTCTCCAATTAATTATGATGGGCAAAATAGCGGGGCGCCGGAAAAAAATCCTGGCTCCGTAATATTCGCGAATGTCGAGCGCTGAACAGCTGTTCCGGCTCGCTCAAACCAGGGACAAGTACGCGGAGCTGACGGCCAACCTCCACTAGCGGAGAGGCACTACAAGAAGAATAATAACCACCAGGTATCTTACCTATCAAGAACGAGAACCAGCAAACCGACAGACGGTATCTCCGCGAGTGAAGTCAACGTGAACGTAAGGAAGAAGTTCAGTCCCAGGATCTCTGACATGCGCACGAGGCCGTCGAATGCGACCGCACACGTCATCATGATCAGCATTAAGTACAGCATCATTAGACGCAGTGGACCGGACTTGAAGAGTCCGACCAGCGACTCGTCAGTTTCTCGGGTTTGGTGAGACGATACCTGGCAACGAGTTTAAATATTAGTTTTTTTCTATCCACAAATTTAATTTAGGTAAGCTGTCAGACACGTGCCTTGGCAGACAAAATAATATACGTCTATACAATGTACTTACAATAAATTCATCCAAAACGTCCTGAGGTATCTTAGTACCGTTTACTCTTTCAATTTTCTTCAAAATATCTACAGCTTTATTGACGCGGCCTCGCGATATCAACCATCTGGAATAGTTCATTAACGGTCAACATTGGGGGGGAAAAAATAGTGGAATTTTAGAAGGCGGAGTATTTATCACAAAGTACCGAATTACAGAGGGTACTAGCACCTTCTCGACCGAAAATCGAACGAACCCCTTTCACAGAAGGCATGGCGATATCCTGATTTATCAATTACTTCCGTGGCACTTACCGAGTGCTCTCAGGAACCAGCCAAGGAGCTCCAACGATCAACAACATTGGCAACGATGTAGCAAGTAACAGTTTCCTCCAATCAGCGATCCATATAGCCATCCAAGGTAGTGCTACACTACCTAATCCAAAACTTAGGGCTATCACCAAATTGCCCGCTAAAGTCCGATAACGAGGACCCAGATATTCTAGAACTGAATAAAGAAAAGAATTTGGTAATCATGTGGAACTAAATACGCAGACATAAAACTAAGGCAAATCAAAAAAACACTAGAATGTAATAAATTACCTAAAATATACATCAACATGAACCCGCTGTCGTAGGATAGACCCACTATGAATCTGTAGAAGGCAAAGTCTTTCACTCCAACGGCGAAGACGCTAGCCACACCACCAACGCACCCAACCAAGTTCGCCACTGTGAAAGTAAATGATCATAAGTTAACTCTGTAGGACAATATGACTAAGGAGTTACATCAATGAATAGTTAAAATGTGATGTCTCTGCTTCATTATCTCTTAACCCTCCCTTATACTCTGATTCCTGAAGATCGCTTGTGGTCTATCGAAAGCGAAAAAGTATTAGGGAATCAAGCGACAGTGAACAAGAGTTTCTACCTAAACTTTTAAAATGGCTGAAATATTTTTTCAAGCATTCTTTGTTTGTTTCTGAGATGATTAATTAGAAATGAAGAAATAATTCCTTTATCCGTGCTTTTTGAGTCAAGCAGATAAGATAGAATAGAAGGAGCATAATATACTGGATGTCCCAAACGGAACAATAGAAGTGGTTTCACAGAAGCGGTTTCAGAGTCCAATTCCAGAACGCGGAAAGAGGAATTTTCGCTGTGTGATGGGAACCTAATACTTATTCTAAATCAGGAGAATCATTGTATCATCCTTACCAACTAAAGCAGGTAATCTGCCGTAGCGGTCTGCCGCCCAACCGAAGGAAAGTCCGCCAATGATTGAACCCACGAAGAACACCGATTGCGCAGTCGGCGCATGGCTTGCGTTTTGGCACACCCATTCAAACTGCAATGAAACACCCCAGGATATGTAAATTAAAAAGGTCATTTATCACCGTTGTCTGGGTTGACTTTTGTGTATCCAGTAAATCATAATTACGATAATCTAGCTGTGGAACTAATTGCTACCACTGAAGCGAGCCGTTGACCAGAGTTCTTCAAAATAGAAGAAATGTCACTGAGTGTGATGATGGCATTTAAGGTACTGTAGGGTAGTGGATCAAGGGTCTTTGGTTGCCTAATAAAGATATTGTAAAAAAATATAGTGTGAATGTTGGTCCAATGGAGTAAAAGCTAGGAAATCAGCTACCTTCATACTAATCAGAATTTTTTTACTATCCTACACGTAGTCGTCGTGATAATTATGTCCAAAGTGTTGCCCTTGATAAGCTTTCGACTACTTCCCTTATTGATAATAACGGTATTATGTCTGCGTCATTTAAAAACGCGCATCAAGGTATTTCTGACGATGTGCTGTCAACAAATATTTGAAGATTCAGAAAATGAACAAAGAAATTCAACCCACCTCGCTAACAATAGTCTGATACGGAATATCCGTGAGCTCAAACTCCCACCCATGTTCACATGGGCCCGTGGGAGTATCTGGTGGCGGTGGTTGTAGATTCTCTAAGACCTGACTCCAGTTCGTTTTGAATGTGGCACACCGGTCCCAGTCTTCGCCGCTTACCGCTCTTGGCGCCGAGAGATTGCGTCTGTAAGGGTGTTTTTGCCAATAAAAATCTTAAGTTTTGTGGTATTGATATAGAAATCCAAGAATTTGAGAGGGAATCCACATATCTATACAACACCGCTTTGTTAGTTCGTTATCTATAGGTGTTGGAGAGATCTCTTAGGCTAGTAGTCATACTCGTAGACGGTTTTCAAAACTGTCTAATGACTATGGTCCCTAAACTTTCCGTTAAAGTATCCTATATCACAGCTCTCTGGAATAACTTCTGGAGGCAGATCATTCTATCGTTTTATCATCATTCGATCTTTTGCACGTATAAGCCAAGAAAGGTCGAGTAGGTAAAACGTGCTGTGGTGGACGTGAACAACAATGAGTTCAAAACATGTGGAAGACACCTACAATCTGGATCATTCCTGAATCATCCTGGTGCAAAGAATGCTAATTGGGAACTGTGCAAAGAGCACTTCGTCAAATGTTTCTGTAGTTTCGTTGACCATACCTTACTTCCATATCCAAATGCTGTAGCTCCGGCACCCTGCACCAGTGCCGTTGAGGAGTAGCAGCCACAAACATTTGTACGTAGTATACGAATGCGAACATGATTGCCAGGAAACCCATGGCTACGAGAAGACCCTTCATGTAGCGTCCCATTTCCCCCACGTGTTGGAGTACTGCTTCCAACGGGTCTTCTTCATCTTGTGTTTTGTTTAGAGCTTCTTTTGTTTCCTTGAATGGAAGGGAATAATGTAGTTGTGCATATAATTCGTTGCATGTACAGCTAACAGATCAAGTGTAACACTTTGGACCGTTCTTATTATCTGCGTCATAAGAGTTGAATTGGTACTGCAAGTGTTAACATTGATCTGCTGTTGTCCGTACTACGAAGACAGACTAGAGATAAAATGTAGAGGGGCCCTCAATATGGTTGATATTTACTCAAGAACTCTTCGATCGATTGCGAAAATTCTTTTACTAGGTAGATAGTTTAGAGGTACACACTTTTCAAAATTCAATCAAATACCTTTTGAGAAAATCTCAACCTTAAAAATTATTATGGGTAAGGTATTCTTATTAATCAAATACATTTATAAACGTACAGTTTAGAGGAACTTTTGGAAATTGGAATTGCATCCATTTAGGAGCTATCTCAAAACAAAATTAAAAGTATACAAATGACCATGCAAGATTCTGCCCCTCCATCAACCGCAAGTTGTACCAGATAACGAATAAATGTAAAAATATCTCCGTTTTTTATTAAAATTATTGGTTTGAAACAAAGTTTTGTACAAGTTGCGATTCGAAAAAACCAGCTTAATTAAGAATTCAGAAAATAGTAAGAAATCGAAACGATTTATTCATTGTTTTTGTTATTCTTCTAAAGGAGTCGCGAGAGTAGTAGAAAATGATACTGCTTATGATTATTCAATATGAAACCTGTAATAAGTCCCCAACAAAATGATAAGTACAGCTTAACAAAGCTCCATTGAAATGTGTGCAAAAGGGGATTTTCTTAGTCCAGAATTCCCTGTTAATCTATAAGTCTCTGGGCCTGGACAACTGAGCCCAATACCTTAGTATCAATAGAGTAATGCCTGATAATTTATGAGGTTAAACACGTAACAATGTTGATACCTACATTCTTATCACTTCAGAAAGCACGTGGTGCCTAAATCATCACATCACATTGTGTAATCTATCGTGTACCTACCTGATAATATTGCACAATATTAGATACTACTTATGGAGGTACCTACTTATCGTAATAATGAACTTGTTTTAGGATTAAAGTGAAGTGTCCATCCTACTCGTAGATATGGACTTGACAATTATGGTGCAAGAGGTGATGATTAAAAGATGAAATGATGGGGAAAGTATCTGGTGACGAGTTTCTCGACCCAATATGTAATGTATCCATCATCCATCATCAGCCCGTATCAGTCCACTGCTGGACGTAGGCCTCTCCCAAAGCGCGCCAATCAACCCTACTCTCGGCCCTCTGCATCCAGTCCCTGCCAGCCATTTTGCGAAGGTCATCCCTCCATCTGGTCGGGGGGCGTCCCACACTACGTTTACCCGTTCGTGGCCTCCATTCGAGAACTCGTCTACCCCATCGGTTATCGGTTCTACGACAGATGTGACCAGCCCACTGCCACTTCAGTTTACTGATTCTATGAGCAATGTCAACCACTTTTGTCTTCTGGCGGATATACTCGTTTCTTATTCTATCTAACAGAGAAATGCCAAGCATAGCTCTTTCCAAAGCTCGCTGAGCGACTTTGAACTTGTGGGCCAGTCTCACCGTCAATGTCCACGTTTCGGCTCCGTAGGTCATCACTGGCAGGACGCACTGGTTGAAGACCTTAGTTTTTAGGCATTGTGGTATTGAAGACGAGAAGATATGACGTAGCTTCCCAAACGCTGCCCAGCCCAGCTGAATTCTCCTGTCACTCTCTTTCTCGAAGTTGTTCCTACCCAGCTGCAGAGTTTGTCCTAAGTAGACATATTTCTGAACAACTTCGAGGACCGTGGCATCGACTACTACTGGTTCCGGGACGATATGTAATGTAACTTATTCGCATTCGTTGTCGGTACTTTTCCCTAGACTTTCGCCAGGTACCGCACTTTCCTATATATGCCACCTAGAACTCACAGGCACTGGATGCAATTAACGAAAACGCATATATGCGTCGCCGGCAGTGAATGCGTTAAAACGTTGAAAGAATACTTCATTTTAACCTTACGAGCTCTAGGGAACACATAATTATGTCATACATAATGTAATAATTTACAATAATAATAATAAGGTACAGAATACAAACTAGGTTACGGCTGGATGCACGAACAGAGAAACAGGGCAAAGAACCGACCCACGGGATATAACAAAATGAACTAATAGCGGCTGTAAAGAGGCCTTGTCAATGTTTTACAATTTAGGTTAATGTTATTCCATGGGGAATGGAAAAAGATCGGGCTGCAAAGCTAGCATATCTGGGAAAAGCGGTTTGCCGCCTTGGTACCGCTGGAAGGACGAGGACGAGAAGGACGTGCACCGACTGCAAGCACACACGTGGTGCCTTTTCGTTGCGGAAGCCAAGATCCACTTCGGGTCACTAAGCCAGCAGAGTATCTAAGTTATTTAAAAGATGGAGCGAATGGGCCGGACTTGTCCCACAATGGGTAGAAAGGGAGGTTCCATATTCGAGATCGAATGCCGTTTGCTCGAATATAATAATTTCGAAAACGTTTACTCGATATAATATTTTCCCAAATTCCATTTATCTGTCTAGAAATTATGCATCGGGATAAGGATCTAGTGTGGATTGACTACTTATGGTTAGCACGTACCTGATGTCCAAGACTTCCATTGCTAATTTCGGTAACAGTCATCTTCACTTTGTTTTTATAGAAAAAGTTGAATGAACTAGTTAAATCTGAAAAGCAACCAATATAATTTTCATCTATCTTGAAGCTTTATTTCATTAAATTACTTAACCGATTATTATATTTGGTAAACAAACTTTTATAAGTTTTTGTTCGTATTAGAAGTTCTCGTAAACTTACTCTGCTGGCTCAGTGGATCTTGGCCTCTGAAACGAGAATACGCCAGTCATTACGGTTCTACACCTGCCTGCCTGCAGTCGGCCCAGATCCCTCCGGACTTCATCCCTCCAGCGATATCTAGGACGCGCGACTGGTCGTCCCAGGCTATCTTCGCCGCACGATCGTCTCCCATTCTTTCGACGTGGCCGAGCCAGAGGAGTCGGGCAGCTTTTGTCTTTTGTCTCGTAAACAAACCCGTAAATTAAAACTACTTACCTATTAAATTAAAGCTTCAGTATGTATACTTAATGTAAGTATACTGTGATAAAGAGTTAACACACAACTATTTATTGATTTTAAATATTGTCAACACACGTTAACTCTGCAATAATTAGAGAAAACATATTAACACTACTTTTATACCCGGAGGTCAATCTGCTAATGATAAAAATGTAGGTATCTACCTACGTAATACAACTGATAAAAAAGGTAGGTATACCTATACAATTTTTTGCGACTATATTTCCTCATTGTAATCTTATCAATATAATCATTGTTACATGTGTGTGATTTTTGACATTGGATTGATTAGGAGAGTATCTATTAGGAAAGTCCATTGGCTGAGTTGCTAGGGCATTGTCTGGCTGGATAAAATGTTTTGGGTTCATAATGAATCACAACGAATGAATTAATGTTATCTACATTACTACAACCTACCTAGGGATAAAATTAGAAATATCCGCTACAGAATAAAAGCTCGTTATCAAATCAAGTTATCATATATTTATCAACTGAAAACGGTTGGTTTTACTAGATACAGCAAAGGATAAACACAGACCCATGGGGTGACACTTCCCATAATATGATCCAATCCATTGAAATAATAGCGAAATTACTCGTTAATAATCGGTACCAAAAGAATAAGCATCCAGTTTTCACATTCGACTACAGATTTATTGAAATAAATATTAAAATACTAAAATTAAAATACCAAAGTTTACGAAACATGTGAACCATTATCGTTCCCTTCCTCTTCCCCTTCCTCTTCCCCTTCATCCATTTCCCCTATCACTGCATCTTGGTACTGTTGGTACTCCGATATAAGATCGCTTAGATTGTTGTCCGCCTCTGCAAAGTCAGCTTCGTCCATACCTTCACCGGTGTACCAGTGGAGGAAGGCTTTTCTTCGGAACATTGCAGTGAATTGCTCCGAAATTCTTTTAAAAAGCTCTTGAATAGCCGTCGTGTTTCCGATAAACGTTGCAGACATTTTTAGACCGCGAGGTGGGATATCGCAGACGGCTGTTTTCACGTTATTAGGAATCCATTCAACGAAGTATTCCTTGTTTTTATTCTGGATGTTGAGCATTTGCTCGTCGACTTCTTTCATGGACATTCGTCCTCTGAAGATAGCAGCGACGGTGAGGTAACGGCCATGGCGCGGGTCGCAAGCTACCATCATATTCTTAGCATCGAACATCTGCTGCGTCAACTCAGGGACCGTTAACGCACAGTACTTTTGATTACCCCGCGACGTCAGCGGTGCAAACCCCGGCATGAAGAAATGCAGCCTCGGGAACGGCACCATATTCACCGCCAGCTTCCTCAAATCCGCGTTCAACTGCCCCGGAAACCTAAGACACGTAGTTACTCCAGACATTGTCGTTGATACCAAATGATTCAGGTCTCCATACGATGGTGAAGCCAATTTCAGTGTCCGGAAACAAATATCATATAATGCTTCATTGTCTATAGAATACGACTGATCCGAATTATCTATCAACTGGTTGAGTGAAAGCGTAGCATTGTAAGGCTCGACCACCGTGTCTGATACCTTTGGACTTGGCATAACGGAGAAAGTAAGAAGTATTCTGTCAGGGTATTCTTCTCGCAAATTTCCGAGGATCAAAGTCCCTAATCCGGAGCCAGTGCCGCCTCCAATAGAATGTATGAGTTGGAAGCCTTGGAGGCAGTCACAACCCTCGGCTTCTTTTCTGATGACGTCCAAAGCTGATTCGAGTATGCCGGCTCCTTCAGTGAAGTGTCCTTTGGCCCAGTTGTTTCCTGCTCCAGACATCCCGCAGATTATGTTATCGGGTCTGAACAGCTGTCCGAAGGGTCCTCCTCGGACGGAATCTAGAGCCCCTGGTTCTAGATCAACGAGGACTGAGCGAGGTACGAACTTGCAAGTGGCAGCTTCGTTGTAATACACGTTTAGTCGCTCAAATTGTAGGTCCGAATCGCCGTTGTAATGCCCATTGGGGTCGATGCCGTGTTCATCGGATATCACCTCCCAGAACTGAAACAATTATTATATTTTTACCGCCAAAAGAAAATAAATCTTAAATACTACTATGTAAAAATAATAATATACTCATGGCACATTAAAAAAAAGATAAGTACATGCAAAATCCCAGAAACATGTGGCAACTTATGATGTCGGTTCTCTTGAAAATGGCGGGAAACGACGGTTGCGAATTTATTTGATAATTTTCCTTTTAACGTCTACAGGGAATATTTTGTGTTTAATATCACGTTAAATTGATCAGAAAATGTTCGCGAATGACAGGGTGAAGTTATTGGATTATTTATGCAAGATCTGAAGTTTCAAGCTTTTATCAAGAGTTCCCGCTTTGTCTCGGGAGTGAACGTGACTGTCGAGCTGCTTCGTCCAGAGCCAGAGTGATGACGCTACGGCGTCTCCTCTGGATGAAGACATGATGACGCGGCTACCCAGGGTGAAGACGCTACTGCGACTCCCCTGGAGGAAGATAGAAGACTATTGAATGTATTGAATTTTCTGTAACATGACATTGGCAAATGACGAACTGTCGAGTCCATTAATAAAATAAATAAATAACTTATGATGTCGCCGATAAAAAATACAATGAAATTACTGCGAATTTCGCCAACGAACATGTGCACACCAACTCGGTTTCCTTCCTGGTCAATCCATTTAAAATCAGCACCGCTCGTGAGAAATGTCCGAAATGCCCCAGTTTGGTCCTCGCGCCGGGCGCCGCGGACAAAACAAGAAACAAATTGGCTTTTGAAAATGGCGGGAAACGACGGTTGCGAAATTATTGGATAATTTTCAGTTTAATATCTACAGTGGTTGTTTTGTGTTTAATATCACGTTAAATTAATCAGAAAATGTTCGCGAATGACAGTGTGGTGAAATTATTGGAGAATTCATGCAGGATCTGAAGTATGGCGCTACAGTCAAGAGTCCCATTGCATTACGAGCTCGGGAGTGAACGTGACTGTCGATCTGCTTCGTCCAGAGATGACGCTACGGCAGCGGCTCCTCTGGATGATGACAAGAAGACGCGGATACCCAGGGTGACGACGCTACGGCGACTCCTCTGGAGCAAGAGAAGACGATATGATATTTTGAATATTCTGTAACATGACATTGGCAAACGAACTGTCGAGTCCATTAATAAAATAAATAAACAAAATTGCGGCTTGATTGAATACATTTTGTGTCGATTTGTATTTTGTAGTCTAAAGTGCCGCTGGCCCCAATAAATCGTAAAAAGATAATATGTTAGTGACTTTACTCTGGCTATCAAAGCCCGCGGTTGGTGCAATAGTGATTTACTTTTTAATTGAAATGTTGTAAGTCTGAATTTGCCTGTAGGTGTAGTACCTATATACTACTCACGCTTGTCTCCATCGTACATCGACGTACTTCCATCTGCTGTGTAATTTATTAAGACTGTTTTTATTTCTTATATGTATATACTTAATAGGCAATAAATGTTATTCTATTCTATTCTGTGATTCTGTTACAGTACACCACTAGGGGCTCGTAGTCCAGTTGCGAGTACACGTTGAAAACGATCGTACAAGTTAAGCAACTCTGGGCGAGGTCAGTACCTGGATGGGTGACCGCTAGTGACACTTTCATCTCCGTGTCTCGGAAAGAACGTTAAGCAGTTGGTCCCGGTTGTTGTCGCTCGGCTGCAGTCGTTAGGTCACGTCAGAGGCCTACAGGTGGCCTGAATAACTCTGACAAATAGGTTTGGTCACTAAAACCACACGAGAAACCA
The DNA here is from genome assembly GCA_963506565.1 of Tachystola acroxantha. Classification (NCBI taxonomy): domain Eukaryota; kingdom Metazoa; phylum Arthropoda; class Insecta; order Lepidoptera; family Oecophoridae; genus Tachystola; species Tachystola acroxantha. Next base: position 2,831,880 of record OY735876.1, on the reverse strand, counting down.
GTACACCACTCTCGCTTCATAGACATTCATCAACCTATTCATGCCCGCTCGTTAAGCCAACTAGCGCCGCCAATCTTGAAAAAATTATATCTTCCAATTTAATCAATTATATTAAAAAAGCTATTTACGAAATGTTTATTAGGATGAATACTATTTTTCAATATACAATACATGGCATAATTGCGACAAGCTAAGTTGTAGTTCACAAATGTGCCAAAACGGCCGTAACGAACTACAACTTACCGAAATTGAATCACGTTATAAATAAGCATTTAAAAAATAGTATTTATCGTAATAAACATTTTGTATATAGCTTTTTTTAATAAAATTGTTTATATTGGATGATATTATTTTTTTAAGATTGGCGGCGCTAGTTGGCTCATGGAAGGCTCTTTAATAGTAGACAGATAGGTATGTTCTTACCTTTCCTCCAATTTGATTACCACACCTCCCCACTTGGACATTGACAATTTCCCTCATATTAAATACACACAGAATTTTCAAAATAAAATAAAATAAATTATTAAACAAATAACTACAACATAAAATAAAATATACACAAAAATAAATTACCTACATCTATTTGCAGTATGAAATTAATAATAAATTGATGTATTTTGTTTCATGGCCGAGGTGATATTATTGTAATTGTGTTGGTTGTGAAATTGTATTTTTAACCGACTTAAAGAGATGAGGTTCTGATTAATTTTATTTATTATATTAATGGACTCGACTGTTCGTCATTTGCCAATGTCATGTTACAGAAAATTCAATATATTCAATAGTCTTCTATCTTCCTCCAGGGGAGTCGCAGTAGCGTCTTCACCCTGGGTAGCCGCGTCTTCATGTCTTCATCCAGAGACGCCGTAGCGTCATCACTCTGGACGAAGCAACTCGACAGTCACGTTCACTCCCGAACTTGTAGCGGGAACTCTTGATAAAAGCTTGGAACTTCAGATCTTGCATAAATAATCCAATAACCTCACCGTACTGTCATTCGCGAACATTTTCTGATTAATTTAACGTGATATTAAACACAAAATAGTCCCTGTAGACATTAAAAGGAAAATTATAAAATAATTTCGCAAGCGTCGTTTCCCGCTATTTTCAAGAGAACCGTTCTGATTAATATTCGGACGTTTTCGGTATTTGTAAGAGTGTGTTCATTGCCAATTTTCTTGTGGACTCGCCAAATATGATTCTGACTACCTAGAAGAGCTAGAAAGCATTGAAAAAGGTATTAAGAGACTTCCTAGAGCCAACTAGAGCCGGCAATCTTAAAAAAATCATATCTTCCAATATAATCAATTTTATTAAAAAAGCTACGTTCACATTGTTTATTGCTATAAGTAAATATTATTTTTTAAATGCTTATTTGTAACGTGATTCAATGTAGGTAAGTGGTAGTTCACAGATGTGCCAGAAACGGCCGTTTTTCGCAATTATGTGAACTACAGAATTAGATAGGCGGCGCTAGTTGGCTCATGTCAGCGCCTTAATATATAAACGGATATCACTTACTTATATTATTGAAGTCGCCAATTAGACCGACAGTTTCGGCCGATTTCGACGGTCTTTTTCATGTTGAGGTGCTCACTATAGTTTTAATTCTAACATTGAAAAAGTGTTACAAATAAAAATACAATGTATTACGGCTGTATAGGTTAGATTCCCTTTGCCTACGTCAGAGCCACAGTACTTCCGGAATGCCTAATTTTACAGAAAACATTATTTTTCTCGGAATTAATTTACGAAAAAATTTATAAAAAATTCTACGTATTCAGAGAGACAAAATCTTCAAAGTGTATTTTTCTTTTAGGATGTTAATCATTTTTAGACCTTGTCAATTTTATTCATTACCAATATTACTAAACAGCTAAGAAAATTATCAATGTATAAATGAAAATGCCAGAATCTGCCCCACCATCAACCGCATGATGAACAAGATAGCGAATAAATGTAAAAATATCTTCGTTTTTTAATTAAAATTATTGATTTAAAATAAAGTTTTGTACAAGTTGCGAGTCGAAAAACCCGCTTAATTAAGAATTCAGAAAATAGTATGAAATCGAAGCGAATTATTCATTGTTTTTGTTATCATTTTCTACTACTCTCGCAACTCCTGATTGTGATTATGCTATATAAAACCTGTAATAAGTCCCCAACAAAATGATATACAGCTTCAATGGTCTCGTAATTTTGTAGGTGGGGCAAAGCTCCATTGAAATGTGGCAATGTCATTTGGGATGAGAGTATAAAATACAAAACATTCGCTTAGAACAAACTTTTATTATAAACTTCGATCAATAACTTATTATTTTAAGTCGTCTTGTGTACTTATTTATAAAAATGCAAACGTGATAACATTATTAATCTAGAGTTATATAAAATTGGTAGTCAGCTGCAAAGGAAACACTTTAGAACCTTATCTTATTTAAATTAATTGACATGTTTGAATGGAGAATTCAAGCAGTGATTTTGACAAAGTTCTGAAGTGTTTACCTAAAGGCCCTATTACACGCACAGGCTTCACCACAGATTTGCCTGAGCAGGCCAGTTTATACACGGAACACTGTACACACGAAGACAGAGATAAGTATACAGGGGGTCTCAATAAGGTTTAAATTTCTCAAGAACTACTGGACCGAATTCAATAATTCTTTTACAGTTACATAGTTTTAACTATTCTCTATCTAACAGTGAAATAAGTCTTGCAATTGTTCAAGTAGTTTTTGAGATAATCTCAACCTTAAAAACTCTCCTGTACACTATCTCCAAAACCGTATTGGCGCGTGATACCGTTTATCAACTACGCGTACGGTGTTCAGTGTACAAACTGGCCTGCGCAGGCAAAACTGTGGTGAAGCCTGTGTGTGTAATAGGCCCATAACTTTAGGAATAGACGTACAGTTAGGGAACTTATAATGTCTACGTAGTGTATATAATCGTCAGTGTCTGAATAATAGGTACTTATTCTAAAATCTCGCGAAAACAATAGTTTGTTGAGTGTAATTTTGGTGTTTCAGAATAACTGATGACTATAAGGACAGTGGCGACTACATTATAATATATAACCTTCCTTATTACAATATTATTGCACAATCTAAATCAATTTCACCCATAATTATGACTAGATTTATGAATTAAATACTATAACTATAACTAGGTATTGCGCCTGAATTTACTTATAACTTGAAGTGAAAACTTATTTGTATACTATTTATTTTTATTTATTTATTTACTATATACTAGCTGTACCCCGCAACTTCGTTTGCGTAAAGGAGGAGGATGGAGGAGATCAGGAGGCAGATCTTCCTCTCTGGATCCTTGTTTCCACATCACATACCGCCATGGCTCATAGCCTATGAGCTGTCCGGATATTTCAGCTATCTCCTAGTGAAACTCCCATCAAAATCCATTCAGTAGTTATGGCGTGATACTTGCACAAAGTCACAGACAATAATTCAAAAAAATAGTGTTTTGGCTTCAGTATACATTACAATTATTGTTTTCAAAAAAATATCCAATGTACAGACACAACTTTTTTACAGTCTTATTATATGTATAGATTTTTAATTTTGTAAATTTGTTTTGGAGATCGTAATTAGCCGATTAAAGGTATAAGTACTGCTTCATCTACGTCTTAACGGGATAATTATCATAATAATTAATGCATTACGTAGATGTGCCTAACATTTAAGGCGTTCGACATTAGCCAATAGCGTAAACCCTTACCATGAACTCTTATAGCAGGATTACTTCAATACCACTTTTAAGCCTAAAAACTACTTGACCTATTGCAAAAATTCTTTCACTGTTAGATAAAAGTTAAAACTATGTGCTGTATGGGGCTGTCGCGATGCTGCAGCGCGTCAGGGATGTTTACGGAAGCCGGCGTAGACGGATTCCATGCCATCATACGCAAAAGAGTCGCGTCCCTGATGCGACGGGTTCGCGGCAGCCCTAACAGCATCCTGAAGGGCATTGCGGATACCATGGACAGTCCGATTCTGAGACACTGGGTACACTTACATGTCCCGGGGTCTCGGAGTCGGACCTAAGTCGCATGTATGGCGCATAATACACCTCATGTAAACACTAACATAGTTTTAAGTACTTACTAACACTTATATGGTCTTTGTGACTGCAATAAATCATTTGAATTGAATTGTAAAAGAATTGTTAAATTCGGTCCAGAAGTTTTTGAGAAAATCTCAACCATATTTAGGCCCCCTGGAATTCGACTGTACATGATATGAATCACATCTGTAGTAGAACCGATAACCGATGGGGTAGACGAGTTCTCGAATGGAGGCCACGAACGGGTAAACGTAGCGTGGGACAACCCCATCCAGATGGAGGGATGAGGGGTGGCTGGCAGAGACTGAATGCAAAAGGACGAGAATTGTGGTAACTAGTACAGCTAGTATTATAAAAAACAATTTACAAAAATAAATTAATAGATTTAAATAAGTGTAAATATTTCAAATTATTATATATAAACGGATATCACTCACTTATATTGTTGAAGTCGACAATTAGACCGACAGTGCGCGAAGAAACGTCACCGGCGACGCGGGTGTGGCACGAAATCGGTCGAAACTGTCGGTCTAATTGCCGTCTTCAACAATATAAGCGAGTGATATCCGTTTATATATAATAATTTGTAGTAATGGCTCACTATAGTTTTAATTCTAAAATTGTAAATATTTCGTTAATTAATCGTTTGATAAATCGAGATCGAACTTATTCTATTCATTCGATTATTTGGTATAATTTATTTACACGAACGAATGGTAATATAATATTGCCCATGAAATGGCTTACTACATGTAGAGGCTTCACCACAGTTTTGCCTGTGCAGGCCAGTGGGGTGACCGCGACTTCCAATCGTTATCGTTTTCAATTTGACACATGGACGCTATACATTGCTGCTATGTTTTTGCAAGTTTTAACAAACGACAACGAAACGCAGCAATGTATATCGTTCAAGTGTCAAAATGAAAACGATAACCATAACGATTGAAGTCGCGGTCACCCCCCAGTTTGTACTAACACCGTACGTGTAGTTCGTGAAACGGTACCACGCGCCAATACCTACACGTGTTGGCGCGTGGTACCTTTTTACGAACCGGCCTGCACAGGCAAAACTGTGGTGAAGCCTGGGCGTGGGATAGACCCATTAAAGTTAACATTTGGTTTTTTTAACCCATTTAATTCGTTTCTGATAGGGTTGACTAACAATAGACAATTGGGTATGTGTAGAATTTTTTTGACGAGCTATTTCCGAAGCCATTTCGAGAATCTTAGTTCCTAAAATTGTGTCTTTTAATAATTTGAACATAATTACTACTAAAAAAACTGTTCAATTTCTCTTGAAATTATCGCATCGCGTGGGTACGGTCTGTCTGTGGGACAGGCGACGCCTAGTACGTAACAACGAATTTTATTATTTGTGGATTTTGTCATGAAAAATCAAGGTATTTTCACATCAATATCGTGTATATCATCACCACTGAATCGCGCGTCGTTTATCAAAGCCACAACCTGTATAATCCAATGCAAGTCAACCTTTTTTTTTTCGGGGTGATAATCATCGTTAGCATGATACCTCCTTGCCACGGGGAGGCGATGACGATTATGTCGGACTATTACAGACTAAAAACCCCTCGGTGTTCCGTCTCGCCGCCCTATGACGGAGTCACGGGGAGACTTGCGAATTACGCCAACCCCTTATTTCTCAACAAATACAAATTAGCAAACAAATTATGTCTATTAGACAACATAGGTACATAAAACGCTCGGAATATCTTATGCGATCTCTCAGCGTCTAGTATTGGGACAGTAGTTACTGTCTCCCAGTGACTGTCCTTATGATATGACGGTTGTAGGACAGTGGGTTGTCCTATATCTGAGTCGACGAGGTAATGACATTGCGATGGTGAAAGGTAGGTCGTGTTGATTCCTGTGTTGTGGTCGTTGAAGTACGGGTGTATGAGACGGGTTGCTGTGGAAGAAAGGATAAGATAAATGACAATACCAGATTCTGCCCCACCATCAACCGCAAGTTGTACAAGATAAAGAATAAATGTAAAAATATCTGCGTTTTTTTATTAAAATTATTGGTTTAAAATGAAGTTTTGTGCAAGTTGCGATTCGAAAAAAAACAGCTTAATTAAGAATTCAGAAAATAGTAAGAAATCGAAGCGATTTATTCATGGTTTTTGTTATTCTTCTATAGGAGTTGCGAGAGTAGTAGAAAATGATACTGATTATGATTATGCAATATGAAACCTGTAATAAGTCCCCAACAAAACGATAGGAACAGCTTAAATGGTCACGTAGTTTTGTAGGTGGTGCAAAGCTTCATTGAAATGTGGCAATGTCTTTTATTTATTGTAAGGCATAACAATGAGCCGTGTTCTTGTTGAACCTATCTTTAAAACAAGATGTCAGCACGATGATGAAACAAAAAATTGAAAGTGAAATATTGTAGCCCGTCATTATTTGATCGAAATAAGTTATAAAATGTATGAGTTACATTATTATTTATATTAATACTGTCGTCATTTATTTTCCAATAAATTGTTAATGTATTGGCATTGATCTCCTATAAACAACTAGATGCACAGTCTGCCTTATAAAAATGTCCGAGCGCAAAGAAGGTCCAAACGGATGAATTTGCTTTATTGGACATTATGTAGACGTTAACAATGGACACTTATTTGGATGTTTTTTTTTAAATTGTTTTAGTAAGACCTTTGTGTATCTAGCTGTTTATAGGAGATTAATGTGTATTGGACATTTTATATTTAATTAAACGATGCCATTCAACCAAATATCTAAATGTCAATTAGCTGAGTAGTTTTACACAACGTTCAACAGTACATCTACGCGAAGTTCAGCGGACTGGTTGAACGTCAATTTGCAAATTTTAGTAACGGGTTCTTACCGCGAATCTGAAGTTTCAAGCAATTATCAAGAGTCACTACGAGCTCGGGAGTGAACGAGACTGTCGAGCTGCTTCGTCCAGAGTGACGTCGCTACGGCGACTCCTCTGGATGAAGACAAGAAGACGCGGATTTCCAGGGTGATGACGCCACGGCGACTCCTCTGGAGAAAATGATATCTTGAATATTCTGTTCATGACATTGGCAAATGACGAACTGTCGAGTAAACTTACCATTATGAGCTTCATCATAAGGGGCCGGCAGTTGCCCCTTAAATTCGCTGGCAATAAACCTGATCCTATATCCCTCTGGTAAATGGAAACTGGATGGCGACCGATGCCACTCTTTGCCGAAACACACCACCTTATCAGTTGCATCGTGCGGTAAATGTCGTAGTATCGTCATTGGACCGTGATAGTTATTATACAAGGCTGTTGTTCGAGATATGCCTGCAAAAAAAAATTATGAATAGAGAATAGCTTACCCCGCCGTCTTACCCATACATCTGTCTCACTCAAACACGCACATACCTTATGTCTCTCTCTCACACACCCTAGTCACACCACACAGATAACCCTCACACATCTCATACACCTATATACCGCAGCCCAAATCAAGTGTCTTATTTTGTAAACAAATATGATCGTCTAATTATTTGTTGTGATGTACACTGAAGGAACTGAGTGATGGAACCTGTTCATCATTGTGAAAATAAAGTGATCCGATCTAATAATGTGAAAATAACTATGCAATAATCACATGACAGCCTAAAATGTTAGTAGGGTACAAAATAAGACTTCCGTTTAGTCATAATAATCTCTGTGATGTATACTGAACACGGAAAGTAATAGTTATATATCAAATATCTGGTGAAAAATATATTAAAGACAGTTAATACTCACACATCTCCATCATCTCTCTCTCACACACACACACCCTTACACACCCTTTCATACGCATCCTCACACACCGCACATATCGTCTCTCCATTCCCAAGAACAAACCATTACTCACACATCCTCTTCTCTCACAATCACACACTCTCATCTCACAATCACATCATCCCTCACACACACACCATCTCTTATCTCACTCACCAACAACCCCCGCCAACAGCACACACATGACCATCAGCGGTCCCGTGTAAGCGAGATAGTGCCGTCTCTCTCGCTCCTTGCGCCATCGGAACAGTTCTGTGCCGACAGCGAATGTCATCTTTTGCAAGCAATCCAATGCAATGGCGCCGGCCAGTACTATCATACTGTAGATTGGGTATAGGAACCTGTATAGTAAAGAAAAAACACGTTTTGCTAAAAGAATTGTTACTTTATGAAGTGACGGTGAAAATATATAATCAAATAAGTCTGAAATAAGTGAATTACTCAGAATTTGTCATGCATTATGCCATGCACGGCGAACAAATGACATTGCCACATTTCAATGGAGCTTTGCCCCACCTACAAAACTACGTGACCATTTAAGCTGTACTTATCATTTTGTTGGGGACTTATTATAGGTTTCATATTGCATAATCATAATCAGTATCATTTTCTACTACTCTCGCAACTCCTATAGAAGAATAACAAAAACAATGAATTATTCGCTTCGATTTCTTACTATTTTCTGAATTCTTAATTAAGCTGTTTTTTTCCACTCGCTAGATGTACAAAACTTTATTTTAAACCAATAATTTTAATAATAATAAAACAGAGACATTTTCACATTTATTCGTTATCTTGTACATCTAGCGGTTGATGGTGGGGTAGAATCTGGCATTGTCATTTAAATGATGAGAATTTTCTAGCCGTGGGCAGGACTTGAACCTGCGACCTTGTCATTCCGTGACACGCTCTTACCAATTGAGCCATCACAGGCCGATGCCCAACCTACCGAAATTCTTCATAGTATTATACATCCTTAGTATGTATAATACTATGAAACTATGTGTTTGGGTGTGTATGAGAGAGAGAGAGGGTGTGTGTGTCTGTGTGTATGTTTCTCTCTCTCAGGGAGTGTGTGTGTGTCTTACCTTTCTTCCTTATGCGGTTGCAGCATGAATACAGCTAGCCACAGTGCTAGAGGCATGAGGCCGAGCCAGTACGGCGCGCAGAAGGCGGCGCGGCCAGTCGACTGCGCACTGATCGCCGTACAGGCCACCAGGAGCAGCGGGCATGATAGGGCTAGCACCTAGAAAGGTATTCTTTTTGTGAAAAGAGGGCATGATAGGGCTAACAACTGGAAAGGTGTTTGTCATGAGGAAGGGGGCAATTAATACCCACATTAGTGACCCACAGCTAGAAGAGACATGAGCCGAGCTAGTATAGCCAGCAGTAGCAGCGGGCATGATAGGGCTAACACCTGGAAAGGTATTCTTGTTGTGAAAAGAGGGCATGATAGGGCTAACACCTGGAAAGGTATTCTTGTTGTGAAAAGAGGGCATGATAGGGCTAACACCTGGAAAATAATTGTCAAGAAAAGGGGGGGTAATGATTATTGCGAACCAGTGTTAGAGGCATGAGGTCTAGGTACGGTATAAACAAAAATACATATTTTAGTTTTAGTTAGTGTTTTTAGATTTTTTAAGTTGAATCTTGAATCTTGAAGACTGGGCTCGTTCACACTTTGGCCGCAAGGCCCATTGTGCGCGAGGCGGCTGGCGCTACTCTAGCCAGCCGAGCTCAGCCAGGAAGCCCAACAGGTTCTTAATGACCCTGCAGGCCTCCGGGAGCGTCCTCGGTGACCCGAGGATTGTAGCCCGCTGCTCGGCCACACCACTGCACTCTAGAAGCACATGTGCGGCTGTTTCCTCCTCCTCCATGCAGCCCCTGCACAGAGGACTATCCGTGATCCCAATTGTAAAGAGATGTTTGTTTAAAGAGCAGTGACCTGTCATGATGCCAGTCACTAAGCGCACATCTTTCCTGCTTAGTTTGAGTAACTGTCTAGTCAGACGGTGGTCAATGTGTGGCACGGCCTCACGGGCCTGCCGGCAATCTGCTCTTTCTGTCCAAAGCTTTTGATGAGATAACACTGTATGCTGACGCAGACCGCTGCGGACGAAACTGTAGGGCAGAGGAACTATAGGCTCTGGGCCTATGACCAGAACCTCGGCACCCCTCCGCGCTAGCTCGTCCGCAGCGTCATTGCCTAACGATTTGCTATGTCCCTTGATCCACTGTAGAGTCACTGTGTTATGTTCGCAGACTCTCTCCAGTAGATTGTGACATTGATGAATTAGCCCTGAGTTTATGGTATTACTATTTAGAGCTTGTAGTACTGCCATACTATCAGAAAGTATGCGAATGTTGAAGTCCCTTACTTTCCTAGTCATTATGGCGTTTGCGGCCTGTATGATGCCCACACATTCCGCTTGGAATATAGAATTATGGACGCCTAAGGTGGTGGAATTTGTGATGTTTAGGTCAAAGGAAAACGTGCCAGACCCTGTCCCTGACCTTGTTTTCGAGCCGTCCGTGTAGATTCTAAGTTCCTTTATACCTGAACTATCCGACAGCTCTTCGTGTAATTGTATTTTGTATTTCTTGTCGAAAACAAGTATTGATTTTTTAAGTTAGTTTTTAGTCATTTTATTATTTTAGGTTATAATTTAATGTAATCAGCCTAGCGATCCAGAGGGGCAATGCCGCCAGCATTTTGGGCACGTTGCCGGACAACGGGGATCGGTTGAACTATCTGTAATGCTAAACCATTCAGATAGTTCAACCGACCTATTGTATATATAGTTTTTAGTTTAGTTTATATTTTCTAGGTTAATATTATAATAGTCATTTTTATTTTTTATTGTTTTCGAAATAAATAGATATATTATTATGTAATTTTATAAATAATGTAGTAATTAAAAAAATATTTATACTTAGTACTAAAAAATTTAAAACACATATTAAAATAAAAATTCAAACTTACCCAAACAATATTGAAATTCAAGAATCCATTCACAAAATAGTACGTCCAAGGCTCCACTCCATACAAATCTGGCCCGTGTTCAGTGAATATGTTATATGCTACAATATTCCACGGAGCTATGACCAGTCTCCCGTAATGCCAGGAGTCTACTGCCATGGTTGGCACGAGGATGAGGACCAGAGAGACGGCAGACCATTTGAGGAAGTCCAGGTATTGCCGTTTGAGGATGAGCATGTCTATTGCTATTGGGATTCCGGTCAACGCTGTGAATGGCCAACCTGAAACAAAATATAACATTATTATACATGTATTAGGTAGGTATTTATCACATGTTTTGGCAATTGACAAGGTCTAAAAATCATTAACATCCTAAAAGAAAAATAACATTTTTAAAATAACAAATTTTTTTCAGAATTTTTTCCTAGATAAATTCCGAGAAAAAAATGTTTACTGTAAAATTAGACATTCCGGAAGTACTGTGGCTCTGGTGGTATGAAATTGAACTTTAAAGCCGAAAGGACAGTGTTCTTGATTGATTTTTTGTGTGATTTGATTTTGTCCAGTAAACATTGATCTCCTATAAACAACTAGATACACAGTCTGCCTTCTAAACATGTCCGAGCGCAAAGAAGGTCCAAGCAGATGAATGGACCCTCATTTGCTTTATTGGACATTATTTGGACGTTAACAATGGACCCCTATTTGGACGTTTTTTAAATTGTTTTAGTAAGACCTTTGTGTATCTAGTTGTTTATAGGAGATCAATGACAGTGAACGAATTTCGGTAACTTTCCGTTTGATATTAGGACTATTTGCTATCAGGTCGTTTTACTATTAGGACTTTTCGCTTATAGGGTATTTTTTTATCCGACTGCCCTAGCAGGAGGGTAATGTTTTTCGGGTGTGTATGTCCATTCCTTCCTGCCATCCTGTAGCCTAAACGGCTTGATGGATTTTGGTGTATGAGGTATCGTTAGATTCGTCTTGATTACGGGAGTGTCATAGGGTATAAAAAATTAACCAAAAGGGATTGGATCGCCAGTGTGATAGGCACCCTCCCAAGACGGCCGAGTTTTTTAAAATGTTTTTAGTTAGGTAGATTTTTAATTCCGTTTTGAATGTATTTTTAAGTAGTTTAGTTTTATTATAATTTAAATCATATTCCTTATTAATTAAATAATATCAAAAGGGGACAGTTTTTTTGCAGGGTTTTTTGTTTTTACTTATATGGCAGCTTGATACGAAAGCCAGATAATAATAAACTTACTGAGCAAAGTAGTAGCCGCTGTGAACATCACAGCTGACGGGTAGCGGTGTCTCCACCAACACGCGAGCGCTGCAGCCACCAGCCCCAAGCTCCAGGAGGACGGCAGCATGGCGGCAGAGGACGCGAAGCTACCTGCTGCCGGCAGTGTCAGGCAGAGCCAAACGCGACCCACGTGCACACCGAATTCGTGGCATACTGCTCTGGAAGAATTTAATAAATATTGTAGACTTTAAGGAGCTGCCAGCTGTCAAACTCAAGCGCGAGACAGAAGATGTCCCGCAGCGGCGGAGTGAAGAGCACGGCACAGTGACTCAATATTTGTATTTTTATTAATTTTGGATGAATTATGGCAGGGAAATAAAAATACGCCAACAGAAATCTGAATTTTTTTAAACGTGCTCTCGTATTTATAATACCCTACATTTTGATATATATTTTGTATGAAAAGCTATTTCGGTTTAGACATAATTTTCCTTTTAAAAGATATGGAAAGGCATGTTTGCGATTTTTTTCTGTCGGAACAGAAGTTTTTAAATTTCGGAATTGGAGCTCAGTGTCTAAATCCAATTTTAAACAGTACTCAATTAAATCAAGTAGTAAATTAATCAAATTAAGTGATTCCGAAAGAGGAATCCTCCGATAATATGTATGTACGTTAATATGTATGTAAGTATTTGTATGTATATATTTGAATGTATATAATATTATGTAGGTATCGGTGTAATTTATTATAGTTATATTCATATGAATGTGTTGCCATAGTTGTCTTTGCTGTATTTATTATTATGTTGTTACTATTTGTGAAAACCTGTAATTGGCTTTGTGTTACTATTGTATTTTATGTATTCTGTTATAGTTGTGCTGTTGGTTTTCCTATGAAAATAAAATAAAATAAATAAAATAAAATAATAACCTCCGACTTAAAACTGTCGGAGCCGAAGTCGGAAGTGTAATATCAATCGGAAGTTCCGACTTTTCGAAATCGGAAGTACCGACTTTTCGAAATCGGAAGTTCCGACTTTTCGGAACCGGAGTCGAGGCTCCGTAACATCCCTAATTTGTAACACCCTTGTTCTATGTGAATAAATGATTCGACCGACCGATACTAAACTTATGGTAAACTCACTTATAAAACACTAGCTCAGCGCAAGCAGTCAGCACCGCCAATAAAGTCCGTAAGAAGTAGAACACGGCTACAGGACTCATCAAACATGACAGTATCTTGGCTGGTACGGCAAAAAGCCATAGAGGCATGTATGACCGTATAGCGTAGACTGGGCTGTACTCCCATGTTTGAAGACCGTTGCCGTAGACTGGAAGAAACATAAGAAATAAGGTACAGAATATATAGCAATAAGGGTCTTTTAGCATGTGGCAAAAATCTAACACCGTCATTTGGAAAACTTTAGTAACAACTCTACTGTCTGATATTGTATTTTTTTTTATTCTTCCCAGAGGGAAGGGCATAGCCAACTACATCCTGGTCTGATGTTAATAGAATGTCTGAATTCTTGTAAATACATACATATAACCTCACCTAACCTAAACCTACGCACGCACAACCCTCCCAAACCCCTAAACGAAATAACTCAATGATCCACGCAATCATCGAGTTATGAAACCTTGCTAAGAGCACAAAACTTCACAAACACGACTTCTTTCGAGCACTCTAATTAACTTAACATGACCATTAATCACTAAATACCATGGAAACTATATAATTAGAATTTTCACCAAAAAAAGTAGCTAATGTCGTTTCGCGCGTTTTTCAAGGAATTTCCAAAAGAACATACTACTCAAGGGTTGACTGGAAGAAATCCCCTGAGCGGGATAAGTCCGCCTTTGTACAACTATTCTATTTATATTTTTGTTAGGTTGTAATGTAAAATTTGTGTACAATAAAGAGTTTACAAACAAACAAACAAACAAACAAACATTATCGCGCTGTACACATTATGTATAACTTTTTAAATAAGTATTTTTTTACACAAAAAAAAATACTTCTTAAAAAGGTCCAAACATACTCCAAAATAGTTGGGAGTCTTAGCAATAGGATAAAAAATACAGCTATTTGCTGAGACTTTAGTTTATACTTTAGCATTGGTTTAAGTCATGGTTTAAGGATTTTAGCTGGATTTTGCCATACAAAATCGGTGGTTCAACTAACAATTTAGGCTTAGCAGTTTTGCTAAATGTCAGCAGTCGGGCTTGCCTAGTGCGGATATTAGCACACACTGAATTATGTAACCCATTTTTATGTACAATAGAAATATTTGAGTTACCTAAATAATGCAAAGGCTCCCAATAGTTGTATGTCTCGTCACAGTCACCGACGTGGCCCCAGTACGCTGACATGAGGCGCGCAGTAAGGAGTAGGCCCAGAGCAACAGCTCCGCCAGGGTACGCTATACTGCGGAGGTCTGAGGGTGCGTTTGTTACTAGGAATTCTCTGGAAACGGAAAACATTAGTGTACATGTTTAGTAGGTTGGGTACGTTTGTATTATTTCGGCTTGATATACCCTTTACGTTACACCCTGTAGATTTTCATATACATTGTATTCTATGTTATGTAATGTACATTTTACATATGGTAAGATGTACATTACGAACCTGTCAAACGAATCAAACCTGCGGGGCTCAAAACGACCAAATCATATCATAGCGGGCGTGACAGAGACATTGCTATTACATTGGTATAGCGGCGTCTCTGTTCGGCGTGCAATGACATGATTTCATCGTTTTGAGTATAGTAATAGGGGGAGCTGGGACCTATTGTCAAAGTCAGATTATTGCCGAAAAATAGACTTTGGCAGGACTTCAGCGCTTAAAAAAGACCTAGCCACCATGGCATATCTACTGCATACTCTAGCTAGTGAGTTAAGGAGAAAGTTTAACCAACAATATGCAATACGATAATAAAGAACTAGGTACTAAGCAAATAGTTTAGAAGACTACTTTATATGCCTTAAGGTTGCAGTAGCTGCCATCAGTCATAAAAGTTATGACTCTAGAGGCAGGAGCGAGCTAGACATTGGAAAATATATTTCTTTGTCGCCCCATTATCATTGATGATTGACATTTCAAGCATTGAATAGGATCTATTAATGCACGAGCAGTTAGTATAAGGAATTGCAATTTCATGACCTACATGGACCAGGGTTCTTGAAGGGTTCATCCAGAAAGAACCGAAGTGTATAAAACAAATTGAAATTACGCAAATACTTAGAGCGGATATTTTTGTTAGTGACGCACGCTAGCGTAATATCATCATGCTTTTACCTTTGCCCGAGTTTTCGAGTAGCTGGATGCACGCCAAGCAGTTGTGATCGGCAAATAATTGAAATAATCGTAAAACAATTTCATAACCTAACTCGAAGCAAAAACTTGTGAAAATAGCAAAGAAATTAGACGAATTATTTGTAAATAGATAGAAATATTAATAAAATAGTAGTTTTAGAGAGTAAATTCGTACCCTTCGCTCCCTGTTCGCCCTTTCTTTCCTTTGAAACTTGTCGATCTTTTAGCACCATTTTTATTATGAATGCTTCTTTGTCTCGCTGTTAACGGCATCGGGAAGGTTTATCCCTGATATGCTGTTTAATTTATTAGTTTATACAGTATTCCTGTTGAAAGTTTTATCTAACATAGAAATAAATAAGAAACACAATCCCAAGTCCAACTCAACCAAACAAATTTAACATTTTTATTTTACTTTTCAAAGATTTTGATTGAATGATTGACAGCGGCACGTTCGTTTCATGGTTAATTTGGTTGGCGACCTTCCTTTGCCTAATGAGAAAACAACAAAAATGTCGGACTCTACATAGTGCGTTTACGAAGTTAGTCTATTACCTTCATTTTTTTTCACTGACTCACGCTGTAAGCTAGAATTCTAGTAATCATTCATTTGCAAGCAAAGTACATACATTGTTGAGATGAGAATAATACGGGACGTGGAGGACACCTAAAGTCGATTCTCTAAAGATGGTTTTATTAGGTTTATAGGCTCCGTATTTCGTAATCATTTGTTGGATCACATTTATAGCTGTTGACCACCATCTAACTACTTCTCTCGGGGAAATATAATTAAGTTAAGGGTCTCTTAAAGGTTAATATATTGCAAGTGGGGGTAAGCGTAGAACAAAATACAATGAACAATCAAATAAATATTTTATTTAAATAAATATACCCATATGTATTGATTTATACAACAGAATACACCATCATATTATTTACTTATAATATAAGGTATTAAAATTCTATTAAAATGTTGACAGCAAATAAGCCAACACCAAACGTTGGGTTGACGCTTGAAATCTGCGCCGCATTTCAGCGTTTCACACGTAGGTACAGTGCGCGAGGCGTAAGCTCAGGTTTACATTTGTGTGAGTGATAGCGGTACAAGAGGTGAAGTGCGGTGCGTGCGCGGCAGGGTGTATTTATATGCGTAGGACGCGTCGCGCCACAGGCCGAATATCACTCTACACTATCTGCGTGCACTCACACAAATGCAAACCTGAGCTTACGCCTCGCGCACTGTACCGTTCACAGCACCACATTGCAGCGGCCAAAGACCACTTACCCCATAGACCTGTAACAGGAGGCGCCCGTGTCTGCCCGCATATGAGCGCAAAATTGCTTCGCGACACGTGTAACCTAGAGATATTATCAACATGGAGGCTTCTCTTTGATACGGCACCCCTGTCCCCTTCGTCTCTATGCCCTCATCGTTGACAGAATTTTTCGCGTGCTACCGATTTCATGTTTATTGGGTAAGTGGTCTGTGGCAGCGGCAAAAGGCTCGACTATTCTTTTTTATACAAATTAGCGTTGGTTGCGGCGTGTGATAGTGTGAATCAAGCCTTAACGTTAATTATTCAGTGGATCAAAAATTGCGATTGCGCAAGCATTTTTTTTCCTCTTGATAGGAATCGAAACTAGAAGCCTTTTAGTTATTCTGCCCCTTACCACGAAGTCTTATATATAGCAGGGTTACTTCAATAAAGCAGGGTCTCCTGCGACGTGTTACCGTGTGTTTCGTAACACGGTAACACGTCGCAGGAGATGACGACCTTTAAGTAAGCTTAATAAGGATGTCATGGTACGAAATAACAAAGTATTATTGAAGTAATCTTGCTATATATAGGTAAGACTTCATGGTAAGGCCTCTGTTCTGTGACAGTGAAGAGAAAAACCCGAGTCATCGAAGCATTATGTCTTTACTATTTATTTTAAGTCGATGATAAATAGGTATCACTATTTGATACAAAAAACACTTATTTGCATAGATATTTAGTAAACATTAAAATTGCTTTGATATATGCGCTATGCGAAACGAAAATCTAAATGAAAAATGGAGAAAAAATTTCATCACGACCGGGATTCGAACCCGGGACCTCGCCATTCCGTGGCACGCTCTATTCCAACAGAGCCACCTTGATATCGTACCCAGGTCGTGAATTTTGTCTCCATTATTCGACTTAGGGACGGTGGCGACATCTATCCAGTAATTATGCAATTACTCAAATTGAAATTCGAGTATGGAGACAAAATTCACGACCTGGGTACGATATCACGGTGGCTCTGTTGGAATAGAGCGTGCCACGGAATGGCGAGGTCCCTGGTTCGAATCCCGGTCGTGATGAAATTTATTCTCCATTTATCATGTACATTATCATTAAAATTACTCTATCCACAAATACATAACATTTGATAATCAAAAAACGTGATTTAGTTATAAGGGCCAACCATGGTTAGCCAGTGGGCTAAAGTTAACCCGAGTTAAATCCAAAAAATATATGGCGTTTTTGTGATTTGACCAGATTACAATCGTGTGTGTAGGTGACCCTAAGCATCTAAAGCCGCGTATCCAATAGGCAACAATTGACGCGCAACACGTGATGCACAACAAGATCGGCAACGTTGCGCAACAACGCGCGACGTTGCCAGCTCGCGCACAACATTTATTTATTTATTTCAAACTAGCTGTACCCCGCAACTTCGTTTGCGTAGAGTAGGAGGAGGATGGAGGAGATCAGGAGGCAGATCTTCCTCTCTGGATCCTAATTTCCACATCACATACCGCCATGGATAAGCCTATGAGCTGTCCGGATATTTCCAACGCCCATCAAAATCCCTTCAGTAGTTATGGCGTGATACTTGCACAAAGTCACAGACAAAAATTCTAAAAATTATTGTTTTTGCATCAGTATCGATCCTAAAACACATTACAATTATTCTTTTCAAAAAATATCCAATGTACAGACACAACTTTTTTACAGTCTTATTATATGTATAGATTGTGTCCAACATAACGGATTGCCCCAAGGCGTAGGACAGTCATACTTACTTACATTATATATAAAATAACGTAAGTACATAAGTGCTTAGAATATTAATTATACAATAGACGAATGCAATTTACAGTTCTTCTCACAATACCTAGCACACTCTCTCACTACACTCAACCAACTATCAGCAAACAAGTCGCACTCATGAGCTGATTCTAGGAGTGCATTGATGTCGGTAAGAGCGCGAACCAGCGGGGACTGTCTACGTGCAACGGTGTGCGCGTCTGGTACCGCCAGCAGGCCAAACATGACCAATGGTACGGTGGAACACAGAGAAAGGTGTACAGGAGAGTTTTTAAGGTTGAGATTTTCTCAAAAACTACTTGACCTATTGCAAAAATTCTTTCACTGTTAGATAGATAAAAGTTAAAACTATGTAACTGTAAAATAATTATTAAATTCGGTCCAGTAGTTTTTAAGAAAATCTCAACCTTATAATAATAATTCATTTATTCCTTGCTTTATGTGGTAACATGGTTCTTCGATAGTACAGGAAGTGCTCACATAAACCCTGTAAGGGCACCGCAACATTAGACACTTAAACATTAAAAATTCAATTTTGTCAGTCAGTCAGTCAATAATACAAATAAATATTCAAGTAAATATAATAATTAGGAAGTAATTCTATTATTATTTTATTGAGGCCCCCTGTATACTTATCTCTGTCTTCGACCAATACCAATGGTACTGCTAGTTCCTCATTGCAACATGCATGCTATGCCTAGTGGATACGAAGCTTTCTATAGCATGATAAATTAACAAAGAGTGGAAATAAATATTAGATCAGAGAGTTTAGAGTGGCCGATCCCCGACAAGATGGACTGACCAGCTTAAGGAGTCCAAAGCGTCAAGACTTGCGACGCTGTACGCCTGGTTAGACAGGAACCGATGGACACGGTTCGTGCGCTCCCGAGTGATACCGTTACGTGGTGGTCACAATCTTCAGTCATGAAGGACCGACCAGAGAGAGAAAGTTTAAGTCCTACCTCAATTCTTAACTTGCCATACATTAATAACAATTTGACCTAATTGATCTGAGACTAGATTATTTCCTCCTCCGTGTCCGTACAACGGTCCACCCAGGTTCTCCATCCTCGTCCATCGGTTCCGGGTCATTGTTCTGGCTGGACGATGGTGCACCGTTCGGGAGGTCATTACTCATAGGCTCTTGTTCATCTTCACTACTGCTTGTGGTATCGTCATCTGGGTTGCCGTGGTACTGAAATTATTCAAACAAGTGAAAGAATAATTACAATTGCAAGAAGCACTTACAATTTTGACGGCTTTATCGCTAAAAGCGATATCTTTCAGGCAACTAATTATTGAATAATGAGGGGTTTTCAAGGTTACAATTAAGAAAGAAAGTAAGTACCGATAGCTCCGGTAGATGGCACTGACTGGCCTGATGTCAATATTAAATGCGTTGTTATTGCTTGTAACTTGGGCTTTTCGTATTTCATACCTAGTATTAAGTTACTTATTCATTCATTATTCATTGAAATTATGCAATACTGTACTTACTTGTGGTGGAACTGATTCGTGAATCGGTTGACTAAGCCACTTCTGACATTTAGGCATAGCTTCTATTCTAGCCCGGAGCTCGTCGTGACTGCCGTCTTTCAGCAGCCCGAGGTACAATATCAATAGTGATGCTATTTCTGGAATAATACAGTAACTAATAAATAGTTGACAAGTTTGGCATAATACTGTGAAAACTGAATTTAAATTAGTTTGAAAATAAAATAGTTATAGGCATGGTAGAAATCATGTGTCAGAAAGATACAAAAACTATTCCTATAATACATGATTTAAAAGAATTGGTAGTAGTGCTTAATCCAGGTTGACCCTGGATTATTTAACATAACAAAATAATATGGCGTTCGGTGCAGATGGGGTCATCTATACTCCCAAGGAAGCCCAAATCAAGTGTCTTATTTTGTTAACAAATATGATCATTGGTATATTGAAACACTGAAGGAACTGGTTGATTGAACCTGTTCATCATTGCATAAATAAAATGATCCAATCTAATAATGTGAAAATAACTATGCAATAATAACAGAAAAGCTTAAAATGTTAGTAGTTTTTGTTTACAAAATAAGACACTTGCATTCGGCTTCGGTATAGGGACCTCTGGTATTGAAATATAAAAAAACCGTATCAGATTTATCGTCTCTAACATAGTGATAATTTGTCCTATCTTAAATTACCTTTTGGAGAGTCATCATGGCACACGGTCTCAAACTCTTCATCCATAAGGTCCTCAATGACTTCGGCGAGATCATCCCTGTCTACAATATTCTCAACACAGTACCTTGCTATGTACACCGACATCAATTGGGCGGTCTGAAACATTAAGCTTTGCATTTATAAAACTAAAGAGGTACTGTGTTCGTTATATTTTATGGATTGATTTTAGGAATCCAGCACTCACAAAATCGATAAACTCATAATTTTAGTCATCATCAGTCTATTTTAATGTCCCCACTGCTCGGGCACAGACCTTCCCTTATATCGAGGGAGGTCATGATTAACCACGCAGGCCCAGCACAGATTGGCGGATTACACATGCATTAGATTATGTCTACGGCATGCAGGTCTCATGACGACGTTTTGAGAGTTTTCAGTAAATGTACGTAAGGAAAAGTCATTGGCTGAGGAACGAACCTGGGACCTCCGTATCGCAAGTCTACTGACACAGCCCCTGCACCACCGAGCTCTCGTACTGAACTGATTAAACCTATACAATTATAGTTTGTGTAATATTAGTTGTAACCAGTTTATTTACCTTTTCGCCACCTGGAGCGCCCATGCCATGTTCCACAGCCAGCTGCAGGGCAGTCCAATTATTTAACACTAAATCAACTATCGGCTTGAAATCGTCGTACAACATATTTGAATTATTCCTACGATGCAATTTCTAATTTTTTTTAAAAAATTACACGAATTACGAAAAATTGCGCATTTTCCTAACCTCTTTTGCAAAACAACAAATGCACAGATGATATAAATAAAATAGAACGATTGATGAAATGATTGACAGTACTACTGATACCAATCAATCATGAATCAATTTCAGCAATGAAACGAACAGTACCCTTCTATTATCTCTGGCATATGTTCCAGTAGCACAAATTGTGCACCATCTGATTATGACATATCTAAGTGCGTCTCTGTCTTACTTGTGCTACATTGTATCTAGCTATCCTTCTTTGGCTTAATTATACAGCTAATGGAACACATAGAACCTTTGGCGTGTCTATGGTATTTTTGAAATGGAGGTTTTTCATGAAATTTGTAAACAAATGCCGTGGTTATCTCTTAAAATTTTAAAATAACTATGAATTTACTTCAGTTTTCGTGAATATTTTAGTTTAATATTGTTGTAAAGCTCTTTAAGATGTCGGAAGATATAAAAGTTACATTTATAATACCGCAAAACTGCCGCAACGAGAATGATTGTTCAGAAGAAATGCTTGTCGCTTTTACCGTAAGTTTGTAGCTGATTTTTGCATAAAATCAAACTTATATTTACCCAAATTTTTATAACTATGAGCTGTAATTTCCGTTAAGAACGCTTTTATTGGAATAAAATGTAATTATTGAGTTTTTATAACCGATTTATTTACTGTTTTATAGAACTGTGAACAGCACAGCGGAGGTGGCTTGAATGCTCAATGGGTGTATGAAACCCAGTGTAAAGAATTCCAAGGGCTTACCAAGAGAGATGTCTTCGTTCTGTCAGAGTTTGGTGGGGAATTATATGAGAAACTAGCGGCTACAAAGTGTTTGTAAGTATTTTTATTGCTACTGCAAACATACCTATGTTTATTATAATAATAGTGTTAGGAGTCCGTGCTGAGGCAAGTAAGTTGGGGCGTTAAGGGGGCACTGAGGTAAAAAGAGATGGACATGGGAGAGGAAAGCGAGAAGAGAAGCTCGAGACATCAGAACAGAACCGACACAGATGGTTCAGTGACCATTATGAGAGGCCTACGTCCAACATCCAGTGTTGCACAGCAAGGAGATGGAATTTTATAATTAAACAGGTTGTTAGAAGTTAACATAAGCATCACTTTAGCAATGATTCTTTAAAAAAATTGCATTATTACATTTGTTGCCAAACTGCAATGCAGTTTGTTGGCGTAGCTCTCTTACTTCTTAGTTTTACACTGCAATGGTAGCACACTCGACAGCACATCAATGGCAACACTCGCAGTACGATTTCTATTTAATGGGAAAGATAATAAGGACGGTCCAAAATACAAAGTGTTTCACTTGATTTGCTTTCGTTTGTGCAAATACAATCTTGTACCTACTTAATTAAATTTTAATTTAAGTACAAGTTCCTTATTTAAGAATTTAATTTTAATTATGACACTGTTGTTTAATCTGGGTATGTTTTACATGTATCTGTTAAATACTATTAATCATAAGCTATTTAGTATATCAGTCTATTTTTATGTCCCACTGCACGGGTACTCGGGCAAATACCTTGGTGTATTAAGTAAGTAAGTACCTCAGCATGTAGGTTTTTTCACAATGTTGAAAAACACATACACCATTTTTCACTTCACCAGAAGGAGAGTAACATTTTTAAATCAAACATACTGATTTAATTCTTTATTAATCTTCCAACAGGCTGGTCGGACCTCGGTGCCTGTCATGCTGCCTCACAGAAGGTACTCCGATACCCTCAGGACCCGAGCCGGTGTTCACAGTCGCCATGAGAGGCCTTGTGGTCACTGCTAGTGGACTTTCGAAACAGCAGAAAGTAAGTTTCCCCACTGCTGCACAGATATCTATTTCCTACACTAGTGGCTGTCATTTTTGAGGCTTTTGCTGTACTGAGTGTTATCTGAGGTTGATAGCAAGACAATTGGGTTTGTAAAGAAAAAGCTGAGCTATTTCCAAAACTCTTTTTTTGTCTATCATTTTTATTCTATACGCAGCAAAGGTATAACAAATCTAAAATATCTATTCAGCCTACTTTTGCTAAATTTTTGTAAAATAACAATAAAATAACTACCTATTGCTTAGAAAACAAAAAAATATTATATTATAACACCTCAAAAAGCTTTACATAGGTACTTAAGGCAGTTATCCCACCGTCGGCGAGTAAGCGAGTAAATAGCGGCGATTTTCTCGCACAAGAAACATACAAAAGATACTACATTCCGTGTAAACAAAAGAGATGCATATATTAACAATTCATCGCCGACTGTTCACACCGCCAGCGAGTACTCGCTCGGCTATTTTGTCGCCGAGCGAGTACATCCCATCGCTCGGCGACACTCGCCCACTCGCTGAGCTACACTGGGGAGTGAAGCGAGTAATCGCCCGTCGCTCAGCGACACTCGCTGATAGCCGAGCCACAAAACTACTCGCCACTCGCTGCTCGCCCACTCGTTTTATAGTTGATAGCTTTACTCGCTACTTGCTCATCTCCGGCGGTCGGACAACTGCCTTATGGTTTTAGGAAATAAATAAATAAAAATAAAATAAAATATTTTTATTTCAGACCCTTTTTTTTACATCCATATTTTGTTAGTAAACTTAAATAACTATGTTAGTACATACTGGTGCGTGCAGGCCGGTCCAGTGTCTGAGAAATCGACTGTCCGGCCTGCGCGCGAGCACGGTCAGGATACTGCTGCCGCTGGCGCGCAGCCGGCAGAGCGCCGCGCCGCAGCGCTTGCGCAGCGTCGCATGGAAGCCGTCCACCTGTGCGTCAGCGAACATGCCGGACGCGCTGCAGGCGCGCGGCAGCCGCAGCAGCACCCTGAACGCGTTGTTATACTGGACGCGCAGGGCGCTCAGCGACCGCCGCGTGTAGCTAGTCCACAGGCTGCAGGTGTACAACGACGTGCAGTATGCTCTAAACAGCGTCACTTTAACCTGCGCCGTGCACTGCCTGAACCTGTGTGCTATCATATTCGCTCTGATCGCCAGCGCCCTGCGCTCCCTCTCAATATCCACGTCGTCACGCAGATCATCAGTCACCCAATGACCGAGATATTTAAAAGACTTGACTCTTGTTAATGGTGTTCCATAGAGCAATAACGGGGGAACATCAGATGGACACTTGTTACCAGATTTAAAAACCATGAATTCACTTTTAGTGGTATTATATTTGAGACCGTGATCCGCAGCGTACGACTCACATACATTCAATAGTTTTTGCAGTCCACCGATCGACGGGCTCAGCAGAACCATATCATCGGCATAGCTAATGTTGTTTATATTTAAATTGTCAATTTGACAGCCAGTATGCATGCTACTGAGACCGTCGATCAGGGCATTTACATACACATTAAAAAGTGTGGGTGAGGTTAGCCCCCCCTGCCTCACACCACATTCCAAACCATACTCTTCAGATGTGGCCTCTCCCCATCTAACAGTATTAATTTGATTAAATATATATACATCAATGTTAATAATTTTTTCAGGAGAATATAAAGAGGAAAGTATTCTGGATGGGAGGCATTTACAACACAGTGTTGACGGACGATACGACGCATCTTGTCTCTGATACAGTGCTTTCGGACAAATACATTGTAAGTTTACCTAGTGAAGTACATAATCCAAAGACAAGACAAAGATATATACCGCAGCCCAAATCAGGAGTCTTATTTTATATACAAATATGTTTGTTTAATTACATTTTGTGATTTAACACTGAAGGAACTGATTGATCAAACCTATTCATCATTGTGTAAATAAAGTGATCCGACGTTATAATGTGAAAATAACTATGCAATAATCTCTTAAAGTTTTTGTAACGTAGGCATTGATCTCCTATAAACAACTAGATACACAGTCTGCCTTCTAAAAATCTCCGAGCGCAAAGAAGGTCCAAAAGGATGAATGGATCATTTGCTTTATTGGACATTATTTGGACGTTAACAATGGACCCTTATTTGGACGTTTTTTAAATTGTTTTAGTAATCTTTGTGTATCTAGTTGTTTATAGGAGATCAATGAGGGTAGGGTAGATTTTGTTTACAAAATAAGACACTTGATTTGGGCTGAGGTAATACCATTCTTCTAACCTACAGTGAATAAATATTCGCTCCCAAAACCTCTCTTATAAGTTTACAAAATGAAAATTCTATCTACCTCTTCCAGAAATCCGTAGAAAAATCGATTCCTATAATGTGCGAATCATGGATCGAGGCAGTTTGGGACTTATCCCTGCGTTTAAACGTCAACGGAGCGTCAGCTGACTTCGACGTGCATCGTCTGCCAACGTTCGCGAATCTACAAGTCACCACTTCAGGCATACTGAGGAAAGACAAGCATACGATCATGAAGTTGGTCAACGAGAACGGTGGATCGTTCTCGGGGGCATTCCAGAGTGAAGTTACTAATGTCGTGGTTTTGACTAAGTGAGTACTTTTATATTTCTATCATACATTCGACACATGGACCGACTTTTTACCCGACTGCCTCACAAGGAGGGTAATGTTTTTCGGGTGTATGTATGTCCATTCCTTTCTGCCATCCTGTAGCCTAAACGGCTTGATGGATTTTGGTGTATGAGGTATCGTTAGATTCGTCTTGATTACGGGAGTGTCATAGGGTATAAAAACTTATCAAAATGAGATATTTTTTTGCAGTCGTTTTTATTTTATTTTTGAAATAATTACTATAGATGATATTTACAATATTCCGACTAAATTAATAGTAGCTATATATAACCTTAAGAGTCTGGACTCAGAGAAATGTACAGATGGCTTCATTTTCTGAAAATATACTCGATGGAATGAAAGAACTCACTACTAGGTAGTTTAGATAAAGTGTTTAATATATACGAGTATATTATATATAGTTTCGTTATTCATCATCAGCCGCATTGGGACATAGGCCCGTCAGGGTAATACTGTTCTGTGCATATGCCTCTCCCAAAGCACGCCACACAACCCGTCAGGGTAATAGTGTTCTGTGCATATGCCTCTCCCAAAGCACGCCACTCAACCCGTCAGGGTAATAGTGTTCTGTGCATATGCCTCTCCCAAAGCACGCCACTCAACCCGTCAGGGTAATAGTGTTCTGTGCATATGCCTCTCCCAAAGCACGCCACGATTCCCAGCCTTTTGTATCCAGTCTCTGCCAGCCACTGCATGCATGCAGCATTTGTTTGGGGAGCGTCCCACGTTACGTTTACCCGTTCATAGCCTCCATTAGACTCGTCTACCCCATCGATTCTACGGCAGATTTTCGTTGTTATTAAACACATATTTCACAGGGAAGGCATAGGCAGCGAGAAGTACAAGGCTGCCTTAGAATACGGTAAGGACTGCGTGCTGCCGACGTGGGTAAAGGACTCCGCGGCTCGGGGCGTCGCGTTGCCCCTAGCGCGGTACCGGGTCGCCGGGGCATCTACGTCCTCGCCCCTAGCGGAGCATAGGCTGCCGGATATGAGTGAGTGTTAAAATACAGAATAATTCCTAAATTGACCACCAGTCTTGATGCTGTTTGGTGGAAGACGGTCTTTCACCGAACTGTGTCGAATGCTTTCTAAAAGTGGAAGGAAACAATTTGAATTTGAAAAGTAAGATTTGAATTTGAAAAACAACATATTTTTACTTTTAAAGATTACATTTGAATTTGAAAAAGAACATTTCAATTAGAAAAATAACATTTCAGTTTGAAAAATAACATTTCAGTTTGAAAAATAACAATTCTATTTGAAAATTTTGAGAGGCAACTTTTGAATTTAATAAACAACTTTTGAATTTGAAAACAACATTTGAATTTGAAAAACATCATTTGAGTTTGAAAAATAACATTTGAATTTAAAAAATAAGTAACGTGTGAAAGTGTTGTTCGATTATTTGTACAAGGTGTACTGTTCATACCGTACATTGTTATATTTTTTATTATTATATTTACAGGCATTTATTTAAAATATGGACAATAACCTGATAACCTCACAATAACAGAAACTTATAAAATAATACACATAAAAACTAATTAAATACAATATAAACTCTAATAATATTAATATTAATAATACGGGTTAATAGCGAAGAGTCTCGACCAACATCTTAAGAGACTCTCGCTAGACAGTTGGGTCAAGAGCCGGATGCAGAAGGCAGTGCTGCTAGACACGGCACGTATTGTGAGGAGGTTCCTCGCTACGGGATCCTAACATCCAGCGCATGCATCCCGCTGCCGGTGGGTGGCTATTTACTTATATATTTTTCTATTTGTTTTTGATATCGAAATGTATAAATATATTAAATAAGAAAAAAAAGAAAAAAAGGAATATTAATAAAACCCTAATTAAAATCACACAGATCTTCACATTCTATCCCTCGCACTCTTCGTCTTGTACCCATTATTCTAGTCGAAACATGATTTCATTGCTTGGTCAGCAACCCCTTTAGAAGTTCAGACAAACAATTATTATTGTTTCCAGGTCTGAACTTCTCCCGCATCACAAACTCGCGCCGGCCGAGCAACTTCGTGGACGAGACTCGCGCTACAGACGTGTCCACTATGTCTGCTAAAATGAAAGTGAGTAACGAAAATGTATTCTGGACCCAAAGGTTGCACACCTTTGGGTTAAGAATACATACAAACACGTAGGTATATGTATTTTAGTATTGTAATACCATTGACAATGTGCCTTCAACAACGGAGCCTTCCATGAGCCAACTAGCGCCGCCAATCTTAAAAAAATAATATCTTCCAATATAATCAGTTTTATTAAAAAAGCTATTTACGAAATGTTTATTACGATAAATACTATTTTTTAAATGCTTATTTATAACGTGATTCAATGTCGGTAAGTTGTAGTTCGCATAATTGCGAAAAACGGCCATTTTTGGCACATTTGTGAACTACAACTTAGCTTGTTGCAATTATGCCATGTATTGTATATTGAAAAATAGTATTTATCGTAATAAACATTTTGTAAATAGCTTTTTTAATAAAATTAATTATATTGGAAGATATTATTTTTTAAGATTGGCGGCGCTAGTTGGCTCTATGAAGGCTCTTAAATGCCCAAATGAATTTAAGACTGTGGATTTTCCGTTTTTCTATGAAGGCTACGGCACTAACTACTAAAATTAAACGTCTGGAAAAAATGTATAGCAATCTTGGGGTGTATATTTAGAGACTGATGAATACGATTGGACAAACTTCGCTCGATAGAAAAAATCCATGTCTTTTAAAATGAAAATTATGTCTAAACCGAAATTGTTTATTTTTATTTCCCTGCCAAAATTCATCTAAAATTCATAAAAATACAGATATAGTCACTGTGCCGTGCTCTTCACTCCGCCGCTGCGGGACATCTTCTGTCTCGCGCTCGAGTTTGACAGCTGGCAGCCCTTAACATTCTCTTTTAAATTTTCTTTACTACATGTTCGTTCCTGTCACTCTTGACGGTTCTTGTTATTTTAACAACGGTGTGTCTATCAAAAGTTATAGAATCCAACATTTGGGCGACATTACTATTGTAATTTTCGCCCGTAAGCAACTCGCCCAGTATCATTAAAGCATGTGGGCCAGTTTACTACGTGAAAATTTACAAAAGGGAAACTCGCCCGCGGACCAGATATTTTGTGGGCGAGTTTGCGACTATAGTACGGCCGTTTTAATAGGCCCGATATGACACATGACAATATGACGTTAATAGTGATGTACCCATAGGTAACGTGTTAGTAATTGACTAGCTTTTGTCGGCGGCTTTCCTTACTAAAGATTTATTTTTAATTGTTTTGTATTTAATTTGAGACAAAGATATCCATCACACCAGTTTCATTCTGAAATTAAAGCTGAACGAAAGTAACGAAAAAGATATTTCCTGTGATGATATAATACCGATATTAGTAACTGATACCAAATATCGTCACTTAGTATTTTAATCTCTTCTCTACGATTTAATTCGGACGACATAACATTGTAACTGTGCTTCATGGAAAACTGAAACAATTTTTTTCATAAGAAAGAATGTGAATTTACTCTGTTGCATGTTTGAAATTATTACGAAATTCTTAAATTTTATTATTTTTGTACAAAATGGATTACGTAAATGAGAATTCAAGACAATAATTATTTATCCGTAACTTGTGCACCGTTTCAAAGTTATGTCGGACGCTCCTTCCCCAAACGTCATATTGGGCTTTTCTCGGCGGCTCCACTATAAGCCGTTATTTCAGACCACACCTTTGTCTATTCACTTCAGTACATACTAATTTTAAGCAATCTAACACACAATATGTATATTTCAGCTATCTCAGGACTCGAAGAGGCATAACTCGTCCGTCGATAAAGACATACTCACTGCCTTCGAGAATTTGGACATGAGCAGCATCAAGAAGGCTGGACCTATCTTCGATGGATTCTGTGTAAGTACTGCACATGTAACTAAAGGGTAGTAACTGAATTCTCTCAAAGAAAAACATCGCGAGGAAGACTACATACCTTAGAACTAACTTTTTACCCGACTGTGCAAGAAGGTTATGTTTTTCGATAATGAGTACTTATGTCTAATTTTTGCCACGCCTTGTAGCCTAAACTTGATGGATTTTTACATGTGAGGTGGCGTTTGATTCGTCTTGATTGTAGGAGTGACATCTATATATCAAAGAAAGTCGTGTTAGTTACACTATTTATAACTCAAGAACGGACAAACCGATTTAGCTGAAAATTGGTGAGGAGGTAGCTTAGAACCAGGAGAAGGACATAGGATACTTTTTATCCCGTTCCAGTAGGAAAAAATGAAAGATAAATATGATGAAGATTTATATGAGAAAATCCTGACTATCGGTAATGGTCGAGTACCTGTCAGATTTATTGCCTCTAACGCGGAACAAAGTTTGCGGGGTCAGCAGTAGGCTATAATTTTTTTTTATCATAGTAATGCCCTCCACACACAGCCGCGATCAGTTGAAACGCATGCGCCGACTCATTTTCTGGGCATTTTAATGACCAGTAGGTAGCGATCTGAGTCCTGCGATCTACGCCCAGCGGGTAACGACGGCAGAAAATGAGGCGGGGCATGCGTTTCAACTGATCGCAGAACGCAGGCCGCGGCTTTGTCTGTGTCAAGCTTAATGAGGGAGGGGGTAATATTTTTAAGCTGTTAAAAATTAAAAACAAATCGCTTAAAGCGATAAGGCCGAACTTTGGTTTTATATGTAACTGATGTATTTTCATTTGTGTGCAAATAAAGTATATTTGAATTTGAATTGAATTGAATAATAAATATGTTTTGATATTTTCTTGCATATGCGCTATGCGAAACGAAAATCTAAATGATAAATGGAGATTTTTTTTTCCCGGTCGTGATAAATTTTTTTTTTCTCCATTTATCATTTGAATAATAAATATTTCTTCAGTCGTATTTTCCCTGTTATTCACCAGATCTGGGTAACCGGCCTGGAAGGTACGTGTCGCGAGCGCGCGGCCGCTTGCGTCTCGCGCGCGGGCGGAGTGCGCTACGACTGTCCCCACGACAGAGTGACGCACATCGTCGCCGGGACCAAGCAGGCTGCTATGAGCGCCTCACAGGCACTGCCTACGGTCCCTGTACTGAGTGCTATGTGGCTAATACGCAGCGTCGAAGTGGGAGCGGCCTTGGATGAGACTGAGGTGAGTTTACAGGGTCAAAATAGGACAGTAAATGAGTTTACAGGGTCTAAATAGGACAGTAAATGAGTTTACAGGGTCAACATAGGTCGTTTTGAGGTGGGAACGGGTTTGGATGAGACTTAAGTGAGTTTATAAGGTCGTTATGAGAGTTTACAGGGTCTAAATAGGGCAGTAAATGAGTTTACAGGGTCAACATAGGTCGTTTTGAGGTGGGAACGAGTTTGGATGAGACCGAGGTGAGTTTACAGGGTTTAAATATGACAGTAAATGAGTTTACAGGGTCAACATAGGTCGTTTTGAGGGGGGAACGGGTTTGATTGAAACCGAGGTGAGTTTACAGGGTCAAAATAGGTCATTGTGAAGTGGGAGCGGGTTTGAATGAGACCAAGGTGAGTTTACAGGGTCAAAATAAGTCGATTTGAAGTGGGAGCGGGTTTGAATGAGACCAAAGTGAGTTTACAGGTTCAAAATAAGTCGATTTTTGAAGTGGGAGCGGGTTTGAATGAGACCAAGGTGAGTTTACAGGGTCTAAATAGGTCGTTTTGAAGTGGGATAGGCTTTGGATGAGACCGAAGCGAGTTTACAAGGTCGAAATAGGTCATTGTGAAGTGGGAGCGTTTTTGGATGAGTTTACAGAGCCAAAATGGAACACACTTTGACCTTGCCCACGACAGAGTGACCCACATCGTCGCCGGGACCAATCAGGTGGCTCTGAGCACCTCACAGGTTTTTTTGCCACTTTTTCTCCGCAGCGTTGGCACCTTTTCCTTGCAAAGTGGTGTAAATGCAAATTCAAAAATATGTTGCAAAAATGTTGCAATAAAAAAATTGACATTGAAATTTTTAGTTAGCTTTAAGCTTAAACGGTGGACTAACTTTAGGCTTTATGTTCATTATGTAATATCATTGCTTGGTCTATTCCTTTGTCCCCAGTTCCTACTAGACACCCGTCCGTCCACGCCCGTTAAGTCCAGCGCTCGCAAGCCGCGCGTGGAGCCCGCGTCGCCTATGAGCAAGCGCAACCTGCAACTATTACGGCCCGTGCTGGACCTCCCGCCGCCAATGCCGGCCATTGCGGAGCCCGAAACGCAACATGATGACATCGTCAACCATTATTTGAGCCGTGAGTATTATGTTCCTACTTCACTTGACTATTAGTATTTTTCATAATAGGGTAGTTTACTTTTTTATATCATCAATCAACTCTCTTGCTCCTGCTGAAGAGAACTGTGAAATCAGTTTTGCGATATCTCAATTAATACCGAAGATATTAAGCGGTTAAGTCAAGTGGTTGGCTGCCGGGCGGATGCTCCATCTCTTTTTAGCAAAACGGTCTTTAGTATGAAGTTTGTATGACGTCATACCGTGGTAGCGGTAACGCAACTTTTCTAAATGCCTGTAGTCACTTCATTTTTAAACTAATTTCAATTTTGATTTCACAGTTGATCATGAATTTGTGTCTTTGTAATAATAATGAAAAACATTTAATTTTCGATACTTGTCAACTAGCTTATTGCTATGTGTGGTTGGTATTCTTAACAAAATATTCGTCTTTGTATGTACGTCAAGTATTTGACAAATACGACAAACATCCAATAGCGAATACGAATAGCCAAGTGAAGTGCCACCCTGAGTATGCCTAGACTCTTTGTACAGTCATGAGTAATAACATAGAAGCATCCTTAAAATTCAAAATTCATGTAGCAACATTATATCGCAAAAATAAGTATGCTATAAACTGGCCAATAATGATGTAAACGCTAAATTGTATCAAAATAAAGTACACATTTTTATCAAATTACTGTAAACAACAGGTACTCGTAATCAAAAAGTAATATAGTATGTAGTGGTTGGCTAGATTTAGGTAAGTATTTATAATTTGTTTTTGTATAATAAGTTACGTATTTTAGTTTTTTACTGTTATTTGTTTGTATTTTAGCTTATGACTGTAAAAATTTAAAGTAATATTAACTTTTTGTTGCATAATTATGTAGGTACCCACCAAGAAAATAATTTCTGATTTTGTTTCGATTATATTAATATGGAATAAATGTATACCTAATTTTGACACGTTACATAATTTAGAACAAATTGTCGTGCAAATTATACCAATCTCGGTATAAGTTAAAATATTTTAGAAAACGTGACAATATTATTGCTCGTGACTATACAGAATCTATAACTACGACGTCATAAAAAGCCAACAATGAATTTGAGCGTATTTGACTATGTCTGGCGCTGTTGTTATAGTGGTTAAATCGACTAACATTCTAATATGTCTGTCTATTCCCAGAACCTATTCCTGAGCCAGACAAGCGAAGGACACCGGACCCTTCCCCCATGAAAGGACCTCCCCAGGACCGCACAGAGGTCTCAGTCGCTCAAGACGAACCTACGGAAGACATCGAACAGATTTTCAGAGGTAAGCTAGCTATTCGTATCAAATAATTCAATTTAAACAAAATTGTGACAAAAAGTATATATAACCTAAGTAAAGTTAAACAAAGATGTTATTTTATCACTCTGCTGATCTATTTAAAAAAAATGTTAGATAAATACATTATATAGAAAAGACATTGCCACATTTCAATGGAGCTTTGCCCCACCTACAAAACTACGTGACAATTTAAGCTGTACCTATCATTTTGTTGGGGACTTATTACAGGTTTCATATTGCATAATCATAATCAGTATCGTTTTCTACTACTCTCGCAACTCCTATAGAAGAATAACAAAATCGCTTCGATTTCTTACTATTTTCTGAATTCCTAATTAAGCTGTTTTTTTTCGACTCGCAACTTGCACACAACTTTATTCAATAATTTTAATAAAAAACGGAGATATTTTTACATTTATTCGTTAACTTGTACATCATGCTGTTGATGGTGGGGCAGAATCTGGCATTGTCATTTAGGTCTAAATTAAATTAGGTACTTATTAGTCTTATTGTATTTAGGCTAGATCGTAATGTGAATAAAATGTCATATTATAGCACTTTATTTAATAATAAAAAAAGATAAATACATTTATTTCGCTAATGTTTTATTCTAAGTCGAATTGATAAACGCTTTTACGAACTAAAATTTTGATGTACGGTGGAACAAAGAGAAAGGTGTACAGGAGAGTTTTTAAGGTTGAGATTTTCTCAAAAACTACTTAACCTATTGCAAAAATTCTTTCACTGTTTGATAGATAAAAGTTAAAACTATGTAACTGTAAAAGAATGATTAAATTCGGTCCAGTAGTTTTTGTGAAAATCTCAACCTTATTGAGGCTCCCTGTGTACTTATCTCTGTCTTCGACTGTACAAGATGTTAAACATGTTTAGGGTTTTTAAACTTGAACAAGAACCTATATTTTAAATCATCATCATCAGCCCATATCAGTCCACTGCTGGACGTAGGCCTCTCCCAAAGCGCGCCACTCAACCCTACTCTCGGCCCTCTGCATCCAGTCCCTGCCAGCCATCTTGCGAAGGTCATCCCTCCATCTGGTCGGGGAGCGTCCCACAATACATTCAAACTTAAAATCATAAGTATTTAATTTAATCGTGAAATATGGTTCCATTTTCGTAATGTCTACAAAATTAGAGCTATAGTGTGTCATTTAATAGATAATTTGTCTATTGCTCATTAAATTAATGAATATAAGTTGAAATTTGTTCAGTTGCGACACGTGAGCCAGCCGGCACTGGCAAGGAAATATGATTAAAATAACGAATTATATCAAAAGGAAGACTAAATTCCGCCATTGTAACAATATCGTTGAAGCAAAGAATAGAAGCCTTTTTATTTTAGCGGCCTGTGGCGAGGCCATAGCTTTGAAACATGACCACGACGGTCGTGTTATATCAAAGTTTAATATTTACGGATTCATCTGTTTAACGATATGGATTTTCTTATCGTTCTTCTGCATTTACAAGATTTTCAACGAAGACCAAAGCGTTGTACGTCATCTTTATGACACAAAATTGAAGCATTATGGAGACATTGCTCATACAATTGCGATAATAACTTGCCATTTTTATTGCGCTTGGAAATTAGCCTTTAAGATCAATGGAGACGCCTATTCCTTCCAAGAGTTGGAAGATATCGATAAAGCGATACAACGTCTTGGTGTGACTATAGATTACAATAAACTGGCATCTAATATCTTGAAAACTACCATTGGCCAGTTTTTGTTATCCATGATTTATCTCGTATGCATTATTAAATCAAATTTGCTTGTGGAAAAAATGATATATGACGGATTTGCTGATGTTTTTGCTCTAATATTGACAACATTTTATAGATTTTACGTGGTGATAGTTATGGATAGATATAAGATAGTGAACGACAAACTCGTTGCAATATCTGGACGTGGGAATTGGGAGGCGCGTTTGTTCGTACACGTAAGACCGCCCGTTAATGTACCCAATCCACAGTCGCCTCAGGATGAAAGTGTTTGTAAGGGACTCAACGCTTGCGCCGCAATAAACAGCATGCTGTACCAAGCGACCAACACAATTAATACAACATATGGTTTCGCCATATTTCTTATCATGTTGCATTGCCTTTTTAACATCGTCCTGCACATGTTCTACTTGATGGAGGCGACCGCGACCGGCCTGTTTGGCGACCCGACGACATACATGTACCTCTTGTTGTACGTGTTTTGGCGCTTGGCCTATTCATTCGTAATGGTCTATCTGATTGTATATTTTAGCGCATCCCTGGTACATGAGGTAGGATTATTGTTGCCTCAATTGTGCTATTATGACTATTATATTAAGGTATAAATGGTAATGAAGATTGTCTATTCCAGGCTGCTAAAACACCTTGTATCACACATGAAATACTGCATAATAATTTGAGTCCGTCCGTTGCTATTGTGGTATGTATCTACGTTAGGTTTTCTAGTAAGGGGCAGGTGATAATACGCTCTGATTCGCTAATATGTTTGTGCTTCATTGTGTTAACAGGCCAATAGGCTGTCCTGTCAGTTGTTGCATCAGAAGCCTGTATTGACGGCTTGCAATATGCTCCGATTGGATTACGAGCTGTTACTAGGGGTGAGATAATAACTCGTATTATTTATCAGTTCTTGAGTCGTGGCTAGTGTCCGACCGAAACTAGGTATTAGGGCCGAAACCGAATTTCGGTCAAGGTCTAAGACCGTGAATCAATCAGCTAA
The DNA here is from genome assembly GCA_963506565.1 of Tachystola acroxantha. Classification (NCBI taxonomy): domain Eukaryota; kingdom Metazoa; phylum Arthropoda; class Insecta; order Lepidoptera; family Oecophoridae; genus Tachystola; species Tachystola acroxantha. Next base: position 2,795,607 of record OY735876.1, on the reverse strand, counting down.
ATTCGCTCTCAGACTATTAAATACGGAATAGCCTAAGCCAAACCCACCCTCAAGAGCGAGTTCTGCTTATACACTCTCAAGACGTGATCACAATCTCAAGTATGTCATTTATTAATAGACCAATCTTGAGGGCATATCACGTGATGTCTTTCTCAAGTCGCGGTTCGCCTGCAATGAGCAAATACGTTCTCAAGTTGTCTTGACAACTGAGTTTTGTTTATTAATATGGCTTTATTCACGTGATACCCGATTCCTAAACGCGCACCTAAAGTTACGATTATTAATAGGAAGGCCATCTAGAGGTCGTTCTAAACATTGTCTTTTCGAGCTGAGAGTGATTTATTAATACGGACTTTAGTCCGCCGAAACCGAAACTTCCACATAAGGTCATGTTTGCGTGGAAAAAATAAATAGGCAATTGTAATCAGTCAGTTTTTATTTATAAATCACATATTAAACAATTCAGTTTCTGATATTTATAGTAACCAAATCAAATCCATTTATTTGTTAGAATACACAAAAATATGAGATGTTATAAAATTAAAAATGTCATGGTATTCAGCCTCTTACGAGGCTTAATATTATCGCATCCGCATAATCCCCGCACTACATATTAGCACTCCCTTATTTCAAATAATTTATTTACGCTTTTAATATTATGACGTTATATGCTTATTATAGGCTCTCGAACTCAGTTTCGGCCGTAGTTTCGCATGGCAGCCGAAACGGAAACTAAGCCGAAACCCGTTATTTGGCCGAAACTAGGCCGAAACAGAAAGTTCGGTCTGAAGTTAGGACGGATGCCTGGCCCAAGCCGCGATACTTACCGAAATTTTTTTCATCCAGTCCTTGACACTGTCCACATTACGACTCCATAGGTAAGTTGGTTGTTAACAATATCTGTTGAATTCGTTGCAGGGCGCTCGCAACATAGTTACCTTCTTGATGATGTTGTTGCAATACGTGACGGGCAAGTAATTAAACAACTCTGGCGACATTATCGTGTGGGGATCTTTTATTCCAAAAATGTTTTATAGCACTGACAAGTTTTTGCGTACTACGAATAGCTACCCAAGTCATTTTTGTGAAACTATTATATTATTAGTAAGTAATTACTTTATTTCTCTTGTAGAAATATACATATAAAATTATACAGGTTGATTGGAAATTCGATACATTCCTTGAAAGGGGTGATACTAGAGGTGGTTTGCAACAAATTATGCCCTATTAACGAGGGGTCGAAAATGAGTGGGTTCTGAGTTACGGTAGTTTTAATTTTATTTAGGAATTTTCTGACTTGTTCACAAAACAAAAATGATGTTCAAAAAGAGCATTGAAATAATACTTTTCAGAAAACTGATAAAGTACAGATTACCTTAAAAATGCATGCCTAAAATTCCCTTTAACTCAATCATGAGGTTTGATTTTTTTTCGACCCCTGGTTAATAGGGCCTAATTTGTTGCAAACCACCTCTAGTATCACCCCTTTCAAGGAATGTATCGAATTTCCAATCACGCTGTATTATTGTTATAATAAAAATTATACAGGTCGTAACGAGAAGGCAGTAAGCCGAAGGTAGGGTGTTCTGTATTGTAACTGAACCAATTCTTGTTCAACGACTTTCGAATTTTAAAATATTCTACTTATAAGTCGTAGAATTAAAGATACCGATACCATTACTTTTTCGTTACGTCACCTATAAAGGCAAATTACACGTGTGCTTAGTGTGAAATGCAATAAAGATGATTTTGCCCTAAATTACTGGTTTTATTCAATTACTTATGTACGGTGGAACACAGAGAAAGGTGTACAGGAGAGTTTTTGAGGATGAGATTTTCTCAAAAACTACTTGACCTATCGCAACAAAATCTTTCACTGTTTGATACATAAAAGTTAAAACTATGTAGGTACTTACTGTAAAAGAATTATTAAATTCGGTCCAGTAGTTTTTGAGAAAATCTCAACCTTATTTCAATACAATACAAATATCTTTATTTCGGACTATGTAGCCCATATGTTGTTAGTAGTTCAATACTTATTGAGGCCCCCTGTATACTTATCTCTGTCTTCGCCTGTACCTATGTAAAATTACATCGAGGCTTCTGGAACTACAGACTTATTATAATTTATAACACACATTATTGGTTTGCTGAGCGTTTTAGTAACCTTTAGAAGTTTATTGTTATGTCCGTACTGGAAATTGTGGATATGCGACATGAAATTTTGATACGAAAATGACAATGCCAGATTCTGCCCCACCATAAACCGCAAGATGTACAAGATAACGAATAAATATAAAAATATCTCCGTTTTTTATTAAAATTATTGGTTTAAAATAAAGTTTTGTACAAGTTGCGATTCGAAAAAAGCAGCTTAATTATGAATTCAGAAAATAGTAAGAAATCGAAGCGAATTATTCATTGATTTGTTATTCTTCTATAGGAGTTGCGAGAGTAGTAGAAAATGATACTGATTATGATTATGCAATATAAAACCTGTAATAAGTCCCCAACAAAATGATAGGTGCAGCTTAAATGGTCACGTAGTTTTGTAGGTGGGGCAAAGCTCCATTGAAATGTGGCAATGTCTTTTGTGAAATTTTATTTTTAATGTTAAGATCGATATAACTTTGTAACCTTATCCTTGGATTTCTAAGCATGCCGTTGTTGCCTATAATTGGGGTGACACTTAGCATAATTATCTTGTGGACTATTACACTGTAATTGTTTTCGTGTACATCCTGTGGGTAACCTATTTCATAAAATAAAATAAATAAAGCACATCAAGTGTAACACTTTGGACATTTGGACCGTTCTTATTATCTGCGTCGTAAGATTTTAAATCGTACTGCAAGTTTATTTGTTTATTTATTCTTTATACACGATTTTTATGTAGGCGTACTTAATGCCATGCGGCATTCTCTACCAGTCAACCTTCGGTTATACATATAGGATTAGGCGGTGCATTGTTGAGGAATGTTGATCTACAAATACTACTACTACTAATAGTATGAATAATTACATAAATAAGATGATACACATATTACACACACGATACATACGATTATATACCGACTATATATGGTTAACATAATATAACATATATAACAAATTCTATATTACCACACATACATTAAATATCAATGGCTTTACTTATATACTTATACGTACCTACATAGATATGCATAGATTAAATACCTACCTTGAATAAATAAATATTCTTGATTCTATGCAAGTGTTACCATTGATCTGCTATAATTGTTTTTATGACAGTTTTTCATAATGTTTTTTTGTTCTCAGGAATAAACATAGAAGTACAAAGCTTGGATGAAGAGGCGATATGCGAGATAGGGGCGGAGGTGGCGGCCGCTGGGGGGGTCCTGATAGCTGCGGGCGCTGGGGGGTCACACGCGCTGGTGCCCCTCGACTTCGACCCTGAGGAGTTGGTCACGAAAGGGGCAGAGGCAATCACCGTATTCTGGGTGGTGAGTTGACATATATATATTAATAATTTCGTCAAGGACAAGGTAGACTCGATTGAAACCTTACCTGAATAATAAAACAATAAAACCAAAGTTAGCTAGTGTACAGACAGGCGGCCTTATCGCTTTAAGCGATTTCTTCCAGGCAACCTTCGGGTGATGGAGATATTGTATCAAAAACAGCGTAGCGGGTGCAAAAATGTCATAATACAATACTATAAAAGCAATAAAATACCTATTGTATTCAAATATGTTAAATAAACCTACAATATAATACAATAAACTAATTAATAAAAATATAAATAAATTACATATACCTATTTCAAATAATAATAATATATTTGTGTTAACTGATGTATTTTCATTTGTGTGCAAATAAAGTATATTTGAATTGAATTGAAAACACAGTGTCGTACAGGAACATGCCGCTGATTCGCGCTCTGAAATATCTCAACTCGCTTCTCGCATCAGCACCGGCATGTGATGTTTTTGTTAGTCGAGTGTGTGTAAAGAGTGCATGAGGTTATGTGAGGAGATGGATGAATGTCGATTACTTCACATATTTTTTAGGTTTACCTACTCTGTGGTTGTATTCGTTTTTGTTGGTACTTATGCTAATTTAATTTATAGCAGTAACTGTAATGTTCATTGTATTTTTTTTGTCCTAATATTGTTATTTTATGAATTTCACAGTGTTTTAGTCTTAGTACTGTTATGCTGTGGAGTGTAATTTAAATAGATAAATTAAAAAAATAAAGGTTTCGAGTCGACAACACATATCTGCAAAATTCGGATTGTAGAGTATTTTGTTAAATTCCAATGGCGCTGACAGACAAATCGTAGTCGCCATATTGGGTATGACATCTTGAGTAGTTAATAAACGTCATTCCTTGTTAAGCGCGCGAAACGCCATTAGCTACTTTTTGAGAAAATTCTAATTAAATAGTTTCCGTGGTATTTAGTGAATAATGATCACGTTAAGTTAATCAGTAGATGTCCGCGAACGTTTCTACTAGTTGGAGTGCTCGAAATAAGTCGTGTTTGTGAAGCTTTGTGCTCTTAGCAAGGTTTCCTTTTGCATAACTTGATGCTTGCATGGATCATTGAGTTATTTCGTTTAGGGGTTTGGGAGGGTTGTGCGTAGGTTTAGGTTAGGTTATCTTCGTATATATGTATGTATTTAGAAGAATTCAGATATTCTACTAACATCAGACCAGGCTGGGCATACAGTTAGCTTTGCCTTATAGTTGGCTTTGCCATTCCCTTTGGGAAGAATTTTACAAAAAAAAATTTTTTATAAACGTTCCGTTTCATACGCTAGTATACGCACATACGCCTCGCCACTCAACACGTCGCCATTTCAAGTTACGCCTCAGTCCCTTTCTATCTTAACCTTTTTAACGAAGTGTGAAAGGGATAGTAACACAATTTAATGGAAGTGAGGTTTAACTAGGTTTATGAATAACAGCATAAATATTTATTTCTCAAAACACATATATTGTTACAGAAAGACTGTCTCTCCCAACAAGAGCTGCTCCCCATACAATACTACCACCGGCCCGTCAAGTTGCCGCAGTGGGGGTCCGCGCCAGGGCCGCTGCAAGGCGTCGTAGCCAGCTTGAGCACGTACACGGGGGTCGAACGGGCCTTTTTGGATGAATTAGCGAAACTGCTTGGCGCTACGTGAGTTTATTTATTTTACGCCATTTTTTATTGAACTTTTTACAATATTATGTATAAGTAATTTATTTATTTATTCATTCAGAAATCTAACAGACTTAAATATAGTTTAACAAATTGACAAGGTCTTTTTTTACCCCCTTTATTGTATTTTTTTATGAAAATATAAGTAAATATAAGGGACCCATATTTTTTCCTTTATTAAAATAGCGTCGTTTTCATTACTTAAAATCTAAGTTAAGATCGTGAAAATTAAAAAGGGTAAGTGACTATGACGTCACATTACTAAAATAGTGTCGTTCCAAAATCGGTGAATTACCACGTTTTCGGTATTTGTAAGAGTGTGGTCATTGCATTTTTTTTTGTGGCCTCGCCAAATATGATTCTGACTACCTAGAAAGTATTTAAAAAGTGTTACAAACAAAAATATAATGTATTACTTGGCTGTACAGGTTAGATTCCCTTTGCCAACTACGTCAGAGTCACAGTACTTCCGTAATGCCTAATTTTACACAAAACATTTTTTTTCTTCGGAATATATCTACGAAAAAGATTCTGAAAAAAATTCTACGTATTCGGAGAGACAAAATTTTGAAATGGTATTTTCTCTTAGGATGTTAATAATTTTTAGACCTTGTCAATTAGATTAAAATTAAATATTTGTATTGACTTCGCAGTACTCAACTCCGATTCTGTCGACGCAATACTACCGACGCTCTAGCGTCGACCCACCTCATCTGTCCCTCACCGCTTGGAGACAAGTACATAGGTGCCTTGAAGTGGGGTCTACCAGCAGTCAAGGGGGAGTGGCTGCTCGAATGCGCCAGTCGAGGCAGAAGAGTCAGCGAGGTGGAGTTTCTTGTTGGAGAGACGAAAGGTAAATGTTTACACAAATGTAATGGGCTAGTTGAGAAGTATCGAAAATTAAATGTTTTTCATTATTATTTCAAAATAGACATTAAGTCATGATCAACTGTGAAATCAATCAGTATTATTGTTGCACCTACTTGATTTTTATATATTGTATATAATTTAATGTTGTGAAATAAATATTGTTGTGCTTATACTTGACTTTTAAATATTATAATAGAAAATATCTCTATAATATAATAGAAATAATCTCTTTTGAGATAAGCTCGCCCTTTGTGCCAATATGTTTATCTTGTAATTTTATTTATATATTTGTGTTGTACAATAAAGTGTTAAAACAAAACAAACAAAATAATGTGACATGATAATGATAATGAAATAATTTAATTGATATTATAATGATGTAATTAATGACAAAATTAAATGTATAGGTAATATAACTGTAATGCTATACTTTTTAATGAATAAATAAATAATCAAAATTATCACCCTAATCAAATTTGACCATATTGTCATTAGCGAACATTTTCTGATTAATTTAACGTGATATTGAACACAAAATCGCAATCGTCGCGTCGTTTCCCGACATTTTCCAAAGTCCCAAGTGTGCTGTTAATTTTTTTATCATTGTGTCTCCTCTTTTTTTCTTTGCAAAGTGGTGTAAAGTTAAATTCAAATAAATGTTGACATACAACTCTTGCCCAGTCTATCTCTATTTGTAAATGTAAATTTAAAAAAATATTTATAAATTTGCAAAAATGTACAGTCATGAGTAATAACATAGAAACATCCTTAAAATTCAAATTCATGTAACAACTTTAAATCGCAAAAATAAGTATGCTAAACTGTGGCCAATAATTATGTAAACGCTAAATTGTATCAAAATAAAGTACACACCCCACCAAGCAAATGTTGTACAAGGGGTGTGTACTTTATTTTGATACAATTTAGCGTTTACATAATTATTGGCCACAGTTTAGCATACTTATTTTTGCGATTTAAAGTTGTTACATGAATTTGAATTTTAAGGATGTTTCTATGTTATTACTCATGACTGTACACAACGTGCTTACTTGCAATAAAGAATTTTTTTTTTTTTTTTTTGACTTTGGGCGATTGAAACAAATCATTCTGCATTGAAAAACGGATTCGTTATTTCACAGCACCTTCACTACCTATAACAGAGAACCAGTCCGAGCCGGAATTAGAACCAAATCCGAGTACAGACAAAGAAAACGCGATGTTACCACCAGTCGATATAAACGTACCGCGACGCGGGTCCATTCCTACGGGAAGAGATTCACTGAAAGGTGGTAAGTAAAACAAACTATTATATAAGTCACTCTGATTGAAATAATCGAACGAAGTACTTAGTTTTATATAATGTACTAGTACTTCGTTCGATGATTTCTATAAGTTACTCTGATTGATATTATCGAACGAAGTACTTAGTCTGATATAAAGTAATTGTAGTTCGTTCGATTATTTCAGATATTTCACTCTATTTCACATTGTATTCATTTACATTCGAGGCAAAGAAATCTGAAAGAATTGAAGGAGGTAGTCTGAATTAGTCTAGTCATAGCCTGAAAAAAGGACGAAATCGTCTGAAATATTGGAATGAAATGGTCTCTTAGAAATAATCGAACAAAGTGATCTTTTAAAATAATCTAACGAAGTATGCAGACCACATGTGTCCAACAATGGGAACTATGATGTCCTTGATTCATAATCATCATCAGTCTATTTATATTGCCACACTGCTCGGGCACAGACCTTCGGGCACTGCGGATTGGCGGATTTCACATGCCTTAGATTTTTTGCCTTCTACTGCATGTTTCATCACGATGTTTTCCTTCACCGTTTTCAGAGCACTCTGTAAATGTACGTAAGATTTTCCGTCGAAAAATCCGAGAATAACTCATTGGTATATGGCTGCCCTTTTTTTGTCCCAGGTAAAACACGTTTACGTATACCACCACACCCGTGTTGATTATGTCGGGCTCGCCGCCCTGAAGGGGCGGAATATCAACTAAACTTTCTGGGGTGTTTCACCTCGTGCCATTGAGCCACCAAGTTCTATATCCTTGAATATTTTTCTGTATTTGTCCAACCGCACCCGCAGGGACCTGAAAAGTATTTTTAACTATTCTTTCAACGGCGCTGCTGCAGCAGCCGAATCCCTCAAGCGGCGCAAGTATAGTAGCCTCGACAGAGGCTACATATTTGTGCCGTTTGGGGTAGAGACGCTGGGTCCGTGGGGGCCGGGAGTGATGGAGATTTTGAAAGATCTGTCGGCGCGGCTCGTGGAGTCCACGCGTGACCAAAATGCTGGCCTGTATTTCGCCCAAAGGATCAGTCTAGCGATCCAGAGGGGAAATGCCGCCAGCATTTTGGGCACGTTGCCGGACAACGGGGATCGGTTGAACTATCTGTAATGCTAAGCCATTCAGATAGTTCGCCACTGCTCCTGTGGCGAAATCCAGAGCATGTGACACGTCACCGACAACTGTCCGCAATGGTCAATTGAGAGTGGTCTTGTCAAGATCCATAAGGCTGACGAGGACGTGATTGAGTGGCTGGACAGCCTCCCACTCACGGTCTGATCTCCTGTCACGTCGCCGTGACCATACGAAAAATAAAAATAAATTCAGATAGTTCAACCGACCTATTGTATATATAGTTTTTAGTTTAGTTTATATTTTCTAGGTTAATATAATAATAATTGTTTTCGAAATAAATGTTTCATCCTTCTTTCAACTATGAATTGTTGTTCAGATGGCGATAGCGAGATGTCGCCAGCGTCGCGGTATATAGCGATGGCGCGGCAAGGCCTGCTCGGCGGCGACTCGCAGGAGACACCCAAACGCGTGCAAAATATTAAGGAAGACGCGAGACAAGGTTAGTCGTGACAACAGACCACGTTACTAACCCCGTAACTTTGCTCTAAAAAGAAAAGCGAAAAGTTTTTTGGAGGGATGTAATTTCAAATTTACAGTTTTCGGATTTTCTTCTTGCCAAATTTCATGATTCTAGGTCAACGGGAAGTATCTTATAGATTTTGAGGTTTTTTTGCTTTTTCATATAAATATGCGACAAAATTCGACATAGTCAAAGTCAAATTTCTTTATTGCAAGTAAGCACGTTGTGTACATTTTTGCACGTCAATATATTTTTTGAATTTACATTTACACCACTTTGCAAGGAAAAGGTGCCAACGCTGAGGAGAAAAAGTGGCAAAAAACTCTCAGCCCAAAGATGTGCTATCTTTTAAAATAATATTACACAATTACTTAATAACTAGGTATTATACAACTATTACTATTGTTAGTAATCTAGACTTTATCCCTCATGTCAACCGGCGACACACACCATGCATGTTCATCGTTTAAATAGTCATCTATCCTGTAATACGCCTAATAAACGGCCATATCTTTTGATTGCGTTAACGTAGAAAGTTGATTTTTTCACGGCTGCATGAGTTTACAGACCTGAGTATTTGGTATTAATTTCAATTCCGTCCACGCGTTTCTGAGATATAGGTCTTGACAGACGGACAACAAAGTGATCCTATAAGGGTTCCTTTTAGTTCAACCCTAAAAAAAAACTCGACTGCAAAAATATATCCAATTTTGAGTAACTTTTTATACCCTATGACACACCCGTAATCAAGACGAATGTAACGATACCTCATACACCAAATTCCTTCATACAGTATGGCAGGAAGGAATGGACTTACATACACCCGAAAAACATTACCCTCTTTGTGGGACAGTCGGATAATAATTCGCTTGTTTCTGTCAGAAGGCGACTGCGCCATCAGAACGCCTCCCCTAGACGATGCGCTATCAACGCCTAATCTACGCGGCCTCAGTCCCACTACTAGGAGACGGATACAGGCCGTGCGAAGAGGCGAGATGCCGTCGGACCCTATAAGGACACCTACAGACCCATGTGAGTTGAGTAACAGTTTTGATTTGCGGTTAGTCCTTGCCTGCTACGTGGAAGCCCGTACTCAGGGCCGTATCCGATGTTAGGAGTGTGAGTGAATGCAGAGTAGATACTGCGTGACAGGATCTAACGTGAGTGGCGGTAACTCCCCGACAAGTGAGATCGATCAACGAATCCAGCTACAGCCATCGAACGCACCGTCGTCGGCGGCGGGACAAGTTATGTCGGAGCGCGCACAGAGGGCGCTGATCCGCAGTGCGCGAAGAAACGTCAACGGCGACGCGGGCGTGGCGCGCTCACCTTGAAAAAGACCGTCGCAATCGGTCGAAACTGTCGGTCTAATTGCCGACTTTAACAATATAAGTGAGTGATTTTTTTATATATATATTTATTTAGTTGGAACAAAAAACAGGTTACAGTAAGTATTACTTAATTACTTAAACTTAAGATATTTAAAGTAACTGTATCCCCAACAACATTGTTCACGGATAAGTATAGATGTTACATGATGCTGCGACAGCTCGAACCACACAAAACAGGTATATGTAGGTACACACAGCAGCACAAAAATGGCCACACTTACTGTACGATCGCACCCACACACCTGACATATTTAAAAATTAAAAATAAAATTTATTTTAACATAAATAAGTTAATCTGGTCTTAAATACTTATACTAAGTATATTATATTATATACTATTTTAAATACCAATATGTATGTATTGTAAATTACATCAAATATTAAAAATTAAAACTGGTCATTCATAAGAAATTCTATGATTGACTTCCTATAACTGGCTTCGGTCAGTAAAAATATGTCGATATCACAAAACTTGACATTGTAATCAGTGACAATGCGTCGCAGGGGCGCGTGCACGCCGGCCTTCGTCCGACTGACATCAGACGCAAAAAGGCGGCGCGGGCACGCCGCTCGTTGAGCATTTTGATACGTACGGTAACATAGCTTATTATTCAGTGCAATACAATCATAATACAATCACGTGATACAATACGTGATATGCGTTTATATATAATAATTTGTAGTAATGGCTCACTATAGTTTTAATTCTAAAAGTTTTGATTTCATTTAGTTTTTGAATTGTCCCTGTGAAATTCCAAGTGTGTAGTGAGTGATGGGCCGCCACAGCTGTCGTAGAACCGATGGCTGGCAGAGACTTGATGTAAAAGGCTGAAATTAGGGTTGAGTGTTTTGTTTTGCAATTGACTACGGGCTGATGATAGAAAATAAATTTTAATAAAATGAAATTGTAGTAGTTTATAAGCTGCTGGTTTTCCATATCATAATAAAAATAAAATAAAAGAGAGTGGTCTGAGTGTGCGCAGAATAGAGATGAGTGGAAGGGGTGGGCAGGGGGGGGAGGCATTTGACCAGCAGTGGGACATTGCAGGCTATTAAATAAATAAATAAACAACTTATCACAGTCGAGAAGAACATCGCGACTCCGGACAGTGACTTCGGCGCGGCGCTACGTCCCGGCTCCGGCCGCATGTCGCCCGAGGCGCGCAAGAGACTGTGGATGGTCGTCAACGACTTGCCCACCAAACAGGCGACGACGGAACGAGACAAACATACGGTGAGTACAGTCGAAGACAGAGATAAGTATACAGGGGACCTCAATAAGGTTGAGATTTTCTCAAAAACTATTGGCCCGATTTAAATAATTATTTTACAGTTACATAGTTTTAACTTTTATCTATTATACAGTGAAAGAATTTTTGCAATAGGTCAAATAGTTTTTGAGATAATCTCAACCTTAAAAACCCTCCTGTACACCTTTCTCTGTGTTCCACCGTACCTAAGGCCCGTATTAATAGTCTGAGCTCAAACCTGCCCAAGAGCGAATTCAGTTGATACACTCACAAGACGTGATCACCATCTCAAGTATGTCATTTATTAATAAACCAACCTTGAGAGCGTATCACGTGGTGCCTTTCTCAAGTCGCGTTTCGCCTGCAATCAGCAAACACGTTCTCAAGAGTGAGCTTGACAGTTCTCTTGAGAACTGAGTTTTGTTTATTAATACGGCGTTACTCACGTTATACCCGATTCCTAAACGCGCGCCTAAGTTACGTTTATTAATACGAACGCTTTCTTGAGGTCGTTCTCCAGATTGACTTCAGAGCTGAGAGTGATTTATTAATACGGGCCCAAGACACTTTCACACAAACACTCACCCATCTTACACAAGTACACACCGACCCTAGTATAGTTCAAAGGGAAGATAGCACTAGGCTATCTTAGTTCAAGCTCGTTATCATACCGAATATCAGGTATATATTCTGGCAGGGAAGAGGTGCATGTCGAACAGCGCTGCAAACCTCGGTGTCAGCTCAGCTGAAACATGCACCTTTTGCCACACCACTTAGCATAACTATATTGGATTATAACTTACTACTTGATTGATTTTTTGTAAGCTTATGTTATTGGTGTATGGCAATAAACATATTTTCTATTCTATTCTAAGACCTAGATATCGAAAGTACAATTGAAATCTAACCGTTGTAAATACTGCGAGTACTTCATTTACTGAATCTTACATTAAAAGTGTAATAAAATGTCATCCTTGCTTTTGAGATGGGTCTAGTTCACGACATCGAAAACGCTACATCGACGTGTCACTGTATATCGATGGTACGCTATAACGATGGTACGCTACATCGACAGTACGCTATATCGATGGTACGCTGCATCGACAGTACGCTATATCGATGGTACGCTGCATCGACAGTACGCTATATCGATGGTACGCTGCATCGACAGTACGCTATATCGATGGTACGCTGCATCGACAGTACGCTATATCGATGGTACGCTGCATCGACGGTACGCTATATCGATGGGACGCTGCACCGACAGTATGCTACATCGACAGTACGCTATATCGATGGTACGCTACATCGACAGTACATCATATCGACGGTACGCTGTATCGAAGACTTAGGTGAGAGCTCGACTACACAAATCTCGGCCGATGGTCGAGTGGTAAAAAGACCAGAACTATCAGAACCTGTCAGAACTCTCCAGAACCCATCAGAATCCGTCAGAACCTGTCAGAACCAGAAGTTTCATCATCATCATCAGCCCGTATCAGTCCACTGCTGGACGTAGGCCTCTCCCAAAGCGCGCCAATCAACCCTACTCTCGGCCCTCTGCATCCAGTCCCTGCCAGCCATTTTGCGAAGGTCATCCCTCCATCTGGTCGGGGGGCATCCCACACTACGTTTACCCGTTCGTGGCCTCCATTCGAGAACTCGTCTACCCCATCGGTTATCGGTTCTACGACAGATTAATACAGATGAAGAAAAAATAGATAGATAAAATGATGATAGATAAAAGACAGAAGTTTAATAATTAATATTATACGCGTATTATATTATGTCTCGTTTGTATGTCCTAAGTTCCTAACTAAACAGTTGACCTATAATTTGTGGGTTTCTGGTCCCCATGTAAATAATTTAATTATCAATACTTTTCAACATTCGTATTTGTATTGACAGCCGCTATCGGAGATCCGCAACAGGTTCCTGGCTCAATTCAACGGGGACGCGACCACGCCGCCGGTAGAACACCCTGTAGCGCCACGCAAGTTACAATTGCGGGTAAACATCTATTTTGACTCATATATTTTATTGCAAGTAACATTAGCTGGTAGATAATGGGCTTGTAGGCCAGTTGCAGGTACACGTTGAAGACGATCGGACAAGTTAAGCAACGTGCGTGTCACGGAATGACAAGGTCGCCGGTTCAAGTCCTGCCCACGGCAAGAATTTTTTCATCATGTTCTGATTTATTCACCGAGCATGGATGCGTAATTCAAAATCTCAATATTATTTTATTGAATTTCAATTATCGATGTTAATATTTCAGGATAACATCGACACACCACCGGCTAAAATGGCGAAGTTATCTGAAAAACAGGTGAGCTATCAGATATAATAATTCGCCTTAAATTAATTTCGATTTCTTACTGTTTTCTTAATTCTTCATGTACTTTATTCTTATTACAGAGTGCCGGCGGCCTATCGACTGAAGCGAACGATAGCACAAAAAGCACTTCAAGCGCTGCGAGCGCGCTGCCTCCGGAAGTAGACGCTCAGTTACAGAAGCTGAGCGCAGCGCTTAGCGGGCTGACGTCACAGCGCGCACGGCGGTCCACTAGAGACTCCATCAGTCGACCTGTTGGTATGTTTTTTTTTTTTAATTCAGAAATCTGCATACAGGAGACTGAAAACGTTACACAATTTCACATGGAGTGTTACGGAATGTAGTTCCGTAAACAGGTAGAATCGTCTGTCTGTCTGTCAAGACCTATATCTCCGAAACGCGTGGACGGATCAAGTTGAAATTAATTCCAAATACTCAGGTCTGCAACCTCATGTAGCCGTGAAAAAATCAAACTTCTACGTTAACGCAATCAAGAGATATGACCGTTTATGTCGCATTTTACACACTAGACAACAATATAGACAATACTACTAAACCCAAACTTACTAAAAAAAACTATCATTTAAACCTATATATCATTTAATTTACTGTCCACTATTATTACAACACACTATGCAATTACTACACGAATCACTTTTACCTCAATACAACACTCAATTACAAATAAGTAATCACCCACCTATTCACTAACTGGTAACTAACTTAAGCGACTATAGGTCCAAGAACACTGGTTTGTACATACTCACTGGTGTAACCGCGAGTCACTGGTAGTCGCAGCACAGGGAAACCTATCGCGGACACTAGAATTCCATCTGCACAGTATTCAGCCTTTCTTGTGTAATATAAATTTAAGCTGAAATAAGTTTGTTTTGTTACTGAGCGGGGGTGACTGCGATTTCAATCGTTATGGTTATCGTTTTCATTTTGACACTTGAACGATATACATTGCTGCGTTTCGTTGTCGTTTGTTAAAACTTGCAAAAACATAGCAGCAATGTATAGCGTCCATGTGTCAAATTGAAAACGATAACGATTGGAAGTCGCGGTCACCTCACAGTACTTAGTTTCTAGTTTTCCATTTTTTTTTAAATAAATAGTTTTCTCGCATGTTTGTATGAAAATGCAAGGGAATCAAAACCTATAGGGTACTTCCGACTCGCACTTTGCCGGTTTAGTATAATTTTATAATATCCATAATGCGTTTACGCACATTGAAACAATCATTTAGAGGGGTGGGCCAATCGTAAAAGATCTCTACATGTTATGTTTATTTTGCGTAGGCCCCGAATCCGAGCCCGGGCCGGAGTCCCAGCCGAACACAGTGGGTTGGGACGACACGACGCCCCAACAAGCACAGCAAGAGACGGTCGAGACGCCACCGCTGCCTCAGATCAAACGATTTATGCTGTCTTCTAACGTAGACGTAAGTACAGCGCAAGCGTAATACATATATAATATTTTCTTGCATATGCGCTATGCGAAACGAAAATCTAAATGACAAATGGACATTTTTTTTAATATTAATTAAGGGCATCCCATGAGTCAATTAGCGCCGCCAATCTTGAAAAAATAATATCTTCCAAATTTATTAAAAAAGCTATTTACAAAATGTTTATTAGGATGAATACTATTTTTCAATATACAATACATGGTATAATTGCGACAAGCAAAGTTGTAGTTCACAAATGTGCCAAAAACGGTAGTTTTTCGCAATTATGCAAACTACAACTTACCCACATTGAATCACGTTATAAATAAGCATTTAAAAATAGTATTTATCGTAATAAACATTTTGTAAATAGCTTTATTAATAAAATTGATTATATTGGAAGATATTATATTTTTAAGATTGGCGGCGCTAGTTGGCTCATGGAAGGCTCTTAATTAAAAACATGATTTCTATCTGCAATGTTATATTAGACATGAATTTGAGTAATTGCACAATTACTGGATAGATGTCGCTACCGTCCCTAAGACGAGAATATGGAGACAAAATTCACGATCTGGGTACGAAACCACGGTGGCTCTGTTGGAATAGAGCGTGCCAGGGAATGGCGAGGTCACGGGGTGAATCCCGGTCGTGATGAAATTTTTTTTCTCCATATTTTATATTTAATACTAGCTGTACCCCGGGCACAAAATGATAGACCAGCTTCAATGGTCACGTAGTTTTGAAGGTGGGGCAAAGCTCCATTGAAATGTGGCAATGTCTTTTTGACGAGGCCTTGATTTGACAATATAATTTCCATTTTGATTCCAGAATCGAGAAGAAATAATAGAAATGATCCAATACCTGGGCGGGGAAGTTTGCGAAGGAACCGAATTGGACCTGGAAGCGAGTCATTTGCTATGCGCTGCCCCGGGACGGAGCGAGAAGATGCTCGGGTCGGTAGCGGCCGGGAGGTGGGTGCTGCACCCAGCGTACATAGCTAGGAGTCGAGCGGCTGGCAGCTTCTTACCGGTGAGTGGAGTAATAGCTTTGAAAGACCTTTTTTTTTACCCAGGTAAAACATGCAAAATCATGTACCTCCACGCCCGGGGGAGCGTGTTGATTATGTCGGGCTCACCGGCCTGAAGGGGCAGCATACCGACTAAACCTGGGGTGTTCCACCTCGTGCCATTGTTGCCGAGCCACGGGAACTGCGATACATCCGCGACCCGAGCACTCCCCATTGTGGGCTGTACTAGCCCACAATGTATAATCCATTCATCCATCACCTTCCTCCTCCCCGTCTGAGCCTCGATCCACTCAGGCGCTTCAGCTTTGAAAGACCTATCTCCCGTCTTCTAAGCCCTGTTTATTTATTTATTTTATTAAGGGACTCGATAGTTCGTCATTTGCCAATGTCATGTACAGAATATTCAAGATATCATTGTCTTCTCTTTCTCCAGAGGAGTCGCCGTAGCGTCATCACTCTGGACGAAGCAGCTCGACAGTCACGTTCACTCCCGAGCTCGTAGCGGGACTCTTGATAATTGCTTGAAACTACAGATCTTTCATGAATTATCCAATAAATGGACCATTCCGACACCACTGCGACTTCTTTGAAGGAAGATAGAAGACTATTATATATTGAATTTTCTGTAACATGACATTGGCAAATGAAGAACTGTCGAGTCTATTAATAAAATAGATAATAACCTTTGACTTTGACATTCCAGGAAGAAGACTTCGAGTGGGGCAATCCAAAGGCAACGTGTTTGCCCGCGCTCTCAGGCGGCGAGCGCACCCTAGCACGCGCGGCGCACCGGTGGCGCTCGGCCAGAGCGACTGGAGCGCCCGGGCCATTCGCGGGAGTCACCGCGCTGCTACACGTGCCGGCCGCCAGGCGACGGCTGTTGGCTAGGCTTGTTACTGCGGGGGATGGAGTGGCCCCGGATGAGGAGTAAGTATTTCATTTCATTTATTCTTTATACACAATATAATGTACAGGCGGACTTAATGCCATGCGGCATTCTCGACCAGTCAACCTTTGGCTTCCAGATAAGGATAAGGCGGTGCGATGTTTACCAGAGAATCGTAACAAAATTCAAAAATTTAATTATACTCTTTACTAAAGTACAAAATTTATTTATATATATTACATACCACATATTTATGATATAATACATACCATACACAGAAGTATTTATAGGCAGGAGTTGATTTACGATATAACGTTCATCAAGAGCTCGGTGGCTCAGTGGTTGGGTCAATGGACTTGCGATACGGAGGTCATTCACGTTTTATATATGATAAACTAGCTTGTACCCTGCAACATCGTTTGCGTAGAGGAGGAGGATGGAGGAGATCAGGAGGCAGATCTTCCTCTCTGGATCCTTGTTTCCACATCACATACCGCCATGGCTTCTAGCCTATGAGCTGTCCGGATATTTCAGCTATCTCCTAGTGAAACTCCCATCAAAATCCCATCAGTAGTAATGGCGTGATACTTGCACCAAGTCACAGACAAACAGACAAAAATTCTAAAAATTATTGTTTTGGCATCAGTATCGATCCTAAAACACATTACAATTATTCTTTTCAAAAAATATCCAATGTACAGACACAACTTTTTTTACAGTGTTATTATATGTATAGATTATTATGTAATACGTACTGAGTGGATCGAATTTGTTTTCTTATTTTAAATTATAATTTATCTTTGTTTCGGTTCTCTTGAAAATGGCGGGAAACGACGGTTGCGAAATTATTTCATAATTTTCCTTTTAATGTCTACAGGGACTATTTTGTGTTTAATATCACGCGAAATTAATCAGAAAATGTTCGCGAATGACAGTACGTTGAAGTTATTGGATTATTTGTGCAAGATCTGAAGTTTCAAGCTTTTATCAAGAGTTCCCGCTACAAGCTCGGGAGTGAACGTGACTGTCGAGCTGCTTCGTCCAGAGTGATGACGCTATGGCGTCTCCTCTGGATGAAGACATGAAGGCGCGGCTACTCAGGGCGAAGACGCTACTGCGACTCACCTGGAGGAAGATAGAAGACTATTGAATATATTGAATTTTCTGTAACATGACATTGGCAAATGACGAACTGTCGAGTCCATTAATAAAATAAATAAATAAATATCTTTGTTTCAGACCACCATACTCGGACGACAGCGTAACAGTATGTTTCGCCGACATCAAGCGGTACCCTCTGTCCAGTCGCGACGCAGCGTGGCTCGTATCCAAGAGAATCCCTGTTTGCGCGCCGGTACTACTGAGTTCCTATCTCACTGACGACACACCACCGATACCTACTGATCATTGTCTACCAGATTTTAGAGTATAAAATCTATACTGAAATGTTTCTAATGATATGAATAAGCAAAATTACTTTGAGGGTCACCTAGAGTGGTCTAGAATCTAAACTGAACGGGATTCACTGGACTTAAAGATAGATAAAGCATTTATTCATTTCTACAACACACAATACATATACACAGAAGAAATACACAATTGGTAGATAAATATAGATAACTAAAATAAAGAAGGTTACAATATAAATAGAAAGAATACAATTATACAATAATGAAAGTAATTTAGACGCCCAAAATTACTTCAAGGGTGACCTTTTCCTACCAAAAGATGAAGGCTCCTTTCTAAGACACGCCACCGATACCCACTGATCATTGACTACCAGATTTTAGAGTATAAAATCTAGACTGAAAAGTTTCCAATGACACGAATAAGCAAAATTACTTTGAGGGTCACCTACAGTTGTCTAGAATCTAAACTGATAAAGGTTCACCGGAATTAGGCGCCCAAAATTACTTCAAGGGTGACCTTTTCCTACCAAAAGAAGAAGGCTCGTTTCTAAGACACGCCACAGATACCGACTGATCATTGTTAGATTTTAGAGTATAAAATGACAATGCCAGATTCTGCCCCACCATCAACCGATGGGGTAGACGAGTTCTCGAATGGAGTCCACGAACGGGTAAACGTAGTGTGGGACGCCCCCCGACCAGATGGAGGGATGACCTTCGCAAAATGGCTGGCAGGGACTGGATACATGGAGGGCCGAGAGTAGGGTTGATTGGCGCGCTTTGGGAGAGGCCTACGTCCAGCAGTGGACTGATACGGGCTGATGATGATGATGATCAACCGCATGATGAACAAGATAACGAATAAATGTAAAAATATCTCCGTTTTTTTATTAAAATTATTGGTTTAAAATAAAGTTTTGTACAAGTTGCGAGTCGAAAAAACAGCTTAAGTAAGAATTCAGAAAATAGTATGAAATCGAAGCGAATTATTCATTGTTTTTGAAAGCTAAAACTAGCTTTTGAATTATGAACATTATACATGAGCACTTATAAGTGCTACCGCGCGGTGGTCGAGCCGCGCTTATATGCGCCATAGCGTTTCATAAGCAAAATTACTTCAAAGGTGACCTAGAATGTCGCCCCTTAAGGTCCAGTCTAGAGAATCTGTTTCCGGTCGTATACCGTTGATCCATTCGGCTAGAGGGCATCCAACACTGCGTCTGTATTTCTCAAATAATTAGTAAATTATTTAATTTTAAATATTATGCTCTATACCGCAGCCCAAATCAAGTGTCTTATTTTGTAAACAAATATGATTGTCTAATTACCTGTTGTAACGTGACACTGAAGAAACTGATTCATTAAACCTGTTCATCATTGTGAAAATAAAGTTATCCGATCTAATAATGTGCAAATAACTATGTAATAATCACAGAACAGCTTAAAATGTTACTAGGGTAGGGTAGTTCTTGTTTACAAAATAGGACACTTGATTTGGGCTTCTGTATAGTATTGTAACTATTGTTGTAACGTCTGTTGATCTCTTGTTGGACATAAGGATGCCTTAGTCGAGATTGTTGGACTTATTTTATTTGTTAATATTGTAGGTAGATTGTAAAATATTGAAATATAGAATTATTTCTGATTTATGTATTTATTTTTATTTACTATTGAAGACTATTCTAGTATTCGTCCCCGCAACACTTACTACCTAATCGGAATGATGTTAATTTTTAACCGATTACCGAAAGGAAGAGGGTAATGTTTTGCGAGTGTATGTATGTCGGTCGTTTATAGATTCTTGTAGGGTATGAGGTGTCATTTTTTTGTTTTTATAATATTTGCCTTGGTGTTTACTATAGCCGTGTTTCTGTGCAATGTTACTAGTCCGAGGAGATCGTAGTGAAGTTGAAAGTAGCGTTGAAAACGATCGTATAAGTTAAGCAATTTCGAGGTCATGTACCTGGATGGGTGACCGCTAGTGCCATTTTCATCTGAGCCCCTCCGTGCCTCTGAAAGCACGTTAAGCAGTTGGTCCCGGTTACTGTCGCTCGGCAGCAGTCGTTAGGCCACGTCAGAGTTACCCAGGTAAAATATGCTAGATCATGTGTCACCACGCCCGGGGGAGCATGTTGGTTATGTCGGGCTCACCGCCCTGAAGGGGCAGCATACCGACTAAACGTTCTGGGGTGTTCCACCTCGTGCCATTCTTGCCGAGCCACGGGAAACTGTGATACATCCGACGGACGGCCTGAATAACTCTGACAATAGGTTTGATCATAACTACACGAGAAAGAAAGACTAAAGAATCTACAATAATTATCAAAAATGAACTTCATTTTATCATCTGTAACTTATAAATATTTTTTCCTAGGAATCAATTCAACACGTACATTCGCCGGTCTTACTTGGACTTGCTGTTTGCTGTACTTAATCTTACCACCATCTATAGTAGTTTTAACTGTAAAATGACGCAAAACTTGAACTATTCCCGTCTTTGCTTGAAGTCTAGCGTATCTTAGTCCAATGCAGTTCCTTCTACCTTTTCCGAAAGGCTGATAACTTACCTCATGACCTTTCAAATCTTGAGAGAACCTCTCTGGTTTAAAAACTTCGGGTTCAGGATAAAACTTAGGGTCATAATGCAAATCGAAAACTGGAATAAACATCCTTGTTCCTTTTTCAATTTTGATATTTCCCGGCAATATTGTATCTTGGACGCATTGTCTGTTCAAAAATCCAATCGGAGGATGCATTCTCAAAGCTTCGCTTAACACTTTATCTAAATATTCCATTTCGTATACTGCATCGTATGTGAGTTCAGGGTATTTAACAAAAATATCATCGATTTCTTTGTGAACCTTTTCGAGTATTTCAGGATTTCTCCCTAGTTCTGTAAACGTGCCATAGATGGCAGTAGCTGTTGGTTCAACACCGGCTATGAAGAAGAAAAACGCTTGAGCGGCTAACAGCTCATCAGTCGGTTCTAATTCAAGACCAGTTTCTGGATCTCTCATCATTCCATCCTTTTGTAATTTAATACAGATATCTGCGAAGTCATATCGCTTCACATTCTCTTTCTCCCTCTGTCGTATTACATTCTTGATTGCTCCAATAAAAAACTTTTCGTGCTCTTTAAAAATTGTCACTCCTAACGCGTTTGATAATCGGGTACTGATTGCAACTAATATAAACTTAATGTTCTTTGTGAAATTAGTTGAAAGGGCAGTTTTAGCCATTTGAAGAAACGGCGACTCGAAGATTGAATTAGCATTGATGCCAAAAACAGCGGCACCTACCGCCGCACTGCAGAAAGTATTCAATACATCGTAAACGTCAGTTTTTAACTGAGGATTATCTTTTAAGTATTGGGCGAAATCTTTAGCGCTCTTATCGATAATATAAAACATATTCTTCATTTTCATTGCAGTGAACAACGGAGTCATGTGTTGTCGCATCAATTTCCATCTGTTCCCTTGCATAAAAAGCAAATTATCTGCTAAAATATCGTTTTTACTGATTTCTATAGCTCTGTGATTGAATGATTGAAAGTCGGTCTGCATTACATGGTGAATGATTTCTGGATCTATTAAATAAAGGGCTGGCGTGAAAAAGTTTCCGAAACCTACCATTGGTTCGTTGGGATATAATCTGTAGAGGTCTCCGAAGATTTCGAATGCCGAACGATCTTGCGTCATGAATTCCCATGTTGGGCCCATAACCTTATTCTTGCTGTGAAACTTGACACCACGTTTCTTCCAATAGTTCTCATTGTATAATCCGTTAAAATACACCAATAATATCACGATTGTTATTAAAACTATAAATATAAACATTTTTACGTCCGCAAAGCGTCAAGGTTGATTGTTGACTTATCTTTAAGGAAACTTCCGACCGTATTCAATTAAAGAAGCCGATGAGGTGACGCCTTATACATATTGTGATTGCAACATAGGTACGTTGAATTACAATTTGTTATCCAACGTAAATTGGTAACCTACAGTAAATTATTAAGGAGAGAAATAAATACATTTATTAGATGGCAGAAAGGCTCAAATGATTTAAATTAGTTTTCGTAAAAGATAATCCCTCGGAATAAGTATACCTACAGTAATAATAATTAAAAATGCGAAAAGTGGTCGAGGTTCCATCCAACGTACAGTCGACAGCAGATCAATGGTTGCAGTACGATTTCAAATCTTACGACACAAATAATAAGAACTGTCAAAAGTAAAAAGTGTTACCATTGATCTGCTGTCGACTGTACCTATTGTTGCTATGACATTTTGTATACAGTAACTGCTAAATCTCATTAAGGGCCTTCCATGAGCCAACTAGCGCCGCCAATCTTAAAAAAATAATATCTTCCAATATAATAAATTTTATTAAAAAAGCTATTTACGAAATGTTTATTACGATAAATACTATTTTTTAAATGCTTATTTATAATGTGATTCAATGTCGGTAAGTTGTAGTTCGCATAATTGCGAAAAACGGACGTTTTTGGCACATTTGTGAACTACAACTTAGCTTGTCGCAATTATGCCATGTATTGTATATTGAAAATTAGTATTCATCCTAATAAACATTTTCAGCCTTACTTATAATCGATGATTAAAATTAATACCTTGTTTAACAATTGTTTAAAAATAATGTTTACTTATAAACGCTATTTAAAGTTATTCAACTCCTGAAGAACCGAATAAGTAGCTGTCAGTTTATACAACGTCGTATGCTTAATTAACAAAATGGCGGACCGAATTCGGAACAGCTGATTCCATTTGATACTGATGATTACTTTTTTAAGGACTTTGGAGTAGGCATTAGTCATTACCCCAATTTAGGCCAAATTTTCGTTCTTTTTTTGAATACATTCAGCAGTGTTACCGTACCTAAATATTTTTTGGTGTTTAAAATGACGATTAGCTAATCACTGCTTAAATAACGTTTATAATTAAAAAAAAGGTTAATCACTTATTAACAGTTTAAATAATGATTAGCTAATATGTTGCTCAGTGCTTGATTAGTGATTTTTTATAAGTAAGAGGGTTTGTAAATAGCTTTTTTAATAAAATTGATTAAATTGGAAGATATTATTTATTCAAGATTGGCGGCGCTAATTGGCTCATGGTAGGCCCTTAAGTTATCTATAAGTACGCATATCAACAGATTTCTGATTTGATAGGGCAGAGATAAACAAAATGACTGTCTACGATTTATGTTTAGTGTTATTATGATTTTATACACTTTGTTGGACAAGTAACAAAATTACCAATAAGTAGCTAACAGCAGATCAAGTGTAACACTTTGGGCCGTTCTTATTATATGCGTCGTAATATTTAAAATCGTGGGCAGGCCACATATCACGAATTACAGACAACAGATGGACAGAAAGGATAACAAAATGGATGGGACCAATAAAAGAAAGGTTGGAAGACCTAGGAAAAGGTGGGCCGACGATATTATCGAGGTTGCCGGCAGAGACTGGTCAAAAATCACTAAGGAAAGGACACGTGGAAATCGATGGAGGAGGCTTTTACCCAAAAGGGATCTGTACATCATACAGAAACTAATAATACTAACATAGAATAGGAAACTTCATTAATCAACTAACACACATTTGAAATGTATTAATGAATGTACAGAAATAAATGAAGCTTTATTTATTTATTTATTTATTTATTTTATTAATGGACTCGACAGTTCGTCATTTGCCAATGTCATGTTTCAGAAAATTCAATATGTAATAGTCTTCTATCTTCCTCCACCCTTGGAGGAAGATAGAAGTAGCGTCTTTACCCTGGGTAGCCGCGTCTTCTTGTCTTCATCCAGAGGAGACGCCGTAGCGTCATCACTCTGGACGAAGCAGCTCGACAGTCACGTTCACTCCCGAGCTTGTAGCGGGAACTCTTGATAAAAGCTTGAAATCTTGCTCAAATTATCCAACAAATTCACCATACTGTCATGCACTCGCGAACATTTTCTGATTAATTTAACGTGATATTAATCTCAAAATAACCACTGTAGACAATAAAACAAAAATTATCAAATAATTTTGCAACCGTCGTTTCCCGCCATTTTCAAGAGACCACCTGAAGCTTTATTATTATTATTAATAATAATATTTAAAATCGTACTACAAGTGTTACCATTGATCTGCTGTTGTCCGTACTTAGATGCAATTCTGGCGTGGCCGCAATCTAAAAGAAGTGTGCTCAATAATCCTCGCTAAGCGACTCGTCCCTTTCACTCTTTATGTAGCTGACAGTGTTAGTTGCGTTTAGGTTTAGTATTAGATTTTGCCGCGACAGAAACGCACGTTAAAAATAGGGCTGCTACTGTAGACTTTAATATTTCTCTTCAGTACTTCTTTACCATAAGCTTAAGAACCCTTTCTTCTCTTGGATACTTGAGTCCGGCGTCAGCCAGGTCGCTGAAGGTAGCCTCAGCTTTAGTGGTGAAACCCGCACGTGCTGCCGACTTCTGGGACGCTACTCCGGTGAATACTGTCGACGTCGCTTTCAGGCCTAACTTTTCGCACATAGGTTTTCTGAAACAGATCATGATGTGTCACAATCAGAATCGTATATCTTTTCTGCAAGTAAGAACTGTATATTTTTCCACGTCAATTGTTTATAAATTTACATTTAAATAGGTTGTGTTAGTGCAAGGAAATGGTGCTAACGCCGAGGGGAAAAACTGGCAAAAAAACTCTCATCACATCTTTTTAATAACTAGTATTTTTTGTTGTCGTTGTTAACGGGGGGAAATCTTCTCGTGCTATTCGGAGGGCTCCGGGTTCTCCTACGGAACGTAGTCTGCCTGAGGCCCGTCCCGGGAGGTGCCACCGCTGCCACCCTGGACGACCAGAGCCCCCACTTCGGCCACCCGCGACCTTGACGCCCCCTTTTAGTCGCCTTTTACGCCAGGCAGGGGTAAACTGGTATTCCACACACTGACACCATCGTTGTCGTGTTTATTTACGCACATAATCAATACGAAGTTAATAAATTCCGTTATAGTAACGGCGGAGCAAGGAGGCGACAAAAGACTAGCAGGGACTGAATCTCAAAAACCGAGAATCATCTTGAGTGTCGTGCTTTAGGAGAGATCTACCATCCAGCAGTGGATTGATAATGATGATAAGGCTTACCTTGCCGCTAGCACTTTAGATCCAAGTCTGGCACCTCTGTATTCCCTCTTCACTGCCAACCCCATGCCATATAAGACCTTGTCGACTTCGAGCAACTTGTAAACGTCCACCAACCCGGTTACATAGCCCAGGGTGTTGAATACATTAAGGCAGGCTTCGCCTTCTATCTGTTGATAAAGAGAGGTTCCTATTTTAAGAAATGTAGGTATCTTATACGTCACGTTCCGTTTATTATGCATTATAATTCGCGATCAGCGACAATATTTCTCCACTTTTTAGGATTCCGTACCTAAAAAGGAAAAAAGGAACTCTTATAGGATTACTTTGTTGTCCGTCTGTTGTCTTGTATTTGTATGAAAATGCAAGAAAACCAAAACCTATGTCTACTTCCCGTTGACCTATAATCATGAAATTTGGCAAGAAGCTAGGTCTTTATAGCACACGTAAAGGAAGAAAATCTGAAAACTGTAAATGACAATGCCAGATTCTGCCCCACCATCAACCGCATGTTGTACAAGATAACGAATAAATGTAAAAGTATCTCCGTTTTTTATTAAAATTATTGGTTTAAATTAAAGTTATGTAGGTACCTACAAGTTGCGAGTCCAAAAAAACAGCTTAATTACGAATTCAGAAAAAGTAAGAAATCGAAGCGAATTATTTATTGTTTTTGTTATTCTTCTATAGGAGTTGCGAGAGTTGTAGAAAATGATACTGATTATGATTATGCAATATCAAACCTGTAATAAGTCCCCAACAAAATGATAGGTATAGCTTAAATGGTCACGTAGTTTTGTAGGTGGGGCAAATCTCCATTGAAATGTGGCAATGTCTTTTGAAATTAAATCTCACCAAGAATATTTTTTGTTTTGTTATTACAAACTTATACTTGCAGATGATGAACTAATCAGGAGTATATCGATGTATGGACATAAAATTTTGATAATGTCAAAGGGAAGTTGGTTTCTAAATCTAGTTTATCTTGTCGTAGAACAAAGTTACGGTTAAGTTGCGTTGCACGGAAGCCTCAGTGCTCGAGTCCGACTCGCAGTTGGCCGGTTTCTCCAATGGGATCCATTCTGTTGATCTTAAATACGTAGCTACTACCTTATGAGAATCATTCTTCTCCCCAGCGCATTCCACTACGCAGCAGTTGAGAGCCACCAGCGCTCTGCCAGCCTGGGTTTCAGCGTAACATGCCAGACTCAGCCGTTGTGCTATCAATCCCCGCCAGAAGTCTGCTAGGCTTGCCATGCTGACAGGATCTTCCAATACACCTGAAATATTGAACGTTTGGACGTGTTGATATCTTATAGACACCAGGACTTCCCAACCAGTGCCCCCAGTGCTGGCAAGCGAGAACAACCGGGACCAACTGCTTAACGTGCTTTCCGAGGCACGAAGGGGCTGAGATGGTCACCCATCCAGGTCCTGACCTCGCACAACGTTGCTTAATTTGTACGATCGTTTTCAACGTGTACTCGCACCTGGCCTACGAGTCCCTTGATTAAGATATAAAAAAGGTAGGTACGGTCGACTTATTGTAAAAAATCTTTCACTGTTAGATAAAAGTTAAAACTATGTAACTGTGAAAAAATTATTAAAATCAGTCCAGTAGTTCTTGAGAAAATCTCAACCTTATTGGGACCCCCTGTATACTTATTTCTGTCTTCGACTGTACACTGTAACTTAAAATAGGCAATTGACAAACCGTCGAATTCATTAATAAAACTAAAAAATGTACCTACCACTAACAACACACATGACTTCATCCGGCACGAGATGCTGCAGCATGATCTGCAGAGCCTCCTCGTCGTCTTCCGGCGCCAAGTCCTGGATCACCCACCTGGTGCCGTCAGCTTCCCAGCTGTCCCAGACATGGGGACATGACGAGTCCCAGGATCTTGTGAATGGCATTGTACGCGCTGCAAATTCATTAGAACAAATTAAATGATAAAAATTTATAGCCGTGCTCAGCTGGTAAGAGCGTGTCAAGTAATGACAAGGTTCAAGTCCTGCCCACGGCGGCTAGAAACTTCATTCCGTCGTCCGAGGACAATGTGCATTAAATACGTTAATTTTCTAGAATCTAGAATAAATACCTATACCTAATAAAATTAGATTAAATACTTGTACTTAAAGATATTATTTTTGTAATTAAAGATATTATGTTAGTATTAGTTTTGTACACGTTATGTGTGTGTGGGGGGGGGGGGGGGGGGGGGCTCTGTAGGGGTTTGGGTAAGTATAGGTATGACATATACTTTTTGGTGGTTCTTTGTGGTAAGGTATATGTTGTAATAAGAATTTATAATGAATTTAAAAAAAAAAAAATTTAGCTTTCGACCCGATGATAGGATCACCATCGCCTACAACTATGAACCAAGCGAATGGATGGACTTATAAGCAAAATAGTCGTTTTTATGAAAAACAATAAACATAGGTAAGTACTTACATAATTATCTGATTATCACAAGACGTCCGTCCGCACACTATATTTTATCAGGCACTAAGTTTTATCTAGATATTTATTTCCTTATAAATAGAAATATTTACACTCAAGAAGTTAATAGCTATGATGCAAGATATAAATGCATTGTATGTAAGTATGCGTAGGTACAGTCGCAAACAGAGTGAAGTGTACAGAACAGTTTTTAAGGTTGAGATTTTCTAATAACGCAAGACTTTCTGATTTTTGAAAAATTCTTACCAGCTTTGGCAGTTTTTTTGGGGCCAACGCGGGATTTAAATTTTTTTGAGTGAAAATAGCGAGATTCTTGCATCGAAAGCGGGACATTTAAAAAACGTGCAAGTCGGGTTCGCGCACCGAGGGTTCCTTGCATTGCAACGCAACTTAACACCGTAACTTTTCGCTAACGATAAGATTAGATTTAAAGACCAACTTATCTTTGCCATTTCTTGAGCTGATGCTGCTTAAGTTTGAAATAACAAAAAAATAATTTTATTATATAGGTAGTTAAGCAAGAATTAATTATAATCTTCGAAAAGCGGGTAAGCCTGTCCCGCGCGGGACATTTAATTTTGATTAAAAAATCGAGACGTCCCGCCAAATCGGTAGGTACCTCTGGCAGCTCTGATACCTACCCTAAACTAATATACGAGTATTAGCTATATATTATTAAAATAATTAATTAATTAATGCAGATAGTTCAACCGACCTATTTTGTACATATAGTTTTATTTTAGTTTAGTTATATTTTAGTAAGTACTTTTATTTTTAGTTTAATATTGTAAGTGTACTAAATGAAAATTATATCTAAAAAAAACATATATATATGACTTCCGTTAAAGCTATAGTAGAGCGAAGGTAAATACACTTGGCTAAGGTACAGTCGAAGACAGAGATAAGTATACAGGGGGCCTCAATAAGGTTAAGATTTTCTCAAAAACTACTTGACCGAATTTAATAATTATTTTACAGTTACATAGTTTTCACTTTTATCTATCAAATAGTGAAAGAATTTTTGCAATAGGTCAAGTAGTTTTTGAGAAAATCTCAACCTTAAAAACTCTCCTTCCACCGTACCTACTAGGTAGGCAGAAATAGGATGTAGGCCGATCGTCTCAAACAAAGATAGCATGATATCTATGGTATCATCACAATGACCACGACATTGAGGGTCAAATGAGTTTAGTTTTCATTAAAAATTACAGTCCAAAGGAGTCTAATTTGAAGATTGCGTGCAATATTTATTAACCTGACTGACGCATGGAGGAGGTATTGTGTTTCGAGTGTATGTATGTCGGTTCCTTTGTAGCCTACTGTAGTCTAAACAGATTGACGGATTTTGAAGTAAGCGCTGTCATGTACAGTCGAAGACAGAGATAAGTATACAGGGGGCCTTAATAAGGTGGAGATTTTCTCAAAAATTACTCGTCTATTTAATAATTCTTTAACAGTTACATAGTTTTAACTTTTATCTATCAAACAGTGAAAGAATTTTTGCAATATGTCAATTAGTTTTTGAGAAAATCTCAACCTTAAAAACTCTCCTGTAGAACCTCTTTCTGCGTTCCACCGTAAGTACCACCTATGTAAGTGACTGACATAGACAGGTTTTATGTTTATCGAGTGTATGTATCATCATCATCATCAGCCCGTATCAGTCCACTGCTGGACGTAGGCCTCTCCCAAAGCGCGCCAATCAACCCTACTCTCGGCCCTCTGCATCCAGTCCCTGCCAGCCATTTTGCGAAGGTCATCCCTCCATCTGGTCGGGGGGCGTCCCACACTACGTTTACCCGTTCGTGGCCTCCATTCGAGAACTCGTCTACCCCATCGGTTATCGGTTCTACGACAGATGTGACCAGCCCACTGCCACTTCAGTTTACTGATTCTATGTGTATGTATGTACTTGTCTATTTAATTTTTTTTTTTTTTTAAACAATTATAAGCTTGTGGGGAGGCTGGCGCCTGAACTAGGTAAATAATACCTGTGTTACAGGTCTCCAGGCCTCCACCCCGGTACAATGTAGCAACAGACAAATATTCTAATTAATAAATTATTAATAAACTCGACTGTTCAAGTCATTTTCAATGTCAAGTCACTAGCAATTAATTCTATTTTTATTTTACAGTCGGATAAAATTGTTTAAGAACAAAGTCGTGCATCGTGTTGTCAGTTTATGGTTGGATTATTTATGGATATTTTATTGACAAATAATAATAGCGCTGGTATCACAGTTGTCCGGGATCAGTACATGCCAGTAGGTACATTCTCCCGGAATGGAGACACGCGAGGAGCTAGAACATCGTAAAAAAATGACAATGCTAGATTCTGCCCCACCATCAACCGCATGATGAACAAGATAACGAATAAATATCTCCGTATTTTATTAAAATTATTGATTTAAAATAAAGTTTTGTACAGTCGACAGCAGATCAACCAACTACCTTCGGGCCTCCCTGACGGACTTTAATTTACCGTAAGTCACGGTCAACGTGTTTTAGTTTGTTACCCGACTTTCAAAAAAAAGGAGGAGGTTATCAATTCGTCGAAATCTTTTTTTTTTATGTATGTTATCTGATTACTCGAAGACGCTTGGACCGATTTCGAAAATTCTTTTTTTGTTTGAATAGGTATACCTCACAGGTGGTCCCATAGTCATCAGGTCAGGATCTGATTATGGGATCATGGAGAAATCGAGGGAACTCTTCAAATGTTATAGACACATATAAGGTTTTCAGCACAACATTGACAAGGTCAAACTTTATATCCGAATCAAAAATACTTAATATGGTTTATTGCGAGTAAATACATTTAATTTAATATAATAATATTAATATTAACATTTTTCATTCACTCATAAGCCCCTGTTTTCCCCGCAGGGGTAGGCAGAGACGATGAACTTCCATATGCTGCGATCCTGGCATACAATAGCACACATATCCTGGCATACAATAGCATACATAGCG
The DNA here is from genome assembly GCA_963506565.1 of Tachystola acroxantha. Lineage (NCBI taxonomy): Eukaryota > Metazoa > Arthropoda > Insecta > Lepidoptera > Oecophoridae > Tachystola > Tachystola acroxantha. Next base: position 2,764,312 of record OY735876.1, on the reverse strand, counting down.
ATCCTGGCATACAATAGCACACATATTCTGGCATACAATAGCACACAGCGATCCTGGCATACAATAGCACACAGCGATCCTGGCATACAATAGCACACATAGCGATCCTGGCATACAATAGCACACATAGAGATCCTGGCATACAATAGCACACATAGCCTGGCATACAATAGCACACAGCGATCCTGGCATACAATAGCACACATAGCGATCCTGGCATACAATAGTACACATATCCTTCCATAGAATAGCACATATTATATCCTGGCATACAATAACACACATATCCTGGTTGTTAGATACCTACCTATAGACCAAACTGTCTAAATAATAAATTTCGGCATCAGAGTATTCACTAATCTTGACGAGCCAATCGAGCACGAATGACGAAAGTATGCAAAAAAAAAGAGATGAAAATTCCGGACATTTAAATTGCCCATAAAATATTTTCATAAATTTAGCTTCCAATAACATACACTCTACATTAACTCCTGACTGAGACCATTGATACATATTTATAATCATTCAAAATATCCTCGCGAGCATTTCCGATTACCTTATTGTTAAACCACTAAAACCGTAAGGCACCTAAATTAAATAATAAAAAGAATTATAATTTTCAAACAAGAGCTAAGAGAGCTCGGTGGCGCGATAGTTCCCTGATTCGTCACCCACTTGAGTGGTGGTGAAAGATAACAAATGCCATTATTAAGATTAATTACTCAAACTTAATTGTCTATAGACTTTTGAGTTTTCTAGTTATTAATTCCACTCGTGCATTCGCGGGTCTCACTTGGACTTGCTGTTTGCTATATTTCAATTTACCATTCAAATGAGTTTTGACGGTGTAATCCCGTAAGAGATGGATTAAACCAGCTTTCACTTGAAGTCGAGCGTATCTCATTCCAATGCATATCCTCCCCCCTTTTCCGAAAGGCTGATAACTGATTTCACCACCTTTCGCATCTTGTGCAAATCTTTCGGGATCAAAAACTTCAGGGTTTGGATAAAACTTGGGATCATAATGCATCTCATATACAGGTGTGAATATTTTAGTACCTTTTTGTATTTTGATGTTACCTACAGGTAAAACAGTATCTCTAATACATTGTCTGGTTAAAAATCCGATGGGAGGATGCATTCTTAAAGCTTCGCTCAATACTTTATCTAAATATTCCATTTCATATACGATGTCGTATGTGAGTTCACTGTTATATTTTTCGAATGTTTCGTCGATTTCTTTGTGTACCTTCTTTAATATTTCAGGATTTCTGCCCAGTTCAATAAGTGTGCATAAAATAGAAGTAGCTGTGGGCTCAACGCCGGCAACAAAAAAGAAAAATGCTTGAGCAGCTAATAGTTCATCAGTCGGTTCTAATTCCAAACCAGTTTCTAGATCCTTCATCTTCCCATTTTTCTGTAAACTTACACATATATCAGCGAAATCGTGTTTTTTCACGTTTTCCTTCTCCCTTTGACGAATCACTTGCTTAATAGCACCGATGAAAAAATCTTCATGTTCTTGAAAAAGCTTAACACCCAATGCTTTGGACAACGGTGCACTTATCAGCATGAGGGAAAATTTTATATTTCTTTTTAGAGTTGGTGCTAGGGACTCATTGGCCATTTTGAGGAATGGTGAATCAAAAATAGACTTTGTAGTGATACCAAAGACAGCAGCTCCTACGGCTGCGCTGCAAAAAATATTCATGGTTTTGTAGAGGTCACCTTTTAAGGTTTCAGGGTTGTCATTTAAGTGCTGCACAAAATCCTTGGCACTTTTATCAATTATATAGTACATGTTTTTAAGTTTCGTGGCAGTGAATAACGGGGTCATATGCTGTCGTATTAGCTTCCATCGGTTGCCGTTCATCAGCACCAAGTTATCAGCTAACAAGTCGCCTGGGTTGACTTCCACTCCTCGGTGGTTGAATGACTGGAAGTCTGTTTGCAGCACATGTCTTATATTTTCAGGGTCTCTTACGTAAAGCGCTGGTGTTAGAAAAGAGCCGATACCTACAGCTGGTTCCTTGGGGTACTCCTTGTAGAGATCGTAGAGAATTTCGAACAGAGAACGATCTTGAGTCACGAAGTCCCAAATTGGTCCCATAACCTTGTTCTTCTTGTGGAATGTAACGCCACGCTTCCTCCAATAGTGTTCATTGTATAATCCGTTTAAGTACACGAGAGTCAACACTAGAACGACACCAAGCAATGCTATCAGTAAAATCATAATAGTTCACTAAAACTTTATCAATTGTTATATCGTACGTTGTTCGGCGTCAGCCAAGTCGCTATCACTGGACATAATAACAATAAACACTATGCGGTGAGCTCACGTGCTCAGTATTAAATTAAAAGTGTTGCCGGGTCGTTCTGACCAAAAATTGTTGATATTTCCGGTTCAAAGTAGCCTACAATCGCCTAACCTTGGTGGGGACAATCAGTGCACCATTCGGATTTTTATTTCAAGATGTGTTTGATTGCAATTGGCGTTTTATTGCTGTAAAATTTGGAGTCATTGAAGCTATCATACCAAAAAATCATTATAATTGAATATAAATTTGGTGAGAGCTCGGCGACACAGGTCTTTGAACTTTAGACTCACGATACAGTCGTCCTAGGTTCGATATTCTTAGTACCGTCATGTACAGTCGAATACAGAGATAAGTATACAGGGTGCCTCAATAAGGTTGAGATTTTCTCAAAACTACTGGACTGAATTTAATAATTATTTTACAGTTTTAACTTTTATCTAAAGAATTTTTGCAATAGGTCAAGTAGTTTTTGAGAAAATCTCAACCTCAAAAACTCTCCTGTACACCTTTCTCTGTGTTCAATCGTACCAATGAGTGAATCTCGTATTTTTATTTCAAAAGAAATGTTGCTTACATTTTCGATTACTCTTACAGTGACGAAAAACATTGTGTGGAAACGTTGAATCTTGAGAATAATAACAAAACAACAAAATCTTAGGCATGCATACACATGTAATTCATCAATAACAAAGAATAATCTTGCGTGGTAGATTTCCGAGCACGATGTAGGGAGGGTTGTGCTCCAACAGAGCCTAGTTGGTGACTAGACTATTGTCAACCTCGATATCAATTGCCATATCTTATCAAATATAGCACTAATGACGATAAATTGCCTGATCCGGCAACACTACTTAATTTGCAAACTACGCACAAGATCTTTTTTTTTAATCAGGCATTAATCTATACGTAAACTTTGTTTTTTTGGTGGTACTCTTTAATTATTATGATAACATTATATATTCACAAAAACTTCTTATACTTAAAATCCTAATCACTACTCTCAAGAAGCGTGTCACTATGTGTGTAAATTAGGTTAGCTGGATGGCTGGTGAAAAGTTTAAATTATGTTGAATTGCGTAATGGATGAATTGAGAATGCCTTTAATGTCGACCAAAACAAACTAAACATATCATCAGCACTTCACTCTCAAGTTATTCGACAGCGACCGACATTTGCCACGAATACAAATCTACTGATTCATTCGAATTCTGTAACATTAAACAGTCGCGAGCATTCCTAATTAACTTATCGTCAGCCATGAATACAAAAGTAAGTACTTAAAGTAAACAAAGAAAAAATCATCAAATTTCAAACTAATAGCTAGGAAGCTCGAATGGTACGATGTTTTCCTGGTTCTTCACTGTATGTTGGTGGTGGCGAATTATCCTACTGAAACTTGTTGAATTCAGTCTAAAAACTTTTGAGTTTTCTAATTATTAATTCCACGTTTGCATTTGACGGTCTCACTTGGACAGATTGTTTACTGTATTTCAATTTACCATTACCGTCCACGCGGGTTTTAACTGTATAATCCCGTAAGAGATGGATTAAACCAGCTTTCATTTGAAGTCGAGCGTATCTCATTCCAATGCATATCCTGCCGCCTTTTCCGAAAGGCTGATAACTAATTTCACCACCTTTCGAATCTTGTGCAAACCTTTCGGGATCAAAAACTTCAGGGTTTGGATAAAACTTGGGATCATAATGCATCTCATATACAGGTGTGAATATTTTAGTACCTTTTTGTATTTTGATGTTACCTACAGGTAAAACAGTATCTCTAATACATTGTCTGGTTAAAAACCCGATGGGAGGATGCATTCTTAAAGCCTCGCTCAATACTTTATCTAAATATTCCATTTCATACACGATGTCGTATGTGAGTTCCCCGTTATATTTATCGAAAGTTTCATCGATTTCTTTGTGTACCTTCTTTAAGATTTCAGGGTTTCTACCCAGTTCTAAAAGTACGCCAAAAATGGCAGTAGCTGTGGGCTCAACGCCGGCAACGAAGAAAAAGAATGCTTGAGCAGCTAACAGTTCATCAGTCGGTTCCAATTCCAAACCAGTTTCTGGGTCCTTCATGGTTCCATTTTTCTGTAAACTCACACAAATGTCAGCAAAATCGTGTTTTTTCACGTTTTCTTTCTCTCTTTTACGTATGACTTGTTTGATGGCACCAACAAAGAACTTCTCATGCTCTTTGAAAATCGTCACACCCAATGCTTTTGCCCAATTAGTGTTTATGCTTACGAGTGAAAATTTGAGGTTCCTTGTAAAGGTTGGCGCTAGTGAATCCTTGGCCATATCGAGGAAAGGTGAATCAAATACCGAGTTCGTAGTGATACCAAAAACAGCAGCTCCTATAGCTGCGCTACAAAAAGAATTCAGGGTTTCGAAAAGGTCGTCTTTTACTTTCTCAGGGTGGTCCTTTAAAAGTTGAACGAAATCTTTGGCACTCTTATCGACTATGTAGTACATGTTTTTGAGTTTCGTGGCAGTGAATAACGGGGTCATTTGTTGTCGCACTAGCTTCCATCGGTTGCCGTGCATCATCAGTAAGTTGTCTGCTAACACGTCGTTTTGGGTTATATCCACGGCGCGGTGGTTGAATGACTGGAAGTCTGTTTGCAGCGCATGTCGTATATTTTCAGGGTCTATTAAGTAAAGCGCTGGTGTTAGAAAAGAGCCGATGCCTACAGCTGGTTCCTTGGGGTACTCCTTGTAGAGATCGTAGAGAATTTCGAACAGAGAACGATCTTGAGTCACGAAGTCCCAAATTGGTCCCATAACCTTGTTCTTCTTATGGAATGTAACGCCACGCTTCCTCCAATAGTGTTCATTGTATAATCCGTTTAAGTACACGAGAGTCAACACTAGAACGACACCAACCAATGCTATCAGCAAAAACATAATATTTCACTAAAACTCTATCAATTGTAACACCGTATTGTTCAATATCTGCCAACTCACTATTAAATTGGAAACAGTGTCCAAAGTTTTAAGCATACACTTATCTATATTTATCACATCATTTATAAATTCCAGAGTTCCGCAAAATCTAAGAATTTTTAGGCCGAGGCTCAAACACAATTTTGAGCCATAGGTTAGTGTGCGTTCGCTCTTACAACTGTCAAATTTCATAGACTTTGATTTTCATGAATTGACTGACGATTGTAAAAGCAAGCTCAAACTAAACTTGCACTCAAAATTTTCTCCTAATTTCAGCGCATTTAAATATGTTTATACCAATTTCACTGGTACAGACGGAACCCCAGTGTTTTTATTATATCAAATGATATGTTTTGCAAGCTTGTTGTTATTTGTACGGTATCTACGAGTAGGTATAATGTACAGCTGACAGCAGATCAAATATAACACTTTGGACTTTGGACCATTCTTATTATCTGCTTCGTAAGATTTAAAATCGTACTACAAGTGTTATCATTGATCTGCTGTTGTCCGTACCATGGAATGTAAGTGGTTGATAGCTTCATTACCTACTTATAATTGTATGGGTATTAATAAGTACTTGTCTACCTTATCTTGTATACCTGTAAACCAAAGTCAAAGTCAAATGACGATGCCAGATTCTGCCCCACCATCAACCGCAAGTTGGACAAGATAACGAATAAATGTAAAAATATCTCTGTTTTTTTATTAAAATTATTGTTTTAAAATAAAGTTTTGTACAAGTTGCGATTCGAAAAAAACAGCTTAATTAAGAATTCAGAAAATAGTAAGAAATCGAAGCGATTTATTCATTGTTTTTGTTATTCTTCTATAGGAGTTGCAAGAGTAGTAGAAAATGATACTGATTATGATTATGCAATATGAAACCTGTAATAAGTCCCCAACAAAATGATAGGTAAAGCTTAAATGGTCACGTAGTTTTGTAGGTGGGGCAAAGCTCCATTGAAATGTGGCAATGGCTTTTTTTTATTGCTTTGCACGTCAACATATTTTTTGAATTTACATTTACACCACTTTGCAAGGAAAAGGTGCCAACGCTGAGGACTATTACATTGTTATATTATATATAATGTAAGTAAGTAGGTATAACTGTCCTACGCCTTGGGGCAACACGTTGTTGGACAACGGGTTGCCCCGAATTTGAAATAAATAAATAATAATAAATAAAATAAATTGTGTTTCGTTATTTCATCTTTATTTAGAACTATGAAATGTATATTTTTATAATTAACACTGTTGCAATGATTATATTTTTGGAGTTGTTATCGAGAATGTGCTAATACATTATGAATTTCTATTAACATATAAATATTACTCCTTTATTTAGCATATAAATATATGGCAACTACTTCTAAACATCCGGAGCACCTTTTCGGATAAAGGTCTTTCTGACCATCTCAGGCCCAATTTCAAAAATATTAATTACTAGTGTCATATTTAAAGTTCATATTTGTCATATTACCGTATGTACCAAACTCTTTGATAGTATTCTTCCCTTTATTTTGGTGACATAATCTATAATCTGTGACTAGAATTTATTTGTTTTGATTGGTAATCTAACCTAAAACTTCGAAATGAAAATGCAAGTTTACAAGAACCCCATATGGATAAAAGGGTTATTTGTTCAGCATTTGTATGTACGATATCTCTCCTATTTAGTGTCTAATTTGATCCATCTGAAAAAAATCTTTTTTTGAGCCTGCGCTCTATGGCTCAATGGTCTTTCTCCTTTTGACTTGGACATGTCTAAAGTGGTCCAGCTATTAATTGGACGTTTACTTCGACGTCTGCACCTTGATTTGCCCTGACCTTGAAAGATTAATGCTGTAGGTTGGATGGAGATATGAATTATTAATCTTTAAAGATAATAATAAACCCTCACAGAAGCGTAAATTTTAATTTAATCAGTATCAAGAAATAACAATTATAATCCCCTTTATTTCATAAATATTTGTCCAATACATTTCATCCATTTTTCTTCAATGATATAAATTCAATATTCACGTTTGATGGCCTCACCTGGAACGATTGCTTATTGTATTTGATTTTACCCTCCACTGAACTTTTAACAGTGAAGTTACGTAAGAGGTGTATTATCCCAGCTTTCGCCTGGAGCCGACCATACCGCATCCCGATGCAGATTCTACCACCTTTACCGAAAGGCTGATACCCGATGTCACCAGCTTTGGAATCCTGGGCAAATCGTTCCGGATCGAAGACTTCAGGGTTCGGATATATCTTGGGATCGTGATGCAAATCGAATATGGGAGTGAAAACTCTCGTTCCTTTATCAATCTTAATGTTACCTACAGGCAAAAACGTCTTTCGAACGCATTGTCTCGTCAAAAAACCAACAGGAGGATACATCCTTAGGGCTTCACTTAAAACTTTGTCTAGATATTCCATTTCATTGACAGCATCGTAAGTAAGCTGTCCGTGTTTCTCGAATGCATCATTGATTTCTTTGTGTACCTTTTGTAACATTTCAGGGTGTCTACCTAGTTCTATAAATGTGGCATACATGGCCGCCGCAGTAGGTTCAACGCCGGCGATATAGAAGAAAAATGCCTGAGCAGCTAAAAGTTCGTCGGTTGGTTCTAATTCCAAACCGGTTTCTTGATCCCTCATAACTCCATTTTTCTGTAAACTAACAGCTATGTCAGCAAAATCATGTTTTTTGATATCCTCCTTTTCTCTTTGACGAATAACTTGTTTAATAGCACCGATGAAGAATTTCTCGTGTTTTTTGAAAATCGTTAATCCCAATGCTTTAAATACAGATATACTCGTGTTCGCAACAGCAAATTTCAGATTGTTTATGGTGTTTGTAGCGACTGCTTCTCTGGCCATTTTGAGAAAAGGGGAATCGAAGATAGATTTCGTGGTAATTCCAAATACACCTGCTGAAAGCGCAGCGCTGCAGAATGTGTTCATTGTATCATAAGTGTCGAAGCCTTTCATCTTGGCTGGATTTTCTTGTAAGAACTCTACAAAATCTTGAGCGCTTTTGTCAAGAATGTAGTACATGTTTTTCAGTTTTGTTGCTGTGAATAGTGGAGTCATGTTCTGTCGCATCAGCTTCCATCTGTTACCATGCATTACTAGTATATTATCCGCCAGTAGATCATCTTTTGTGGCTTCTATTGCTCTGTGGTTGAATGACTGGAAGTCGCCCTGTAGTATATGCTGTATGTTCTGATGATCTTTTACATAGAGCGACGGTGTCAGGAATGATCCGATGCCCACAGCTGGTTCATTAGGATACTGCTTATGAAGATCGCCAAGAATTTCGAAGAGAGCTCGATCTTGAGTCACGAAGTCCCATAATGGACCCATAACCTTATTCTTTTGGTGGAAAGTAACACCACGTCTCTTCCAGTACATCTCATTATATTTTCCATTGAGATATACCAGTGCCAGTGCTAGGACGACCCCTAGCAAAGATATTAGAATAAACATTTTATTGGGTGTTTTAAATACACTTCCGACGCTTTTATGAAACTATTGTTCTGATTGAATGAAGGCAGGAGCTGGCATTTTTATAGTTGTGTCGTTATCTTAACAATGTCGTGTAATTATCTAGATAAAGTATTTGCCAGACATGATGACTCATGATAATTGGATCATCAATTCATCACGAGTAAGCATTTCAAATTAGTTTTAAGTTTTTACAGTTAGCGTTATCAACATAACAACAACATTGATTTAGCGAGTCATTGTTTTTATTTGCGTATACGTTGTTATCAATAAATTCCTCAGTCATGTTGACTGTCAAATAATGAATGGATTATACGTAACACATTGTTGTTAAGGGCCTTCCATGGGCCAACTAGCGCCGCCAATCTTTAAAAAATAATATCTTCCAATATAATCAATTTTAATAAAAAAGCTATTTACGAAATGTTTATTACGATAAATACTATTTTTTAAATGCTTATTTATAACGTGATTCAATGTCGGTAAGTTGTAGTTCGCATAATTGCGAAAAACGGCCGTTTTTGGCACATTTGTGAACTACAACTTAGCTTGTCGCAATTATGCCATATTGTATATTGAAAAATAGTATTCATCCTAATAAACATTTTGTAAATAGCTTGGAGGATATTATTTTTTCAAGATTGGCGGCGCTAGTTGGCTCACGGAAAAAATTGGAAAGCGACGCAGGTAATAACTTTGTCGCGCAAGTCGGTTTAGCTATCCAGCGAGATAATGCCTGAAGTATGATGGCGAATTATGGCAAGTGGTGCAAAAAAAAAAAAATCGCCCAAGTGCGAGTCGGACTCGCGCCCCGAGGCTTCCGTGCAACGCAACTTAACCCCGTGACATCGCTCTAACGAAAAGATAAACTAGATTCAGAGACCAACTTATCTTTGCCATTATCAAAATATTATGTCCATATATCGACATACTCCTGATTAATCATCTGCAAATATGTGTTTGTTATAACAATTTTTTGGGGGTAGATTTAAGTAGGTAGGTAAAATTTTCAGTTTTCGGATTTTTTCCTTTATCTACTTGTGCTATAAGACCTAGCTTCTTGCCAAATTTCATGATTCTAGGTCAACGGGAAGTACCCTATAGGTTTTGGTTTTCTTGCCTTTTTGTATGAAAATATGCGAGAAAATGCGACATTAACGGCCATATCCTTTGATTGCGTTGACGTAGAAGTTCGTCCACGCGTTTCTGAGATATAGGTCTTGACAGACGGACAGACAGACGGACAACAAAGTGATCCTATAAGGGTTCCTTTTTTCCTTTTGAGGCACGGAACCCTAAAAATGAACTGTCACAATATATAAAGTATCAGTATTTCGTCTTCATACAAACCATATTGTAATGATTTCATTGAATAGGTGGAAGAAATGGGGAAAATATTTCGAGATATTTCGAACATCTTTTTTAAAGAAAACATGATAACGACAAAATATCGGTATCGATTTAATAATTTATTTCAACAACATAAGCATTACTAGCCAATTTAATTGTGCTGATGAATGGTGACTTATAATAAAATAGGCTACCTATATAACACAATAGCTCCAAAATATATAAACAAATACACATGACAAGAGAAAATTCTGACTGTTAAATAATAACAATTTGATAACTTGATGCATAATGTAACTATAGGTTACATTATGCATCATCATATAAATTCGACAGTCCATAATAATCATACTTAGTTGCTTAACAGACGCCAATACGAGTGGGAAACATTCGGTGAAAACATGATTGTACAAATAATTTTATTGTGTATAGCCCTGGCACTAATACTAACCTACCTCACAGGGTTATATAATGAGAACTAGGTGTTGCATGTTGCGCTGGCCGCGCGCGGCCCGCGAGACTGCTTTGTTTTCGTGTTGTAGGCGCCGCAACTAAATAAACATTATCCGGATTGTTCGCTGTGCAAATAATTCGTGCAAGCCATCCACTAATTATATCAAGCACCGCCCGAAAGTTGCAAGTTCAAAACTCTGTGAAAAACATTTATTTCCAAAAGAATTTTCTCATTTAAAGTAGGTTTTTTTTGTGATTTTTAAAGCAAGCAACGCTCGAAATGCCCGTATGCCAGAAACTTAAAGAAAGTTTTTCGAAACCCAAACGTTGCTAGCTGTACACAATTTCCATAACTTTGTTCATAATTCGAAAGGCAAGGGCTTTCAGCCTTTGGTAGCGTGGGGACGCTCCGGGCTTCGCCCTTCGCGGAGCTCGGCCTGTGGCCTCGCAGCTCGGCTCGGCCTTCGGCCTCGCAAAAGTTACTTGGAATATGGGGAGTTGTTTCTGCTTGAGAAGGGGACGCTTCGGGCTTCGCCCTACGCGGAGCTCGGCCTATGGCCTCGCAGCCCGGCTCGGCCTTCGGCCTCGCAAAAGTTACTTGAAGGGTAGGGAGTTTTTTCTGCTTGGCAAGGGGACGCTTCGGGCTTCGCCCTACGCGGAGCTCGGCCTATGGCCTCGCAGGCTGGCTCGGCCTGCGGCCTCGCAAAAGTTACTTGGGAGGTGGGGAGTTGTTTCTGCTTGGCAAGGGGACGCTTCGGGCTTCGCCCTACGCGGAGCTCGGCCTATGGCCTCGCAGGCCGGCTCGGCCTTCGGCCTCGCAAAAATTACTTTGAAGGTGGGGAGTTGTTTCTGCTTGGCAAGGGGACGCTTCGGGCTTCGCCCTACGCGGAGCTCGGCCTATGGCCTCGCAGGCCGGCTCGGCCTTCGGCCTCGCAAAAGTTACTTTGAAGGTGGGGAGTTGTTTCTGCTTGACAAGGGGACGCTTCGGGCTTCGCCCTACGCGGAGCTCGGCCTACGGCCTCGCGGTGTTCTATCGCTTCGGGCTTCGCCCTACGCGGAGCTCGGCCTTCGGCCTCGCGGGAGGGTGCTCGGCCTTCGGCCTCGCTATAATTACTGATAGATATTTACCGCAGGCCAGTAATCCTTTCGTTTCGTATAGGAAAATATATGGAGAAAATATTATGGTTTACTGCTCGTCCGCCATTTTGTTTTTCCCAAAAATGACAATTTTCTGGTATACTGCATCATATGTGCTACGAAGTGGAATTGGTTGGATATTCCTCATGCGCTCGTGCTAGGCCAGCTAATTCGTCAAAGTTTGGTCTGAAATGTCCAAATTTTCAATCGGCTATATTTCCGCCGCCATTTTGTTTTTCTTTTGTTTTTCAATTTCATCACAAAGTAGGCGGACCATGTGACACGCGTTCCAAATTTGAACGAAATCGGTTGGAAAATGGCGGAGATGGCATCACGTGACCCGCCGCCATTTTGTTTTTTTCACTTCCCTATAGTTTTCCTCTGGTCCAATCACTAAACTATACAACTCCCCCCTACATCACTTTCACCTCCGGGAACTCCTTCAGACTAAACGGGCGTGTCAATCAGTGAGTCAGTGAGTGGTAATCGAGCTATATATATTATTAATTATTGGACGAAACGCGGCGTAACCTACTATAAGAAACACAGGCTTATGGGACTTTATAACTCAAGATCGCGCTATGTTCGAAGTCCTTCAAGATCTCTACAAGCAGTATCCCAAGGAACCAGCTATTGGAGTCGGCTCTATTCTCACACCGGCACTCTATGTAAGAAACCTGGAAAATATACAACATGTTCTACAGACTGACTTCCAATCATTCAACCACAGGGCACTTGATATCACGCCAGACGATGTATTGGCAGACAACATTACTTTTATGCACGGCAACAGATGGAAGCTGGTACGCCAGCAAATGTCTCCTCTATTCACAGCCACGAAGCTCAAGAATATGTACTACATAGTTGATAAAAGCGCCAAAGATTTCGTTCAATATGTAAAGGACAGTCCACAAAATTTAAAAAGCGAGAACGTTTTTGAAACACTTACCACATTCTGTTCCGCTGCTATTGGAGCCGCTGTATTCGGAATCACATCTAAGTCCATCTTTGATTCACCTTTTCTCAAAATGGCCAGGGATTCTGTGGCACCAAGTCTACTAAGGAATCTTAAGTTTGCTCTAATGAATGTGAGCACAGCCTTAGCAAGGTTATTGAGGCTAACGTTGTTCAAAGAACATGAGAAGTTCTTTGTTGGTGCAATCAAGCAAGTCATACGTCAAAGGGAGAACGAAAACGTGAAGAAACATGATTTTGCTGACATTTGTGTAAGTTTACAAAAAAATGGAACTATGCGGGATCAAGATACCGGATTGGAAATGGAACCTACGGATGAGCTGCTAGCCGCTCAAGCGTTCTTCTTCTTCATTGCCGGTGTCGAGCCCACAGCCACCGGCATGTTAGGCACTTTCATAGAACTTGGCAGAAACCCTGAAATTCTGGAAAAGGTACATAAAGAAATTGATGACACCTATGCGAAATACAATGGAGAATTAACATATGACGCTGTAACTGAAATGGAATATTTAGAGAAAGTGATTAGTGAAGCTTTAAGAATGCACCCTCCCATTGGTTTCCTGACTAGGCAATGCGTTCGGGATACTGTGCTGCCTGTTGGGAACATCAGAGTACAAAAGGGTACTAGGGTGTTTACCCCACTTTATGATTTGCATTATGATCCTAAATATTACCCAAACCCTCAAGTCTTTGATCCAGAAAGGTTTGCACAGGATGCGAAAGGGGGCGACGTCAGTTATCAGCCTTTCGGAAAGGGAGGTAGGATTTGCGTTGGAATGAGATACGCTCGACTTCAAATGAAAGCTGGTATAGTTCATCTTTTGCGGGAATTCACAGTTAAAAGTGAAATTGTCGGTGGTAAACTTAAATACAGCAAGCAGCAGTTCCAAGTGAGACCGGCAAATGCCAAAGTGGAATTCACGCCCAGAAAATTAAATTGCAACTAAATCCTTGACAAAATTATATAAAAATAAGTAAGTACCTACTCAAAGTCATACATTTTGGCTGCAAGATTAGGTTGGGATTAGGGTAGTCTTTAGGGTAGATTTTTATGAGACGAGCCACCTTATAGTAAGCGGTCATCGTCGCCGGAGAGGTTTTTTTCCAATACTGTTGGAACATCAACGCAACAGACTCCATGAAAGGGTGGTCGCTAGGCAGATGGATATGTTTCTTTGTATAGTTAATAATTTTATTTGCAATAAAATAACCTCTTCATCATTAGTTTGAATTTATTTGTATACCTACTTAACCACTTAAGTAATAGGGCCGACGCAAAATACAACGGAACGGCACGACGCCATGCCGGTACACGGCGCGGCGTCGTACGACGTCCACTAACTTTGGCGCTTTTGTCAACTATGTAGTACGGACAACAGCAGATCAATTTCAACTCTTACGAAGCAGATAATAAGAACGGTCCAAAAGTGTTACACTTGATCTGCTATTAGCTGTACATATAAAAATTCATGAATCGATAATAAACTTATAAATACCATTTAAATCTTATGTAGCTAAATCAAAAGTTTCTTAATAAATCAAACATGTAATAACCAAATAATATACAAAAATTATCAATACTGAATCAGTGTCCTGCAATTTCGACGAACCCAAATAACCTAATTTATAGATTTTAAGGATGTTCTACGGGTTTAAGAAAATAAAACATAGCCAATTTAGGACCTCTTGGATTTCAAAGGAACTAATTCCACCTTTACATTAGACGGTCTCACTTGAATTTGTTGCTTACTATACTTGATCTTATCGCCGTCTATTATAGTTTTAACGGTATACTCTCTCAAGAGGTGAAATATCATCGACTTCATCTGAAGACGCGCGTATCTCATTCCGATACAGATGCGACCGCCTTTTCCAAAAGGTTGGTAACTGATTTCACCGCCTTTGTTATCCTGTGAGAACCTTTCTGGATCAAAAACTTCAGGTTTAGGATAAAATTTAGGATCTTGATGTAAATCGTACAATGGCGTAAAAATTCTCGTTCCTTTCTGTATTCTGATGTTGCCAACCGGTAATACTGAGTCTCTAATACATTGCCTGGTCAAGAAACCTACTGGCGGATGTACCCTCAAAGCCTCACTTATTACTTTGTCCAAATATTCCATTTCATTCACAGCGTCATAGGTGATATCTCCATTGTGCTTTACAAATATTTCATCGATTTCTTTGTTGACCTTTTCAAGTATATCAGGATGTTTGCCAAGTTCTACAAGTGTACTAAATATGCCTGTAGCTGTGGGCTCTACACCAGCGAGGAAGAAGAAAAACGCTTGAGCAGCCAGCAACTCGTCAGTCGGTTTCATTTCCAATCCTGTCTCTTGGTCCCTCAACATTCCACTCTTCTGTAAGCCTACACATATGTCAGCGAAATCGTGTTTCTTCACATTCTCCTTCTCTCTTTGACGAAGCACTTGTTTTATTGCGCCAACGAAAAAGTCTTCGTGATTTCGGAAAATTGTTATCCCCAGTGCTTTCGTTAAAGTAACACTGATGTTACCTATGGCAAATTTAAGGTTCATTATAGGCGTTGGCGTTAGTGATTCTTTGACCATTTTAAGAAAAGGCGATTCAAAAACGGACTTAGAACTGATTCCAAATACTGCACCACCAAATGCAGCACAACAAAACATGTTCATTAACTCTAGTGTATCACCTTTCAAATTGTCTGGAGCGTCCTTTAAATATTCCATGAAATCTTTAGCACTTTTATCGATGATGTAAAACATATTCTTCAGTTTAGTTGCAGTGAATAGAGGACTCATGCTCTGGCGCATCAATTTCCATCTATTTCCGTGCATGAACAGTAAGTTGTCAGCTAATACGTCTTTCTCGGTGATCTCAATTGCTCTGTGGTTGAATGATTGGAAGTCTGATTGCAGCACATGTTGAATGTTCTGAGGATCTCTCACGTACAGCGCTGGTGTGAGGAAGGAGCCGACGCCTACAGCTGGTTCATTGGCATATTGGTGGTATAAGTCGCCAATAACTTCAAAGAAAGCCCGATCTTGTGTCACAAAGTCCCAAGCTGGGCCCATGACCTTGTTCCTCTTGTGGAAGGCAACTCCACGTTTCTTCCAGTAGTTCTCATTGTATAGTCCATTGAGGTAGACTAGCGTTAATGCTAGGATTATGGCTACCAAGATTATTAATGACAACATTTCGTTGATCAGAAAATGTATTTCTGATGCACAGTTTGGTGTCTCTTTGCTTACTAAGTTGAACGGAACATCTTCTTTCGATTTTATATGAATTGTTGATAGTTTAATATTACGCAAAAGTGTTGTTATCATTATGTTTATACCTACTGCTGATTACAGTTTAATCATTATACTCTCTATCTATCTGTATGTATTTATTAAGTAGATATTTATTTAAGGGTTTTCCTTGTGAGGAAGTAGAGAAATATTATCATAATAATAAATATATATCCCTCCATCTAAAAAAAATACTTAATTGTTATTATTTTAAATAAAAATGCGTTGCACCGAGGCTTCCGTGCAACGCAACTTAACCCCGTAACTAGATTTAGAGACCAACATGTCTCAAAATATTATGTCCATACATCGACATACTCCTGATTAGTTGATCATCTGCAAATCTGTTTGTGACAAGAAAAAAAATTTTTTTTTGGGCGATGCAATTTAAAATTTTCAGTTTTCGGATTTTGTTCGTTACTTGTGCTATAAGACCTAGATTCTTGCCAAATTTCATGATCCTAGGCCAACGGGAAGTACCCTATAGGTTATGGTTTTCTTGCATTTTCATACGAGTACAAATATGCTCCAAAATTCGACATATTAAATGGAAAGTTTTTCAGTTCAGACCCTCTAGCCAATAAACAGAAAAGGAAATGTATGGGATATAGGAAAAATGTCACAGATTTTTCTTAATTGCGTTAACAAATGCTTTAGTGTTCAAAAATGTTTAAGTACTTGTAGTCAGGCCAGGAAATGTGTCTACTTATGTCATTGATCTCCTATAAACAACTAGATACACGGAGGTCTTACTAAAACAATTTAAAAAACGTCCATTGTTAACGTCCAAATAATGTCCAATAAAGCAAATTGGTGCATTCATCCGTTTGGGCCTTCTTTGCGCTCGGACATTTTTAGAAGGCAGACTGTGTATCTAGTTGTTTATAGGAGATCAATGACTTAAGTATACATTTTTAATCGTGTTTAGATAGCGTTTTTTGTGTTTATGTGCCGATAAATTCAGTTAGCAATCAACTGATGTTTCATTTTCATGCAGTTCCATTGTTAATTGTTGACATACTGCACTTTACACAGCGATTTCCGTTCCCACAATGCTTCGTCGAAATCTGTTACACTGCAACTTGGTCACTCTGGTAACTGTTCACCGAAGAAATCGGTATCGATTCCAGTTTACGCTTCTTACTATAAACTAGATTTAACCTACCTTGAAATACTTAGCTGTATCTTTTCCCTAACTCGAGACGTCAGTATTTTTAACTTAGATGGTACTAATAGTTTTAGAAAGTTAATCAGAATCGCTACCAATGAACTGAACTTATCGTATTTTCTGCTTTAGTTCAATTCCTTTATTGATGCAAAGTGATTATTTTAATAATAATTTTAAATTTAAATAAAAATTGAATTGTGGAATTAAAATTTAGTGAGATTAATCAAGGGGATTAAAAAATACCGAGATAAAACCCTTCGAAATCGGTCGAAACTAGTTTTACCTAGAAAAGTGTGTATTGTATAATAATTTATATAACAAAGTAGGTACATTAAAAAAGAGCAATAATAATAAGTAAGTAATTAAATAAAAATAATATGAATAATCAGGTTATTAAAATTTGTTTTGTGTTTATCATCGCTTTAGTTACGGAATGTAAGTACCTATAATTATTACAGTGCGTTTTATAAATATTTAGGTATACTTAGATAAAATAACTAACCGTTATCTAAAACGTGGCAGCGTAATTTATTTTTTAAATTAAGTAGTGGTACCCGCACTTTCTTATGCATAGAAGTGGTTGGTTACCTATATACCTCCACGATGCAATGGGAGGCAGCTCTTCCTCTCTAGTTACGTGGTTCAACACCACATACTGCAATGTCTTATAGAATATTTGCTGCCCAGATATTTGAGCTACCCTTATTCAAACCCCCATAAAAATCCTTCCAGTAGTTTTGGTGTAATGCTTGAACATCTAAACTGACAAACAGGCTTCAGATTCGTGATTTTTGGCATCAGTTTCGATCCTTAAATACATTTTCTAATTTAAGAATAATCTTCTATTAATTACAGACGCAAACTCTCAATACCTCAGTCTGCATCACAAAACGATGACTCTACCAAATACTTGTTACAACGCTAGTGGAACCTTATTGGTTGAGCATTTCTTCAATCTCATCTTCGCTGAGTTCCACAACAGCCCACCGGTCTGTGTCTGTGTCCAAATATGCGTTGACCAACCGACCTATTGCTACCCCAACAACTGCTTGACAAGGACAGCGAATAGGAAGAAAGAGACGGTGACACTTCCAATTTTGAATCAGGATGATATGAAGCCAACGTTTTTGGTGCCGGATGAGAAAGAATTCCTGATGAGATTTGTTGAAGCGGACTACGCTACTGAAAGGCCTGGTAAGTGTTAATTGAATTTCTTATTTTATCATTATCATCTTAATATGTCTGTTCACTGATTGGCAGGTCGACAAATTAGCCAGATCCTCGGCTTTTTGACTTTTTCACACAGTCCCTGCAAACCACCTTGATCAAGTCATCTCTATTCGAAGTATATTTCTATTTTTCCTTATAATGGAACTGAAGTATCTACTATTAGATGCTTCAGTTCTCTATAAAAGTAATTATAAGTAATTAAATAAGTGTAAAAGATGGGAAGAGTGGATGACGATGATGATAAAAAGTTTTTTACTTACTTATTTAGAAACCTATTAGTGCAGTTAAAAAAGCTTAATCTTACTCAGTTGTGTCACATACCTACATCACTGTAGGGTATGTAATGTCAATGAGAGAGTTAGAGTTTTTAACATCAATAAGTAACTGTTACAACAACTAAATGCTATAAATGTCTTGTGTCTTTAAACAGAATTTCAAATAGATTTTTCAAAGATTGAATGTTTGACTTTAAGTAAATATTACAATTGTTTATCATACCCCCTTTGTATTACAGTGAAAATGTCAGAAAAGCTGTTATGGAACGAGATACGTCCGAACCCATTTAAAGACAGATTCAAGTCGCTATTTAAATATAAGAAGATGCCAAAGGTGCATCTAAAGTATAATCTGAGAGAGCAAGTGAAAAACACGAAATCTGAACAAATAAGAATAGAGAAAAGTGATGTTTCCAAAACAAGATGGCCTGGCAAGAAACATTTGAAAGGAAAGAAACAATTCTTCATGGAATCATCAGGGAATGGGGGAAAATTAGATGAAACTGGCAATTTTAAAATTTCCCCGATAACAGCAAGTTCTTCTAGATACTTCAAAAGGGATTTAAACAAAAATCGCAATGATAATTCTAAAACTACTACAGATGAAGCTAAAGATGTAAACGATTCACCATTTGAGCTAGAAAATTTAATTGAATATCTAATTGAAAGCAGTTTCAAGCCGGTTACGAATGACACTGACCAGGATTTTAATGCAAGTCTAAATTATCTAATGAATAATGTAACAGCCACCGAATCTATCAAATCACCCGTTGAAACATCCAAGAAACGTTTCATCGATTTGCTGAATGAAAACGCAACACTAATGATAAATGAAACTACGAAGATTATATCAATGAACCTTACAAACGAAAATACTGATCAGAATAAATATTTCGATGACTCAAAGGAAACTTATAAGAACGTTTTTAAAGAAATGATTGATACTTTATCTAAAAACATTGATAGGCAAAATAATAGCAGTGTCGAATTTATGAATACAATTTTAGGAAGTATTGACGAGGAAGATACGACAGACATGACGACACCGGAAATTATAACAAAGAATACTACAATAAGTGTGCAGTTACAAAATGCTGAAATTACAACAACTGATATTGATATAATGACTACAACAGAAGTTAACTAAAATAGAGAGTAGACAGAAGCTTACTAGAAAATTGCAAAATAATAAAATTAATTAGGAACCAACTTTTAGGCCATTGTACTGTAAACAGAGAAAGGTGTACAGTAGAGTATTTAAGGTTGAGATGTTCTCAAAAACTACTTGACCTATTGCAATAATTATTTCATTGTTAGATAGATAAAAGTTAAAACTATGTATTTACTCTAAAATAATTTTATTATTAAAATCGGTCCAGTAGTTTTTGAAAAAATCTCATCCTTATTGAGGCCCCTGTATACTTTTCTCTGTCTTTGTGAGCACCAGATTCCAAATTCACATCATCTTATTACGAGTGAGATTTTCTTTAATTATCAAGTCATTTCGAAAAATCATCTATTTGTAGCTAGTTTTACGAAGTCGTTTATCTCGAATATAAAAGAGTTTTCTCATAATTACTTCTATCTTTGTATTTTGTTGATCTTAAATCCTTGTTTAAATATAAACTGAGCTATTGTGAATAGCGTCAAATTAATTCACCTCGCGAAATTTGGAACAGTGGGAATTGTAATTTTGTTGGAAGAAAATTCTACGCTCCGAATTAGGACAAGCTGACTGGGATAGGCTTAACTCACACTGTCGTGGTACGCGATACTCGAATGCAGCGTCAGTAACATCACCTAATGACGCACCTTGTACAATAGAAATATATACAAGGGGATCATTATGATTGACATTATCTAAAGAACTACTTGACCGATTGTTGAAATCCTTTTACTATTAGATAGTTTCAAGTACACACTATTCAATTGTAAGGAATGTTAATAACCAGGCAATAACTTTTTGAAAAAATCTCATCTTGACTATCCTGTATTCTTTTCTCTATGTTAGACCGTACCGACTTTATGTTGTTGTCCCATTGTTTACGAAGTTGTCCCATGCGAAGAATACCAACGCTTTCTTAGTAAATGTTGTGAATGACAATCTTTCTTTCCAATTTTGACCATCAACAGACTTGTCGCGACTTTCCAGCGTCGCGAACCTTGTCAGTATGGAGGAAGCCAAAGGGTTATTCATAACAGCTGAACCAGCATCTGGGTCCATTCTGCGAAATGTGTCGAAGCGTTAGGGTAATGACCCCTGTTAATGCCGTTATTGCGTATAAAAGTCGGATATTAAGGGCAGTAAGCTTTCATAGCGGGAAGCAGGATTATCGCCTTAAGCAGTGCATGTCTGTAGTTACGATCGTGACCTCATTATTTGTTTTGCTTTGTTTACTCTGAATTAATATGTTTGGATTGTTCCCGCATTCTGATTTTAGGCAATTTTGCTAATCAGCTTCTTAAATACTGTCAAATAACCGCAGGTCAACAGAGGTCAATGTTTCATTTCATGTGAAATCTCCAGTGTAGAATAATGTAAGGGCCTTCATAGAGCCAACTAGCGCCGCCAATCTTAAAAAAATAATATCTTCCAATACAATAAATTTTATTAAAAAAGCTATTTACGAAATGTTTATTACGATAAATACTATTTTTTAAATGCTTATTTATAACGTGATACAATGTCGGTAAGTTGTAGTTCGCATTATTGCGATAAACTGCCGTTTTTGGCACATTTGTGAACTACAACTTAGCTTGTCGCAATTATGCCATGTATTGTATATTGAAAAATAGTATTTAATAAACATTTTGTAAATAGCTTTTTTAATAAAATTGATTATATTGGAAGATATTATTTTTTTAAGATTGGCGGCGCTAGTTGGCTCTATGAGCCTTCATAGAGTCTTAAAATAGTTCTCTGAACTTGATTGTAAACTTTTACTTGCAAATCATTTATGCTGTTATTCATAAACCTAGTTAAACCTCGCTTCCATTAAACCGTGTTGCTATCCCTTTCACACTTCGTTAAAAAAGGTTAAGATAGAAATGGACGGGGGACGCGCCTTAGGGCTAGCGTACAACAGAACGGCGCCGGCGGACGACGCCATGTACGACGTCGTGTACGGTGGAACACAGAGAAAGGTGTACAGGAGAGTTTTTAAGGTTAAGATTATCTCAAAAACTACTTGGCCTATTGCAAAAATTCTTTCACTGTTTGATAGATAAAAGTGAAAACTATGTAACTGTAAATAATTATTAAATTCGGTCCAGTAGTTTCTGAGAAAATCTCAACCTTATTGAGGACCCCTGTATACTTATCTCTGTCTTCGACTGCACCAGTGGACGGCGCCGTCCGCCGGCACGAATGTTGTCCGCCTCCGGCGCCGGCCAACGTCGTGCACCGGGAGACGGGGCCGGCAGACGCCGTGACACGCCGCGCCATGCGACAGACCAGGCTGTGTGCCCTAGTTGGCTTTGCCTTTCCCTCTGGGAAGAATTGTACCAAAAAACACCAATTCCTCTCCTTTACCTTGATCTGTGTAAGGCCATAGCTTTGAATTAAGCTTTCTTTTTTTCACTTGTAGGTAATAGACTGTAAATAAATAAAAACAATTTAGAACAAACAGGCGTTCGGGAACATTGTATTAAGCTGGTAAAAGGGAAACTTTACCCATTGGGGGCCATTACGGCCGTGCGGTTCTGGGACGAGGTGTATTAAATGTAATGCGTTTAAGATTATTGCTAATTTATTGTGGAGTTTTTTATGTTTACTCAAAATATATGGCGAAGAGGTCGGGTCACTGAACTTATATGGATAGAAAAAAAATGCAGAAAAAACGTTACAAACTACAGAACAGCTAGTGTTACTATGCTGTTTTTAGGGTTTCATACCTCAAGAGGAAAAAAGGAACCCTTATAGGATCACTTTGTTGTCCGTCTGTCTGTCCGAATATCCGTATGTCAAGACCTATATCTCAGAAACGCGTGGACGGGTCAAGATAATTAATACCAAATACTTAGGCCTGCAATCTCATGCAGCCAGAAAAATCAACATTCTACGTCATCGCAATCAAAAGATATCGCTGTTTATGTCGCATTTTCTCGCATATTTGTATGAATTTGCAAGAAAACCACTATATTATGGTACTTCCTGTTGATCTAGAATCATGAAATTTGTCAAGAAGCTAGGTCTTATAGCGCAAGTAAAGGAATATAATTTCCGAATAATTTCTGAATATGAGTATTTGTCGAGTCGATATATCAGCAGGGCTAGTGTGCACATGCTTTAGCGATCGATGTTAGGGCGGGCGCACAACGCCACGGTGTCAGCGCCGTGTACCGCGCCTGTGGAAGGCGCCGTACGCCAGTACGACGGTGTCCGCCTGTGGCCGGTGCCGTCCGACATCGTGCACCGGTAGACGCCGTGAGGGCCGGCGTACTGCGTCACGGCGCGGCGGCGTGCCGCCTTATGGCGCGGCGTGTCACGGCGTCTGCTGGCACCGTCTACCGGTGCACGATGTCGGCCGGCGCCGGTCACAGGCGGACAACATTCGTACCGGCGGACGGCGCCGTCCACTGGCGCGGAACACGGCGTCGTGCACGGCGCGCGCCATGCGACGGCACGGCGCCGCGCCCTTACATCGGTGAGCTATCAAATGGCTGTCAGACGCAACATTACGTAGCACGACTACACGTTTGCGGCCGATCTTTCATGTGACTCTCGACTTATTGACGGCGCGGCGTTGGCGTGGCGTTGGCGTAGCGTGCGCGCGGCGCGTTAACGAACAATGTGCTACAGGGGCTGGTCGAAAATTAGTTCAGTCTGTATACCACCCAGTACCTCAGTAGTCATAGGATACTATAATACCAAGGTCGCAGAAAATTTTAGACCCATCGATATCTTTGCATTACTTTATATCCCTACATAAAAATTCTTTCACGTCACTAATTGTTATACAAAAAGGCAATGAAAAGCGGCTTGAAAAAGCTTCGACTTTTACGGGCGCTACATTAAGATACAAATATATTTAAGAGCTTGGCAGCCATTACTTAGACCGGGCTGGGGCCACAAAGTGAGCGATTTAGGGCCGGCGTACAACGTCACGGCGCGGTGCCGTGCCGTCGCATGGCGCGGCGTGTCACGGCGTCTGCCGGCCCCGTCTCCCGGTGCACGATGTCGGCCGCCGCCGGTCACAGGCGGACAACATTCGTGCCGGCGGACGGCGCCGTCCACTGGCGCGGTACACGGCGTCGTCCGCCGGCGCCGTTCTGTTGTACGCTAGCCCTTAGTGAGAAACGTCAACGCCCTTACCTCTATCTTTTATAAAACAATAGAAATTTGGGATCCGCCATCATTTTGATATGGCGGATTGATTTTTTATTTGTTTGATTTTCTATTTACATGAATACTCTAAATAACTTGACGTCTGTGAGATGTAGTTCGGTCCCGGTCAAAATCACCGAACTACTGAGACTAGAGGAATCTAATGTTATTCCTTTAGTTATCCCAAACACCAAAATCCATCAAGCCGGCCTGATACGGACTGATAATGATGATGACGAGAAACGCTTTTTTCCTAGCTCTCAGGAAGAAGCTGCGTTGGGACAAACTTTTATTTTGCGGAGACCAAAAATTTTTTCCCCCTACATCTTGATAACTCTTTTTTAGTAAAAAAGACGTGATTTAGCGTTGTTGGGTTGCTTTTTGCGAGATAAAACGAATGTTTCGCGGTCGCTATTTGTTGCTGCGTTTTAACTTACGAACCCTTTCTAAACGCAGTGGAGTTTAGAAACAGTGGCGATGTGATTACTTAACCAAGTGTCTATTTTATTAGCGTTCCGTGCCTCAAAAGAAAAAAACGGAACCCGTATAGGATCACTTTGTTGTCCGTCTGTCCATCTGTCAAGACCTATATCTCAGAAACGCGTGGACGGATCAAGTTGAAATCAAAACCAAATACTCAGGTCTGCAACCTCATATAGCCGTTAAAATGCAAAAATTCCATGCAACTATAATGACGCACATCTCTCAATAAAGCGCTTCATCGGCACAGTTTTATTTATTAGATAAATTTTTCTTTTTTGTTTCATGTTCATGTTAGTCATATTTTTATTTTATTCTCATTATTATTATGCAATAGCTAATATTTTCCTGATTTTTATTATTATTTATTATTATCTGAATGTAATTATTGTTTTGTCAGTGTGTGTGGCAGCAAGACCCCCGGGCAGGGACTGAAAACCAGCGCTCGCTGAGGCCCTGACCCATTCATCTATTCTACCTATATATTGTCTAAAATAATTAACTAGTTTTTGTATTTCTATTTTGTATTTTGAATTTGATGAATATAATAATAATAATAATAATAGAAGATAGAAGAGTCCGTCGACTGCTGACGACATATCGCATGCTACACCCACGATCATCTGTTATGAGATTGTACATCCCACGGAAGTGTGGGGGTCGTGGCTTTCTAAACGCCAAGAACCTACACAACCGTGAGGTGTGCAATCTCAGGGAGTACTTCCTAAACACCGATTGTGGGATGCATCGCGATGTCGTAGCAGTGGACAGGGGTCTCACGCCGCTCTCCTTGGCGAACGCGAACTGGCGCAAACCACCGGTGCTCAGCACTCAGGACCGCATGGACGTATGGAAGGGCAAGGAGCTACACGGACGGTTCTACCGGGCTCTCATGGGGCCCGACGTAGACCTATTACCATCTGTATCCTGGCTACGCTTCGGTGACCTTTTTGGGGAAACTGAGGGTTTTGTCTGTGCAATTATGGACGAAGTTATCAAGACGAACAACTACCGGAAGTATATCCTGAAGGACGGTACGGTCGACATATGTCGAGCATGCCACCGTCCCGGAGAGTCACTCAGGCATATAGTTTCCGGTTGTTCTCATCTTGCTAACGGCGAGTATTTGCACAGACATAATCAAGTAGCCAGGATAGTCCACCAGCAACTTGCCCTTAAATACGGTCTTGTCAGTACTGAGGTGCCGTACTATCAGTACGCACCAGCGCCAGTTCTCGAAAATGGTCGTGCCACGCTCTACTGGGATCGGTCTATCATCACGGACAGGACTATTGTCGCCAATAGACCTGACATCGTGCTGATAGACCGATCGTCGCGTCAGGCAATTCTGGTTGATGTCACCATCCCCCATGATGAGAATCTCGTGAAGGCCGAAAAGGAAAAGCTAAGTAAATACTTAGACTTGGCTCACGAGATTACCGCCATGTGGGATGTGGACTCAACCATAATTGTTCCGATAGTCGTAACCGTGAACGGGTTAATAGCGAAGAGTCTCGACCAACATCTTAAGAGACTCTCACTAGACAGTTGGATCAAGAGCCGGATGCAGAAGGCAGTGCTGCTAGACACGGCACGTATTGTGAGGAGGTTCCTCACTCTGGGATCCTAACCTCCGGCAGCTTGGATGCGCATGCATCCCGCTGCCGGCGGGTGGCTATTTTTTATATTTATATATCGATGGGTGCCTGGAACAAAGCCGCAATAGACAAAACATAATTTTTCAGGAAAAAAGATTTAGTGAAAATCTTGAATAAGTACTAAACTACGAGGCATATCAAAACGGTTTGAATATTAATTGATGTAATATTTTTTCTGGAGTAATTTATCAAGTAAAGAAACATCTAGTGCTTACGTAATTATTAATAAAACAAAAAAAAAGATAATGCCGTTTCATACACTTAAATTCGTTACCGCAAGAGTCCATTGTGGTTTTATTCCAGTAAAATTGCGAAGTAAAGCAAACAGCAATAGCTTATTGCTACGTTGTGCGCAGTTCTGAAGTATGTATCGCGAAAACAGTAAAAGGGTTTTGCAGTGTTATTACATGAATTTTAAAATATAATTGAAAACTGTACTCGTGAATACTGTGAATAGTATGAATACAATATTGTTTCATTGGAATTAATAATAAGAAAACGTAGAGAATTACGTA
The DNA here is from genome assembly GCA_963506565.1 of Tachystola acroxantha. Classification (NCBI taxonomy): domain Eukaryota; kingdom Metazoa; phylum Arthropoda; class Insecta; order Lepidoptera; family Oecophoridae; genus Tachystola; species Tachystola acroxantha. The sequence goes on along the minus strand of OY735876.1, from coordinate 2,737,705 downwards.
TTTTATAAGGGGTGTTAGGGACAGGTTGGCAAAAACGGAGAGGGTGATTCAGCCCATGATGATTTTTTTTATTTCCCTAGGAAAATTCCACTTGATACCAACTCAGTATCATGGGCTGAGTCATCCCTCTCCGTTTTTGCCAACCTGTCCCTAACACCCTGTATTATCATTTTGTAAATAATGTAATGGCTATTTGACACAGGATTTGTTAAAAAACTGCAAATCAATAGAATAAATCTGTTTATTTACGAAAAACACAAATAGCTCTTTATTAAAATAATAGGCACTACGTCTTGAGGTAAGTGATTGAAGCTGTGTCTAAGCATAGCTGCTTATTTGGGCATGACTGCGTAGTAATCTGGGTTGGTGGGTATACCTAGTCAGGAGATTGGAGCTGTTCAGGGGGTATGTCTTCTTGGGAGTGATGGTCGGTTGCCACATCCTCAGTACCAGATGCCGGGGCCTCGTGGAGGTCATGGTGGTGGCGTGGAATGTCATGGTTTTTGCGTAGGCTTGATGGGTCTGAGTGCGGGGCTTTAGGTATAGGTGTCGGTTGACTGTGGGCTCCTTGCGGCTCCGAAACTGCGGCGTGTGGCACGCAGTGTTCTTGCACCTCGTGTACGTTCGCTTTGTGTGCGTCCGCCTCTTGCTCTTGCGCCTCGCAGGTGGGATCTGGTTGGTTGATCGCGGGTGTGTGGCTCCAGATAGTCACCTTCAAGGCCGTATTTTGGTTTTGGTATGCCCTCATGAGTGTGACGCGCGACCACTCCCATAGCATTGGACCGCAGTATCTTGTTGCCCTCTGAGTCATGCATCCGATTTCGTCCTTCAATGAGCTTTTTTATATCAGCGGGGTCGGATTGAGCCGTCTCTGCGACATTGTGTTTCTCGCCACTGAGTGTGGGAGCGCACGGTGCGTTGCGTCGCCGCACCGCAAGGATTTCGCCGCGGTGGCGGGCGCACGAGCGGTGCGGCGCCGCTGCGTTGTTGTGCCGCGGCCGCGCCGCGGCGGCGACCCATAGTGTTGGACGGTCTGTCGGATCAAGTTTTAATTTTTTTTTGAGTGGAGACGGATCACGTTATCCGTGGATGCAGGCCCGTTAATGGACGTGGATCGTAGGGGATGGGTGTTGTTGGCCCTACTATTACTGTTTCTTAGTGCAGTGGGGGGACTGATCCCGTATTGTCGTATGCTTCTGCGTCGATTTCGGCGGTGGTGCGCCATTGCTACGGTAATAGTAGGGCCAACAACACTCATCTTTTACGATCCATGTTCATTAACGGGTTTGTATCCGCGGATGGCGTGATCCGTTTCCACTCAGGGGGAATTGGGGCTTGATCCGACGGACTGTCCAGCGCTGTGGGTCGCCGCTGCGGCGTGGCTGCGGCATGACGGCGCAGCGGCGCCGCACCGCTCGTGTGCCCGCCACTGCGGCGAGGTCTTTGCGGTGCGGCGACGCGGCGCGCCGTGTGCTCCTGCACTTGGTGGCGAGAAGTGTAGTGTCGTGGAGATGGCTCAATCTGACTTTGGTGATATGAAAGGGCTCATTGAGGGACGAAACTGGATGCATGACTCGGAGGGCAATGGGATATTGTGGTCCAATGTTGTGGGGGTGGTCGCGTGTCGTGCTCATGGGGGCATACTAAAGTTGAAGTATGGCTTTGAGGGTGATTGTCTGGAGTTGCGCACTCGTGATCGGCCAACCGGATCCCGCTTCCGATGTGCAAGAGTGAGAGGTGGACGCGCACGAGGTGAGCGTACACGAGGTGTGCAGGCGCTGCGTGCTGCTGCTGCTCCTGCTGATGAAATGGTTTCGGAGCTGCAGGGAGCTTGCGGTCAACCGATGCCTATACCTGAAGCCTTGCACTCGGAATTATCGGGCCTATGCAGGGGCCATGACATTCCACGCCACTGCCATGATTTCTGCGAGGCTTTGGTGTCTGGTACTGAGGATGTGGTGGCTGACCATCGCTCCCAGGAAGACATACTTTTTGAGTGGTTTTAATTTCTTGATTGGGTGTACCTGCCAGCCTGGATTATTGTGTGGTTATGTTTGGATAAGTAGTTGTGTTTAGATGTAGTTTTGATTGCTTACCTCAAGACGTAACTTGGTATACACACTAGGTTAGGATCTATAATAACACATAGGATAGTTTTTATCCCGGAAAACTTCTCTTTCCCATGGGAATTCGTTAAAAACTGTAAAAGGTGGTGTCGTTGTTCCGTAGGTGACACTGTTTTGTATGCATGTTTTTCACCCTGGTAGCATCAAATTCTAAGGTCTACGAAGACGATGTTGCGGAAAAGCTATTATACAATAATATTACTATCCAAAATATATTGTGTGAAGGTTTTGAGCGTCTATCTTACAGTAATGGTGATCGTGAATCGGCATACATGTTTATTTCGGGGAACAAAGCCGTAATGCTTGTTACCTGTAGACTATTGAAAAAAACTTTTATCTTTGCACATAGCACCATTATTCCAGTAAACAAAATTCGAATTCTAAATGAGGAATAACGAGGCTATACCCATAATGCTTTTGCTAAATCAGCCAGTTTTCATTTAAAATTTGTGAAAAAAATACACGAGGTGTATTCGGATCCATAGATTATGAAAATGGCGTGATAGGAAAACTGCCACTATGGCTATAGTGGTTTTATTCCAGGCACCCATCGATATTTTTCTATTTGTTTTTGATATTGAAATGTATAAATATATAAAATAAGATAAAAAAGAAATAAAGGAATAATAATAAAAAAAATCAACCTTCTACGTTCGGTGATATGATTTTCGATGTTTTATACGTCGGTCTTATGAAATTCGGTATTATGATTTTTCGGCCTTATGATGCGTAACCACGTCAACGCAATCAAAAGATACCGCTGTTTACGTCGCATTTTCTTGCATATTTGTATAAAAAGGCAAGAAAACCAAAACCTATAGGGTACTTCCCGTTGACTAAGAATCATGAAATTTGACAAGAACTAGGTCTTAAAGCACAAGTAAAGTAAATAAAATCCGAAAACTGTGAAATTACATCACTCCAAAAATATTTTTTGGTTATTTCAACCTTATATTTGCAGATGATCAACTAATCAGGAGTATGTCGATGTGTGGACATGATATTTTGTTAATGTCAAAGTTAAGTTGACCTCTAAACCTTGTTAACCTTTTCGTTAGAGCAAAGTTGCCGGGTTCATTTGCGTTGCACAGAAGCCTCTGTGCGCGAGTCCGACTCGCTCTGAAGTAGGTACCTGGGATCGTCCCAGCTAGCAATATTAGAGGCAAGTGGTTTCAATAATATTTATAAAGATCAATATTGAATAACCTTCAGCACCTGTTACCTTTGGACATGGGTAGTTCCCGGGGGCTTTGGCAATTTTTATCCAACCCAAGTAATATTTCATGTAGAATCCTTCATTGCGTCGTAAACAATTTTATATTTTTGGCTTCCATCTATATATCTGCTCGTATCTGGAAGCTTAGGGTTTTCTCGCATTTCTACACGGAAAGAAAATATTAGCTGAGTTGTTAAGTATTCACACGCTACGTCTTTTTTATACGTTGCACCGATGGAAATCGAATCTGGTCATCCGTAACCAAAGCCAAATACAGTCAAAAATAGAGAATGTATAATAATTTTATAAAATCAGTCAAGTAAGTACTAATTGAAAAAAATCAACCTTAAAAACTCTCCTGTGCACTTTTATCTGTGTCAGACCGTACCATTCTCTAACGCAAAGCGTTTAAGAAATACAAAAAAAAACCAGACGAACCGAAAGACTCAAGAATCATTTTATTAAAGGATAGGAAGGACGTATAATTCTATTTACTTTACCTCGGAGGGCGATAAATATCCTTATTTTTAAGCGCCGGAGGATCTCAACAATTTGCAATAAGCCGATTCCTCTTTCTAATAAAAAAAGTAATGGATTTCTTTTATTGCAATCGTAAAGTGAGGGTTGATTAATTGGTTTCTTTGACCTTGGAGTCGAAAATACAGGTAATAAGGATAGAAATATTGAAACAGATCAAATACTTTTTACACAGGTTAATAATTAATATCGATATTACAATCAAATCTAACATACGGAAATGAAAGTTTAATTCAAATTCAAATGATTTAGCAGTCATAACATAAAGACCATATAAGTGTTAGTAACTACTTAAAACTATGCTAGTGTTTACAGGAAGTCTAATACGCACTATGACATGCGACTTATGTCCGACTCCGAGACCCCGGGACATGTAAGTGTACCCAGTGTCTCAGAATCGGACTGACGGATGCTATTAATAAGGCTGCCGCGAACCCGTTGCATCAGGGACGCAACTCTTTTGCGTATGATGGCAAGGAACCCGTCCACGCCGGCTTCCACAAACATCCCTGACGCGCTGCAGCATCGCGACAGCCCCATCAGCACCCTGAACGCATTGTTATATTCTGTTTTTGATATTTGTCTTAGTTCGATTGGTTATTGTTTACAATTATTTGCTCTGATTGTACGTAGTTTTAGCTAGAAAACAAGCAGCAAAGTTTTAGCTGTCATATGCAACCATTTATTTTTTTCAGTGTAAAAAATAATCTCTAATCGAAAATATAAATATTTTTATTTTCAATATTATGTATCTCTCCAGGTTTCACGGGTTTAAGAAAACCCGGTCCTTTGAAAGGCTTGCACGGAGACATAGGTCCAACGTATAGAGGCCTCTTAGAGAACTTTATTTTAATGGGATATGTGATGCACCCACAGATTAAAGATACAAGTTTTCTATTCAAGATGCACCTAACAGGACCCGTCTCTGAGCGTATCTGAATGCACGCAATGACAGACTCCGCCAGGTGCATAAACTATTGCAGTGATTGGACATTAAAACTTAATTGTGGCTATTGGTTTGTGGTGTTGGTGGGGCAGTCAGTCTGGTCTCTAGAGCGAGAGGTCGGACACCTGCCATGATCACATTGTCTCGAAGTTATGAAAAAATTGTCAGGCGGTGACTCGCCTCTCACTAGATGGGCCCTCAACATGGTCGTCAGAAAGACAACTGAGAGCAACACCGGCGTGAGCGGCTAAGAGGTGTCGAGTTGTGTGCTGCAGTTGCATCATTAGGTACTGGAATGCCAGAAAGTTGGTGGGTCAATCAGTCTGGTCTCTAGAGCGAGACGTTGGACACCTGCCATGATCACATTGTCTCGAAGTTATGAAAAATCAATACTACAATTATTATTATACCATAATTTGATATTCTGTAGACGCATAAAGCAGTCTTGAACTAGTAATTTCCCCACTACTCTCTCTGAATTTATTACTCAGTTATTATCCGCTGAATGGCCGTTAATTATAGTTTGTAGCTCTAAGGAAGAGTCAGTAATATAATCTGCTACTTCGTCATAGTGTTAGCGAGAACTATGTAATTAACGGACATCCAAACAGGAGGAGGTTCTCAATATATTCGACTTGCTCACTATTATTAGGGATCAGGGTATTGGTATAATCCCCAAGAGACAGTGAGATCAAAGGTCTATTGTGACTGCGCACTGAGTTTTTATATCTTCCTCCCAATGTTTACAGCTTACCACATTTAGGCTCGTATCAATAAATCACTCTCAGCTCAAAAGACAATCTTGAGAACGACCTCAAGATGGCGTTCCTATTAATAAACTACGCGCACCTAGCGCGTTTAGGAATCGTGTATCACGTGAGTAACGCCGTATTAAATAAACAAACCTCAGTTCTCAAGAGAACTGTCAAACTCACACTTGAGAAGTATTTGCTGATTGCAGGCGAACCGCGACTTGAGAAAGACATCACGTTATACGCCCTCATAATAAATGACATACTTACTTGAGATGGTGATCAGCTGAATTCGCTCTTGATTAATTAATAGTCTGAGCTGATGATTATGAGTCCGCCCGGGTTTGAGCTCAGACTATTAATACGAGCCATAGTTTCATACATTACAACCACTGCCTCTGTCGTTTTAGCCGTATTGTGGCGATAACTATTATTTTGATTTAAAATTGTACATTTTTGTAAATTGTATAAGTATTTGAAAAACCCTCAATTTTCTTCGTGCTTGTCTAAAAATAAAATAAGAATCCGGTAACCCTCCCAGCACAATGATTTACATAAGGGGCGGCGGCGGCGGTCGCGACGACCGTAATTGGACAATTCTGTTACCGCTTGTCTCTAATATTTTACCCGCTTTTTGCAGTTGAAAGTTTTTACTAGCTCGCTGTGTTTTTGCATACTATTCCGAAGTTTTCAATGAGTTTGCGGGCTCGTGGCACAGTTACGGGCACGGAAAGCGTGGGCGTGGTCGGAAAACAGGATGGGTGACCGCTAGTTTAGTAGGTAATGTGTGTGCCCCCGATCTTAAATTAAATCATATAATTTCAATTTGTCTTGCATATCCGCTATGCGAAACGAAAATCTAAAATATTCAAATTCAAACGATTTATTATATTTTATTTCTTTTATCTTATTTAATATATTTATACATTTTAATATCAAAAACAAATAGCAAAATATATAATAAAATAGTGGGGGCCGGACGCTCGACAGCTCGTAAAAGAGCTGTCCAAACGACTGATCGAGGAGTCCGGCGACCAGAGGGCTGGCAGCTACCTCTGCCAACGTATTGCGTTGGCAATACAGAGAGGGAATGCTGCCAGCCTTCTGGGCACAGTGACTCCCGATGCCCTCCTAGAGGACATATTTTATTTATAGATAGTTTAAGTTTTTAGATTTTTAGGGTTAGTTTTTAGTCACTTTATTATTTTAGGTTTTAATTTAATGTAATTTTATAAAATAAATAAATGAGTTCAATAATTAAAAGTTATAAAATCAAATAAATTGAATGTCAAAATGCATATAATAGTGTACCTATTATGAATAAATATCAACTAAAATATAAAATAGAAATATGAAATGGAGAATAAATTTCGACATAATTGGGATTCGAACCAGAGGTCCTTTGTTCGAATCCCGATCGTGGAGAAAGATTTTCTCCATTTAATATTTAAAACAAGATTCTTAAAAATTAAAACGACAATATTAGATCTTTCTTTTTAATTTTATTTGGAACAATGCACTAAACATGTGCATTGTTCAAAGACAAGTTTTAAAACCTACACAGTCACTAAATCCACATGTCTCCCGCGTACGTAATACAGGAGCCGACGTTATTTACCAACGATTGACCATTATTGACTTTCAAGTTAAAGTCTTAATCATCATAGACATAGACATAGACATATTTATTGATAATTGTACATTACACGTCATTAAATTACATTTGAATAATAATAATAATAAAAAATATAAATTTGCATATTACAATTAATTAATACTGATATCAGTAGTATACTGATTACATTAGATTTTGCAATCTAAAAATTCCTTGTAGGAATAGAACGCCTGCTCGACAAGCCACCGCTTTAGCTTGTTTTTAAAGCTGGTCATGCTTGGTGAATCTGTGATGCTGGCGGGCAGCCTGTTGTATACGTATGGCCCCATCGCGTGAATAGTACGCGTGGCCTTCTTCAGTGTGTGAAGCGCGGCGCACAGGCGGCTTCCGTGACGGAGGCTGTGCCATCAATAATAATCTTCCAATCTTAGTCTTTCTTGTCACATTTTAACTAATTTAAAATGCTAGTAATTACTGTTATATTTTAAACCCTATTTTGTGTAGGTATATTGTCTATTCAATGTAATTATTATTATATTAAAGTGGCCATGGCTTTTTAGGTTAGACTTTGTTACAAAAAAACACTTGTATATTTTAATTATTAGACATAAGTAGGTATTAGGTATTATTTATATATATTTTTTTGTCATTTCTTAATTACTTATATAGGTAAGTATTTTATTTTGTAATTTTCTTTCCGCTGACTTATGTAGTCTCTCTTTGTTAATGTGTAATCTTGTTTTGGCATGCACTATTTTAAATTTAATATTATCTATGTACTTGCTGTAAGATTATATGATAAATAAATAATCATATCGTTATCACAATTACTGGATTCTGATAACGTGGAGTTTGTGACTATTGGAGAACATTCGGAAATCTGTTTAAAATAATGATCTTATCTATAATCATTCTTGTTATAGAACAATGGTTATTGCATAGGCGAACAAAAGTTTGACACTGAAACTCTATTATTTATTTGAAACAAAACGTGAAGGGACAGCTTTTGTCAAAACGCAAGTTGATTTGAAGGTATTTTTTTAATTAACCAAAGGTACTAAAAGTACATCGAATGTGACTATATTTTCGGTTACCCCTCTTTGCATTTGGGAAAATATTTGTTTTTAACTCTAGACAGACATTGACCGCACAGCAGCTTTGTCCGTGTATCTTGTCAGCGAGATAAAACCACATTCGGCTCCCTAACTATAAAGGCTTAGCCGGTCTTTGCCTCAAACTGTGTAAAGGCGGTTCACACGAGCCACACTCATTAGCACGCGGCCGGCAGCTAACAGCTTGCTCTAATGTCTTCATTCCACAACTATCTTACGCAAATTTATTGCCGTTCCGAGGTTAGCCGCTTTAAAATAAGTCTGTGGCATCGTGTGCGCCCGGCTTTAGTGTACTTTGGAAGTTTCGTGTTGAAAATCAGGGTTTTGGAGTGATCACAGTACTCAATTCTCTCCGCCACATAAAGTTGATACGATGTTATGTAGTTAGAATCATAACTCTTTATTGCAAGTAAATATAGCAATATGCATTACGTATAGTTTTGAACGTCAACATTTTTTGAATTTACTTTTACACCACTTCGCAAGGAAAAAATGCCAACGCTGAGGAGAAGTGCCAAAAACGTTTCAGCATCTTTTAAAATAATAATATTTTTTTTTAATAAATAAGTAATAGATAATTATTATTTTTAACTGTGATAGTTAAACTAAAGTCATTCATGCGGAGTTGGCAATACACACCATGCATTTCTATCACATCACACCATGCAGTTAAATAAAATATTTATTATTTAAAAATTACTTCGCTCAACGGCTGAGTTTAGCCGTTCAGCGAGGTAATGCCGCCAGCATCCTGGGAACCCTGCCGCATGGGGGCGACATAGGCGATATGCTTATTATGTAAATAGGTACTTTTATTATTTGTATTATTTTAAGTTTTGATATTAATATGTGTTTAAATTTTTTTTTTCATACTGACATATTTATTTAATTTAAACTACAAAATATTATATTAAAGAAACAGTAAATATACAAATAAAAACTATTATTATATTGTGTTTAAATAGGTATAATATCTATCCCATTGTTGGGGCACAAACCTTCCTTACATCTACGGAGCTCAGGTATAATCCACCACGGGGACTCAGTGAGGATTGGAGGAATACACACACATGCCTTAGATTTTTTTATTACAATTTCGTAGGCATGCATGTTTCTATACGATGTTTTCCTTCAGCGTTCTGAGAATATAAAAAAAAATTGTGACTGGATTTTTTTTCAGGATGCTTTGTTCCCAAATTTTGTTTTAAGACTTTAGTCTTGCATATTTTTTTGGACGTTTCATACATTTTGTACCGATTAATTTGCAAGAGATATTAATTTAATTTTAATTCGAAAACTCGTAGAATTGAAATGCCACATTATTTGTTCCTAGCAGCTACAATTACGCCCAATTTTAACAAAAGCAAGTTGACAATTTTATTGGCGGACTCCGATAGTTGTAAAACTATCTGGACCCTTGCTGCGGTATCGGTTGCTCATTAGGGCGCGGTCACGTCGGCAGCGGACGCAGCTTGCCTTAATGCCTGCGATGTGCAAGCAGCTTTATTTATTTTGTGACACAGAAGCAGGTTCACAATCTTATTACAAGTAAATACGTTGGGTATTCTTTTAAGTCAACATTTTTCTGGAATTTTTGCACGGAAAGGGTGCCAACGCAGAAACAGTGGCAACAAAATGGTGGCCAAATTTCTGTGGAAACTAAATTGAAACCAGTTGAAAAATAATATAGTTACAGACATTTGAAAATCATAAGATGCCAAGATAGTACACACACACGCACCCTCTCACACACTAACCACGACCATCACCACTCATATAAGTACACCTAATTAGTGCCTTTCCTACTCGTAGTACCTAAAATGCTTATTTTCTAGTCTCTAAATGTCCCCTGGTGATCTGTAACACAGGTTTACACCTAGCATAGACTCTCGCATCTTAGAACCATAACATTGCTATTACTAGTTGTACCTAGTACAGTCGATAGCAGATCAATGGTAACACTTGCAGTACGATTTCAAGTCTTACAACGCAGATAATAAGAACGGTCCAAAGTCCAAAGTGTTACACTTGATCTGCTGTCGACTGTACCTACCATTCTTTGATGTGAGATGAATAAAGATTTTTATTATTATTTTATTACAGTAAAAAGTAACTTCACGTGTTTTGTCAAAAAATGCACGAAACACTTACATAATATTATTATGTTCTATTTCTGGTGTTAATTTGAATTATCGGAAAACTAATTTCAGATTCAGAAATTTTTATGCCATGCTCGGCGAACTTTAAATGATGAAAAATTTCTAGCCGTGAGCAGGACTTCAACATGAGTTCACGGAATGACAAGGTTCAAGTCCTGCCCACGGCTAGAAATTTTTCATCATTTAAATAATTTCAGATTTTTCTTTGGCATGATCAAGTCTGTTAAAAGACATTGCCACATTTCAATAGACCTTTGCCCCACCTACAAAACTACGTGACCATTTAAGCTGTACCTATCATTTTGTTGGGAACTTATTACAGGTTTCATATTGCATAATCATAATCAGTATCATTTTCTACTACTCTCGCAACTCCTATAGAAGAATAACAAAAACAATGAATAAATCGCTTCGATTTCTTACTATTTTCTGAATTCTTAATTAAGCTGCTTTTTTCGAATCGCAATTTGTACAAAACTTTATTTTAAACCAATAATTTTAATAAAAACGGAGATATTTTTACATTTATTCGTTATCTTGTACAACTTGCGGTTGATGGTGGGGCAGAATCTGGCATTGTCATTTATCCAATAAAAAAAGAGTCAGTTAATTAATATTAAATAATATTAAATTCAAATCATATTCTTAGTAAACATAATAAGTAGAAGCAACAACAGCTTCTCAAATTCAGTGGCGCCTAGATAACACTGATTTATTACCGTATCGTCTGGTACAAGTACTTACATTAGTGTATTCTGTACAAACTCCATCAATCACCCTCTACACGCCATTTGCAATCGAACAAATGGTACTCAGGCAGAGGTTCAAAGATGATTTTAAAAGCGAGTTTAGTGTGAGTACGCGGCCGTGCTTTCCTTTAGGTACCCTCTGCTTATTCGTCGCATATGGTCCAATTGGCGAAAGGTCTAATGCGCGAATGGTCCAATTGGCGAAAGGTCCAATGCGCGAATGGTCCAATTAACGAAAGGTCCAATGCGCGAATGGTCCAATTCGCGAATGGTCCAATGCGCGAATGGTCCAATGCGTGAATGGTCCAATTAACGAAAGGTCCAATGCGCGAATGGTCCAATTCGCGAATGGTCCAATGCGCGAATGGTCAAATGCGTGAATGGTCCAATTAACGAAAGGTCTAATGCGCGAATGGTCCAATGCGCGAATGGTCCAATGCACGAATGGTCCAATGCGCGAATGGTCCAATTTAACGAAAGGTCCAATGCGCGAATAGTCCAATTAACGAAAGGTCCAATGCGCGAATGGTTCCATTAGCGAAAGGTCCAATGCGCGAATGGTCCAATTAGCGAAAAGTCCAATTCGTATTTGGCCCAACGACATTTGGTCTGGGACTTTGCTTCATACCGTAAGAAAGTGGGATCAATGGAGTACTTTTTCCGTGATGACGTCATCTATTTGAGTTTTTATCGGGCTGCCTCGGTTCTCATACATTTTTCGAAATTGTCAATTGTTTTTACAAATTATTCGGCACTTGCGTTATTAATTAAGAGACCTCTCAGTCTTTCCCTTCATGGGACAAATATGAATTTTTAATACTGTGAATCTTATCGTGAATTTAGCCTCCCAACTGATTCACCAGGCCCGTTTATATTTACACTAAATAAGTACCTATACAGGGTGATTGGAAATTCGATACCTAAATTACTTGAAAGGGGTGATACCAGAGGTGGTTTGCAACAAATTAGGCCCTATTAACTAGGGGTCGAAAATGAGTAGTTTCTGAGTTACGGTAGTTTTAATTTTATTTAGAATTTCTGAATTGTTCACAAAAATAAATTGATGTTCAAAAACTGCTCCACTCTGAGCTTTGAAATAATACTTTTCTGAAAGCCGATAAAGTAGAGATTACCTTAAAAAATGCATGCCTAAAATTCCCATTAATTAAAAATAAAAGGCAATCACGAGTTTTGAATTTTTTTTCTCATTTTCGACCCCTCGTTAATAGGGCCTAATTTGTTGCAAACCACCTCTAGTATCACCCCTATCAAGGAATGTATCGAATTTCCAATCACCCTGTATTTAAACTAAACAAGTACCTATATATTTTGCAATTTGTCACAAACATTAACCCTTTGTACATCTTAAATGAAGGCGAAGGATAACTTGGAGCAGTAAAATTGTCGTAATTTTGACCTAAACTGCGCAGTAACCTATTGGGATTATGGGCTTAGATAAACCCACAACTTGCATACTTACACATGTCTCTGGGCTATGTCCCTTTGCGGAATAAGCATAAAATTTAGTGTTACATCTCTGCCATAAATAATTGTACCAACGGACGGTCCATCTGGAATATTAATAAGTACCTACTCAATTCTTTATTATATTCCTTCAAGTTGTTACAAAAACGTTCGTAGTGGTTGGGTCATTGGACTTGAGCTACGGAGGTTGCAGGTTCGATCCCCACCCGGCCAGGTCAGCCAAGTACCAATGGGTTTTCGATTTTTTGAAGGAAAATCTTACGTATATTTACAGAATGGTCTCAAAACGGTGAAGAAAAACATAGTGATGATATCTGGATGGCATAGAAAAAATCTAAGTCATGTCTCCCAATCCCCACTGGACCCGTGTGGTGGACCATGGACCGAGTTTCCTCGAAGTAGGGGAAGGTAGACATAAAAATTGACTGATGGTCAAGTTCTTATAAGAGAGAGGTACTTATAACAGTAAAATCAATGCTCTAGAGATGCACTCATTGCTTAATATATGGTGTAAAACTGTGTGACAGTGATAAAGAAGGAAGTGATCAGACAACGGCGTGGTTTAAAATAAAATGTAGCAAGAAGGATTGAAAAGAGTTGTTACGCTGAGTTGGGCATTTCAAATTCAAACGATTTATTGCAGTCACAAAGACCATATAAGTGTTAGTAAGTACTTAAAACTATGTTAGTGTTTACACGAGGTGTATTACGCGCTATGACATGCGACTTAGGTCCGACTCCGAAACCCCGGGACATGTAAGTGTACCCAGTGTTTCAGATCGGACTGTCCATGGTATCCGCAATGCCCTTCAGGATGCTTTTAGGGCTGCCGCGAACCCGTCGCATCAGGGACGCGACTCTTTTGCGCATAAGGGCATGGAATTTGGAGAGGATGAATAATCAGTCATGAAATAAATAAATAAATCGATGGTGATGGAAAGGTCAGCAGAAGTAGACTGCGAAGGACATAAATATCGACCAAATTTCTTAAAAGACCATGTGCGGTCTTCTACAAACAGACGAGTATGCATGAAGATATTATTGAATGTGAAAGAAACGAGATATATGTGCCAGTATTGCAGCATACGGATCCCTAACGGGAAGCAGACCTGAGTTTACGTATGTAAAATATTAATAAAATTGTAAACCTATTTATAATGAATTAAGATAATGGAAATTATCCCAACTTTTTCACAAAGCCATTTTGTACGCTCGCCGCCGCTGTTAAACGTAAAACATCACGTAAAACCTTTTTAATTGGAAAAGTTCACAGAGTAACTACGTAAAGAGGCTTACGGGGCGCCTCCTCTGTGGTCGCTGCTTTCAGCATCTAATATATACTGAACTACCTCGTCTCTTCGACCCTTGCTGTTATAAGGACCTGTAGGGATACACTGAAAAAACAGTGTTGCCTCTAGCGGCTAATTTTAATTAGCTGTTATTTTCTAAACCGAGGCCCAAATCAAGTGTCTTATTTTGTAAAAAAAAAATTCCCCCACTCAAATAACATTTTAAGCTTTTCTGTGATTGTTGCATAGTTATTTTCATATTATTAGATCGGATCACTTTATTTTCACATTGATGAACAGGTTCGATCAATCAATTTCTTCAGTGTTACATCACAATAGGCAATTAGATGATCATATTTGTTTACAAAATTAAGACACTGGATTTGGGCTGCAGTATAGTAACAGATACTACGTCCTTATCATTCAAATAATTGTAAACAATAACCAATCAACCTATCTAGGAAAACAAAATAACAATATAGGCGCTTATTGAAAAACGTGATTTAAAGTTACGTCACCGTTTAGGCCCCCTGTCCTAACCTTTTTAACGAAGTGTGAAAGGGATAGGATAAGTGAGGTTTAACTTGGTTTATGAATAACAGCAATAATTTGTAACGGTTGTAGCTGCAGTTGCGAATACTTAACAACTACAGCTAATCTTTTCTTTCAGTGTAGGGCCAACATGTAATACCATACTTACATAAACTCACGCCGGTCTCCGATAGAGTAGAGGAATTTCATCTGTCGCGTTCATTGCAGTAAACTGCTTACGGTTTTCGTCAATATGTAGGATAGTAGTATAGAGCCCTCATCACTCGTCGCCATCTTTTTAGAGTAGGTAGGTACTTTAGATTTCTGAGAGAAAGGTTGGCAAGAAAGAAATCCGCGCCATGGGGTGGTAAGAGGCGGTGCCAAGCGTACCGGAGTGTACGAGGTGCCGCCGCATAAGTAAATGCCCGGACCCACGGACGCAGTGCGCGAACCGCACGGCGCCCGAGCGGCTCGAGGCTCAGACGGGGAGGAGGAAGGTGAGGGATGAATAGATTATACATTGTGGGCTAGTACAGCCCACAATGGGGACTGCTCGGGAGCCAGTCGGGTCGCGGTTGTATTACAGTTTCCCGTGGCTCGGCAAGAATGGCACGAGGTGGAACACCCCAGGACGTTTAGACGGTATGCTGCCCCTTCAGGGCGGTGAGCCCGACATAACCAATACGCTCCCCCGGGCGTGGTGACACAGGATTTGCATGTTGTACCTTGGTGAAAAAAAGGTACTTTAGATTTGCTTGATATCATAATAGCCCCACGATTACGACCTACCTTATCACTACAGAAAATCGAAAATAGGCTGATCATGATGATAAGTATAACATAATCGAATAAAACCTTTTAAGAATTTATTTACATTTGCTTCAAAAAGTGCGTCAATTTGAGCAGAAGAACTTGCCGCCGTCTGCCATCGCTCAGAGTCGCGATCGCATTCCGGCTTGAATTAGGTACGTTCGTGAATCGCCGTTTTCTCTGTCGACTCTTAAGCTTAGTACACATTCTATGAACGGACATTATCCTGTGCCCATATAATCTTTAGCCCGTATCAGTCCACTACTGGACGTAGGCCTCTCCCAAAGTACGCTACTCAACCCGATTTTCGGCCTTTTGCATCTAGTGTTTGCCAGACACCTTGCGAAGGTCATCACTCCCGTGGTCATCACTTCTGTGGACGTCCATCCCGCGCTATGTTTGCCCGTTAGTAAATAAGACATGCGAAATAGTCTCGGTTTTTTCAGCTATAAAAGACATTGCCACATTTCAGTGGAGCTTTGCCCCACCTACAAAACTATGTGACCATTTAAGCTGTACCTGTCATTTTGTTGGGGACTTATTACAGGTTTCATATTGCATAATCATTATCAGTATCATTTTCTACTACTCTCGCAACTCCTATAGAAGAATAACAAAAACAATGAATAAATCGCTTCGATTTCTTACTATTTTCTGAATTCATAATTAAGCTGTTATTTTCGAATCGCAACTTGTACAAACTTTTTTTTTAAACCAATAATTTTAATAAAAAACGGAAATATTTTTACATTTATTAGTTATCTTGTACAACAACTTGCGGTTGATGGTGGGGCAGAGTCTGGCATTGTCATTTCAAAGGTTCTTCGGAGTAGGTTGTGGAAGGCTCATTTCACTTTGTTCACGCATAGTTTGATTTATAATTAGATTCAGTTTAAAATACACAACTCCACCCACTGATAACCGATATGGGGTAGACGAGTTCTTGAGTGGAGGCCACGAATGGTTGACGTAGTATGTGTATTAATAAATCAATCTCAGCTCAAAAGTCAATCAAGCGTTTAGGAATCGGGTATCACGTGAGTAACGCCGTATTAATAAACACAACTCAGTTCTCAAGAGAGCTGTCAAACTCACACTTGAGAACGTATTTGCTGATTGCAGGCGAACCGCGACTTGAGAAAGACATCACGTGATGCGCCCTCAAGATCGGTTTACTAATAAATGCCATACTTGAGATGGTGATCACGTCTTGAGTGTATCAGCTGAATTCGCTCTTGATTCGGGGTAGTATGGGACGCCCTCGACCAGATGAATGAATGACCTGCGCAAGGTAGCTGGCAGGGAGTGGATGCAAAAAGAGTATCGGGTCGAGTGGCGCATCTTGGGGAGAGGTCACATCCAGCAGTGGAATAATATGGACTGATGATGCTTATGACCCTGAAGACGATAAGAAGTGGAGCATTTCTTCAGTGTAAACTAAGCACTACATTGGCATGTGCATGTTATTCCAAGCTTGATTGAAAAATGTTCCCCCGCGCTTCTGAGAACGTGTGTGCGTCACTGTAGGAATTCGATCGAGGGTAGGGACCCTGCGGAATGTTAAGTGGGTGATGATGGCATATTTCAGGTAAAATGTCGTTTTTGTCATCAATAGGTTCAAGTACGTCATCTATGTAAGTTGATGCTGAGAACTGAATGTTAGGTTTTATAGCATGATCGTCTAATTTAGTCTCCTGCGCGGTACAGGAACGCGGGGGTACGACAACGGGGACCGAGAGATGTGCGGGGGGGGGGGGGGGGGGGCTGCCCCAGTCTTGAATCAATCAGAATTTTTTCTTTTTGCCATTCATTTGCCATGCTCGTAGAACAAATAAAATTATGAAAATATATAAAAATTAGAGCGTGTCACGGAATAACAAGGTCGTAGGTTCAAGTCCTGCCCACGGCTAGAAATGACATTGCCACATTTCAATGGAGCTTTGCCCCACCTACAAAACTACGAGACCATTGAAGCTGTACCTATCATTTTGTTGGGGACTTATTAGGTTTATAATCACAATCAGTAGGAGTTGCGAGAGTAGTAGGAAATGATAACAAAAACAATGAATAATTCGCTTCGATTTCATACTATTTTCCGTATTCTTAATTAAGTTGTTTTTTCGACTCGCAACTTGTACAAAACTTTGTTTTAAACCAATAATTTTAATAAAAAACGGAGATATTTTTACATTTATTCGTTATCTTGTACATCTTGCGGTTGATGGTGCGGCAGAATCTGGCATTGTCATTTGTCATCATTTAATTACTTAATTAAATCATTCATTTATTAAACATTGCACTGAAACATGGAATTATTTTACACTTAAACCAAACTGTTTTGAAGGTGTATAGGAACTAAATCGTAGTTGAACCACAAACGATGTACCAGTAACTCAAACAAACTCCCCTGGGCAATTCAACCGATCGTCCAAATTAATTCTCGATTCGGCAGACTTGTGTCGGCATTCATCGCCCTTCGGGTAATATAGATGGATCAACTATGATAAGATTCGTAACACAGTTTATCCTTTTTTTTTGTACACAAAGTGACGATACCAATCCCATCGTACCTATTCTAAATTAACTTAAATTTTATAAAAGATCGAGAACACCATTTCAGCTGGGCCTGAAGTTGTCTCAGCTAAAATGCCGTGGAATATACCTACATATAATTTGCATAAACCTAAACTATTGATAACATGCTCTCTTTTAGTCGCGTACCGGACACATTCCATCAAAAATGTTGCAAGTCTTCCTTGGTCCCACAATCTTCGCAGTTGGGAGATTCAACTTTGCGCATTAAGAATGCAGAAGATTATCCTAATCGCAAAATTGCATTCCTCTACTGAAATCAAAATTATCTCTGCATTATCCATGGTTGAATTGTTATCTATCACATCACACTTTATTAGTGACCTTTCTTGAATGGGCTCGTAGGCCAGTTGCGAGTACACGTTGAAAACTATCGTACAAGTTAAGCAACGTTGGGCGAGGTCAGGACCTGGATGGGTGACCGCTAGTGACACTTTTGTGTCACTAGCGGTCACTTTTGTGCCTCGGAAGGCACGTTAAGCAGTTGGTCCCGGTTGTTGTCGCTTGACAGCAGTCGTGGGGCCACGTCAAAGGCTTACGGGCGGCCTGAAGAACTTTGACAAATAGGTTTGGTCAAACCACACGAGAGAAGAAAAAAGAAGTGACCTTTCTTGTCGTATATTTGGAAAATGTGGAATAATCTTCCGCTGACGCAAGAGCTATGATGTAAGATGCTCTGGTTGTCATTAGGGCAACCAGATTCAATTCTTGTCCGACAATAAATTTGAATTGTGGCCAATAAATGTAATTTCCGGCATTTCCGGACAAAACCTGGTTTCAAATAATGGCGCTCGGAATAGAGTCTGGATATTGTAATATCAATAAGGCCGAAACCATACTTAGGACCTAAGGGATTTTAAATAACGATGTTCGTTAATATAAAAATATTTTGGAGAGGGTGATGACTTTCACATCTGTCGACGAATTATTCATTGCGCTTCGATTTCTTACTATTTTCTGAATTCTTAAATAAGCTGTTTTTTTCGACTCGCAACTTGTACAAAACTTTATTTTAAACCAATAATTTTAATAAAAAACGGAGATATTTTTACATTTATTCGTTATCTTGTAAGGTTGATGGTGGGGCAGAATCTGGCAATGTCATTTAACTAAGTACGTCACAAGTCACACAATTACCTAATAAATGACCAGTGTCAAATCCCAGTGAAAGATATTGTTGCCAAAAATTTAAAATACTACCTTAAAATGTAAAAACTCCCAAGCACAGTAACGATGCACATCAAAGGTAAGTAGTTGAATTTATTGCACTTAGGTACAGTCGACAGCATATCAATGGTAACACTTTTTACTTTTAACAGTTCTTATTATTTGCGTCGTAAGACTTGAAATCGTACTGCAAGTGTTACCATTGATCTGCTGACTATACATGTGTTTTTACTTTTTATTTATTTTTC
This sequence comes from Tachystola acroxantha, assembly GCA_963506565.1. Classification (NCBI taxonomy): domain Eukaryota; kingdom Metazoa; phylum Arthropoda; class Insecta; order Lepidoptera; family Oecophoridae; genus Tachystola; species Tachystola acroxantha. The sequence goes on along the minus strand of OY735876.1, from coordinate 2,718,371 downwards.
CCCAATTTTTGGTTTGTTTAATTTACTTAAACACTGTGCAGAATTAATGGAAGCCACAAGCCCAACCATCCATTTAATCATCATCAAACATAGGTTTTGGTTTCAAAAAATGTCATCTATGGGAGCACAGTGGTGGCTCTAGACTCCACCCCGGACACATTGTCTAGCACGTTACGACAAAAGGGATTTTATTCAAATAGTTTCCTCCCGTCGCACCAGTGTGCGGTGTATATTGAAATTCTTCTCAAAACCTCAGCTATGTCTGAGAAAATGGGGAGCAATTTTTAACTTCATCTAATAGAAAAATACTTGCAGGTATCCTTTGGGTCGGGTTCTCTTGAAAATGGCGGGAAACGACGGTTGCAAAATTATTTGATAATTTTTGTTTTATTGTCTACAGTGTCATTTTATATTAATATCACGTTAAATTAATCAGAAAATGTTCGCGAGTGACAGTATGGTGAATTTGTTGGATAATTTGAGCAAGATCTGGGGTTTCAAGCTTTTATCAAGAGTTCCCGCTACAGCTCGGGAGTGAATGTGACTGTCGAGCTGCTTCGTCCAGAGTGATGACGCTACGGCGTCTCCTCTGGATGAAGACAAGAAGACGCGGCTGCCCAGGGTGAAGACGCTACTGCGACTCCCCTGGAGGAAGATAGAAGACTATTAGATATTGAATTTTCTGTAACATTGGCAAATTACGAACTGTCGAGTCCATTAATAAAATAAAAAAATAATCCTTTGGGTCGGTGGTTCATTTTATAAAATATTTATATCAATATGTAGACTCTAATAAGCAGTTGATTAAGATTGTGGCAATCTAAACAAAATATGACGCTGCGTTATTTACCTGATTAAGTACTGTTAGCGACTGGCCATTTAGAATCTTATATGTAGTTTACTTTTAATATATTTTTTAAATTATTGTTCTTTTATATTGTCAGCAGTTGCGTCCCTGGCCCTCTAGAAAGTCTATTTACGTTAATATTTTTTATTTTTTATTTTTTTATTTATTAAACTTTTTACACATTAAACTGTATAAAGGCGAACTTAATTCCTTGCGGCATTTTCTACCAGTTAACCTTTGGTGATGCGGAGAATGTTGAGGCGGTTTATTTAAGTAACGTTGAATTTAATAATTAAAAGTAACTCCACGACCCATCAATGGGTACATGGCACAATTTTAGCAAATAATAATTTTTCATCACATTTTCAATCGTTTTCATTTTAAAGCAATCAGCGAGTCTAGCTCCTTAATACGTACCTATAAAGAAAAAAATGATTTTTCTTCGAAACCGGTTACGTAGACGGCCGAAGCGACATAAGATAAGATTCAAATGAATAACCGGAAAAAACTGTAATTGGTAGATTAATCATTTACTTACATTTGTTTATTTTTAATGCCGTTGCTTTACTAACATAAAACATTTTTTTTAGGTATATTTCACGATTTCAATCATTCAATAAGCTAAGACATTTTCAAAGGACATATCACATTCATGGCCCAAATGACAATGCCAGATTCTGCCCCACCATCAACCGCTAGTTTACAACTTAGTTCAGGCACCAGTCTCCCACAAATGTATCGCACCGACTTCTGGAATACCATACATGTACCTATATAAAACTTTGTGATGAGAAAATAATAAATTGATTGATTGAGTTGCACAAGATAACGAATAAATGTAAAAATATCTCCGTTTTTTTTATTAAAATTATTGGTTTAAAATAAAGCTTTGTACAAGTTGCAATTCGAAAAAAACAGCTTAATTAAGAATTCAGAAAATAGTAAGAAATCGAAGCGAATTGTTCATTGTTTTTGTTATTCTTCTACGTATAGGAGTTGCGAGAGTACCTACCTAGTAGAAAATGATACTGATTATGATTTTGCAATTACGAAACCTGTAATAAGTCCCCAACAAAATGATAGGTACGGCTTAAATGGTCACGTAGTTTTGTAGGTGGGGCAAAGCTCCATTGAAATGTGGCAATGTCATTTGGATTCCCTGGCTATGGGTCCAGCCAGAGATATAGAACCTTTTTTCTACTTAATGATTAATCTAATATACGAGTATTTTATTTATACAAGGAAAAATGTCTTAATACTTAACATGTCTATTTCGAAATTATTATAATGAGATATAAGGGTTAAATAACCCTTATATCTTATTAAAGTGTAAAATATTTAAGTAATTAGGCACACTTTTCTCTGCCGACCCGAGGAGAGGCTTGACCTAGAGGTATTGTGTTTCAAACATGGAGCAAAGGAACGCCAATGGAGTAAGATATTATTATTCAACCTGCAGAGCCTGTGGTGACAAAACGGAGTCCATGAAACACTTACTTAGTGAATGTGACTCACTGGCTAGAAAGCGAATGAGTCTCCTGGGGCCGGCCTATCCGGAACCAGAAGGCAACAGGCTCCTTCCCATGAGCTGCATAGCGGACCTATTGAGATATATCTTTAGGGAGGAGAAAGGAGCATATAAGAAAGGGGAGAGTACAAAAGATCCCAATGGGTCGAAGTACCGCCACATTGGCACCCAATCAGGATAAGATAAGATATTATTACAACGCAGACACTGCTTTTGCATGACATTTAGCGTCTCTACAACTCATTTCATTATTGATTATTTATCTCTAATAATTAGGTCCATATCACAGTATTTGTGAAGCCTGTCACTTAGTGATATTATTCTTTAGAATTAAAACTATAGTGAGCCATTACTACAAATTATTATATATAAACGGATATCACTCACTTATATTGTTAAAGTCGGCAATTAGACCGACAGTTTCGACCGATTTCGACGGTCTTTTTCAAGGTGAGCGCGCCACGCCCGCGTCGCCGTTGACGTTTCTTCGCGCACTGCGGATGAGCGCCCTCTGTGCGCGCTCCGAGATAACTTGTCCCGCCGACGACGACGGTGCGTTCGATGGCTGTAGCTGGATTCGTTGATCGATCTCAATTGTCGGGGAGTTACCGCCACTCACGTTAGGTCCCGTCACGCAGTATGTACTCACTGCGTCTACTTCGCATTCACCTTGAAAAAGACCGTCGAAATCGGTCGAAACTGTCGGTCTAATTGCCGACTTTAACAATATAAGTGAGTGATATCCGTTTATATATAATGATAATATTCCAATTTGTTTTTGAATGAGCTAACTGAGACGGCTGACGGCAGAGACAACGTGAGTGCCAGACTTGAGCAACTCTGTTGCTCAGGAAGTGACGTGCGACATTGGTGTTGAAGGTCTAATTTCATTTTATTATTGATTTTTTATTAGAGAAGTTGAATATAATAAAAGCTGGGGTCTAATTGTGGAAGTGACAGCAAGCCTATTACCATTTCTACCACCCATTGCTCGGTTTCTGTGACAATAATTTTTATGTTACTATTGAAAGCCAGCAATGGAGTATATAAATGGGAAATGGCATGATGTTACTGTCATTTAAATAATAGGCGCTCTCTTTCAGACTTATGAGGCCCAAAGATACCATGTTGTCACTTTCAATCTCATACGCCAGAAAGAGACATCTGTTTTTATATGTTAGTCTTCTAGGCCAGTCATTAAAGGAGTTGAGCCTAGCAGTAAATTCTCCGTCTCTGAAATTTGGCACGGTGATAGAGTACCATATGTAGATTGGAATTGATAAAGAATCCAATAATTTTTAGAAACGGAAGTTAGGTATTTTCATGGTCAAACTTAAATTACGTGTATCAATTACAAAAAAGTCTTAAAGGAATTATTGTTGGCGTCTCCATACAAACACTCGCCAAAATGACTGACATATTCGATTGAAAATTGCAGAGATTTATTTATTTATTTATTATTTCATTTAAATGTCTAGAATTACAGTCTTAAACTAATGCACTATACATTTCATAATTTGTCTTAGTCATATTATTAAATTAATTTACAGGATAACAATAATGAAAATGTCAATAACAATAAAAATAATGCAAATGTCAATACAATAATGAAAAATGTCAATAACAATAAAAAATAACACTATATCACAACACAATACAGAAATCCAGCAGCATTCATTCATTCATCATTCTCACATAACAATGAATGATGAGATGTGAACAATATCAATCAATGGCGGAAACGACGGTGTAAATATGACTAACTCCATCGTCGACGGCGTTTCCTTGCTTTATGGTTTCAGTACTTTGAATAAATAATTAATAACTCGACATGGGTTAGGGTACGAAATGATGTAATAAAATCCCTTATCGTAAAATTAATTTGACGTTAACTTAATACGCAAACGCTTTTAATAGGGTCTATGCTATTTTGATATATTTAAATTTAAATATATTTTATTACAGGTTGTTAAATGGCATGTTATAGGGTTCCGTAACTCAAATGGAAAAAAAAGGTATAGGATCAATTCGTTGTCTGTCCGTCCGTCCGTCCGTAAGTCAAACAATACCTTTTTCGCACGAACGAGTCATATTTTCAGTTGGCGACCTATTTTGATGTATGAGGATAGTAATTTTTAAACGGCAAATATAAGTTTGCTCCAAAATTTAATTTATCGTTTAGTTCGAAGAAAGATATGGTGTTAAATTACCCTCACGCACGTAATCCTCGGTGCGCGAGTCTGACACGCACTTGGCCGTACTTTTTTTAATCAGATAAGTACATAACGGGGCTTTTGAAAATGGCGGGAAACGACGGTTGCGAAATTATTTGATAATTTTCATTTTAATGTCTACAGTGGTTGTTTTGTGTTTAATATCACGTTAAATTAATCAGAAAAAGTTCGCGAATGACAGTATGGTGAAATTATTGGAGGACTCATGCAGGATCTGAAGTTTGGCACTATAGTCATGAGTCCCACTACGAGCTCGGGAGTGAACGTGACTGTCGAGCTGCTTCGTCCAGAGTGATGACGTTACGGCGTCTCCTCTGGATGAAGACAAGAAGACGCGGATACCCAGAGTGACGACGCTACGGCGACTCCCCTGGATAAAGAGAAGACTGTATGATATTTTCAATATTCTGTAACATGACATTGGCAAATGACGAACTGTCGAGTCCAATAATAAAATAAATAAATTGCTCGCTGAGCGACTTTGAATAAAATGTATGAAAATTTTAATCACTTACCTATTTGTTTCGTGCAAACAATTAAATTTCTAATTAAAATGTTCTGACGCCAGTTTCAATACAAGTTCCAACCACCACCATTAAAGTGCACATTTCGCGTTCCTGAACTGAGTTTCTCTGCTACCTGTAGAACCAGATTTTGGTGTAGCACGTAACGAAACAACTGTTGTTAATATTGTGGCAAGTTCGAATCATCAACCCGATTGTCTGCCAGTGGCTCTTTTCTTATTCTAAGAGGGATTGAGAGATTCTGCAGCGATTCCACGATTGTGGAAATTTTGTGCATTTTCCCACTGATCTATAAACAACTAGATACACAAAGGTCTTACTAAAAGAATTTAAAAAACGTTTAAATAAGGGTCCATTGTTAACGTCCAAATAATGTCCAATAAAGCTAATGGGTCCATTCACCCGTTTGGACCTTCTTTGCGCTCGGGCATTTATTTATTTATTTATTCATATATAATTTGCACCTTAACAGCTAGTAGCCAAATAGTACAAACATAACATTAAAATTATTATTACTACTAAACACTCATTCAGTCAATCGAACTTTTAGGCATTCTTCTTTCTGCTACCCTCTTACACTCTGTCATCAAACATCCCGGCGCACTCACAAATAGGCATTTTTAGAAGGCAGACTGTGTATCTAGTTGTTTATAGGAGATCAATGCATTTCCCGCGCGCTGTCAGCTCAACCAGCCCAGCTCACTGAATTAGCGCAGCAGGGTTGCCAGCTGGGGCCCGGGCCCACGGACGCAGTGCGCGAACCGCACGGCGCCCGAGTGGCTCGAGGCCCGGACGGGGAAGAGGAAGGTGATGGATGAATGGATGATGTGCTCGGGGCGCTAATCGGGTCACGAGGTTGAACATCCCAGGAAGTTTAGTCGGTATTCCGCCCCTTAACATAATCAACACGCTCCCCTGAGCGTGGTGGTACACGAAAACGTGTTTTACCTGGGACAAAAAAAATGAGGGTTGCCAACTGACAGCACTATTGTTGCAGGCTGACTGATACTGATAGGCTTCTGTGATATGATAGGATGTATCCATCTTCATACCCATCTCCTCTCGGTTTTTTTCGGTAGCGGTATAGACGTGCTCCACTGTCTCGTCCTCGTTAAGGCGTCTGCACAGCTAGTTGCTCTTATTTATAGTAGAAGACAAGCCTTTAGTAGGATGCTACCCGAGGTTATAATATCTCTTTCATCATCATGAGCTCGTATCAGTCCGCTGCCCAAATATGTCCTCTCCCAAAGTTTGTCACTCAAACCGATTCTCTTGATTATTATTATTTATCGATTCGCCTTTTGCATCCAATAATCTTTCGTCTTGGCATTATTATAATTCCTGCAGGTCGTGGCTTTGGGAGCGAGATATAAATAACATTTTAAGTCGCAGTGACTCTTGGGCTTGAACCAATAAATACCTTGGTTGCAAATAATAATAAATGTACCTACTCGAGCCCAGGTTTATAAACAGCTAGTGTCATTTTCATCTGAGCCTCTCCGTGCTTCGAATAAGTTAAGCAGTTGGTTCCGGTTGCTGTCACTCGTCAGCAGTCGTTATGCCACGTCAGAGGCCTACGGGCGGCCTGAATAACTGGCACAATAGGTTTGGTCACTAAACCACACGAGAAGAGAGATCTACCGATTGTCTGTGGTTGTGGATGCTGCTGGATTTAGCTGCTGCTGTAGTCTCTAGTTTTGCCACGAGATTATTAAGAAAGAGAGGAATTATAAACAACAGTTGTTTCCAGACCACACCCCTAACTAGGCAATAACGTGGTAAATGCACCAACAAAGGTACAAACAGTTACAATGGTCCATTATAATACAATATTCGGGCCGGGCGACCCCGCGTCATTAGAGAGAGCCCGCTCGGCCGCATCTGCAAAAAGTTTGCTTTCAAAGAACAGGAGTGAGTATGGAGTGGTTATTTAAAAATTAAAATAATTAAAACCCTGGACGGCTAGGATTTTTTTATGTGCTCAAGGTCCTGTCAATGTCTGCGCGAACGAGATTTTTGTACTATTTATCGTCATAAATCTGACATTGATGGGACTTGAGCGCTAGTAAAAATCGTCGCGGCTCACCCTCCTGGACATATATTTATTGAAGCAATTCCAAGGAGATCAAACACAATACCTCTGCTGTAAGATGGTTATGAGTTGGGTATCCTAAGCTGCTGATGAATAATGCAGCATCAAGTTATGGTCATGATTATTGCAATGTCATTGAAATAGCAGGACAGTAATTTTCAGATATATGGAAGTTGCTCTCACTCCTCCGTCAACCAGAAAAGAGCTTAAGAATTACTAATTGAAAATCCGTTCACCCGCTTGGAAGGTACGATGCCACCTCAGGGTGCCTTAGATACAAAGATAATGTCTTTCCATCTTGCAGCCTAAAAGGTTGATGGATTTTGATGATGGTTCGTCGTTAGATTTGTCCTGAATACGGGACTGACATATGGATACCTTTTACGATTTTGTCGATGAAATTATGCGCTTAATTTGGGACTATCTCGAATTGCTCCCAAATGGTCCAAATTAGGTAATACTCGTTCTTGCTTTATACTTAATAGATTTTTGTAGAACTAGAACAACTCCACAGCATTCACTGTTCGCGAAACAAACGCTTTCATTTCAGCAGGTTCTCTCTGCTGTCGAAACTTATTTGCATAAGTAAAACTGGGAAATGGACCGAAAAATGTACGGAATCCAACTGATTCATTTGCAGCACCCCCTGGCTATGAAATCGCGGTCCTAACCACAAGTGACTAGGGGGCAGAAACCCTCTCTGATAATAAAATAGGGACAAGCCAAATTTTTTTTATATAGATACCTACGCATGCAGCTGAAATACATGAGCTTTTTTCGCATTAATTGGTCAAGGTCAAATCCACGCCAATCTTGACGCCTATTTTTTATAAGTAGCTTTTCATGTCTCTAAAGACAAATACAGCCAAACCATAAAAATAGAGAAAATCCGGAAACAGGAAAACATTGATTTCAGAAAGAAGGGGCTATATTCCCCTCCCTCGAAAGCAATCTCTAGTCTCTCTCTTAGGCCCGTATTAATAAATCACTCTCAGCTCAAAAGTCAATCTTGAGAACGACCTCAAGATGGCGTTCCTATTAATAAACCTAACTGAGGTGCGCGTTTAGAAATCGGGTGTAATAAACAAAACTCAGTTCTCAAGAGAACTGTCAAACTCACATTTGAGAACGTATTTGCTGGTTGCAGGCGAACCGCGACTTGAGAAAGACATCCCGTGATACGCCCTCAAGATTGGTTTGATAAATGACATACTTGAGATGGTGATCACGTCTTGAGAGTGTATTAGCTGAATTCGCTCTTGAGGGCTCAGACTATTAATAATCTTCTTCTTATGGTGCCGTCTTCTTACGAAGGTTGGCGATCATTATGGCAATCTGCACTCTCGACAACGCCGCACGGAACAGAGACCTGGTACTCTTGCCGTGCCACTGGCGTAAGTTCTTGAGCCATGATATTCTCCTTCTACCTGGCCTTCTTCTGCCCTGGATCTTTCCCTGAAGAATCAGTTGTAGAAGGTCGTACTTTTTATTCCTCATTATGTGACCTAGATACTGGAGTTTCCGTTTAATAATATAGACTATTAATTCGCTTTTGAGAGCTCAGACTATTAATACTTAGTCTTCTCCCGGCGCCGTTTTACTAAGTTCATTGTAATTTAGTCTCCTCATTATTCCCTTCTGATCAACGCAGTACCTACACTACACCGAGTTTTAAGCAACTTAAAAAGTTTGGACGAAAAATGTGTAGCTCATTCCTCTTGGAAATTCTTGATGAAAGACTTTTTCGTGGTCGTAATTTGATTAAAGCCTTGTTTCGTAAAATGTCGACCTTAGCTTAAAACACGCTTAAAACAATGACCTAGTTGCTTTTTCGAACTCATTGAGGTTCTAATTTTTGTACTGTGTTCTTCGGTTAAGTTTGTATAGCTAACAGCAGATCGGGTTCTCTTGAAAATGGCGGAAACGAAGGTTGCAAAATTATTTGATAATTTTTGTTCATTGTCTGTCTTTGTTATCATTTTCTACTACTCTCGCAACTCCTACTGATTATGATTATGCAATATGAAACGTAATAAGTCCCCAACAAAATGATAGGTACAGCTTCAATGGTCACTTAGTTTTGAAGGTGGGGCAAAGCTCCATTGAAATGAATGAATTATTTTATGAACCTTTGATCATGAACATAATATTTGTTTCCAATTCACGCTGAGCAGTTCCTCGGAACTATACTCAGTTCTTGTTTGTTATTCTTCCGGTAAGTTCACGTATGGGTAATCCTGATAACAGGAAATTACGAGTTTCTGGATTAATTAGGGATTGTGGTTGGATTATCATAGTCAATATTACTAAGTTAAAGTAATACCTACAAATAAGTTAAGTCAAGTCAAATCTCTTTATTGCAGGTAAGCAGTTTTTATGCACGTCAACATGTTTTTTTTAAAAAGACATTGCCGGTTCTCTTGAAAATGGCGGGAAACAACGGTTGCGAAATTATTTGATAATTTTCCTTTTAATGTCTACAGGGACTATTTTGTGTTTAATATCACGTTAAATTGATCAGAAAAGGTTCGCGAATGACAGTACGGTGAAGTTATTGGATTATTTATGCAAGATCTGAAGTTTCAGTTTCCGCTACAAGCTCGGGAGTGAACGTGACTGTCGAGCTGCTTCGTCCAGAGTGATGACGCTACGGCGTCTCCTCTGGATGAAGACATGAAGACGCGGCTACCCAGGGTGAAGACGCTGCTGCGACTCCCCTGGAGGAGGATAGAAGACTATTGAATATATTGAATTTTCTGTAACATGACATTGGCAAATGACGAACGGTCGAGTCCATTAATAAAATAAATAAAATAAAAGACATTGCCACATCAATGGAGCTTTGCCCCACCTACAAAACTACGTGACTATTTAAACTGTACCTATCATTTTGTTGGGGACTTATTACAGGTTTCATATTGCATAATCATAATCAGTATCATTTTTACTACTCTCGCAACTCATATAGAAGAATAACAAAAACAATGAATAAATCGCTTCGATTTTCATACTATTTTCTGAATTCTTTATTAAGCTGGTTTTTTTTTCAAATCGCAACTTGCACAAAACTTTATTTTAAACCAATAATTTTAATAAAAATTCTAGTAGTATTGAAGTTAGTGTAGGTACAGGCAGACAGCAGATCAATGGTAACCCTTGCAGTACGATTTCAAGTCTTACGACACAAATAATAAGAACTGTCAAAAGTAAAAAGTGTTACCATTGTTCTATTGTCGACTGTACCAACTTTATAAAAACACTGTTTTGCTAACTACCAATTGTTTTACTTTGCTAATTACAAACAATAGCCAATAGTTGGCAAAAACAGCAAAACACTTCATCATCATCAGTCTATTTATATTGCCCCACTGCTCGAGCACAGACCTTCCCTTACATCGAGGGAGCTCTGGCCATGATCCACCACGCGGTCCCAGTGCGGGTTGGCGGATTTCACATGCCTTAGATTGTTTTTTTTTCTTCTACGACATGCAGGTTTCATCACGATGTTTTCCTTCCCCGTTTTGAGAGCACTCGGTAAATGTACGTAAGTTTTCCGTCGAAAAAACTGAGGATAACTCATTGGTACATGGCTGCCCTGGCTGGGAATCGAACCTGGGACCTCCGTATTGCAAGTCCAGTGACTCAACCACTGCGCCACCGAGCTCTCTCTATCTATAAGCTATCAAGTATCAGTATTATTTAATTTAATAAAACTAATTTATTTCTTTACAATTTGCGCTGTTTTATTTATTAATGTTTAGTATCACATAGTAGTAGACATTTGATGTCACATCAAATTCCGCAATATGACTCATCCTAACAATTTTCTAAATTCAAGTACAAAATCGCTTATCGACAGAAAATGTCGATAATCGATACATCCTATATTATTATCCCATCATTGCGCCGACGTGGGGAAATCTTTCAGAAGGTATGGAAATCCAATTATAATTATGTTACTTAATTATACACCATACGTATGTGTTTGAATGGAAATGCATTTCGGGCCACACATATATTCTCCAATCCAATTCGGAGACGTGAATACGGAATTTCAAAATTGCATGCACCGTCGGGATGCGCCTTTGCACTCGTCCAGTTACTCGCTTAGTTGAGTGTATTGTTAAGGGGCGGCGAGCTGTCAAACTCGAGCGCGAGACAGAAGATGTCCCGCAGCGGCGGAGTGAAGAGCACAGCACAGTGACTCCATATTTGTATTTTTATTGATTTTGGATGAATTTTGGCAGGGATATTAAAATACGCCAGTAAAAATCAGATTTTTTTAAAACAAGCTCTCATAATTATAATACCCTACATTTTGATATATATTTCGTATGAATAACTATTTCTGTTTAGACATAATTTTAATTTTAAATGACATGGAAGGGGTATGTTTGCGATTTTTTTCTATCGAGCGAAGTTTGTCCAATCGTGTATCGTCATCAGTCCCTAAATATACACCCCTAGATTGCTATATATTTTTTTCAGACGTCTAATTTTAGTAGTTAGTGCCGTAGCCTTCATCGAAAAACTTAAAAACGTCCCAACACCTCGCCTTAAGTAAGTAACAGGCAGCAGCAAGGCAAGAGTGCCTGCAGTTAGTGCAGCCACAGCGGAGAAGGGGAAGGCATGGAGGCCCCCCAGAGTCAGGTCCGAAAGGGCACCCGCCAACAGAGCCACGGTAGCTTTCGAAAGATGTACCAGTGGTACTGTCACCCCAGTTTTAGTAGGTGCGAGAGCAACATAATCACCCGTTCTTATTATGTATTTCTCCTGGGCAAAAAAAAGGTAGGTTCTTCTCGACCACGTCGTCTATTCAGAGGTATTTAGGACGCCCGGACAGTAGATATTCGATTGCCATAGATACGCTAGATTTGAACGAGCGAGCTCCCATTCTCTCGGTATGGCCGAGTTAGTAGCAGAGTCTAGCAGACTTGATCTCACCGATGATCTTAGGGCCGACGCACAATGCCGCGTCGGGTGCGGTAGTGCCGTCGCATGGCGCAGCGTGGGAACGCGTCCACAGACGCCATACACATAATTGCTCCTATTTTCATTTCATTCATTTCATTTATTTAATACCATGTACAATTATTATTGTGTCGGAAATCAATTAGTAACTAAAATTTCTAATTAACAAGGCTACATATTTAAATATTATACAATGTCAATATCTCAGATTTAGCGTCTACTTATATCTAATTATATCCTGTTAGTTATCTGCTCTCAGTTTTGGGATAAGATCCAATGATTTAAAGAAATTACCTACAAATCTATTTAAAGTTAAATTGCGCAAAATGTTAGTACATAAATGTTATTATAATTTAGTGGCCTTCCTGACGGATTCATCGATTTGACATAATTTATAAATTTTATTTCAATTTTTTAAGTTACATGCATCTTTTATAGCTATGACATTACGATTCTCAATGAAATTTTTGTATGCTCTAGATGGGCAAGATTCGGAGAAACCTATAACATTACCAAGATCACTGTAACCCGTTTCTACAAATAAATATATTTGAATTTGAATTTTTGAATTTGATAATGGTTCTATGTATAGACTCGACTAAACTACTTACTAAATCGCTATTTAGTATACTGAGTTGTTGTTTAAACACGTTTAGTTTCTAAATCACTCCCTACTACACCCATATAAGTACTGTACGAAAGTATTTTTTTAAAATTACACGGTTTGTATACATATTAATTGGATAAAAAATTACCGTGTTAAACATTCATTTAATGATATCTCGATATTTGGACAGCATTGCATCATGGTCACGAGTAGTCTACACGTTAATTCCCGTTTTTATCTAGTCCGAACGTATTTGTAGAGTCGTCTAAACGCGCCTCACGCCAGCAGGTCGCGGAGAAACCCACGGGAAATGTGGTTTTATGCGCGCACTACACAAATAAACTCAGTTTTAAGTTTAAGAAACGCAGCGCAGTTCCGGAACTCAGTGTAACTTGTCCCTGAAGTTAGGTTCGAATAAAGGTTTTCGGTTTAAAATTCACGTTGCTCAATTCGAATTCCATTTTCGAATTCCATCCTCGGTATTTTTACGTGCGAGCGAGTGCCACTCTATTTGTCATAGTTTTTGCCGAGAGTTATTTCGACTTTTGTTCGCGTCAATTCCAGACAGTTTCAGTCTACATTTATATCGAAAAATTAGTATTGCTGACAATTTTACAGTTAAAACATAGATACTCTTTTTTGAATTGTCCGTTTAAGTAGTTTAATTTTAATTGATAAAACAAACAGTTCAATAAAAAATTGAAATTATTACTAATTGATAGGTGTTTTTACAATCTGCAAGAGTTTTTCGAACATGATTTTGCAAATTAATTTATATGTTGACAATTTTAATTTCAATTTTAATTTTTTATTTAATGGATAAGAATTACTTCCTAATTATGTTTACTTGAATATTTATTTGTATTATTGACTGACTGACTGACAAAATTGAATTTTGAATTTTTAATGTTTAAGTGTCTAATGTTGCGGTGCCCTTACAGGGTTTATGTGAGCACTTACTGTACTACCGAAGAACCATGTTACCACATAAAGCAAGGAATAAATGAATTATGAATTATGAACATGTTTCAAAAATGACAACCATATTAAATATTAGATAAGTGCGTTATATTTAAAGTTTTTTGCAACTTTCTCTCCTCATTGAGATTATATTGTGATCTTTACAAACGGACAGACAGACGGGCAACAAAGTCAGATTAAGGGTTTCTTTGTTTCCTTTTGAGGTACGGAACCCTAAAAAGCGTCAACAATCGACGAGCGTGCATGAAAATATTGATGAATTTGGAGGAAATGAGTTATGTCTCAGAAGACAGACACAGGCTGGTGCAGGAAAATCTGGAAACACAACAGAAACCAGATGCGGCTCATAATTGGGGCGCTAACGGGACATCAAGCAACAAAAGACCTGTTGCATAGGATGGGTTTAGCTGAATCTCGAACCTGCAGAACCTGTGGTGACAAAACGGAGTCCATGAAACACCTACTGTGTGAATGTGACTCACTGGCTAGAAAGCGAATGAGTCTTCTGGGGTCGGCCTATCCGGAACCAGAGGACTACAGGCTCCTTCCCATGAGCTGCATAGCGGACCCACTGAGTTATATCTTTAGGGAGGAGGAAGGAGCATAAAGGAAAGGGGAGAGCACAAAAGATCCCAATGGGTCGAAGTGCCGCCACATTGGCACCCAATCAGGATAAGATAAGATATGTCTCAGAATTGTAGCAGATGGAAGTCCATCCATTGTTTCTGTGGCTACCGCTACATGAAACTGTAGAGTTTATGTACACACTACAACGGTTCCCTATTTCTGTGCATAAATTTTTATGTCATAATATAACATGGCATACCTTAAATTGTCCTAGTAATAACTACGCATAATAGTCATTAGGCATAACTTTATAGGCATAATATTATTAAGCATAACTACAAACAGCATAAAGATTGTTAAGAATAATATTATAAAGCCTAAATAAACTTTGTCATAATGATATTGAAACATAATTGTAAAAATCATATTAATTACTCGCCGAAAAATATACTCCTGAAGTTTTAAAAACAAAAATTAAACCAAGGGCCACCCCCGCCGCACCGTAACCAACTATTACACTATAATACCTACTTTTTGATTGTAGGTATATAAAATAAACATGTTGGCGGCTTACGGGTGGCCCAAGGGCCACCCCCGCCGCACCGTAACCTACTATTACACTATGGTACCTAACTTATATCTGTTATACCTACCTAATACCTACTTTTTGATTGTATATAAAATAATCATGTTGGGGGCTTACGGGTGGCCCAAGGGCCACCCCCGCCGCACCGTAACCTACTATTACCTAATACACCATACATACAACACCAATACCAACAAAAAAGAAGAAATACACAAACAAACATTATTTATGTATAATATCTATTAGACGAATAAACAATATGCCATAAAACAATATGGAAATCAAAATTAGGGCAAAAACGATTAGCCCAAACTAGAATTATGCTTAGTTAGATTGTATGCCCAAAAACAATTATGACAAAATATGATTATGACAAAAAACATTATGCCTAACTCATTATGCTAAATTAAAATAGGACAAAAAAATTATGCGAAAAAAAGGGATCCCCACTACAACACATCAATGGTAACACTTGAAGTTCGATTTCAACGCTCGGTTCTTCAGGCGAAATCGTTCAGAAGAAATCCTCTCCCTACACATCTTTTTTGAGTACAGATTATGCTGTGGTTTTATAAAAGTATTTTAAATTTATTTTTGTTTTGAATTATATTTTCTTTTATACGGATATTGTTTTATTTCTAAGTTTGAGTCGATTACAAGGTTTTATGGAAGCAAGACGTGTTTTCATTTTATCTGGTCTGCTACCTCTGGTCTTCTTGTCCTCTTCAGGTACGGTGGAACACAGAGAAAGGTGTACAGGAGAGTTTCTAAGGTTGAGATTTTCTCAAAAACTACTTGACGTAGTGCAAAAATTCTTTCACTGTTTTATAGATAAAATTGAGAACTATGTAACTGTAAAACAATTATTAAATTCGGTCCAGCATTTTTTGAGAAAATCTCAACTTTATTGAGGCCCTCTGTATACTTTTCTCTGTCTTCGACTGTACAAAGTGCAAAATGTTACTATTGATGTGCTTTCGTCCGTACCTATGTAGGTATGATAGATAGGCATAGAAATGCTGTAATACTAATAATACCTCGACATAAAACTACTGAGATGCCCAGGGAAGCTGAAAAACTCGTATTACATCTCAGCACAAAAGAATATTTGCTCAATTTCGTCGGGATTAGATGAGATTTCCCCTAGTAAAACATTCAGGTCGAATCGCACTTATCCAAAGGATGGATATTCGTTCGCAATATGTTCTTTATCTGTCTAATTTATTGGAAAGGATCCCATTAATGGGTGGCATAGGAAACCCCATCGAAGATATAGATAGACTGGAAGAGTCTTGATGCCATGCTATGTACAATTAGAGTATACTTTATTGTACACGAAAAAATAACACAGACACAATATTAGAAAGCAGATGTACATCAGTCGAGCTTATCTCTAATAAAGAGATTTCTTCCAGCCTGGCCTGTAGATTATAAAATTAGTCAAACATTATTAGCCCCATTTTGTGACAAAATAGAATCTTTGTTCCTATTTGAATTAACCCTTAATATACTCTAAGTAATGTCGTTGGACTAACTCTTAGATATAAGTGTCAATTTATAGAATTTTAGGTCAAAATCAAATTACTTATTAGTCTTATTGTATTTAGGCTAGATCGTAATGTGTATAAAATGTCATAATATGGCATTTTATTAAAAAAAAATTGAATTAAACGAAGTATAATAATTTTTTTTAGGTTAGTTAGATATGCCAAACAGTTTAAAATATCGGTAGCGAATTAGCGATTCCAGCTTGTGGCACGCTAATTTTAATTGTAACTAATAGAGCACGCCTCGATTAGTTACAATTAAATTGGCATTGATCTCCTATAAACAACTAGATACACAAAGGTCTTACTAAAACAATTTAAAAAACGTCCAAATAAGTGTCCATTGTTAACGTCCAAATAATGTCCAATAAAGCAAATGAGGGTCCATTCATCCGTTTGGACCTTCTTTGCGCTCGGACATTTTTAGAAGGCGTGTGTATCTAGTTGTTTACATGAGATCAATGGTTACCGGTCACTATAGTTCTAAAAATTTGGGTGTCTGCTTTCTAACCGAATGTTGGACATGGTTATTGGAGTAATTCTACTATTGTCCGATAGATGGCGTTGCACGCATACCCTTTGCCCTTGCATACATTTCGGTGGTCGGACGTGGGCCTGTGGTGGCATAATCATAATAAAAGTAAATGACAATCCCGTACATTTTTCTTTCTTCTGCTGATGATTCTAAAGAGGCAGCGGTTGCCTCCCATCTGTAACAGATTCTTCAAACAGATTTTTTTTGTTAGGTTACCAAAATGATTTCTAAAAGACATTGCCACATTTCAATGGAACTTTGCCCCACCTACAAAACTACGTGACAATTTAAGCTGTTCCTATCATTTTGTTGGGGACTTATTACAGGTTTCATATTGCATAATCATAATCAGTATCATTTTCTACTACTCTCGCAACTCCTATAGGTAGAAGAATAACAAAAACAATGAATAAATCGCTTCGATTTCTTACTATTTTCTGAATTCTTAATTAAGCTTTTTTTTTCGAATCGCAACTTGTACAAAACTTTATTTTAAACCAATAATTTTAATAAAAAACGGAGATATTTTTACGTTTATTCGTTATCATGTACAACTTGCGGTTGATGGTGGGGCAGAATCTGGCATTGTCAAATTTTATTGTTGCGAGAGTAGTAGAAAATGATACTGATTATGATTATGCAATATGAAACCTGTAATAAGTCCCCAACAAAATGATAGGTACCTACAGCTTAAATGGTCACATAGTTTTGTAGGTGGGGCAAAGCTCCATTGAAATGTGGCAATGTCTTTTTATTTTTAATGTTAAGATCGATATAACATTGTAACCTTTTCCTTGGATTTCTAAGCGTGCCGTTGGTGCCTATAATTGGGGTGACACTTAGCATTTTTATTTTATGAACTATTACACTGTAATTGTTTTGATCCGTGGTTTTGATGTACACCCCGTGTGTTGAATTATTTCTAAACGCATCTTATTCTGTCACCTTCATGTGTCAGCTGTCAAGTTGTCTATTGTTGTTTTTTCTTCTTGCGTCTGCCCAGTGTGCTGCAACTTTCATACAACGGCATTGAACGAGGGTTTCGCGGGAATTTGTATGGGTTTAGGTTTCCCATGGTTTTTTTTTTTTAATAATTGTAGGGTGCAAATTTTGTATAAAAAATGACCATAAACACCGGTTTGCGGAAGCGAAAATGAAGAAAATAACAAATAATGTTTTGTGCTTTATCATCCGCGACAATGAATTTTGGATTATTTAAGACCTATATATAGTATTTTTAAATTATTTTAAAATGACTTGAATTTTGTGAAGTTACTCGCGCACTTTAAAAGACCTACTCAGACACGCGGCATTTTGCCGCCAATCCATCCACCATTTTGAAATGAAAATATCCAAGTCCGTCATGCATTTGTTAATACACAATTTTCTCATTTTAATAAATTATAGTAATTAATGTTATGTTTGTAATATGAATTGAGCTCAGATGCGAAAATGATTTCTACAACTGCGTGTCAACAGAATAACACCAAAGGAATTCAAACTGTAAGTATTTGATAAAATGATTTAACACAAATGATTTGTACATTATGAATAACAGTAAAAATGTTCTAAACCTAGTATTTTATGTTATTGTGAGATAATATGCATTTGAGAGATTAGCATAATTCCTACTGTTGAGTTAGCCAATGCGCGTAATATTAATAAATATTTCAGTACAAAATAACTTTGTTACAGGACGGAGCTCAGGGAGACGGACGGAACGCGGCGCGGTACCTACATCAAGACAATCAAATCAATCGTTGTAGTATCATCATAATACAATTGTCAATTATACTTAAATGTTAAGTTATTAAAGATTTTTATGCCCTTCAGAGGTTTTATTTTTTCTTGATTATGTATGATATGAATATTTGAAAGGGATAAGGGAATTGGCGGGGTCGGCGGAGGGCCGCGGGGCGGGGGGAAGGCGAGAGAGACGAGGCAGAGGGGAGGGGAAGGGTCGTGGCGGCGCGGCCGGGGGGAGAGGGGGGGGTTACAATGGCTGCAGTGTAGCCAACATAACAAATTTATTATATTTTGCAGTTGTGGTAATTCTGAAATTTTGATGCTTCCAAATTTGAATTTGAAAATTTAAAAACCTAATTTTGCCAGCCCAATTTCGATTGTCATTTCGTTTCCTCCTAGTGACGTATCTTGAACGTAGTATTACATTATCTTTGCGTCTGCCATTGCTGTGATAATATGGTCTCTGTGAATAAATCGAGTTAAATCAATCTGTATATCTTTTCTTTTTGCCTTTTAGGCAAAACCCATCACCGTGGGTAACCTATTTCATAAACTAAAGTAAATAAAGGCTTTTTGAAAACGACGGGCGGGAAACGACCGTTGCGTAATTATTTAATAATTTTCAGTTTAATGTCTAAAGTGGGTGTTTTGTGTTTAATATCACGTTGAATTAATCAGAAAATGATCGCGAATGACAGTATGGTGAAGTTATTGGAGAATTCAAGCAGGATCTGAAGTTTGGCGCCATGGTCAAGATTCCCACTACGAGCTCGGGAGTGAACGTGACTGTCGAGCTGCTTCGTCCACAGTGATTGACGCTACGGCGTCTCCTGTGGATGAAGACAAGAAGACGCGGCTACCCAGGGTGATGACGCTACGGCGACTCCCCTGGAGGAAGATAGAAGACTATTATACATTGAATTTTCTGTAACATGACATTGGCAAATGACGAACTGTCGAGTCCATTAATAAAATAAATAAATAAATAAATAAAGTAAATAAATACAATGCTACTTGGCTAGGGAGTAGGTAGTCACATCTAGCTTCAGTACATCCGATGTTTTCATTCCACACACAAATGAAACCCGAACGGTTGCGGAATTTCAAACGAATTCCCTTCCCTTGAGTATAAGTATGTTAGGTTGATCTTTTTGTAGTATCCATTGTTTATCCTTTTGCCCTTCTCACAATTTAATATCTGTCTGTCCGTCTGACTGTCCACTTGCCAAGTTTCTTTCCCGAGAGGTATACAAAAGGTTTCATTGAAAAGTGCAGATTGTTTTGTAGAGAATTTTCTTTGTTACTTTTTCGTCTTGTCGTGTGGTTTTGTGATTAAACCTATATTTACCTACCTGGCTGCCCCATCTTACCTCGTCATCCATTTCCCATTTTGTGAGAAAATCTCAACCTTATAGGTCCCCTGTATACTTAACTCGCTTCTCGCATCAGCACCGGCATGTGATGTTTTTGCTGGTCGATGGTCGAGTGTGTGTAAAGAGTGCATGAGGTTATGCGAGGTGATGGATGAATGACGATAACTTCACATATTATTTAGGTTTACCTACCCTGTGGTTCTATTCATTTTTGTTAGTATTTATGCAATTTAATTTATAGTAGTAAGGTACGGTGGAACACAGAGAAAGGTGTACAGGAGAGTTATTAAGGTTGAAATTATTTCAAAAACTACTTGACCTATTGCAAAAATTCTTTCACTGTTTGACAGATAAAAGTTAAAACTATGTAATTGTAAAAGAATTATTAAATTCGGCCCAGTAGTTTTTAAGAAAATCTCAACCTTATTTAGACCCCCTGTATACTTATCTCTGTCGTCGACTGTACTAATCATTGTAAAAAAAAATTGTGTCCTAATATTATGTAATTTCACAGTGCTTTAGTCTCAGTAGGTACTGTTATGCTGTGGAGTGTAATTTAAATAAATAAATAAATAAATAAATCTCTGTCTTCGACTGTACAAGTAGGATCCTATAAGAATCGTAAAATAATCATAAAAAGATCATTGACACTGGCAAGGCAAAAAAATCATGTGAGTCCATACAATCTACAAACTCTTCTGAAGGAAAATGTCCCCTTTTATATAGATGTTACCTTACATTACTTACCTTATCATATCATAATATTACGACCCTGGAAATCTCATACGAGACATCACAAAATGCAAGATGATTAATATGAATTACCCCCGAGTTTAGAGCATTCAGAATGGAGACGTTAACGGGAACTCTATCAAAGGATCAATGGCCGGTAGAGACTTTCTACGATAACATGACTCACCTCTCCAAAAATCCGAAAGTGTCACAACAATGTCTAATGCTCCCACTTCATTTGGCTATTCGTATTCGCTATTGGATGTTGGTCGTATTTGTCAAATACTTGAGTTGACTGACATACAAATAAGACGAATATTTTATCAAGCATACAAAGTCAAATTTCTTTATTGCAAGTAAGCACGTTGAGTACATTTTTGCACGTCAATATATTTTTTGAATTTACATTTACACCACTTTGCAAGGAAAAGGTGCCAACGCTGAGGAGAAAAAGTGGCAAAAAACTCTCAAAATTTTAAAATAACGATAATATATCATGATTCCAATGTAAATTAATTAAGGAGTAAACAAAAAGAAATATCACTTTTAATTGTCGTTTCCTATATTTTATCTTAATAACTATATAGGTACATAACTATTACTATTATTATATAGTAACTTTATACCAACCACACATGGCACTTATGACAAATACGCAAATACGAATAGCCAAGTGAAGTGTCACCATTAGATAAAATGTGTTGTACATGCATGCTAAATGCAAACAAATACATGTCACCAATTTACATAGAATATACACTACATACATACTCCTTCGTAAGATATAATTACGCACATTGAGACAATAATTTGGAGGGCCATAGAAGTTCTCTACAATAAGATTGACAATGATATTAAAGAATTTCTGAAAGTAGTACTACCAGGATGTCATAATATGGAAAAATACTATGATAGAATATAATTGGGTTCTCTTGAAAATGACGGGAAACAACGGTTGCAAAATTATTTGATAATTTTTATTGTGATGTCTACAGTGGTTATTTTGTGTTTAATATCACGTTAAGTTAATCAGACAATGTTCGCGAGTGACAGTATGGTGAATTTATTGGATAATTTGAGAAAGATCTGAAGTTTCAAGCTTTTATCAATAGTTCCCGGTACAAGCTCGGGAGTGAACGTGACTGTCGAGCTGCTTCGTCCAGAGTGATAACGCTAAGGCGTCTCCTCTGGATGAAGATGCGGCTACCCAGGGTGAAGACGCTGCTGCGACTCCTCTGGAGGAAGATAGAAGACTATTATATATTGAATTTTCTGTAACATGACATTGGTAAATGACGAACTGTCGAGTTCATTAATAAAATAAATAAACATGATAGAATTTATTATGACCAAAATGACAAAAATTAACAAATCAATTATTAAAACTGAATAAATCATTAAACGTTTATCTCAATAATAGAATAATAAATAGATCTATCAGTATAAACTTTTCATCACCTAAAATTTTTGTTTGTAATTTCATAAACACGGTATTTATTTATTTTATTAATGGACTCGACAGTTAGTCATTTGGCAATGTCATGTTACAGAACATTCAGTATATAATAGTCTTCTATCTTCCTCCAGGGGAGTCGCAGTAGCGTCTTCACCCTAAGACATACGTAAACGAAGGATGAATCCCAAAGACTTCTCCCATCGGAATCCTCTAAAAACCTACATACGATGAGAAATGAAAAACGTCAGAGCGCGCTCATTCATCCTTCAAGGCACTTAGAGGGCCTCTAATGCCGTTGGGGGCTTAGCTTGCTTAGCAAACACTTCAATGCTTGCACCAGCTAAGCTACTGCTACGAGGGCTTTAAGACGCAAGCTTTACATTGCCGGGTTTGCGCTTTGTACAGCCGACATCAGTTTGGACGTACTATCGTAGTCTGTGTCGTAAGTTTTTTCTCCTAGGCCTATTAATAGTCTGCGCTCAAACCCTCAAGAGTTGATCACCATCTCAAGTATGTCATTTATTAAGAAACCAAACTTGAGGGCGTATCACGCGATGTCTTTCTCAAGTGGCGGTTCGCCTGCAATCAACAAATACGTTCTCAAGTGTAAGTTTGACAGTTCTCTTGAGAACTGACTTTGGTTTATTAATG
This sequence comes from Tachystola acroxantha, assembly GCA_963506565.1. Classification (NCBI taxonomy): domain Eukaryota; kingdom Metazoa; phylum Arthropoda; class Insecta; order Lepidoptera; family Oecophoridae; genus Tachystola; species Tachystola acroxantha. The sequence goes on along the minus strand of OY735876.1, from coordinate 2,695,394 downwards.
CGGCATTACTCATATGATACCCGATTCCTAAACGCGTACCTAAGTTAAGTTTATTAATAGGAACGTCATCTTGAGGGCGTCCTCAAGATTGACTTTTGAGCTGAGGCTGAGAGTGATTTATTAATACTGACCCTAGAATTTGTATTATGCATTGTCCATGCTCCTTGAAAAAAAAACATGATGAAAAATTTCTTGCCGTGGGCAGGACTTGAACCTGCGACCTTGTCATTACGTGACACGCTCTTACCAACTGAACCACCACAGGCCACGCCACGCCAACCGAAAATCTTCATCGTATGATACATACTTAAAGGGTATGTTGCGCAACTCCAAGAAGCGTGAATGACAAGGATCTCAAACCCCCAGAAACTGGTTTTCTGACGGTTTCTGACAGATTTGACAGTTTCTGGCTGATTTTATAGATTCTGACGGTTTCTGAAGGTTCAGTTCTTGTCATTTTTGACAGTGCATATAATTTTAGACACTTTTGACAGTTCTTGACAGTCATTGTCATTTATCACCTATAACGTCCTTATGTGATCGTTGATTATACTATGACATTCCGCCAAAACATTATCTGAACATCGTTAATACCAAGCAAGCAATGAACGTTGTATATGGAAATTGTCGTTAATTAACCGACTACAATATTCGGACCGCCTAGGCGACGACGAAGGAATCCCCAGATTATGCAAATGCGGTGTGTAGTCTTAATGAGGAAACCGGCATTACCTTTGTGGAACTTAAAGACCGACTATGTAATTCCAAATAATATTATAGGTATGCTACATAATTCTGGCAGATCATGACTCAAGATTTACTTTGAGAATAACGTTCTCCCGAGGCGCTCAAGAATCGGTGTGTGATCTTGATGAGGAAACCGGCATTATCTTTGTGGAACTTAAAGACCGACTATGTAATTCCAAATAATATTATAGGTATGCTACATAATTCCGGCAGATCATGACTCAAGATTTACTTTGAGAATAACATTATCCCGAGGCGCTCAAGAATCGGTGTGTGATCTTGATGAGGAAACCGGCATTACCTTTGTGGAACTTAAAGACCGACTATGTAATTCCAAATAATATTGTAGGTATGCTACATAATTCCGGTAGATCATGACTCTAGATTTACTTTGAGAATAATATTCTCCCGAGGCGCTCAAGATTCTTGAGCGATGAGGGGATGTAGGATTTTCAATATATTTATTTATAGATATATTAAGGGCTACGATTAAGGGTCTGCCAGCTGTCAAACTGAAGCGCGGGAGAGAAGATCTCCTGCAGCGGCGGAGTGAAGAGCACGGCATAAATAAATATAAGTAAATTTTAGTTTTAAGTAACCATCTAAGCTGTTGTAAACTGTCTAAGTAGTTTAATTTCTTGGTGAATAAACTTTAAACTTAAACTTTAAACGGCACAGTGATTCCATATTTGTATTTTTATTAATTTTGGATGAACTTTGGCAGTGAAATAAAAATACGCCAACAAAAATCAGATTTTTTTAAACAAACTGTCGTATTTATCATACCCTACATCATAGTTTTTACTTAATATTATAAACGTGAAAGTTTATATGGATGGATGGATGTTTGTTGCTCTTTCACGCACAAACTACTACAAATGGATTTTAATGAAACTTTACAATAATATAGCTCATAAATCAGAATAACACATAGGCTATAATTTATAAAGATCCTGCAGACAAAGTCGCGGGCAGCAGCTAGTTTTTATATTATATATATTTTGTAAGAATAACCATTTCAATTTATACATAATTTTCATTTTATAATTTATAAACATCCTGTGCAGGCGAAGTCGCGGGCAGAAGCTAGTAGATAATGATTAGCTTTGATACTTCATGTCCCATCCTGTATATGGTAGGTACTTACCTATGTAGCAGTAACTAAGCTACATAACGCCGTCGAACTCCATAAACGCACGACGTATTTCACATTATAATACGTGGAGACAGTCAAATGCCACTAATTTGAATAAGCTACAATTGGCTGTATTACATGTTTCAATGGAAATTCTGGCCCACAACGGATGACTCTAATTGCTATCGAACTGCAACCTAAAAGCCACACTAGCCTGGGGTATCAGACTGAGGCACAAATCCTTAATCTGGATGGCTGTAGACTGATTGTAGTATATTTTTTTGTTTAGTTGGCGTGATTGAGAAGATCTCGCTCGATGTCTTTCAGTATTACTTACTTACTCCGCTGGCTCAGTGACTCGAAGTGGGTCTTGTCCTGGGAAACGAAAAGACACCAAATCGTGCCACGTGTGTGCAAGAAGTCGGTCCAGATCCCTCTAGACTTCGTCCCTCCAGTGATATCTAGGACGTACAGTTCGTGAGTGTCGCCCATTCTCTCGAAGTGGCCGCGCAAGCCTGTCGAGCATCTGCCTCGCCGATGATGTTTATCTTTCAGTTTTATTATTTTTGAACTCTATTGCCATCACCACACTTAATTTGGGCTTGAATTCGTTTATAAAGCGACTGAATGTAAATGTATGCGCGCAGCCGCGCAGTTCCAGGCTATTGCTTTAATTGCATCAATTTCACATGAAACTTTAGACATTCGAGGGTTTCAGGAGTTATAGAAGGATTTCGGTAGCTTCTTGGGGGAATATTTTATTTAAATAAGGAGGAAACGGAGTTATTATTTATTTATTTGGAGAAAAAAAACAGACAATAGACACAAAAAATATTTGATAACCAGAGTTAACTTATAACTAAATAGTTAAAAATAGTTGTCAAACTATCATTATTCCTTATAGTAATGTATGGATTCAGGTATTGATTCAAGTCACATAAGAATAACAGATTGAAGCAAAGATATAGTACTTATGGGTTCTCTTGAAAATGGCGGGCAACGACGGTCGCAAAATTATTTGATAATTTTCAGTTAGTCTACAATGGTTGTTTTGTGTTTAATATCACGTTAAGTTAATCCGAAAATGTTCGCGAATGACAGTATGCTGAAATTATTGGAGGATTCATGCAGGATCTGAAGTTTGGCGCTATAGTCAAGAGTCCCACTACGAGCTCGGGAGCGAACGTGACTGTCGAGCTGTTACGTCCAGAGTGATGACTCTACGACGACTCCCGTGGATGAAGAGAAGACGATATGATATTTTGAATATTCTGTAACATGACATTGGCAAATGGCGAAATGTTGAGTCCATTAATAAAATAAATAAATAATAATAAGTTTCACGCCAATTAAGATACTAATTGTAGGTACCTGATTCCTTGAGAAGCGCGCGAAACGCCATTAGCTAATTTTTTGTGAAAATTCTAATTAAATAGTTTCCGTGATATTTAGTGATTAATGATCGCGTTAAGTTAATCATAAGATGTCCGCGAATGTTTCTATTAATTGGAGTGCTCGAAAGAAGTCGTGTTTGTGAAGTTTTATGCTCTTAGCAAGGTTTCCTTGCATAATTCAATGATTGCGTGGATCGTTGAGTTATTTCGTTTAGGGGCTTGGGAGGGTTGTGCGTAGGTTTAGGTTAGGTTATCTTCGTTGATATATATATGTATTTATAAGAATCCAGACATTCTTTTCACATCAGACCAGGCTGTATGCCCTAGTTGGCTTTGCCTTTCCCTCTAGGAAGAATTTTACAATAATTACTCGTTAGGATTATTCACTATCATAATAAGTAGCCATAAATTAATACTGAAGCCTGTAGCAAACCGGACACGTAAAGTTATTAGTATAACCACAGCACAGTGGCTAGTTTCGCTGTTATTAAATACAATTTAAGAGTCGGTGCCTTCGTGAACGGAAGTAGTTTAGCCTTAGTTATTATTTTATTACGTCGTTGTGTAGAGCTCTATGGCGTGGTTAGAACACTAAGCTTCTTAGCTATAAACGTGACTTAAAATTAGGCGGTGGCTTAAGCCGCGATTTAAGGCTTGTATATACCCAACTGCGCAAGAAGGAGGGTTATGTTTTCGAGTGTATGTATGTAAGTTTGTATATCTAATTCTTGGTCCAGCCCTGCATCCTAAACCGCTTGATAGATTTTAACATGGCGTCGTTAGATTCGTCTTGATTGTAGGAGTAACATAGGCTATATTTAATTAAAAGGGCTTTAAAGACATTGCCACATTTCAATGGAGCTTTGCCCCACCTACAAAACTACGTGACCATTTAAGCTGTACCTATCATTTTGTTGGGGACTTATTACAGGTTTCATATTCATAATCAGTATCATTTTCTACTACTCTCGCAACTCCTATAGAAGAATAACAAAAACAATGAATAAATAGCTTGGATTTCTTACTATTTTCTGAATTCTTAGTTAAGCTGTTTTTTCGAATCGCAACTTGTACAAAACTTTATTTTAAACCAATAATTTTGATAAAAAACGGAGATATTTTTACATTTATTCGTTATCTTGTACAACTTGCGGTTGATGGTGGGGCAGAATTTGGCATTATCATTTGATTCAGACGTATTTTTGGCTTTTTGAAATAATTTATTCGTGTTTTAATTATAAATATAATATACTATATGTTCCAAATAAAAAAATTAAAACTAAACTATCAACATTGATCTCCTGTTGTTTATAGGAGATCAATGTATCTAAACAAACAACCTAAAAATGTAAAAAACCTGCGCAAATCCCTATTCAGCTTCTTGTAAATAATTTTCATGCAGGTACTTTTTGAGTTAATCTGAACCTTAAATAGCTCTCCTATATCCTCTTTCAGGACTACATGCTCTTTCAGGCTTGGGATCGAATGCAGAACCTATGCGACCTGTTTGCTGAACGGTTGACGAGTGTGCTGAGAGAGTGCATGGTGTTCTGTGAGATAGATGGATGAGTGTTGGGTCTTTTTATGTGTAAAGTTTTGTCTATATGTATATGTTTGATGTGGTTTGTTTTATTGACAAGTGTATAACGCGTGTATAACGCATAATTGTTAATGTGTACCTATTGAATGCCATTTGTATTTGCAATGTAGTAAAATAAGTATTTCAATGTACATTATATAAAATATTATAATTTATATTATTATTATCTATAAGTAAACTAAGTTATTATTATGAATTACACAGCGCATTGGTGTTAACTGTAATGCTGTGTAATATTTTTATAAATAAATGTAGACATAAGGCAGGGGCTCACTAGGCTAGGAGATCGTATATCCTGATGAATAAGATCCCAGGACACCAGGCTCCCAGCAGTTAATGAAGAAAATATTACAAAGGCAGGCGGCAATTTATCTCGTGCGCTCAGCATTCGTCTCGGGAATCCCTTCGTTTAATCATAGGAGGTAATTTGAGCGCACAGAGGCCTGTCACCTTCCCTCCGGCGTATATTTACCTTCATAGGGGTAGGTATTTAAGAACCTTATACCCCACTATAGGTAAAATAAGTTATATAAATGCTGGAGATTGGGAATAAATATTAGCGTTTACTTTGAGAAAATTCTAATTCTAATACCTACATAATTCAACAAGGTTTGAGATTAGGTAGGTATATAATGTGTTTGTGTTAACAACAATTCCTGAGTTGATAAAAGATAAATCATACTTCGTGCATAGATGATATTATTATATTGAAGAAAAAAAACCTTTATAATCCCCTATTTACTATTCTCTATGTTATTTATTTTATTAATGAACTCGACAGTTCGTCATTTGCCAATGTAATGCTACAGAAAATTCTATATAATATAACAGTCTTCTATCTTCCTCCACAGGAGTCGCAGTAGCGTCGTCACCCTGGGTAGCCGCGTCTTCATGTCTTCACCAGAGGAGAAGCCGCAGCGTCATCACTCTGGACGAAGCAGCTCGACAGTCACGTTCACTCCCGAGCTTGTAACGGGAACTCTTGATAAAAGCTTGAAACTTCAGATCTTGCTCAAATTATCCAATAAATTCACCATACTGTTATTCGCGAACATTTTCTGATTAACTTAACGTGATATTAAACACAAAATAGCCAGTGCATTATAACAAAAATTCGCTTCCCGCCATTTTCAAGAGACCTCCTTTCTCTATGTTAGACTTTATATACAAAGAACGAACGTTACATTTCCACGTCTCCAGTTTACAAAATCTGTAATCACCCAACAACAAAACCGTTCACCCTTCTGTTTCCATTCGCATAAACTTCGGCAGACACACGCTTTGAGTTTGAAGCTTGTTCGGGCTTCTGAAGATTCAGCGAAGTGCTGAATGGATCGTAAAGTTGGGCTGTCTAGTAGAGTCGCGGACGAAGTAATTTTGGGTTTTAGTTGGACATGTCTTCTTCTTAAACGTTACACTCTTGGCAGAGTGGTCGTGGTTGTCACCAGTGTCCCGCCTCACAACACGTAGCCACTCGTCTCTGCCGGATGCCCTCCTGGTGCAGACGTGCAAAGGATCGGCCACGGCTGCCCTAATCTGGTCCGTCCATCGCGTTGGCTACCTTGCCCTGAACCACCAGTCTCTCAATCGAATCATCTCCACGCCAAGACACGTGCCCAAAGAAAGTCAGAATGCGAGCCTGAACTACAGAGGATAGATGTTGCTTGATGCCCAATTCTTGTAGTATGGATGCATTTGTACGAAATTCAATCCATGATATTCCAAGCAATCTTCTCCAGCACCACATTTCGAGGGCGTCTATCCTCTTTCTTTCGTTGGACATGTACTGCTGGGCTAATAGTAAAAGCAGTACTTGCAAAATGCCGGTAATTTAAAAAAAGAGAGGGAAAATCTATGTTCTTGTGGTCAGTGCATAGAAACTTATTTTTTAACAATTTAGAAAATTTCGCAAAATCGCTTACTGCGTTTTTGATTAACAGAGTAGCTATTCTTGCTGCTTCCACTTCACTTGGCTAGTCGTATTTACTATTGGTTGTTTGTCGTATTTGTCAAATATGATATTACGTTTGTCAACATGTTGTGTGTCGAATAGGCAAATAAGACGAATATTTTGTCACACATACCAACCACACATGGCGTATAACAAATACGCAAATACGAATAACCAAGTGAAGTGGGAGCATAACAAGAAAACACATAACAAAACTAACAAATAATTATAAGACAAACTATAACCTTCATTTATATTAAGCATGCACAGCACATATGCATTAATTAATAGCCTTTTTTATTTTGTGTAGCGATTTCAGATTGCTTTCGCTAATATTAGTCGTCGCTAAGCGAGGTGTCCCGCTCGCTCTTACGCGATGTAGCATGTGAATGACAGTTGCGTTTAGGTTTAGGAGTGGACTTAGTTGCATAATTAGTAGTCTAAGTAGGTATACCACATACATTTTGAACCGATAAATAACCCAGTCAGCTTGCTAATGTATTTGTCATGACTTGAAATGACAATTAATTTGAAACTTGTCTGTCGTGTCTTGAATATAAGGAAAATAGGCTATTATTTTTAATTTAATTCTCTTATTATCATTTTTGACAACGAGTCAAGATAATCTGGAAAAGTAATCGGAAACTAGATTTTCTTCGAATGGCTTCCTGACTATTCGGATTTTAAAGCTTTTTGACGCGTTGACATGGAAAGAGCTGTCGTGTAAGCTTAGTAAGCATGTGGTGAGAGTATATAAATCATTGTAAGATGACAAGTATATAAAGTGTACAAAAGCAAGTCTAGATCATAAATCTTTAGCCCTTTAGCTAGCATATTTTAAAACTGATACCGTTCTGTAGGATGTGACGGAATTAGGTCTTTTATATTTTATAGATTTTATACAAGGTGGTCTTATAATTACCATCAGACCGTATCAGTTCACTGTTGGACATATTATGCCTCCCCAGAAGCACGCCCAATTCTCGGCCTTTTGCATTTGCATTTGCCAACCACCTTGCGAAAGTCATCCCTCCATCACACATATGCTGTCCTCAATCAGAATTATACATTTGTGCCGTTTGGAGTGGATACGATGGGCCCGTAGGGCCCGAACTCTTCAAAGAATTTTCGAGTTGTCTGGTCGACGTCACGGGTGACAAGAGAGCGGGTGCGTACCTCGTCCAACGAATAAGTTTGGCCATACAAAGAGGTAATGCGGCCGCTCTCTTGGGCACCCTGACGCATGGGAGCGACTTGGACGCGGTGTTCTACCTGTGACTGGTAGAGGCCAGTCACAGCTGGAACACCGCGTCCAAGTAGGTACATTTTTAGAATTTTATTTTATTTTTTAAGTAGGAATATTATTTTTCCATTTTTATATCTTTTTTTTGTTTATGTAAATATGTTATTGGTTTGTTATAAATAAATAAAAGACTGTATTATCAACACAATGGCTTATCTAATTTCAATTTACATTACTATGTCATGCCGACTACAATAAAATCGAAATTTCGTTCGTAATAGCCACAAAACAGAAAACTTTATTGTTGAATGGCCAATGAAATGACGTCATCAATATTCAATCCTCGTCGAAACTCGTTAAATCCACATTTGCATAACAACACACGCGAAATGTCAGTTTGCTATTATTTCAGACTACCCACCACATGTGACTTTACTCGGGTACAAGAGATACAATGTTGATTTTAAAGGATCGACTTTCAAACTTACTTCTATGCAAAGCGTATGATAATAAACGCCTTCTCTAAAGTACTGTCTAATTAAAAAAATAGATACTTCGTTTATTTATATTATAGTGGGTTCTCTTGAAAATGGCGGGAAACGTCGGTTGCGAAATTATTTGATAATTTTCCTTTTAATGTCTACAGGGACTATTTTGTGTTAAATATCACGTTAAATTAACCAGAAAATGTTCGCGAATAACAGTACGGTGAAGTTATTGGATTATTTATGCAACATCTGAAGGTTCAACCTTTTATCAAGAGTTCCCGCTACAAGCTCGGGAGTGAACGTTACTGTCGAGCTGCTTCGTCCAGAGTGATGACGCTACGGCGTCTCCTCTGGATGAAGACATGAAGACTATTATATATTGAAATTTCTGTAACATGACATTGGCAAATGACGAACTGTCGAGTCCATTAATAAAATAAATAATCGAGGCTTTTGAAAATGGCGACAAACGATGGTTGCGAAATTATTTGATAATTTTCAGTTTAATGTCTACAGTGCGAGTTTATGGCTAACCGCAATGAAGCTATCACGAGTTAAGTTGTTAACTCTCGGGTTATATTTTACTGCAACTGGGTCTTATAGGCATGTATAATAAGTATAAATAACAAATGAATTATATAATTTATTGAATTATACAGGGTGTAACGTAAAGGGTATATGAAGCCGAAGGGAGAGTGTTCAGTATCGGTAACTGAACAACTTTTGTTCTACGACTTTTCGATTTTCACGAATTTATTTTTTGATTTTTCATACATTTCGTACCGGTCAGCTGATCGATTTGTATGAGACATTAATTTATTTTTATTCGAAAAGTCGTTGAACAAAAGTTGTTCAGTTACCAATACTGAACACCCTCCCTTCGGCTCCATATACCCTTTACGTTACACCCTGTAGAAGTAAGTATGTTCTAAGGAAGAAAATACATAAATTAAAAGCTAAAAATAACAATAAAATGACTAAAATCTAACACTAAAAAACTACCTGTAAATAAAATAACAAATGGTATGATGATAACAAGTAATATTCAAGTAAAAACATAAAAAATCATCAAGAAAAGTATAAAACATAGTCATAAAACGAGAAAGATTACGACTCGTTGCCGCAATAAAAAGTCAGTCCAGCGGACGCGCCAAGTGGGTCTAGAAAATTGTCTGTATTTTATTTCGTAACTAGAATTTTAGTAAGGCCTTCTAAAAAATAAGATACCTATACCGAAGCCCACATCAAGTGTCTTATTTTGTAAACAGTAAACATAAATTATTAAATAAAAAAACCGAATGCAACAAAACTATCCCTATTTTATTAGGGTATAAAAATTAATCATACACACATGCATACAATCGCACAATAAGTAACCATTGGTTGCCATTGGAAGCTGTGAGCTTACCTTACGTACGTACGGTACGATGCTCCTCTATAACCAATTTGGAGCCAAGGTGTGGGCTGAAAACCAGCGCTGACGCATTCTGTGTCAGCATCAGCTGAAGCCTAAACCTTTTGCCTAAGTTATATGTTTGTTAATTGTCATTGTTATTTATTAGGACTGTTTTTATTTCTTATATGTATATACTTAATAGGCAATAAATGTTATTCTATTCTATTCTATCAAAAGGGGATAGTTTTGTTAAATTCGGTTTTTTTTTTGAAATAATTTCTGTTTATTGTTTACAAAATAAGACACTTGATGTGGGCTTCGGTATAGGACACTCCCGTAATCAAGACGAATCTAACGATACCTCATACACCAAAATCCATCAAGCCGTTTAGGCTACACCCGAAAAACATTACCCTCCTTTTAACATAAGCTTTTCTATTGCATAGTTATTATCACATTATTAGATAGGATCACTTTATTTTCATAATGATGAACAGGTTTGAATTGAAATCAGTTCCTTCAGTGTTACATCACAACAGGTCATATTTGTTTACAAAATAAGACACTTGATTTGGACTTAAGTAAAGTATTAAAATGGTAGTACGCTTAGACGAATTAACCAAAGGATGCGAAATGATCTTATAGTTGATATTATATTCTTGCCCATCCATGATTTATACAAGCACTACCAATGTTGGTAAAATTCTCATTAATCTTTGCTAGCAATCAAAATGAGGCTCCAACAACTAACCTCGATCAAACAAGGGATCAAAAGACATTGCCACATTTTAATGAAGCTTTGCCCCACCTACAAAACTACGTGACCATTTAAGCTGTAGCTATCATTTTGTTGAGGACTTATTACAGGTTTCATATTGCATAATCATAATCAGTATCATTTTCTACTACTCTCGCAACTCCTATAGAAGAATAACAAAAACAATGAATAAATCGCTTGGATGTCTTACTATTTTCTGAATTCTTAATTAAGCTGTTGTTTTCGAATCGCAACATGTACAAAACTTTATTTTAAACCAATAATTTTAATTAAAAAACTGAGACATTTTTACATTTATTCGTTATCTTGTACAACTTGCGGTTGATGGTGGGGCAGAATCTGGCATTGTCATTTGTACCGATTTCATGTCTATGGGTAAGTCTGTGAGCACTACCAATATTGGTAAAATTATCATTAATCTGAGACTAATTTTGAGACTGAGGATATTGCAGCTCACCACATTGAAGGAGAGAAGACCGAGAGGAGATTTGATCGAAACATTTAAAATCATGACCTTCAGATACAACCTTCCAGACTTCAATAAGGCAATGTTTAATATGACAGACACACGACCGTTGAGAGGACACCACATGAAATTAGACTGCACCACCTTCAGCACCAATGTCGCTCGTCACTTCCTGAGCAACAGAGTTGTTCAGGCCTGAAACTCACTTCCAGACGACGTTGTCTCTGCCGCCTCAGTTAACGCATTCAAAAACAAATTAATTAAATAATAATAATAATAAATAGACTTAGCTCACGAGATTACCGCCATGTGGGATGTGGACTCAACCATAATTGTTCCGATAGTCGTAACCGTGAACGGTTTAATAGCGAAGAGTCTCGACCAACACCTTAAGAGACTCTCGCTAGACAGTTGGGTCAAGAGCCGGATGCAGAAGGCAGTGCTGCTGGACACGGCACGCATTGTGAGGAGGTTCCTCACTCTGGGATCCTAACCTCCGGCAGCTTGGATGCGCATGCATCCCGCTGCCGGTGGGTGGCTATTTTTTATATTTATATATTTTTCTATTGTTTTTTATATTGAAATGTATAAATATATTAAATAAGAGTTAAAATAAATAGAGTGAATAATAATAATAATAATCTTTGCTAGCAATCAAAATGAGGCTCCAACAACTGACCTCGATCAAACAAGGGATCAAATTTCAGTTCTAATCATAGAAAGTTTGCATCTAAAATGACGTGCTCTGTAAATTGTAAGCTCAGTGGAATATTTCAAAGACACTTTTCCAACTCTCGAGTAATTAAGGCTTTCCCCCTTCAGTGTTTCCGTCTGTTTCCAAGATAAGTCTTCGTTCTCGAGGCGGGTAACACAATCGCTCGATTCGGCCTATTGTTTATTCAAAAACTTTTATGATTAAGTTCCGAAATTGGATTCGTTGTAGAGGGAATGCGTAGCAGAGTGCTTCGTGATTCACGGTTCCATGGAATAGCAAACACGTCACTTTTTAAAAGCTTAGGGCCTAGCAAAGTGGCCTTTATCTTCTTCTTCTTCAGCATACAGCAGCCCACTCCTGGGCATATGCCTCTCCATGAATCTTCCATGTGGCCCGATCCCAAGGTTGTCTGGTCCACACCGAGCCAGCAACCTTCTTTATGTCGTCGGCCCATCTGGCCGGTGGTCTGCCCACGCTTCTTCTACCCGTCCTGGGTCTCCACATTAGAACGCACTTACTCCATCGACCATCGTTTCGGCGACAGAGGTGCCCCGCCCAGGCCCATTTCAGTTTTGCCACTCATTTGCCGATGTCGGTGACACGGGTCCGTAGGCGGATGGTCTCATTTCTCACTCTGTCGCGTAGGGATATACCGAGCATTGTGCCTTTATACCGAAGCCCAAATCAAGTGTCTTATTTTGTAAACAAATTTGATCGTCTAATTACTTGTTGCGATGTAACACTGAAGGAACTGATTGATCGAACCTCTTCATCATTGTGAAAATAAAGTGATCCGATCTCGTAATGTGAAAATAACTATGTAATCACAGAACAGCTTAAAATGTTAGTAAAGTAGGGTAGTTTTTGTTTAGAAAAAAAGTTCACCGTATTCAGAGATTTTTTTTTGAAATGGTATTCTTCTTTTAGGATGTTTATAATTTTTAGACCTTGTCAATTCAGTTGTACATTTTTGTTTTTATTACATTAAAAGACATTGCCACATTTCAATGGAGCTTTGCCCCACCTACAAAACTACGTGACCATTTAACCTTTCATTTTGTTGGGGTTTCATATTGCATAATCATAATCAGTATCATTTTCTACTACTCTCGCAACTCCTATAGAAGAATAACAAAAACAATGAATAAATCGTTTCGAATTCTTACTATTTTCTGAATTCTTAAGCTGTTTTTTGCCGAATCGCAACTTGAACAAAATGTTATTTTAAACCAATAATTTTAATAAAAAACGGAGATATTTTTACATTTCGTTATCTTGTACAACTTGCGGTTGATGGTGGGGCAGAATCTGGCATTGTCATTTGGCTAAAAGCCTGATAATCTTTCTGTCTCTATATCCCAAACCCCTAAGAAACTTGTTTATCGGTTTGTATTTGTCAATCGGACTTCGTTGCGTCTCAGTCAATAAAAAAATATTTTCGCTTCTGCCGCTTGCTGGCAATGTTATTCCAGCACAAGCGGGAAGAATAATAATCAAAGAAACTTCTAAGTGAGGGAAAGCTTTTTGATCTCATACCATATGTTCAAGATGCTTTATGGTTTACAAAAATATATCAAACAAGAGAATTGCAACAGTATTCCACCAGCACTTTGGTTCAATGGAACACAGAGAAAGGTGTACAGGAGAGTTTTTAAGGTTGAAAAGACATTGCCACATTTCAATGGAGCTTTGCCCTACCTACAAAACTACGTGACCATTTAAGCTGTAACTATCATTTTGTTGGGGACTTATTACAGGTTTCATATTGCATAATCATAATCAGTATCATTTTCTACTACTCTCGCAACTCCTATAGAAGAATAACAAAAACAATGAATTCGCTTCGATTTCTTACTATTTTCTGAATTCTTAATTAGGCTGTTTTTTTCGACTCGCTAGATGTACAAGACTTTGTTTTAAACCAATAATTTAAATAAAAAACTGAGATATTTTTACATTTATTCGTTATCTTGTACATCTTGCGGTTGATGGTGGGGCAGAATCTGGCATTGTCAATTCTCAAAAACTACTTGACCTATTGCAAAAATGATTTCACTGTTTTATAGATTAAAGTGAAAACTACGTAAATATGAAAGAATTATTAAATTCGGTACAGTAGTTTTTGAGAAAATCTCATCCTTATTGAGGCCTCCTGTATACTTATCTCTGTCTCCGACATTGGTCCAATTAGTAGTCCATTACCATTATTGTGGGTCGTTCCCACCAGGTCCACGAGCCTATTGTTCTCTAAAAATTGAAGTTCATACATTGATTCCCAAGAGGTCCACGACAGTTTATAATAATAATAAAAATGTTTCCCACTAGGTCCACGCATTATTTAGTACAGTCAGCAATGAAGAATAGATATTACTTTAAATTAGTACTAACCTAGGTTTTAGAGGATTTATTTTATGAAATAAAACACGATATAACTATGTTTACAAAATAAGTTATCTGTATTATTACTAAAACAAAAATTTTAAGAATTCTTATAATTCTTATATTTCAAAAATTGAAATTAATGAATTCTTATATTTTAAGAGTCTTAAGCATTAAATAATCATAGTTTTATAATAATCACTACTAAAGGCAAAATAGACATTAATAATAAGTAAATAGAATTGAACTAAATAGATTTATCTCAATTGTACCGTTGATGTTGTTCATTTACCTATTGGTTACACTTTTCGACTTATTGGTCGGTTTAATAGTTAATCCTGGCGAAGGTGTAGAGACGATCTAACTATGTAGATACAGGGATGGTTGGAGGAGACTCAGGATAGAGATGGGTGGAGTTAGAGGGGGGAGACCTGCCCAGGAGTGGGATGCCTTCTATACATAATAATAAGACTGTAAAAAAGTTGTGTCTGTACATTGGATATTTTTTGAAAAGAATAATTGTAATGTGTTTTAGGATCGATACTGATGCCAAAACACCAATTTTTAGAATTTTTGGCTGTTTGTCGGTTTGTCTGTGACTATGTTCAAGTTTCACACCATAAGTACTGAAGGGATTTTGACGGGAGTTTCACTAGGAGATAGCTGAAATATCAGGACAGCTCATAAGCTATAAGCCATGGCGGTATGTGATTTGAGCATATAACTTTTTCTACGCAAACGAGGTTCGGGGTACAGCTAGTAAGTTATAAAAAAATAGTTATTTGTGACGTAATTCGCTGCTCTGTCGCATGAGAAAATAAAACCATCCCAAATGGTTATAGTTGAGTTCTCGCTTCGGTGAATGTTTACCAGTAGACTGGCACAGATCTGCTGCAACTGGTGCCAAGTAGTAAATACCTAGATGTCACCTAAAATTGTGAGTCACGACTGTTGGCATTGAGGTTACGATTCAAGGATTGTGTAAGTGCCTACAAGGAAGTTATGATAACGCTTTCAAGTAGTCTGCATCATCAGCGTTTCTTTAATTGCTCTCATAGCACGGGCAAACCTTCCCATACATCGGGGGAGGTCAGAGAATGGTGGATTACACGGGTTATTGCCCATGGTCCACCTCGGCTGTTCACCTCGGTGGTCCACGGGAAGAAATTTTTTCCCGTGGTACACCAGAAGGTCCACAATATTACACATTGTAGTACCTACTAAAGAAAATTATGTAATAGTCACCGATCGATATACCTACCTACCGAACCTTAGGTTGAAATTTTCTCAAGAACTTCTTAATCGATTGTAAACATTTTGTCACTAATACAGGGTGTAACGTAAAGGATATATGAAGCCGAAGGGAGGGTGTTCAGTATCGGTAGCTAAACAACTTTTGTTCTACGACTTTTCGAATAAAAAATAAAAATAAATTAATGTCTCATACAAATTGAACAGCTGACCGCGACGAAATGTATGAAAAGTCAAAAAATAAATTCGCGAAAATAGAAAAGTCATAGAACAAAAGTTGTTCAGTTACCGATACTGAACACCCTCCCTTCGGCTTCACATACCCTTTACGTTACACCGTGTATATAGCTTAGATCGCAGACTAAGTAATGCCAATTTTTTTTTAAATCGCCCGATTACTTTAAAAAAAAATCCAGTGCCCTAACAGCGGCATCAATCTCTACCAGTCGTTTTGTGCAGCCAAATATCCAAGACAATAAAATATTCAGTTCACATAACTCGATTTACTTAGAAATTAAACCAGGCTTGGCAGGATACATCAAATTTTCTCCTCAGCGTGTCAAAGTGTCCCGCTTTCGAAATAATTTAGAAGTTCAGACCGAGACATTGTGGAATTGTGGAGCGACGAAATGACGAATGATGTCTGCTAATGAGGCCCATCAAAAGTTGCCGGAATATTTCAATGACGCCGGATATAATGGGGAATACTCATGCACTGTGCAGAGGTTTAATTTTTTTTTTCTGTGTTCGCAATTATTTATTAAATGTCAAGCTTAAAACTAATACAATAATATACTTATAACTAAATTATCCGTTGAACCTTCGTCAATCAAATAACCCGCCCCTTGTCATTCCCGGGGCAAAGGTGCCTGAGGTTTAATTGTAAATTAAAAAGAATGGGTATTTTGATTTAAAAATTCTAGTTATCGATAGATACAAATATACTCTTTATTGTACAAAGAGTTACATTTTAACATAGTAGATTACATGTTATATAATTCTACAAAGGCGACCTTATCGCTCAGAGCGATCTCTTCCAGGCAACCCCTGGTGAAAGGAGCTACAAAAACAATAAACAGTAGTATAGCGCAAAGAATCAATAACAATTATTTTTTTAGTATACTTACTTACATATATATCACTGAGAGAGCTCGGTGGCTTGCGACACAATATGTCATCCCTAAAATTTCTACTGTACACCTTTCTCTGTGTCTTCGACCGTACTTCGTGGAAGTCTATACAAAGAAACCAGCGACTCCTACGCATTCGAAGTTGCGGGTATAGCTACTAGTTTATTATAAATCTCTATCATCTAAATATTCGCTTATAAAAAATATTTAAATATACCTATATAAAATCTTATTTTTTTTTTAAATCTTTGTTACATTTTATGTATCGGGCGAACTTAATGCCTTGCGGCATTTTCTTCCAGTTTACCTTAGGGCATGCAGAGATTGTTTGGGCTGGTGTAACACAAAGATATTATAATAAAAGAAGAACAACAATGAACAGTAAATAAAATCATACCTATATAATATATAGGTATGTTAAAATACATATATAGTATATATGTATTTTAACAAAACTTCTTCTCAAATATTATTTTACTTCCCATTCAACTCTATTGAAACTCCAAATTGTAAACTCTCCTTAAATCCACTCATAGATCAGTTCCAAGACACCCGGAATAATTATCTTACTTAATAACATTATATCCGGAATTCCGGAAAAGTTAGACGCCGGTTCTCATCCGGGTAACAGCCGAACTTTTCAGAATTGCCAATTGAATTGAACATTAACATTTTTCGTGAGTGGGATTCCGGGTTTTGTCTGTTTATTTGTTTATGTTAATTCTGTACAATTTGTGAGGCAATCGGATTTCGATTTTATTCGAACTTCTATTTTTAAAGTGTTTTTCTTAACTTTTTAATACTCAACCACTCTAGGTTTCTAAAAGGGACCCAATTCACACTTCGGTGGTTTCTGTGGGTCGCCGGTGACGTTTCTTCGCGTTTTTTAAGAGTCGGCAGAGGTAGAATGAGAAGAACGTACGTCGACCAAATTGGCGAGGTCTTGAAAAAGGATCAAGTACGGTCTACTACAAACCGGCGAGCATGCATGAAGAGATTGATGAATGTGGAGGAGGCAAGGGTGGTGTGCCAGGATCGCAGCAGATGGAAGTCCATCGTCTCTGCCTACCCCTACGAGAATCAGACGTGAGTTTATAAATAAAAAAATAAATAAAATTGATGAATGTGTAGGAGGCAAGGGTGGTGTGCCAGGATCGCAGCAGATGGAAGTCCATCGTCTCTGCCTACCCCTACGAGAATCAGGCGTGAGTTTATTAATAATAAAAAAATACTTAGATATTTCGTATCATGACGACCTTAAAGTAAGCTTAATAAGGACGTTATGGTACTAAATAACAAAGTATTATTGAAGTACTCCTGATATAAGAGTTCATTGTAAGGGGGCAGGTTTTTGACCAAAAAATTAATTTTCTCAGATTTATGATAACAATAAGTCATAATTTTGTCATCCGGTTTTTGACTCAAAATCTAGGCTTTTGAGCAAAAACCTAACTTTATTATAAACCTACGACATATATAAGTTTCTTGACCTTACTTCGCAGGTATAACTGCCGTTTATACACTGTGAATGTGATTTTCCTTGACACAGAGCACGGAAGCGCGCCGACATTACTTCCGGCGTGCTCACTGTACGGGGAGGCTTTTGTTAGGGGTTGAAGCCCGTGTAAATGGTGGGGAGAGAATGTTACAATTTACATTTTAATCACCCGAAGGTTGTCTGGAAGAAATCGCTTAAAGCGACAAGGCCGCCTGTACGTACAGTCGAAGACAGAGATAAGTATACAGGGGGCCTAAATAAGGTTGAGATTTTCTCAAAAACTACTGGACCGAATTTAATAATTCTTTTACAGTTACATAGTTTTCACTTTTATCTATCAAACAGTGAAAGAATTATTGCAATAGGACAAGTAGTTTTTGAGAAAATCTCAACCTTAAAAACTCTCCTGTACACCTTTCTCTGTGTTCCACCGTACACTAGCTAATTTTGGTTCGAAATTATTTGATAATTTTCAGTTTAATGTGGTTGTTTTGTGTTTAATATCACGTTAAATTAATCAGAAAATGTTCGCGAATGACAGTATGGTGTAATTATTGGAGGATTCATGCAGGATCTGAAGTTTGGCGCTATGGTCAAGAGTCCCGCTACGAGCTCGGGAGTGAACGTGACTGTCGAGCTGCTTCGTCCAGAGTGACGACGCTACGGCGGCTCCTCTGGATGAAGACAAGAAGACGCGGATACCCAGAGTGATGACGCTACGGCGACTCCCGTGGATGAAGAAGACGATATGGTATTTTGAATATTCTGTAACATGACATTGGCAAATGACGGAACTGTCGAGTCCAATAATAAAATAAATACATAAAATACACGAGTATTTTCTAAGACGAGATTCTTTGAAAAGCGCGCGAAACAACATTAGCTACTTTTTTGTGAAAATTCTAATTAAACAGGTCCCGTGATATTTAGTGATTAATGATCACGTTAAGTTAATCAGGAGATGTCCGCGAACGTTTCTATTAATTGGAGTGCTCGAAAAAGTCGTGTTTGTGAAGTTTTGTGCTCTTAGCAAGGTTTCCCTTGGATAACTCGATTATTGCGTGGATCGTCGAGTTATTTCGTTTAGGGGGTTGGGAGGGTTGTGCGTAGGTTTTGGTTAGGTTATCTTCGACTTCTTATCTTCGAATCGTTATCGCTTTCAATTTGACACATGACTATACATTGCTGCAATGTTTTTGCAAGTTTTAACGAACGACAACGAAACGCAGCAATGTATATCGTTCAAGTGTCAAAATGAAAACGATAACCATAACGATTGTAGTCGCGGTCACCCTCCAGACATTCTATTAACATCAGACCAGGCTGTATGCCATAGTTGGCTTTGCCTTTCCGTCTGGGAAGAATTTTACAAAAAAAAATCTAATACGAACAGATTGCAAAGGTATGTCTACCCATTTCTAACCGACGCACCTCACCTCCATACAGCCTAACAATGAAAAGTCATAGCCCCGCTCGTCTCGTAAACGTTAACCCTCAACCTTTGTTGTTTTAACCCCTAAACGACGGGGTTAAAAATGTGGGCCGTCATTCGTAACGCGACGGAATAAAAACGGCAAATGACCTGCGATACGACCTAACGTAGGCTTTTTAGGGTTATTTTTCTGGTAGCTATGTGACCTTTGACGCTTCTGTTTAGGGTTCCGTATACCTTAAGAGGAAAAAAGGAACCCTTATACTATAAGGGACGAACAATAAACAAGATCACTTTATCGTCCGTCTGTCTGTCTGTCAAGACCTTTTCTTAGAACCGAGTGGCCGTATCAAGTTGTATGTACCAAATAGGTCTCTAATCTCATGCAGCCGTGAACAATCTTCAAGGTCAACGCAATCCAAAGATGTTTATATATATATATTTGGGAGGCTTACAGCTACAAATATGTAACAACTTAAAAATTAACACAAAACCAATTACAAGCCACCACATATAGCTTGAATATAGCACTCTAATGAGGTTAAAACAATTCACTCACTCACATATAATTTTATTGTTATTATTGTTAATATAAATTAATTTAAATAGCTTATAAATTAGAGTATAATATTGAAGATATTAAGGAGATTAATAAATCTTTAAATAATATATATATATATATATATATATAATTTTATTTTTACAGTATCAATAGTCTACGTGTAGGTACATACATGTAACATGTTCCCGTATATTTCTATGAAAACACAATGGAATCAAAACCTATAGGGTACTTCCTAGTTCCTATTGACCTAGAATCATAAATAAATGAATTTGAATGAATATATTGTTATAATAGCTGTTATAGTCAAAGTGGCTTCGAATGATTTTCAAAGCTATAATACCTACACAGGTTACAATAAGGACAAAAATTGCAAAACAACACGATCATTTAGAATTCTGATTCAAAAATCAACTAACCCAATAGAAAATTGAATGGCACAAATCATCCGTGAATTCATTTTACAGCGAAACCGACTGCGGAACTGCGGATCCAATAGAATTGCCGAGTTTACCCGGAATAATAATGGAAATGTAAACTATATAACATTTTCGTAGAATGCTCCCGTTATGCCCAATGCCCACTTGCCCAGCATATTGAAGCAAGGACCTGCTGCTGTCCGCACTAGAAACGTGAGAACCTTCGACCCTGGCTAGGCTCACTGCAATTCACTGCGATTCTATTCTGTTGATGAATTTTTAAATTATAGCTAGGATTATTTTATTAAACATGGATATGACATGAAATTTCAGTTACATTTTAAACATTAAATTCATATAAGTAATAGGTATACTCTATATTTGCATGCCATATAAGTGGTAGAATGTATTAGGGGCTTATTATTGTATCATGACAACTGATTATACATGTACCTACATTCACGCAAATAAATGATTTGACTTTGACTCCCGTGCGCTTAGATATTTTATTAAATTGTGTAAATTTTTGCACGCCAAGTTTTGTATTTAATTTATATTTACATCACTTTCCATTGAAAAGGTGCCAACGTTGAGAAGAAAAAGTGCCAAAAAAGCTGTAAGTAATTAATTGATTGAGCTGATTTCAATTCTGTTTTCACAGTTGGCCAGGGGCCGTTCCCGCTGACTCCAAAATTATTTCCCATCGACTCCAAAAGTAAATTACAGATAAACAGATTTATTCCCAATGACTCCAAAACAGTCGATAGAGCTCAAAATTGAATCAATTTCTGATATTTTAAATTTCATACATTAATTCCCAGCGGCTCCAAGAATTCGTAAAGGTCTATTTTGTTTCGAAGAGCATTTATTATTATTACTCATTGGTATTGTGGCCATGACCGAATGGGAATACGCCGTTCCCGCAGCGCACTGCTCAGTGAATTTTTAAACAGTTCCAGGATTTTTTAACCTGAATCATTCGATATCCACTTTTAGGAGTTGATTTTAAAAATGGAACTGCGAATTCGATAGTCCATGTGTCCACAGTAAATTCATATTTCATCGACTACCACCTTAAAATAAGGTATGAAATCAGTAAAGAAAAAGATGTCAGTCTTTTTGTGTTTTTCTATAATCTGTTTTGGCGTATATTTTGATTTATTTCATTAAATAAATAATACACAATAATGGTATACCTATTACTATTATTTCATTTATTAGGCAGCATGTCCAAAAGGCTGGCCGAATTGCCCTGCTGTATCACGAGGCTAACGCGTTGGGCTGAAGTATACCTCAGCCCAAATCAGGTGTCTTATTTTGTAAACAAATATGATCGTCTAATTTACCTGTTGTGATGTAACACTAAAGGAACTGATTGATTGTACTTGTTCATCATTGTGAAAAGAATGTGATTCGATCTAATAATGTGAAAATAACTATGCAATTACAGAACAGCTTAAAATGTTAGTAGGGTAGGGTAGTTTTTGTTTACAAAATAAGACACTTGATTTGGGCTTCGGTTTAGCGTTTTGGTCATGCGATATTTCCTTGGCGATGCAGAGATAAATAAGGTTATAGTATTTATATTTATTTAAGAGCCTTCATAGAGCCAACTAGCGCCGCCAATCTTAAAAAAATAATATCTTCCAATATAATCAATTTTATTAAAAAAAATATTTACAAAATGTTTATTACGATAAATACTTACTATTTTTCAATATACAATACATGGCATAATTGCGACAAGCTAAGTTGTAGTTCACAAATGTGCCAAAAACGGCCGTTTTTCGCAATTATGCGAAACAACTTACGACATTGAATCACGTTATAAATAAGCATTTAAAAAATAGTATTTATCATAATAAACATTTCGTAAATAGCTTTTATAATAAAATTGATTATATTGGAAGATATTATTTTTTAAAGATGGGCGGCGCTAGTTGGCTCTATGAAGGCTCTAATAGAAGCATTTTTTCACTATCGTCACGGGTAAAGATTGAAAACTGACTAAACATGTAATATCCAGCCCACCCTATATGAAGCACCTGCGCCACCCGGCCGGATCACGTTCTTATTAATTCCACGGAATAGAAATTGGATTCCATTATTGGAGCAACGATTATTCCGGTTTCCATCTCCCATTCACGCTACAGCCTAATTTATTCCAGACATAATTGAAGTGACGCCATCAGAAAGGCTTTGAAGTACCTATTCGATAATTTGGAATCTTTCCGAAAATTGCGAGAATTATTCGTAATAAAGTTTGGTATGATTTTTAAAGGTTTCTTTGATTGTTACGCGAATGACGATAGGTGGGTAATGATTTTCAAGTGTATCTTTGTCGGTTTCTTTGTTTCTTATAGCCTAAACTGTTTGATGGATTTTGACACAGGCTAAAAAGCCAATTTATCAGTATTTTTAAAAATATCTAACTTTTTGTACTTCCAAGGCTAAAAAGCCAATTTATCAATATTTTTAAAAATATCTAACTTTTTGTACTTCCATGCTTAAATATATGTCGCGTAGCCCCGTGGTTTTATCAACTATAAATTAACTGCATATATTAAACACAAAATAACCATTGTAGACATTAAAAGGAAAATTATTTTATAATTTCGCAACCGTCGTTTCCCGCCATTTTCAAAAGAACCCCGTGGTACGGTGTTACACAGAGTAAGGTGTACAGGAGAGTTTTTAATTTTGACATTATTTCAGAAACTACTTGGCATATTGCAAGAATTCTTTCACTGTTAGATAGATAAAAGTTTAAACTATGTAACTGTAAAATAATTACTAAATACGGTCCAGCCCCATTACCTTGAACTATTATAGCAGTATTACTTTCATAATACTTTGTTACTTCGTACAATGTCGACCTTAATAAGCTTACTTTAAGGTCGTCATTGTACGAAGTAACAAAGTATTATGAAAGTAATACTGCTATAATAGTTAAAGGTAAGGGGGCAGTACTTTTTTAGAAAATCTCAACCTTATTGAGGCCTTTACACTTTTCTCTGTATTTGTAGATGCACATAATTATTCATCAGACAATTAACCCAAAGAGCATACCACATCAGTCTGAGGCCGAGACGGTCAATTTGACCCAAACAAACTTAAACAACCCAAAACTTGTAAGTTCCGGTCCACACATCTAACTCGAGACTCAATTAGCTATCTGGCTAAACGCGCAGCGTTGGGTCATCATCACATAACCCTTTAGTGGGCAGTTCATTAGCCCTACTGTACACTTCGTATGCAAAATAAGCGGCTTTGTAGCAGCGGACCAAGTTTTAATAGACTAGCCTGGTCACATGCTTGTAAAGCAATGTACATATACGGAAAGAAAACGCTGCGTTTTTTAAAAGTAAGTATAAGATTCAAAGATATAATTATGCTTCAAATAAGGCAGATAATTTTTGTAGCCTTTACCTAAATGCCTAAGATAGTCACATAACCCTTTAATGGGAAGTTCATTAGCCCTAAAAATAAGCGGCTTTGTAGCAGCGGACCAAGTTTTAATAGACTAGCCTGGTCACATGCTTGTAAAGCAATGTTTATACGAGGAAAAAAAACGTGGCGTTTTTTTTAAACCGTCAAAAAGGTGTGTTCATTACAATTTACATTTGCCTTAAATGGTTTTGGAGAATTATAACGATTTTAGAGTGTTACCTAATTGAAATAAAATATTTATAAGCCACACCGACATAATAATTTGAAAGTATATTTTTATTCTAAGCAATGTGTATTTTGTTATATGTAAATAAAATACAAGGTGCCGAAAAGTGTCTCGAAATGTTTCGGCTAAATTGTGCCCGATGTACGACGTACGTGCTTTGAGACCTTGGCCTGCGCACTACCTATTTAAGTTTATCTATCGTCATAATATACTTGGTTCAACCATGTGTTCCATAGTGTATCAAATGCCGAATAAATGAGTGCGAGTGAGCAGTTAATTTGCTCTACTGTGCTCACTTCAGTGCAAAATAAGTGGTTTCATAGCCGCGAACTAGGTAACAGACAAGATTTTTCTCTGGTAAAATGATTATAAATCAAATTACAGTACAGCAGGAGGAAGAAAACGTTACGTTTCTGTCATGATAATTTTATAATGGTTCATTAGACCTTCAATGTTTCTTCAACGTATTAATATTGTATATCAAAGAGAAACTTCGTCTAGGGATAAATAAGGATAAAATTACTGACGAAATAACACAAGCCTCAAGCTTTGGCGTGTAGCTTTGTAATTTTATCCTTAACAAAAATTAAGTATAGCACTTTAGAGACATATCAGATAGCTATTATCATCTCCAATATTTTTTCTTATTTTAAATAAAATATATGTATAATACGCGGCTGTCGAATTTGTAAGTCATGACTATTTACTGATAAAGGATGTTAAAGAACTATAATTTGTTTTGTTTTTAAAATATCTGTATTTCACAAAGGAACATTACAACTTAATTAAATAACTTTAATTAAAGAAGACGATTCACGTTAATCAAAATTAATGCGTATTATTTTTAAGATTCAACCTGCTATACATTAACCGTAAAACTACCGGAAATTAAAAAAAATATATGCCAATAAACGCCGCGTTTTTATTACCAGTGTGAAACGCCTTAAATCCGTCGTCAGCAGGCCTACTTTGTAACGTATCTGTGAGTGAGTGTGGCTAACGGCCGGCTATGGTCAATATGACAAGGCCTGAATAGCCGTGGGGACTGTGGGAAATATTACAAGTGATTTTGAGGTAAGAGTATGTTATAAAATGGAACCTTGATTTAATTTAAAGCTTAATTTTAATAGGCTTTTACAAAAGGGCGAGAAACTTGGGTGAAGACTGCTTAAAAAAACCTCAAAATGTCTGACTCAAAAGAAAATGATATTTTTTACTGAAAGTATGTAGGCTGCATGGCATGGGACTTTGTACTAGGTCAAAACGCTTGAGCGAAGATTAAGTTAATTAATGAGTATCTAATTACTCTCAAAATTTCTTACATACTTAAAATCATACTGAGAATGTTACCATTGATGTGCTGTCGACATGCATTGAGCAATTAAAGAGGCATCGTTTTTAATTGTAGATGTGTATATAGCCTAAGATCGTTTTTGTATTTACCCTATTCTATGTCTGGATATTTTCTTTGTCATTTCGTTTTCAGCTTCCATGGCTAATGTAGTATAGATTCAATTAAAATAAGTAAAAAGTAATTTTGCTTATTTATTTTGCTTACTTTACTTATTTATTAACGACAAAATATTTAACTAAAGACAGAAAAATGTACTTTAAAAATAACTATAAATAGAAAAGTTGTCCCAGGTCAGTGACCGCGGGAAGTGTCCCCAGAAGGCTGGCTGCGTTGCCTCGCTGGATTGCGATTTTCTTATTATTACAATTTATTTAACTTATTATTCTACTTACAAAATTATCGATACCCTTTGTTATCTTAAACAAGCATGTTTTGTGCAAGCTCGTGTACAGTTAATAACAAATTATAGGGTCATTTACTATGGTCCGAGAGTCCTAAGCTCACAGAACAAAGGTAAAGAAACAATTTATACATTTTGTGCGGTGAATAAAACATCCCGCCAAGAAATATTGCACACATAGCTAGATTAATGGCGCTAAGATGGAGACGGAGAGGTAATGGACTGGGAGCTGAAAGACATAGTCATAGACATATTTATTGATAATTGTACACTACACGTCATTAAATTACATTTGAATAATTCAAAAAATATAAATTTGCATATTAGAATTTATTAATACTGATATTAGTATTCAATAATAAATTATATAATATTATATCATATTAGGTTTTGCATTCTAAAAATTCATTGTAGGAATAGAACGCCTGCTCGACAAGCCACCGCTTTAGCTTGTTTTTAAAGCTGGTCATGCTTGGTGAATCTGTGATGCTGGCGGGCAACCTGTTGTATACGTATGGCCCCATCGCGTGAATAGTACGCGTGGCCTTTTTCAGTGTGTGAAGCGCAGCCCACAGGCGGCTTCCGTGACGGAGGCTGTGCCCCTGTTGGTCTCCCCTTCTCGAGTACAGACCTATGTTGGTTCTCGCGTACGCGTAAAGCGCGTAAATAACAAACATTTTATAAAATAATTTAAATGATTATACAATCAGAGAAAATATGCCGACTCTAGTGAAAATCGAACCTTAGAGAGTACAGACAGGACTTTTCTAGTCCTTTTTGGTTCTACTAATATTATAACTAGCAATGGACTATGGAAATGGAATGGGCTTCCTGTCACTGTCATTAGTCTCTGAGATGCTTGGATAAATTGGAGGTAACTCTTAAGGGTTTTTACTAAGGAGTAAGTGCGTTGTGATGTTGAGATCTCGGATGGGTTTAACTGGCAGAACACCGATCAGATGGTCCGATGATTAAGAAGGTTGCTGGCTTGGTGTGTACGAGGAAACTATGGGTTCAAGCCATATGGATTCATGGAGAGGCATATGCCCAGGAATGGAGGAGGATGCAATATGCTGAGGAAGAAACAAATTGGTAACCCTGAATAAATTGATGATGAGTTCTGTCCACTGGCTCCCGGTGCAGTATTTATGCAGTCGCGACACGCTCGCCGTATACCAACTGGTTTAGAAGAAAGGAATGATGGAAATTATTACGGAGTATTATTTTTTATCCACCGTGATGGACGGGGCTCGGGGAAGTAAGGATTTGGCCCGACTACCTGTGTTGCCAGGTTGGTGTGATTTTTGGACTGAATCGGATGTGGGTTTTTCGCAGTTAAGTAATAAAAACAGATTGACTCTTGACATAAAGTGTACCTATCAAATTAATCAGAATTTGTATTACGCATTATCCATGCTCGGTGAACACCGATTTCATGTCTATTAATGAATATTATAGTGGTCTGTGAATGCTAAGCAGAAACGGACTAGATCGATTCGAAGTCACATATTCGGAGTAATGTAAAAATAAAATAAAAAAGCCTTTTTATTTCATAGCCTACAATTAAATATTTAAAAGTAGGTATAGATATAGACAATTAACATACTAGCTTTGTGCTAGCTATGAACCCCTTTTAGGGTAAAGGTCAAAATTGGAGTAATGGAAAACAAAATACAAATAATTTTGCATACATGGCAACACTAAGTCGTTGAGGATATTTTTTGTGACTGTGACGTCACTTATCGGCGTTCCACACATTGTAGGAGTTTACCACATGCCATTATTTAAGGTCTTGGCGGTTTGTTTACAATATTAAGCAAAACATTTTAAGCTTTATCTTTAAGGCCTCACGGTGTTTATTCTTTACTAGCTGTACCCCGCAACTTCGTTTGCGTAGAAAAAGTTCTATTCTCAGATCATATACCGCCATGGCTTATAGCCTATGAGCTGCCCGGATATTTCAGCTATCTCCTAGTGAAACTCCCGTCAAAGTCCCTTCAGTAGTTATGGCGTGACACTTGAACATAGTCGCAGACAAACAGACAAACCGACAATCAGACAAAAATTCTAAAAATTTGTGTTTTGGCATCAGTATCGATCCTAAAACACATTACAATTATTCTTTTCAAAAAATATCCAATGTACAGACACAACTTTTATACATTCTTATTTTATATTATGTATACCTATAGATTACGAGCAGATTTGTCATAAGTGTATATTATTTATTTCCTTTGTTATCGCATTTTGGTCTTTAAAATCCTGTCAAGGTGGCCTTATCTTGTGCCATTCATGTGCGTATTCTGGTAGCCTAATGTTTGTATTTTGAGAACTTGGCCTGCACACTGTCGTGTGCTCACATGGAATATTTTAAAGTGACGTCATGTCTTAATCATTATTCCAGATATTCTGTAATTTTGTTATTTTTAAACTGATTTCAGTTCTGTGTCAATTGACATGGTCTAAAAATTATTAACTTCTAAAAGAAAAATACCATTTCAAGATTTTGTCTCTCTGAATACGCAGATTTTTTTCAGAATTTTTGGTACATAAAATCCGAGAAAAAAATGATTTCTGTAAAATTAGGCATTCTGGAAGTACTGTGGCACGACTGTGGCTCTGACGTGTAGGCAAAGGGAATCTAATCCATACAGCCAAGTCAAGTAAAACATTGTAGTTTTGTTTTCAATGCTTTCTATATAGGCAGTCAGAATCATATTTAGCGAGTCCACAAGAAAAAAAGCAAACTCACTCTTACAAATACTGAAAGAAAACGTCCGAAACATGGGTATTCACCGAATTTGGAACGGCACTATTTCAGTAATGTGACGTCATCGTCACTTACGCGCTTTTTAATTTTCACGATCTTAATTTAATTTTTAAATAATGAAAACGACGTTATTTTAATGAAAGAAAAATTATGGGTCCCTTAATTTTATTTATATTTTCATGAAAAAATATAAGTAATAAAGAGGGGTAATAAAAAGACCTTGTGAATTGTTGACCACCAATTTAAAATTTAATTTATGTTTAGTAAAATTAACGAAAATGACTACACTACGGAGATATTTGCATATGATAATCTATAAGATTGATGGGTAATCTTGATTTTAATACAGTAGGTATTATTCTTCACTGAAACTCGTCGCCTAACTTCATTTAATTTAGAGAAAAAAACTAGTAAAAATGTAAAGTTTTTAATTTCTTTAGCGTTTAGGAGAAGTTTAGTGAAGTTCGTCAAAAATTTTCGACAAAAGCGAAGTCGCGCGGAACTTTCACAATTAAGGCGCGTACCTCGTTCGACCTTACAACAGATTTATTAAAATCAGATTTGAGACTCGCCTTTTAACGTGGTGTTACTTGTTTTGTTCAAACGGTAATAAATAAAATATTTTATTTAAGTACGGTGGAACACAGAGAAAGGTATACAGGAGAGTTTTTAAGGTTGAAATTATCTCAAAAACTACTTGACCTATCGCAAAAATGCTTTCACTGTTTGATAGATAAAAGTTAAAACTGGAAGTGTAAAATAATTATTAAATTCGATCCAGTAGTTTTTGAGAAAATCTCAACCTTTTTGAGGCCCCCTGTAACTTATCTCTGTCTTCGACTATACCAGGAATTTTACATTTACATATCAGTAAATAATAATGTTGTTCACTTCTCATGCTCTTAGGCCGATAGTCATAGAAGTTTTTGAGTAGATATGAATGGAGTTTGAGTATGGTTTTACAACTGTCAGTTTTCATACAATTTTGACAGTTGTAAGTGCTAGCTCATGCTGAGTTCATGCTCAAAACGGTCTATAGCTAATGTTCTTGTTAAACAAACCCCATTTTATCCTCGCCTTTAAAATCTCGATGGATTTCAAACAGCTGAATATTTCTTCAAGAATCATATCCAAGAACACTCATGAACATGATCAAATCCCCTAACCACCAAAAAAACTAAATCAAAATTGGTTTATCCGTTCGTAAGATAAAATGCTACAGGCAGACATCCGTTAAGTTAAACTTATTCATCATCATCACCGGTCTATTCATATTGCCCCACTGCTCGGGCACAGACCTTCCCTTACATCGAGGGAGCTGGGGCCATGATCCACCACGCGGGCCCACTGCGGATTTCACATGCCTTAGATTTTTTTCTTCTTCTACGGCATGCAGGTTTCATCACGATGTTTTCCTTCACCGTTTTGAGAGCACTCGGTAAATGTGCGTAAGTTAAAAAACGAGGATAACACATGGCAGCCCTGGCTGGGAATCGAACCTGGGACCTCCGTATCGCAAGTCCATTGCCCCACCATTGAGCCACCGAGCTCTTAGTTAAACTTATTACACCTCTGTATTTATGTCTGCGGTTAAAAATGTCAACGAATAAACAGACGAACCTAATTAAATACCATTAGAGTGGCGATAGGTATCTTGTTACTGCTTTTTTAGCCGTCGAACTTCGGCGAACAATAAACGTTTTAATTAATTTTGCTTGTACATTTACGGAGGTGTGCTACGGAGATAGGAGAAGGTTCTTCTTAGACATTAAGCAAATATAGTCTTTATTCTTGGACCATCTTCAGCCTGTAAACATGGCGAGTGGTTAAAGTAATAGTGCAATGTCAATGGTATAGTTTTAAAAGATTATGGTCCACTATTGTTATCATTGTTTGTCATCATTGTTTTAAAGTTTGTTTAAAGCGTTCTGTCAGTCCTTTCCAGTCGTTACACGAGTAGCCTGTGGGTTAGCTACACGCAGAAGGTCTACAGCGAACTACGCGTCCAGCCCCCTTACCATAAACTCTTATAGCAGGATTACTTCAATATTACTTTGTTACTTCGTACAATGAAAGCTTACTTTAAGGTCGTCATTGTACGACGTAACAAAGTAATATTGAAGTAATCCTGCTATAAGAGTTCACGGTAAGAGGGCAGTACAATGCCTTCAGGATGCTGTTGAGATTGCCACGTTGCTGCAGCGCGTCGGGCATGTTCACCTTCAAATGTTTTCATGCAATATAATGAGAAAGAAATGGACGCCCATTATGAGAAGAGTGAGCGGTAGTTCCAATAGCATCCTGAGGGTATTAGGTGATAAGTGCGAGTATCCCATAGCAGCACACTGGACGAAAATGCCAGTGGCGTAAGAATGGACGCTATTTATATTTTTATTGTGATAATTTTGTATTTTATTATTGACATTTTATATTATTTTATCAAGGACAATTTATGTACTAACGTATAATAAGTAATACTAACAATCTATGGACCATGTTATTCGAAATATGATTATTATTATTTTTAAATGTGCTTATAACGTGTCTTATTTTGTAAACAAATCATCATCATCAGCTCGTATCAGTCCACTGCTGGATGTAGGCCTCTCCTAAAGCGCGCCACTTAACCCTACTCTCGGCCCTCTGCATCCAGTCTCTGCCAGCCATCTTGCGAAGGTCATTCCTCCATCTGGTCAGGGCGTTCGTGGCCTCCATTCGAGAACTCGTCTACCCCATCGGTTATCGGTTCTACGACAGATGTGACCAGCCCACTGCCACTTCAGTTTATATGCATGAAACCTGCATGTCGTAGAAGAAGAAAAAAAATCTAAGGCATGTGAAATCCAAAAAGAAAATTGTGGATTATTGCCACAGCTCCCTCGATGTAAGGGAAGGTCTGTGCCCGAGAAGTGGGGCAATATAAATAGACATGATGATGATGATAGGTTTTGTAAAATCATAATTTATACTTGAAATACCTTCTCGCATTTTATTTTCATCACAAGCACGCGAATTAAAATGTAATTCTGTACCGTATTTATTAAAAAGAATACTCTATACACGGCACCCTGAATATTTTAACCCGGAGGTTTTTAGGGAATGATCCGTAATCAGCAAAACAATTAAAGCTACCCCAGAGAGGTTGGGACTTATTTATTTTTTACCTTTTTTTACCACGGTACCTTGCTAATAAATCCGATGGGATATGTGGTCTAAGTAATAAGCTTACTGATGATTAGACATTGTCGGTCAAATTAGGGTTGTAGCCACATACCATTTGACCCCATAGATTTGTAACGGAAGGCCCGGCCCGTGTCTGCCCGCAAATGAGCGCAAAATTGCTTCGCGACACGTTACACCTAGAGATATTATCGACATGGATGCATCTCTTTAATACGGCACCCCTGTCCCCCGCTTCGTCTCTATGCGCTCATCGTTGACAGAATTTTTCGCTTGCAAATGACAATGTCAGATTCTGCCCCACCATGAACCGCATGATGAACAAGATAACGAATAAGTAGGTACATTTTAAGAATTTTATTTTTAAATTTTTTATATCATTTTTTGTTTGTTTATGTAAATATGTTAATGATTTGTTCTTAATAAAGAATATTGTTATTGTTAAAAAAAGAAAAGAAAAGAAAAAGATAACGAATAAATGTAAAAGGTTACGCATCATAAGGCCGAAGTTCATAAGACCGAATTTCATAAGACCTATGCACGAAAGGCCGAATATCAAAACGCCGAATGTTCATTTGGCCGAAAGTTTAAAATCCCGAATGGACGTTTGACCGAAAGCTTGAAACGCCGAAGGTTTAAATGCCGAAGGTTAAAATCCCGAATGTTCATTTGGCCGAAAGTTTAGAATCCCGAAGACAAAAATCCTGACGATTAATATACCTGCATCTGAAGACTTACTTCACTGTTTACTTTTGAATTAAAAATACGATGAACCCTGTTCCGTCCCAGCAAGATAAGCTTATGACTTGTACCACAAAGAGAGGAAGGAAACGCCGACAAAGCAATATTCATATTTTATTGTCCTTTCGGTACAAAATTGCATATCGGCCTTTGTATTTTTTTAATAACGTTACGTTTGCGAACACAATGTTTTTAAAATTTATTTGCGATTTCATTGCTTCCTTTACCTACGTCATTTCGTTCGCGTATTTTGACGTTACATTAACAAAAACGTGGGTTTAATGAAATGAAATGAAAATGAGTCATAAACAGTCAATTAACGTCAAAAATTTACAGCTTTTCTTTATAAACAAAAAAAGAAAGATTTAATAAACCGAATGGTAACCGACAAAAACTGTTCTACAACTTTTCGAATAAAAATTATTAATAAATTAATGCTAAACGACTAGTTGATTGAAATTGTGAAAAGTACCTGAAAAGATTTTTTTCGTGAAAATCAAAGTCAAAATGTTTTATTGCAATCATGTGGTTAATTCTAGGTGTTACATAAAATTAATAAACAAATAAGTAACGGGCCACGCTCGTCCCCTGGTGTCTCGGCCACGCTCGCCTGGGACGCCACATGCGTGGACACCCAGGCCCCGACACACGTCAGCAGCACAGCTCGCAAGGCCGGAGCCGCCGCGGAACAGGCGCAATTTCTGAAGAGGCGAAAATATTTACAGCTCAGCGCGCACTATGAATTTGTCGCGCTGGCTGTGGAAACATTGGGCCCGTGGTCGTCGGACACAAAAATATTTTCTAAGAATATATCCACACGACTGGTCCTCGCTACAGGGGATCTCAGGACTGGCGCTTACTTCGCTCAACGGCTGAGTTTAGCCGTTCAGCGAGGTAATGCCGCCAGCATCCTGGGAACCCTGCCCCATGGGGGCGACATAGGCGATATGGTTATAATATAAATATTTTGTAAATAGGTACTTTTTTATTATTATTTATTAAATAAGGATAAGTAAGTAATAAAATAATTATCTAAAAGTAGTCTAGTAAAAGTTGTTCAGTACAGACATATTTATACCCAGTATCTACAGTTCAGTACAGGTGTATACCGTGATCGATTATTGATTTCATCGTTTAATACAGTATAATATGAATATAAAAGGATGATTTATAAATATAACTTATGTTTTGTTTAAATAGGTAGGTACTTAGTCAGTTAAATTAAATATAACTTGGTGTAAAATTTTGTATGTTCCTAATTACCTATCTTCTGATAGAATTTGTATCTGAACTAAGTAAATAAAGTTAAAAATAATTACTCAAACAGAATACAGAACCTCATCTCTTCTAAAAGTCAGTTAAATAAAACACGCAGAAATCGTAAGTTGGATTTATCGATATGCTTGGTATCTATCTAATGAAGTCCCTTAGTAAATGGAGGGAAGAATTTAGCACCTAAACGCATAGTTAAGCCCGTATAAAGAAAGGGCCAATATCTCCGGTTTAGAAGCACCCGTAATGTTGGAGCATTGAGAATGGAGACGTCAATAAATAAAAATTTCTGAGGTGTAAAGATAAGAATGACAAAATACAAGATTAGACCATAGAGTAATTGTAGTATAGAGATGTCAATAAATAAAATTTTCTGAGGTGTAAAGATAAGAATGACAAAAACAAGATTAGACTATAAAGTAATTCTGCATATTAGAGTAGTTTCTGCGTTAGGATTTTGTCTGTTTATACTTAGGTTTGGCTAATCATCATCAGTCTATTTACATTGCCCCACTACTCGGGCACAGACCTTCCATTACATCGAGCGATCCATTACATGGGGCCTTGATCCATCATGCGGGCCCAGTACGGATTGGCGTATTTCACATGCCTTAGATTTTTTTCTTTTTCCACGACATGCAGGTTTCATCACGATATTTTTCCTTCACCGTTTTGAGAGCACTCGGTAAATGTACGTAAGTTTCGGTTTGGTTTGGCTTGGCAATGTTTAGCTAGTATTTGAAGGAAGGAAACTGTAATATTTTGGTCACCTACTGAAGCTTGCATGATTGGTTCTGCTGCAACACCAGCTATTTATACCTGACAGCTGGCCAGAGGTTGATGAATGTCATGATGTTATCGTACCAAGAAAATAAACGTGAAGACGGTATGAAGAAAAATAAGTTATTTAAATTTTGGACGTATTTGTTTACAACGTTCCGTACTTTACCTTTTCATAATGTTAGCACAAACCAGCAAATGTAACGTTATTTTTAACTCGAAGGAAAGTATCTGTCATTTGCCGATTGTGCTGCGTCAGCTTGCCGCAGCCTATGAGAACGACTCTCTAATCGTCGCTAGAATACTGCGCGCACTGTGCGAACCGATCACCATTAAATAAATTCTAAATAAATCAAAACCCGCGCAAATCGTCTACATAACCTAAGCCAGCCGTTGCGATCGCCTGTGGACTACTGAATACCAGGGTACCCTGAGGAATACCAGAACCAGGAGTACAGAGGTAAGTGGCAGTATACTTTCTCAATTTCCATTCACATTTTCCAACAGAGCAGACAATAAAAGTTATCTCCAGTTCTAAATACTCTGCATCCGTCCAACGAGGATATACCGCCGCATTACATTACCCGGGCAGTTTACTTGCGGAGTTAAATGGAAAATGTGGCGATACTAATAAATCCCAGTTTACCACACGTCGTTGGATAAGAGAGACTAGTGGAGGTAAGAAATATTGTGTGGTCTCCCTTGTAGGACAGTCTGAAAGAGACAGAGCATAGAAAGTATAAATACTGTATTTATTTATTTTATTAATGGACTCGACAGTACATTTGCCAATGTCATGTTACAGAATATTTAAAATATCATATCGTCTTCTCTTCATCTAAAGGAGTCGCCGTAGCGTCGTCACTCTGGGTATCCGCGTCTTCTTGTCTTCATCCAGAGGAGTCGCCGTAGCGTCATCACTCTGGACGAAGCAGCTCGACAGTCACGTTCACTTCCAAGCTCGTAGTGGGACTCTTGAATATAGCGCCAAACTTCAGATCCTGCATGAATCCTCCAATAATTTCACCATCCTGTCATTCGCGAACATTTTCTGATTAACTTAACGTGATATTAAACACAAAACAACCACTGTAGATATTAAACTGGAAATTATTAAATAATTTCGCTAACGTCGTTTTCCGCCATTTTCAAAATCCTCCCTGTATTACTATTCAAGGTATGGGCATACCTTTGTATGGTCTCTTGAAAATGACGGGAAACGACGGTTGCGAAATTATTTGATAATTTTCCTTTTAATGTCTACAGGGACTATTTTGTGTTTAATATCACGTTAAATTAATCAGAAAATGTTCGCCAATGACAGTACGGTGAAGTTATTGGATTATTTATGCAAGATCTGAAGTTTCAAGCTTTTATCAAGAGTTCCCGCTACAAGCTCGGGAGTGAACGTGACTGTCGAGCTGCTTCGTCCATAGTGATGACGCTACGGCGTCTCCTCTGGATGAAGACGCGGCTACGCAGGGTGAAGACGCTACTGCGACTCCCTGGAGGAAGATAGAAGACTATTGAATATATTGAATTTTCTGTAACATGACATTGGCAAATGACGAACTGTCGAGTCCATTAATAAAATAAAAAATAAATACCTTTGTATGTGAATAAAATCTATTTTTCTTTCTAAGAAGCTTTCTTTCGTGTGTTATTTCCACAAATAACCCACAAATAGACTGCAAATCTTCTGAAAGTGTCCTTACAGAGGATTCCGTGCATCAGCATGCAACCCGCGTAAGAACTTAAGTGACGCATCGCCATAATAAATCTTGTTTACCGCTAATAGGGTCGAGTCTACGACAATGGCTGGGAAACCATACGACTCTACCATGATACATATTAACGTCTTGTTATTAGATGGTATTAGCGCATGATATTTTGAATATTCTGTAACATGACATTGACAAATGGCGAACTGTCGAGTCCATTAATAAAAAACAAAAAATAGTATGCGCTAGGTTCTCTTGAAAATGGCGGGAAACGACGGTTGCAAAATTATTTGATAATTATTGTTTTATTGTCTACAGTGGTTATTTTGAGATTAATATCACATTAAATTAATCAGAAAATGTTCGCGAGTGACAGTATGGTGAATTTGTTGGATAATTTGAGTAAGATCTGGGGTTTCAAGCTTTTATCAAGAGTGCCCGCTACAAGCTCGGGAGTGAACGTGGCTGTCGAGCTGCTTCGTCCAGAGTGATGACGCTACGGCGTCTCCTCTGGATGAAGACATGGAGACGCGGCTACCCAGGGTGAAGAAGCTACTGCGACTCCCCTGGAGAAAGATAGAAGACTATTGAATATATTGAATTTTCTGTAACATGACATTGACAAATGACGAACTGTCGAGTCCATTAATAAAATAAATAAATAGTATGCGCTAAAGACTCGGTGACGTAGTGGTTGGTCCACTGGACTTGCAATACGGAGGTCCCAGCTTCGATCCCCAGTCGGTCAGCTATGTACAGTCGAAGATAGAGATAAGTATACAGGGGGCCT
This sequence comes from Tachystola acroxantha, assembly GCA_963506565.1. Lineage (NCBI taxonomy): Eukaryota > Metazoa > Arthropoda > Insecta > Lepidoptera > Oecophoridae > Tachystola > Tachystola acroxantha. The sequence continues at coordinate 2,658,126 of OY735876.1, read as the reverse complement.
TAATAAGGTTGAGATTTTCTCAAAAACTACTGGATATAATTTAATAATTCTTTTACAGTTACATAGTTTTAACTTTTATCTATCAAACAGTGAATTTTTGCAATAGGTCAAGTAGTTTTTGAGAAAATCTCAACCTTAAAAACTCTCCTGTACACCTTTCTCTGTGTTCCACCGTACATAGGAGTTTTTCGAAGGAAAAATATTCATCATCAGTCTATTTTCATGTCTCCACTGCTCGGGCACAGACCTTCACTTACATCGAGGGTGCTTGGGCTATGATCCAGCATTCGGTTAACGTACGTAAGTTTTTTTGGTCGTAAACACAGAGGATAAAGCCAAGGATACATTAGGGGACAAATGTCCTGCGACATGTGTCGCCAGGGACGTCGGGTGAAGTAGCGCGACGTTGCCGGACTTCGCGCGACATGTCTGGCACGCTCTGGTCGCTCTGGACATAAGTCGCGCGATTTCGCCAGATATGTCAGGCGAAATCGGCCGGCTTCGCTTGACATGTCGCCGATACATGTCGTAGGACATTTGTCCCCTAGTGTATCATTGGCTTCTCATGGCTGTCCTGGACGGGGATCTAATCTGGGACCTCCGTATCGCAAGTCCAGTGACCCAACCACTGAGCTACCGAGCTCTTTGTATGGAATATGTAAATTCCTCAATCCTTACTATCATTCTGTTTACTCACACATAACCGTCGACCATTATACCAACTAAAAAGCATCCGCGAAAAAAAAGCCTTGCTTCCATCCTTGCTCTTACCGAGTACCGAGTTCGCCGTCGTCTCATTAAAACTTTACGAGAGAATTAAATAACGTCCCAAAAACAAATCCATTTACTACGAGGCGCTTTGGCGAAGGCCACACAACTATGCAGATATATGACACACGAGAGAGCTCTTCAAAATGGCGGGAAACGACGGTTGCGAAAGTATTTGATAATTTTCCTTTTAATGTCTACAGGGACTATTTTGTGTTTAATATCACGTTAAATTAATCAGAAAATGTTCGCGAATGACAGTATGGTGAAGTTATTGGATTATATATGCAAGATCTGAAGTTTCAAGCTTTTATCAAGAGTTCCCGCTAGTGATGACGCTACGGCGTCTCCTCTGGATGAAGACATGAAGACGCGGCTACCCAGGGTGAAGACGCTACTGCGACTCTGGAGGAAGATAGAAGACTATTGAATATATTGAATTTTCTGTAACACGACATGGGCAAATGACGAACTGTCGAGTCCATTAATAAAATAAATAAATATGACACACGAATGAATCTGTCAATGGACTGCAGTTTGGTATAAGATTGGGTGAGCTTATTGTACTGTATTAGATTTAATCAACTTCATGTGTAAATGTATTTCCCTCTTATTTCATTGATAATATCAACCTTCGGCTGCGTCTGCTTAGACTTCAGTGTCAGTTTTGATCCATCCGGGTTCATTGCTCCATGCTCCATACATGCAAAAATCAGAATTGAGTATTGACGCTGTAAGGTTTAAAGTAGCAATTCCGGGTGCTTAAAATATATAGTATTAAAACACTTCAAGTATACCCAAATCAAGCATTCAAAGGATTTTACATCTTTAGGGATTCATTCCTGGAAAACTTTAACAGGAACATTAATTAAAAACAAGCCGAAATTAATTTTAAAAAAAAGAAGACCGCAACAAATTTATAATATACGATATATCCTCCGCATCTCAATGGTCCTATGATCTCAAAACTTTGGCAACTTTTTAAAAAGTAATTTTGAAGTTGCAAGCAAAACGGTCCAGCCCTTTCGTTATTAGTCACCGTCAAACGTCTTTGCTCTCTTTCACTCTTCTCTCTTTAACTAATGCTGTCTCTTTCCGTCTATGGTATGGTGTCGCCGAAAATGCGTTTCCTATAAACTTCCCTCGTATTATGGTGATTTCGATGGAGTTATGGGGAAAAGGTGTGGGACTTCGGAATAACTTGATGAAAAGGTCTTTGACGGAGGAAGTCAATTAAGTTTCAAGGGATATGTAAATTATTATGAAAATGTACCCAATATTATTCTTATTAACGAGATTGAAGATTGATTTCATGATATTTTGGGGATTTATTTCCCCCTAGCCAAGTGGCTTTGACTTTCGTAGTATTATTTTTAATAGACTCGAGAGTTCGTCATTTGCCAATGTTATGTTCCAGAATATTCAAAATATCATATCGTCTTCTCTTCATCCAGAGGAGTCGCCGTAGCGTCATCACTCTGGACGAAGCAGCTCGACAGTCACGTTCACTCTCCAGATCTTAGGGGGACTCTTGACTACAGCGCCAAACTTCAGATCCTTCATGAATCCTCCAATAATTTCACCATAGTGTCATTCACGAACATTTTCCGATTTATTTAACGTGATATTAAACACAAAACAACTACTGTAGACATTAAACTGAGAATTATTAAATAATTTTGAAACCGTCGTTTTCCATCATTTTCAAAAGCCCCGACTTTCCTAGTAATATAAAAAAGAAAATGTATGGAATTGATAATATAGGGTGTTTCATTCGACAAAGTGAAATTGGGGGTTTTAATTGGCAAGGTTTTTTTAGTAAATCAAGGTCACCCTGTATATTATTCTTTTTAAATTGCCTGATTAAGAATCTATATTTTGTGTCATTATTATTTTATTTAAAGTTTGCGAATCTTAGGGTGAGGATATGTTGCCTTTCTATTCATTCTTAATTTAATTTGTTGTCAGGAATAACTCGCTATTAAGAGCCTTCATAGAGCCAACTAGCGCCGCCAATCTTAAAAAAATAAAATCTTCCAATATAATTAATTTTATTAAAAAAGCTATTTACAAAATGTTTATTACGATAAATACTATTTTTCAATATACAATACATGGCATAATTGCGACAAGCTAAGTTGTAGTTCACAAATGTGCCAAAAACGGCCGTTTTTCGCAATTATGCGAACTACAACTTACCGACATTGAATCACGTTATAAATAAGCATTTAAAAAATAGCATTTATCGTAATAAACATTTTGTAAATAGGTTTTTTAATAAAATTTATTATATTGGAAGATATTATTTTTTAAAGATTGGCGGCGCTAGTTGGCTCTATGAAGGCCCTTAATGACGAGACTGAACTTGATACTGGTAAAATTTGCAGCACCAAAATTCAGTTTAAGGCGAGGCCATGGGGTCATTTGAGCCTAGTGAGGGGGTGAGGTGCGGGGCGAGGGAGGGACGAGAGAGGGATGACGCGCATTGATCGGGGTCATTACTCGCGAAGGTACACAGAGTAAGCGTAACCAGTGTCCTCACTGTGACGTCACAGCTCGCTACCCATAATAATACCTATACAGAATGTCCCACGGATAGACGATATACCGAAGTCCACTTGTCGGTGCCAACATTATCGACCCATTTAATGCCAAATAGGGATATCCCAAGTCTGACAGCTTCGGAGTTACTTATTTCAATTTTCGCGATTGTCGGAAAATATTTCTTTCAAATCTTGAACTTTTGTCTATACTAAATGTTGTCGCACATTATGTCAACTCGGAACCGTATCATCATCACCCCTCCTGTTCACCTCTCGCCGCCAACCAGGCTTCAACTTCTACACTGGCCCTAACACGGGCTGTGCTCGTGACAATCCCATACCACTCCCACTAATATTATAAATGCGCAAGTTTGGATGGATGGATGGATGTTGCTGAATGAAACTTTACAATAATATGGCTCATATTATACATCAAAATAACACATAGGCTATAATTTATAATCCTGCGCAGACGAAGTGGTGGGCAGAAGCTAGTTGACAATAAAGTAAAGCAATTTGTACTTTTAAACGTATTTATTTATACGGAAGGTCATAAGCAGACATACGTTAAACCGACCGTCCGGAGTGGGTTCAGTGCAGTCAAATTCGCATCTACAGGTTATATATTTTAATTATTTTTTAAGTTATTTATATTGACGTAACGTAGCGTAGTGATGTAGTATGACGTAGTAGAATAAAATACTATGTTAATACTAATCTGACGGAAAAAAAGACCTGGAATAATAGGAATGTCAATTAGGTAATATTGTTGTAATAAAAGTGAAAAATAGGAATAATCAAATTATTTGCTAGGGGAATATATTTTGAAAGTACTTTCACGCGATTTAATAAAAAATTGAGCATAAATTCTTATAAAATACAAAATTTATTAAAATTTTAATAACCATAGAGGTTACATTACATTACAACAAATCTGTTTTTGACTTTAAGTGACAAACTGTCAAGTGTATCAATAAAACTAAATAAATGACGAATTTTGTAACGTGATGTTAGGTAAGTATTATTATTGGTGTCAGGTGTGACGTCAGTGATGGTGAAATCTGGCCCGTGTTATCACTGCGTAGGGTAAAACATGACACACATTATGTGCTGTTGACTGTACTTTTAAAAGTAGGCACAGTGTATATTGCATCAGTCTATAACTACGTAGCTATTGAAATTTGGCCCGTATTATCACTGTGCTTAGAGTAAAATGTGGCAAACTTTATGTGATGTTCACTGTACATAGTTTTACAAGTAGCAACTACGTACAAACTATTTGAAGTTCGATTGCTGTTTGTTTGTTTGTTCTGTGGGACAAATCACCGTCAATAGTCATTTGTTTTGGCCTGTTCCACTTTGGTCAATTTGGAAGTTACTGATCAGCCCCCCTATTACCGTTCTCAAAACGATGAAATTATACCATGTCATGGCGCGCCAACCAGAGACGCCGCTATACCAATGCAATAGCACTGTCCCTTTCACGGCCGCTATGACATGATTTGATTTGATCGTTTTGAGAACCGTAATGTTATAGCCCCACTGTAATGTTAGCCGACTTGTCTTCATCTGCAATTATCAGGCCACTGCTCGCTCCCAATATACGACACTCGACACTGGTGTTCGTGTCGCGTGTAATATGATGACTTCAAAAACATGGTTCGCGAAAAATCTATTGTGTTAAGGAATATCTGTTTTAGGTTATGAGTCCTTTTTATATTCAAAACGATGCACAATCATTCCGTGATTAGTAAACTAATAATCTTAAAGTATAGGTGTGACCAAATTCGACTCGTATTATTTTAAATTTTATTACGTTATGACGATCGTGGGAGCATTCCAAGATTTCCAAGGTAAAGACCAAAGTGGAACATTTGGCAAAAATCGATACAGGTCCGACCTCGGCAGCGCCCAGCGGCGCACTGAAGCTCGTAGCGCCGTGCATTTGTATTTATACAAATTGTGTTTTTTCTTAAATTTTGCCTGGTATAAAAAAAACGTTACAAACAACAGATTTTCATCTCATCAAGCTCTTCTATTTATAATAACCTACATTTTGATATATATTTTGTATGAATAACTGTTTTAGTTTAGACACACTACTCTGTGAAAAGACAGGAAAGGGGTATGTTTGTGATTTTTTTCTATCGAGCGAAGTTTGTCCAATCGTGTTTCGGGAGCCAACAGTCCCTAAATAGATACCCCAAGATTGATATATATTTTTTTCAGGCCTTTAATTTCAGTAGTTAGTGCCGTAGCCTTCATCGAAAAACTTAAAAACGTCCCAACACCTCGCCTTAAATTCAAACCCGTAATTTATACTAATGAACGTGTGATGTAGGTATTTCAAAATATACGTGGAATTACATTTTAAGTTCATCAAGTGTCGGTTTTACATGCACTCTTGATAAAAGCCTGTTGACATCGCATTGTTGGGTTTTGTCATAGTATAGTTATAAATTATACGTCCACAGTAAGTGCTAAAATATTAGGAAGGCTTTTGAGGCTGAAACACGTTAAAAACAGCGGAAAGGCAAAGACAGCGGAGCTGCTGCGGCAGTGGGTTGTATGAAACTGTATGAAAGATGACAGACTGAACGCCGCTCGGTTTCCGCTCCCTTGCTTTGCCGTTGACGCTCCGTTGATGCGTTTAGTTAGTTCATACGTTAGTTAATGTTCCATAGAGTTTCATACATTACAACCACTGCCGATATCGTTGCCATTCCACTGCTTTTTAATGTATTTCAGCCTTAAAAGCCTTCCGGATATTTTGGCACACATTTTGTTTTCTATATAAAATAAAAATAAAATATGGAAAAGGAACGCGTCATCAATTAAAAACATGATTTCTAACTGCAATGTTAGACATGAATTTGAGTAATTGCACAATTACTGGATAGATGTCGCTACCGTCCCTCAGACGAGAATATGGAGACAAAATTCACGATCTGGATACGAATCACAATGGCTCTGTTGGAATAGAGCGTGCCACGGAATGGCGAGGTCCCGGGTTCGGATCCCGGTCGTGATGAAATTTTTTCTCCATTTATCATTTTGCTTTCTGTTCTACTAGCGTTACCGAAAGTCATTGCCTTGGCTAGGCCCTCTGGAGCTAGACAATTAAAAAAACTTAAACTGTTTGTTTCAGTAAGGCTGCTTTGGTTTGCTGTAGGTTTTTGCTGGCATGGTCACGTGGAGAGGTTGGGAGAGGAGCGCGCAGCGAAGTGAGTGAATGTCGGAAAGCCCAGCGGACGACGGACAGTTGGACGTCCAAGATACCGCTGGGGCGACGAGGTGCAGAAGGACCTGCGAGAGCTGCAGGCGTCCGACTGGCGCCAGACAGCGCAGGACAGGCTGCAGTGGTACTCTACGGTGTCGGAGGTCAATATCCACTTTAGGTCAGAGCCAGCGGAGTAAGTAAGTATTTCAGTAAGAATAATACAACTTTTTATATACCTACTTTCCGGGCACCTAATCTCATCATCATCAGCCCGTATCAGTCCACTGCTGGACGTAGGCCTCTCCCAAAGCGCGCCAATCAACCCTACTCTCGGTCCTCTGCATCCAGTCCCTGCCAGCCATTTTGCGAGGGCCATCCCTCCATCTGGTCGGGGGCGTCCCACAATACGTTTACCCGTTCGTGGCCTACATTCGAGAACTCGTCTACCCCATCGGTTATCGGACGACAGATGTGACCAGCCCACTGCCACTTCATTTCTCTGATTCTATGAGCAATGTCAACCACTTTTGTCTTCTGGCGGATATACTCGTTTCTTATTCTATCTAACAGAGAAATTCCAAGCATAGCTCTTTCCATAGCTCGCTGAGCGACCTTGAACCTGTGGGCCAGTCTCACCGTCAATGTCCACGTTTCGGCTCCGTAGGTCATCACTGGCAGGACGCACTGGTTGAAGACCTTAGTTTTTCACCTAATCTCATTTGCAAGATATTATTGTGAGTGTGAATTTCGATGTCTCATTTCTCGTAGTTGAACTACTGTACTCACTGTCCCATTGTATACTGTGTGTGAATCCATACCATACATGCGCGCCAGTAATTATCATTTGAAATGACTCTCACAATTTAATTATGGTATAATTTAAATTTTGATATACGATGTTTTCTCTGCAATGCGGCGCACCCGTTCATTGCGTGATATTTAAATATTTCGATTAAATGTCGATAACTGATTGCATTTTGCATACAAATTGACAGTATTTTATTTAGGTTTACATATTTCACACATTTTTCACGTAGCGTTTTCATTTTCTGCAGTCGTTACCTACTGGACATAGATCGCAGATCTCAGATAATTAGGCTGTTTTTTTCGACTCTATATGCTAGAAGTACAAGAATTTGTTATACCGAAAATTTTAATAGAAAAAGGAGATATTTTTACATTTATTCGTTATCTTGTACATTTTGCGTTTGATGGTGGGGCAGAATCTGGCATTGTCATTTCTAGTATACGTTTGAAACAAAACAAGTAACACCACGTTAAAAGGCGAGTCTCAAATTTGACCGAACTCAAACTAAAAACTAACTATGAATATCGGCCTTAGATTCTCTATCATGTAAATATATTCATATTTTCACTCTACTAGAGCAATTTTCATATCCAGTTGGATTGAAAACGATGAGAGCTATAAAGCCTTTGAAATTGATTCATTTTATTTTATTCATGGATTGCTAAGCTAACTTAACTATCTGGTACTAATGGATGTTGAGTTTTAGTTCAATACCGAGCGTTTTTATGTGAATACCGGGGATTTTTCGATAAAAATTCCTGCGAGGTTTTTTTTTTGTGAATTTCATTCAAGTTGTATAAGGGTGTTAGTGGTTCTACTATAAGTTGTTATAGCAAAATAATAGATGCTTTGGTCTTAATTTACACTAACTTTCAATCATCAAATATAAAGGTATGCCTAAAGGAGATTGTTTAGTATCACGTCACGTATGTCAATATATCGCTATTTATAACGAATTATGGCGCATATTTGTATGAAAACGCAAGAACCTCACCTATAGGGTACTTCCCGTTGACCTAGAATCATGAAATGACATTGTCACATTTCGATGGAGCTTTAGGCCTCACCTACAAAACTACGAGACCATTGAAGCTGTGCCTATCATTTTATTGGGGACTTATTACAGGTTTCATATTGCATAATCATAATCAGTAGGAGTTGCGAGAGTAGTAGAAAATGATAACAAAGACAATGAATAATTCGCTTCGATTAATACTATTTTCTGAATTTCATAATTAAGCTGTTTTTTCGACTCGCAACTTGTACAAACCTTTATTTTTAACCAATAATTTTAATAAAAAACGGAGATACTTTTACATTTATTCGTTATCTTGTACAACTTGCGGTTGATGGTGGGGCAGAATCTGGCATAGTCATTTGATATTACATCTCCACCCAAAAAAATTCTTATTACAAACTTATATTTACAGATGATGCACTCATCAGGAGTATATCAATGTATGGACATAAAATTTTGATAATGGCAAAGGTAAGTTGGTTTTTAAATCTAATTTATCGTTTCGTTAGAGCAAAGTCCAAAAAATGCTGTGCCCAGTGACCCCAGTGGCTGGGCACAGCATTTCAGCTGATCACAGTCCTTTTACGCATATTATTTTAAGTTAGCTCTAAGTGTATAAATAAGGTCACCTTGTATGTGTAATAGGTGTAATAAATATTTTTCATTTCATTTCAAAGTTACGGTTAATTAAGTTGCGTTGCACGGAAGCCTCTGTGCGTGAGTCTGACTCGCACTTGGTCGGTTTTTTATTCGTGTAGCCTATGCAATACAACGCTCTACCGCTCATTTAATATAACGATAATCGTAGCAAATTCTGCTCTACAAACTTCCAACTAAAATGAAGGTAAAATTCAATCACCGTAACCTGACACAGGCTGATGCAATTAATTAAAACGAAACCGGACTATGAGCTAAACTGATACAGGATGGATAAGTAACACGCTAAAAGCATTTTTATAGTGTTAACTCGAAAAACTTGGAGAAGTTTCGAGTTAGTGTGATGACATAGGGGATAGTTTTGCGTACAGACACGTCTCGAATCGATCTATACAAGGTCGAAAACGTTGCATTGAAAAAATACTGGACAAGGGTTCCGTTCAAACATGGCTCAAGCTGGTTGAGTGTAATGAAACGTAATTAAAATAGAATAGACACATTTTGTATTGCTCTCCCTCTCTGACATGGCTGCCTAGATTAAAGTTTAATTGTAATAATGAGATTTTATTCTTCATAGATATCAGTGTTCTTCATAACAAAATTTTAACAAAATTGACCTATAGACAATGTAAGTCAGATATAACAAGCTTAGCTTTGCAGTCGGAACTACAGTCAAAAGCAGCCGTGCCAAACGGATAGACGAACACCAAAACTGGATGTTTTAAAAATATAATTCGTATAGGTAGTTTTTTTAGACCGTTTTGAGACCTAAACTGTCAAATCTGGTTGGTAATGTGCGAAACCTGCCATTTGTAAAACTATAACACTATACAGTGCGCGAGGCGTAAGCTCAGGTTTGCATTTGGGTGAGTGCACACAGGTAGTGTAGAGTGATATTCGGCCTGAGGCGCGACGCGTCCTGCGCATACAAATTTATACACAGCGGGACGCCACCCTGCCGCGCACGCACCGCACTTCACCTCTTGTACCGCTAGCAGCTTGGCGATCACTCACACAAATGTGTTGATAAACCTGAACTTACGCCTCGCGCACTGTACCTTCATTCTTTTATTCGTGTCTTTCATTCTTCTCTCACTTCGTAGTCGAGCAGGTGAAACCGTAATACCATTCCGTATGTTTCCACTAAACCCTCTTAGGCTGGCGTCTCCGTCCACAATGATTTATGTTCAAAACGCGACGTGTTTACCAACTTGGTCACTTAACAACTTTTTAGGGAAGCTAACTAAAGGAATACTCATCGCAGGTCTTTGCCCTTGTCTAACTTTGATTTTCCGCGGCCCAAAATAGACCTTTAGGCTGCTTTTACACTAGAGACGTGTACTCTTATTTTTCAACTTAGTTATTGGCAACTTAGTGTTGCCAAAAAACTATTAATAATAATAATGACTGACCCACCAACACCCCAAACCAATAGCCCCAATTAAGTTGTAATTTCCAATCACTGCAATAGTTTATGCACCTGACGGGGTCTCTCATTGAGTGCAGTCAGATGCGCTCAGAGACGGGTCCCGCTAGGTGCATCACATATCCCTTCAAATTAAAGTTATCTAAGGGGCCTCTACGCGTTGGACCTATGTCTCCGTGCAAGCCTTTCAAAGGACCGGATTTTCTTAAACCCGTGAAACCTAGAGAGATAATAATAGTACCATCCCCCATGATGAGAATCTCGTGAAAGCCGAAAAGGAAAAGCTAAGTAAATACTTAGACTTGGCTCACGAGATTACCGCCATGTGGGATGTGGACTCAACCATAATTGTTCCGATAGTCGTAACAGTGAACGGTTTAATAGCGAAGCGTCTCGACCAACACCTTAAGAGACTCTCGCTAGACAGTTGGGTCAAGAGCCGGATACAGAAGGCAGTGCTACTGGACACGGCACGCATTGTGAGGAGGTTCCTCACTCTGGGATCCTAACCTAATCCTGGTGGGTGGCTATTTTTTATATTTTATATATTTTTCTATTTTTTATTATTAAAATGTATAAATGTATTTAATAAGAGAGAAGAAGAATAAAGAGATAATAATAATAAAAATAGTTATGGGAACCAGATATTTTTTGACAGTGAGACGTACTCTTGCGAAAGACTATTTTAAAGACTCGGTTAAATGATACACTGTCTCTTAAAACCACTGTTATTGTTATGTTTTTCCTGCTTTTCTGTTTTTCTGTTTATAAATATTAGCACAAATGTTAACCTATATATATGTATTAATATTAATCTATGTTAAAGTATTAATGTATTATATATAGTATGATTATATATATACTTGGGTATTTATAGTAGGCAATAAGTTTTACATGGTTAAAAAATGAAGCTCATATGTGGAGATTTGTAATTGGCTTATAGCTACTCATAGTTGTTATCTATATTAGTATGAAATAGCTGTAAATCTTCCTAAGAATAAATAAATAAATAATGGTCAGTTACCTAACATGCACGGAGAGGCTAAAAGATGTCCGAGGTCGATAACTGATGAGAAAGGTTTCCATCAGTTACTAATAATAGATTTATACCGTCCAGGGTCTAGTTTTAGAATTAATTGGAGTTTTACGAGCATGTAAATGTTTCCTGAAACGGCGTCGTTGTATTGTCATTACGTACGCCATTCCCCCTAGGCCCATAACCTCAAAACAAGGTGACCTTACCTCTCGAATCCTCGGAGCATACTAATTAGCTCCCACTATATACCTACATATATAAACGGGATCGTCCGTACGTTCGTTAGTCGGGATAGAGCTGACAATTCCACTTCGGTCACGAACTGCTCAATTTGCAGTTTTGGTTTCATTCGTGGATCAAATTTGGAGTAATTTTCATTTTTATAGTTTTGTGACAGTTTTAATGGTCGGTTTGTTTTAAAAAAAAACGGCCAAGTGCGAATCGGACTCGCGCACCGAGGCTACGAAAAGATAAACCGGATTGAGTAGACCAACTTATCTTTGCCATTATTAAAATATTATGTCCATACATCGTCAAGTCATACCACTGTTTAGTTCATAATATGCAAATATGAATTTGTAATAAGTAAAAAAAAAAATTGGGGAATGTAATTTCAAATTTACAGTTTTCAGATTTTTTTCCTTTACTTGTGCTATAAAGACCTAGCTTCTTGCCAAATTTCATGATTCTAGGCCAACGGGAAGTACCCTATTAAGTTTTGAATTTCTCGCGTTTTCATAAAAATATGCAGGAAAAGGCGACATAAGCGGCCATATCTTTTGATTGGGTTGACGTAGAAGTTTGATTTTTTCCGGCTGCATGAGGTTGCAGACCTGAGTATTTCTATCCCATTCATACTTCGATAAAAACATTAAGTTAGAAAGGGAACGAAGTCTTAAACAGTGGAGTAACTTCAAATAACGTTTTTGGTTTACCGTGTTCGTGCGGCTTTATTTTATTATTCAAAACCGAAGGCTTATCTTCGGGTTTCGGTTTCAACCCGCACAATGACCTTAATGGGAACTCTATGGACAACATAACACCCCGGGCACCAATTTATCCGTCTAACGTAATTACGTACAGAAACGAGCTCTATTTATTTTCTACTAGTAACTATGTTGCCGTGAAACCGGCCAGAAAATGCTGGTGCGATTTACACGAATAAAAACACGGATTGTGCGGATTTGCGAATTACAATTATCTGGGTTTTAATTGTAATTCGGAAAACGAGTTAAATAAGTAAAAAGAGTTAACAAAGAATTTTTACATAAAATCGACATTCCTCCCGTGAAATATTATCGTATCGAAAATATTAATGTGATAAAAATAACGTTCAGAATTTGAATTAGGTACGCATTATCCATGCTCGGTGAATAAATTAGAACATGATGAAAAAATTCTTGCTGTGGGCTGAGCCACCACAGGCCACTTGTAAGTTGGTAAGAGCGTGTCACAGAATGACAAGGTCGCAGGTTCAAGTCCTGCCTACGGCAAGAATTTTTTCATCATGTTCTAAAAATAATGTTCCCTAATAGAAACTACAATTTTGGTCGAATATTTTTTTTTTGAACTTTTTACACAATTTCACTGTGTAAAGGCGAACTAATAATATTTTATAGTAATGGGACACTATAGTGGTTTACAAAATTAAACGGATAGTAATTTTGTCGAATTAATTCAAGGCCACCCTATATAGGTATACTAAGCCTAAATGCTGTATTTAGTCCTTTATCTAATTACCTGCCCATGTTGCCATCTAATTCACCTAATTAGCCGTACCGCAATATCTTTGCCTTTTCCACACACAGCCCAGTTAATTGTAATTCGCAAATCTGGCAAAATTCGTGCTTTTATTCGCGTAATTTGCACCAGTATTTTCTTGAAATCACGGCTATTTTACACGGAAAAAAGATTTACCTTCGTTTCTTGGTAAAACTTACTCATGATAATATAAAAGATGACCAAAAATGAACAAGTAGCCAAAACCGGGTAGTTAAATAAAGTAAATGTTACTTACATTTACTTTATTTAACTACCCAGTCAGACTTATATGCGTAAAAAACCATTATTGTTGAGATCAAGGCACGTTGCCTTTTTTTCTTAGAAAATAGTGATTATCTCGGTCCAAGAATAATTGCAGGTCACGATTTCTTAAAAATAAAAATGCAAGTTCTTGTAAAACCGCTGATAGATGATATGTTCATGTTTATTGCCCTTATACGATATCTATCCTATTTGATATTAATTTGAAACTGTCCTAAAAATCAATTCATTTGAAACTGCGCTCTATACAAAAATGGGTAATCTCCTTTATGAAATGTACAATTCTTAAGCATTGATCTCCTATAAACAACTAGATACATAGTCTGCCTTCTAAAAATGTCAGAGCGTAAAGAAGGTCCAAACGGATGAATGGCATTTGCTTTATTGGACATTATTTGGACGTTTTTTAAATTGTTTTAGTAAGACCTTTGTGTATCTAGTTGTTTATAGGAGATCAATGTAAAATGTTTATAATTTGTATGCGTGACGTGTAAATCATTATTTATGAATAAATGAATCTGAATCTTCCTAACCACACCTCCTCCAACCTTTATCATCAGACCGTATAAGTAAACTTATACGACCTTTCCCAAGGTACGCCCCTCAACACGATTTTAGACCTTTTTCATCCATTCCTGGCCAGCCACCTTGTGCCGGTCATCCCTCCATCTGGTCGGGGGGAGTCCACATTACGTGACCTTGTTGTGGAGCGAGCAGTTTAAATAAAAATATGTGGATAAAACTGAGTTTTATTTCGGAATAGTAATATTTTTTTAAATCTTAAAAATGTCGGAGAAAATCAATAAATCGAATTGCAAATCAAGTGAAAAAGTGAAGTGATAGCTTCTTTTTTTATAATAAAGCATTGCTATTTAGAAATGACATTGCCACATTTCAATGGAGCTTTGCCCCACCTATACAAAACTGTGTGTACATTGAAGCTATCAAGTTAGTATCCTTTTTTTGGGGACTTATTACAGGTTTCATATTGCATAATCATAATCATTTTCTACTACTCTCCCAACTCCTATAGAAGAATAACAAAAACAACGAATAATTCGCTTCGATTTCTTACTATTTTCTGAATTCTTAATTAAGCTTTTTTTTTCGGCTTGCAACTTGTACATAACTTTAATTTAAACCAATAATTTTAATAAAATACGGAGATACTTTTACATTTATTCGTTATCTTGTACAACTTGTGGTTGATGGTGGGGCAGAATCTGGCATTGTCATTTAGGCCGCCATTTACAAGATGCGGTCGAAAGAGATCGCATCGTGGCAACCTTGCAAACCTAAATTACCATCGACCCCAAATTAAATCTGGAGACTGCTGAATACAGGAAACGATTCTCTTTTCCCACCTTCGATACAAAAACAAAGGGACACAGTAATTTATTCCAGGCTTTGTAGGAAAAAATACAGGCTGCCAACGTCAGGCCTAAGGGGAGGGACTCAACGCAAACAAAAAAGGAAGCAATCTTTCGGTCAGTTAGTTGGTTTATTTCCATTTGGGAAGAAGGTAACTAAAGGAAAAGCGTTGATTTCTTGGCAACAAGTCATGTCTTACTAAGAATTTTTTAATTGTACACCACCACCATCATCATCAAGCACACCATCACGGAAGACTGTCTGTATAGTCTCATATTTATTATAGGATAAGGCCAGGCTGTCAATCAGCGCTGCGTGGGGCACTGCGCTCTACCAGCACTATGTTGAGCCTGCTGCCTAGTGCATGGAATTTTTGTTTGTTTTTGATTCACACTTCTATATGTATTTGTTTTTTTATGCAATAAATAATATTTGATTTGATATGATTTGAAGAATTTCGTTTTTTAAAAAGACGAAGACAGTGAAAAGTGTACAGGGGGCCTCAATAAGGTTGAGATTTTCTCAAAAACTACTGGACCGAATTTATTAATACTTTTACAGTATTCACTTTTATCTATCTAACAGTGCAAGAATTATTGCAATAGGTCAAGTAGTTTTTGAGATAATACTTAAAATTCTCGGGGGTTCCAATAAGGTTGAGATTTTCTCAAACATTACTGGACCGATTTTATTAGTTCTTGTACAGTTACATAGTTTTAACTTTTATCTATCAAACAGTGAAAGAATTTTTACAATAGGTCAAGTAGTTTTTGAGAAAATCTCAACCTTAAAAACTCTCCTGGACACCTTTCTTCGACCGAACCGTTACGTAAATTTTCAATGAGGTATTAGATTTAGGTATATACAAGATATGTGTAGCATCGGAGTGGTTGTTGGTTCTGTCTGGCAACCTTGAAGGTTTGTTTGGGGACTTTTAATTTTTTTTTTCGAGGCCATAAATTATTAATACCACCAGAAAATCTCAGTTTCCGTTTTCCGTGAGTGTAGATCACGCCGTACCACCGGATAATTTGCATCTGAATCGCGGGTGTTGCCGGCACTCGGGACGCTACAATATAAATCATTTAACAGTCCGCCAGATAAAGATGTGAAAGCGAATAGCTAAATTCCCACTATAAATAATAGGTTTATTCCACTTTGGTCATAGTAGACTTTGGTCACACATTAGAATAGAATAATAGAATAGAAAACATTTATTTGACACACACACACAGAACATAAGAGATACATAGAATAAAAATTACAAAGAAAAGAGATATATAGTGCAGTGGTGTGGTGTCAAACAGGTCTCCAGCTCAGCATGTGTGATTGGACATTACTGCAGCGCTGGTTGTCAGTGGAGCCGCTGATGCAATGACGTACGGACACTGACGAAGATACGAATACATATGAGAATGGTATATATTAATAATATAAGTACATAATATCAATACATGTTAATAGAAGCTATTACAGAAAAAAAGGATACAGTCGGTGTATGTCAATGAGTTATGCATGAATACAATATGAAACTATGAAATATATTATGAATTATGTGTGTGTGATTAATGTGGTGATATGGATTACATTGGAATGCTTCCACGTAGGTCACACCTAATAAAGTTTAAAATATCACGAGTCGACTTTGGTCACACTACCTAATGTATTCCGATCAGTAATGTTGGCCGACTAAAACATAGTGCGCGCTTTTATTAACTTATTTGCATACACACGAGCATCTTCACGCAGTGTCCCTTGCATGGTGTGTCCTAATACATAAATCAATATTTGTACACACGAACTTATCGTCCTTCAGTAAGCGGCGACAGCCACTCGTATAACACACGATATAAAAATAAACTATCGCCGGTGTCGTATAGGTTAGAAGTCCCAGAGGTCTGTATACATACTCGGGTCACAGATCTACAATCGGCTGCCCGACGAGGTGGTTAACGCACCTTCCGCCATGTCCTTTAAAAATAAACTGAAGGTCTGGCTGTTAGAAAAACAATTCTACAGCATTAAGCCAAGGATACATTAGGGGACAAATGTCCTGCGACACGTGTCGCCAGGGACGTCGGGTGAAGTAGCGCGACGTTGCCGGACTTCGCGCGACATGTCTGGCACGCTCTGGTCGCTCTGGACATAAGTCGCGCGATGTCGCCAGATATGTCAGGCGAAATCGGCCGGCTTCGCTTGACATGTCGCCGATACATGTCGTAGGACATTTGTCCCCTAGTGTATCATTGGCTTTAAGTAATTTACAAAAAATTCTAAATTAACTAATTTTTATTACTTATTTTTATATACAAATTATTACATTTGGAAATTATTTCATACAATTATTGTAAATGTGACGGGTAAATTATTTTACGAATAAATGAATCTGAATCTAATAATTTATTACTTAAAGTAATCGTAAACCTTGGATAGAGTAGTTATTTGGGTGACTTACTTTTAGATGAAGTGATTAATCTTCGACGCGAAGCATAAATGTCGCCGCTACCAAAACCGAGGCCCAAATGAAGTGTCTTATTTTGTAAACAAAAACTACCCTGCTTTACTAACATTTCGAACTTTTCACATTATATACCTATAGATAGTTATTTTCACATTATTAGATCGAATTACTTTATCTTCACAATGTTGAACAGGTTTGATCAATCTGCCCCCCTATTACCGTTCTCAAAACGATGAAATTATACCATGTTATGGCGCGCCAAACAGAGACGCCGCTACACCAATGCCATAACACTGTCCCTTTCATGGCCGCTATGACATAGTATGATTTGATCGTTTTGAGAACCGTAATAGCCCCACAGTTCCTTCAAAAATACATCACAACTGGTAATTAATCGATCATATTTGTTTACAAAATAAGACATTTGATTTGGGCTGCCGTATAGATACTAATTCTATGATTCGAAGACACTAATTAGCTTAATTGGAGTTCATGCGTCTTGTGAGAGCTATTCAATGGATCGATACAATATGTTTACCTCTTAAGCTAAACCTTCCATTAGCACTATTATACCTCCAGTAAACTTAAGAACCGATGTTGTAGACAAGTTCTCTAGTGGAGGCCATGAACGTAATGTGGTTCGCCCCTCGGCCAGATAGAGGGCCATTACCAGCACAAAATGGCTGCCGGGGACTGGATGCAAAAGCCCGAAAATCGGAATAAGTGCGTGCCTTGGGAGAGTCCAGCAATGGACTGATACGGGCTGATGATGGTGATACTTAAAAAAAGAACTTTAAGGCATTTTTTAAACAACTTGAAAACTTTTTAATAAAATAATTCCTAATACACTATTTAATAGAGATCAAGACGATTTCATGATAAATCGTGCATCAAAATGACAATGCCAGATTCTGCCCAATCATCAACCGCAAGTTGTACAAGATAACGAATAAATGTAAAAGTATCTCCGTATTTTATTAAAATTATTGGTTTAAATTAAAGTTATGTAGGTACAAGTTGCGAGTCGAAAAAAACAGCTTAATTAAGAATTCAGAAAATAGTAAGAAATCGAAGCGAATTATTCATATTCTTCTATAGGAGTTGCGAGAGTAGTACAAAATGATACTGATTATGATTATGCAATATGAAACCTGTAATAAGTCCCCAACAAAATGATAGGTACAGCTTAAATGGTCACGTAGTTTTGTAGGTGGGGCAAAGCTCCATTAAAATGTGGCAATGTCTTTTTTATAGCCTTTTCTGAACAAAGGTCACAGATATACACTTTTATAGCAACAAAGGTGACAAGAAAAACATTACCCTCCTCTTGTGACAGTCAGGTAACAATGTTCTCATGAATGGCAGTCGGAAATTGCATAGATAGTGTCTGTAAACACGTATCATCGCACTGTTTCAAAGCCGTTCATCCCTTGCGAAACAAACGCTTTGTGCATTTCCCTTTGACATGTCGTGCAATGACGCAAAATACTAATTACATGTCGTATTGCTGAAAAACTAGACCTGAAACTCGTATGTACAATGTAAAAGCTTCAAGTCTATTTTAGGGGGCAAATCAAAAAATTGTATTGCAAACAAATTTTAAAATATTAGTTTTTTTTTATCAGTTAATATTTATTCAAATAACTAAAAATATAAACTAACTTACTAAACTTACAACACTAAAATAAAAATAAAAGTACTTACTAAAATATAACTAAAATAATTAGTAATATTTCGTTTTCTTAATTTTTATCGATAAAAATACTAGATAAGATACTTAGTAGGGACGTCAACATTACCCCCCCCCCCCCCCCCCCCCCCCTACCTGGGTACGCCCATTACAATATCACTAACAATGATAATTGTAACATCAGAGCTTGTAGAAACTTGTAAAAGGACGCTATAACAACAAAACGGAAAACTACCAGTGTAAAGAAAAAAGGCCAGTAATAAAAAGAGGAGTGCAACTGCAAACTTGTCCGATGCCCCGCGCTGGACATTTTTGTTTTGCTTGCTAAGTAGGACATAAATTGTGTGCCGGCGTAAGTGCAGCCAGCACTTTAGCTGCTCAAAGCAAGGTGTGCATAGATGGCTTCGGAATTTTGATTCTTAACATTTATTGCATCACTGAAATAAAAACCGGCTAAAGTGCGGGTCGGAGTCGCGCACCGAGGCTTCCATGAGCCAACTAGCGCCGCCAATCTTGAAAAAATAATATCTTCCAATTTAATCAATTTTATTATTTATAAAAAAGCTATTTACAAAATGTTTATTAGGATGAATACTATTTTTCAATACACAATACATGGCATAATTGCGACAAGCTAAGTTGTAGTTCACGAATGTGCCAAAAACGGTCGTTTTCGCAATTATGCGAACTACAACTTACCGAAATTGAATCACGTTATAAATAAGCATTTAAAAAATAGTATTTATCGTAATAAACATTTTGTAAATAGCTTTTTAAATAATAATGATTATATTGGAAGATATTGTTTTTTCAAGATTGGAAGGA
The DNA here is from genome assembly GCA_963506565.1 of Tachystola acroxantha. Taxonomy (NCBI): domain Eukaryota; kingdom Metazoa; phylum Arthropoda; class Insecta; order Lepidoptera; family Oecophoridae; genus Tachystola; species Tachystola acroxantha. The sequence goes on along the minus strand of OY735876.1, from coordinate 2,638,260 downwards.
AGGCTCTTAACCGTAACTTTGCTGTAACGAAAAGAAGTAGATTTAGAAACTTATCTTTGCCATTATCATAATTTTATGTCCATACATCGATATACTTAGGTCATCATCTGCAAAAGTTTCCAATAAGAAAAAAAATACTTTTGGGGAGATGTAATTTCAAATTTCCAGCTTTTGCATTTTTTTCTTTACTTGTGCTATAAGACTTACCAAATTTAGCCTAGCTTCTTGCCAAATTTCATGATTCTAGGTTAACGGGAAGTACCCTACAGGTTTTGGTTTTCTTGCATTTTCGTACAAATATGCGAGAAAATGCGACATAAACGGCCGGACGGCTGGCCGGACGGACGACAAAGTGATCTGATAAGGGTTCCTTTTTTCCTTTTGAGGCACGGAACCCTAAAAAATATGAGTCCAATTCAAGGCAATCCAAACAAATGGGTGAGCGAACCCTTAAAGTCCGTAAAACCATTTCTTAAAAAGCAAAACCAATTTCTGTATTTCTCAAGTCTCAATTTCTGAAAAGAAAAAACGTCAGTAAACTTAGCGACCTAAGTACATTACAATTAGTATGGAAAGCATTTGTGTCTGATTTTTAATCTAAATTAAATCAAAAAAAAAATTTAAAACTACCTAATATATTAAAAACTACTTAAAATAAAAAACTACCTAAAAATATACCTAACTAAAAACAATTAAAAAAAATTGTAAATTCAAAATTAAAGATATAGGTACTTAGATACAATTAAATTCTAAATTAAATTCTAAATTTAATTGTATCTACATCATTAAATAAGAACGAAGAGTGTGAATGTATAGCCAGCCTTAGTTACATTTTAGATAGAACTACGAATGACTTCTGCGTGCCTGGTACCCGGCCAAGACGCTAACATTTTAACTTATAGTAATTAAAGCTTCACAGAAAGGCTGTTGAAACTTAACCCGTGTAGGCATGAGGTTAAAGTCATTACTTTATTTATCAAAAAATTGTATATTAATTATTCGAAAGTAGGTACTACCGAGACTAAATCATCTCGCTGCGGGAAACAACCGCTAAATGACCATGCCAGATTCTGCCCCACCATCAACCGCATGATGTACAAGATAACGAATAAATGTAAAAATATCTCGGTTTTTTGTTTTATTGGTTTAAAATAAAGTTTTGTACAAGTTGCGATTCGAAAAAAAACAGCTTAATTAAGAGTTCAGAAGTAAGAAATCGAACCGATTTATTCATTGTTTTTGTTATTCTTCTATAGGAGTTGCGAGAGTAGTAGAAAATGACACTGATTATGATTATGCAATATGAAACCTTTAATAATTCCCCAACAAAATGATAGGTACCTACAACTTAAATGGTCACGTAGTTTTGTAGGTGGGGCAAAGCTCCACTGAATTGTGGCAACGTCTTTTCACGTTGTATAGGGACCCTCAAGTACCTGGATGGGTGACCGCTAGTGACATTTTCATCTTAGCTCCTCCGTGCTTCGGAATGCACGCAGGTGGTCCCGGTTGCTGTCGCTCGGTAGCAGTCGTTAGGCCACGTCAGAGGCCTACGGGTGTCCTGAATAACTCTGGCAAGGTTTGGTCACTAAATCACATGAGAAGAAAGATCTGGAAAACATTGTATTTTATTGCAATTATTCAATATATTAATTGTTAATGTGGACCTATTTTTAATGTAATATTTTAATGTGACTGAATTTATATTATTATTATCTATAAGTAGACTAAGTTATTATTATGAATTACACAGCGCATTGGTGTTACTGTAATGCTGTGTAATATTTTTATAAATAAATAAATAAATAAATTGTCCTCCTGTCGGCAGTCGGTTAAAACACACGTAATACAGATACAGCATCACACTCAAGTAGTCACGTAGGTGCCTGTGCGACGCGATGGGAGGTCAAGCCGAAGCCGTTTCTACTACGAGAACCGGCGGCTGTTGTAACTACTCTAGTTACAATTTTTTTCAGATTTTAGATTATTTAGATCAGAATCACCAATGGATGGTACAAAATTAGAATGTAAATTATTATAATATGAATTAGTACAATAATTTTATTGTAAACACGACCATGGCAAATGTTGAGCCTCTCTAAGCATCCAGGAGAGTGAGTAATTAGTACCTATATTTAATTTTTAGTATATTATAATATTGACTTGTATTTATATGACTGTAATAAAATATATATCTAGTGTAATAAACTGCCAATACGTTTCAGATTTGTTTGATACGAGCCAACCAATAAAGTAGTAAAAAATAATTTATATTAATAAAGATTATTTACATTTTTTTACATAAAAATTACATTACTTACATAAAAAATGTTTGTACTAATTAGTAATTAGTACAAGCAATTTTTTACGAAGGCAGTTTTGACACCTATTCCCTTTGCTGAATATTTAGAATGCTTTTATACAATTAAACTACAATAATACACAGATTTTCACTAAAATGTGGGTTCCGAAAGAATTGACATTAATTTCATTTAAAATTGAACTTTACATTACGTTAACAACAATAGTCACAATTACTACAGACCTACCTTCGTAGCAGAGACAGCATTATAAGTCGAGCCATCCTCTATTCGAGTGTACAAAGGGGTACAGCCGTGTGCAACGGTAATAGTGTTTGAGAAACACTCGAAGACAGACCCTATTGAGTTTCGGTTGCAAACAGCTACTCATTGAACCATTTTATTGAATTTGCCTTGTAAACTGGCAGAGGAAGCTACATCATGATCTTTTTATGTGTCAGGAACAAAACCTTTATCTCAAGGGTTAATGGATTTCATTTCATCATCATCAGTCTCTTTTTATGTCCCCACTGCTGCTCGGGCACAGAACAGAAGTTCTTACTTCGAGGGAGCTCGGGCCATGATCCACCAAGCGGACCCAGTGCGGATTAGCGGATTACACATGCCTTAGATTTTTCTAAGATTTCATCACCGCAAAACCGCTTGACAGCATTCGATAAATGTACGTAAGTTTTCCTTCGAAAAAACAACAACGAGGAAAGCTCATTGGTACATGGCTGACCTGGCCGGTGATCAAACCTGGGACCTCCGATTCGTAAGTCCAGTAACCCAACTACTGCGCCACCGAGCTCTCTTAAGCAATAATCAACACAAGAGATTGATCAATTAATTGATCATGCTGAAAAAAAATTAGGTATTAAAAATTAATTAGGTTCCTGGCCTTCGAATCCTATCCTGGAAGGAGGTGACGCTGTATTAATTGTTTTAGTTGCTATTTCAAAATACACATAAACTGATGACCAACTGTGAAATCAAAATTGAAATTATCTGAAAAACTGAAATGTTTACAGACGTTTAGTTGAAAAGATGTGACCAGCCCACTGCCACTTCAGTTTACTGATTCTATGAGCAATGTCATCCACTTTTGTCTTCTGGCGGATATACACGTTTCTTATTCTATCTAACAGAGAAATGCCAAGCATAGATCTTTCCATAGCTCGCTGAGCGACTTTGAACTTATGGGCTATGTATTCATACTTTTAATTAACAATTAATAAATGAATTGGTGTAACTTTTGGAGTCATCCACATCTCTCGGTTCGTAGTCGGTTCTTAGTACAGTAGACCCCGCATTATTAGGTATCAAAATTCAACGAAATATAGTTTATTTTTCATATTTTTCATGGAAGAAGTTGCAATAGTATTTTCTCCGCGACTGTGTAACAACAGCGATGCAATTATTGTCCACTCCACCCGGCCATCCCCGCCATATTAAACGAAAAACTGATATTGCGCAGAGTCCATTCCTTCGATTACTTCCATTGTTAGCACGTACAATTGCAGAACGTTTAAAAGCTCTAGTCGCAATTCTTATGGTTTAGAATCGTCTAACGGTATAGCTTTTTTAACCAGTGTTGAGTTCTGAAATCGTCTCATCGATATTTTGAGAATTGCTTTTAAAAATTCAACGTTAGATAGAATAAGAAACGAGTATATCCACCAGAAGACAAAAGTAGTTGACATTGCTCATAGAATCAGTAAACTGAAGTGGCAGTGGGCTGGTCACATCTGTCGTAGAACCGATAACGAATGGGGTAGACGAGTTCTCGAATGGAGGCCACGAACGGGTAAACGTTGTGTGGGACGCCCCCCGACCAGATGGAAGGATGACATTCGCAAGATGGCTGGCAGGGATTGGATGCAGAGGGCCGAAAGTAGGGTTGAGTGGCGCGCTTTGGGAGAGGCCCGTATCAGTCCAGCAGTGGACTGATACGGGCTGATGATGATTCAACGTTTCAACTCGTCCACGTGTCTCTGAGATAAAGGTCTTGCTTGACAGGCGGACGGACGGACAGACAGACGGTCAAGAAAGTGATCCTATAGGTAAGACTTCCTTTTTTCTTCTTGAGGTACGGAACCCTATAAAGCAGCGAACAGGCAAAGGCATCGGAACGACAGCGGCAGTGATTGTGTTGTACGAAACTTTATTCGTAAACCGACATTCAAAATGACAATGCCAGATTCAGCTCCACCATCAATCGCAAATTGTACAAGATAACAAATAAATGTAAAAATATCTCCGTTTTGTACTAAAATTATTGGTTTAAAATAAAATTTTGTACAAGTTGCGATTCGAAAAAACAGCTTAATTAAGAAATCAGAAAATAGTAAGAAATCGAAGCGATTTATTCATTTTTTTCGTTATTCTTCTATAGGAGTTGCGAGAGTAGTATAAAATGATACTGATTATGATTATGCAATATGAAACCTGCAATAAGTCCCCAACAAAATGATAGGTACAGCTTAAATGGTCATGTAGTTTTGTAGGTGGGGTAAAGCTCCATTGAAATGTGGCAATTTCAATTTCAAATTTCGAATTAATAAACGATTTTTTCTTCTTTCTTCTTCTTCTCTGTGAAAGATGACAGACTGAACGCAGCAACTGAGCGTCAGAGGCAAAGTAAAGGGAGCGGCAAAAGCGCGGCGTTCTTTCACAGAGTTTCACACATGGCCACTGCCGTTGCCTGTCCGCTGTCATTTCATTTCATTTAAATGTGTTTCAGCCTAAAGATGCAATGAATAAATGAATTATGTAACCTATATGCCAACCTAACGAACCTCCATCAGAAATTCCCAAAAAAGTAATTTAACCCCAAAAAAATGTCGTCCCAACTGTCTTGAAATGATACATTCCAAAGTCAAAATGCTTTCACCAAAATTAAACCTTGCTTTTCACAAAATAAACGCTACTAAATCTCAAACAGAATGGCGGGGAAGTAATATGTGTCGTGGACTGAAGAGGGTCCGTCTATGTATCGTTGTCCGCTGATTTCATTAATGTCAGCCAACTGTACACCTGTCGGGCGGGTCTGTACAAGCTTAGGTGCCTTGCCGGAAATTCTGGTGTATGTTCGACTATTCGTGGTTGCTCTTCTTGATAATAAGCACCTATGGTTTCCATTATTATTTGATATCACGGTGTTGGTGCTAGCCCAAGGGTCACTGCGACCTCAAAGGTCTATTGTGGCCAATATGGTTTCCATTCCACCTGCAAGTAAACTCGCGCAAGTCTTGCATGAGTTACACATCGTAAATTCCTGCAATTTTTCTTTACTACTCGCAGGAAGTGCTAATGAAGCTGTCGCGGCTGCACTTGCTGCATTGAGTTTGAAATTGCAAGCTGCTGTAGGACAGACTGTCGGACAAACTATCGGACAGACTATCGGGCAGACTGTCGGACGTGTTGGACTGACTGTCGGACATTTCTTGCAGAAGTTTATTTGAAGGTGGAAACGCTTTTCAAAATGGCAACACAATCGCAAAAGGACTAGTTTTCTAAATGACTAATTCTCGAATGGCCAATTCTCTATCACTGTTGACTATACGGATGTTCAGCAACATAATAATTTCCTAGTACTGAAATTATGATTTTTTCAATAATGAATGTGAGCTCGCTCTTACATCTGTCAAAATGCTTTGATTTTTGACAGTTGCAGGATCAAAATTGTCTCTTAATCTCATTCTGAGACCAAGGTGTTCTGCCTTTTTGCCTTTCCTTTTATACGCCATCTTTCTTATTCGTTCATTTTGATTCCTTCCGTTTTCATCTCCATAGTTACTGGTATTTGTGTATACTCTAAATGGCTTTCAGTATAACTATATCTACTTTATCTACGTATTCAAATCAATTAACATCATTTCCGTTTTACATTTATCTATTATCATAAATCTCTCGGATGCCATTAACACAGATTCATACATAACTCGGTATTTTCTCTATTTTCCAAGTATTAGGTATCTAGCGCAAATCTGTTTGTGATAATCATCGTTGAAAAACCATTTAGCTGAGTGCTAATCTAGGTAATCCAGTGATATTTGAAATTGAAATAAATATTCCCTTCAGTTTCCTGTTTCACCTATCCACTCCAATTCTAGCTCCAAAGGAGTGATTGGTTCATCATAATCATCAGCCTATATCAGTTTACTGCTGGACACAGGCATCTCCCAAGGCACCACTGAACCCGATTCTAAATGGTTGATATGCTGTGAATTTTTACGATATTTTTAGGTTAGGTTACGGAAAAAAAATTACTTTTTTATTATTTAAGGAAGGTTGTTATCTCAATAAAGAGTGTTTTATAGTTTCAAGCAGCTCTCTCGCTCAACGACTCGATACAGCGAGGAAATGCTAGTGACGACAAAGGCAGAGAACTGTCTCCATGCATAATATACTTTAGGCTCTCTCCAAAGTGCGCGCCGAAATATTTTTTTTCATGAATTTAGCAATATCAAATGTATTCAGCTGTTCGAAATTCGGTCCGCCATTTTCCTACTTAAGCATTTAAACAACCCTATGACGTTGTTTAAACTGACAACTACTTATTCGGTTGTTTAGGAGTTGATTAACTTTACATAGTGTTTATAAGTAAACATTTTTTTAAAACAATTGTTAAACATGGTATTAATTTTAATCATCGACTATAAGAGTCTGTAAACGTTTAATTAAAGTATCCGCAATTTATTCTGTCGATTAGCTTTGAAGGTGAAAATACGGCCAATTATCCAAAATTACTATCGTCTCAGGGTAAATTATTGCTGGTTTTAAATTGTTATGTTCACTGAGGAATAGCAATCAGTCAGTTTAATCATTAGGTATCATTTCTTTATTATTGGGTCACATTTTTAGATTTTTATTAACATTTCTAAGAATGAATTAACCAATGACTTATTTTTATTAGCACACATGATAAAATAGCGATTCATGCTTATAATGTTACTCTCACCCTAATCGTTGCCTCAGTGCTGAGGATCGTGACCCTCAACAGCAGGTGCCGTCTTGGCATGTATGAACTGGCGCCAGGAGACACGGTTTTGTGCTCTTCTCACACACAACCTCTTCAAAGGGCACGCCGAGGATTCTGCCAACCACATCAGTCCAGCGGGCTGGTCTCCGGCCACGTGGTCTAGACCCCTCAACTTTGCCGAGCAGTATAATGTTACTCAGATATTAATAAAATATAATTATTTATATGTACAGTCAGAATTTGTATTACGCATTATCCGTGCTCGGTGTACAAATTAGAACATGATGAAAAAATTCTCGCCGTGGGCATGACTTGAACCTGACCTTGTCATTCCGTGAATATTCTAATTCTAATTTCTTATTTATCTGTATAGTGTTGTGATGTGAAAAATGCTCACAAGGAAGAGAACACAACCACTCAACCACTCTAGGTTCCTTATCAGGTTTTTACTTAGGAGTCAGATACTAATGTTTCGGTGGTAAGTACAGACTTGAGCAATGAGCAATATTACCATATACATCAACCCACATTCTGTATCTTATCTAGTTTTAAGTGTACTAAAATATAATATATTTTATGCATTATGCCAGGCTCGGCGAACAAATTCATATGATGAAAAAATTACAAGTCGCAGGTCCAAGTCCTGAAAAATTTCTAGTGGTGGGCAACCACTAGAAATTTTTCATCATTTAAATTTGTACTAAAATACACAAATAAATTAATACTTAGGTACGGTCTAACACCGTATTGCAACAATTCTTTCACTATTAGATAAAAATTAAAACACTATAAATGTAAAAAAAAATTAAATCGGTCCAGTCTTTGACAAAATCTCAACCTTAACGAGGCCCCTGTATACCTTATCAACTGTACCGGTCTTCAATTGTCTCAGACTGCATTGCCAACTCGATAAATCCCCCAAGATACGACCCGACTGAACTCAAACTGGAACTTTCGCATCCCAAATTTGCCTTGATAACTGCACTACTGATACACTAGCCCAAAACTCCCCATGGAAAACTGCCAAGCGAATGAATATTGAGATATCCGCGTCCTTATTCAAACTAGCTGAATAGCTGCCGGTGTGCGGAATAGAAAATTGCGTTTTGAATTGAAACTATTCGATATCGTAATGGGATGTGTGGCTTTCTCCGCTAACATTTGCATTTGTTTCAGAATTCGATTCGATAGTATTGCGTTTTCTCTGTATGAAAAACGTTGTGAAAAAATTGGATTGCTCTGTAGTTTAGATTGAACTTTGTCGTATTCGTTAGAACAATTTCATTTGGATTAGCGTTTTCGTTAAATATTCTTTTATCAGCAAGTATAATAGATTGGGCTGCAAGAGGTGCTAGAGTAGAGGACGTAGTACATTCTGGTGCAACTGTTGACTTTTTAATTAGATAAAACGGGAATTACCGTGTTAAGCATTTATTATTGATGTTTCGATATTTCGACAGCATTACAGCCATCATGGTCACGAGTAGACTGAAGTGGGTGAGTGTTGAACGTCAGAAGGGACAAAACGATATACCATCTTTCGTGTTCGCTGACTGCGTTGAGAAAAGTTGTTGACATCAATAATAAATTTTTAACACGGTAATTCCCGTTTTATCTAATTAATATGTATACAAACCGTGTAAGTTTAAAAAGTGATAACTGTTGACTTCATCTTATTATCTGATGGTATAAATCTCCGTTCATAAGGTTTATGAAATATCTTTCAGACCAGCAAGATCTGACGATGTCAGAATCTGAGGAATATTAATCTAGATCTTCTAGATATTTCTAGTCTTTACTCCAAAACTGATTTTTTTTAAAGTACCTTATTCTTTGGTTCAAATGAATCGATATCCAAAAAATATCACTGAAAGATTTGAATTAGAAGTAGTGGTAACGATGGCAGAAAAGAGAGAACTTTAAATACGATGATACGGGCTAAAGATGAAGGTCTCAGTGCAAGTCATACACTTGATTTGAATCTCACTGAAACTAGTAAAGCCATAGCTACAGGTTATTGTGTTACCAGAGTGACTTTCGAAATGTCACGTGTCCTAAATAAAGCGCCCAAGTTCTACTTTGATTGATGACTGGTCCATTACTAACTTTTACATTTACGCAGCAAAGTTTTAACCATGCCAAAATGGAGTGAACTAAAACTCGACTCATGGTGTCGTCTATTCAGTAATTGTTTCCAAAAGTCTAGGTTTTCTTTTGAGAATAGATGTCTAGACATATAGAGGTGTCCTTCTAAATTTATATCTCTGGGACATAGTCCTGTAAGTATAACTCTGTGACAGCGCATATTTTTTCTAGAACTAGTATTATGTGGAGACAAAAACGCTTTAAGTAGCTTTTTTTAGATTTTTGGGATCTTATGCCAAACCTCATTACATACAAGCTTCAGAGAAGGGTCGGATAATGTCAGGATTAATTTGACCTACTTAGAATTTGTTTATTCGATTTTATTGACATTTAAAAGAATATTGTTATTTAAACGTGATGAAGAAGATTGTGGCAGCAAGGAAGACTTGCAATATATTGTTATGGAACGTGTCCGGTACGCGACTAATAGAGAACATATTATTAATAGTTTAAGTTTATGTAAATTAGATGTAGGTATATTCCATGGCATTTTAGCTGAGCCAACTTCAGGCCGAGGTAAAATGTTGTTGACGCTTTTCTTTAAAATTTAAATAGATTAGTTAGAATAGTTACGATGGGATTGACATTGTCACCATGTGTACAAATATCCCTAAATAAATATAGAATAAATAAAAAAACATGATGAAAAAATTTTGGTCAGGACTGCGTCCTTTTTTTGTCATTCCGTGACATGTCTTTCAGGTCCTGACCACGGCAAGAAATTTTTCATCATGTTTAAATTTGTTCACCGAGCATGGATAATGCGTAATACAAATTCTGAATATTGTTGTTACTACTATTTTCATTAGGTTTCTTTTAATTCATGGAGTAAGAGTATTTTACACGCAGATGAAGTAACGGATTTAAGATAGTATAAAGATGTGAGTTAAATGATAAATAGTAATTTATCATTATGACAAATCAAAATGTTTATTACTAAACGTTAGGAAACTAATAACACTGCGTAAATAGATCACAGTAGTAATGCTCTTGATAAGAGGTCTGTAATTACTTAAAGATAAACTGTAATCAATCTGCTTTCACCAGACGTTATTATTATTAATTTCAAGTAGGTATCCGACTCAGTAGAGAAAAAGCAACGAGCAGTGATTGTACAAAATGTTGTTTATAATATTATTGATTTTATGCATATCTCTAATAATAATTTTCAAAAACAAAGACAGTGATTATTGGAAAAAGCGAAATATAATACAAGCGAATGGAACTATGTGGAACTTTGTTCTTGGAAAGTGTTCTCTAGCTGAAGTGTACAAAGTGATATATGAGAAGTATCCCAATGAACCTCAGGTTGGTATATTTCTTGGATCAAAACCAGCATTATTGCTACGAAATCTGGAGAATATACAAGCAGTACTTGCTAATGACTTTCAAAGTTTCCATAGTCGTGGTGTTATTGTTAATTCAAACGACACCTTAGCTGATAATGTACTCTTTATAGATGATTTTGCACGATGGAAACTTATACGCCAAAAGCTATCACCAGTATTCACAAGTATGAAACTTAAAAACATGTTTTATATTATTGAGAGATGTGCACGAGATTTTGTCGAAATGGTAAAAGACAATTCTGAAATGGTAGAGAAACCATTTAATGCATTGTATACTTATACTACGGCTTCGATAGGTGCATCTATTTTTGGTATAGATACGAAAACTAAAAATACTATGGATTCACCGTTCTTAGATATGGCTTGGAAATCTACTGAACCTACATTCAAAGGGAACATGAAATTTTTTATCGCTAATACGTTTCCTAAACTATTTAAAGTTTTGAAATTTAAATTATTTGGTGATCATGAAGAATTTTTCGTTGGGGTCGTCAGAAGAGTGTTGGAAGATCGTAGGGATGAGACAGATAAACGTCATGATTTCATTGACATATGCTTGGAACTGCAGAAACAAGGTGTTATGAAGGATCCAACAACAGGCTATGAGTTGGAGCCTACTGTTGAAGTATTAGCTGCTCAAGCGTTCTTCTTCTTCATTGCTGGAGCCGACACTTCGGCCAATACTATGCACTTCACTTTACTAGAACTATCTAATAATGCAGGTATCCTAGAAAAGGTTCATGAAGAAATTGATCAAGTATTCGGAGAATGTGAAGATAAAGTGACTTATAATGATATTGAGAAGCTGCATTATTTAGATAAGGTGTTGAATGAGGCTATGAGAAAATATCCACCAATTGGTTTGATTCAGAGAAAATGTACAAAGGATACGACTCTGCCAATAGGAAATGTGAAACTTGATAGAGGAGCGTTGGTAATTTTACCTGTGTTTGGATTGCATAGAGATGAGGAATATTATCCGAAACCAGATTTATTTGATCCGGAAAGATTTTCTGCAGAGAACGAGTCAAAACTTCCGAAATATGGTTATTTGCCGTTTGGTGAAGGGAATCGGGTCTGTATAGGTGAGAATATTGGTTTTGAATGAAAAAATATACATTTATTTCAGACACAGGTCCATAATATGTTAGTAACAATTTACTTACAACTATGTTAGTGTTAGAACATGATAAAAAATTCTTGCCGTGGGCAGGACTTGAACCTGCGACCTTGTCATTCCGGGACACGCTCTTACCAACTGAGCCACCACAGGCCACGCCACGCCCACCGAAAATCTTCATCGCTTTATACATACAAGCAAGAATTTTTACATCATGTTCTAATTGACATTGCCACATTTCAATGGAGCTTTGCCCCACCTACAAAACTACGTGACCATTTAAGCTGTACCTATCATTTCATTGGGGACTTGTTACAGATATCATATTGCATAATCATAATCAGTATCATTTTCTACTACTCTCGCAACTCCTATAGAAGAATAACAAAAACAATGAATAATTTGCTTCTATTTCTTACTACTTTCTGAATTCTTAATTAAGCTGTTTTTTTCGACTCGCAACTTTTACAAAACTTTATTTTAAACCAATAATTTTAATAAAAAACGGAAATATTTTTACATTTATTCGTTATCTTGTACATCTAGCAGTTGATGGTAGAGCAGAATCTGGCTTTGTCATTTAAAAAAATCATCATGTAATTATTATAATTATGGATGTTCAACTTATAGAAGTACATAAGATAATTAATAATAATTAGTTGGTTGCCTGGAAGAGATCGCTTTTAGCGATAAGGCCGCCAAAATTGTACATTATGTTTGTATTATTCTGTAATCTTTTTCCGTAATTGTTGTGTTTTATGTACAATAAAGTGTATTTCAATTGAATTGAATAAGATGTTTTCCAGACTAGATGTCGTCGAGGCCAGACTTGTCTATCTGCTAATCGAACAAACAACCATAAAACGAACATGCGACATGTATATCGATGTAGTGACATGCGCACAAATGATGCGCAGTCATGAGTCGCTCTGTATCATAAATCTACTTGTTGTGGTTTAATGACTTTAATGTGATAATGATGCATTCCTTGGAACAATGCACTTATCTTCTTTATATATATCGGTACGGCTATTCGGAAGAACTGATAACATTATAGTATATAATATATATCGGGGTTCGTAGTCCAGTTGCGAGTGCACGATGAAAACGATCGTACAAGTTAAGCAACGTTGGGCGAGGTCAGGACCTGGATGGGCCGCTGGTGATACTTTCATCTGAGCCCCTCCGTGCCTCGGAAAGCACGTTAAGCAGTTGGTCCCGGTTGCTGTCGCTCGGCAGCAGTCGTTAGGCCACTCTCACAAATTTTCCCGCACCAGTATTTTGCGACCTCTAGAGCCCGGGAAGTTCGTCCGTCCGTCCGTCCGTCTGAGTATGTTGATGTATGGATATATAATATTTTGATAATGGCAAAGATAAATTGGTCTCTTAATCTAGTTTATATTTTAGTTAGAGCAAAGTTACGAAGCCTACGAACGTTAGAAACAACAGATTTTTAATTTATCAAGCTCTTCTATTTATAATAACCTACATTTTGATATTAATTTTGTATGAATAACTGTTTTAGTTTAGACATACTACTCGAGTGAAAAGACAGGAAAGGGGTAGGTATGTTTGCGATTTTTTTCTATCGAGCGAAGTTTGTCCAATCGTGTATCGGTATTCATCAGTCTCTAAATAGACACCCCAAGATTGATATATACACGTTTAATTTTAGTAGCTAATGCCGTAGCCTTCGTAGAAGAACTGAAAATACGCGCATACGAAGCCTTAAGAAGAAGCTTGGCCGGTTTTTTTGTGCCACCCGCCGGCACAGACCTTCCCTTACATCGAGGGAGCTCTAGCGATGATCCACCACGTGGGCCCACCGCGGATTGGCGGATTACGCATGCCTTAGATTTTGTCTACTTACTTTTTTTTTCAGGTATGAGATTCGCACGTCTTCAAGTAAAGACGGGTCTAGCATGGCTGCTAAGGAGGTACACACTGGGAGAGCAGTCGCACATGCCGGAGCGGTTCGAACGCAGCGTTTTTAGTCTGCGCGTTCCGAACGCCCGTTACGATTTATTGCCTAGAACTAAAATAGAATGAATATTTTTATTATATACTTTTATACAATTATTACAACCTTATTTTTTTCTTTATACCCTTAATCTCAATTGTCATCCAATAAATATATAAATGACTACCTATTGCATATTATTTTTCCTATTGACGAAAGTCAATACTACTGATTTTAAGCCTTTAAATTTCTGTGCCAAAGCGGTTTGAAGACGTATTTCAAGGCTATAAGATAAATAATTAAATGCCAATAAATATTTTGTTTTATTAAATTTAGCAAAAAGTACATCTTGTAACGTTTTAGATTTAATTTCAAGCAACTATCCGTGTAGGATGGGGTGACCACCTAATACTGTGACGTCACGGACGGCAGGACACCCAAATCACCCCTGATCCAGCCGTCAATATCTCAACGTCGGTGTGGTTACACTGTCCCCGTAAAGTAATTTATTTTGGCCGTCTTTCGGATAGAATCTGGCAGACAGGGCATATAGACTTGTCTTGGTTGATACCTATAGCAAATAATGTACCTATATTTTTATCTTTCCTTTACCTTTCATTAGACCTGCAAAAAGTGTCACAAACTGACAAGTACTGTCAAATCTAATATCTAAAGACATTTCTTGTCATTTTTGACAGTCCTTGTTCTATTTTGACAGTTTGTGCCACTTTTGACAGTTCTTGTCATTCTTTTGTCATTTTTGATAGTTCTTGTCAATTAGATAAAAACGGGAATTTCCGTGTTAAACATTTATTATTGATGTCTCGATATTAACGGTAATTACCGTTTTTATCTAATTAATATGTATACAAACCGTGAAAGTTTAAAAAGTGATAGTTCTTGTCAAGTTTGACAGTTGTCATTTTAGTTCCTGTCAAGTTTTATCAACGTCGGTCAAAAGTTATGTCGGCCATAATGTCTGTCGGGCGAAAGTCGTGTCGATCAACTGTAGTGTCGATCAAACGTAATGTCCGCCAAATGTCTTTTGGGCAACTGTTTGTCGGTCAAAAGTTTTACAATCTTAAATCTAAGTAGAATATAAAGGAGAATGTATAGCACTAACATGGCTTTCTCCATATAGCGTTCCTTCTTTTTCTGCCTCGCCTTTTCCCATTTATTTGGGGTCGGCCATTCTGGTCATTTTTCAATATAAATAGGCTGATGATGACTGATCCATGTCGTATTTTAAATTAAATTACTTATCATTTATTTACCACAGTAAACCTAAACATAAAAAAACCTTTGTTGTACAAAAAGGCAAGATGTACTAAATGCAGTAAATGCATAGAGCTTTGTTTTTCAGCCACCGTCAAAAAGACATTGCCACATTTCAATCGAGCTTTGCCCCATCTACAAAACTACGTGACCATTTAAGCTGTACCTATCATTTTGTTGGAGACTTATTACAGGTTTCATATTGCATAATCATAATCAGTATCATTTTCTACGACTCTCGCAACTCCTATAGAAGAATAACAAAAACAATGAATAAATTGCTTCGTTTTTATACTATTTTCTGAATTCTTAATTAAGCTGTTTTTTTCGAATCGCAACTTTGTACAAGTTGCGATTCGAAAAAAACTTTATTTTAAACCAATAATTTTATTAAAAAACGGAGATATTTTTACATTTATTCATTATCTTGTAAAACTTGCGGTTGATGGTGGGGCAGAATCTGGCATTGTCATTTTGTCTTTCCAGTGATACAGGACTATCGCTCGGTCGCCCGCCATCCAGTGTTTAATATTTGTCATTACACAACAAATTAATCAATCAAATGTTTAATTTCACACTGATTATAATGAAATATTGGAACGCTTTTATACAAATACAATCAAAACCTCGACACTAAAGGTTGATAATTGTGTCATTAATTAAATGACAATGCCAGATTCTGACCCACCATCAACCTCAAGTTGTACAAGATAACGAATAAATGTAAAAATTTCTCCGGTTTTTATTAAAATTATTGGTTTAAAATAAAGTTTTGTACAAGTTGCGATTCGAAAAAAAACAGCCTTATTAAGAATTCAGAAAATAGTAAGAAATCGTAAATCAGAAAAACTAGGTAGTTACGATCAAACAGAGAAAAGTGTAGCTAACAGCCATTGATCTCCTATAAACAACTAGATACACAAAGGTCTTACTAAAACAATTTAAAAAACGTCCAAATAATGTCCAATAAAGCAAATGACCATTTATCCGTTTGGACCTTCTTTGCGCTCGGACATTTTTAGAAGGCAGACTGTGTATCTAGTTGTTTATAGGAGATTAATGCTAACAACAGATCAAGTGTAACACTTTGGACCGTTCTTATTATCTGCGTCGTAAGATTTAAAATCGTAATGCAAGTGTTACCATTGATCTGCTGTTGTCCGTGCAGGAGAGTTATTAAGGTTCAGATTATGTCAAAAACTACTTGACCTATTGCAATAATTCTTTCACTGTTAGACAGATAAAGGTTAAAACTATGTAACTGTATAATAATTAATAAATTAGCGCTAGTAGTGTAACGTTGCACGTTTTTTGAAGCTACCTGCAAGCGGATAGTTAGGACGATTTTAACAGCATAGCTCCGTTTCTCGCGTCGATTGCGTCCGACTACCGCGATTTTCTCAGTTTACCTACAGATGGATTTCGCGAATGTTATTGCTGATGACGTCACTCGAGTCTAACGGTTTTAACGGCCATCGGACATTTCCCCCGCACTTCATCTGAAACCTTCAACGCGGCAGCTGTGCGCGCGCATTTTAATTAAACTGATATTCTACTGTGAGTGTTTTAAGGATTTTCCCGCTGGGGTGAGTTCCTATTGTGCATTGTTTAGTGCTTAGGCTGTTCTGTTCTTTTCTGTTCTGCCTGCCTGTCTGCCAAGTTGCTAACCTGACTGGATCGGGTCGCTGGACTCTGGGTCTGGTAGCAGTTGGTGGCGAGGCACTTGCAGGACAGCCAGCTAATGATGTGCTTGGTCCCCAGGATCCACGGCACGAGCTCACCTTGGCCAACTTTTACTGCATGCTGACTGGCTGGAGGTCCAGCTTAAATCTACCCACCTGGACACGGATTTGCAAGTTCTGAGCTGGCCAAGTGAGAGTGAGAAGACTCAAGGCCAGTGATTGTGTTCTAGTCTAGACCTAGGGCGTATGGAGGAAGTGTGATATAACGGCTTCAATAAACTGGTGAACCTACCTTATCTTTTTATTTGAACCCCTACCTACCTACCCTATCTGCTGGTGTGCTTGGGCTGGCCTAAAAAACCCCAACCGCCGCAGTAGTTTTTGAAAAAGTCTTAACCTTATTGAGGCCCCCAGTATATTTTTTCTCAATTATTTTATTAGTTGTTTAAAGTATACATTATGTAATTCTAAGGAGTTTTCAAAAAGCACTCAAGTATATGACTATGTTTGGTGTATTATCAAAGGCTTTGATTTGATATACGGGTTTCATAAGCCATTGAATGTACAGAATCCTGTAGCAATTAGTTTGATTTTGATTGACAAGCGTGAGTTGGAACTTCGCCTAAGTTCTTGAAATTTTTGACAGTACTTGTCATTTTTGAGAGTTAAAATTGCTATAGATGTGGACTTTAAATCAATTTGATGTCTCCATAAATGTAACCTTTGGAGTTTGGGTGAGTTGACCACCTCACAATTTGGAAATAGTCAACTCACCCATATGCTGGGTGAACCGATCACTAACATTTTTGAAAGGTGGCATCTTACCCATAGGTGAGATTTTTGGAGGATGAGTCTACATAAGCCTAGAGATCATCCTCTTATCCACTATAACATGGGCCAGATCGCGCCAGGCCAGGCCGACAGGTCATGGGAAACATCGCATCTGACGAGACCTGCGGTGGCCTGTTGTTGCACGTCCTGTTGTGGCGCGACGGTGCCTGCAGCGGCCTGTGGCGCAATCTGACCTGTGATAAAGCGGATTGTTGCCCGTCAGATTCAATGGGAGTTGGTAAGTTCAAAGGCGCGGCGAGGCGCGACGGTGCCTGCAGCGGCCTGTGGCGCAATCTGACCTGTGATAAAGCGGGTTGTTGTCCGTCAGATTCGTTGGGAGTCGGTAAGTTCAAAGGCGCGGCGAGGCGCGACGATGCCTGTAGCGGCCTGTGGCGTAATCTGACCTGTGATAAAGCGGGTTGTTGTCCGTCAGATTCATTGGGAGTCGGTAAGTTCAAAGGCGCGGCGAGGCGCGACGGTGCTTGCAGCGGCCTGTGGCGTAATCTGACCTATGATAAAGCGGGTTGTTGACCGTCAGATTAATTGGGAGACGGTAAGTTCAAAGGCGCGGCGAGGTGCGACGGTGCCTGTAGCGGCCTGTGGCGTAATCTGACCTGTGATAAATCAGGACCCAGGACCCCAGCTTTACAATGCGAGAATATTGTTGTAGTAACATGAAACATTTCGTGTCTTTTACTATTATTAAGTGGGGGTGAGGAACTTTACATCGACCACAAAGGTAGGAGTTTTGTTCTTGAACAACTTCATTTTGTTTTATTTTCTTGAAAACTAATTCACTTTGTCGAGGCGGCAATAAGCTGACACAACAAATTGCAATGGATTGAGCTATTATGTGAAAGTGTCGTACTCCATTCCCATATACTTCACAAGTAACACTACTTATGTACCGATATTTTCAAGATGGCAAAGTATACGTCAACCAGAATTTATACAAAAACCAATCAACTATTCAAAAACAGGCAAGTTATAAACGAGCACAGCATAACTTTTAATACTGAACTTATATGCACACAAATTAATCACCTAAAGGGTTTTCCATTCCAGCAATAACAATTAAATTTACTATTTTCAAAGAAGATTGACCACAGGCATATGAAACGTGGTTTCGTTGAATTTTTTTTTGAATATTTATTTTGATAGTTCAAATTAGTTATAAAATATTAGATTTATCGTACCTACTTATATCTTTAAAGTCTATTTTTTTTTAATTCTAACTTGTAGGTTAGGTTAGCAGAATGCGCAAAAATTTGGCGTAAACGTGTTTTATGAAATATTACGTAATAAACAAAAATCACGAATAACGTCAAGTTTACAGTTATTGTGGCTATCTTAATAGCAACTTGAGCGAGCTGTATTAGTAATGCAATTAAGCACTGCACTGGATTGCCTGAGATCACGGTACATTGGCCTTACAGTGATACTATGTGCCCTTTGTATCTACTTTAATTATAATTATATCCATGAGCCGAATATCATTGTTAGTGGAGCATTCGTATGCGATATAATTAGTAATGGAAGTCGGTAAAGTAATGCCATTAAGCCTAAAGGACCATGATATATTTAAAAAAAAATGATTTGGTACATTATTATTAGTATAATACGCCATTAGAAAAAAATCTAAAAAGTGCATTGATTCAAAGAGGTTATACAATAAAACGTGAAAGTGATAAAGTGCTTCATTTACACCTAACCAAAGATGTGCTGCTGAGAGATTTTTGCCACTTTTTCTCATCAGCGGTGGCACCCTTTCCTTGCAAAGTGGTGTAAATGTAAATTCAAAAAATATATTGACGTGCAAAAATGTACACAACGTGCAATAAAGAAATTTGACTTTGTTCGAGCCGGATCCTATCCAAGATCTCACCTTCAAGACGTCGCTCTCTCCTGCAGTCGCCTCTGTCTGTCGAATTTCTTGGTCTCCTCATTACCATTTTGAACTGGAACAGCTGTTGCGAACTAGTTTCCAAGTCTGCGAACTACCGCTTATTTGATGGAACTAATTATCAAGTTGGATGCGTCGGTATATTATGCAATACAATACCTGAATAGTTAACTCAATTTTTAATATTGTTTAAATCTAGTCTATTCTATTTAGTTGCTTCTACTCTTATTCAAGAGACAATTTCGCCAATGTCAAGTTATTTAGAGTATTTATGTAAATATAAAACTAAACAAATAATAAAACAAGCAATAATTAAGGCGAGGCCATTGGGCCATTTGAGCCTAGTGAGGGGGTGAGGTGCGGGGCGAGGGAGGGGCGAGAGAGGGATGACGCGCATTGATCGGGGTCATTACTCGCACAGGTACACAGAGTAATCGTAACCAGTGTCCTCACTGTGACGTCACAGCTCGCTACCCATAATAATACATAATATACAGAATGTCCCACGGATAGACGATATATCGAAGTCCACTTGTCGGTGCCAACATTATCGACCCATTTAATGCCAAATAGGGAAATCCCAGCAGAGCTCGGTGGCGCAGTGGTTGGGTCAATGGACTTGCAATATGGAGGTCCCAGGTTCGATTCCCAGCCAGGGCAGCCATGTACCAATGAGTTATCCTGGTTTTTTTCGACGGAAAAACTTACGTACATTTACCGAGTGCTCTCAAAACGGTGAAGGAAAACATCGTGATGAAACCTGCATGTCGTAGAAGACGAAAAAAAAATCTAAGGCATGTGAAATCCGCCAACCCGCACTGGGCCCGCGTGGTGGATTATGGCCCGAGCTCCCTCGATGTAAGGGAAGGTCTGTGCCCGAGCAGTGGGGCAATATAAATAGACTGATGATGAGGGATATCCCAAGTCTCACAGCTTCGGAGTTACTTATTTCAATTTTCGCGATTGTCGGAAAATATTTCTTTCAATCTTGAACTTTTGTCTATACTAAATGTTGTCGCACATTATGTCAACTCGGAACCGTATCATCATCACCCCTCCTGTTCACCTCTCGCCGCCAACCAGGCTTCAACTTCTACACTGGCCCTAACACGGGCTGTGCTCGTGACTATCCCATACCACACCCACTAATATTATGCGCAAGTTTGGATGGATGGATGGATGTTGCTGAATGAAACTTTACAATAATATAGCTCATATTATACATCAAAATAACACATAGGCTATAATTTATAATCCTGCGCAGACGAAGTGGTGGGCAGAAGCTAGTTGACAATAAAGTAAAGCAATTTGTACTTTTAAACGTATTTATTTATACGGAAGGTCATAAGCAGACATACGTTAAACCGACCGTCCGGAGTGGGTTCAGTGCAATCAAATTCGCGTCTACAGGTTATATATTTTAATTATTTTTTAAGTTATTTATATTGACGTATGATAGTATGACGTAGTAGAATAAAATACTATGTTAATACTAATCTGACGGAAAAAAAGACCTGTTATAATAGGAATGTCAATTAGGTAATATTGTTGTAACAAAATCAATAAAAGTGAAAAATTGGAATAATCAAATTATTTGCTAGGGGAATATATTTTGAAAGTACTTTCACGCGATTTAATAAAAAATGGTAATAACCATAGAGATTACATTACAACAAATCTGTCTTTGACAAATTTAAGTGACAAACTGTCAAGTGTATCAATAAAACTAAATAAATGACGATCTTTTTAACGTGATGTTAGGTAAGTATTATTATTGGTGTCAGGTGTGACGTCAGTGATGGTGAAATCTGGCCCGTGTTATCACTGCGTAGGGTAAAACATGACACACATTATGTGCTGTTGACTGTACTTTTAAAAGTAGGCACAGTGTATATTGAATCAGTCTATAACTACGTAGCTATTGAAATTTAGCCCGTATTATCACTGTGCTTAGAGTAAAACAGGTATATATCGCACACCACATTACAAACCACAGCTACACTTGCATAGCTATTGAAATCTGGCCCGTATTTATTATCACTGTGCGAGTGTGCGTAGAGTAAAATGTGGCAAACTTTATGTGATGTTCACTGTACATAGTTTTACAAGTAGCAACTACGTATAAACTATTTTAAGTTCGATTGCTGTTTGTTTGTTTGCTCTGTGGGACAAATCACCGTCAATAGTCATTTGTTTTGGCCTGTTCCACTTTGGTCAATTTGGAAGTTACTGATCAGCCCCCCTATTACCGTTCTCAAAACGATGAAATTATACCATGTCATGGCGCGCCAACCAGAGACGCCGCTATACCAATGCAATAGCAGTGTCCCTTTCACGGCCGCTATGACATGGTTTGATTTGATCGTTTTGAGAACCGTAATGTTATAGCCCCACTGTAATGTTAGCCGACTTGTCTTCATCTGCAATTATCAGACCACTGCTCGCTCCCAATATACGACACTCGACACTGGTGTTCGTGTCGCGTGTAATATGATGACTTCAAAAACATGGTTCGCAAAAAATCTATTGTGTTAAGGAATATCTGTTTTAGGTTATGAGTCCTTTTATTTATTCAAAACGATGCACAATCATTCCGTGATTAGTAAACTAATAATCTTAAAGTATAGGTGTGACCAAATTCGACTCGTATTATTTTAAATTTTATTACGTTATGACGATCGTGGGAGCATTCCAACTATTCCAAGGTAAAGACCAAAGTGGAACATTTGGCAAAAATCGATACAGGTCCGACCTCGGCAGCGCCCAGCGGCGCACTGAAGCTCGTAGCGCCGTGCATTTGTATTTATACAAATTGTGTTTTTTCTTAAATTTTGCCTGGTATAAAAAAACGTTGCAAACAACAGATTTTCATCTCATCAAGCTCTTCTATTTATAATAACCTACATTTTGATATATATTTTGTATGAATAACTGTTTTAGTTTAGACACACTACTCTGTGAAAAGACAGGAAAGGGGTATGTTTGTGATTTTTTTCTATCGAGCGAAGTTTGTCCAATCGTGTTTCGGGAGCCAACAGTCCCTAAATAGATACCCCAAGATTGATATATATTTTTTTCAGGCCTTTAATTTCAGTAGTTAGTGCCGTAGCCTTCATCGAAAAACTTAAAAACGTCCCAACACCTCGCCTTAATTCAAAAAACAAAAACCCGGACTGTAAAAAAACTATCCCCTTTTGATTATTTTTAATACCCTATGACACTCCCGTAATCAAGACGAATCTAACGATACCTCATACACAAAAATCCATCAAGCCGTTTAGGCTACAGGATGGCAGGAACGAATGTACAATACATCCGAAAAAAATTACCCTCCTTCTGGGGCAGTCGGGTAAAATTCAATCTGCTATTCCAAAATGATGGCGGATCTTTTTTTTTAATTTACTCACGTCATCTCACTGAACACGTATTTGAAATTAGTGTATTGATATTCCAATTAATACCAGAAATATTAATGGACAAAGTCGTGCTTTATCCTTTATTTTATTAGAGAATGAACTTGGTATGTACCTACGGAGAACAACAGATCAATGGTAGTCACATGCAGCACGAATTTAACTCTTATGACGCAGATAATAAGAACGGTCCAGAGTCCAAAATGTTACACTTGATCTGTTAGCTGTACTATGGAGCTTGGAACCGAAATCTGATTTTCACAATCCTGTTATTATTTTTAAACTTATTTCAATTATCTTTCCACAGTTGAAATTTGTAAAACTAATGAAAATAAAACATATCGTTACCTACTTTGTAATATCTTATAATAAACTTTAGAACACTGCCTTAAAAGCCCGGGTTCATTCATTCATATAAATAATAACAATAGAAAAAAAACAACGGGTCGCGTATTTCTTAACGAAGTTGACACAGTCAATCAGCTGTTGAAACAAAGGGACACGAGGACGACAAATAGACCTTTGTAAATACGCCACCGACCCCTGACACAAATATTATGTTTGTAACTATTCGTGGAAATGCTTTTAAGAAGTGCGTGAATCGATAAGCCTTTAGTTTGATTAAATTATAATTAAATAGTTATTGTATCGGCCGCTAAATCAAATACACTCTGTACTACTAGATGTTGTCTTATCCTGTAACGGAAAGGCTATAGGGTAAGCGGGAAGGGTAAGCCGAAAGGAGAATGTTCATTATCGGTATCTGAACAACTTTTATTGCACGACTTTTCAAAAAAAAAAATAATGTCTCGTACTACAAATCGATCAGACGACCGGTACGAAATGGATAAAAAGTTGAGAAATTTTGCGAAAATTTTAAAAATCATAAAACAAAAGGTTGTTGAGGTTATCGCCTTTTCCGCATGAGGGATAAAGTGTAGATTACTAGCAATAGTAATAGGTAGTTGTGTAATACCTGGTTATTAAGTAATTGTGTTATTAGTATTTTAAAAGACGTGCTGCTGAGAGTTTTTTGCCACTCTTTCTCCTCAGCGTTGGCACCTTTTCCTTACACAGTGGTGTAAATGTAAATTCAAAAAATATGTTGACGTGCAAAAATGTACACAACGTGCTTATTTGCAATAAAGAAATTTGACTTTGACTTTGAGTTATTGATATAGAACACCCACCTTTCGGCTTCCAATCTCCTTTTCTTTATACCCTGTATATCTATTTACAAGATGCATCCATTCTTGTACGAACAAAAACAAGTCATCTGATTAAACTCTCAAGTTAATTGGATACTGTTTACAGACTTCCAGTTAATTCATTATCGTTACGAGAAGGTCCAGGCGACTTGTAGTCGAGTCGCAATGTAACTGCAGCTGTGAAACCGAAACCAGGATCGCAGCTGAAGCCAAAGCTATTGAGAATTGAGGTGTTAAATAAAGAAGATATTACAGAACTTGGAATAAATGAAAAATCCAATGTATGGGTATATTTTTAAACTCCCATAATAAATAAATATTTGAAATACTTAATAAATATTTAATTTATTTATTACGGGAGTTAAAAAATATACCAATACATTGATTTTATTATTTATTCCAAGTTCTGTAATATCTTATTTATTTAGTTTAGGATTACTACAATAATGTTCTTATTACTTAATTTTTAATAGGTAGGTAAATCCGAAGGGAGGTGTTTAGTGTATTAGGAAATAATGTTCACTTTTAAAAAAAAGAAAAAAAAAACGATCTGAACTGAACTGAACGATTTGATTTATGTAGGCGAAAACTCGTAGAAAATATTTTTTAAGCTGTTATTGATATTGGGTGGGTCCATTTAGGCTTACAATGCGTTATATTATTATGTATAGGCGGGCGGCATAGCATCCTCAAAAATATAATGCATCTAAAACTTTGGCTTCGATCAAATGTGACCGAAACCAGTATATAGTGGACTCTATTCCTCTGTAGCTAACGAGGTTATAATGCGGAGTTATGGTCTCTCGAGGGAGTCGTGAGCCTTGAGAATTCACATAGATTTTTTCCAATCCATTTTTGTCGTGGCTCTATTTCCATTAGGACAAGTGGACTATTTCCATTAGGTGGCATGGCGGGTTTTGACTTTGATAAAAAAAATGCGTACATATCTCATGACCACAATTTATAAAGCAAGTAGATTTTTATTAAATAAACAATAATTTATTTTTCGTTTTGATATTTTCTTGCATATGCGAAACGAAACGAAAATCTAGATGATAAATGGAGAAAAATTTCCATCACGGGATTCGAACCTAAAAAAACCGAAAATATTCGTCTTATTTGTAAGTAGGGTATTTGACAGATACGACAAACATCCAATAGCGAATACTAATAGCCAAGTGAAGTGGAATTACACTTTGGACCGTTCTTATTACCTGCGTCGTAAGATTTAAAGTCGTACTGAAAGTGTTACCATTGATCTGCTGTTCATACATACTCATACAACATCACATTTTATTGAACAACAATCTTTTGCGTATATTGCCAAAAGGTAGGAAGTATTTATTCATGTAACAATAATAACAATTAGAAATAACTATTATAATATTAACCTAAAAAAAACAACTAAAAACTGTATGTACAATAATAGGTCGGTTGAACAGTTTCAGTTTATTCATCCTTAACAATAGGTAAATACATTGTGTTGGACATCAGATTATTAAATACAATTAACATAAATTTAAAGTCAAGCCTTATAGTTAGAATTAAATTATACAATACAAAATAATGGAAATAACTTAGTCACGTGATCGTAATGATAATAATATATATTAGAAAAACAATTGTCTATTAATTTATTCGTACAAATCCAAAATTTTACAACAAATTATTTACAAATTCACCGACCGAATAAAAACACCTTACCAACAAGAAGGTCTTCAGTGTATTTTTAAATACTTTACAGTCAGTAACCGCTTTTAGATGTATGGGAACTATCTGAATGACTTAGCATTACAGATAGTTCAACCGAAATAAACACAAAAAAAATGTTTTCCGAGGAAAATCTCGTAGCCGTCACTATATTTCAGCTTATATCCGGTATTTTGCATCAAATACCAACCTCGACGTCGCAATATCCGGGTGTTTCATATAGAGTTGGGATCTACAGGGTGTAACTGAGCTTTTTGGCACTGTTAAATAATCCATATTTTTATATGTACATTATTACTTATTTATCTAATTTACTACATTGTTAAACAAATCTTTTTGGAAGCGTCTTTGTAAACGCATTCAATTGTCATGTTAAAAAGTAACTGTCAAAAATGATCTTCAATATTTAAACTAACGTTCGATCCGGTTCGATCAGGATCAGTGGTTGTGCCTCGTAGACAGATTACGCTGTGCCTCCACGTTACATTTTTTATTTATTTTATTAATGGACTCGACAGTTCGTCATTTGCCAATGTCATGTTACAAAAAAATCAATATATAATAGTCTTCTATCTTCCTCCAGGGGAGTCGCAGTAGCTTCTTCATCCTGGGTAGCCGCGTCTTCATGTCTTCATCCAGAGGAGACGCCGTAGCGTCATAACTCTGGACGAAGCAGCTCGACAGTCACGTTCACTCCCGTCTTGTGAAGGTCATCCCTCCATCTGGTCGGGGGGCGTCCCACTCTACGTTTACCCGTTCGTGGCCTCCATTCGAGAACTCGTCTACCCCATCGGTTATCGGTTCTACGACAAATGTGACCAGCCCACTGCCACTCCAGTTTACTGATTCTATGAGCAATGTCAACCACTTTTGTCTTCTGGTAGATATACACGTTTCTTATTCTATCTAACAGAGAAATAAGATAGAGAGAGGCTACAGGATGGCAGGAAGGAATGGACATACATATATATACCCGAAAAACATTACCCTCCTTCTGGGGCAGTCTGGTAAAAATTGTAGCAAACGATAAATTATTAATTAGATAAAACGGGAATTACCGTGTTAAACATTTATTATTGATGTCTCGATATTTCGACAGCATTGCAGCCATCATGGTCACGAATAGACTGAAGTCGGTGAGTGTTAAACGTCAGAAGGGTGACACAAAACGATCTACCCTCTTTCGTGTTCGCTGACTGCGTTGAGAAAAGTTGTTGATATTTGCAGGTACCCCCATTTTGCAAAAGGAACTAATTATGTCCGCTCGTTTGCACGCACTCGCCTTTGTGCCTCGTTTACATAAGTCGATCACTGGATTCCAAGTTTTTGACAACAGAAAACCATCGTCGCGATTGAAATTTCTGTATTTCTTTATTTCAATGGCCTCGCGTACTAATCTGGGAACATAATGGCGTTCTGTCGATAATACTTTTGGATTGTGAAGTTCAATAAATGTTTAATACGGTAATTCCCGTTTTATCTAATTAATATGTATACAAACCATGAAAGTTTAAAAAGTGATAAACGATAAATTGTCACATGAATGTTGTACTCGTACTTGTATAAGTGGGAACATCGTATTAGAAAGCTGCATCCATTTGTCTTCCTCAGGTGTATTGCCGTAGATTAATTACACTTACCGCCCACGTAACTTCGTTCTCGAGTGAAGAGGTACCTACATAAGTGGCTACACATAAATACATACATAAAGCCTGTTTTCAGCACCGGTTTAGATAATTGTTCGGCAGGAAACAGTGAACTTCGCCAATCTTAAAAAAAAATCTCTTTTTCTTATTCTTTGCCATCCTCTACCAGTCTGGTGTAGTAGTTAAATGACATTGCCACATCTCAATGGAGCTCTGCCCCACCTACAAAACTACGTGACCATTTAAGCTGTAACTATCATTTTGTTGAGAACTTATTACAGGTTTCATATTACATAATCATAATCAGTATCATTTTCTACTACTAATACATATAATAATTGCGAAAAGCTAAGTTGTAGTTCTCAAGTATGCCAATAATTGTAATTTTTTCGCATTTATGCGAACTACAACTTGAATCACGTTGATAATAAGCATTTAAGAAATAGTATTTATCCTAACAAAAAATTGCTAAGTACCTTTTTTTAATAAAATTTATTATATTGGAAGATTTTCTTTTATCATTGATTATCGTTGACTCTTGTCACTACATCCACGCGCGGCGACCCTATGATGGCCCGCCGTCAGTCCGTTCCGTTTCACGGACTACTATAGTAATATTTTCTATCCGTGCACGTCTAACTAAAGCGTTAAATTGTTACGTAAACACTTAGCCAATGACGTATAGGTGTGGAGGTGGAGGTGAATGGGCGTACAGCGGAGTTACGACTCGAGTTATAATCCGCAAACCGCGTCGACAGTCATCTGTCTCAATTTGTGCCCGCTAACTATCGTGCGACGCGTTTGTGATATAATATTCTATAAATATCTCTACCTGGGGCTTAGTCTGGTTAAATGGAGCATGTTTCCAAGTATGAAACTATAAAAATGATTTTATTATCAGTACGAGCCCCTTTGTGCCTCGGAAAGCACGTTAAGGCCTCGTATGCGCGTATTTTCAGTTTTTCGATGAAGGCTACGGCACTAACTACTAAAATTAGACGTCTGAAATAAATATATAGCAATCTTGGGGTGTATATTTAGAGACTGATGATGATGATGATTACCGATACACGATTGGACAAACTTCGCAAACATGGGGTATGTTGTAGGGTATTATAATTACGAGAGCTTGTTTTAAAAAATCTGATTTTTATTGGCGTATTTTAATTTCCCTGCCAAAATTCATCCAAAATCAATAAAAATACAAATATGGAGTCACTGTGCCGTGCTCTTCACTCCGCCGCTGCGGGACATCTTCTGTCTCGCGCTCGAGTTTGACAGCTCGCCGCCCCTTAAGGCGCTACCATCTGTCAAATTCAAGTGTGAGACAGAAGATGTCCCGCAGCGGCGGAGTGAAGAGCACGGCACAGTGACTCCATATTTGTATTTTTATGAATTTTGCCAGGGAAATCAAAATACGCCAACAAAAACCAGATTTTTTTAAACAAGCTCTCGTATTTATAATACCCTACATTTTGATATATATTTTGTATGAATAACTATTTCGGTTTAGATATAATTTTCATTTTAAAAGACATGATTATATCTTTGCGGTTTTTTTTTGTATAGAGCGAAGTTTGCCCAAAGTATCGGTATTCATCAGTCCCTAAATAGACACCCCAATATTGCTATAGGTATAATTTTCTCAGACGTTCAATTTTAGTAGTTAGCGCTGTAGGTACAGCTACAGCCTTCATAGAAAAACTGAAAATCTGCGCATACGAACTCTTTTGTCGCTTGACAGTAGACGTTAGGCCACGTCAAAGGCCTACGGGCGGCCTGAATAACTTTGACAAATAGGTTTGGTCACTAAACCACACGAAAAATAAAAATAAAAGAAAGAAGAAAAAGCAGTGTGATCGCCTATTTTAATTTAGGATAAGTAGGAGTAGGAATCTCTTTGTAGACAAAGTGGCAAACGCTTCGAAATGTTTCTATTTCTATAAATGCTTTAAAGTTCACGTTATTACTTATATTGGTAGAAAAGCTTCTCTAGTTTATTTGTATCCTATTATGTTTCCTATAAATCAAGGTCAAAGTCCAATTTCTTTATTGCAAGTAAGCACGTTGTGTACATTTTTACACGTCAACATATTTTTGAATTTACATTTACACCACTTTGCAAGGAAAATGTGGCAACGCTGAGGAGAAAAAGTGGCAAAAAAACTCTCAGCAGCACATCTTTTAAAATAATGGTAACACAATTACTTAATAACTAGGTATTACACAACCATTACTATTACTCTTTTCATTAAACATAAAACACTAACTGTAATATCATTGTACATATATCTTGTCTGCATACGTGTGCACAGAAATAAATCTCAGTACAAATCTGTAAGCGATATCTCATCTTATAACTTCAGAAACAACACTCGTTTAATGTTACCGACGTCATATTATAATAACTATAACAGAAGCCTACAATGTAATAGTATAAAAATTTACAACAATTTAAATATTGACATTA
Organism: Tachystola acroxantha; assembly: GCA_963506565.1. Taxonomy (NCBI): domain Eukaryota; kingdom Metazoa; phylum Arthropoda; class Insecta; order Lepidoptera; family Oecophoridae; genus Tachystola; species Tachystola acroxantha. Next base: position 2,608,264 of record OY735876.1, on the reverse strand, counting down.
GAGATTGTAATAATAATAATGAATTTTGTAGAACCCTTAAAGAATATTTATTGACTAGGCCATTTTATAACTTAAAAGAATATTTTGCGAAACTGTATGACTGACATGAATAATTAACGATTGACATTTATTTTATTATGTAATTTAATTACTTCTAAGATTTGACCTGAAGTTGACAGTGTTCATTGGTAACAAATTATCTATCCACCAATACTGTTGCATGGGTGAATTGTATACCTACTTATACTATTTTGCATGGTTTGATTGTGAACCTAGTTAATAAGCAAAAATAAATGAATTTGAATTTGAATTAGTAATCTAAACTCTATCCATCATGCGGAACCGGCGACACACACCATGCATGTTCATCGTGTCATATATCCACTCACTGCCCTAACCACTACACAACAATGAGCTGTCATGTCATTGATAGCAATGACACTATCATATTTAAGGGCTATCCAAGGATATTATTTTTCAAAGATTGGCGGCGCTAGGTGGCTCTTGGAAGGCCCTTAATTTATTCACCGTAGAATCTAAATAGTTCATCGAGACTTTTCATTTATTATTTTCTGTTGCCTCGCGAACTATGCGGACTGAAATAAAATAAATTATGCCATTTTCTTTACACCTTCCTTCCTTCGCCCGAGTGCAATCTAATTATATGGAAGAAAACTCGCCGCTTGCGGGCGCAATATCTAAAGTGACGAGCTATGAAACGTATGCGTCGTTTTGGATGTGGCGTCGTGTCTACACGAAATATATGTCCCATAAAGTGACATAGTGTCACAGCCATATAATACGTAAGAGGTCCTTTTTTTTGTAAAATTCTTCCCAGTGGGAAATGCAAAGCCAACTTGGGCATACAGCCTGGTCTGATGTTAGTAGAATGTCTGAATTCTTATAAATACATACACATATACAAAGATAACCTAATCTAAACCTACGCACAACCCTCCCAAACCATTAAACGAAATAACTCGACGATCCACGTAATAATCGAGTTATGCAAGGGAATCCTTGCTAAGAGCACAAAACTTCACAAACACAACTTCTTTCGAGCACTCCAATTAATAGAAACGTTCGCAGACATCTCCTGATTAACTTAACGCGATCATTAATTACTAAATACCACGGAACCTATTTAATTAGAATTTTCACAAAAAAGTAGTTTCGCGCGCTTAACAAGGAATCCGTAAGAGGTCCATTCTATTTGTAAATTAAAAGGCCGGCGCTGCAGCAGCTACCGCAGAGGCAACTAAACGGCGCAAATATGCAGGTCTCAGTGGAGACTGCATATTTGTGCCGTTTGGTGTGGAGACCCTGGGGCCGTGGGGACCAGGCGCACACAGCATCCACAAAGAGATCTCTGTGCGCCTGGTGGATGTGTCTAATGACCAGAGGGCTGGCGCATACCTCGCGCAACGCATTAGCCTCGCAATCCAGCGAGGCAATGCAGCCAGCCTTCTGGGGACACTCCCCGCGGTCGGTGATTTAGGGCAAATTTTTTATTTGTATATTTACTGTTTCTTTAATATAATATTTTGTAGTTTAAATTAAATAAATTAAAGAAACCAAATTTAACCCAAACATATTTATTTTATTAATGGACTCGACAGTTCGTCATTTGCTAATGTCATGTTACAGAATATTCAACATATCATATCGTCGTCTCTTCACACAGGGGAGCCGCCGTAGCGTCATCACTCTGGATGAAGCAGCTCGACAGTCAAGTTCGCTCCCGAGCTCGTAGAACTCATGACTATAGCGCCAAACTTCAGATCCTGCATAAACTCTAAAATAATTTCACCATACTGTCATTCGCGAAAATTTTCTGATTAATTTAACGTGATATTAAACACAAAACACCCACTGTAGACATTAAACTGAAAATTATCAAAAAATTTCGCAACCGTCGTTTCCCGCCTTAGAAGCCTCAACCCAAACTTTATTTTGCCCTTAAAACCAATTTTAATGAATTAAATAAGGTAAACCTAGTTTTATTTTGGGTTGTTTTCATTAGTTTTGAGCTTGAGTGATCTGAAACGATTCTAGTCAATCGGCTTCTTTTTACCCAACATTTGAACATGTCCCAGGCATCATGACCAGGGCTGGCAAAAGCTAACTCCAATAAAAACTGCATTGCAATTTTCTTACCTCCATGGTTTGCTTGCGAATCGCACTGCGAATAAAAAGTTTCTTTTTTTTTTACAACCAAGCGACGCTTGTTGGTTCAATTTTGAAATCCAATTTAGATTTACTGCATCTATAAAACGTACCCTGACAGGGTTACCATTTAGCAGCATTTCACAGGCTTTAGAGTCGATTGGCATCTGGCTGGCCGTTGTCATAGCAACTTATACAATTAAATTAAGAGCCTTCCTAGAGCCAACTAGGGCCGCCAATCTTAAAAAAATCATATCTTCCAATATAATCAATTTTATTAAAAAAGCTACGTTCACATTGTTTATTGCTATAAATATTATTTTTTAAATGCTTATTTGTAACGTGATTCAATGTAGGTAAGTTGTAGTTCACAAATGTGCCAGAAACGGCCGTTTTTCGCAATTATGCGAACTACAACTTACCTACATTGAATCACGTTACAAATAAGTATTTAAAAAATAATATTCATATCAATAAACAATGTGAACGTAGCTTTTTTAATAAAATTGATTATATTGAAAGATATGATTTTTTTAAGATTGGCGGCGCTAGTTGGCTCATGTCAGCGCCTTAAGCAGGTGTTCCAATTTTAGAATTAAAACTATAGTGAGACATTACTCTCCGGCTGTTGCGGAGAGGCCTCCTGTCCATTTTTAAATGTCGCGATTCTCGCCATGTGGGGTGGTTGGAAGTTGCTTTTATTTTATAGTAACTTTTGATTGCGATCGAGTGCATACGATAACGTTATGTTATCGCTTGTATTCCGACATGCTGCGAGCGGCAAGCCGTGATGACAATATGGACGGGTAGGTACCTCTGCAATAGTCTTAGGACGAAAGACCTGGCTTCCCATAGCACGGGGAATCCTAGTTTGGGAGCCAGGAACATTATTGTCTTATGCTATTTTTTGTGAACAATATTTGTAGGAATAGCTCATTATAGTTTTAATCCAAAAACAACTGAAAATGTCTCTGGTAGGAAATTTATGAAGAAAATAATTCTTCGAATTTGAATTACGATTATTATCCATTATCCATGCTCGGTGAATAAATTTGAACATGATGAAAAAATTCTTGCCGTGGTGGCTCAGTTGGTAAGAGCGTGTCACGGAATGACAAGGTCGCAGGTTCAAGTCCTGCCCACGGCAATAATTTTTTCATCATGTTCTAAAATAATTCTTGTTAAGTAAAATTGATTTTCTTTTCTTCGATGGTAACCCTACCCTTAGCGATGCTCTACAATGAGGGTTAATGAACTGAGCACAATTCAAAGAATTTCTATTACTTTCGATACAATTTTTCTCTTGAATAAATTCTATTATTAGTATTTTGTAGAGAATTGAAGGAAAAGGCTAAGAATTCAGATAATCTTTTTTGCTTTGGCTTTATTCCTGAGAATATAGTCCGATTTTATTTAGGTCGTCGATGGACTCTACTTTTATTGAGTTGTACGAGTATTTAAGGGTACTTTAGAATACCTAGATGAATGATTAGGATATCCAGAAGATATCTCAGGGATAATATACCGACTATTATGAGTTTTCGCATGTTTAAACTAATACAGAGAAAAATGTACAGAAGAGTTTTAAGATTGAGATTATCTCAAAAACTAATTGACCTATTGCAAAAATTCTTTCAAAATTATGTAGATAAAAGTTAAAACTATGTAACTGTAAAATAATTGTTAATTAGTTTACATTAATCTCAACTTTTATTTCTGTATAATATGTTTTTTATGTATATGTATGTATGTATGTATGTATGTATGTATGTATGTATATATGCCCATTCCTTCCTGCCATCCTGTAGCCTAAACGGCTTGATGGGTTTTGGTGTATGAGGTATCGTTAGATTCGTCTTGATTACGGGAGTGTCATAGGGTATAAAAAATTAATCAAAAGGGGATAGTTTTTTTGCAGTCTTTTGTGTTTTGAAATAATTTCTGTTAGCTTTATTTCAGGTATGAGATTCGCATAGGCTATAATTTATAAAGATCCTGCGCAGACGAAGTCGCGGGCAGAAGCTAGTGCGAATATATATTTTTCCCATTGTATTATGCCTTGTAATAGCATGTTTACAATATTACTCTAACAGATAACCAATTTTCGGAGCTATCATCTAAAAATAATATTGATTTTAATTTACTTGAGTGGCGCAGAAGCCTCCAATTTGGTCGTATCGTTTAAATTGCGACACAATTTGTCCATTAGTTGAAAGTATTGGGTTATTTCGCGGTTTTAGCCCAAGGCTTTGTTCCGAGGGCTAAGGTTTTAGGTAAATACTGTATTGCTACGGAAAAGCCGATTAAATTGAAAGCGCTATTGAATTTGTTTATTAGGGCTCTTAGCCATAAATGTTTTCTAAACTTAGGTTTTAAGATTTTGGTTTTCGCTATAGAAACTCGGTGGTTTAGCAATTGTTTTAACAATCTTTATGCCTAAGAATTAGGAGCTATTTAAAAACCTTAAAACACTAGAAAATTGTGTTTCCTGAAACACTTTTTGTATTGAATTTTAATGGAAAATAATCTGATAAATAATTATAATCCCAGTCTATTTTGCAAGGATTATAAGTTATTTTAGTCCATATATTTTTTTCTTAAAATTTTAGAATATCTGTACGCACGGGAAATCTCTCTCTCTCTCCCTCCGTCTCTTTCCCTCCGTCTCTCTCCCTCCGTCTTTCTCCCTGCGTCTCTCTCTCTATCTCTCTCCGTGTTTGTGCTATATAAAGTAATTTACCTGTTTTAAGTAAAATTATTTTTAGCAGTTTAATTACAGCAGGAATAAAAACAAGTGATTAAAATGCAGTGTAGAGTAAGGTGCAAAAGTAAAAAGCAAGAAAGGAAGTGTCCCACGATTTATTTCGACATAATTACCTGGTAGAGTTAGGGGCAGCCGCGCTTTTTACTATTTGCTGTCTCTACCGGAAATTAAAAGATTCGGATGTGTTTTTAAAAAGGCATGTAGAGTTGTAGAGACGATTGTTTTGCGACAAGTACGGTTTAATATAGAGAAAGGAGAGTCATAATTTTAGGTTGAGATTTTTTATGAACTATTTTTTTTTTAAATATCTAAAATTAAAAAAAAAATAGCTACGCTACGCTATGCATGATCACGGGATGAGGATTTTAAGGTTACATTTAAAAAGAAAGAAAGTACCGATGGCCCCGGTAGATGGCGCTGACTGGTCTGATGTCAACATTAAATGCGTTGTTATTGCTTGTAACTTGGGCTTTTCGTATTTCATACCTAATATTAATTTGTACTGTATTGTTTAAATTACACAAACAAAATCCATAGCAATTTTGGGGTATCTATTTAGAGACTGATGAATACCGATACACGATTGGACAAACTTCGCTCGATAGAAAAAAATCACAAACATACCCCTTCCATGTCTTTTAAAATTAAAATTATATCTAAACCGAAATAGTTATTCATACAAAATATATATCAAAATGAAGAATTAGTATGTCACAAGCCTAACCATCCATTTAATTTTGTCGAAGGCCACCCTGTACAGTTTACGCTGTTCTTGTTGTCACCCAGAGAGCGAACGCTTACCCGAAGAGGCGGAACGTGATTTCGCATAAGTCGACGTCTTAACTAAGGGAGCACTCAACTTGCAATGTGTCATTAGTGTGATAATGAGAGTGGAATAATTAAGGAACAATTAAAATTATGATTTAAATTAATGGACTGTTCTTTAATTCAGTTTGAGCAATTCTTCATTTCAAAGAATAATGACTATGAATCTTTACTGCCAGCTGTCAAACTCGAGCGCGAGACAGAAGACGTCCCGCAGCGGCGGAGTGAAGAGCATGGTGTGCCTCGATATTCGTATTTTTATAAATTTCGGATGAATTTTGGCAGAGAAATAAAAATACGCCAACAAAAATCAGATTTTTTTTAAACAAGATTTCGTATTTATAGTACCCTACATTTTGATATATATTTTGTTTGAATAACTATTTCGGTTTAGATATAATTTTCATTTTAAAAGACAGGAAGGGGTATGTTTGCGATTTTTTTCTATCGAGCGAAGTTTGTCCAATCGTGTAGGTATCGGTATTCATCAGTCTCTAAATAGACACCCCAAGATTGCTATGTAGTTTTTTCAGACGTTAATTTTGACGTTAAATAATAATAATAATGTGATCATGGCAGGTGTATATATATGTCATAAACGTATATTATAGTAGGTGGGTGGATGTGGGTATTGTAACATATTTGTGTTGTAAACTTTTGGATATGACGGCGTGAAGTCAGGATGGTCGTCATCAGTAATTCCGTCAGGGTTCTCTACGTCCATTTTCGTAGCACCAATGCAATCTCGAAAGGAAAGAAACGCGGTGATCTCGTTACGGGGCCAGGCACACGTCCGTTCGCTTTCGCTCCAAAATCAAATCTGCCCTCACTGTTCGAATAAGTGTTGCCAGCCTTCGTTTCCGATTCCACCCAAGCACGTCGTATGATTTTTAGGCTTGACGTTTCTATCCTAAATCGAGTTATTCCTTTTATTCTAATTATTCGATTAACATGATGCGACAGATACATATTTATATATAAATATGTATCCAAAAGCATACGAAGCCTTAAGCGGCGTCATTATCCTTGAATGTCCTAATTATATCTCGTAAACCTATTACGTCATTGTGTACTCGAATACATCAGAGCTGTTTGCTCAGTACTCCACACAAGACGGCAAACACAACTGTACATGGGACTCTCGGAAATTGTTTGTAGATATATCTAATTAAGAAACTTGTCCTCGGAGCCCTTCGGAGGAAGGAAGCGGCCCATGTGTTTGAGAATGCTTCGTGATACTGATTGATGTGTCATATGCATGCAGCCTCGTATACTAGACTACATTTGACGCGCGACATGTTGCACAACACGATGCTAGCACGCGGTGCTAGCACGAGTCGCGTTAGCGATCGACGCAACGCCGCGATGCTGTCAAAATAATGTCAAACGCCTTGTAATAATGTCACTTTGACAGCTCCGCGGCGTTGCGTCGATGGCTAACGCTGACTCATGCTACAAGGGCAGGTGTCCGACCCAAACATTTTTTTTATAGAATTAGGCCTTCGGTGTATGGTATTAAGCTTAATTCATAACATAGGATTATAATTTAATGTTTACCGGAAGTAAAACGGAACGCACATCAAAAAGAACAATTACGAATTGTCTATTATAGTAACGTCACTTCCTCTCTGCCATTTGCCTTTTTTTCAAAACCATGCTATACGTGCTGTGCAATTAAAATTACTTATTAAATATACGAAGGTCGCTTGGGGTAGTAAAATGGCATAATAACGTCTCCTGGTGCTCAAGATAGTGGATGAAGGTCAAAACAGGAGCGCTCCGAGAAGAAAGACCTATTTCACGAGGTATGCCCTTAGGACATTCAAAGGTTAGTGACTTTCATATATCGTGTCGTGTTTCCTATTAAATACAGTCCATCTAGCCTACCTAATCTATTGAAATATCATACATTCGGTGCCTAAAACATCTCTTTTTCTAGTGCTCAGTGGCCCATCGACACTAAAATATTCATATTTTCATACCATGTCCATAAAATTAAGAACTGCTTTCAAGCTGATACCATTAGTAGGTCGAATGTGGCATCCTGTATAAAGTAAATGGAGCACGCTGTATGTAAGTTGAGAGCTAACGACTAAAGAATGGTAACGTGGCAGTTTGGCTCTTTTTCAAGCGTAGGGTTGTCGATGGTAGAATTGAAAAACATTGTTACAATTTTGAAAAACTTTGTTAAATGTAACAATGTTCACTATTGTAGGTCATTATTTGTTTTATTAATAGACGCGACAGTTCGTCATTTGTTAATATCATGTTACAGAATATTCAAGATATCATATCGTCTTCTCTTCGTCCAAAGGAGTCGCCGTAGCGTCATCACTCTGGACGAAGCAGCTCGACAGTCACGTTCACTCCCGAGCTCGTAGTGGGACTCTTGACCATAGCGCCAAACTTCAGATCCTGCATGAATCCTCCAATAATTTCACCATACTGACATTCGCGAACATTTTCTGATTAATTTAACGTGATATTAAACACAACACAACCACTGTAGACATTAAACTGAAAATTATCAAATAATTTCGCAACCCGTCATTTTTAAAAGCCACGATTGTAGTTGTGACAATCCAATCTAGGTTTATATATAGGGCTTCTGCAATGTACCGCTGAACTGGAGTAATTACGAATTCACTCGTGACAACCCTACCAGCCAGCGTTTTTAACAAACTCCCTCCAAGCAACATAGTTTTAAAACTAACAAAGCAAATTCAATTTTCATTTTACAGCGGCAGGAAACATTTTTCCCAAAGTTTAGGGTGAAAATAAGATTTAGCGGCCGTCGTCATGCATTTTTGTGGCGTTCATTTTGAGGTAGTTAGTTCGGTTACGGTTTTACATACACAATTTAAGTTTTTAGGTGAAATTTTAAGAGAAACGGGGTAAAATTTACGACCCTCTTTGTTTAGTTAAGGGTCGGAAAAATTGCATGTAAATAGAGTTGAATGTTTATAAAGCTCCTTTTCAAACGTTCTCTATGTATTACAGTGTAACTAGTTACACTGTAATACATAGAGAACGTTTGAAAAGGAGCTTCCCATATGCTTCTAGAAGCATATGGGATACTATGTACCTTACATGAATGAAACACCAAAAATTTAAAAATTTTTACCTTTGGTGACCTACTATTGTTCTTCTATAGTTTAAAAGTTACCTGTAGAGTTTGGATACTATGTAGGTACCTTACATGAATGAAACACCAAAAATTTTAAAAAATTGACCTTTGATGACCTACCGTTGTTCTTCTATAGTTTCCAAGTAACCTGTAGAGATCAAAAATAAAATTTCGTTTTCTGTTTGTTGTAGGTACAATCGACAATAGAGTAAAGTGTACAGGTGTACTAAGATTTAAATTTTCTCAAAAACTACCTACTTGTAAAAATTCTTTCACTAACAGATTATAGTTTAATGTTCACACTATTGTAAAACAATTATAAGATTCGGTCCAGAATATTTGAAAAAAATCTTAATCATAATGATGACTAATGTATACTTTTATCTATTTAAAAAAGTACCTAAAACCTTAACTTGCGATTTCGTAAAATTGGTTAGAATAATTAGCAATGATTTAATATGAATTTGTAGCTAAATGACATTGCCACATTTCAATGGAGCTTTGCCCCACCTATAAAACTACGTGACCATTTAAGCTGTACCTATCATTTTTTTGGGACAGGTTTCATATTGCATAATCATAATCAGTATCATTTTGTACTACTCTCGCAACTCCTATAAAAGAATAACAAAAACAATGAATAATTCGCTTCGATTTCTTACTATTTTCTGAATTCATAATTAAGCTGTTTTTTTCGACTCGCTTGATGTACAAAACTTTATATTAAACCAATAATTTTAATAAAAAACGGAGATATTTTTACATTTCTTCGTTATCTTGTACATTATGCAGTTGCTGGGCAAAATCTGGCATTGTCATTTATTTCATAGATGTTCCATTTAGTATAAAGTTAATTATTATCATTAGCTAACAATGTCACACAAGACGCTAAAAATGATGGCTCCTAAAGTCTACAACGCAATCCCTGATGAAATAAAAAATGCTCCCAGTCATACCACATTCATAAAAAAAACTTAAAGATATGTTAATGAGCATGGCGTGAATCGTGATACACCGTTGAAAAATTCTTCAACTGTCGAAAATGTACTTGATATAAGCTTATCTATACAATTGACTTGTAAATGTATTATTTTATCAATAAACGATTGTATTGTATTGTAATAATGTAGAAACATATCCAGATTTCCACATGAATAGTACTACAAAGCTTTCTCGCTAAAGTTTATATTATGCTTGATAGAGTGAAATAACAAATAGGAAATCATTCATATCTATTTCAATTGACTAAGAGTAAACTCGGAGTAAAGTATTTATTCAGTAAAATAGATGTGACAAAAACCTCTGGATAAAAATGCGAAATGTGTAATTTAATGTTGTAATCGGCTATAAATATTATTGAAAATGTCTCATAGCTTTAATTTTACGAGCAATTACACTTCAGTTTACTGATTCTATGAGCAATGTCAACCACTTTTGTCTTCTGGCGGATATACTCGTTTCTTATTCTATCTAACAGAGAAATGCCAAGCATAGCTCGCTGAGCGACTTTGAACTTGTGGGCTACTCCGTCAATGTCCATGTTTCGGCTCCATAGGTCATCACTGGCAGGACGCACCGGTTAAAGATAGTACCATAACTGGGGCTCTATAAAGGGGCTCATAGGCGAGTTGCGAGTGCAACGTTGGGCGAGGTCAGGACCTGGATGGGTGACCGCTAGTGACACTTTCATCTGAGCCTCTTCGTGCTTCGGAAAGCACGTTAAGCAGTTGGTCTCGGTTGTTGTCGCTTGACAGCAGTCGTTAGGCCACGTAAACGTGACTAACCTTGACAAATAGGTTTGGTCACTAAACCACACGAGAAAATATAAAGAAAAGATAGAAGAAAAAGCAGTGTGATCGCCTATTTTATTTTATTTAGGATAGGTAGGAGTACAAAGTGGTAAGTAGTGGTTTGATCACTAAACACACACGAAATAAAAAGAAAAACTGGGCCAAATCATTCTGCCGTGGGAAAGCAAGCACTAAAGATGTATTCACAGTTACGCAGAAGACATCTCCAATTTGGGCTGAAATAGTTTCACCAGTTGATAAATCAGAGGGATTGGAAAATACGGGCGATTGCTTTTATTTAATGAATCGTGGCAATTAGGAGCGCGCGTGCTCGACGCGTGATCGATTGGTATCCCAACATGGCCTATTTAGTAGACCTGGCTGCGATATATTATGTAAGGAAGGTACGTCAATAGCTTGTCCGTAAAACGATGAATATAACAGCTTTTACAACTGGCAAGAGTTTTTGAACATTTATGCAAATTAATTTGTATGTGACAATTTGAATTTTGAATTTCCATCATCATCATCAGCCCGTATCAGTCCATTGCTGGACGTAGGCCTCTCCTAGCGCGCCACTCAACCCTACTCTCGGCCCTCTGCATCCAGTCTCTACCAGCCATTTTGCTAAGGTCATCCCTCTATCTGGTCGGGGGGCGTCCCACACTACGTTTACCCGTTCGTGGCCTCCATTCGAGAACTCGTCTACCCCATCGGTTATCGGTTCTACGACAGATGTGACCAGCCCAATGCCGCCACTTCACTGATTCTATGAGCAATGTCAATCACTTTTGTCTTCTGAATTTCCATCATCATCAGTCTATTTATATTTCCCCACTGCTTGGACACAGACCTTCCCTTACATCGAGGGAGCTGGGGCCATGATCCACCACGCGGGCCCAGAGCGGATTGGAGGATTTCACATGTCTTAGAATGTTTTTCTTCTTCTACAGCATGCAGGTTTCATCACGATGTTTTCCTTCACCGTTTTGAGAGCATTCGGTAAATGTACGTAAGATTTTCCGTCGAAAAAACTGTGGATAACTCATTGGTACAGTCGACGACAGAGATAAGTATACAGGGGGCCTCAATAAGGATGAGATTTTCTCAAAAACTACTGGACCGAATTTAATAATTCTTTTACAGTACATAGTTTTAACTTTTATCTATCTAACAGTGAAAGAAATTTTGCAATAGGTCAAGTAGTTTTTGAGAAACCCTCGACTTTAAAAACTCTCCTGTACACCTTTCTCTGTGTTCCACCGTACATGGCTGCCCTGGCTGGGAATCGAACCTGGGACCTCCGTGTCGCAAGTCCATTGACCCAACCACCTGTCAAAATTGAATTTTAATTAATGTTGCAGTGTCCTTACAGTGTTTATGTGAGCACTACCTGTACTATAACAACCATGTTACCACATAAAGCAATGCAAGCAATAACTTTGAAAAAGTATGGTTTTCGAAAATGTTTTGAGGATTTTATTCAGGCCATCTTACCAGACAAGTAACGAACATTTCCAGGCTACTTTTACCTGAGAAAAACATTCAGTTTCCTTGAAACATTTACAACAACAGTGCGCAAATTGAGACCCAAATTAGCATTCAACTATGCTTTCTAACAATTTCTCTTTACTTTCAAAGAATTTCCACAATTTCCGACTGACGTCAATGCCTTTGAGTCCGTTTCCTAAGAAATACTTCATAAAGGTCGAAACACCACTTCGTTACGTTATACCGGCACAGAGGAAGGCGTTGCATATTCCGTTTGTTGCGACATTTTATATAATATCTGCAAGCTTGTTAGGCCACGGTACAAGTGTGAGATTAGAGCGGAATGTGACTTTATCTCAGCTCGGCAGAGCAGAAGAGCTCGGTGGTACAGTCGTTGGGTCACTGAATACCCCAGGTTCGATTCCCATCAGCCAGGTCAGCCATGAGCTATTTAGTTATTAGAACATGAGGAAAAAATTCTTGCCGTGGGCAGTTATTTAGTTATTGTCGTGTTTTTTTCAACGGAGAAACTTACGTACATTTACCGACTGCTCTCAAAACGGTGAAGGAAAATATGATGAAATATGCATGCCTTCGAATCCTACAAATTTTCAATGGCCCGACGACGATCGGGTTTTTGTAGATGTTTAATTGAACTACGGCTTTTCCGTCAGCTGCGATGTTCAATGTTTTAAACGTAATAAGGGTTCAACTACAAAACTAGGTGTGTAATTGAATGGCGTTGTTCAACTGAACAGCTAGTTGTACAATCAAATGTCTATTTAAACCAGTTGACTACGACATCTACATAATCTACATTTATTCAATACAATGTATGTACATCCTGGTATGTACAGCTAACAGCAGATCAAGTATAACACTTTGGACCGCTCTTATCATCTGAGTAGTAAGATTTAAAATCGTACTGCAAGTGTTACCATAGATCTACTGTTGTCCGTACGAGTACACCAATACTTATTAGCGAGCTTCTTACATTATGGTCCAAGTTTAATATTACAGCGGAAACCATATTTCACTTACACCCGCCCCTAAGCACTTATATGAAACTGTAAGTAAAGAGCTTGTCTTAACAACACAATGCAACTGGGATGTTAACATTAATGGTGTGCTATCATCCTATTATGTTCTTTATTATCCCCCCTTCATGAGCTGTGATGGGCAGGCTTTGAAATACAAAACCATTGCAATTTACGCTGTATTACCGCCGCTAAGGGTGCCCGTGTACTTGATGTGCTGTCGACTGTACAATGCATGCTATTGTATGTATTAAGATTTATCTTCTATAGTTCCTTTATAAAGGTTCGTATTTCCGTCTCAATGTAAGAGCGGCAAACGTTACCCTATAATAGTTGTTATCGTAATGCATTTTGTGAACATATTCGTTTCTGGGAAGCAAAAATGGAGACAGACCCCCTAACTAGCGTCTTTTGAGCGTTGTCTTCTAGGCGACAGAGAGAAATACGACAATAACGCTCGAAAGACGGCGCTGTCCGCCGAGCAAGCGCCTCGTCGACGCCGCACGGACGCCGACAAGATCGACGCTAGTGTGGGGGTCTCTTAACAATAAAAAAACGGAAAATATAGCAATAAAGTGTTGGTAAGAAACAGTATTAGACACTTGACTTAATCGTTATTTTTTGATATGTAGAATCTTAATTGGCGAGTAAAAAATTTACAAATAAGAAATGACAATGCCAGATTCTGCTCCACCATCTTGTACAACTTGTACGCAAGTTGTACAAGATAACGAATAAATGTAAAAATATCTCCGTTTTTTATTAAAATTATTGGTCTAAAAAAAGTTTTGTACAAGTTGTGATTCGAAAAAACAGCTTAATTAAGAATTCAGAAAATAGTAAGAAATCGAAGCGATTTATTCATTTTTTTGTTTGTTATTCTTCTATAGGATTTGCGAGAGTAGTAGAAAATGATACTGATTATGATTATGCAATATGAAACCTGTAATAAGTCCCCAACAAAAGGATAGGTACAGAATTAAATGATCAAGTAATTTTGTAGGTGGGGCAAAGCTCCATTGAAATGTGGCAATGTCTTTTATAGCCTAAATTACAGTCTTGGGAAGAAAGGTTTTACTGTTTTCTTTGAACTGAAATCTTAGCAGTTCTATTACAAAACAGGCGCAGCCGTTTTAAGGCGAAACCTAGTCCAATTAACTCAGTACGACGGCAACTTAATTATTTACAATTTTCCACTAGAATGTTTTAATTGCGCCTCATTATTACAGCGGATTCATTAAATGCACTGAAATGAAAGCCTACAATTTCCTACTAACTAATTGCAAGAACTGCCTTTCATTTTTGCAACAATGATCTTAATTAATTTAACGTACAACTACGTAAAGATTCCCCTTGTTACTATATATGTTTGATAACTGTGTTTTTTAATGGAAGACTTTATTCCTCGTAGATATTATCTTCTTCTTATTCCTCAGCATACCGCAGCCCACTCCTGGGCATATGCCTCTCCATGAATCCTCAACGTGGCCCGATCCCAAGGTTGTCTGGTCCACACCGCGCCTGCAACTCTCTTGATGTCCTCGGACCATCTGGCCGGTGGTCTGCCCACGCTTCTTCTACCCGTCCCGGGTCTCCACATTAGAATTATAATCAAGTCAAATAAAAATAACCAGTATTTAACTAAGAAAAACATATTCCTGATAAGCCTCTACTCGTCCGTTATTGTCGGAAGCCTGTTTTAATTTAAGTTATACAACTAGAATTTACACTAAATTCTGCAGGTTTAATTTTAACATTTACCAACAGGTAGTTCTGAAGCTTATATTGAAATACTATAGATGCAAGGTGCTCTGGAAATGGCATAAAAATGCACTAAACATACCTATCGCATGATTCAATCTCGCTTTCAGTCTACACCACCCTTCATCTAACAGTTTATATTATAGCAAGTGCTATTAAGATTCCGGGAAGAGAATATATTTTTTTGCGCGTAAACTTCCGCCCTTCAGCGCGTTTCTACAAAATCAAAGAAGCTTTTTATTTATGTTATATTTATCTACACTGATGTTAAACATATATTTACTCTATTTATATACGTAGTAGACTCCCACTGTTAAATTTCGTATGCCAAACATTTGGCGAAACATGTACGTACAACGTTTACAACTGCCATCTTTTATACCATGTTTCGAGCAAATAAGCTCTATTCATTTCATCTTACATAATACATATAATAAGTACTTACAATATTTATTTTATATTATTAATAATATTTATTTTATTTATTTAGTACATTTAACATTAGGTAAGATACATTTTGTGGGTAGATGTAAGTGGTAACTTAGCTCATGGCTCAGGTCTGTACTTACCGCCGAAACAGTGAATATCTGACTCCTAACTAGGTAAAAACCTGTACGTAGGTATATTATACTTACTTATATGACTACATAATGTACACAGAATGTAGCTATACCTATTTATATTAATATTATTTACATTATACAGGGTGTAACGTAAAGGGTATATGAAGCCGAAGGGAGGGTGTTCAGGAGCGGTAACTGAACAACTTTTGTTCTACAACTTTTCGAATAAAAAATAAAAATAAGTTAATGTCTCATACAAATCGATCAGCTGACCGGTAGGAAATGTATGAAAAGTCAAAAAATTAATTCGCGAAAATCAAAAAGTCGTAGAACAAAAGTTGTTCAGTTACCGATACTGAACACCCTCCCTTCGGCTTCATATACCCTTTACGTTACACCCTGTATTTACATTAAGTACTTTGTAACGGGTCTACCGACCCGCACACGCGCCACGCCGACGGTTCCCGGCCCGAGCACCCCGCCGCCGCCACGCCGCCGCCGGCCAGATCCCCCGCCCCGCCTCACCGCACCGCGCAGGCGACTCCACGTGCACCGCGCGCGGGCGCCGCCACTCGCCCCGCGCCGCAGCGCAGCCACCGCGGAGCCGTTACAAAAGCCACCGCCCGCCTGGGAGCGGCAGCACTCGTTATTCAACTCGCACGCCGGGCACAGGCGTTTATCCTCAGGATCCGCGTCCGTGCCGCTGGTGTAGCCAAGTCAGAAAACGAGCTGTTCATTGCGTACTGTTGCGGCTCGTGGGTTAATTCGAGAAGCACGGTATCCGTTCGAGGGGTAGGCTAGTTAGAAGGAGCCTCGTGCGGCCTGAGGGATATTCGAGACGCACGGCTCCGTTTCCAAGAATAGTTTGCTCGCATCTCGGTCTCCCGAGGCGCATGGTTGTGGGAACATCTCCAGCTGCGGGTCGGCATAGTTTCGAGACGCACTGGGTGTTGCCCCACACAGGTCGGTTGAGGTTCGTCCCCGCTTCGGTTAGTTTTAGACTTATTATTAAGTGCAAAGCGTAACAATTAACTAACCAGCAAATGCGGTGGATCCTGTGTTGTGCTATGGCCTTCGGGACGCACAGTCACGGGTGACACACTAACCCTAACATAACCCCGCTGTGGTAGATCCAGTGTTGTGCTGCGGCCTTCGGGACGCACGGACACTGGTGTCCGCAATTACTAATCCGGCTGCGAAGCGCGTAGTGAATCTATCACTCTGATAGAAATAATTGTGATCATAGTAACGACGCGAGCACCCAACCCCTTCAGGGTGGCGCGAGCGATATATCCGCAAAGTGTGAATTGTGGAAATGTGTAACTAAACCAGTGAATTGTGAACCGCCGAAAGGCTCATGTAAGTAGATTATAATTTGTACCTAGTCTGATAACCAGACCCCTGTTTATTATAAATTATCTAGATCTCTAAAGAGAAGCATTTTATAGCCTAAGAGCTAGGCTCCTGTGTAACAACCGATCCATAGTTCTAAGTAAATTGTAGCTTAAGAGCTAGGCTTTAGTTATCGTAAGCATCTACCGTATATGGCATGTGTATGTAACTTAGTCGTTAATAAACGAGTATTGTAAACCCTGTTGTAATGCGAGTTTCATTCCCGACCAAAGTCCTTATTCTAGTCTCAGCCTCCCTCAGAGGTAGCCTGGTTAATGTCAGTGGACGCCCAGGGTTGACCCCCTCAGGGTGTTTCATTACAACTTTTATTATCGATCGCCCGTATTTTTAGCGGGGTTATTATACATTAAAGAAATACATTTTATATTAGAAGTGGTATATTTATGATGTTGTATCTCATTTTAAATTCAAAGTCAAGTTCGAAATACATTCTAGGCTAGAATATGTTGAAGATCTTAAATATAATAAATCAGCATATTCTTCAATTTCTTCTTATTTGTTGAAAAGGACCCAGAAAAAACCCTAACTCTACATCTCCTCCATCTATGCAGTCCGACGCATAGCGCGCCATTTTGTCACGTTACTGACGTCATGTCACAATTTGAAATGTGTATATTTAATAGCGCCAATCGGCTACGTTTAAAGTGAGATTTATATATATATTCGTTACAATTTTTCACAGAATATGTAAGGAATGTAATGCATAAATAAATCTCATGTTTAAAGTGTTATTGTTACACACAGACTACTTACCCATAGAAATTTGCAACGTCAACGATGAGCGCATAGAGACGAAGCGGGGGACAGGGGAGCCGTATTAAAGAGATGCGTCCAAGTCGATAATATATCTAGGTTACAAGTGTCGCGACGCAATTTTGCGCTCATGTACAGGCAGACACGGGCGCCCTCCTGTTACAGGTATATGGTGTAAGTGGTCTGTGTTGTTACATCATGTCAACACCTCGACGTCTTCGTGTGAGACGCGATAGAGGGAAGTTGCTATCCGACATTTTAGTGCAATTTTCAGATACCTCGCATCTATAGTAAGTTTAGTCTAAGCTCTGTAGCTAAACTAAAGTTCGCTAAAACTAAAACTAACGGCCGAGCGTGGCGTTCATCATTACCACACTAACGAAGTGGCGTGTGTGTATCCAATTACTACAATATGTTCAGGTAATGTTTTGTGTATTCTATGATTAGAAGAGGTCGAAGTAATGTTAACTTGTCTATTTATGTGAAGTCCAAAAAGCTGACGCATGTGATGGGCCCCACGCTATACAATCGGCTGACTAACTTATTGCCGCTGTAATGTAAAATTATTATATTATTTGGGGCTGGCTTGGGTTGGGCTGTCGATAAAGCGTACCGTCGATATTATGTACTGTCAATGTAGCGTACCATCGATATAGTGTACTGTCGATGCCGCGTACCATCGATATAGTGTACTGTCGATGCAGTGACCCATGGATATGGTGTACTGTCGATGCAGCGTACCATCGATATAGTGTAATGTCGATGCAGCGTACCATCGATATAGTGTAATGTCGATGCCGCGTACCATCGATATAGTGTACTGTCGATACAGTGACCCGTCGATATTATGTACTGACGATGCAGCGTACCATCGATATAGTGTACTGCTGATGCAGTGACCCATCGATATAGTGTAATGTCGATGCAGCGTACCATCGATATAGTGTAATGTCGATGCAGCGTACCATCCATACAGTGTCGATACAGTGACCCGTCGATGTAACGTTTTCGATATAGCAACCGTCGATGATTTATGATGATGCGCTCCTATTTTTACTCAGACTTTGAATAACGCATAATCCATGCTCGGTGAATAACCGGTGTTTCTAACCGAATGTTAGACATGGTTGTCGGAATAATACTACTATTGTCCGATAGATGGAATTGCGTAACATATCCTTTAAGTATGTATAAAGCGATGAAGATTTTCGGTGGGCTCGGCGTGGCCTGTGGTGGCTCAGTTGGTAAGAGCGTGCCACGGAATGACAAGGTCGCAGGTTCAAGTCCTGCCCACGGCAATAATTTTTTCATCATGTTCTAATTTATTCACCGAGCATGGATAATGCGTAATTCAAATTCTGAGTATATAAAAGTTCTTGAACAAAAGTTTTTCTGTTACCGATACTGAACACCCTCCCTTCCCTTTCCGTTACACTCGGTATATCTATACATAGCTATTGATACTTTTAAATCCATTACTTTGTGCACTACATACGCTAGACCGTGGGTAGTCGAAAAATCTCCCAAGGGAGCTAATCTAATGGCCGGTCCATGTTTCGGGGATGGACAAAACGACGAAAAGGCCGTCCTTAAAATACCGAAGGCCCCCGATTTGGTGGGCCCGTGAATTTTTTACGGCACTTTGTGATTTTAGCGAGCTTTTTGGGTGGATTGGAAAATAGTGTTATTGAATGTTAGCTTTAGTATCAATTTGGGTGTTTCGTGGTCGACGTCACAATATATTATAACCGGCTGAGAACATTTATACATCCGTCCATCCATACGTTTGTAGGTACGGTGGAACACAGAGAAAGGTGCTCGTATACACCTTTCTCTGTGTTATTTCTAAAGTCCGAGAAGACGTGTGAGATTCCCTGCCACGACATAGCGAAAAATGGCTAAAATAGGACAACTGTAAGCCAGTGTCGTAGACAATGTGAACGTAGCTTTTTTAATTAAATTGATTATACTGGAAGATATGATTTTTTTAAGATTGACGGCGCTAGTTGGCTCTAGGAAGGCTCTTAATTATTTATTATTAATACATTATTATTATTACAACTAGGTAGGTAATTACATTATTCCGATACTGTACTTCGTTTAGAATTAAGACTCTTCCATATTTTTTCGTTCTCGTTATCATTAGTAAACTAAGAAACACGAAGGTCATTCTAACAACAACAAAAATCGTCTAATCCTGTTAATAGTTAATCTCGTTACGTTAATCTTCTCACGAGACAAATATTTGTCTCATTTGGTGTATTAACTGAGTCGTTTATGTTTATTGCCCAATGATGGCCTCCCACTTTGTCTTAAAGAAACATGGACTTTGATTCTGGGGCCGGAAGGTGATTTTTATAATTGTAGCCACGAAGGTGCTGGATGAAGGATAACACCGTAAAGAAACGCTTTTACAAAAATCACTACTTGTAATTTGACACAAAACATGTTACTCTGTTACATGCCGCGTAGCTAGTTATTGTAACAAGTGACGTGAAATAACGCACACGTCTAATTTGGACGCGGTGTTCTACCTGAGACTGGTAGAACACCGCGTTCAAAACGCTTCCATGCGGCAGGGTGCCCAAGAGAGCGGCTGCGTTACCCCTTTGTATGGCCAAACTTATTCGTCTGTATTATTTGTGTTAATTGCAAAAGGAAGTCAAGCGACGGAAGCTTCAATATTTCGGTCACATTATGCGGAACCCCTGATATAACCTGCTGCAGTTAATAATCCAGGGCAAGGTCTGTGGGAAGAGGAGTATTGGCAGGAGGATACACTCTTGGCTAAAGAATTTACGTGATTGGTTCGGCTCCTTGTTCCGGGCAGCCGGATAGAGGGTGAAAATTGCCATGATGTTGTCCAACCTTCGATGAGAAGAACGTTAAGAAGAAGTGAAATACAGTAGGTTCTATTAAACTTGCCTGACAAGAAGATGGTCTTCGAAGATTAGTGACAGGTGTGATACATGTCATTCATGATGATTGAGATGATTGCGAGAGTCATTTGCCAGGATCGCAGCAATTGATAGTCCATCGTCTCTGCCTATTACCGCTACGGAAATCAGGCGTGAGTTTATAGATCACCCAAAATTTAAACATGTAGTTACAATTGGTGCCATGACCGGGATGTGTATCATATATACAATTTTTCTAGTATACACAACAAAGGAGTATTTTATTTTTCTTCCTCACAAACGGAGTATAAACTTGGGATCCACCAGCGTGATATCATAACATAACTGACGCATTATCACACACTATAGACCACGCGCTTCTCGTATATTACGCGGTAACATGAACATACTGAGTCTAGGTCGTTGTAGACATGGGGTTATAGGGGAACATATTTGTACCGTCTCCGCTGTGGTGATATAACTGCCAAACTTAACACGTTCACAGTCCTCATACAAAAAATGTTTTGATTTCCTTCTAAGTCCCGCCTATTATTTCAATCTGTGAGCATCTCTACAATGAGCGGTGTACTCTGAGCACTCTTCTGAATAGGACGTGAATGGACAGCAGCATCCACCAAGGACATTGTATTTACTTACCTTCAGAAAACAATGCCCTTAGTGCGTATAAGGTAGGCACATGTCATTGGTACATGGGTGCCCTGGCTGGGACCTCCGTATCGCAAGTCCATTGGCCCAACCACTGAGCCACCGAGCTCTACCGAGAATAGAGAATGCCAGCCTATTACTGTAGTTTATCGATCACTGCTGGTCCACAACAATTTGCATCTTCTGATTTTTTCCGGGCCCGTTCAAAATATCTTCCCGTATATCCTAAAACCTGACTCCGTAGCCATATTTGCATACAAAGTGCGGACACGGAAGGGACCCGCATTTTTCAGACGTGGATAATGGACGTTAAATATTTTAACTGGTCCCTTCTTGAAAAATAGTGGCGATATATTATTTATAAGCACGCACTCGAATTTTATGTTACAACCGTAGGCGGTGCCTGGATGTTATGGGTGTTTTATCAATATTTTAACGATTGCACTTACGCCCTTCTGTGCTGATGACGCCACCAGTTTGACGAGCTCGGAGCATTATCGGTTGTACGGTTTAACACAGATAAAGGTGTAAAGGAAAGTTTTTAAGGTTGAGATTTCCTCAAAATATGTACGGTGGAACACAGGGAAAGGTGTACAGGAGAGTTTTTAAGGTCGAGATTTTCTCAAAAACTACTTGACCAATTGCAAAAATTCTTGCACTGTTTGATAGATAAAAGTTAAAACTATGTGACTGTAAAATAATTATTTATTTCTAATTTGGGCTCTTAGTGTGGATGTATTGTCTATAAAATAAATCCCTAGTTCTTGTTTGCAATCAAAATAAAAGAATATCTACGCCAAGGATTGCATTCTGGGAGATTACACAAAATCAATGCTATAGTATGTGGAAAAAGAACAACTGACGCTGCTTGTCCAATGTCCAGTCCCGTCTACCCTTTTAATAACCAACCAGTGGGTGGACAGCTTAACGTGGCACTCTATTACACCAAAGCGTTACAAAATATACACTGTAATATAAACTTAATAAGTATGCAAACTTTTTATATCTACATAAATGGAAAAGTGAAGACGTGTGCTTAAACTTTTTTTCAACTGTTAAAACCAACTTTTCAATTAAACTAATTTTTGTTCCATTTATCGTTTTTGTTAAAAAAAAAAGTGAAAGGATGATACTACACTGTTTTAAAGTTAACGAAACAATCTATAGTTTTCAATTTAAAGGATGAAAAGTATGCATACTTGGTTAAAATATTCATTTCAAAGTCGTCTTGTAGTTTGATGCAGTTGATGTGTTTATATTCAGATTCGTTTTGACGAAATGTGAATTGGACAAAATGATGTGTCCGTCCAATGTATACACCAGAGGATTTTTTTATTCTGCTAAGAGTTAATGGAAGTCAAAACCACTTCGCTAGAGGGGCTGGTAAAAATCTACTTCGTAAAGATCACTGATTTTGACCTTTTATTAAATAAAACAAAACTAATTACGTCTAAAAATATACACATTACTTATAAAATAAAATAAAACTAAATACTAAAGAACGAACACGTCGTCAAGATCCCCGTTCTGTGGCATGGTGCCCAGGACGCTGGCAGCATTTCCTCGCTGTATCGCAGTACTGAGTCTTTGAGCGAGGTAGCCAGCCCTGGGATCGCCCGAGACATGGACCAACCGGGTAGACAGCTCGTGGATGAGATGTTTCGAGTCTGTCGACCATGGGCCCATTGTTTCTACCGCAAGCGCCGCAAACTCATGATGTGGAGTCAGTCGTGAGTATTTGCGGCGCTTGAGTATTTGCGCCTGTTCGGCAGCAGCCTTATGGGAAGTACCCTGGATATGGGATGGGCCGAGAGTATATACACAAGTCGCGTCCCACACCAGTGTCCTTCCCAAGCGCCACGGTATCAAAGTTGCGCCATCAGGCCTCTTGATAAGATCACTTGTACGGTATTGTTAGCTCACTAACGATATACATTACATGACGGTGTGACAAGATTCTCCCTAATCCGACGTTGCAACGTTTTTCCAATGGCTTATGGCATGTGACATATTTGTTACAGCGACATGCACTGCAGTGAAGGAAAATGGACGGATTTGTACGTATAAAATATCCAGCAACTACATGGATGGTAGACGGATTATAGAGGCTAGCAGGAACGTAGTATCTTTGCTACTATGTTTTGATGTCATTGTCATTGACGCAAGTGAGTGGCGTCCCTGATGCGTAGAGTAAGGCCCGTATTACCTAATAAACATTCTCAGCTCAAAAGTCAATCTTGAGAACGACCTCAAAATGGCGTTCCTATTAATAAACGTAACTTAGGTGCGCGTTTAGGAATCGAGTATCACATGAGTAACGCTGTATTAATAAACAAAACTCAGTACTCAATAGAACTGTCAAACTCACACTTGAGAACGCATTTGCTGATTGCAAGAGAACCGCGACTTGAGAAAGACATCACGTGATACGCCATCAAGATTGGTTTCTTAATAAATGACATACTTGAGATAGTGATCAGTCTTAAGAGTGTATCAGCCGAATTCGCTCTTGATGGCAGGTTTGAGCTCAGACTATTAACACGGGCTTAAGAAACAGCCCCAATAGCATCCTGAATTTTGCGCTCATGTGCGGGCAGACACGGGCCCTCTTGTTACAGGTCTATGGGGTAAGTGGTCTGTGGACACTGGACTGTGAATGAAGAGAGCTCGTAGATGATGTGGCGTAGACTGTGGTTGCTGAATTATTGGATTGGAATTAAACCACTGAGATATTAATAAAACTGTATTGTCTGTGTCGACCAAGAGTAGATAGCAAAGACTGTGTACTGACTACTGACAGGAAGTGTCAGTTTGGCACTAGTGTTGCCAATGTTGTGTTGGTTTCCAACAGTGAACGTGTTAAAGGGTCTAGTTCTCACTCAACGATATTATATTTACATGTGTACAATATTCTCTTTACGTAATGCTTGTACACAAAACTCCGTGAAATTCATTCACTCTCGCAGGTCAATAGTTCGTTCACCGCTCGTCGGTTCGCGCCCGGTTGAGCTGCTCGGTTCACTGGGCATTGACTTGTTGATGCATATCCCGTGGTGGTTTATGTCCTTACGGTTATAAAGTCTCGCTACTTTTGGCGATGGGTTTATCATTGACTAACACTTGCCAAAACGTTGTAAAGAAAAGACGACCTTACCTATTTTCCCTATCAGAATATCTAAACAGCAGCCCAAATCCTATTTTGTTAACAAAAACTGTACTACCCTACTAACATTTGAAGCTGTTCTGTGATTATTGCATAGTTATTTTCACATTATTAGATCGGATCACTTTATTTTCACAATGATGAACAGGTTCAATCAATCAGTTCCTTCAGTGTTACATCACAACATTACAAGATAATTAAATAAATAAATAAAATAAAAAAGCCTTTTATTGTCCATTCTCATAAATAATTAAAATATTCAAATTATTGTCAATGTGACATGTGAACTTGACGAAAATGAAATGAAAAATTGAATTGAATATTTATACCTATACAAGATAATTAGACGATCATAATTCTTTACAAAATAAGACACTTGATTTGGGCATATAGGTACATATTACACTGAAAAACACTTGGCTTTCTCGTTTGTAACGGTTTAACTGCAGTTGCAAATCTACAGCTGATATTTTCTATCCGTGTATATTCGAGGGATATCAGACACACATAAAAAAGAACAATGCAAATAAACACCTTTTAAGCGCAGTATCACAATAAACTGGAGTCAGAACAAAGCCCACAACTTTATGGAAACAACAAAAATGCGAAATTGAAAACGCGTAGAAACTCGCGCCATTCTCGCGAATCACACATACGTCTACGAAATGTCGCCCCATTTATGCATTCCCGCCTGTATTATATTGTACTACGTGCACTGAATAGCGAATATACCGGTCATATTATATGCACTTAAGGGCCAGCTGTCAAACTCGAGCGCGAGACAGAAGATTAACACTACCTTTCTCTTGCATAGTTATTACCTATATTTAGGAGCCTTCATAGAGCCAACTAGCGCCGCCAATCTTAAAAAAATAATATCTTCCAATGTAATCAATTTTATTAAAAAAAGCTATTTACAAAATGTTTATTACGATAAATACTATTTTTTAAATGCTTATTTATCAATTTCGGTAAAATGTAGTTCGCATAATTGCAAAAAACGGCCGTTTTTGGCATATTTGTGAACTACAACTTAGCTAGTCGCAATTACGCCATGTATTGTATATTGAAAAATAGCATTGATCATTGTACGAGCCTGCAATGCAAGGCGTCAGAGGGGCCCCGCGGGGGTGACGGGCGGGAGCTGCCTACAACCAGTTTGCCTCAGAGAGACATTCGCAATCCGTCATGTGCATCGGTCATTTCTACATTTTGTATTTTTACTTATTTTCTATTAAAACCAACGTTCAGTGCAATCCAGTGTTTTTATTCAAACCTAAGACTCTTTTATGTCGTGTACATAAAAAGTGGCGACCGTAAGACGAGGACCTGCATGACGGACTATTGCAGTACGTGACCGTGCGCTCTTGAAGGACAAAAAGGGTCACCCGAAGTTGCCAAGCCTACATACAGAACCGCTAAAAGTGCGTACTACATCGTGAAGCGGACTAGAATCGAGTTTACACCTCACCTTCACCATTTTTGGAAGGACTACGAGGACATAGCCGCCCCATCAGCGCCGAGTTCGAGAACAAAGGAAGTACCTACGCCGTGCAACGGGATATCGTAATTTCCCAACCTTCAACGACGCAGCCTATCCAGAAACCTACAGTCAAGAGGAACCTAACCGAAGCTACAACCAACATTGCATCAGCCAGCCGACAGCGGTCAAGCAGAGGTCAAGCCAGTCGCGCCTCAGCGCCGTGATCGGAGCCTGCAATACCTAAAAGTGAGCTCGTTCCTTATTATCCTACATTATCAATCCTATTCGTTCATCTTCGATTTGTGTCGAAACGAGGAGATAGTTTCTCGTACATTGAAGCCTACAGTTCCAAGCCTACATTTAATTGCAAACCTAACAGGCAACCTATTTTTTGTGCTTAGCCAGCAGGCCAATCAATCCAGCTTAAAATCATAAGCATAATTCGTCAATTAATGCCTAGCTTTCACGCATTAATTAGCCTACTTTGTAGCCTATATTTCATGCTACGCCTATTTGTTTAGAAAACCTACAGGTTTTATTTTAGCACTAATTTTAGCCTACCTAAATATCTACCTACTTACAGACATAGCTAGTGCAACTACACAATTATACCTATATCTAAGCTATTAATATAAACAAGTGTGATACTTACGACTTTCTAAGCAATCCAATCAATTTGTAAACAGACAACTGCTAAATTTTCACCTCAATTTATCACTTGCATTCCGCTATCAATCTAATTGCCTACCTATCACTGCCCTGGCACTACCTATTTGCTTAGTGCTAGATATTACAAGTTGTTGCAAAAAATCTATTTCAGCGACGTGTACTCGTAACTTGCGCGAGCGCAGTGTCGGCGCATCGAGGTCGAGCACCTTCTCATCCCGTGTCCTCGCAGCGACTGGAGCTGTGGAGGCCCGGGCGCCCGGCAGTCAGCTGTTCGCCTGCACCGGCCGGCCAGTAGTTCGTCCCGTGCAGCTGTACTGAGCGAGGAGCGTATCGTATGCAAACCTATAACTATCTATAACGATCAGTTGTTTTCAACCCATTTTTAGCGCGCTGCTTTCATTACAATATGTCGAGTTTAACTTTAAAAGACTACAAACTTAAGCGTGCATCTATTAAGGGCCGCATTACTAATTTTAAAAAGTATCTTGACAGTTTACCAACCGACACAGAGTTAGATCAACATGAAATCAGCGTACTACACAAAAAATTAGATAAATTCAATTCGATGCTCGATGAATTCTGTGAGGTGCAAAATCAAATAGAACTTTTAGATGAGGAAAGTTTAGATAATCAATTAGCGGAAAGAGATGTAATAGAACACGATTTCTTTCTTTATAGTACGCAAGGTCAGGAAATCCTTGCCCATTACACTCAAGATGACGACAATATAAGTAGAAAAAGTTCTAGTTCATCGACGTCTACTATAGCGACGTCGAAGTTGGCATCATCGCACCGTCGTCGTTCAGCCCGAAATGATCACGACACCCTAGGTTTTCGTTTGCCAGTAATTAGTATCAGTAATTTTGATGGCAATTACAACAAGTGGCTAGAGTTTCGCGACACATACCGCGATTTAATTCATGATAACCCTAAGATAAAAAATATTCACAAGTTTCACTATCTCAATTCCTATTTAGAAGACGAAGCTGCTCGTGTAATCAGCAACCTAGAAGTAACTAGCAAAAACTACCCTGAGGCATGGAAGCTTCTCTGTGAGCGTTATGACAACAATCGTCAACTCATAAATAACCATTTGAAATCTCTATTCAATCTTGACCCCGTGCGCGAGTCAGACAAGTCCCTACGTTTTATTATTGATCACATCAATAAAAGCTTACGAGCTTTAAAAACCCTAGGCGAACCTACTGATAAGTGGGATACGCTTATCATATACATGGTCACAGCAAAGTTAGACAACAATACATGTGTTAAATGGGAAGAACACAGAAACTCATTAAAGAGTGTACCTACTTTAAAGGATTTCTTTAAATTTTTAAAGGGTCGTGCCGATGTTCTCGAGACTGTATTTCGTAGCAAGCAGGACAGCACTGTGAAGCGTGTTCCAACCAACACCAGTCGGTATCGTATACCTCAAACCCAAAGTAATGCATTTGTTGCTTCTTCCAACGCTTCTACCTCTTCCAGTAAGTGTCCCACCTGTGTCATATGCCAAGGTGATCATCGCATTTATGATTGCCAACAATTCAAATCCAAATCTCCTGGAGAGAGGATAGCTCAAGTTTCAGATCTTAAACTATGTTATAACTGCTTGCGAAGCGGTCACGGAGCACGTAATTGTCGTTTGCCAGGTGTATGTAAAGTGTGCCACAATCGACACAATACTTTACTGCACAAACCAACTGAAGATCACGAGGAACCTTCTAACTCTTCTTATGACTCATGCGAACAATCAGTTTCCATGGCATCTGCTCTGTCCACCACTACTTCTGAAACCCTACTGTGTACTGCTATGGTAGATGTCATCAACCCTATAACTAATCGAGTAGTGACCACCAAAGCTTTGCTAGACAGTGGCAGTCAATCATCTTTTATAACCGAAGAGCTAAAACTAAAACTAAATTTGACTAATCAGTCGCCTAAATTACATAGTGTTATTGGTATAGGTAATACTAAACAAAACCTACGTACTTGTCGTTGTACAGTACATCTACGATCAAGAACCAGTTCTTTCAATTCACCTGTGTCGTGTCTTGTTATACCACAAATTTCAGGTAAAATACCCAAGTCAATCATAAACGTTAATCATTTGAATCTGTCTCCATTCCAGTTAGCAGATCCCAGTTTCTACCGGCCATCCAACCTAGGTATGCTCATCGGTGCTGACCTATTCTGGGAAATAGTAGGTTCCCAACAGCACTCACTAGGTAAGGGCAATCCCATTTTAAGAGAATCCAAGTTGGGATTCTTAATCGCTGGTCCAATTCAATACGACCAAACATCTAATGATCAAATTCAATGCAATATTGCGCATACTTATACGTCCAATCGTAATCACAGATCCAACAGTTATTGTAATTCAAAAGGCGCATCTCTAAAGTCTCCACTAAATAAACCCAAAGTTTTGTGTGATAGGCCTTTTAACGATGGCTTAACACAATTAGGAGGCGGTCGCTTTTACACCAAGCTCCCCCCAATAGACAAGCCAGATTGTCGGGGAGACACTTACCCTAGATCAGCTGATTTGTACAGCCAAGCTCAGCTGTCACGTGGGACAGGCCCTCAACCCTATCGAAGAAGTACCATGTATGGACATGGATCCTTTCTACTCAGCCATGAGTCTTCATTGTCGTCATTTCAACCAGTTCGTGAGAAACCATACTTACCTAAGTTAAAAACTTACCCTGCTGTTGTCGCAACTCCGGCACTGCCATCATTCAATCTGCAAAAGTTTACAAAGTTTAAACCTCTACGTATTTAGCTAACGCATGCATTCACCTATTATTTACAGTAATTATAGTATAGAAACCAAACAACAAACTTACCGGTAATCTGCGTGGTCCGGACTTACATAGCATGCTTCAGATTGTATCTATTATTACAATTCATATAATTTTATTAAAATCTAATTTTATAAACGAAGCTTAATTTCGAACTTAAGTGTCTGGTACACAGACTTTTACTTACCTTAGTCAGTTTTCATCTGTCTGCCTACGGCGGGAGCAATCTTGCATTTCGTAGATACACATTCTACTAACATACTTACGTTTTGTCTTTTACATTTATATACCTGTTATCATAGATAACCGACTACGAGAATCGACATACCACAACCTTTGCAGTTATTGTTAACATATCAAGTTATCCTAGATTTTATGTTATTAAGTTATAAAACTATTTACAATTTCCGAGAGGACCTAAAAAACCAATTTTGTGAAAGAATTCGTGTTGCTAAAAACCTAAAATCATTTCTACAATCAAATAAAACTACTTTGCTACCGCAGAAGTCATCGAGCTCGCTGCTTGCCTGCATACGCTCCTCACTTTAACGGCTCAATGGAGGCCGGTGTAATGGTGACAGCCAAGTATTATTTAGTTAGGATTTTAGGAACTTACCGTTGTTTACTTACCGTGCTTGGAACTATCTTCTTTGTTCACCCAAATCGAAGCAACCGCAACATTCTACTCCTTTATTTCCTCTCAGCTCCTCTATCAAATATCCGTTCCAATATTCCCTGGCCACTTTTTAATAGGCAGGTCTCTCATATGGCTAGAACAGCGCCATCGTCTACGTCATGTACCACAATTGTCAATGCTATTGACTATTTCGAGCCTCTTGATGGAAACGAAACAACACATTTGATAGCACGATTCACGAATACCGTAAAGAAAAGCTTCAGCGCTCGAAATTGACGCATTAAATGCAAGGATTAGCAGCTCAGCGGACCAAGCTATGATCGAATTCGACTCTACTTATGGTCCTAATGGAAACTTGGAAGAGCTCTTCAGTAGAACGCGATACAGTGGTGCTGCTCAAGTAGCTGACTTCTCTATATCGAGGGGTCTCGTGCACCGAGATCTCAACCGACTGCTTCTGTGACTACTGTGTATTGAAAGTCTTCTTTGTCTAGTCTTTCAATGGCGGGAGTTTATGTACGCGCCTGCAATGCAAGGCGTCAGAGGGGCCCCGCGGGGGTGACGGGCGGGAGCTGCCTACAACCAGTTTGCCTCAGGGAGACATTCGCAATCCGTCATGTGCATCGGTCATTTCTACATTTTGTATTTTTACTTATTTTCTATTAAAACCAACGTTCAGTGCAATCCAGTGTTTTTATTCAAACCTAAGACTCTTTTATGTCGTGTACAATCATAATAAACATTTTGTAAATAGCATTTTTAATAAAATTGATTAAATTGAAAGATATTATTTTTTCAAGATTGGCGGTGCTAGTTGGCTCATGGAAGGCCCTTAAGGGGATGCCAACTGTCAAATTCGAGCGCGAGACAGTAGATGTCCCGCAGCGGCGGAGTGAAGAGCACAGCACAGTGACTCCATATATGTATTTTTATTAATTTTGGTTAAATTTTGGCAGGCAAATAAAAATACGCCAGATTTTTTAAATACAAGCTCTTGTATTTATAAAAACCTACATTTTGATATATATTTTGTGTAAGTAGGTAACTATTACGGTTTAGACATAATTTTCATTTTAAAAGACGTGGAAGGGGTATGATGCGATATTTTTCTATCGAGCGAAGTTTGTCCAATCGTGTATTCATCAGTCTCTAAATAGACACCTCAAGATTGCTAAGTAAGTCTATATTTTTTCAGACGTTTAATTTTCTGTCACGTCAGAGGACGGCACTCCTCTGCACTCCATCGCCGCGGAACATATTCTGTTCGCGCTTGAGTTTGACAGCTGGCAGCCCCTTAAGAAGCATATTTGCAATGTCGCGGCTGTAATATCTGTGTTTGTAACGCAATCTGGTTTCTAGCTGAGATGATTTATAGCACGCTTTAGTGTACAAAGCTGTAAGGGTAGCTTTGTGTACAATCATGCTGCATATCCGTGAGATTTCAAGCTAAATATCGTGTTGGAGGGAGTTGAATGCTTTGCATCATGAAGGAACTAAAATTCGCCGCGTTTTACGGAAACAGCTTAAGCACGGATTTACAGTTTTTCTATGAAGGCTACGGCACTAACTACTAAAATTAAACGGGTGAAAAAATATATATAAGTAGAAATCTTACGTTGTCTATTTAGGGACTGATGAATACCGATACATGATTGGACAAACTTCGCTCGGTAGAAAAATATCGCAAACATACCCCTTCACATGTCTTTTAAAATGAAAATTATGTGTAAACCGAAATAGTTATTCATACAAAATATATATTAAAATGTAGAGTATAATAAATATGAGGGCTTGTTTAAAAAAAGACTTTATTTATTTTATTAGATTTTATATCTCTGCCAAAATTCATCCCAAATTAATAAAAATACAAATATGGAGTCACTCTTGTGCTCTTCAGAGCACGGCACAATAACAAGCTCTTGTATTTATAAAACTCTACATTTTGATACATATATATTGTATGTATAACTATTTCAGTTTAGATATAATTTTCATTTTAAAAGACATGGAAGGGGTATGTTTGCGATTTTTTTTCTATCGGGCGAAGTTTATCCAATCGTGTATCGGTATTCATCAGTCTCTAAATTTGCTATATATTTTTTTTAGACGTTGAATTTTAGTAGTTAATGCCGTAGCCTTCGTAGAAAAACTGTAAATCAGCGCACACGAAGCCTTAAAATATATTTTGTATGAAGATTATTGGAGATAGGTCTTGGTACCCAAACAAAACTTATCTTTTGTTGATTATCATATTACAAAACAAGCAACGTCAGACATAAGAAATACAGAAAGAAATATGTCCACATGATACCGAATAATAGGTGTCTAAATATAGCTCTGCCGGAATATTTCCAGTAACATCTTGTTGGACAAGAGATATAATGAAAGAACCCTTTCCTTCCAATATAGCGGAAAATCGAGGGCTCTCGCTGTAAGTGAAATTTCCTTGACGCCTGTCTTTGATACTTGATACGTTTGTGAATCTACCCAGATCCTTGTAGTATTTAAAAAGGAGTTTTTTTTAGAACATGATGAAAAATTTCTTGCCGTGGGCAGGACTTGAACCTGCGACCTTGTCATTCCGTGACAATTTTTCATCATGTTCTAATTTATTCACCGAGCATGGATAATGCTCAAATTCTAAGTAAAAATAGGAGCGCATCATCGTAAATCATGTTTCTAACCGAATGTTTAGACATGGTTGTCGGAATACTACTACTATTGTCCGATAGATGGAGTTGCGTAATATACCCTTTAAGTATGTATAATGCGATGAAGATTTTGACCAATTGTAAGAATTCTTTCACTGCTAGATAGATAAAAGTTAAAACTATGCAACTTTAAAAGATTATTAAATTCACTCCAGTAGTTTTTGATAAAACCTCAACCTTATTTAGGCCCCTGTCTTATCTATGTCTTCGACTGTACGCATACTCTTATTAGGAACTAGTTTGGCCTAGACTAAATTAGTTCGTCCTAAAATCGGGTTTGGCCGGTAAAAATAATAATAACTCATTTATTTGAAACAATAATGTACACTCTGTACTTAAATAACTATGCTGGTCACTGATTCTCAAACTAGGTCTAACCTGTAGCTTGAGAACCAGTAATTCCCGGTTATACAGCTAATATGCGTACGTACCTGTGTGTAAGTGTGTGTGTGTGTGTGGGGGGGGGGTTACTAGTGTGTACACAGGCGTACTTAAATTCGTTCTGGTTGAAGTCTTCTCTACGCTGAATGCTCTAAGACCACCAGTCGGTTTCGTATGAAGTTGATACGTTGGGAAAATAAACGAGATGGATTGCAACGCAATTGGGGGCGATGGCAGGCAATCAGTAGCAGCCTTTAAAGACAGGAAAAATTGTAGAAGAATAAATAAGGGCCAGATTTTCTTTAAATGAGTTACTATAGTTCAAGCTCGTTATCATATCGAATATCAGGTATACATGGCAGGGAAGAGGTGCATGTCGAAAAACAGCGCTGCACACCTCGGTGTCAGCTCAGCTGAAACATGCACCTTTTGCCACACCACTTAGCATAACTATATTACATTATAACTTACTACTTGATTGATTTTTTTTTGTAAGGTTGTGTAATTGGTGTATGGCAATAAACACATTTTCTATTCTATTCTATAGTCTCTTATTCATGGGATGAAAATTAGACGAAGTTTTCGGTTGGTCGGCGCCTGAGAACCATAACAAGTGAAATTTTAGTGGTTTTCCCGCGGCATAATGATTTGCCCTTAAGGGCCTTCCAAGAGCCAACTAGAGCCAATCTTGAAAAAATAATATAGTCCAATTTAATCAATTTTATTAAAAAAAGCTATTTATAAAATGTTTATTAGAATGAATACTCTTTTTCAATATACAATACATGGCATAATTGCGACAAGCTAAGTTGTAGTTCACAAAATGTGCCAAAAACGGCAGTTTTTCGCAATTATGCGAACTACAACTTACCGACATTGAATCACGTTATAAATAAGCATTTAAAAAATAATATTTATCGTAATAAACATTTTGTATAGCTTTTTTAATAAAATTTATTAAATATATTGGAAGATATTATTTTTTTAAGATTGGCGGCGCAAGTTGGCTCATGGAAGGCTCTTAAAAGTACTGATTGAATTATAGAGTTAAACTTGATAAATAATTATTATTTTCAACCCGAAAACTTTTTTTCATCCCATGAATAAGAGACTAATAATCTAAAAGTATGGCTGTGACCAAAGTCGACTCGTAATATTTTAATCTTTAATCGAAGCGAGCATATGTCGGAAAGCCCAGTGGACGACGGCCAGTCGGATGTCCAAGATACCGCTGGGGCGACGAGGTGCAGAAGGACCTGCGAGAGCTGCAGGCGCCCGACTGGCGTCAGACAGCGCAGGACAGGCTGCAGGGGAGCTCTTTGGTGTCGGAGGCCAAGATCCACTTTGGGTCATTGAACCAGCGGAGTAAGTAAGTAATTTACGTAAGGTGTGACGTACGTGGAAGCATTCCAAAGTGTGACCTAAGTCTACTGTGACCAAGGTGAAATAAGCTACAACAGACGTGGCCACGCCCTAAATTAATTAATAAATATCGATCGCCATTCTTGGTGTAAGTAATGGTATAGTTTGACAAACACTTTGTACTTTGTAGATCATTAAAATTATTCAAAGATTTTCGGTACACCAATAAATCCTAAACAAACAATCTTCGATCCCTCAAGGCCCGGGGGATCTGAGAGTAGCTGAGCCGACCGAAATAAATAATCGATCTTCCACGGCGTATTTTTGGTTTCGACTGCCTTGGGATATTAAATTTGTACTTCAATATACCTCAGACATTTGGGAAGTTACGTCATATTTTCTCGTCTTTAATATCACATTTGTGGCGTAAAGTATGCGTGCAAAACGTGGACTCTAACCTCCGGAATGGTGCACAGGTTGAAGGTACACTGCTATCAACTTAAGCTGAGAATTGCATTTGTGTGAGTGCACACCGATAGTGTAGATTGGCAATCGGCTTGTGGCGCGGCGCCAAACAACAAACACATACAAATAATTTTATTTGTATGTGTTTTACTAACTGTACTTTTGGCGATCACTCACACAAATGCAATTCTCAGCTTAAGTTGATAGCAGTGTAGCACAAAGAAGCATGGAACGCACGATGCTCGGTATATCCCTACGCGACAGAGTGAGACATGAGACCATCCGCCTACGGACCCGTGTCACCGACATCGGCAAACGAGTGGCAAAACTGAAATGAACCTCTGTGAAACAATAGTCGACGGAGTAAGTGCGTTATAATGTGGAGACCCCGGACGGGTAGAAAAAGCGTATGCAGACCACCGGCCAGATGGTCCGACGACATCAAGAGGGTTGCTGGCTCGGTGT
Source organism: Tachystola acroxantha (assembly GCA_963506565.1). Classification (NCBI taxonomy): domain Eukaryota; kingdom Metazoa; phylum Arthropoda; class Insecta; order Lepidoptera; family Oecophoridae; genus Tachystola; species Tachystola acroxantha. Next base: position 2,572,877 of record OY735876.1, on the reverse strand, counting down.
GGACCAGACAACTTTGGGATCGGGCCACATTGAGGATTCATGGAGAGGCATATGTCCAGAAGTGGGCTGCGGTACGCTGAGGATGAAGAAGAATACCACATTTGTACACACTACGTCTAAACTACGTCCTAGCAAAGTCCATTAATAATAATAAAAACATTTTGTTTTAATTTTTAAAATTGTTTAAGAACTGTTTAAAAACCATAATAGCGTATATTAACCATATTGCTTACTTACATAAGAAAATGAACATTTTTGCGAAATAGACAATATAAGAAAGGGACTTTTTGCGAAAATAACTTATATTAACAAATATATAAAATTAAACTATTTAAAAATACCTTAAAAACTAAACTAAAAATCTACCTAACTAAAAACATTCTAAAAAACAAATTGCGAAATAGAATTATGCGAAAAGGACATTTTGCGAACTTGTAATTTTTCACCTGAGCCTTTCAAGTGATATAAGTAGAAATTGCAATATAGATTCTAAAAAAATGTATTTATATTAATTAGATAAAACGGGAATTACCGTGTTAAACATTTATTTTTGATGTCTCGATATTTCGACAGCATTGCAGCCATCATGGTCAAGAGTATCTAATTAATATGTATACAAACCGTGAAAGTTTAAAAAGTGATAAATGTATTTATTTCCAAGAAGGAAATATACTATGAGTGCCGTCAATATACCCTGTGATAAATGATCTAGTTGGTACTAAGGGTTTAAAAATGCAATACCTAGACACCCCCTTGCGAGTTGGAGATCGATTCTAGAGCGCAAGACAGCGGAGGCACCTCCCGCTGTGCTATTGTGATACATCGATTGTGGTGGCATTACCCATTGTTGTACGTTACGTTACGTTATCTGCCCCTTATACAGGGTGTCCTATTCATTCGACAAATTAAACCTGGGGGTTGTACTCACGATATATATTAAATTGGTAAGATTTTTAGGAAATCAAAACTGCAAAAAAAAATGAACTAAGTACGTCACAAGTCACACAATGACCTTAGAAATGACCATTAGGTCAAATTCCAGTGAAAGAAATCTTTGCAAAAAATTATTATATTATTGTATTTTTAATCGTTACTACGATGCACATTAAATGATTTTTTATAAGTTTTTTTTCCTTTTTCACGCCACATATTATGCCAAAAGCAGTCGTTTTTTGCCTTTTTGTAGCCACAAGCCATTTTATAGTTATTTATTACAACACAACAAGAAGCTGCAGTGACACTGTTCATTCAAACGTCACCTCACCCACTTTTTGTCGCTGCGATGTGGTGTGTCTGTGGATACATGCTAAGGCAAAATTTGGACACCTCGCTTAATAATTAAAATACTATGCTGTAGAATTGATAATAGTGAAATAAAGTACGATTGGAATTGAAACACTTGTTAACAAGTGCAATGGAAACGCAGCAAACACCTGCCTGCATCAGGAAATTGGATCTGATGGTATCTCGGGCAGTGTTAAGTGAAAGCTGAACGCTTCTGTGCCCTGTTACCCTGGTACTTCGCTCTCGAGTTAACGAAGATAAAAAGTTATACTGCTGGTTTAAAAATTACATTTTGTTTGGTAAAATAGAGCTCTTCAATTCTCTGTTATCCTGGTACCTAATTAACAAATTTGTAAAAATAAATTTATTTTACGAGAAAATGAGAGATAAAATGTTGACCTAACCCCAAATAAACATTTTACCTAAAGTTAAAACAAAGTCTAGATTACAGCCTGACTACCTTATCCTATTAAAAGTTTTGAAATCTAATCTGTCTGGGTTGCCCACAATATACAACCTTAAAAGCTTTTGAGCCTTGGATAATTTTCTAATATCCATAATATGCCTCCTGTGAAAAAAGGGTTCAATTAAAAAAGGACAGCCGAATATTTTTAATATCAGTTTCACTACTACTAATAAAGTTCTGTAAAAAAAATCGAACTTGACATTTTTATCAGTCGAAGACAGAGATAATACAGGGGCCTCAATAAGGTTGAGATTTTGTCAAAAACTACTGGACCGAATTTAATAATTCTCTTACAGTACATAGTTTTAACTTTTATCAATCAAACAGTGAAAGAATTTTTGCAATAGGTCAAGTATTTTTTGAGAAAATCTTAACTTTAAAAACTCTCCTGTACTTAGGTACACCTTTCCCTGTGTTCCACCGTACGTGGTCTGAGTCTGCGCAGAATAAAGATGAGTGGAATGGTTGCGGGGGAGGCCTTGGTCCAGCAGTGGGACATTGCAGGCTATTAAATAAATAAATAATAATAAAATATGACGTAACCAAGTGTTCCAAAAGTTGAAAAAAAAAATATTGAATGTGTCTTTTTCCCACACATTTACTCGTATATAGTATAGGTAGGTACCACTAATAACCCATTAGAACACGTCCTGAATACAACATAATGACTTTCTAAATACAAAAAAAAACCACTCTATTTCATTGCAATTTAAAATATTCACTTATGACAATGCCAGATTCTGCCCCACCATCAACCGCATGATGAACAAGATAACGAATAAATGTAAAAATCCGTTTTTATGAAAATTACTGGTTTAAAATAATATTATACAAGTTGCGAGTCGAAAAAATAGTTTGATTAAGAATTCAGAAAATAGTATGAAATCGAAACGAATTATTCATTGTTTCACTCACGCAACACCTACTAATTGTGATTATGCTATTTAAAACCTGTAATAAGTTCCCAACAAAATGATAGACAGCTTCAATGGTCTCGTAGTTTTGTAGGTGGGGTAAAGCTCCATTGAAATGTGGCAATCTCATTTTTAATCTAATAATACCATGCCCTGAACATACCTACATAATTATAATGTAATCCATAAATAAATTTTCATATTATAATATTAAATCCCACAGACATAAAAGCGAGACCCAATGAGTAACAGTAACCTCGTTAATCTTCCGTGTCCATCGACGTTCCGTGGCCTTTTGAAATTCAATGATTTTACATTAATTAAATTAACGAATTAATGAAATATGAGGCTCGGGTCGGATCTGGCGTAGTCATCGAGCCTTGGGGCCAGGGGACCTCTGACTTGACTGTGACTGTGAGAATACTTTGGAAATAAATATTGGTTGTCATAGGTTGTATTCTATTCTATTTTTCAATTCAATTCAATTCAAATACACTTTATTGTACATAAAAGACACAAACAATTACAATACAGAAATACAAAACAATATGTACAATTTTGGCGGCCTTATCGCTAAAAGCGATTTCTTCCAGGCAACCACCTGTTGATGGAATTTAGCATAGTAAAGTGAAAGAGGTAGAGGTAGAAATACAAGAATAAAATGAAAAATAATTGAAAAACAAATGGTATTTACAAAGAGCAGGAGTATACATTATTATATTTATATAAATAATAATACAATAAATTACATACACTACATATACGACGTACATATACTACATACTAATTTGTCCTATCATAAATTTTTATTTGAATGGCTTCTACTGTTAAACTATTTGAAGAGCCTTCATAGAGCCAACTAGCGCCGCCAATCTTAAAAAAATAATATATTCCAATATAATCAATTTTATTAAAAAAGCTATTTACGAAATGTTTATTACGATAAATACTATTTTTAAAATTTTTATTTATAACGTGATTCAATGTCGGTAAGTTGTAGTTCGCATAATTGCGAAAAACGGCCGTTTTTGGCACATTTGTGAACTACAACTTAGCTTGTCGCAATTATGCCATGTATTGTATATTGAAAAATAGAATTCAATCTAATAAACATTTTGTAAATAGCTTTTTTAATAAAATTTATTAAATTGGACGATATTACTTTTTCAAGATTGGCGGCGCTAGTTGGCTCATGGAAGGAGAGATAATTTCGCCAATGTCAAGTTATTTAGAGTATTCATGGAAATAGAAAATTAAACAAATACTTAGATAAAAACGTAATCCGACATTTCAAAATGTTGGTGGATTTTAGAATAGATTGTAGAATAGGAAGAAAGATGTATGTCAAATGTACGCGAATGACAGTATGATGAATTTATTGATTTGTGCAAGATCTGAAGTTTCAAGCTTTTATCAAGAGTCCCACTATGAGCTCGGGAGTAAACGTGACTGTGGAGCTGCTTCGTCCAGAGTGATGACGCTACGGCGACTCTTCTGGATGAAGACAAAAAGGCGCAGATTTCCAGGATGATGATGCCAGTGACTCCTCTGGAGAAAGAGAAGACAATAATATCTTGAATAAATAATATTCTGTAACATGACGAACTGTCGAGCCAGCTTCTACCTCTTTCTGATATATTTTTATAATATCCTCTGCAGTTGGTTGTCTGGAAGAAATCGCTTTTAGCGATAAGACCGCCAAAATTGTACATGCTTCTCAATTATGTAATTAATACTGTATTATGGTGCAATAAAGTGTATTTATCTATCTTATAAAATGATGATCGTTTGTCTCAATTTATCTGCTTACCTATACTTGCTGTTTTAAAAGAGTGTTATATCCATGTTAGTACGGGGGCGCTCTGCAAAAAACTTACGTCATCAGACACCAAGATGGGACCTGATCCTGATCCTCATCCAGGATGAGGCAACCTAGTTTTTTTAAGTAGTCCTTGATGAGCTTCAACTAATGTGCAAGGTCACATGTTGGTACCCGATGACGTAAATTTTGCCCAAAAATCAACACTCATTTTGCCTCCTACACAAAACGCTCCAGGTTTAGCTCAGGCAACCCTATATAATTGAGAAGCTTATCCATCAGCGAACCACCCCATATGGGTCCCATCTTGGTGTCTGATGACGTAAGTTTTTTGCAGAGCGCCCCCGTACTATGTACAAGAATTGTAACGATTACGAGACCCAAATACATTATTCCATAGTCACCGAGGCCTGAGGCCTCGTCCCATGAGACTATCCTAACTTTGACTCCAATTTGACTACGGAAACTTTGAAAGAAAAGAAAGTTATGATTTTAATTCAAATTCTTATTTCCATTTCATATTATTTGAGAGTTAAAGTACATAAATTCTTTAGTATTCGCCAAAAGGAAAATGTATAGGTATATAGGCTGTGGTTTTATACAGTTAGTGATAATATACACACACAATACTGATGAAAAAATATATAAAAAAATTACATGCAAAAATCTACAAATTATAATATCTACGACGCGTCGCCTGTCGGCCGGGTCATTGACAGCGTCGGTCGGCCCGTGGGTCCGCTTTGTACGGTAACACTTTGGACCGTTCTTATTACCTGGCATTGTAAAGTTTAAAATAATGTAAGAGTAAGATTTAAATGTAACGGGCGCCCGTGTCTGCTTCGCGACACGTGTAACCTGGAGATATTATCGACATGGACGCTTGTCTTTAATACGGCACTCCTGTCCCTCGCTTCGTCTCTAAGCGCTCATCGTTGACAGAATTTTTCGCGTGCAAATGACATTGCTACATTTCAATGGAGCTTTGCCCCACCTACAAAACTACGAGACCATTGAAGCTGTACCTATCGTTTTGTTGGGGACTTATTACAGGTTTTATATAGCATAATCACAATCAGTAGGAGTTGCGAGAATAGTACAAAATGATAACAAAAACAATGAATAATTCGCTTCGATTTCATACTATTTTCAGAATTCTCAATTAAGCTGTAGGTATTTTCGACTCGTTTGATGTACAAAACTTTATTTTAACCCAATAATTTTAATAAAAAACATAGATATTTTTACATTTATTCGTTATCTTGTTCATCATACGGTTGATGGTGGGGAAGAATCTGGCATTGTCATTTGTAACGATTTCATGTCTATTGGGTAAGTGGTCCTGTGCTTTTCGTAGACTTAGTCAACGGAGTCTGACTGCATTAGGTGATGATAAAAATAATTCAGGAGTTTTGATTAAGCTCCAAGTTCTATTCAAGGTATATTTTCATTTTCAGTATATTGCAGCCAGTCGTGAGTTTAATACCATGCCTCCCATGGGGTATCAAACACTGGTTCCTATGGACATAGCACGTAAAATTGCTTTGGAAATGGATTGGTCCGTAATGCCAAAGTCAAAGTCAAATGACAATTCCAGATTCTGCCCCACTATCAACCGCATGATGTACAAGATAACGAATAAATGTAAAAAAAATCTTCGTTTTTTATTAAAATTATTGGTTTAAAATAAAGTTATGTACAAGTTGCGATTCGAAAAAAACAGCTTAATTAAGAATTCAGAAAATAGTAAGAAATCGGAGCGATTTATTCATTGTTTTTGTTATTCTTCTATAGGAATTGCGAGAGTAGTAGAAAATGATACTGATTATGATTATGCAATATTAATAAGTCCCCAAAAAATGATAGGTACAGCTTAAATGGTCACGTAGTTTTGTCGGTGGGGCAAAGCTCCAATGAAATGTGGCAATGTCTTTTCTTCGTGGGTGTACGTAATTATTTACGGTTACGTTCTACGGTTCAGTCCAGTTTTGCCGCCAGTTGGCTATTTAATTTTCAAAACATGACTGTTAGCGGGCTGGTTTAATGCCCGGCACATTTATAAATAATCCAAATAGTAGTTGGCTTTCTAATTAACTTATTTAGGACCATGATTTTTAATGTAAAAGCTTTGCTGGTGACGTTCCTTTATGAAAGGAAATTCGGAGCTTTTGTAATTAAAATGACAATGCCAGATTCTGCCCCGCCATCAACCGCAAGATGTACAAGATAACGAATAAATGTACTAATATCTCCGTTTTTTATTAAAATTATTGGTTTAAAATAAAGTTTTGTACAAGTTGCGATTCGAAAAAAACAGCTTAATTAAAAATTCAGAGAATAGTAAGAAATCGAAGCAATTTATTCATTGTTTTTGTTATTCTTCTATAGGAGTTGCGAGAGTAGTAGAAAATGATACTGATTATGATTATGCAATATGAAACCTGTAATAAGTCCCCAACAAAATGATAGGTACAGCTTAAATGGTCACGTAGTTTTGTAGGTGGCAAAGCTCCATTGAAATGTCTTTTTTGCGATTCAATTCGTGACTCGTGCAGAATTTCCATTACAGTATAAGCTTCTGACATAATATCCGTGTCTGAATGTCAACCGTCGATCTAAACTTGCCTCGCACAAGAATAGCAAGGGTTGCCAAGCAAATGGAAGTCTGACTCAACACGACATCCGGTCTGGGAATACGATACGATTTACATCTTCACATTACTGTACGCTATTCAGATTATAACTATTTATATGGAATTTGTGTGCAATAGAACAAACTGTCTGATGATGTAGTAGGCACCTGCACCAACAGTGAACTCTTTTAAAATCGCCTCGACATGTGGTTAAAATCACACATTATATAAATAAGCAATATGTGTAGTGAATCATATGAACATTAGACAACATAGACTGAACTTACCAACACTATGATATAGACACACCAGCATTGTGCTGCCTGTCTATGAAATGAATAATAATAATAAGAAAAGCTAAGTAAATAGTTAGACTTGGCTCACGAGATTACCGCCATGTGGGATGTGGACTCAACCATAATTGTTCCGATAGTCGTAACCGTGAACGGTTTAATAGCGAAGAGTCTCGACCAAAATCTTAAGAGACTCTCGCTAGACAGTTGGGTCAAGAGCCGGATGCAGAAGGCAGTGCTGCTGGACACGGCACGCATTGTGAGGAGGTTCCTCACCCTGGGATCCTAACCTCCGGCAGCTTGGACGCGCATGCATCCCGCTGCCGGCGGGTGGCTATTTTATATATTTATATATTTTTTAAATTTTGTTTTTGAAAAATATAAATATATTAAATAAGAGAGAAAAGAAATAAAGAGAATAATAATAAAATAACCCTTGTCGCCGTAGAAACACGATGAACCTGATATGCTATGAATAATCGGCGACAATTGGTTTTGTGTTCTACGACTCTACGAGTGATGTGACCAGTCCACTGCCACTTCAGACTGGAAGTGATAGTCTACTGTTTTTTTTTTTATTATTATTCTATATTTTATTTAGGGACCTTTATACACATGTATATGTCGGTCCCATCATATCCTAACCTAATTAACACACATACTTATTATCTAGCCTATCGCCCACCAGTTCATATAGCATTTTGGCCGCTCCCGAAGACGGTTCGGCCAAAATGCTATGAAGCTCCCCCATATTAGGTACATGTAATGATTCCCAGTTGGGACCATAACACTCGCCTTTTGGACTCGTTTCGAGCACATTCCATCAACAAATGTTGCACATCATCTACCACTCCACACGTGTCACAGTTAGGTGAGGATACTTTCTTCATTAGGAAAGCAAATTTGTTTGATGGAATGTGCCCAGAGCGAATCCTGTGAGCCAAAACTACATCCCGCCTTCTCAGCCGTGTGTGGACAAACCAAGGAATTTTTAGTGGTTCGCACTGCATTGTTTTATACCAAATGCCTTTCTCCTCGGAGCGTCTGTCAAAGTATTCTTTCCAGTATAGTCTACTGTTATATAAAAGTGTCTTATTTATTAACCCCTTACTTATCTCCTGGCAATTAATTCTGTTTCTGAATTATTCTCACTTCAGCCCGACTTTATCAAACAAGGAATTCTACTAAATTTGTTTTTGGGAAGATAAATTGTTTCCTTTGTCCGAGCAGCTGTTTATTTACGAATTTCAAGTGAATAAGAAAAATCTTAATGTTTTGGATTTTTCATTTTTTCTTGAGATAACTTACGTATCCGAACTTCCGAAGCTCGAATCAAGTGTCTTATTTTGTAAATAAATATGATCGTCTAATTACCTGTTGTGATGTAACACTGAAGGAATTGATTGATTGAATCTGTTCATCATTGTGAAAATAAAGTGTTCCGATCTAATAATGTGAATATAACCATGCAATAATCAGAGAACAGCTTAAAATGTTTGTAGGGTAGGGTGTAGATTTTGTTTACAAAATAAGACACTTGATTTGGGCTTCTGTATATAAGTACAGTCTAAGACAGAGATAAGTATACAGGGGGTCTCAATAAGGTTGAGATTTTCTTAAAAACTACTGGACTGATTTTAACAATTCTTTTACAGTTCCATATTTTTAACTTTTATCTATCTAAAAGTTAAATAATGTTTACAATTTAAGTAGTTTTGGAGCAAAATCTCAACCTTAAAAACTCTCTCTCGCCTGCCTTTAACGTTCACACTTAATCATATAAAATAGAGTATCTCCCAGACGTTTTTTGAATAACCAACAATACCTAATTTTATAGATCACTTGCTTCAATACGCCTGAGGTAACATTTTATTTTTAACGATTCCTCGATAATCTGTAATTCCTTACACGACTGTCGGTTCACTGGTCATGATTCGGTTCGCTTCATATAAGTTTGAAATTAGTACAGGAGTCCCATTACTAAATTTTATCTTACAAAAGTGCAAGAACGGTTTAAAGGGAAAATGTGAGATGGAAACTAAACACGCGTTTGACCTCAATCTCATCTAAGTGATGATGAGACCGATGATGAAACGCGCGGGCCCAGTAAATGACTATTCACTCTTGCCTTGAAGATTTATTTGTAAATAATTAAGGCATAAGATATCACAATCAAGGCTCAAATGAGAATTCCCTGTGATAAGGATCTACAGAAATGATCACAAATTACACCAAAATCGGTAAAAGTGATTATACCTAAGGTACGGTCGAACACAAAGAAAGGTGTACAGGAGAGTTTTTAAGGTTGAGATTTCTCAAAAACTACTTGACCGTTTGTAAAAATTATTTCACTGTTTGATAGATAAAAGTTAAAACTATGTATGTAACTGTAAAAGAAAAATTTCAATCGGTCCAGTAGTTCTTGAGAAAATATCAACCATATTGGGACCCCCTGTATAGTTACCTCTGTCCTCGACTGTACATGCACGTTTCCGTCTGGGAATCTAATCCAGATGCCTTGGCATATAAGGAAGCTGCACTATCTATTAGGCTATCAATATTTACAAATACTTTTAGAAGTAAGAAATTAAGATAATTTTAATCATCTGTCTATTTTTATATCCCACTCTGCTCAGGCCTTACATCGATGCAGATTACACAGGCTGACTTTTTTTCTAGTACATACATGTAGATTTATCACGATAATTTCCTTCACCGTTTTAAGAGCATTCTGTAATTGAGCCGGGGATCGAATCTGAGATCTTCATATCTCCATAAGCTATAACCACTGCGCCACTCTAGCCGAGCTAATCACGAGCCTAGGTATTTTGGAAGGCGATTATTTGCAGTCTGACTCCCGGTCTCACAGGTTTGAACTGACATACTCATACGTGGTCTGTATACTGAACACCTGTAGTTATATTTGAGGATTTTTCAAAGAAAAATGAACCAGAAATGAGGAAGTAATTGACTTTGTTTTTTCCCTTTCCTTACAAGTGCTCCGTTTTATTGTTTCTTTATTCTTGGCTCGGTATTATTATGTTTCAACAATATTGTGACATTGGTATTTATTTTATTGAATGTTATCTTGTAGGTATAATATAAATGTGAGTATTGCTATTTTTTTTTAACCATTAGTGTCGCCGCACACGGGCCACACGCGACAGCCACAAACGCCGCCACGAGAAGCAAGAAGCTTGTAGCGTGTGGCCGCCACTGGCGACAACCGTGTGCGGCGAGTCCATATAAAATGTATGAAAATTACAGGAAATATGCCAGTGGCGGCGTTTTGTGGCCGGTGGCCGGTGGCCCGTGTGCGGGAGCACTTAAACTCAGTCAGGTGGATAGGATAGTGGTATATCGTGGAAAGAGATTAAATAATAGCTCTTACATACCTCTGGTATCCTGGTACTCCGACCCAAATTTGTACTGTACTTTATTCGTAAAACGGGTGGAATCGCGACTATAATTAAACGATATTTTTGAGATAACTTTTCGGGTCGAAACGCGACGGGTCGAATCGCGACGGCTGGAAACGCAATCGGGTCGAATCACTATTGACCCGATGAATCGATATAAAAAGTTTTAATAAAAAAAAAATGTCGCACTGATTCGCCTTTTAAGTCTTGTAACCAACAAGGTTACTTAAAAGGCGAATCGTTGTTGAATAAAAAATTGAAAATATTACTAATTGACAGCTGTTTTTACAATCTGCAAGAGTTTTTTGAACATGATTTTGCAAATTAATTTATATGTTGACAATTTGAATTTTGAATTCAGTGGACAATTACTTATTTATTAGATTTATTTGTATTGAAATTGAATACCTATTGAATATGACTGACTGACTAAAAAAATTGAATTTTAATTGTTTAACTAAAGTTGGCACCCCCTTACAGAGTTTATGTGAGCACTACCTGTACTATCTAATAACCATGTTACCCTGAGATGTTACCACATAAAGCAATGAATTATGAATTACAAAACGATCAGCTGATCAGTAGGTACAGTCGACGACAGAGATAAGATACAGGGGGCCTCAATGAGGTCGAGATTTTCTCAAAAACTACTGGGCCGAAATTAATAATTATTTTACAGTTGCATAGTTCTAACTTTTATCTATCAAATAGTGAAAGAATTTTTGCAATAGGTCAAGTAGTTTTTGAGAAAATATCAACCTTAAAAACTCTCCTGGACACCTTTCTCTGTGTTCCACCGTACCTACCAAATGTATTAAATCGGTTTTAGATTCTAATAATGGTACAATAGTACCATAATTAGAATCAATAAATATATCGTGTTTTAATGTAAATGGTGATCATACAGTATTTGTATAGATAGTAAATCAGAAATGAGCACCAATGATTTTATTCAGAAACTTTTGAAATTATTCTATAATTAAACCAAAAAAGAATTTTTACTCGACTGTCAGAAAGATAAACGTAATGATTTTAGAATGTATGTAGTGAATTTAAGTCGGTTCGTTAGTCACTTTCTCAATTTATTAACCCTTTCCATCAGGCAGAGGTAGACCGAAGAGAACGTATGTCGGCCAAATTGGCGATGTCTTGAAAAAGGGCCAAGTACGGTCTGCTACATCCCGGCGAGCATGCATGAAGAGATTGCTGAATGTGGAGGAGGCAAAGGTTGTGTGCCAGGATCGCAGCAGATGAAAGTCCATCGTCTCTGCCTACCCCTAAATCAGGCGTGAGTTTATAAATAAAATAGATAAATTTTAACACGTTCATGGACAGTAGAAATTACGAAATGACAGTGAAAATTCTCAACTACTGTCATAACCGTGGGGGATTCTAAGTATGTGCGTGTCAAGACCGACAAAAATGTACCTACAACCTTTATTTTGACAGTACACATACCTATTTTCTACACAGAATGACAGTGGGACCGCTCCACAAAGAAAACCGCCTACGAACGCCGCGGGAGATGCCGTTGTGTCTTTTTAAATGCATCAAAATACTACGTCATACGCCGTACTGTCATTTTCCGAATACTCAAAGTAACGGCATATGCCGCCACTGTCCATGAACGTGTACAAGTCATATTCCATTTTCGAGTTATTTCTTGGTTTAATTCATTCAATTTTCCACAAATAAATGGCTCAGAACGACACAACATTATCTGAAATTGACAATCAATGAACTGAATTTAAATTTCATCGCATAAATTAAAGCCGATTTCTCTCTCGGAAGATGAAATTTTAAATTATTGATCAACGTGCTCCAATTTTGTGCTCAGTAATTTGAGACTTACGTCTTTTAGTGATGGGAAAATAGGGCAATTAAAATTCGAAACTTAAACCTTTTTTTAGAAAGTAGTTAATTAAAACCATTGTTGCCGATGCAACATCTTTTTAGTTTTTAGAATACGGATTGTACTTTAGTTTTATAAACATATTTTAAATGATATTACCACATTTCAATGGAGCTTTGCCCCACCTACAAAACTACGAGACCATTGAAGCTGTACCTATCATTTTATTGGGGACTTATTACAGGTCTTATATAGCATACTCACAATCAGTAGGAGTTTCGAGAGTAGTAGAAAATGATAACAAAAACAATGAATAATTCGCTTCCATTTCATACTATTTTCTGAATTCTTAATTAAGCTGTTTTTTCGACTCGCAACTTGTACAAAACTTTATTTTAAACCAGTAATGGGCAGAATCTAGCATTGTCATTAAATATTATCATTCTTACCAGCTTAAGATTAGTAATCACATCAAGATTCGCCATTTTGGTATCTCGCTCTTCCCAGTGAATATTGGTCCGAAACCAAGACCAATAATTCCCATCACTATAACCTACACTCTGTTGTTAATTTTGAAATTTTGAGCAGCTAACGTTTCTCGTTACGGTGAAAATAATTAATTCTTAATTGCAATTAAATTTTTGTTAGGGATTGGATCGCGCGAGAATAATGATGGCAATATTAATAGAAAATGCGTGAATTTTTGTACAATATTTCGTACATACAAAGGTGTTTGAAATTCTAAGGAGTTCATCTGTGATTTTGCATTTGAAATATATAACAAAGACGAGTGAATGAATTTGATGTATTTAAACATGATGAAAAATTTCTTGCCGTGGGCAGGACTTGAAGCTCTTACCAACTGAGCCATCATAGACCACGCCACGCCTACCGAAAATCTTCATCGTATTATACATACTTAAAGGGTATGTTACGCAACTCCATCTATCGGACAATAGCTGTAGTAGTATTCCGACAACAATGTCTAACATTCGGTTAGAAACATGATTTAACAATGACGCGCTCCTCTTTTTACTCAAAATTTGTTTTATACATAACAATTTTTTGTTTAAAAGACATTGCCACATTTCAATGGAGCTTTGCCCCACTTACAAAACTACGTGACCATTTAAGCTGTACCTATCATTTTGTTGGGGACTTTTTACAGGTTTCATATTGCATAATCATAATCAGTATCATTTTCTACTACTACTCCTATAGAATAATAACAAAAACAATGAATAAATCGCTTGGATTCCTTACTATTTTCTGAATTCTTAATTAAGCTGTTTTTTTCGACAAACTTTTTTCTTGAACAAAACTTTATTTTAAACCAATAATTTTAATAAAAAACGGAGATATTTTTACATTTATTCGTTATCTTGTACAACTTGCGGTTGATGGTGTGGCAGAATCTGGCATTGTCATTTGTTTTATGCATGCTCGGCGAACAAATTTTTATTTAAATTTATTCGCCGAGCTTGGAACAATGCATAAAACAAATTCTGAATGAATTTTATGCTTAACAAAAATACTAGATACCTACATTATTATTATTATTTGATATCAGGGTGTTGGTACAAGTCCAAGGGTCACTGCGACCTCAAAGGTCTATTGTGGCCACGCACCGAGTTCTTATATGTGGCTCCCAAGGCCAACGTCCTTCAGGAATCGTATGATGCACTTGGGTGAGAGAGTTTTAATATCCTCGAGTGGCATTATGTGTTCACCTAAGGCTCGGCTTCTGCTGTGAATGACTGCTCCACACTCACAGAGGATATGCATGGGGGTTTCGGCTTTACAGCAGAATATAGTTATTTATTGCTATTTATTACCTGACGATAATTTTTACAAATATGACTATATTTGACATAATACTACCTATAGTATTGTATAGTATTTTATTATGTAAAAATGAAATAAAGAAATCTAAATCTAATCTAATCTATAGCAGGCAGTGGTGTCGGACATGCCCATTCAGAAATCAGAAGTGTCGCGGCGACACGTCGTCTGCTGCTGCTGCGGTCGGCTACGGAATGGTACCTTAATAGTAATATTTGGTGCCATGTGTCGCGCTATTTCAATATGTCACATCCTGATCTCTCTGACTCAATATTGATCACGCTCGGTTAGTTTCTTTGTATGTGTATTATTGTATTATTATCACATTGAGATCTAGGTCGCACAGTGGCCCAACCACTGGACTGGAATGGTTTTGATATTTTCTTACATATGCGCTATACGAAAATCTAAATGATAAATGTCATCAATTAAAAACATGATTTCTAACTGCAATGTTAGACATGAATTTGAGTAATTGCACAATTACTGGATAGATGTCGCTACCGTCCCTCAGACGAGAATATGGAGACAAAATTCACGATCTGGATACGAATCACGATGGCTCTGTTGGAATAGAGCGTGCCACGGAATGGCGAGGTCCCGGGTTCGAATCCCGGTCGTGATGAAATTTTTTATCCATTTATCATTTGGAAACAATGGACTTGCGATACAGAGGTCCCAGGTTCGATTCCCAGTCAGGGCAGCCATATACCAATGAGTTTGTTGCGGAGCGAGCGGTTTATTAAAAAATAGATATATGAGTATAGTAATGGGTATATTTCACATAGATCAGATCATTTTTAAAATCCTTATCAATAGTAAAAATAGTAAAATCAACAATTTTCCATCTAATCCGTAAAAAAAGTGGCTTTTCTTTTTAAAACATTCTTATCCATTTTTAAACTTAGGCGGCCAACCACAAGATGCGGCCAAAAGAGACCGCATCGTAACAAGTTATCCTCGGTTTTTTCGACGGAAAAACTTACGTACATTTACCGAGTGCTCTCAAAATGGTGAAGGAAAACATCGTGAGAAAAAAAATATCTAAAAGCATGTGAAATCCGCCAATCCGCACTGAACCCGCGTGGTGGATAATAGCCCGAGCTCCCTTGTGTAAGGGAAGGTCTGTGCCCGAGCAGTGGGGCAATATAAATAGACTGATGATGATGATTATCTTATTGAAGTGGCATACATAAATGGGGTCCCAGGGCCTGTTTTATCACAGGCCAGATTGCGCTACAGGCCGCGACAGGCACTGTCGCGCCTCGCCGCGCCTTTGAACTTACCGAATCGGACGGGCTACAACAGGCCATCGCAGGCCTCATTGGACGCGACGGTTCCCATGGGCTGTGAGAAAGCAGGCCGTGGGACCCCAGCTTCGTAGGACAGTATTTCACCGGAGAAAATAATGTTTGGCATAATACCTACGTTGGATACAGGGTGTGACGTAAAGGGTATATGAAGCCGAAAGGAGGGTGTTCACTGTTCAGTATCGATAACTGAACAACTTTTATTCTACGACTTTTCGATTTTCGCGATTTTTTTTTTACTTTTCATATATTTCAGCTGTGGTCAGCTGATCGATTTGTATGAGGCATTAATATATTTTTATTTTTTATTCGAAAGACTTTTCGAGTAGAACAAAAGTTGTTCAGTTACCGATACTGAACATCTTCACTTCGGCTTCATATACCCTTTACGTTACACCCTGTATATAAACAGTGACGTCATAATGAATAATCCTGTAACCTCACCATCAATAGTCATAGTTGTTTTTCGAAAATTGTCCAGAGTAGCAGCTAAAAAAATTGCGGTAGGTACATATTGAAAAAAAAAAATACAATACTATGAAAAATCGCGGAACAGAAAACATACCAACATGTTTTCGTAAACGACTGGATATTAGAATTTTAGATTTAGATTTAGATTTAGATTTCTTTATTTCATTTTTACACAATAAAATACTATACAATAATATAAGTAGTACATTATGTCAAATATAGTCATATTTGTAAAAATGATCGTCAGGTAATAATAGAGTAAATAGCTTAGTCAAAATGAATACAAATTAATGTTAGGTATAACATTTAAAAAGTGTTATTAAATTAATATAATAACGAATAGAAACAATCTAAATTATACTTAAGTATGTCAAAAAGTTTATGGGATAAAATTCATTGAGTACTAATAATGGTCAAAACAAATAACAACTTATTAATAAAGATTTTGAGTCAATAGAAATAATCATAAATATTAACAATGTCAAGGAATAATAATATTAAAATTTCATGTCCATAAACTCTTTAATCGAATATAATTCTTTATCCAACAAAAGGTTTTTCAGCCGGCGACTAAATGTTTCGTCATTGGTTTCGTTTCTTAGATCAGAGGGTAGTTGTTCATAATACGTGGGACCGATTACGCGTGGGTTTTTAGTGGCCATTGCAGAGCGCCGCTGCACCGTCGCCAACCTGCCTACGTTACGAAGTCCACGTCCACCGCCCGTTCTACGATCAAAATTGGAAATATTTTGCCGCACATACATTATCACCTGGTATAGATACAATGAGTAAAGTGTCATTATATGATGCTTTTGGAAAACAGTTCTGCAAGTTTGCCTTGGCTTTAAACCCGAAAGTATTCTGATTGCTCGCTTCTGAAGAATAAATACACGGTCTGAGTCCGTGGAGTTACCCCACAGTATAACACCGTACGTCAATAACGAGTGAAAATATGCAAAATACGTTTGCCTCAGGACACTAACCGAAACCAAAGGACGCAGCTTACGCAGTGCATATGCAGCGCTGGTCAACCGGTCGCACAGAGACTCGACATGCAGTTTCCAGTTTAATGTGGAATCCAGAGTGAACCCCAGGAACCGGCATCGATCACACAATGGAACCGGACTGTTCACGTTGATCGGTCGAGGCACTGTCTTCCCGGCGAACAGCATCACATTTGATTTCGACATATTCAATATGAGACCATTGCACGAGAACCACTTCTTCAGCTGCTCACAGATACCATTTATTTTATCGTTTAGCTGTTCGTAAGAATGTGCGCACACGATTACTGTGGTGTCATCTGCAAAAATAACCATCAAGCCATCGGATACGTAGGTTGGTAGGTCATTTATGAACACTAGAAACATGGTATTTCCTAGGGCTGATCCTTGGGGGATACCCACCGTAACGTTGCCTGCTTCAGACCGAAACTTTCTACCTTGTATTTTAACTTCGACTGTTTGCTTCCTATTACATAAAAATGATTTTAGTAGATTATGAACATTGTTTCGAATACCGTATCTGTTAAGTTTCTCAAGGAGCAATTCATGTTCTATGACATCGAAGGCTTTCGAAAGGTCACAGAATATCCCTGCGGTTTTGTATTTGTTGTCGATCCCTGTCACAATTGAGTCTATAATCTGGTGTGCTGCAGCGGTCGTGGACTTGTTTTTCCGATAAGCGTACTGTCTATCGCTCAACATATCCCCATCCTCAAGATGCGTCATGATACTTGAAGATACCATTGATTCGACGATTTTTGACAAGTTTGGGACTATCGTTATCGGCCTATGGCTATCGACTTGATCTTTGTCTCCTTTGCCCTTGTAGACAGGGCACACCCGAGTGCTTTTCAGGACATCAGGATATACTCCTTTCGTAAACATCTCGTTCAATAACTTTACCAATATCTCTGAAACAACCGGCCACACGGACAGGAGTATGTTGAGCGATATATCATATATATCAAGTGTATTGGAAGACTTCATCATTGAGCTTAGTATTCGGTCAAGTTTATCACGTGTGACTAGCGGCAAAGAAAAATCGGGAATGGTAAACTCATTCGTCAATT
The DNA here is from genome assembly GCA_963506565.1 of Tachystola acroxantha. Taxonomy (NCBI): domain Eukaryota; kingdom Metazoa; phylum Arthropoda; class Insecta; order Lepidoptera; family Oecophoridae; genus Tachystola; species Tachystola acroxantha. Next base: position 2,554,500 of record OY735876.1, on the reverse strand, counting down.
TATTTAAATATTCGATAGCCTTTCCTCGATCCGTTTGTAAAGTGAACTTTGAGGTTACTGTTAAGAAATGATCATTAAAACAGTCGGCTACTTGATTCGTTGGGACGTCAGAACCTAGGTTATCTTTTATAGCAATGGTATTTGAACGATTTTTCGTTGCCACTTCATCATTGACTATGCGCCAAACTTCTTTTGACGGGTTTTTTGCGTTTGTTAACCGTTGTTCTATATGTGTTCGTCTATCTCGTAAGCTAGTAGACTTAATCAGATCGCCGTAATATTTTACGCATTCCAAAATAACGCTGTCTAATGGATACTGCCTCTTAATCTCACAAAAATCTTGAAACATTTTAATATAAGTACCTAACTCATCACTAACCCACGGGGTGTGATTTTTCTTTTTTATTAGTACTTTTTTAATTGGGAAATGAATATTTATGTATGATGTCAGAATATGTATTAATTTATTAAATTTTATGTTTATATCAATATTAATGTCATTTATAAAAGTCCAATCATAATTTGCAATGTCAAGGTAAAATAGTGCAATAGAATCTTTCGTGTATAGTCGACGCTCATCGTAACGGTTTGGTGTCGATGTTACGCGGTGTGTCGTCATGCTGAGCTCGAACAGCTGTGCGTTGTGGTCACTTATAGCAGTGTCTATCGGCGCGGCCGTGACGTCACCGGCGGCCGCGAGGCTACGCGGGACTACGCCACACTCCAAAGACGTACTACTATTGTCTTGAACGCGCGTAGGAAAATTAACGGTATTTTGCGAGTCAAAAGATTTTAATAGATCGTCAAATTTACTTTTAAGGCTGTTTTCCGTCATGTAATCCACATTTATGTCTCCGACTATAATAAACCTTTTGTTTTCGTCAGTCAGTTTACATAGTAACAATTCAAATACATTTAAAAATAATTTAAAGTCGCATAAACCAGTTCTATACATGCCGATTACAATTAATTCATGTTTCAATAGTTCAATAGCAGTAAGTTCACATTCATATTCGACGGCTAGGCTCTGCAGGTCATTTCTATGTTTATATTGCAGCCCGTCCTTAGCGAACAGCGCCACCCCGCCGTGCGCGATGCGCGGGCGGCAGTAACTACTCGCTAACTCGTAGCCGCTCAGTCGGACCCGCTTAATCTCATTCGAACGACACCAAGTCTCGGAACACGCTATCACATCAGGCGTATGCGTATTGACCAAAATATCCAATAAACCGGTCTTGCCTGTTATAGATCGAACATTTTGGTGCATAATCGTGATCTTCGTGTTGTTTGTTTGGATTTTACGAGACAGCGGTGTGTGAATACAATGATAATGTCCTAGTCGTTTTCTGTTCTGCTTTGCGGTTTTATCGAGTTTTTTGAAACGATAACATTGAATTTCCTTATTGAGACGCCTTCGGGCCAGTGTTTGTGTTCACGGACAGACTTCACAGCGGAAACTGGAACATCCAATTTGAACGAAGAATAGTTCCCCTTAGTAGACAGCTGCTCGCATTGGATGCTTTTAAGGCCCAGGTGTGACTGCAGATGGTCTGTGATGTCAGCTGATGTTGTGTCCTCGGAGAAGTTGAACAAATGCAGGCTGACAAACCGTGGAGGAGCAGCCCGCAGGCCCCCCGCGCGCAGCACACGGCCGGCCGGCGGAGCGCCGGGGCCGGCGGCGGCGGCGGCAGCGGAGGCGCTCGGCACTGGGCCAGCCGGCGGCGCCTTGGTTTCCCAACGACGAGGCTTGGGGTCGTGCACCTCTGCGGATACGAGGAGGGAGCAGCTCGAGGCCGTCAGTGTCCTACTCGCGTCATCTTTACAGTGATCGCTACTGTCATACAAAGTTATACCCTGTGGACCGGAGTCGTTAAGGTCTGTGTTCGAGACGCGTAGCTGGGCTGGTACCTTTGTGCAGTTCTTGTCGTCAGTGTTGGTGCCTGTGTCATGGATTGTATTTGTTTCATTTCGTTTTGGTGAGTGTTTTTTGTTTCGTACTTTATTTTTCATAGTCCGGTTAGTGGAGGTATTTTGGTTTTCATGAGTTATAGATTTGTAGATTTCATTTAACTTCTCGTTTTGTTGAGTTAAACACACTTGTTGCTTATCTATAATGTCGCAGCAATTGTCCAATTTGGTCTGCATTTCAGTTAATTTTCTCTCCAAATTCGAAATTACGTCCACTAACCTTTCGATGGTACTGGCTGTAGATCTTGTAGTTGGTGCCATTTCTTCTTACAACTTTTAGGTACACACAATCCACACACGATTAGGTATTAAATAAACACTTTATTGTATACTTAAATTGTTTATTAATATTAAAAATTTATAAAATACCAAAGAAGCTTGAATTTGGCGGTTAACTCCACCAGCGCCCTCTAGTAGTCAATTTAGTAGTAGATTTTGGAATACATTTTTTGTCTAAAAATCTACAAATATTTTTTCCCCTTCCCATTCCCTCAAATAATGTCGACGCATTGCTAGAGTGTACACGTATTTTTACGCTCAAATTCATATTCAGTAAGAATATAAGCCCATTTTAAAAGACAAATTACCCCTAGATTTAAGGCCAGTATAAAAAATAGGTGTCGTCTATTTTCCAATGATCTGCAACAACTCATAAAACCATTCAAATCGGAAAACAATTCTTTATCCATGGTGAATTTCTGTCTCAATTTTCTCACTATGAATTTGACCGAAATCATAATAAGTACAGTCGAAGACAGAGATAAATCGACAGGGGGTCTCAATAGGGTTGAGATTTAAACATTTTTTAAATAGCTTTTTTAATAAAATTGATTATATTGGAAGATATTATTTTTTTAAGATTGGCGGCGCTAGTTGGCTTTATGAAGGCTCTTACATCCTCAGATGGCGTTTCAAATATTAGGTCCCTGAAATTCAAATTAAAGGCCCACATATTTAATGGCATTGTTATATCGGCCTAATTATGTTATTTCAACCGTTTCTTCGTTCCAATTTTCCCCATGTAACACATGCTATTTTCAATGGAGACCCATGTCACTTAGTCAATAGGGGTGGGATAGAGTTCATTGTCGTGCCTAGTATATTATTTAATTATATCGTTAATTTTTCAAAAATAACGGTGATATTTGAGAGCATAAAGATGAATTCAGGATTTAGGATTCGTAAATGTGAATTCTTAACTTAAATAGGTAGGTTTTTATCTCAACCTGTAAACTTAAGCTAATTAACATGTACTTACTAAGTTAGGTTTACTTTTAGATTCCCATATGAATAAATAATTATTTAGCCTTAATAATTGCCATAATATTTACTTTGAAAATTACTAATTATACTTTTACAGTCGACAGTACATCAACCTACATGATACAATTGGAATCTAAGGTGTTTTTCCACCTCATGGTTTAATAAAACGTAATTAAGGATGCTTAAGGTTCAGATTTTTCTATTTTCTTAGTAAATGCGAAGGCTGATCAAGTTAAGAGATTGTCAGGCATATCGTGGCCATTGCCTTGAGACGGGCTGAGAAAAAAAAATTGACGAATAAGTTTGGTTGACAGTTCGATGAGGGATAATCAAACAAATCAAACCTTCAGTATTGAATTAAATAACATGATTAAGAAGAAGAAACAGTTACAACAATTATTTATTTGTCGTTACATCTGATACCGCGGGTTCTCTTGAAAATGTTGGGAAACGACGGTTGCGAAATTATTTGATAATTTTCCTTTTAATGTCTACAGTGATTATTTTGTGTTTAATATCACGTTAAATTATTCAGAAAATATTCGCGAATGACAGTATGGTGAAGTTGTTGGATAATTCATGCAAGATCTGAAGTTTCAAGCAATTATCAAGAGTCCCACTACGCGTTCGGGAGTGAACGAGACTGTCGATCTGCTTCGTTCAGAGTGATGACACCACGGCGACTCCTCTGGAGAAAGAGAAGACAATTATATCTTGAATATTCTGTACATGACATTGGCAAATGACGAGCTGTCGAGTCCATCAATAAAATAAATAAAAATCTTATACCGCGTAACTGTTACGCTGTAACAGATACAGGCGCATCTCTATTGCCCATTATACGGGCTGATGTTTTCTATGGCGTTCCCTGATTCGCTGGCGTGACGTACGTGGATGGAATTCTGCACGTGCCGACATTGGGTGACGTTTTTGTTATTTCGGGTACACGGGTAAGGAACGTGACTGTCAGGTGCGTTGCTCCTTTTGTTCTATTATCTGCATTGATTAGGGCGCTTTGTCTTACGGAAAAGGTTTGAATGGTGAAAAGAATATTCTATCACACATTGAACGAAGCAAGGGAAGAAATTACAGCAGGTGGTACTTGGCTCGCACAGCGTCCGAGTGGCTCAAGGCCCGGACGGGGAGGAGGAAGGTGATGGATGAATGGATGATGAATTGTGGGCTATTACAGCCCGCAATGGGGAGTGCTCGGGGCGCCAGTCGGGTCGCGGATGTATCGCAGTCCCCGTGGCTCGGCAACAATGGCACGAGGTGAAACACCCCGGGAAGTTTAGTCGGTATTCCGCCCCTTCAGGGCGGCGAGCCCGACATAATCAACATTCTCCCTCGGGCGTGCTGGTACAAGTAAACGTGTTTTACCTGGGACAAAAAATATGGTAATTGGCAACACCTTGGCGTGTTGTCAGCGGTTCTGACGTCATACGTCCAATTTAGTCACCGCTAGCTTCACATTTTTATTTAGGTGTTTGTTGGTTTAGCTCACAGAGCACCCCCACTAGAGTCCGCATATGAGGGCCCCCGCTGCTGCCAAGCATAATAGTTAGTACTACTATAATAGCGCCACGCCTCAAAACATCGTTTCATTCGCTTATTGAACGTCCTCATGAGTTTGTGAGTGAAAATGAGGTAAAAAAACTATCTAAATATGTCTTACTGTGCGGTAAAATTATGTGGAAAGTCTTGTAGAACATCGAATCTTCAAAAGGATGGTATTTCCTTTCATCGGTCAGTTGAATTTCCATATAAAAAGATTAAAATAATAAAATAAATTTTGCTGCATAATGTGTACCATTTCAGGTGAGCACGTTGATGTCTTTTTTACGAATCTCTTTCTTTCATGTGTTAATTCATATTTAGACATCCCGCTTTCTCCCCGGCACGTGTAAGTTAGTGCTTTCAGTCACCCGTTCGGGATTTGTCGATGTCGATGTTGTTAGCATATTCAAAGGAGATTGATCAAACCAGGCCCACCCTTTATAGAAGTATACTGTTATTAATTTAATATTCATATTTTTCTACCTCCTGTTAGATCGAAATATTATTCGGAATACATTTAATTTATATATCAATGTTCTTGGAGTTCAGTCAACTTCAGTAACGTTGCCTATGATTTCCCAACCAACGTTGGAGACAACATTTATGTCTAAGGTATGTTGCTTGAGCATAACTATAAACTTTGATAATTTTATGTCCTTCAAATTAAGATTAACATGTAACTATTACACTTTTACAGAACTTTATTGAAGATGAACAGTATTCAAAACATGCCGTAGTACCGCCAAGAACAAACCCAGCATCTTCTGAACATTTCACGCTGCCAGAACCACAAAAATTCCCCGAGATAATACAACCGGATACCAGTATTGATTTACTAAATTTGCCAACTCATTGGAATACTCCACGTAAAATGCGACTTAGGAAAAACAAAGCTTCGGTGCATTCATTTGTGCAATTGAATTTAATAAAAACAAGTGGTACTTACAGAAAAGTACGTTGATTCGAAGGAACATATTCAACTTTTTATTTTGATTTCATCAAATGTTAAGGTAAATTCAACTTTGCATTGACTAGCCTTGTGTTTAAGAGCAATAAACGCGGTAGAAAAATATGGGATTAATATTGTCTCAATAACAGGACAGCAAGGGTGGGCCTTAAAGGTATGGGCTCCTTTGAGATTTACCTGTTTTAAGCTTATTTATTTTTATGTTCCCACTGATTGGGCACAGACTTTCCCTCTCATCGAGGGAGCTCGCACCACGGTCCACCACGCGGGTCCAGTGCCGATTGGCGGATTACACATGCCTTAGATATTTTTTTTCTACGGCATGAAGGTTTCATTGCGATGTTTTCCTTCACCGTTTTGAGAACATTCGGTAAATGTACGTAAGTTTTTCGGTCGAAAAAAACCGAGTATAACTCATTAGAACATGGCTGCCCTGGCTGGGAATCGAACCGGGACCTCCGTATTGCAAGTCCAGTGGCTCAACCACTGCGCCACCGAGCTCTCTCTATCTATAAGCTATCAAGTATCAGTATTATTTAATTTAATAAAACTAATTTATTTCTTTACAATTTGCGCTGTTTTATTTATTAATGTTTAGTATCACATAGTAGTAGACATTTGATGTCACATCAAATTCCGCAATATGACTCATCCTAACAATTTTCTAAATTCAAGTACAAAATAGCTTATCGACAGAAAATGTCGATAATCGATACATCCTATATTATTATCCCATCCTTGCGCTGCATTCGTTCTGCGCTTACGACGTGCGACGACCTTGAATTGGCCAATCAGGATGTGGCTTGTCCCGCCCCGCACCTCGTTCCTGTGGCGATTTCGTTTTCAAACAAAAATTTGTTAATGCGGACTCTAGTGGGGGTGCTCTGTGGTTTAGCTACAATAAATCTGACATATTGTCTCTATTTCGTCATAATAAAGGCCGCCAAAATTGTACATATTGTTTTGTATTTCTGTATTGTAATTGTTTGTGTCTTTTATGTACAATAAAGTGTATTTGAATTTGAATTGAATAAAATGTTATAAAAAACTGCCGCAGGTGGAAATTGAGCCTTAGACCAACATGCGTCCAATTTAGTCACCGCTTGCTTTACATTTTTATTTAAATGTCAGAGGTGGCGTATTATAGCTTCAGTAGGCTACAATATATGACATACATAATCTAAGACACATTTTCTCTGTTTCGTAATAATTATAAAGTTTGTTCAAATATTATCTTTGTGTAAAGACCTGAGGATTTGTTATTCTTCAGCCGCAGTATAATAGCCTTCCGTACTTCCTCAAAACATGGTAGTTCGACGTCCACCGTTCATATTTGCGTATTTGTCATAATTGCCATGTATGGTTGGTATTCTTGACAAAATATTCGTCTTATTTGTATGTACGTCAAGTACGTACTGTTGTCCGATAGATGGAATTGCGTAACATACCCTTTAAGTATGTATAAAGCGATGAAGATTTTCGGTGGGCGTGGCGTGCCTTGTGGTGGCTCAGTTGGTAAGAGCGTGTCACGGAATGACAAGGTCGCAGGTTCAAGTCCTGCCCACGGCAAGAATTTATTCATCATGTTCTAATTTATTCACCGAGCATGGATAATGCGTAATTCAAATTCTGAGTAAAATTCGTAGTTGCAAATGTTGAGGTATTTTATCAGACAGCCAAGTTCCAGAAAATTAGACCCCGAAATCTCTTTAGCGAGAAACTTTCACCATTGTCAGCATAAACAGAAACGTCCACTAAATCTTAGGAGCGAACAATTCCCATTCCGAGCAGCCCGAGGCGACAGGTCGGCCCTGACAAATGCAGGGATAACGTGCCCACGTGAGATTTACACATCCTGTATATGTAATAGTGCAAGGAAATACATCTGTAATATAAGTGAACAGCTATTTTGGAATGTAATATCGAGTTTTCTACTTTAAATGACAATGCCAGATTCTGACCCACCATCAACCGCAAGTTGTACAAGATAACACGAATAAATGTAAAAATATCTCCGTTTTTTATTAAAATTATTGGTTTAAAATAAAGTTGCGATTGGAAAAAAAACAGCTTAATTAAGAATTCAGAAAATAGTAAGAAATCGAAGCAATTTATTCAATGTTTTTGTTATTCTTCTATAGGAGTTGCGAGAGTAGTAGAAAATGATACTGATTATGATTATGCAATATGAAACCTGTAATAAGTCCCCAACAAAATGATAGGTACAGCTTAAATGGTCACGTAGTTTTGTAGGTGGGGCAAAGCTCCATTGAAATGTGGCAATGTCTTTTTCGTAATTTATGAAAGAAACCGAAGGGGATGTTCAGTATCGGTAACTGAATCTTTTGTTCTACAAGTTATCGATTTTCGTGATTTTATTTTTTGACTTTTGTATGAGGCATTAATATATTTTTTTTATTTTTTAATCAAAAAGAGTACCCCTTTCCATTACACCCTGTGTAATAGGAACTAAGTTTCATATTTCAACAGCGATTGCGGTTGGTCCTTGCCTGCTACGTGGAAGCCCGTACTTAGGGCCGTATCCGATGGTAGGAGTGTGAGTGAATGCAGAGTAGATACTGCGTGACGGGACCTAATGTGAGTGGCGGTAACTCCCCGACAAGTGAGATCGATCAACGAATCCAGCTACAGCCATCGAACGCACCGTCGTCGGTGGGACAAGTTATGTCGGAACGCGCTGAGGGCGCTGCGGGCGGGCGATCCGTAGTGCGCGAAGAAACGTCACCGGCGCGCTCACCTTGAAAAAGACCGTCGAAATCGGTCAAAACTGTCGGTCTAATTGCCGACTTCAACAATATAAGTGAGTGATATCCGTTTATCTATAATAATTTAATAGTAATGGCTCACTATAGTTTTAATTCTAAAAATGGAACTAAGTTGTGATGCTTTTTGTTTTATTATCAGAGAAATAGACGAAATTAATTACGAAAATAAAAATAGAGCAATTTTGGCTTCCTCTCCGTCCTTAAAGCCACCAATATGAGAGTCTCGTTAAATAAACCGTCCGGGATGGGCACATCGGGCGAGCAATACTCTATGAGAGTTGAGCAAACATGCCTACGTACGTTAGGTTACTCGGTCGCTGTCTCCGAATATTGATCGCGGACTCGGATCTAATCGGCGAAGCCTTTATCTATACCATCCACACCGTCAGTCTTTTTATATTGCCTCACTAGGCGATTTTTTGAAATCTATATACATATAATAAGACTGTAAAAAAGTTGTGTCTGTACATTGGATATTTTTTGAAAAGAATAATTGTAATGTGTTTTATGAATGAATGAATCATTTATTTGTCAGATTTCTGGTTACAAATTAGGTGTTTTATAAATATAATAGTATCACAAAAATCTGCCATTTCTGGCGTACAAATATTAAATTTTCATTTTAAATTGTCACTATGTTTGCTTTTAAAATAATTCTAATTTTATACATTATTAATCATCATATTATAATTACCAACTTCAACAATATAATTGAGTGATATCCATTTTATATAATAATCATTATAGTCAATACAAAGTTAAAATGTACACCCAACATCGATACTATGGTTCTTTGTAATTTAAATATTCTTTTACGGAATAGAAGCATTTACTCAACAGCCATCTATACAATTTTGTTTTAAGGAAGTTTAGCGGGACGTCTGTGATCTCGTCTGGTAGTTCTGGTTTAGGATCGATACTGATGCCAAAACACTAATTTTTAGAATTTTTGTCTGTTTGTCTGTGACTTTGTGCAAGTATTGCGCCATTACTAATGAGGATTTTGATGGGAGTTTCACTAGGAGATAGCTGAAATATTCGGACAGCTCATAGGCTATAAGCCATGGCGGTATGTGATGTGGAAACAAGGATCCAGAGAGAAAGATCTGCCTCCTGATCTCCTCCATCCTCTCCATCCTCCTCCTCTACGCAAACGAAGTTGCGGGGTACACTAGTACCTGCTATATTTCTAAAAGGTACCTTTTTCCTTTCTATTTTTACGGTCACCACGATGACCATTTACTAGCTGCTGGTCTGTCTATCGTCTCTTATTAAACTATAAAAATATCCTGTCTGATTTTTCCTTACTCTTCAAAGATGGGTTCAATTCAATTAATAGGGAATGTCAGTCACACCCTCTAACAAAGGAAGTGGGCGAGATATGAGAGGTTAATTAATTTATAGAGCTAAGTATTGGCGGTCTTCTACTTTGTAAGTGCTAGTACGGACTACAACAGATCAATGGTAACGCTTGCAGTACGAATTCAACTCTTACGACGCAGATAATTAGAACGGTACAAAGTGTTACACTTGATGTGCTTTGGGTTGTACATACCCAAAGGAAAGTTTAATTTAATATAACTTTAGTTAGAAAAAAATGATCTTATAAACCTAAGGGTTCCTTTAAAAAAAATGAGTATTCCATAAATCAACCCACGTAATCATGCTAAAGAATTAGATTTTCGATGTTCTAATTAATCAAAGTGATTCGTTTATTTTTGAATAAAACGAACTTAGTATTGAGTTTGTATGCAAGTAAGACGCAACGTCACTGCTTACTAACTGATATCTGATTTTCAAATGCTTATAACTACATAATCTTTTAATTAAATTATCGAAAATAAATAAATTTTCTATATTTGCCAACTACGCTATTCGATCGTAAACCGGAGCCCAAATCAAGTGTCTTATTTTGTAAACAAAAACTACCCTACCCTACTAACATTTTAAGCTGTGATTATTGCATAGCTATTTTCACGGTATTATATCGTATTACTTTATTTTCGCAATGGTGAACGAGTTCGATCAATCAGTTCCTTCAGTGTTACATCACAACAGGTAATTAGTCGATCATATTTGTTTACAAAATAAGACACTTGATTTGGGCTGCGGTATAGTTGACAAGTATTAAGTTTCAGTCTTCGCAAGTGGATTTAAAGACATCCTAAGTCCTGTCGCTAAGACAACACATTTAGGAGACAACAATATTGTTGTTTCGAAGACACTAATCCGAGTAACGGCGGAGCTAACACGGACCTAAGCTAACACACGTGTTTGCGGTCCGTCTTACGCGTCCAGTGAGAAATGCCACTTACGTACACTTGAAACTGTTACTTTACTATTTATTTTGATAACATCACTTTTGTAAGAATAATAATAGTTAGAACTCAAGAAACTGGACGCTATCTTTAGGTACAAAGCGCGGTTCCACTATGACAAGCGTAGTACTCGTACGTAACAACAAAAGACATATCATTTTCTACTACTCTCGCAACTCCTATAGAAGAATAACAAAAACAATGAATTCTTAATTAAGCTGTTATTTCGAATCGCAACTTGTACAAAACTTTATTGTAAACCAATAATTTTAATAAAGAAACGGAGACATTTCTACATTTATTCGTTATCTTGTACAACTTGCGGTTGCTGGTGGGGCAGAATCTGGCATTGTCATTTTATTACTTATAAAAGTGGATTTTTGCATAGATAATTAAGATAAGAGTAGCTTTTTTAAGGTAACATAATGTTATTATTTTAAAATACCCCTCAGTCGCTCGTCGTTCATCAAAACCATCCTTGTAATTATATCTCAGCAAATCGGAGCTGGCAGTGGTCCGACCGCCGGCGATGAGCGAGAGCTATCAACCATAAAACGAGTGGGCGAGCAGCGAGTATAGTTTTGTAGCTCGGCTATCAGCGAGTGGCGCTGAGCGATGGGCGATTACTCGCTTCACTCGCCCACTCGCCAGTGTAGCTCAGCGAGTGTCGCTGAGCGACGGGCGATTACTCGCTTCCCTCGCCCACTCGCCAGTGTAGCTCAGCGAGTGTCGCTGAGCGACGGGCGATTACTCGCTTCACTTCCCAGTGTAGCTCAGCGAGTGGGCGAATATCGCCGGGCGAGAGTCGCCGAGCGAGTACTCGCCGGCGGTGTGAACAGTCGGCGATGAACTATTAATATATGCGTCTCTTTTGTTTACACGGAATGTAGTATCTTTTGTACGTTTCTTGGGCGAGAAAATAGCCGGGATGTACTCGCTGGCTGTAGGACAACTGCCTAAAGGCTAAGATATCAATTGTACATAACATTATGATGTTTCCTAGTATTATGCAGAGGAAGCAACATTTGCTAAATCCCCATATAAATATTTAGCATCCCATGACTCCGGATTTCAGTAATGGCTTTGTTTTGCCATAGCATAAGCAGGCCATAAAAGCGCTCGGCGAAAATTACGATACCAGTTTGACCGTTCTGGACATAGATTAAGTTGGCAATGATGGCGGACATTTGTGCCTATTTGTATCAATTTTTGGAGGTCACGAACGGGTAAACGTAGCGTGGGATGTGCCCCGGCTAGATGGAGGGATGAGTTGCGCAAGATGGCTAGCAGAGACTGGATGCAGAGGGCCGAGAGTAGGGTTGAGTGGCGTGCTTTAGGAGAGGCTTACGTCCAGCAGTGGACTGATACGGACTGATGATGATGATGTATCAATTTTTAATTCTGAAGTCTGTTAGTATGGACAAATAGATTTCAGAGTATTTATTGCAAGTGTCTAAATATCATTTTGTGTTGTTCGAAGCAATTTCGAAGAATTTTCTAAGAAAAATCATCATCGCTCTACAAAAAACTATGAAATACTTATTTTGTGTTTATTTTTTAATTTGTGTTTTTTTAAGTTCTGTCTGAATAAATGTATTTTCTTCCTTTCCCTTTTTATTAAATTAGATAATTGTGCCACGTGCAATGATTCCATAGTGCACACGCTAATTTTAAATGTCGCTGATCGAGGCATACCCCTTACTCTTAGGGCGGACGCACAACGCCACGGCGCGGCGTCTCCGCCGAGCGCACGTCAGCGCCCGTGTACCGCGCCTGTGGACGGTGGCGTCCGACATCGTGCACCGGTAGACGGTTCCGGCCTACGCCGTGACACGCCGCGCCATGCGACGGCACGACGCCGCGCCGTAGCGTTGTACATCGGCCCTTACGCGATGTAGCATATGAGTGACTAAACTTGGAAGTCACGACACAATCACACTTTGCGTTTTCACTCATAACTCATTTATTCAGATCTTAGGAACACTAGGTACACTTGATCACGTCAATCAACAATATCTCAGAGAAATTTTCAACAATATAAAAAACAAACTTATGTTCGACAATCTGTTGGCAAAGAGCAGACCGGTTACATTACAATAGATATCGTATTCACACTACCCGTTTCACTACAGAATTGCAGCTATTTATTATAATTATTAATTGTATTAAATTAAACTAATAATGCGGCCATGGTAAACGTGGGGCAGGGGGTGCGAAGAATCTCTGGGTAAGATCCGGCTGTCAAACAAAACTGAATCTGTGCAACATCAGGACACTGAGCACGCAAGAGAAATTGGAAGACATCAAGAGGGTTGCTGGCTCGGTGTGGACCATGTAACATCCCCCCCCTGGGGTTTTTTAAAATATTAAGATATAAATGGAAGTAACATACATCCATAAATTCGAACATCCATAAAAGGACATACATACATAAACTCATAAACTATCATGACCGTGATAGCTGTGCTGGCTGTGATCGTCAAGGGCGGACCCATACGTTGTGTTGAAGATGTAGTAACCTAAGATTCTTTGATAGAGGTATGAGCGGGCTCGATCCCTACTGGACATAAGATAACACCTGAACGTTATGAAAGAAGCTGGCCCTACTTCAAGAAACCACCAATGCGACTTACCAACGCACTAAATGAATAACTTGACCGAGCGGTACAGCCTTTTCGCTATATTCGCGGTACCGAGTGGACTTTACCAGGTCCTCCTGAAGCGGGAGTTTTCTTTTGGCGTAAAGGGCCGGGGATTGACTGAAATACAGGGAGGAGAACAAAAGCAAAGGCATATAAAATTGCCAACTTGTCTAAATGATCCACTGCCACCGAATGTCAGTCTCAACCCGTACTACGCTTGGTATTGTATCTAAATAGACTACGCGATGCCACCATAAACCATTAATACCAGGGGTCGTGAGTCCCTAGTATAGATGGTCTAATAAGGCTCATATTGGTACTTTCTCACTGCTGTGTGTGTGTATCCCTATCTGTGTATAGTGTAGGGAAAATTTGCGAGCTGCGTGTAGAGTATAGAGATAGTCCCAGAATACCGCATTCCCTAGACTATCTCCTGTTCACATTATTAGCATCGGTTAGCAACGATACCATGGAGTTACAAACGGGCAGGCTGTGGACCCGCTGGTTAAATAACTCTATGTCCAAACTAACTTCCACCAATAATGCTTCGAAAGCGTGTGTGAGACGGAGCGCCAATATGTAGAGAAATATATTTACTTAGGTAATTTACAACACCAAACTGTATAGGCTTTAACCAACACCGACAACAACTTCTCACTTAGAGGAATAATTAACGTTAAAGAGATAAATAGAGAATTGACATTACACTGATAAAACAAAACAATCGAAGATTCTAAAACCAAAGCTATTTATTGAATTAGATTGTTATAGCCAGGCATGTATTACAAAGAGAGACATAAAAGGCAAAGCCTTATTATATGATGATTTGATAATGATAAGTGCATATAAGCACTAATGACTCTAGGTTCTGGTTTACAAAAGGGGATCTGCTGAGAGAAACCAGTAAAGAACTCAGCAGCCTACTGCAAAACCTGCCTAGCCTAATCTAATCTTCCTCCTCAGACGGAGGATAATATGAAAACCATTTATATTCCTCAGATGGAACATAAATTAAAAATCGAATAATATTTGCGAACGTAGATTAATAATATGACGTAAATTCATTTTCATACAGCTTCCCAAAACCATAATAATTCCCAATGGAACACCAAGGAGCATACGGTGACTCCCAGTACTCAGGATGAACTTAAATCTAATATTTTTCCGAAGGAATACCAAAGAGCATTCAAGGACACTCGGCGTTAACGCATCAGATGATTATAATATTTTACCATGGGAACACCAAAAGAGCATACAAGGACACTCGGTGTTAACGCAACAAATGATTATAATATTTTACCGTGGGAACACCAAAAGAGCATACAAGGACACTCGGTGTTAACGCATGACGTAATTGTAATATTTTACCGTGGGAACACCAAAAGAGCATACAAGGACACTCGGTGTTAACGCATCAAATGATTATAATATTTTACCGTGGGAACACCAAAAGAGCATACAAGGACACTCGGTGTTAACGTAACATAGGTAGTCCAAATAAACCTGTCTAGAAAGATCTAGGCCATAGGCTCGTAATATTCATGTAAAATTCGATGATTGGTTAAGGTTCAAAGCTAAATAGTTAAGGTGGAGATAAACATAAAACATCGTAGTCAAAAATAAAACAAAGTAAAATAGAAAGCAGCAAAAGTATGTTCATAATAGGTGAAAATAAACTGCTTACTTAATTTTATAATAATCGTTTCGATATCAAATTCGATATTTTTGCACCTATTTTTCCCATACAGATGACTAAATTGGATCTAAGACGATTCTAATAGACAACTACTAGAGGCATAAGATTATAGTTTAGGAAACCTAGGTTAGATCCAATAAAGCCTAGCAAATAAAGTACCAACCCCAGGTAAGGAGGACTCTAGCAAAAACCAAACAAAAACAATCACTTCACTTCACTATACGTTAATAGGTCTCTGCATCACCAATCAGTTCTGGTAGAAAATGTAATCTAGCTTAGTCTTTGACTACTGCAACCAGTCTATGTAATAAAACACTCTCACTGACTCTATCTTTAAAATCTAATGTGATAAGTCCTCCTCATACTTCCCAGGAGCCTCGACTGCCCACGTTGTAAAAAGAAGCGAAGCATAAGCATGCAAAAATAAATCATTTCTCCGATTGTAATTATAATCTAATTATCAATCAATAATAGAAATGATTTACCTATAAAATAGAGTCCTTGAATTTCATGAAAGTTTTAATAATGTACCTCTCATTACATGATATGATTAAATGTTACTTAAAGAAAATGTAAAATCTACCAGAGCTTATTTTTCCAAAGACTCTACTGTAGCAAGTAAACCCTACCTTCTGCCACTCGTACCAAAGGCTATAAATAAATAAAATTAGCAAGCACTTAAAATCCAAACTTGTAATTATTTTATAAACACCGAGACATCTAGTTTATTTTATAGTCGGAGTCTAAACTGTTAATTAGATCTCAGCAAGATCTAATATAAAAGACCCAGCCCGCGTACTAGAGTGCCTAGAATCTCGAAGTTAAATCCTAACACAACACTTCACTACACTTTCACTATATTCGCGTAAACAGTTGATTTCCTATGCGAAAGGAACCGATCAACCACTATAAGTTCGCGACGAGACTTTATCACTATTACAACACAATAAGCACTGCAATGATACTATAAGCACTGAATAATATACGCTACACTCGCGAAGGGTTGCTACCCCTATCAGCTAACTCTCATCGATGAGATCGAATCAGCTGAAACGCGTGAGGAAACCTCTAGGAGACGGTGAACCTAAGCGGTTAGGTCCGTCACGACCTAGCTAGGTTTCCTAGGCTTTGCACACCGCGGCGTGAAGCTAATTGATTTCAAATCGGACACTTTCGGAGTCCCTCAGAATAACCCCTTAACTGACTCTAGACCCTCGACTGACCCCGAATGATCCTCAACTCACTGTCCTAAAATTAACCCCTTCACTCCTTCCCGACTGACTGTCCCTCTCCCAGGTCACGCAATTGGTTTTATTTCCCTTCAAATTCATAGAGATGCCCTAAATGAACGAATCCGTTCCCGAAACCGAAACCAGAGTGACCCAAAGATTCATTTTCGCTAGAGGTTTGTAAACTAAGACACTTGACTATTTAGTAGACAATTTTGGACACCGATACAATTCCATAATTAATTTTTGGTATAATTCTTCCCTACAAAATATCTAAGTTTTAATTATTTTCGAGAGACCGAGACCGTAGTGCTTGGTCAAAATAAACCTAATCCTCTAACTCGATTCGTGTGACACTATTATTGTTATGATTTAATGTAAACATTACTCCAATGAGCAAGCGAGCTCGGAGACTGGCCATTTTCTTTGGTTTGTCTCTCAGAGGCTTTGCAATAATTTAAAATAACAGTATGAATATAAATTCACATGATTTTCAATAATAAAATAGCGGCGATTCAGATAGACAAGTAATCTAGATATACTCGCCCAATAGGTCGCTCCTACACCTTTTTTCAACCTAATTGAAGTGCAATAATTCTAACTCCTATGGCGACTACAATAAGAACCATACAAGGGCCGAAGTCTCACATCTGATTTCCGATGACTGTACAAGACATGTGTTGCTGCCTATTTCAGCATCTGTGCCTCGATTACTTAATCTATGTTTCTGGAACATTTTTCGATGCCTAAGACTTCTCAGCTTCATGTTACAGCTTTATCTGAAATAGCCTTTGAGGGCGCCGAATATTGAACAACAGAGCTCATGCTTGTGCTGCTACCCAGCCACAACCCAAGGTCTCACCTTTTGAGTTTTGCCGCCTGGCATCATACCTAGCCATGGTTCTCCTTACATCTACCTATCCCACTAATTTTGAATAACATGAGCGCTTGTTGATACTAAGATCTAGGCACAATCAAAACCCGCTTCCTTAATGTTTCACCGCCCAGCCTTGGGCTCTCTTTACACGTGTCGTGTATTCCTAGACATCCTTAGTGCCACCAATCCGTGCTCAGTGCACTGGACCCGTGCGCCAGATCACGGTCCGAGCCCCCTCGATACGACGCCAGGCTCATGCCTTAAACCAGATACGCTAGCAAAGGCAGAGTGCCTCCCACCAAATGGAGCGGTGGCCTGCGCAAGTAAACTGGAAGAGCATTTCTTTATTATAAATATTTATTTACCACCTGCGTTCCGTTACAATTCACCCCCTAAATTTTGTAGAGAATTAAAAACGATATAAAATTTACATTCTGATTTCTTATTGGGAACTAAATATTTCAAAGAAATGCTATGTAAAAGAACACCAAATACATAACATACATAAACTCGTTGATTAATCTTGTATCATCCAATTAATTTTCCAACCTAATCAAACTTGTGCAACAAAATCACACAAAGTAATAAATAATATAACCACCACTTATAAACTAACTACTTACAAGAAGTAACGAAGTAACGCTTCATAACTCCAAATAATAATTACGAATGTTTATATTCGTAAAATAGGTCATCTCACAGTGCGTCGTCGAGCACAAACTAAGTGAAGTGCTAGCCCGTTACCCGACGCTCACACCTAATACTTAATTAGTGTAACCAAAATATTATAAGTGCTTTGTTTTTGTAAAGACTTGCGGCTAAGTCTTTGTATTCAAATAGCTCGAAAGCAATCCGAGACCTCAAAGCAAAACATACGTCGTAATCCCACGAGTACCAAACCCAAGCGCCACTTGACACCATGGTTAACGATAAGATTCGGCTCAATGTAAACAACCTAATTGAAACAATGGCCTCAGTATCCCGTCGCTATTATTGTAATCCCATATGCACAATATGATTCCTTTTGTACAGTCAAGGAGTAGTAACAGTCCACATGGTGTATTTTAATAGAAGTGGTCAATGCAATAATTTCTACAATTTTCATAATAGTGTTTCCCCTCACCCCCAATTGTTTCATCCCTACGATATTTACGAAGGCTTATCCCCATCCCCTCACCCCCATAATTCTTAAACTTTAGTAACGAAACACCCCCACGAAATCAAGACCTTGGTCACCTTTTACTCATCCCTAGCCTTGCCAATCCTTATCCTACCTACTTGTGATTAACTAATGAGAATCACTAAACCACGTACCTATGCTACTTGTAAAAATGTCTACCTAGAAGTCATACTTTTTAGAATAATCGCCATGTCATCTCATGTCCAAAGAATCGAGCCACTCATTTGAGACCTCTACATCGTTGTCGCGGACCAATTGTAGGCATTTCTGCCTACTTTTGTGTAGATAAAACCCAGGTATAACCAATCCTGGGAACGGCACACTATTGTAACAACCGCCCCCCTGGGGTGGTTAAAATAAATATATGGAACATACACCCATAAATTCGAACATCCATAAAGGGACATACATACATAAACTCATAAACTATCATGACCGTGATAGCTGTGCTGGCTGTGATCGTCAAGGGCGGACCCATACGTTGTGTTGAAGATGTAGTAACCTAAGATTCTTTGATAGAGGTATGAGCGGGCTCGATCCCTACTGGACATAAGATAACACCTGAACGTTATGAAAGAAGCTGGCCCTACTTCAAGAAACCACCAATGCGACTTACCAACGCACTAAATGAATAACTTGACCGAGCGGTACAGCCTTTTCGCTATATTCGCGGTACCGAGTGGACTTTACCAGGTCCTCCTGAAGCGGGAGTTTTCTTTTGGCGTAAAGGGCCGGGGATTGACTGAAATACAGGGAGGAGAACAAAAGCAAAGGCATATAAAATTGCCAACTTGTCTAAATGATCCACTGCCACCGAATGTCAGTCTCAACCCGTACTACGCTTGGTATTGTATCTAAATAGACTACGCGATGCCACCATAAACCATTAATACCAGGGGTCGTGAGTCCCTAGTATAGATGGTCTAATAAGGCTCATATTGGTACTTTCTCACTGCTGTGTGTGTGTATCCCTATCTGTGTATAGTGTAGGGAAAATTTGCGAGCTGCGTGTAGAGTATAGAGATAGTCCCAGAATACCGCATTCCCTAGACTATCTCCTGTTCACATTATTAGCATCGGTTAGCAACGATACCATGGAGTTACAAACGGGCAGGCTGTGGACCCGCTGGTTAAATAACTCTATGTCCAAACTAACTTCCACCAATAATGCTTCGAAAGCGTGTGTGAGACGGAGCGCCAATATGTAGAGAAATATATTTACTTAGGTAATTTACAACACCAAACTGTATAGGCTTTAACCAACACCGACAACAACTTCTCACTTAGAGGAATAATTAACGTTAAAGAGATAAATAGAGAATTGACATTACACTGATAAAACAAAACAATCGAAGATTCTAAAACCAAAGCTATTTATTGAATTAGATTGTTATAGCCAGGCATGTATTACAAAGAGAGACATAAAAGGCAAAGCCTTATTATATGATGATTTGATAATGATAAGTGCATATAAGCACTAATGACTCTAGGTTCTGGTTTACAAAAGGGGATCTGCTGAGAGAAACCAGTAAAGAACTCAGCAGCCTACTGCAAAACCTGCCTAGCCTAATCTAATCTTCCTCCTCAGACGGAGGATAATATGAAAACCATTTATATTCCTCAGATGGAACATAAATTAAAAATCGAATAATATTTGCGAACGTAGATTAATAATATGACGTAAATTCATTTTCATACAGCTTCCCAAAACCATAATAATTCCCAATGGAACACCAAGGAGCATACGGTGACTCCCAGTACTCAGGATGAACTTAAATCTAATATTTTTCCGAAGGAATACCAAAGAGCATTCAAGGACACTCGGCGTTAACGCATCAGATGATTATAATATTTTACCATGGGAACACCAAAAGAGCATACAAGGACACTCGGTGTTAACGCAACAAATGATTATAATATTTTACCGTGGGAACACCAAAAGAGCATACAAGGACACTCGGTGTTAACGCATGACGTAATTGTAATATTTTACCGTGGGAACACCAAAAGAGCATACAAGGACACTCGGTGTTAACGCATCAAATGATTATAATATTTTACCGTGGGAACACCAAAAGAGCATACAAGGACACTCGGTGTTAACGTAACATAGGTAGTCCAAATAAACCTGTCTAGAAAGATCTAGGCCATAGGCTCGTAATATTCATGTAAAATTCGATGATTGGTTAAGGTTCAAAGCTAAATAGTTAAGGTGGAGATAAACATAAAACATCGTAGTCAAAAATAAAACAAAGTAAAATAGAAAGCAGCAAAAGTATGTTCATAATAGGTGAAAATAAACTGCTTACTTAATTTTATAATAATCGTTTCGATATCAAATTCGATATTTTTGCACCTATTTTTCCCATACAGATGACTAAATTGGATCTAAGACGATTCTAATAGACAACTACTAGAGGCATAAGATTATAGTTTAGGAAACCTAGGTTAGATCCAATAAAGCCTAGCAAATAAAGTACCAACCCCAGGTAAGGAGGACTCTAGCAAAAACCAAACAAAAACAATCACTTCACTTCACTATACGTTAATAGGTCTCTGCATCACCAATCAGTTCTGGTAGAAAATGTAATCTAGCTTAGTCTTTGACTACTGCAACCAGTCTATGTAATAAAACACTCTCACTGACTCTATCTTTAAAATCTAATGTGATAAGTCCTCCTCATACTTCCCAGGAGCCTCGACTGCCCACGTTGTAAAAAGAAGCGAAGCATAAGCATGCAAAAATAAATCATTTCTCCGATTGTAATTATAATCTAATTATCAATCAATAATAGAAATGATTTACCTATAAAATAGAGTCCTTGAATTTCATGAAAGTTTTAATAATGTACCTCTCATTACATGATATGATTAAATGTTACTTAAAGAAAATGTAAAATCTACCAGAGCTTATTTTTCCAAAGACTCTACTGTAGCAAGTAAACCCTACCTTCTGCCACTCGTACCAAAGGCTATAAATAAATAAAATTAGCAAGCACTTAAAATCCAAACTTGTAATTATTTTATAAACACCGAGACATCTAGTTTATTTTATAGTCGGAGTCTAAACTGTTAATTAGATCTCAGCAAGATCTAATATAAAAGACCCAGCCCGCGTACTAGAGTGCCTAGAATCTCGAAGTTAAATCCTAACACAACACTTCACTACACTTTCACTATATTCGCGTAAACAGTTGATTTCCTATGCGAAAGGAACCGATCAACCACTATAAGTTCGCGACGAGACTTTATCACTATTACAACACAATAAGCACTGCAATGATACTATAAGCACTGAATAATATACGCTACACTCGCGAAGGGTTGCTACCCCTATCAGCTAACTCTCATCGATGAGATCGAATCAGCTGAAACGCGTGAGGAAACCTCTAGGAGACGGTGAACCTAAGCGGTTAGGTCCGTCACGACCTAGCTAGGTTTCCTAGGCTTTGCACACCGCGGCGTGAAGCTAATTGATTTCAAATCGGACACTTTCGGAGTCCCTCAGAATAACCCCTTAACTGACTCTAGACCCTCGACTGACCCCGAATGATCCTCAACTCACTGTCCTAAAATTAACCCCTTCACTCCTTCCCGACTGACTGTCCCTCTCCCAGGTCACGCAATTGGTTTTATTTCCCTTCAAATTCATAGAGATGCCCTAAATGAACGAATCCGTTCCCGAAACCGAAACCAGAGTGACCCAAAGATTCATTTTCGCTAGAGGTTTGTAAACTAAGACACTTGACTATTTAGTAGACAATTTTGGACACCGATACAATTCCATAATTAATTTTTGGTATAATTCTTCCCTACAAAATATCTAAGTTTTAATTATTTTCGAGAGACCGAGACCGTAGTGCTTGGTCAAAATAAACCTAATCCTCTAACTCGATTCGTGTGACACTATTATTGTTATGATTTAATGTAAACATTACTCCAATGAGCAAGCGAGCTCGGAGACTGGCCATTTTCTTTGGTTTGTCTCTCAGAGGCTTTGCAATAATTTAAAATAACAGTATGAATATAAATTCACATGATTTTCAATAATAAAATAGCGGCGATTCAGATAGACAAGTAATCTAGATATACTCGCCCAATAGGTCGCTCCTACACCTTTTTTCAACCTAATTGAAGTGCAATAATTCTAACTCCTATGGCGACTACAATAAGAACCATACAAGGGCCGAAGTCTCACATCTGATTTCCGATGACTGTACAAGACATGTGTTGCTGCCTATTTCAGCATCTGTGCCTCGATTACTTAATCTATGTTTCTGGAACATTTTTCGATGCCTAAGACTTCTCAGCTTCATGTTACAGCTTTATCTGAAATAGCCTTTGAGGGCGCCGAATATTGAACAACAGAGCTCATGCTTGTGCTGCTACCCAGCCACAACCCAAGGTCTCACCTTTTGAGTTTTGCCGCCTGGCATCATACCTAGCCATGGTTCTCCTTACATCTACCTATCCCACTAATTTTGAATAACATGAGCGCTTGTTGATACTAAGATCTAGGCACAATCAAAACCCGCTTCCTTAATGTTTCACCGCCCAGCCTTGGGCTCTCTTTACACGTGTCGTGTATTCCTAGACATCCTTAGTGCCACCAATCCGTGCTCAGTGCACTGGACCCGTGCGCCAGATCACGGTCCGAGCCCCCTCGATACGACGCCAGGCTCATGCCTTAAACCAGATACGCTAGCAAAGGCAGAGTGCCTCCCACCAAATGGAGCGGTGGCCTGCGCAAGTAAACTGGAAGAGCATTTCTTTATTATAAATATTTATTTACCACCTGCGTTCCGTTACAACCAGACAACCTTGGGATCGGGCCACAAGGAGGATTCATGGAGAGGCATATGCCCAGGAGTGGGCTGCTGTATGCTGAAGAAGAAGAAGAAGAAGAATCTAATAATAACACTAATATAATCATAGAATAACTTAGGTATCATGAATGTTTCGCATCTGAATTCATAACAAATTACTCTATGAGCAGCTTGGACCGACATTGCTGAAATGTTATGATCAAAGGATTGTCTAGTTTAAAGCGGGACTAGTCTTTGTCATAACCCTGCTTGCGGATACGTTTCGTATATTTCCGGATATACATCGGATACTCGAGTACGGCCTCAAATATTCGTATAATGAATAATGCATGAAACAAGCGGAAGGGGTCAAGGAACAAAGTGGAACTTGTGTAAAAGTAAAAGGGATACGTTCGGATACGATTGCTTGTGAAATTGTATAAAATATATGAAATTGTATATTATAATCCTACAGGGTACTATGAAGATGTATCATCATCATCAGTCTATTTATATTGCCCCACTGCTCGGGCACAGACCATCCCTTACATCGAGGGAGCTGGGGCTATAATCCACCACGCGGGCCCAGTGCGGGTTGGCGGATTTCACATGCCTTAGATTTTTTTTATTCTTCTACGACATGCAGGTTTCATCACGATGTTTTCCTTCACCGTTTTGAGAGCACTCGGTAAATGTACGTAAGTTTTTCCGTCGAAAAAACCGAGGATAACTCATTGGTACATGGCTGCCCTGACTGGGAATCGAACCTGGGACCTCCATATTGCAAGTCCATTGACCCCAACCACTGAGCCACCGAGCTCTCATGAAGATGTATACTGAAGCCCAAATCAAGTGTCTTATTTTGTTAACAAAAACTACTAATATTTTAAGCTTTTCTGCGATTATTGCATAGTTATTTTCACATTATTAGATCGGATCACTTTATTTTCATAATGATGAACAGGTTCGATCAATCAGTTCCTTCAGTGTTACATCACAACAGGTAATTAGACGATTATATTTGTTTACCAATTTTACCAAATAAGACACTTGATTTGGGTTTCGGTATAGGTAGGATAATTGATTATTCGTGTTTTAATAATAACGGATCAAAAGTCGTCGTCTTCATCCGTGATCGTAACCGAGTTTTTATTTTTATTTTGGATATTTTTTTTTATTTCGTAGCCTACGAACTGGGATTACATTTTTCTCGTTTTGGTTACGAACAAGGAATGATATTTAATTCTTCTATTAGTTTTAATTTTAAAAAATTACTTGTTACCGATAACACAGTTGAAGCCAATTGATTTTGTATACTGTAATTAAAATTGATTTTTTTCCACTGATAGGTACTAGAAATATTAATGGTTTTTTCTTCGTCTCGTTAGTAATTTGTTAACGTCATATCCTAATCCTTCATTAAACGGCTTTCGTTCCTTTCTAACTTAACATTTTTACCGAAGTGTGAAAGTCACAAAACATGGTTTAAGAAAAGCAATGTTAAACCAGGTTTCTGGCTAACAGTCTTAATTATCAATCCTGTTATCAAACCCGAAAAACGGTTCTCTTGAAAATGGCTGAAAACGACGGTTGCGAAATTATTTGATAATTTTCCTTTTAATGTCTACAGGGGCTATTTTGTGTTTAATATCACGTTAAATTAATCAGAAAATGTTCGCGAATGACAGTACGGTGAAGTTATTGGATTATTTATGCAAGATCTGAAGTTTCAAGCTTTTATCAAGAGTTCCCGCTACAAGCTCGGGAGTGAACGTGACTGTCGAGCTGCTTCGTCCAGAGTGATGACGCTACGGCAACTCCTCTGGATGAAGACATGAAGACGCGGCTACCCAGGGTGAAGACGCTACTGCGACTCCCCTGGAGGAAGATAGAAGACTATTGAATATATTGAATTTTCTGTAACATGACATTAGCAAATGACGAACTGTCGAGTCCATTAATAAAATAAATAAACCCGGAAAACATTTTTACGTACAAATCGACCGACTTCCCGACGAGATTTCCCATGATTTATTACTCCAACTCTTAAAACCGCATCTACACTATAAAATGTCTCCCAAAGTGTTTCCACGAGGTAAATCCTGAAATATAAAGGCGTATATCCACCGGGCTGTCCGGATACACAGCAAATAAATCCAAGAAGCAATAAAATGTCGCCGCGGGCGATCCGAGTGCATGAACTTCGTGTGCGGGATGCTTTAGGTAGAACTAACTTAGCTTTCGGAGAATACAGAACAAATCAAAAGGATTAACTGGATGCTTACCTACTATTATTATTATTTATTTTATTATTAGCTCAGCTGAAACATGCACCTTTTGCCACACCACTTAGCATAACTATATTGGATTTTTTATTTATTTAGTAAAATAGTATTTACAGTCGTTCAAATAATATGGTAATTATACTTAATTTATTATACTATAAAAGTAACCTAAACAAACTACTTAATAATATTTAATTTGCTATGTAAGTATTATAATATTTTTTTTTTTTTTTGTTAACCTATATATTGTCACACTGCTGGGCAAAGGTCTCCCCCCTCCTCTTCCATCCATCCCTGTCCTGATTATAATATTAACCTAAAAAAATTATATTGGATTATAACTTACTACTTGATTGATTTTTTGTAAGCTTATGTAATTGGTGTATGGCAATAAACATATTTTCTATTCTATTCTATTCTATGGACACGACAGTTCGTCATTTGCCAATGTCATATTACAGAATATTCAAAATATCATATGGTCTTCTCTTCATCCAAGGTGACTCCCTTACCCGTCACCCTGGGTATCCGCGTCTTCTTGTCTTCAACCAGGGGAGTCGCCGTAGCGTCGTCACCCTGGGTATCCGCGTCTTCTTGTCTTCATCCAGGGGAGTCGCCGTAGCGTCGTCACTCTGGACGAAGCAGCTCGACAGTCGCGTTCACTCCCGAGCTCGTAGTGGGACTCTTGACCATGGCGCCAAATTCAGATCCTGCATGAATTCTTCAATAATTTCACCATACTATTCGCGAACATGAATCCATTCGACAAAATTAAGTGGATGATTAGGCTTGTGACATACATTGATTCTGCACAGCGTTTAAATAAACAGTATAGGGAAAAATATATAAAAAAATATTTACAATAAATTCAATTATCAAAAAAGTTATTAGGTATTTTATATTTTAAGGTATTTTTATTTTTTTTGCAACGATTTCTTTCACTGTTACTTGACCTAATGGTTATTTCTAAGGTCGTTGGGTAACTTGTGACGTACTTGGTTAAAAAAATTGTGCAGTTTTGATTTACTTAAAAAACTTTACCAATTTAATATTTATCATGAGTCAATTTGTCGAATGAATTCAAAGGTTTTTTTTCGACCGATTTCGACAGTCTTTTATAAGGCGCATGTTTGACGTTTTCAGAGCATTCGGTAAATGGACGAATTTAATCATTATTTTACAGTTACATGACCTTTAATCTTAACAGTTTTAACTTTTATCTATCTAACAGTGAAAAAATTTCTGCAATAGGTCAAGTAGTTTTGGAAAATATCAATCTTAAAAAACCTCCTGTACACTTTTCTTTGTCTGACTTAGCCAGGAATCTAACCTATATGGGACCCTCAGTATTGCAATTCCGGTCTCTGGAACCACTACGCCACCGGGCTCTGAAAGCCTTGGATTACTGCTGCTAAAATAACCCCTCTGTAGAATAACGTATTCAATCATTCCTCGAAAAGCTATACGAATGAACTCACAAAAGGTCTGACAATACATTTTTAAACAGTCAAATAAAACATTTATGTTGCGAATCGATTTCGACAACCCGCTTTGCGTTTTTACAACACTATAAAACCAATTGTTACATTTATAATTGATGACTTGCAATTGGTTGTTTTTACCCTATTGCCGGAAGGCAATTTATTTATTTTAATGGCTCGGTAGTTCGTTATTTGCCAATGTCATGTCATGGTGGCACTTCACTTGGCTATTCGTATTTGTCATAATTGCCATGTGTGGGTGGTATTCTTAACAAAACATTCGTCTTAATTTGTATGTACCTCCGTCAAGTATTTGACAAATACGACAAACATCCAATTGCGAATACGAATAGCCAAGTGAAGTGTCACCATTACAGAATATTCAAAATATCATATCGTCTTCTCTTCATCCAGAGGAGCCGCCGTAGCGTCGTCACCCTGGGTATCCGCGTCTTCTTGTCTTCATCCAGGGGAGTCGCCGTAGCGTCGTCACCCTGGGTATCCGCGGCTTCTTGTCTTCATCCAGGGGAGTCGCCGTAGCGTCGTCACCCTGGGTATCCGCGGCTTCTTGTCTTCATCCAGGGGAGTCGCCGTAGCGTCGTCACCCTGGGTATCCGCGGCTTCTTGTCTTCATCCAGGGGAGTCGCCGTAGCGTCGTCACCCTGGGTATCCGCGGCTTCTTGTCTTCATCCAGGGGAGTCGCCGTAGCGTCGTCACCCTGGGTATCCGCGGCTTCTTGTCTTCATCCAGGGGAGTCGCCGTAGCGTCGTCACCCTGGGTATCCGCGGCTTCTTGTCTTCATCCAGAGGAGCCGCCGCCGTAGCGTCATTACTCTAGACATAGCAGCGACAGTCATGTTCACTCCCGAGCTCATAGTGGGACTCTTGACAAACTTCAATACTCAACTTCAAACAGATGTTCACATACTTAACATTAAAATGTTACAATGTTATTTATGGACCTTGTTTAGGCACAGCAATATAAGAGAAATACATTTTTTGTTCAATTGTAATGTAATTTGTAGTAACTAAGAAGTAGTAGGTAACGATCGTTTATTATATTTTCTCATTTAGAAATTCCGATCCTGCATGAATCCTCCAATAATTTCACCATACCTTTTCGCGTTGTTTGGGGTCCCATCTTTCATTAAATGTAGGTATATTTTTATTATTATCATAAACGAAAATCAGTGGAAAATACTCAAAAGATCTGTATAAATAAAACGTAATTGTTGGCAATACCGGAAGTGTTACCATTAACAAATTGGCAGACTAATTAATATTTGATATTAATTTAGTGCCGTCCGTTCCGGCGTTCCAAGAAAATATATTATTCCGCCGTTTGCATTAATTATACAGTATGTTGATTTAAGGCAGTGCAATATTTATTATGTTTTCCTTTGAAAATGAATGCTACGGGTTTCTTGCATAATATTTAAAGGAGTAATTGAGAAGCTAGTGCGAAACTAAAGCAGCATTTTTGAGTGAGTTTAGATAACAACTATAATAGCAATAGAATTATATCTTCATAGCAACTATAATCGATATGTAATGGAAGCCATACCTCTGTTTTGTTCGATTGTGGCACTATATTCTGTATTCATTTTCACTTTTACCCACACAAAAAATCTTAATTCGGAATGTTCCGTGCTTATTGTTGAACACTTAAAATTTATCATATATTTTGTATTTCCCTAAGTTAAAAGGATTATATCCTTTTTTTTAGAGAAATAAATATCTTAAACCGTAAATTCCGACATCATTTTGGAATGGCGGATTGATTTTTTAGTCTTTTATTTTTCTATTTACATGAAAACTCTAAATAACGGCGAAATTGTCTCTTGAATAACGGTGAAAGAAAAAAATCGTTATGAAACCTGCATGCCGTAGAAGAAAAAAAATCTAAAGCATGTGAAATCCGCCAATCCGCAGTGGCGCGGTGGATCATGGCCCCAGCTTCCTCGATGTAAGGGAAGGTCTGTTTCTGAGCAGTGGGGCAATATAAATAGACTGATGTTTTTTTTAAATAAAGGTGCCAAGATAAATAAACTATCTTCAGTTCTTCTTTTGTAGAAAAGATTACCTCTATAAAATCCACCGAGTTAAATAGGATATCAATAAAAATCATTTTCACTATTCCG
The DNA here is from genome assembly GCA_963506565.1 of Tachystola acroxantha. Classification (NCBI taxonomy): domain Eukaryota; kingdom Metazoa; phylum Arthropoda; class Insecta; order Lepidoptera; family Oecophoridae; genus Tachystola; species Tachystola acroxantha. The sequence goes on along the minus strand of OY735876.1, from coordinate 2,525,306 downwards.
GATAAAACCATCTCCAATTTCATTCCAAAACTTACCACAATGGAATTAAGCTGGAAGTCGAATGGATTCCGGTATTATTGAAAGAGAAATCTGAAACGATTTGCTCAAACGAATTTCGACTTTACAAGATCATTCGTTCGCTCACCCGTTCGTTCATTCGTTCACGTAATCTGTTGCGCTGAGGCAAAATGTTGTAAGTTTGGAAATAAGTTTTTGTAATAAATAAGAACCAAACATGTGATATGTTTAAACTTATTGATTGATTTATGATAATTATAGCTTCTTTTAAAAATAGAAGAAAAAGTGAAATGTTTTTTCCTTCTCTCATAAAGCATTAAAAATCTTTAACTTCGCCATTTAAGGGCCTTCATAGAGCTAACTAGCGCCGCCAATCTTAAAAAAATAATATCTTCCAATATAATCAATTTTATTAAAAAAGCTATTTACGAAATGTTTATTACGATAAATACTATTTTTTAAATGCTTATTTATAACGTGATTCAATGTCGGTAAGTTGTAGCTTGTCGCAATTATGTCATGTATTGTATATTGAAAAATAATATTTTTCGTAATAAACATTTTGTAAATAAATAGCTTTTTTTAATAAAATTGATTATATTGGAAGATATTATTTCTATGAAGGCTCTTAAGTGCAAAATATAATTCTGCGTTAAAATTAAATATAACTCACGTTGGTGCAGGCTTAAGTCTAATTATACCTTAGTTAAAATAATTAAAGTCCGGGTTAGACATTTTGAATAGCAGTGAGAGAGAGAGAGAGAGATGATGCATTTTTACACATGTGGATCCAATAATATTCGTCTATGAGTCTGTCTAAATGCACTGGGTCCGCGTGGTGGATCGTAGCCCGAGCGCTCTTGATGTAAGTGAGGGTCTGAACCCAAGCAGCAAGGACATAAAATAGACTTGTGATGATGATGAGTCATTTATTATTCCATCAAATCTACAATTATAGATTTACAACACTTCGTCTGAGCGTCGAAAGTTCGACACCTTCAATTTTCGCTCATTTCAAAGGTTTTACTCCGATATCTCCCAAGACAGGTGACCTACAGCGGGAGTATTTTATATGAAGCTCTTTAATTAATTAAAATTACAAAATAAATTACATTTCCTTTGAAAATTGTGTATTAAAATTTTCAATTTGATTACTAAGGTTGTGAAGTTAATAAAGTTTATTAAATTCTGATTTATTTAACGTTGAGGGTACCACCGCCTTATCTTGGGTATCTTGGCTTTTGATTAAGGTGTTTATGAGACCTTTATATTTATCTATACATATAATAAGACTGTAAAAAAGTTGTGTCTGTAGATTGTTGTGTTGTGTAGATTGGATATTTTTTGAAAAGAATAATGCGATACTGATTCCAAAACACCAATTTTAAAGAATGTTTGTCTGTGACTTTGTTCAAGTATCACGCCATAACTACTGAAGGGATTTTGATGAGAGTTTTACTAGGAGATTTTTAGAATTCAGTACCAGAGGTGTAACTTAAATGTCATTTATCTCGGAAACTATTCATTTGAGATTTTTTTTCATATTAATATTCGTATTTAGGTACTTTATGTAATAATTTTTAATATATTTAAACAAAATATATATAAAATACAAATAGGTAAATATTAAAACAATAATTATTATACTAAAAACTATTAATTACTGTACGGACAACAGCAGATCAATGGTAACACTTGCAGTACGATTTCAACTCTTACGACACAGATAATAAGAACGGTCCAAAGTGTGCTTTGGTGTGTACACTCGAAGACAGAGATAAGTATACAGGGGGCATCAATAAGGTTGAGATTTTCTCAAAAACTACTCGACCGAATTTAATAATTATTCTACAGTTACATTACTTTCATTTTTATCTATCAAGCACTGAAAGATTTTTTGCAAGAAGTCAAGTTGTTTTTTAGAAAATCTCAACCTTAAAAACTCTCCTGTACACTTTTCTCTGTGTTCCACTGTACATTAATTAATTAATAATTATTAGTTATTTTAGCTAGAATTCAACAGCTAAATAAATGTAACAACTAAAGGCATGTTTTTTCATACATCTGAAAGTCCAATTCTTCGATTCTATGACCCATTCTCTAAAGTATCACCTATCAAAATAACACACTGTAGCTCAAGAAAGTACGATCTAAATTGAATCGCGGCGAATGATTCCCTGTGTGCAATGTGTGTGACGTGTTCGCGTCAGTGAATGTGCAGAAAGGGGAGAGGAACACTGTATATTAATAGATATTTCAATTTGAGTATAATTCATAAATACTCATACTCGTTGAAATCCAGAGAAAACAAGCATTATTATTTATTACATACAAACGGATATCACTCACTTATATTGTTAAAGTCGGCAATTAGACCGACAGTTTCGACCGATTTCGACGGTCTTTTTCAAGGTGAGCGCGCCACGTCCGCGTCGCCGTTGACGTTTCTTCGCGCACTGACAACAATATAAGTGAGTGATATCCGTTTGTATATAATAGTTTGTAGTAATGGCTCACTATAGTTTTATTTCTAAAACAAGCATTCTTTTGACTTACTTTTGACTTTTTCGGTAAATCATTTTTTTATTTTTTTTATTTATTTATCCCATTTTGTTATCATTAGTTATAGGTATAAATAGGCAGTACATAATGAAGGCACATAAATTGCGGCGGAATGCAAAAGATTTCAATGGAATATGTCCATATTCCATCGAAATCATTTGCATTCTTAATGCGCAAAGTTGAATCTCCTAACTGCGAAGATTGTGGGACCAAGGAAGACTTGCAACATATTGTTATGGAATGTGTCCGGTACGCGACTAAAAGATAACATATTATTAATAGTTTAGCTTTATGTAAATTAGATGTAGGTATATTCCACGGCATTTTAGCTGAGCCAACTTCAGGCCCAGCTAAAATGCTGTTTTGTAAAATTTAAGTAAGTAGATTAGTTAGAATAGGTACGATGGGGTTGACATGAGATTTTCTCAAGAAGTACTTTCTTAAGATGTGTCAGTAAGTATCGCTTGTAAAAAAATACCAATGGATAGTTCAGGTACTAAATTGAGCTCATAATAAAACATCTCTTATTATCTCAACTCCGCTCAATTACACAATTAGGAAGAATATCAAACTACCATTTGGCTCAAGCTCGAATAATAATCATAAAATCGCTTTTCCAGACAGATTAACGCTACGTTTGACTTTGACGAGTTTGCTTTAGGGATTTCCGACGTCACTTAAAAGATCGATCTTTTTAAATCGATTTCGAAAGTGTAACTCTAAGATTCGACTAGCGTGCTTGAAGAGATTAATGAATGCAGACGACGCGATGGTGTGTCACGATCATGTTTACCTGTTTACTGTCTATCCGTCCCTTCGGGAGAAAAGCGAAGACGTGATATTCTGTAGGTATGTACATTAACTTTAAAGTAATGAAATAATGTAAAATCTGGTTAATCGGATAGAATCTATTTATTTTCTTTAAATTATGTCACTATTTCACTACCCAACATTGTGAACAATGACTGTAGTTATTTGGTTCATGGTTATGTATAATATTTTCAAATAGATCTAACATAATTATCTTTACGAGTAGCAACGTTCTGAAACTCAATACTTGTCAACATAAACCTTAGATTAGATAAGTACTGTCGAAAATGAACATCGAAGTCATGAAATACAGTCATATTAGGTACTTGGCGTTAGTAAATGATACCATTCTTATTGTCTATACACCATAAAATATGAAATCGTACTCCACATATAGTTAGTAGTGATTGTCGATTATTATGCTTATAAAAATAAGTATAATATATAATCTACCAATCAGCGCTGGGCCGCGCATTGTATCTTGGTCCCAGCTCCCTCGATATAAGGAAAGGTCTGTGTCCCAACAGTAGCGGCATAAAATAGGCTAATGATGATATCGAAAAAGCAAATACTCACCATAAGAAAAGAATAATGAAATCGATTGCAAAAAAGATCGATTCCAATTTTCCATCCCTAATTATCCGGCTTGCTTTCCTCTACAGACTTGCCGAAGCAACTTTTAATGAACCTTGGGGTTAACAGTGTTTACTGAGGATATTTTATACGTACATTTTGCCAAGTGAAAGTGAAGATCTTTCCCATTGTGTGTAATTTAGCCAGAGATGGAGAAAATTTCATTATAATTATCCTTCTTGAATTAATTTAGCTCGAAGTTTCAGAGCTTACGTTTAATTCCTAATCCTTGTTATTGTGGGTGTGACTGTGGGAAGAATGATGAAGTCAAAGTCAAATTTGTTTAATGCAAGTAAGCACGTTGAGTACATTTTTGCACTTCAATATATTTTTTGCATTTACATTTACACCACTGTGCAAGGAAAAGGTACCAACGCTGAGGAGAAAAAGTGGCAAAAAACTATCAGCAACACATCTTTTAAAACAATGATAATACAATTATTACTTAATAACTATACAGGTACGTAACTATTACTATTGTTAGTAAGTTTATCCCTCATGCGGAACCGGCGACACACACCATGCATGTTCATCGTTTAAATAGTCATCTATCCTGTAATACGCGTTCTTAAAATGAATGAAAATGGTATTCTAAGAAAACTTTAAGATATATTGCTTGCTACTACAATTTGATTAACCAATAATTATTTAATAGGTATAATAATTATGAGGATATGTCAAACAGTCATAAGTTTAAGGCGCTATATGCTTCTCATAAGCAAGAGTGAAATCTAAGGGCCGGCGTACAACGTCACGGCGGCGCGGCGCCGTGCCGACGCATGGCTTGGCGTGTCACATCGTCTGCCGGCACCGTCTACCGGTGCACGATGTCGGACGGCGCCGGTCACAGGGGGACAGCGTCGTGCCGGCGGACGGCGCCGTCCACAGGCGCGGTACCTACACGGGCGCTGACGTGTACCGGTGGACGCCGCGCCATGGCGTTGTGCGTCCACCCTTTCTCGCTACTCGCCGGCGGCCTATAGCCGAGCTACGAAGCTATCACTTGCTGCTCGCCAACTCGTTTCTAGTTTCTAGCTTTACTCGCTACTATTTGATTATACAACTATTCAATTTTTTCACTGATTTCAATTTTGTTTCGGCAGTTGTTTGTCAATTAATATCTAATATGTAAAAAAATATATAAAAAAGCATGAAAATTCAATATATTCAATAGTTTTCTATCTTCCTCCAGGGGAGTCGCAGTAGCGTCATCACTCTGGACGAAGCAGCTCGACAGTCACGTTCACTCCCGAGCTTGTAGCGGGAACTCTTGATAAAAGCTTGAAACTTCAGATCTTGCATAAATAATCCAATAACTTCACCGTACTGTCATTCGCGAACATTTTCCGAACAATTTAACGTGATATTAAACACAAAATAGTCCCTGTAGACATTAAAAGGAAAATTATCAAATAATTTCGCAACCGTCGTTTCCCGCCATTTTCAAGAGAACCTGAACATTGCTTACGAATTTTAAAAATCACTTGATTTATTTTTGACAAGTTCAACCTAGGACCGTCAAATAGTTTTCTTGACTGTATTTTCGCCGAACCTTTCTATTAGTTCGATTTTACATACAAACTCATTGGAAAGTAACCCTTTCCTTTGCACGTAATCCGCACTCTAAAAGATTACGGTCCCGCCTAATCCAGCCGTAAAATTTTAATACAGGCCGAATAGTTTTAGAGGCACCCTCGAAATTAGTCCCTGATACCCTGATTTATTATTAGTCGCACCCCACCTCACCCCTAGGGTACCTGTCATATCTCTCGAGAGTTAAGTAGGGTATTGCTAAGAATTTTAGTAACTTAAAATTGAATTTAATATACTTACTGAGTTCAGTACCTACTAAGTAATTGATCTATAATTTAATAAAGATAAAATCTAACTGCAAGGTTAAAAACATGATGCTTAATTAAGAAAACATGTTTTCTAACTTAGAAATCATGATATTTTAAATTGCAATACATTCTGGTAGATGTTGCTATCGTCGCGTTGCCCCCGACGCATAACGCCACGGCGCGGCGCCGCGCCGCCACGACGCTGTCCGCCTGTGACCGGCGCCGTCTGACATCGTGCACTGGTAGACGCTGAAGCCAAGGCACTGTATAGGTTAGTAAGGGCCGGCGTACAACACCACAGCGCCGCGTGTCACCGCTACCGGTGCACGATGTCGAACAGCGCCGCTCACAGGCGGACAGCCTCGTGCCTGCGGACGTCGCCGTCCACAGGCGCGTTACACGGCGCTGACGTGCGCCGGCGGGCGCCGTGGTGTTGTGCGTCCACCCTTAGATTTAAGTTTAGTTTTACGCTAGGTTAGTGTTAGTATTTAACACTCCATGTACACATATGGAGGCACGATAGAGCGCCTTAATAAAGATTCAAGAAAGATTTAAAAAAAAAATAAGTACCTACTATAAATAGTAAGAAAGCCATACCTATAATTTTCTTCAACTCGTAATAATATAAGAATAAATTCCATATTTTCCAGTATAAGAATTGGCTCGCTCCCCCATATGTTAGCTCGACCCGTATTCACCTGAAACTATCCATTCAACTAATATAAACGCTATAAAACGCTTAAATTCCCATTCCATATGAAAGTTCCCGTTTCTCATAGACTAAGGTCATGGGGCAAAGAAAATATAACAGGAAAGGACTCCCCTTAACTTTGTATTCGACATTTTGTAATACGTACCTAATAAATGTGATCGGGAATGTTTGCAATGAAACTTTAATAATTTATAATTAGGTACGAAGGAAATGACAATGCCAGATTCTGCCCCACTATCAACCGCAAGTTGTACAAGATAACGAATAAAAATGTAAAAATATCTCCGTTTTTTTATTAAAATTATTGGTTTAAAATAAAGTTTTGTACAAGTTGCGATTCGAAAAAAAACAGCCTAATTAAGAATTCAGAAAATAGTAAGAAATCGAAGCGATTTATTCATTGTTTTTGTTATTCTTCTATAGGAGTTGCGAGAGTAGCAGAAAATGATACTGAGTATGATTATGCAATATGATACCTGTAATAAGTCCCCAACAAAATTATAGGTACAGCTTAAATGGTCACGTAGTTTTGTAGGTGGGGCAAAGCTCCATTGAAATGTGGCAATGTCTTTTGCACAAAACAAGAAACCCATCAATGTACCTGGCTTACCGGACCGGGGATCGAACCTGGGCCCTCAGTATCTTAAGTCCAGTGACCTATTCACAACAGGTCACACAAAATACATACAAAATACAGAATTTCATTTATTTTAAGTTTGTAACAATATGCATACATAAAAGTTTTGGCTAAGCTACTAAAGTCAATGTCAAATCTCTTTATTGCAAGTAAGCACGTTGTGTAAATTTGCAAGTCAACATATTTTTTGGAATTTACATTTACACCACTTTGCAAGGAAATGGTGCCAGCGTTGACGAGAAAAAGTGGTAATAAACTATTATTCCTAGACATATTTTAAATAAACTAAGTATTGCTGGAAGAAATCTCTTCTCAGAGATAAGCACGCTTGTGTACATCATTTCTTCTCTCTCTCTCTCTCTCTCTTACGTAATTGTGTTACTTGTAGAATAAACAATACAATAATAGTAATATATAAAAAAAATCAAATTCTGAGTAAAAATGAGCGCATCATCATAAATCATGTTTCTAACCGAATGTTAGACATGGTTGTCGGAATACTACTACTATTGTCCGATAGATGGAATTGCGTATCATACCCTTTAAATATGTATAAAGCGATGAAGATTTTCGGTGGGCGTGGCGTGGCCTGTGGTGGCTCAGTTGGTAAGAGCGTGTCACGGAATGACAAGGTCGCAGGTTCAAGTCCTGCCCACGGCAAGAATTTTTTCATCATGTTCTAATAGTAATATAATTCCATTTGAGTAATTTAAGAACTTGTTCAATATTACAACTTTATTGCTTTCTCCCATAGCTTCTCCCAGTACGAACACTAAATCGCCTGGGAGCTACACATTTTTCTTTCCAGAAACTAATCTACATTCTAAAGAAGGAATCCAACGTTCTACCTTAAATATAGATTTTATACTAACATTACGCTGCAAAATTGGATTACTCTTTTTGAAGTTTACTTTATTTCCATTATGTTTATTGGCTTGATGGAAACACTGAAAAAAAAATACTTAAATTATAATATAAAATAAAGCAATAAATAAGTCACAAAACACCTCGGATGTTTATTTCAAAATAAGGTACAATATTTTTTTAAATAGAGAATAGGAAACATTCGAAGTACAAAACCTAAATTATATTATTATTAAAATTTTAAAATGCAGGTAGTGTACCCAAGGCACTGGCAACGTTACCCCGCTGGATCGCAATGCTAATCCGTAAAACACCTCGGTAGTTCTATGGTTAGGATAGGGTCACCGCACATAGCCGACGACGGCTGGCTCGTATGCCCATCGCCTGGGCGGCAGGCCCGGGGACCTTCGGGCGTAGGATCGAGGGATCCGCCGTCCGAATAAAGCGGTCCCGAGCTGGAAGGCGCTCCACGTGTTTCGGAGCTCCTTCAGCGTTAGGCCCCCCGGAGTCGGGCACGAAAGGGCACCCGCCGACAGGGCCGCGGTAGTAATAAACATTTTGTAAATAGCTTTTTTAATAAAATTGATTAAATTAGAAGATATTATTTTTTCAAGATTGGCGGCGCTAGTTGGCTCATATCAAGCCCTTAAACGCTGTGCAGATTTAATGTAGGTATGTCACAAGCCTAACCATCCATTTAGTTTTGTCAAATGAATTCAAGGCCACCCTGTAGATTGTAACGGTTGTAGCTGCAGTTGCGAATACTTAACAATCACATGTTTTCTTTCGGTGTAGAATGTCCGGCCATTCAACAATCGAAGAACATGTTTCTATACAGGGTGTAACGTAAATGGTATATAAAGCCGCAGGGAGGGTGTTCAGTATCAGTAACTGAACAACTTTTGAGAACAAAGTAGTCGTAGAAACGACTTTTCGATTTTCGCGAATTTATTTTTTGACGTTTCATACGTTTCGTACCGGTCAGCTGATCGATTTGTATGAGACATTAATTTATTTTTATTTTTTATTTGAAAAGTCGTCGAACAAAAGTTGTTCAGTTACCGATACTGAGCACCCACCCTTCGGCTTCATATACCCTTTACGTTACACCCTGTAGATTGCATGACAAATGGTACAGTCAGTTCTCTCGAAAACCGACTGTTGATTGGACTGTATGTAGAATCAGAGTCCCCTAATCCCTTACCAATTAACAAAAACAACAAATAGTATAGGCAAGCCAGTAATTGCGTTTAATAATTAACAGAAGCGAGTGAATCAAGCGATCACGTCCGTTTGGAGCTACAAATCACTACAAAAACTGTGGTGTAAGTTACTAAAGACTAGCGGATGACTCAATACTCAATACAACATTGGTAGTTCGGCTACAGTTAAATAAATTAAGCCATCGTTAACAGCTTTTATCACTATGAGTTATACATTATATTTGAACAAAAAATGTCCTCTCTCTCTCTTGTATTGCTGTGCCTAAACAAGGTCCATAAAGAAAGAACATTTATTTATTTATTTTATTAATGGACTCGACAGTTCGTCATTTGCCAATGTCATGTTACAGAAAATTCAATGTATAATAGTCTTCTATCTTCCTCCAGGGGAGTCGCCGTAGCGTCATCACCCTGGGTAGCCGCGTCTTCTTGTCTTCATCCACAGGAGACGCCGTAGCGTCAATCACTGTGGACGAAGCAGCTCGACAGTCACGTTCACTCCCGAGCTCGTAGTGGGAATCTTGACCATGGCAGAAAGAACATTGTAACATTTTAATGTTAATTATTGGTTCGATCACATTATGCCGGGCCGCAGCGTATCGGGGAGGAGTGCAAAAATCCGCTCAAATCGTTTTAATACAATTTGTATGAACTATCGCACACTGTGTCGGGCCGCAGCGGCTCGCATTACTGCGAGGCGGATTTTCTTCCGTACGATGCGGCCCGCCCCGCCTCGCTACTCCCCGACACAGTTAGTAAGCGGATTGGAGTGCACGCGCGTCCGTGTTCATTTTACAATATCTGGCAGTACACTCGACTCAAAATCCGTCAATGCGCTGCGACCAGGCCCGTCACTAATGTGCTAAGTAAGCATTTTGCGCTGCGCCGAGGCCCGCCCCGACACGTTGCGGCCCGGCATAATGTGCTCGAACCTTCTATGAGCAGCTGTATTATAACTTATGGAATGCAATAAATATATTGAGTGTTGACTTATAATGTCTCTATGCGTTTGGCTCTTCTGACTTGGACATACACATTATGATCGTACATCAATCATATTTGGACACATCGGTCCATCTATGGAACAACGAACACCTTGTCCTGATTACCAGGAAATATTACGGAATATAATGTAGTTTTAATGATTCCATGAACATTTAACAACACATTCAGTATGGACAACAGCAGATCAATGGTAACACTTGCAGTACGATTTTAACTGTTACGATGCAGATAATAAGAACGGTCCATAGTCCAAAGTGTTACACTTTTTTTTTGTTGGACTCGACCGTTCGTCATTTGCCAATGTCATGTTACAGAAAATTCAACATATTCAATAGTCTTCTATCTATTGTCGTTGCACGTTTTCTGAAGCTACTTTGATTCTCAAAAACTACTTGACCTATTGCAATAATTCTTTCACTGTTAGATAGATAAAAGCTTAAACTATGTAACTGTATTTTTTTATTAATATCGTTCTAGCCGTTCTTGAGAAAATCTCAACCTTATTGAGGCCCCTTGGATACTTATCTCTGTCTTCGTGTTCATTGCAGAGACTGCATTGATTTTATCTAGGTTGATGTTCTGGCGACTGTAAATTCAAATATTCTGACTTTTTCGGATAGTATCCATTTTCTTTAATGAGTGACTTGATTCGATATTACAATAACCTTAAGACAGTTGCGAGTACACGTCGAAAGCGATCGTACAAGTTAAACAACGTTGGGCGAGGAGAACCTGGATGGGTGACCGATAGTGATACTTTCATCTGTGCTCCTCCGCCGTGCCTCGGGGCGCACGTTAAGCAGTTGGTCCCGGTTGCTGTCGCTTGACAGCAGTCGTTAGGCCACGTCAAAAGCCTACGGGCATACTAAACCACACGAGAAAAGAAAAGTAAGACGATAAGCTAAAAAAAATTACTCGGTTACTCGGTACAGTGACACAATTGTGTAAAACATTTAGATACATTACTAGATAAAACGCTTGTCTCTTCTAACATGCACCAGGCCAAGAACATAATCCTATGGTCATACATCAATCACATTCGGACAGATTGGTCCATAGTGAATAGCGAGCAACTGTCCTGGCTACTGGGAATACATTATGGAAAAACTTTTTGTACTTCCATAAGCGCAGCGGATTCAAAACGGTTGCATCTTCTGCCTTGTACGCTGGAACACAGAGAAAGGTGTACAGGAGAGTTTTTAAGATTGAGATTTTCTCAAAAATTACTTGACCTATTGCAATTTTTTTATACTGTTTGATAGATAAAAGTTAAAACTATGCAACTGTAAAATAATTATTAAATTCGGTCCAGTAGTTTTTGAGAAAATCTAACAAAATCAAGCCTTATCAAGCATATTCAGACATACTGATCTATTGGTCCTTTTAATAAACATCTCTGAAATGGCCGTGGAATTACAACTTTTGACGGGAGAATTCCGTTGCTTCCATTAACGTAGCGGATTTAAATCGCTCAACTCCTCTGAATTGTACCACCGGTTGTAACAGTCCTATGGCCATACATCAAGCACATTCAGATACATTGGTCCATTTAATAAATATATCTGAAATGGCCGTGGAATTATAACTTTTGATGTGATACTCATTTGGCTGCTTCAATAAGCGTAGCGGATTTAAATCGCTCAACTCCTCTGAATTGTACCACCGGTTGTAACAGTCCTATGGCCATACATCAAGCACATTCAGACACATTGGTCCATTTAATAAATATATCTGAAATGGCCGTGGAATTATAACTTTTGATGTGATACTCATTTGGCTGCTTCAATAAGCGTAGCGGATTTAAATCGCTCAACTCCTCTGAATTGTACCACCGGTTGTAACAGTCCTATGGCCATACATCAAGCACATTCAGATACATTGGTCCATTTAATAAATATATCTGAAATGGCCGTGGAATTATAACTTTTGATGTGATACTCATTTGGCTGCTTCAATAAGCGTAGCGGATTTAAATCGCTCAACTCCTCTGAATTGTACCACCGGTTGTAACAGTCCTATGGCCATACATCAAGCACATTCAGACACATTGGTCCATTTAATGAATAGCCGCCAACTTGTCCTGATGGCTCGGAAATCTGCTCTGATTTAAGCCCAGTACGATTTAATCACTTGATTTGTTTATTCGGCGATGGCTGTAATTATTTCGATGTTTTATTGCTGGGATCGATTCCTTTTGGGTGAAATTCCATTGGTATTTTGTTGCAATCAATTCTGGTACGAATTGTGGATTCTACTGGTAGTGTCAGATTCTATCTCGGTCTATTCAAGGTGGCGATGGCGGCGGGAAGCGAATGGAAAAAATATAATTGTGTCTACTGAAGTATCTTGGGAGAGCCCAAACATGATGATGATGAGAAAAATAATAACTCATAACTCATTTATTCAGATCTCAGGAACACTAGGTACACTTGATCACGTCAATTAACAATATTCTAAATTCTAAACTTGTGTTGGAATCTATTGGCAAAGAGCAGACCGGTGAATACAGTCAGATTACATTACGTAATTATAATGACGATAAAGTTGATTGAGTAAAATAATAACTTCGTCAGATCAAAAGCAAACCTGTGAATCTCTACAGATCTAGGATGGATATTTCGAGAACTTTTTTTGTAATGGATTCAATTTCAAATCTGTAGATCTACTGCGAGCTTTCTTATTCTTTAGAACCTTTAGTAGATCCATAAGATATGATGACCAGGCTGTCAACCATCTGTCTCAAAAGGATTCTTGAATAATTCGGTCACATTGCCAGGAAGAGTGGCGACCACCTGGAAAGATTAATGGTGACTGGCAAGGTAGGGAAGGAGACCTCGCGGACGAAGCCCGATACGCTCGCTGGTCCGATCAGATCCGTACCAATCTCGATACCGGTTTTTACGATGCTCTTCACGTCGCCGAAGATAGAAACAGATGCCGTAATATCATCAGAGAAAAGATGATACAGAGGGGTCACGACCTCAGAAATGAGGAATATGACGCAAGGAGGATGAGGAAGATATGATGAGATTTATTTGCTGGTTCAATTTTAAAGACAGTGAAGCTATTATGATAATAGTTCTTCATTTTAAATCTCAATGCTCAATTTTAAAATCAAAATGATTATTGACACACACACACCCTTTCACACATACTCACTCTTGCACTCATTATATATCTATCTATATCTCTCACACACACACACACACACACACACACACACACACACACACACACAAACACACACTCACACCCACACACACAGAGACACGCCCTTTTAAACACTCACTCACACACACACCACGCATTCCCGCATATACGTTACATTGTATTAGTCCATTACCTAGGAGAGGGAGCCTGGTGATCTGTACCACAGGTATTTTTACCTAGTTTAGACACCAGACTCTCACATTAAAGAATGGCATCTACATAACTAATAATTTATTTGTCATAGTTTTAAGCAAAATGTTATTTTTTAGTGTGAGATGAAATAAAGATTTATTTATTATTATTTATTCGTAAACTTTGCCTCAGACCAAATCATTTAAAATTCGCTGGTATATTCGCAGAGATATATCCGCCAGAATACAAAAGTGGTTGACATTGCTCATAGAATCAGTAAACTGAAGTGGCAGTGGTCACATCCGTCGTAGAACCGATAACCGATGGGTTAGACGAGTTCTCGAATGGAGGCCACGAACGGGTAAACGTAGTGTGGGACGGTTAACCTTCGCAAGATGGCTGGCAGAGACTGGATACAGAGGGCCGAGAGTAGGTTTGAATGGCGTGCTTTGGGAGAGACCTACGTCCAGCAGTGGACTGATTCGAGCTGATGATGATGATGATATTCGGTCGCTTGGTAAGTTATGTATTATATTCCCCCTTCCTTATCAAAATATCACTGCGTTCTACAAAGACAGGCCTATCTTGTCCCAAAATTTTGGTTCCATATTAAACAAGGGTAACATAGCCAATTTGGCTTGTTAATTACGACAAAGGGTCGGTTACCGCAACGCGAGTGCGGGCACTTAATTATACATATCAAACATTTCAGCCAAGGTTTGATCAAATATCCGAGTAGTTGGGCGAAAGATTCATGAGAAAAACTTAAATCTATACATATGATAAGAATGTAAAAAAGTTGTGTCTGTACATTGGATATTTTTTGAAAAGAATAATTTGTAATGTGTTTTAGGATCGATACTGATGCCAAAACCCTAATTTTTAGAATTTTTGTCTGTAACTTTGTGCAAGTATCACACCATAACTAATGAAGGGATTTTGATGGGAGTTTCACTAGGAGATAGCTGAAATATCCGGACAGCTCATAGGCTATAAGCCATGGCGGTATGTGATGTGGAAGCAAGGATCCAGAGAGGAAGATCTGCCTCCTGATCTTTTCCATCCTCTCCGTCCTCCTCTACGCAATCGAAGTTGCGGGGTACAGCTAGTTACTAACTAATTCTGTCATATACAATAAAATATAATTTACTATGACCTCCTATGACCTGGGATGTGAGATAGTAGTGTAAGAGTCTCAGATTCGATCCCCAACTCTAGACAATTATGGCGAATATCTAGGTTTTTCTATGAAGACTACGACACTAACTACTAAAATTCAACGTCTGAAAAAATTATATAGCAATCTTGGGGTATATATTTAGGGACTGATGAATACCGATGATGCAGACCTGAATTTCCTGTCCACGCGTTTCTGAGATATAGATCTTGACAAACAGACAGACAGACGGACGGACAACAAAGTGATCCTATAAGGGTTCCTTTTTCCTTTTGAGGCACGGAACCCTAATAAAATGAAATTCACTGGCATTGGTACTGGGTATGTACAGTCGACAGCAGATCAATGGTAACACTTTTTACTTTTGACAGTTCTTATTATTTGAGACTTGAAATCGTACTGCAAGTGTTACCGTTGATCTACTGTCGACTGTACCTACTCGTACATTCTATTCTATTCTAGTAACTTTTACAAAAGTAAAATTTTCTAAGTCCTCAGATATAATAATAGTGCTATATATCAAACTACAAATATTATTTTCACATCGCATAAAATAGCGAAGCACACTCGACTCTACCTCTCAAACTCTACAACTAGCCACAACTTGTAGAGACGTACAAATAACAGGCGGCTCTCTACAAGCTCTAACAAGCGACGCGGCCACTGGACATTGTGTGACTTGCAAATAATACTTGTTACACTGTCACTGAGCTCGTATAAATGTATACTGTGTATGTGATGTAGGGTTGCCAGTCGATTTTTATCAAACTCTCGGAAGCAGAGTCATGTTTTTCGAGTGTATGTTTGTATGTTGGTTCTGATATCACTACCAGGGGCACACACACCTGAGGTCAGTAGCGGATTATCCTAAAGGCAAACTAGGCACGTGCCTAGGAGCGCGCACGGAAGGCGTTCTTTGACGAAAACCCAAAATAAGTACCTTTTTAGTACTTATATAAAATAAAAAGTCATAAGTTTGAGCTCAAGACTACGAGCCTAGGTTAGATGGCACGAGGTGGAACACCCCAGGACGTTTAGTCGGTATGCTGCCCCTTCAGGGCGTTAAGCCCGACATAATCAACACGCTCCCCCGGGCGTGGTGACACATGATCTTGCATGTTTTACCTGGGTAAAAAAAAAAGTTCCTGTAGTCTAAACATCTGTATGGA
This sequence comes from Tachystola acroxantha, assembly GCA_963506565.1. Lineage (NCBI taxonomy): Eukaryota > Metazoa > Arthropoda > Insecta > Lepidoptera > Oecophoridae > Tachystola > Tachystola acroxantha. Next base: position 2,509,313 of record OY735876.1, on the reverse strand, counting down.
TCTGATTTCATTGCAAAGTTATGTAAAGGTAAACTAAAAATAGGTTTACGTGCAACAATATTCACAATGTATTATTTCAGTTACTTGCAATAAATGATATGAATCTGAAATCTAAATCGGTTTACTGAATTAATATTTTATTCCCGTTATTTTTTCCCTTAAAATAATATCTGACAACCCTAATCGTCCACATGAGAGGAGCGTTTGAAAATAGATATTCTGTTGAACTACGAGGACATATTTTGATGCAGTTATCTCTCGTAGAGTGTTAGGTAGTTAGATGTTTTTACTTGTTCGAATTCAAAAAAAAATATTTATTTTACACCAAAGAGATACATAGATACTACATTTAGGTAATATACGCAGCATATAAGTCTATACAAAAACAATACTTCTATTAAATATACTTAAGGGCCTTCATAGAGCCAACTAGCGCCGCCAATCTTAAAAAAATAGTATGTTCCAATATAATCAATTTTATTAAAAATGATTATTTACGAAATGTTTATTACGATAAATACTATTTTTTAAATGCTTATTTATAACGTGATTCAATGTCGGTAAGTTGTAGTTCGCATAATTGCGAAAAACGGCCGTTTTTGGCACATTTGTGAACTACAACTTAGCTTGTCGCAATTATGCCATGTATTGTATATTGAAAAATAGTATTTAATTTCAGTTAATAAACATTTTTTAAATAGCTTTTTTAATAAAATTGATTACATTGGAAGATATTATTTTTTTAAGATTGTTAAAACGATGTAACTCTAAAATAATTATTAAATTCGGTCCAGTAGTTTTTGAGAAAATATCAACCTTATTGAGGCCCCCCGTATACTTATCTCTGTCTTCGACTGTACAAGTTCGCTAGTGACACTTTCATCTGAGCCCCTTCGTGCCTCGGAAAGCACGTTAAGCAGTTGGTCCCGGTTGTTGTCGCTCTGCAGCAGTCGTTAGGTCACGTCAGAGGCCTAAGGGCGGCCTGAATAACTTTGACAAATAGATTTGGTCACTAAACCACACGAGAAAAGAAAAAGAATTATATACTATAGTTTATATTTGCACAATTTTTTTCTCTGTCACTACAGACCCGTAAATATAACGAATTTCATGCGTACGAAATGCATGAAAAGATAAAAATAAAATCGGAAACATGATGTTTTCAATGTAAATATTTCAATTTTAAACTTTTTTGTTATTTATTTATTAGCGTATTGGTACTTTCGATAGTATTTCATTTTCAATCAGTCCGGCCATTTGTTTTAAATGAAAACATACTGTTTTCAATTTGTGCTTCCAGCTTCTGTAAATGAATCTGAATTTCGAAATAAAATATCTATTTACTTAAAATGTGTACAATGTCATTATTTCATTGATGTCATATTTTGCATATAATGGTACTTTCTCATTATGCGTATGCCAACATTAATGGGGCAATGAAATGGTACCTATATAGAAGGTTAGCCATATTTCTATTAATTTTAGAATATAAAATAAAAAGAAAATTAATTTATCAGACAAATTGATCATTCAATCCTCAGATTCGACCTATATATAAGTACGGTATATAAGTACGATGGAACACAGAGAAAGGTGTACAGGAGAGTTTTTAAGGTTGAGATTTTCTCAAAATCTACTTGACCTATTGCAAAAAATTATTTCACTGTTTGATAGATAAAAGTTAAAACTATGTAATTGTACAATAATTATTAAATTCGGTTCAGTAGTTTTTGAGAAAATCTCGACCTTATTGAGGCCCCCTGGATACAATTATATATGTCTTAGACTATACAAAATGTAAGAATAACTAAAACAAGAATTTAAGAATCGTAAAACATAAGTTACCAAGTCTTGTATACCAATTGTAATTTAAAAAAAAAATATTCTATTCTATTTTTATTTGAATGGCTTCTACTTTTTAGAGTATTCATGTAAATAGAAAATTAAATAAATAAAAAATCAATCCGCCATTCCAAAATGATTGATTTGCTGTTTTTCAAAAAAAAAATATAAGTATATAGTTCGCGCTGGCGCGGCGGCCGAGGCTCGTGAGCGTGTTGGCGTCGAGACACTTGGTCCGTGGGGCCCGAGAGCACACGCGCTCCACAAGGAGCTCAGATTCAGATTGTTTATTGGTAAAATATTATTTACAGGTCAAATTCAATATGTTACATACCAATTAAATAGTTAAATCACAATAATAAAATAATCATACAAAATTAATAATCATAATTAGTCATAATAATAAATGACAGCTACTATATTGTAGATACATTTGGTACATTACTATGTCCAAAATTCTCAGCAAACGCCTGAGGGAGGCGACGGGTGACCCTCGTGCTGGCGGCTTTCTCGCGCAGAGGCTGAGCCTAGCCATCCAGCGCGGGAATACCGCCAGCGTGATGGGCACCCTCCCAAGGGGGCCGAGTTTTTAGAGTGTTTTTAGTTAGGTAAATTTTTAGTTAGTTTTAATGTATTTTTAAGTAGTTTACAATAATTTGTAACTTTTTCTTATTTAGTATATGGAAATAATTAAAACATATTATTTTAATGATAATTCTATATTCATATTCTACCCTACTACCGCTTCCGAAAGAGTTATTAGAGTTATTTTGCTTCTGATAAGGACTCTAACAAACAAATATTCAAAACAGGCATACTCAGTAAGAAGCCTATTTAATGAGAGAATATTTTTCTGCAGATTTTTCCTACAAACATTATTAGGGAAAGCTGTTTACGACATTTGAGATTTGCCTCTATTATCCTCTATACACGTGTATTGATTCTTATTCATAGCCTTGATTTGATTTTATCTGAATAAGTTATGAAAGGAATAAACTTTCTACTTATCGTATATATAATGTGTATAACTTAAAATCTTATTAAGAGAGATTTACGTAACATTTATTAAAAAACTAATAATATTATAATAATAAAAAATTAAAATGAAAGATAAAAAACCTGCCCCAGGTCCCCCACTATAGGCAGCGTGCCCAAAAGGCTGGCAGCGTTGCCCCGCTGTATCGCGAGGCTGATACGTTGTGCGAAGTAGCAAATAATAATAATTTAGGTCACGTAACGCCTCGACCAGGCGCCGCGATACTTCTTTGGCGATGCGGTGCGCTCCCGGCCCCCATGGTCTTATACTTAAAATCTTATATTTTAAATGTAAGATATTGATGACGGCGAAGATATTTTGATCATAAATACAGCTGCTGGCCACTAATAAAATTACTAATCAATACGATTTTTTTTTATTGCAATTAAATTCATTTTGTATATTATTCTATTAAATTTTGTAAGGAAACTGTGCGAACGATGAGGAGAAAAAATTGTAAAAAACCTCTCAGAAATCCTTTAAAAGAATAACAATTACATTTTTTAATAGCTATACGTAATTCTGTTTATTTAAATAACGAAACCATAAAAACAAATAAAACTAAACTAAACAAACTAATAATTATATCTAAACTAAAACTAAACCTGTCTAAAAATCAAAATTAATATAAAAATTAAATTAAAGAAGAAAAAAAACTGCCCCAGGTCCCCCACTATAGGCAGCGTGCCCAAAAGGCTGGCAGCGTTTTGTAATTAATTTTAAAATATATTTTCGTCATTCTTATTATTGATAATCAAGATCATTCATGCGGAACTGACGATACATCATTTAAATAATTAATTATTTTAAAGTCCAAATATGCCAGGTTGAACCATGATATAATAATAAATACTTTATGTTTCTATCTTCTTTCAAGAACCGTGCCGGTATGAATGAATGTTTTCTCAATTCAAAACTTTACCAGTAACAATAAATTAAATGTTCTACGAAAGCGCTACGGAAGTGCTACGGAATTGCTACGCCTTGTCTACGAAGTTCCTACAAGATGTCTACAAGTAGCTACGATGAATAAATTGCTGTCGAAATTTTTCAAGGAACTATATTTTAAGGTTTTTAAAGGAGATTGAGCAAACCAGGCCCATCCTGTATTAGCTGTATTGTTATTGAGACAATATTCAATGTTCATCCCATTATTTTCTACCTCGGTTAGATACAAATTGTACTGGGGAATTATTCAATCAATCAAATATACTTTATTTGCACACAAATGAAAATACATCAGTTACATATAAAACCAAAGTTAGCTAGTGTACAGACAGGCGGCCTTATCGCTTTAAGCGATTTCTTCCAGGCAACCTTCGGGTGATGGAGATATTGTATCAAAAACAGCGTAGCGGGTGCAAAAATGTCATAATACAATACTATAAAAGCAATAAAATATTGTATTCAAATATGTTAAATAAACCTACAATATAATACAATAAACTACTTAATAAAAAATATAAATAAATTACATATACCTATTTAATAATAAATATATACCTAATTAACTAACAATATACATACTTACACTTAAATAATTTACACACAAATGTAGGGAGGAGAAATGTAGAAATAAAAGGGTTACTTCTTCTCATGTAGATATCCACATTGAGATTGATAGTGATGGCGCAAAAGATTTTTGAAAATTGCCAGTGATTTGGCCTGTCTGATGGGTGACGGGAGATCGTTCCACAGTTTGACAGCATTGACTGTGAAAGACCGGCTGTAATACTTTGTCGGTTGTGGGGTGTACTTTAACAGCATTTGTGTCGACTCACGAGGTGGATGGATAGAGGGATTGGCCGCAAACCTTTCTCTGAGGTACGGTGGCGCGCACGGACTGTGCAATATGGTATACAGGGTGGACAAAACATGTGTATTTCGCCGTAACCGGATAGGCAACCACTTTAACTTGGCTCGAAACTCGGAGACATGGTCATATTTCCTCAGACCGAAAATAAAGCGAATACACACATTCTGTAACCGCTCCAGCTTATTTAGAAGTTCCTCTGTCAGGTCTAGAAAACAAGAGTCCCCGTAGTCAATGATAGGCAGTAGCAGCGACTGCGCAAGAGCTATCTTGGTGGGAATTGGTAGAAAATTACGGAGGCGTTTGAGCGAGCTCATTGACGCAAATATCTTCCTACTAATTTCACCGACGTGTTGGGACCATGACAATGTCCTGTCAAAGATGACACCAAGGTTTTTTACAGAGTCGCAGTACGGAATAGGAGTGCCATCAAAGTGAACCTGGGGCAGCATTGACTCATCCAACCTAACCAACTGACGGGAACCTCCGATGATAATGGCCTGTGATTTCTTGGGATTGACGCCCAGACCATATGAAGCAGACCAGGAAGCAATGGTATTTAGGTCATTATTCATTACACCAACCGCAAGAGGGAAATTGTCAACAGAGTCCTTAATATATAGTTGCAAGTCGTCGGCGTAAAGATGGTAAGAGGAAGAAAGAGATTGAGATATGGAGTTAATGAAAATTGAAAAAAGAAGTGGAGAGAGAACACCGCCCTGGGGAACACCGGCCGTGATGTCACACCAGTTAGAAAAATGGTCTTCAGATCGGATGCGCTGACGACGACCCACCAAGTAGCTACGAAACCAACCAGCAGCCTCGGAACCCACATTAAGAGACTCAAGCATTGCAAGAAGTATATCAAAATCGACCGTGTTAAATGCATTACTAAAGTCGAGCAACGCAAGCAATGTGATCTCCTGGTTGTTCATGCCATGCCGAATGTCATCAGACACCTTGATAAGAGCAGACACCGTACTGTGACCCCGTCGAAAACCTGACTGGAGCGGATTTAATAAATTATTCTTAGACAAGAAAGACGAAAGTTGATAGTGCACAAGACGCTCAAGAACTTTAGATAGAAAAGGAAGGATCGATATAGGGCGAAAATGAGAAAAAGTAGAAGGGTTATTAATCTTTGGAAGAGGAATAACAATAGCGTCTTTCCAGGAGTCAGGAAAGGTGTTGGAAAAGAGCGAAAAATTCAGAATGTGTGTGATTATTGGTAAGATTATGTCAATAATTGGTATTAGCATTTTACGACTGACATCATCACTACCCACAGCTGATGAAGATATAGACATAATATGCTTCCTAACATCAGCATCACCAACAGGCTCAAAGACGAAGGTTCCGTGTTTAGGTTCTGGCGCGGATTTGAGAGAAAGAAGAGTATTCGCCTTGGCTCCTTGTTTAAAATTTGGAGTGCTGGATGTAAAGTGATTATTCAGGGAGTCAATGTCGATATTAACGGGCGCATTGTCTCTTGCCTTACCCAAACCCAAGGACCTCAGGAATTTCCAGACCTTGCCGGGATTCCCATTCTCTACAGAAGCGTGAATATGTCGGCGCTGAGCATCCCTGCAGGCAGTATTGCAACGATTTCGAATGTTTTTATATTTTTCACGATTTGAATCTGAGCTACAGCGTTTGTACTTAGCCTTTGCAGTGTCTCTTTTAGCCATCAATTGACGAAGGTCTGGAGTCAACCAGGGTGCTGGGAGGTGCCTTACACGTATCGCTCGGACAGGAGCATGTCTATCATAAAGTTCAGTAAGGAGAGTGTTAAAAATTTCAACCTTTTGATCAACATGCTGCGCGCACATCACAGCACTCCAGTCAACATCTGTTGCGTCCGCACCAAGCCCATCGATATCCATATCCTTGAAATTACGCTGCATTAGAACTTTCGGTTTAGCCTTCGGAGGCCGGACCCTATAAGAGAGATAGACAAGGTCATGGTAGGAAAAGGCGTCCGCAGACAGTTGGCCATGTGCCGTGACATGCTCGAGCGATGACACAATCATAAGGTCCAGCAGAGAAGGCTCACAATTTGGAAAATGATGTGTAGAGCTAGATGGCAGAATATGTAGATTAGTACTTCTTATTATAGAATTTAATTTACGAGAGCGATGGTCATTTCTAATAAGGCACGTATTAAAATCTCCCATTATAATGGAATGGTCATAGAGAGGCGCATAATTTTCAAGTAAGTTTTCAAAAGTGGGAAAATAATTAACATTCATGTTGGGGGAATAGAAAACACCAAGAAGGATTTTCACATGGGACAATATAACCTCCAGAAAAAGGAATTCAGCGGAACCGGAATATTGAGGCGGAGATTTGCCCACAATGCTGAACGGTATATGACTACGAAGGTATATTGCTACCCCTCCACAGCCAGCCCCAACCCTGTCGTTGCGGATGAGATGGAAACCAGGAAGAGGATATAAAGTGGAAGCAAGACACGGTTTAAGGAAAGACTCGGAGATGAGAATAGCATGCACATTATTTATATCGAAAGTGGCTAGTAAGTCGGTATAATGAGCCGGTACGCTTTGAGCGTTAATATGTACAACATTGAAATTTTTCCGGTGATCCGATAAACTGCCTTCTAAAGAGTCACATAAAGGTAAGCTATTAATACTGTGGAAGCTATCGTCATCCGAAGAGTTGTCCGAAGAAAGAGAAAAAAAGTGTACGCCATCACTATCATCAGCCGTACTACAATCACTACCCGGCATTGTGTGTTAATATTAATATATATAATATAAAATATATACCTACCAAATAAATAAGTTTAAATATAATAACAAGTAAAATGTATTAGATACCAATATAGATTTAAACTAGTTACCTACGCAATAAACATCACCTGCCAGCAGCATGTAAGTATGATATACAATGAATTTACACAACATTAAAACTTGAAAAAATAAAAGAGTAAAAAACAAAATAATTAATTCGTGAAACGGAACGTAAAATGTGACGAACTCGGTGAGAGTGAGAGAAAAACGCGCCGGAATGTCAATATGTATAGCGCTGTCACTTTCATACTTATTATTATGCTACGAATTAACAACAACAAAAAAACAAAAGCAGAAAAAAAAAAGTTAAACTGTCATTGTCACTTCATTGTCAATGTCAACGAGTTGAGTTTGCTAAAATAATTTGAAAGTTGTGAAAAAGTGGGTGAATTTGGATTATTTACAATACAGAAAGTTGAATTAATAACTAATTGTTAGAAGGAAGGTACTCAGTGACAACGTGAAAAAGCTAAATATCATTATTACCCGGCTACATTCCAATGGACATCGAGATGTCACACGAAACATCCTCACTTTCTCAAGACACGTTTCCTTGCGAATTTCCTGGTTTTGCTTTCGGCGCCGCCGCCGGCGGCTTCCCGAGCACCGGAGTTCTCTGGAACCGGGATCTTGTCGAGTTCGGCTAGGCTGTTAACTTGCTGGCGACCAGATTTATCAGCTCCAAGAACATAAACGCAGCCATTCCGCGTCCAGCAGCTAGAAACGCCAAAACGCTGGCGCGCCTCCATGAACAAGCCATGCCGAGACTTAGTTAAAAACTCTGATACGGTTATACCACTGCCCTTGAATGACTTTTTGGCATACCATACTTTGTCACGCACAGAAAGTTCTTGAAATTTTACCAGGATAGGCCTCGGGCCGTCATCGGAAAGAGTTCCCATACGATGGCTCCTCTTTATATCAACCTGAGTCACATCTGTCAGCTTGAGATGAGTCCGCACCACATCGGCTATGGATTTAGCCGTGTTTTCATCACTCTGCTCGCGCACACCATGCACAAGGAGGATTTTCCGTCTGCTTCGCATCTCTTGCTTATCACACTCCTGAGCAAGCAGCTGTACCTGCTGCTGTAAGCTATTAAGCGCTGTGATGACAAAAGACTTGAAGGTCGTGAACTCCGTTGCAAGTGATGACGAAGAAGAAGTCGCAGCAGGCCGGCCAGAATCAAGATCCTCTTGAAATTTATTCATTTTAGAATGGAACAAGGTGGCCATATCATTAATTGACTTCTGTAAGGTATCCATAATTCACAGTGCAGTGTGGTGTCAAAACTTACAGTTTGTGAAATTGGTGTTTGTGTTGTAGCAATCTTGAGAGTAAATTACTGCAGACAGGCAATGCAAGTCACGCTAACATATTAATTATATATTACACTTAAATTCACTGTTTTACTATTTATTTTCAATAAAAATTGAGACTCGTAAAATTTTCGATGTTATTGTTGTTGCGCCTACCCGCACTTAGATTAAATTTATACTTACAATAAATTAGTTATATTTCGACTTTTATTCCATTTTGAATGCGTCATTTCCTGATTAACCAATCACATGGGCTCTTATCAATATAGCTTAACTTAACAATCGCTAAACCACCGATTTGGTATTGCGAAGAATGGCGTAAAGCACAGCCGCTTTAAGTCACGATGATCGCAACGAGCCAAAAAGCATCTATACTGTGCTAAACTCCTTGTATAATATGATTTCACAGTTTTAAGCTAAGAGAATGTAATACGTTTTGCTAGAAAATCTATAAAATGGCCAGTGGGCTTGCCGGCTGGCCTTTTCTGTCCTGTCAAAGCCTGCGCTAACGAAATTTTTGTACTACTTTTCGCCAAAAATCTGACATTGACGGCTAGTAATCGACGCAGCGCACCCCACTGACGTCACTATTGATGACAATGACGTCACACAAAGAGGAGAAATAACATCAAAAAGACTGATATTCCCTGTGTAGCCTTCAAAAAGTCATTATGTTCTTAGTTGTCATATTACCGTAAAGAGCAAACTCTATTAGTATTCTTCCCTTTATTTTGGTGACAGAATCTATAATCTGTGACTAGAAATTACTTGTTGTGATTTAATCTTCGAAATGAAAATGCAAGTTTACAAGAACCCCATATGGATAAATGGTTTATCTGTACAGCCTTTATAAGTACTAATCTCTCCTATTGAAAAAAAATTTTTTTTTTGTAAACCGCGCTCTGTGGCATTATGAACATTGTCCTTTACATAATTTTTGTTTTAGAGAGGTTATTCCATTGAAATTATTTTAAAGCTGTTTGAGAGGGGATAACCAATACACAATATGTATAAATACACTGATAAATAATCTAATGCAAAAAGGATTTAAAATACTCGTAGAGACCGAAAATTATACAGAAATCTCAGAATATCTTAAAAGTAAAATACATTTTACCATTTATTGCAATTCCCGCCAGATAAAGCCGTGTCTACATTTCTAGACAGAAACGATAAGAGAGCGTAGAAGCCACGTTCGTGACGCGACTACACAGTTAGCGGTACGTGTGAATAGAGCTTTAGGTACCTGAGTGTACGTAACTCTGGACTAGGCAAAGATATTACCTATTTGACGAAAAATGTGATTTAATATCTGGGGATTGTTTTTTGAATACGATTACGTATTCATCGGCTGATTCCTTGCCCTAAAGGTTGTCTGGAAGAGATCGCTTTCAGCCAATTGTCGGCAACATTGCACAACAACGAGCGACGTTGCCAGCATGGAACCAATACCAATAGTACCTCAAGTTCCTCGTCGCCGAACAACATGATGAGCAACATGTCGTGCGTCAAATGTTACCTAGGGACACGAGGCTTAAATTATGGGAGGTGAAAAAATATTTTACTATTAAGTCAATAATAATAAAGGTTTTTATTGACTTAAGAATTTAAGAACAGAGTTTCTTGATTTAAAACTTATAGCTAAACAGCATTGTTTGGAAACAATTTACAAGAATGTGAAACGATAGCAAACGTACTAGTTTTGAAAAACTGTATAACGGATGCTAACGCCTTCCAATCGGGTTGTAATGTCGCATTGTAATGAAAACATGAATTCCAATTTTAGAATTAAAACTATAGTGAGCCATTACTACAAATTATTATATATAAACGGATATCACTCACTTATATTGTTAAAGTCGGTAATTACATACTGCGTGAAAGGACCTAATGTGAGTGGCGGTAACTCCCCGACAAGTGAGATCGATCAACGAATCCAGCTACAGCCATCGAACGCACCGTCGTCGGTGGGACAAGTTATGTCGGAGTGCGCGAAGAAACGTCAACGGCGACGCGGGCGTGGCGCGCTCACCTTGAAAAATACCGTCGCAATCGGTCGAAACTGTCGGTCTAATTGCCGACTTTATTTATTTATAAAAATATTACACAGCATTACAGTTAACACCAATGCGCTGTGTAATTCATAATAATAACTTAGTCTACTTATAGATAATAATAATATAAAATTCAGTCACATTAAAATAGGTACACATTAACAATAATGCGTTATACACTTGTCAATAAAACAAACAACATCAAACATATACGCATAGACAAAACTTTACACATAAAAAGACCCAACACTCATCCATCTATCTCACAGAACACCATGCACTCTCTCAGCACACTCGTCAACCGTTCAGCAAACAGGTCGCAAGGTATAAGTGAGTGATATCCGTTTATATATAATTGTTATTTGAAAGATCAAAGCTCCGTTCAAAATACCAAAACGTTCTGTCAGAGCTTGCAAAAGAAACTTTCTTTACAGAAAACTTCGACCGGGTCTTGCTTGGAACACAAAACTTCGGGACATGGATCGTATGCCTAGATCGAAACAGCGTGTACCATGAAAGTGCATTTGTTCCGAGACTCAGACCTGTCGAGATGGGAAGTTTTCGGTGGAAACTTTCCGTTAGAAAGTTTCTTTTAACTATTTTTTAAAATGGAAAACTCGTGTGCATTTTATATTGTAGGAACTTATGCTACACATCCGGTTTAAGCCGGATTTACATCTACGTACAGTCGACAACAGATCAGTGGTAACACTTTTTACTTTTGACAGTTCTTATTCTTTGCGTCGTAAGACTTGAAATCGTACTGCAAGTGTTACCATTGATCTGCTGTCGACTGTATGTACATTGAATAATATAATGTGATGAAGAATTTCGCTGGTCTGACGCAGGCTTGTGGTGGCTCAGTTGGTAAGAGCGTGTCGCAGAATGACTAGGTCGCAGTTTCAAGTATTTTTTTTATCATTTAAACTCAGACAATAAAAAAATTTCATCATTTAAACTCAGACAATATTTGGTCACTAAACCACACGAGAAAAGAGAGTGATCCTCGAAGATAAACTGTATTAAACTGAAACAAGTAAAATGTTTCGAAGCAAAACTCTGCAAGTAACCGCAGAGCTTTGTCGGGGTTTACTCGATTCTGATAACATGTTCCTCTCAGGTAGTTCGGGATTAGTATTCTAAATCCGTACATTATACGGTAAGCCTTTGATGTACATACGAATACATATACATACCAGTACATAAATGTAACATACCAGTACATAAATGAACAAGGTGGAAAAACAGGTTTAAAGCTTTGCAAGACTGTTTTTAGACTTTTAATATTATCATCAGCAGTCTATTTATCCCCACTGCTCGGGCACAGACCTTCCCTTACATCGAGGGAGCTCGGGCCATGATCCACCACGCGGCCCCAGTGCGAATTGACAGATTACACATGCCTTAGATTTTTTCTACAGCATACAGGTTTCATCACAATGTTTTCCTGCACCGTTTTTGAGAGCATTCGATAAATGTATGTAAGTTTTTCCGTTGAAAAAATACGAGGATAACTCATTGGTACATGGCTGCCCTGGCTAGGAATCGAACCTGGGACCTCCGTATTGCAAATCCATCGACCCAATCCATCGGTGGCTCAGTGCCCAACCAATGGACTTGCGATACCGAGGTCCCATGTTCGATTCCCAGCCAGGGCAGCCATGACTTATCCTCGGTTTTTTTAGGCGGAAAACCTTACGTACATTTACCGAATGCTCTCAAAACGATGAAGAAACACATCGTGATGAAAACCTGCATGTCGTGGAAAAAAATCTAAAGCATGCGTAATCCGTCAATCCAAACTAGGGCAGCGTGGTGGATCATGGTTCGAGCTCCCTCGATGTACTCCACATTTTTATATGTAGGTATTTGTTTTTATGCAATAAATAATATTTGATTTGATGTGGTGTGGTGTGATTTGATGTAAGGGTAGGTCTGTGCCCGAGCAGTGGAGCAATATAAATAGACTGATGATGAAAGTGTCCGTGGTCGCTTGAACTAACGTTGTAAAGTACAGAACAACATATAGAATTCTATTAGATATAAGTTATTCATTATTAGTCATTTACAAGTTAATTACCTTATTTTTGGCATTGACACTACATTATGCGACATTGCAACCCGATTGGAAGGCGTTAGCATCCGTTATACAGTTGTTTAAACTAGTATGGTTGCTATCGTTTCACATTCTTGTAAATTGTTTCCAAACAATGCTGTTATAGCTATAAGTTTTCAATCAAGAAACTCTGTTCTTAAATTCTTAAGTCAATAAAAACCTTTATTATTATTATAAGTGAACATCTAATCAATATCTTACAACCACGTCATACATAGCATAGCATGTAACTCGATAACTTCGAGAGTCGCGTCGCAATTAACACCCGTCTACTGCCTTCTTGCACGGTGTGGTCGCCACGTCTTGTAGTTACTGCGCTTTTAACTGGGGATATACTGCGGTTTAAATTGTAGAGCATTCAATCAAAGAAGAAGAAAAGAAAGAAAATGCATTTATTTGACGCCACAATAAAATAGTAACATACAGCATACAGTGAATAAATAAACGAAACACAAAAACACTAATACAATGAACACTTAGAGACAGTATATGGTGCGGCATGTAACGTCAAAAAAGACCATCTCAGCATGTGCTGTAGCGAGGCCACAGCGCTGGTTTTCAGCTGGCCTCGGCAGCGTCCACGGCACAGGCGGACAATGGACAAACACTCCTCATATTTTCAAAGCTTTATTGATGTATCACAGTTTCCCGTGGCTCGGCAAGAATGGCACGAGGTGGAACACCCCAGGACGTTTAGTCGGTATGTTGTTCAGGGCGGTGAGCCCGACATGACCAACACGCTCCCCCGGGCGTGGTGACACATGATTTGCATGTTTTACCTGGGCTAAAAAAAAAGGGTTCCTGTCAAACTGAACCGCGAGACAGAAGATGTCCCGCAGCGGCGGAGTGAAGAGCACGGCAGTGACTTTATATTTGTATTTTGTAGGAAAATAAAAATACGCCAACTAAAATCAGATTTTTTTAAACAAGCTCTCGTATTTATAATACCCAACATTTTTATATATATTTTGTATGAGTAACTATTTTGGTTTAGACATTATATTATTTATATGTTTGCGATTTTTTCTATCCAGCGAAGTTTGTCCAATCGTGTATCGGTATTCATCAGTCCCTAAATAGACACCCCAAGATTGCTATATATTTTTTCAGACGTTTAATTTTAGTAGCCATCATAGAAAAACTGAAAATACGCGCATACGAAGCCTTAAAATTAATATTATCTTATTTATTTATTTTTCGTATGGTCACGGCGACGTGACAGGAGATCAGACCGTGAATGGGAGGCTGCCACTAAATGTAACGGAAAGGTCCTTGGAAGGCTATTAAGCATTAAAAACCTGAAACAAAAATCTTTTGCCGTGTACTCACAACAACCATTTTTGGCTCTCGTAAAATGCTGCCGACATACTGACCTTTCCGCCTTCAGATTCTTCATATTTCCTCACAGTTTCTTCTAAACCGCAAAGAAAAAAGTCACGGTCGCATATTATAATTACGTAACCGTCGTTTCCCGTCATTTTCAAAAAAGCTCTTCTATAATACAGATAGTTATATCAGTTAGTAAGTTTATTGAACGAAGCTCACCTGAGCTTAGCTCACTAAACTTGGCTCCCGTGAATAACCAAAACGTAACTCAGAAGATGCTATCGAAGTTTCCGATGCAGTTGACTTGTTAAGTTGGCTAACTTTGATAAATAACTGTATTACAGTTAGCGAAACTGTTCCCACGGAGTTACCCGTCCGGTGGTCGGTCAGTTTCTAATTTATTGAAGAATTGCCTCTTGAATGTAGATTGATGAAGCTATCGTCTCTTTAGGGGAATAGACTGCACAGTTTCAGAGTCCTATGGTTCACCGAATAGGTTAGTTAACCCAAAAAAAATATTCGTCTTAAATAGTTAATTATCGTT